>CM031236.1:631061222-632421222 GCA_018340775.1 Taxus wallichiana var. yunnanensis | reverse complement strand
GTGGACTTCCCATGTATTAGCGGTAATGATGGCAAGGGTCAGTCGAATGGAAGTCATCTTCATAACCGGAGAAAAGGTTTCTAAGTAATCAACCCCAGCTACCTAGGAGAAACCCTTAACTACAAGTCACACTTTATACTTCTCGACTTATCCATTAGCTCCATACTTTGTTTGATATATCCACCTACACCAAATTATTTTTCTTCCTTTCGGAAGAGGGGTAAGATCCCAAGTTTCATTCTTTATGAGTGAGGAATACTCCTCATCCATAGTAGAATCCCACTTAGGAATCCTAGAAGCTTCCTGGAAAGATGGTGGATCAGAAGTAGAGGAGAAGGAGTGGGGTCTAATGAAACTTGAGCGAGTATGTCTCTCATCTGAAGGATCTCCAACTAAATCTCTAGCACTCTATAAAGTTTTCTTGGCCCAAAGTGGTCCTGAAGGTTCAACAACTACTACTTTCATAATCAAAAGACTCAAAAGTTTGAGGTTCGGGAGGAGCGAGGGGAGAAGAGGAACTCGCTCGGCAACTAGTGGGAAAAATAACCTTAGTGGAAGTAAAAGTCAAGGATGACTCATCAAACTTCACACTCCTCTCAATATAGAGCTCATGGGTTGTAGGGTTCAACAATAGATATCCCTTCACACCATCAGGATACCCAAAAAAGATACAAGCTTTGGATTTTGGATCCAATTCCTAGCATTTCTTCCTAGGAATCGAGCCATAGCCTTGGATCGAAGACTCAAAAGTGCTCAAAATCAGGATTCAAATGGTTTCATCCCTCTTACTGTCTTATGTGGAACACGATTCTGAATGTAGCAAGCAAAATTCTTTGCTTCAGCCCAATCTTTGTGGAGGAAGCAAATTCGAGTGTACCATACAAGTATCAATATCCTTTAGAGTTTGGTTCTTTCTTTCTGCAACTCCATTTTGGGAAGGGTTGTAAGAAACTATAAACTACAAAGCAATCCCCTCAAAAGTGCATAAATCCTCAAACCTGTTGCTCACATACTCACCTCCATTGTCGGTTCGAAGAACCTTGATAAAGCATTCCACTTTTTCCTCAGCAAGAGCCTTAAAGTTATAAAATTCTCAAAGACTTCACACTTAAACTTAAGAAAATATACCCAAGTATAACGTGAAAAGTCATCAATGAAGGTTAGTATATATAGAGATCTAGTGAAAGAAGGAGATGGAAAGGGGCCATAAACATCACTATGAACAAGATCCAAGGGATGAGTAGCTCTCCAGGATTTTCCTTTATCAATTTTTTTTTAGGGTGCTTTCGGAGGGTACAACCCTCACAAAGAATTTTAGAAAACTTCACTCGAGGTAACCCATTGACCATTTCATTTTGGCTCAATTGTTCAATGTAATGCCCCATTCTCCGACGTCCATGTCGCTAAGCTTTTAACGTTGTGGTGCTTATGTTGACCTCTCGTTGGCTCTTGTTTTTCGATTAATAAGTGGTAATAATAATAATATTTTTATTTATTGGTCGACGTTAACCTCGCCTTCTGATCATCGATTTGATACCAACCCTGTTGTTAAATTTTGATAAGCGATTACATAAATTAATGCTGGGAAATGAGGATGAAGCTCCATCCTGCTCGGCATTTAAGGTGAACTATTTAAATATGGATTAGGGTTGTAAAATCTTCTAAGGCGTGCTCGAATGGGGAGAATTTAGGATTTGCGTATCACATGGATCTCTCTCCAAAATAGACGTCTTTTCTTGTAAACCATGTTGGACCTTCCCTGGGATCTGGGGAAACGTGTTTGAAATCGTATTGGGTTTTGGCCTGCATTTTGTCTTCGTGATTCGTTATGGCTTACTAGCCACGTTTTCTTTTTTGGGGATTTACGTGCTCAGTAGTTTGGGGATCTACGTGCTCAGTGGATTGGGGGTCGCGCGCCCAGATGAAAACCTCACATTAAAGAGTTTAGTGCAAGTTTCCTTGGCTGTGTGGTCGTTTTCTGGTGCACAGATCCTGGGCGCGTCCTTTTTTGTCTTCCCTGGCCGCAATGAAACCCCCCTCACGCCTTATGCTGGTGCGCAGATCTTGGACGCATCCCTTTCCTGCCCTGGCCGCGTGGGTCTGTGGGGTGAAGGAATACTTCGTTTTTGTGGTCGTGTGGACATGTTTTTTTGTTGTTGTTGCCTGGTGCGTTTTGGGGGAAAAAGAAGCGCGGTTTTCTTCTGCTGGGGTTTGGAATGGGGGTTATAGATGAAGCTACAAGCTGGTACAGTAGGCGTGTTACCTCCTCTTCCAATGGGTGTTGTGGGTTGTGTTCTTGTTGGGGATCACACAGATCGCAACTGTGATCTTTAGCTAGCAAAGCAAGCAAGCGTGTGCAGTATAGTAGACGCCTCTTTGAGCGCTTCCAACAAGCAGGTTGTCCAACAATGTTGTTACCTATTCAGTATTGAATGCATCCTCAAATTTGGGATTCTCCTTCAAGTTTTTATTTTTATTTTTATTTTTATCCAAATCAATTAGTGTCAGTAAGAATGTTACCAGGAGACCTGATGAAATTTATTACAAAGATTATCTATTGGGACCTTACTTGTTTTCCAATGCAACTCATGGAAGAGAATCTCATAGAGGAGGATCTGTTTCATATCAGAATATTCATGAAGCACAATTTGCGTTGTTGGAGAGCCTGGTAATAAAAGCCTTCATAAGGGTGGCGCTTGCATTATTCATAGCAGGATGGGCTGTTCGGCGGAAGTCTTTAAATCTGTCAGGTGGTTTTGCCGGGTTCCTGGTAATGTCAGCATCTATCATGGCTTCCTTCATGTTTGGAGCTCTCCTCCTCGTGTTTTTCTTCTCATCCTCAAAGCTCACAAAGCTTGGTACTGAAATGAAGCGCAAAAATGATGCTGAATACAAGGAGGGAGGCCAACGGGATTTGGATGCAAGTGCTAGTGAATAGTTCGATTGCCACAGCACTAGCGTTAGGAGTTGCATTTTTGACAGGCTGGAATGATATCTGTTTGAACTCAGAAAAGGCACCTTTGGTTACTGGTCTGATTGGTGGTATTCTTGGGCACTATGCATGCTGTAAGTGATTCTTGGTCTTCGAAAATTGGTGTTCTTAGTAGCAGCCAACCTCGGCTCATTACTACCTTCAAGGGCCTGTTTCAGCGTGCTCTTGCCTTGGGAAGCGCATTAAAGGCATGATAAGCCCTAACCCTCTCTCTTAATGATTTATTTCCTTTAGCATTTAGATAAATCAATCTCTGCAGAATTTTGTTTGAATTCTGTATATGTGAGTCTCCTTTGGATTGTTGATGTGTGATTCTCTTTTACTAAGTAAGTAACGTTTTGGATTCTTGATATTATTTAATATTTATTTACATATATATGTTGACTCTTTCTTGAACGAGATGCCCAAAAGAAATGGGTTTTCGAATGACTTTTAATCACAATTTGCATGAGCTGATCTCTCTCCAGTGATTCTCACTTTTCGACCTTATAAAGTTAGTTTATCATTTTGCCACGATTACTCCTGTGAACAGTGTTTTTGTAGAAAATATTGTGGTGTGTGAATGAGATTTAGAATTTTTTTGTGTCTTGTTTTATTATAAAACATGGCTTGAAAACGGGAAATCTTCTCGGAAGACTGTGTTGGTCTTTTAATGTGGATTGGTAATAATATAACCCCCTTTAGGATTGGAGGCTTCTATTTGGGGAGAGTCGTACTGGTTCTTATTGGTCCTTCTAGATACTATCCGACTCCTTTGGTTATCGTTTACTTTGGGGATTATTGAAAACCCCTCACCAGGCCCTCTACTATTCTTATTACTATGAGCTTACTTTTAGATTGGAACGCTCCTGAAACATGTGTTAATGGAGTTCTATTTTTGTGACTGTTTGAATACGGTAAGCCTCAAGAGGCGTTAGTTTGTGCGGATAACTATATGGCTTAAGTTTGAGGCACTTCTTAGATCTTCGAATCAGTTGAGGTAATAATGTATACATTGAACTCTCATGAATGTGTACATTCTGCAAGTTTGATTGACATGTGATGGCCCTCAGGCGTATGAATTCAGACAATGCTTGAAATATGAGATTATAAATTTATCCTATACCTTGACTTCAAAGCTTGTTGAAATGTTTTTGGTAGCAAAACAGATGAATAGGGAAGTTTTGAGAACTACCCTAAAAAGGATTCTTACACAGCCTTAAGTAAAGGTGACAACTAACATAATGGGACTGTTCATACCTTATATGACGTTAAGGATAGAAGTCGACCTGAAATTATTTAACTTCATTATATAGGACAATGATTGATACCCATAAATTGAGATATGCAAGTGGAGGTTGAATTATATAATATGATATATTATGCTATCAGGCAACCAGTAAGGATAAATATGTTATTTCAATACTTGGTTAACGCGTGGAATATTTTCTGGCATTTACGATGATTATTATGATAGCAAAAAAAATTGATACTTGCATCTCAATTGGGAGTTGAGATAATGTTGATACTTGTATTTATAGTGGCTTGGACCACGCTTACCTGTTTTAGCTAGCCAAATGTACCTTCTACTCATTAACAAAGTATGATGGTATTGTTGTTCGTAATTCATTCCTCTGAGTTGGACTCTTATACTAATAGAGGCATATAGAGACATGATAATAAACAACCGATAGGATATCTAAATAATATATGAACTTACTGATTGGTGGAACCCTTGTTTACATAAGTACATTCTTTAAATTGTGAGATAAGTATCAAAAGTATATTTACATATCCTTGATTTTCTATAAAGGTTGATACTCGGGTAATATTGATGATTATCATATGATTGACACTTGTATTTATTATAGAGCTTAATGTTGTTGGTGCTTTTATTTAATTGAAAGATAATATTGTTGGACACTTATATATGTGAAGTAGGTTGAGGGTATTAGGTGAGCGTTATTATTACTACTGTAATTTAATTATGATTAAATGCAAGGTTAACGTTGCATATCTTCTAGCCACTTGGAATTTTTGTTCTTATGTAAGCAGATTTTAGAGAAGTGATCAATGATGGGTATGAAATGTTTTATCATGAGATGTGTAGTTAAGATTTGAATACATGATTAGGAATTATTTGATAGGGAGTATTGCAAGCTTTCATTTATTTAAATGCTAGATGACATAAGTTATTAGGTGAGGTTTATATCTTATCATGCTCAGTTCTAGTGAACTGACTCTAGTAAATATTTGCTGCAGATGGAATTTTAGCGAGTAGATGAGGGATAGACTTGTAAACTTGTGCATCAACCTCAGCTGAGAAGTTCTTACATGAATCCTTTTTATATTGTTCAACTATTGATAACATACAGTGGAAAATGTAGGAGAGGATCTTGGTCTTGGTATAATGTATTTGTGGACTTTGTCATCTTAACTTTGAACACCTTGGTTTGTTTAACCATCATTGAAAATATTAAAATATTGGTTATTGCTTGTTGAGTGACCTTATTGGATTATTGGTATTTTAAGTGTGGAAGTAACCTTGTTCTGTTCTGGTGAATGAGTGTTATTAAACTTTACCCTTGAAAAGAAATGTTGAGTAAATCTTGCTATGACTTATTAATAATGCGACATAAGTAAAATAACGTGGGTTGTTTAATACTTATAAAAGTTGAACTAAAAAGTTATATTTAAATAAATTAACGTAGAGGTTACCAACTTGAGAGCAAGGAGTTTTTTTAAAGAAATCATAGGTGAGACCATCATTGTGAGTAAGAATTATATAACAGGATAACCCTAGCTTCTCTAGTGAACATTATTCCTTTTATGGTGAAATTTGTAAAATAACCCTAAGGTGAAATGAACTGTTAATTGTTAGAAGAGGATAAGATTTAATAAGCCAGAGAAAACTTAGCATTGTAAGAAGCATTGTACAAATCATATCTAGAGTCTTAGCAAACTGTAGTTAAGGATCGAAAGAGGTTTCATAAAAATAAATAACCATCAATAATTTCCTCATTGTGGCTTGCCCTATCTGTAGGTGTGTTAAGTGGTGGCTTCTTATGTTGTTTTGTCAAATAGAAAAGTAAACCATCCTTGGTGGGTGTGAACATTTCCGTGCTACCCTTGTGGTCATCCTTGTATTGAGTTATCCACGGAGTTAGTTGTGACCTCGGTGGTGGTTTGTCGTGTCGTGTTTGTGTCAAAAAAAAAAGTTATCCTGTATTTTACTGTGTTGTTTGGGTGTGAAATTTTGGGTCGTTACATTCAAGGTAAAAATAATTTAGATGCCCAAAATGCTCATGCCATAGCTTGCTAACGTCATTTACATGAGTGAGAAAGGAATTAGCCATCCAATCGGAAGAGAAGTGGGAAAAGGTATATGATCATGAATGGTGATCTACCTTTCCCTTAGCTACTGATGTAGTCGAGTTAAGCTCATGAATGATCACTGAGTTAGGACCAAATTCCACTCGCATTCCTTCACCAAGGTGGGTGATTTGGTAAACCGATAGGAGATTGGTAGAGAGATTGGGAACACTAAACACTTGGTTAAATATTCCACCTTCTATCTCTACCGATCCACTACCGAGAAACTAACACATGAGTGTCATCACCCAACATGATTTGGGACATGCCACATGGTTCAATGCTAGATAATTTAACCTTTTAAGAAGCCATGTGATGCAAGGCACCGAAATCAATAATCCAAGTTGATGATGGAGCTGATCTAGCTACGACGGCCTTACCTTTCTTCTTTTCATTTTTAGACTCCTTTATTGTTGAAGACTCGCCTTTCGAGCATTTTGTTTGACGATTTTAGGAACACTTATTTTATTGTTCTCTAGTAACTAATTTAAGTGATAAATTTGTTTATGAAAACATTGATGCTCATCACGGTTAGAATACTTACAATAGGAGCATTTACACTTTTCCTTCTTCACTTTAGGCTCAAAATTCAAAGTGTTAGTGTTGGGCTTAGCGCGGGTTGGTTGGTCTTGGTTTCTTTCTTAGGTTGGTCCTTTTTTTCTTTCTTATTTTCATTTTTCTTACCCTTATTCACCACAAGGGCATGTGACTTAGATTTTAGAGTCCCCATTTGAATGAGTTTGTCCTATTCTCGAATGAGTTGGGATGAAAAACTATCAAATGAGGGAATTTTCCAGGCACTACCCAAGGTGGATTTTGTGGCGTGGAAATTTGAAATGAAGACAGAGTATTCAGGACCTAACTTAGAAAGAATTGACAAGATCAATTAAGAGTATTTCTTCTCCACTTTACATTCCTTTAGAAGCAGTCTAGTGTGGAAAAACTTTGAGAAGAAGGCCTGCAGGTTTTCAAAGTCACTAGGATTTAACCCTAGTAGTTCATTCTCTAACTCATGCACTCTCATGTCATCTTACTTCCCAAACATCTCATCGAGAATTTTCCATGCTCCATCAGGTGTCGAGGAAGTTTCGATGTGGAAGAGAAATTTGGAAGAGATAGACATACAAAGAAGACCTAAGGCTTCATCACAGTGGTTGAACCATTTAGATCTTTTGGGTTCATCATCAGGTTTGGTCTCTAACCCCATGGTGACATGGTATAACCCTTTACTTCACAAAACCAATATAATTTTAGATCTCCATTTGAAGAAATTAAAAGGTGTGAGCACCGATACTTTAGAGATATCCATAATGAAGAGATAGAACCAACGAAGGAAGAAGGAAGGAGAGAGAAAGGAAAAAACCACCCCAGAACAATATCACACCCCCGAGTTTGGCACTTTATATTTTAGTGCATTGATTACAATTATATGCGACTATGTGTCGAGATCTAGTTTGTCACTCCACTTACAATCAACATAATAACGAGTAAGAGTGGAGACACCAATCAAGGCTAGTTGGGTGCAACATTTCAACATTGTAAGCAAGCAAAAGAACTAGTGAAAAAAGAAGGGGAAGAGAAGGCCTTGTGGGAAATAGTGTCTCACGTCACATGAAAGAATCCTTTTTCCGTAAGATTGTGGTAGGCACTCTCACAATTTGACAAGAAATAAAAGGGATAGAATAATGCTAAAGATGATTGAAATGACCTGATATAAGCAATACAATGACACCCCCCAAAATGGGGCACTTTATAAAATATTGTGTTTACAAAATTGATAATCCCATAATCCAGTGTGCAAAAACATGCAACTTTGACTAAAGAAGTGCTCAAAATTGAGCAATGAGTCAAAATTTATAGCAAAAAAATAATTCCCACAACTGATGGAAAATGCCAATAAGCCCTACAAATGGATTTAAAAAGTTCCCTAAACACATGCAAAGGGTGTTATATGTATGTTCATTGGAAATGGCATTAAATTTTAGATAGGGTTTATTTTTATTGCGAGGGGGAATTAGCCTCTTTCCAACCCCGAACCTCACCCTCCGTCTTCAACACTCGAAGGAAGGACAATAAAACAAGCAAATATACCCAAAAAAAAATTACAATGCTAATGAATTAAATGTTTTTAACCTTAAAACTTTTAAAAGGTGATTGATTTTACCAATAATCAATTCTAAAAAGGGAAATGTTTGACTGAGCTACTCAAATTGTATGGTAAACCACCGTGTGGAAATTTATATCTCAAACTAAGTCCACATGTTGACTGTAACTACCATTTCAAGCTTTTGTAATGGTTGGACTTGCAGAGTGAGCTAGTTATTCACAGCGTCCCAAATGAAGAGTCCGAAAGTGCGAGACATGTCGTATAGTCCATGTACGAAGGGATTATCCCTTCACATAGCAGAGTAACTATGTGTGTCATCCATGGATGAAATAGTCATGTTGACCAGAAACCAAGGACGAATAGGAAATGGGACTCAACACAGGGAAAAAGATGGAATCTCATGCTGAGTTGAACGCAGAAGAAGGAAAGGCCGAGTGCAAGCTCTAGGTAAATGCTCAGCAAGACGGGAGCTTCCAATGGTGCATGAGTCGACCAAACAATGAGCTTGCAAGGTGAGACTTCAAACTATAGACCAATGCAAACAAGCCTGCAACGAGAAAAGAAGAGATCGAACACGTGTAGCAACAAGGCTTTATCCCAATGAGCAAGATTACCACACAATGCATAGAGGATCCTCCAATGCTAGAGATTAGGGAAGAACATTCAACAAAAGAAGAACCCGAGCTTCCAAAAATAGTGCAGGTTCAACCCAGGAAACAAGGCATGAGTTGACCGTAGTTGATGTGGATGCAACATGCATGAATTACCAATGAGTTGTCTGTGAAGCCAATGCAAAGAGTGCTAAACCAAGAATAGAGATCGAGGTGAGAGATATTAATACTTAATGCATGCAAAAAGTAATGCACGAGCAAACCAAAAATGAGCCTCCAAATCAAAAACATGCCCGAGCAGTGGGTTTACCAATGCAAAGGTAACCTCGAGACAAAAATGAACCACAGGTCCACGCCAAAGCAAAAATGAGCTCACGAGAATAGGAGTAATCACAAACTCAACAATTGATAAGTAAATTGACCAAAAATACCATCAAAATTACAACTATTGAAACCTCAACACGAGGTGAGCAATATGATTCCAAAGTAATAATCGAAAAAACTTGCATGAGGAAATAAGAAGAAACCAGAAGTAATAAGAAACTGATAAACGAAGAGTGCACATTTTATCGAAACCCAACTCTAATACCATGAAAGAGGGATGTGTGAGAACCGATGTCGAAATAATGCACCACAACAAATTTTCACTCTAATGGTAATGTCGTAGCTCTAGCGTGATAAGCAAGATTCGCACAATGGAAAGAATATGAAAATAAGAAAACAGTCTACTTATACTCATAGATCAAAAAAGGAAGTACAAATAAGGGTGTTGTTATCACCGAATCATAGCACCCCGGATTTTGATCGATTTCTAGTTTGATCACTCTAAGCATCCAGTGTGATTGGATAACATGGGTACTATCTCCAAGTTGTGGGACTTGCTACTTGAGATAGACCTCCAGAGAAAGCTGGTTCTTGCTCCTAAACTACCTGCCACAATCTACTCTAATGCAGGAGAAACTAGCTATTCTAACCTAAAATTCCAAGGGACCAGAGAGAGAGAATGCATAAAATGAAAGCCTACACTAAAGCGGTGATACACCAGAAAAGAGGGTGTGAGAGTAATCTCCAAATGTGTGAAATACAGAGGCAAAGTGCACACTAGAAGAGGTGATGACAGTTCACCATAATCCAGCAAAATGCATTCACAGCAATATTCCAAGCACACACAATGATAATGAATTCCTGCAAGAACATAATAAATAGACACAATATACTTGTAGAAAGATTAAAGGGGCAAGAAGAATGCAAGGAAACACAGCAGGGGAAGATATATCCACAAACTGATATTTTATTGCTTCATGATATGCACAGTTCAATCTATTACAAGATAAGGGCCTGGATCACCATGCAAGGAGTCCACTACAAGGGCCTGCAACACACTAGCTTCACAAAGCAATTTTGGTAGAGCTTTGCTACCCAAAAACTCTCTCCTTTACAATGAGCCCAACACTCCAATTTATAGAAAAATGAGAAGGAAAAGAGAAGGGAAAATGGAAATCCCAAAATCTGTCCTTCAACCACCTGTAAGAGGCATTAAATTGAGTGGAATGGGTATACATTACTTGCAAAAGGCTCCCCATACTGTCCCATGTGCTGCAGCAGAGAAGGAATGATGACCATGCCTCTTAATTGCACTCCCAGCTACCAAATAAAACACTGTTCTGAACCCGGCCACGTTTCCTTAAAAATATCAATCAATTTCTGATCAAATATGGAATTTCTTGATTTCTGTGCATCGGGCTCGGAACCACGATTCCAACGGTACCAATTTTGTGCGATTTCGTTGAGAAATGCAAAAGTTATGGCCTTCTGAGTGCGGGCAGCTATTTTGGGCCTGGCAGGCGTTTTCTGTCATTTGACGGGAAAGAGCATTGACTGACTGGAGCCGAATATGTTTCTTTTATTTAAATATATCTACCCTCATTAAAATTAAGAAATCTAGTTTTTGTGGCGTAGAGGACGTCGTGCTCGTTCCAGAAAGTCCAATTTTATGAAAATCGGAGCTCGGAGTCAAAAGTTATGGCCGTTTGAAGTTTCCGGACCAAACGTTGACTTTTCTTCCCTGCCTTCGGCCATTTCGGCTTTTCGCGTCCCGCGCGTCCCTTTGTCCCATTTGGCACAGTGCTCCTTGTGCTGATTTCGGGTGAACCGGCCGGTTCGCGCCCATTTGTCCCAAATGTCCCAGTTGTTTCGGACTGCTTGTTCCCATTTCGCCCGGTTCGGCCGGTTCGCGTCTTTTTGTCCCGCTTGTCCCAAAGGTGACCCTCTCAGCAGTTAGCCAATTTTCTCTTTTCGGCCAGTTCGGATTTCCGCGTCCCGCGCGTCCTTTTGGCCCGGATGTCCCAATTGCTTTCGGACCGTCTGTGCTCATTTCGGCCGAACCGCGCCTTTTGGTCCCACTTGTCCCAAATGCTTCTAGGACTAGGACTTAGCCATTTTTCGTGATTTTTTCTGGCCCGAGCCTGTTTTTGCAATTTTTCTTACATTTTCTCAGAACTTGCTCTCTTCTACTTGGACAGGGGAGTTAGAAAAATATGAGGGGACCCTAGAAACATGAAATTTTTTGCCTTGACTCAATCTATTTGCCTGGGACTAAAGAATTTGACGCATGTTATCAAAATTACCTTGAGGGTGAATTTTGGATAACAGGTGTTTTGTAACCCCATGCCTAAACAAGGAAAGTAACTCCTATGATTCCACTAAAGGAGGATTTACAATTCCAAATAAGGAATGTAACTCTATGATGCACTAACGTAAATGAAAATGATAGATTCTATGACAAAATCTAACACTTTTCATTTAACTCCCTAAGACCTATGACTCTCGCAGGGTGAGATGACTCACAATGTGATGTGGACGATGATTAGGAGGTCACACACTGATAATAAAAATGGGTCATAATTGCACATCATATTGTAAAAACAATAAAATGTCAACTTGAAGGGATTATAAGCAATACACATACTCTAAATTAGAAATAATTATCTAAATATGAATCATAGCAACTAGAATGGAGTTTCTAAAATACTATTTTATTTTAAAAAATAGACAAGTTTAGCTATATTAAACACTCAAAATTCTATGAATTATTTTTTTCTTGAAAAAACCTATAAGAATATAGTCCGTTTGCATATGATTTAGATGAATAAAACTTGGTATTGTTTTGATTCCTTTGGTGAAAATTTGGATGTCCTTGTCTTTTCGGGATGGATTTTATTTTGTATTCTTTAAAGAAATATTTTTATTTTTATGATTTTTTCGTGAAAGTGGTTCTAAAAACATTTAGAAACTGGAGAACTTTTCAACTTTCCCACGATAACTAGATAAAAAAATCAAAATCAAATAATATTTTTTGAACGTGTATAGAAATTTGCCACACTTGGGATCGTATAGATTTTATCACATTCTAACAAGAGAAACAAAAGTTGTAGTCTTAAACGTAGACATGAACATTCACGGGAAAACTGAATTAAATACCTACTATTAGTAAAAATTATAAAATGATATTTATGTTATTCTATTCACTTTAAAATCAATATTTCTACAAAGCTAAGAGTCTCCCCTATGTGATGGTACCATTTTTGTGACATGTTTTCAATTTTGTGGCATGTTTCAAGTCTGAAAAGAAAAATTTATTTACTTTTGCATTTCACATGCCATAATCACCTTCTAAAGCTCTTGTTTGGGGAAAACAAATATTTCTCGATCCTTGAGGGTTGGATATTATGATATAGTAAGAACTGTGATTGCAATTTATAAACCACAATCACAATTTTAATAATAGAACCGCGATTGATGTTTTTAATTCATATTTACACAAATCCTGATGTTTGATTTACCATGTGATTTATACTATATGACATTAATGTATGAATTACTATGAAATTCTGCCACTTTCTACACATTTTTATTGTCATTAGAAGTTAATTGTTTACTATTTTTAAGGTGCACTGCTTTGTTTAGAGTTTTCCTACATTTATTTAAACATCACGAAAGACAAAAAATGAAGTTCAAAAAGGAAATAATTAAGTAAAAAACACCTCGGGAATTAGAGGAAAAATTATTTCAAGATTTGGAGCGAATGCGAAACTTCACGAATCAAAAAGAGGTTCATCTTCAACCCCTACTATTATAAGAAATTAGGAACAAGGTAATGTTTTTACTGTCAATGTTGAAGATGAGTTAAATACTCATGATGAATATGTTTTTACTGTCAATCTGAAGATGAATTAAATACTCATGATATAGTTTATGTTGAAATTGAAGGAGTTAATGAAAATGTGAATCGGGAAATTCGAGTTAAAATTGTAGATAAGAAAAATTTGACAAAAACACCTCTTAGGATTTTACGAAAGAGACCTAATAATTTTATTGAAATGATGAGAAAATTTCAAAACCAATGTTTGAAAAACTTTCTAAACAAAAATTAGAAGAAAAACTATCGAAAATTGGGAAAATCATTTTAAAATTTTAATTGATTCCCACGGATGTCGATTGTTTGTTAGTTTGTTGAAATTAAAAAAATGAGGCATACATTAAATACCTTAAGATTAACAACATCTAATATATATGATCAAACCTCTGAAATTTTTAAAACCTTCATTATGCATATCACATTGTTGTTGTCAAGAGATGCATAAGGGATACTAATTTTGTGCATCATGTACTTGCTACTAGTGTTGTAGTGAATCAACAAAAAAATAATGTTTTATTTAGAAAACAAGTCGAATGTTGAAAGTTAATAAAAAAACTCTAATAAAAGCAATTGAAGGGTGTAATATCCTTCAATCACTCAATAACACTTATTTTTAGGCATTTTCGGTAGAGCACCATGTAAGGACAAAGATATATCTCATGCTATAAGAGAAGTTATTATTTAATTTTTACATGGTAACATAGGAGTTTCACCTAATATAAGAGATGTTGTAAAAGCACGAGTTAGTTCTACTACTCGTGAACCACATCTAAAGCATTTCTTAAATATGACTCAAAATCTATTTTTTTCATACGTTTTAATAGGAGCATCCAAAAATTAAAATTAGTTTACTTTTTTTTTAAATGTTGAAACCATTCTATGTTAAAATAAACCATGCCCATATCACTTGTTTTTGTAGGAAACATGTTGAATTTACAATGCATTATGCTATTTTTATGTATTCATTATAACTTTTATTTTGAAACTATGTTACTAGAATATGGTGCTCAAGTTCCACCAATATCTTCTAGGGATTTCATTCCTATGATATTTTGTGAAATAGAAGTTGGATAATTTTTTTATAGTAAGGATTGTTTACATGGAAATTGTGGTACATGCAACGGATTACCTAAATTAGAAATTTGTATCCATTAGAAAATTTGTGGTGTGATAGGACATAATTTAGTTGAGTTTGATCAATATAAATTAGTACCATACTAATTGAAAGATAGAAAGGAGTATAAATTGTGTTATCTATTTATAGAACATATACTTGATTTTCAATATATGTGAAAATATAAGGATGAAATTGTTTATGATTATGCTAGGAATACTCATAGAGCTCAATGGTTGGATGAACAGTTCAAGATATGAAAAAAAAATTTCCTATTGGTATTATTGTTTTAGTGGTCGATTTTGTAGAGACTTACATGTTCACTGCAACCAAAAATGGAGGTTCAATCACAATATTACAACTCGATCCAGGTTTCTATTTTTGTGCATATAGAATTTATGCAATCTCAAGATAACACTGAGAGAATGATCAATTTTTTTAAGAGAGTACCACTTTTAAATCAATTATAATTGTACTCATTCTACTAAATTCTTGCAAGGGTGTTTTTAGATTTTTTATGAAAACTTGTCGATAGGGACATCCACTTTAATCAACATTATACATGGTCAAATAATTTCATGTCTTAGTTTAAGAATGCATGAATATTTTATTAGATGACCAAGATGCAAGTCAAGATGGGTTTCAATATATTTGTAGTTTCACTAAATTTGGACATGGAAAAGGAGAGCATGACGGTGCGAGGGGCATGTGGGGAAAGATATTTTACAAGATAAGAGTTGAAGTATAATGATGGTGATCAATTGAAAGATGCAAAGAGCATAGTGGAATGGTGTTTTGAAAAAATGGCCCATTCTTCTCAAGAAAATTTCACATTTCATATATATTTTTGGTTGATAGAGGAACAAAAAATTGCTAACTACAAGGATTATATGACACTCACAGTGCACAATTATTTTCACTCATTTTTTATCTCGACGCTACTTTGTGGGCCACATGGAATTTTTTTTTGGCATTTTTTATGAATATTATATTGAATTTTTCACTACCGAGTGTGATTCACAAGAATTGGTGGATGGATGGATTTATAGGCCTCTAACTCCACTTCCCAATTATCAACCTCCACAAGAATTATGACTTATTTCTTAAGATGAAGTTGCGATATCTAAGAACTTTGATGACATTTCAATTTCGGTGCGCGACAACGTAAATGGTCATTTAAAATTTTTGTATTGATTTATGGCCATCAAAATTAATATGTAATTTAAATTTTAGTTAAAATATATAATTTGTTTAGGACATGTGTTTGCAATTATTGTGATAAAAGATAATGAAGAAAGAACAAACTATTTCTTTTTTCATTCCATCGAGGAAAGAAAGAAGTTACCTTCTTGTGTTATAGATGGCGAAGATATTGAGTACCCTATAGGGTCGAGTGGTAGTTATTGGAGCTTGAATTGATGGTATCCATTAAAAATTCTTTTGTTTTGACCATGTTAGAAGACTTTGAGAAACATAGGCAAATAATCTTATATTTGTTTCCAGTTCTAGCGAAAAATATTAATCTTTCTAGATATCGAGGAAGGCTTAATAACAAGATTCTTTGGAGGGTTCGAGAGTCAGATCATGAAGCATTGTTATCTTTTATTCAGAGTAGATCTGATCCTGATGGTTCATTGGAATGAATTTATATTCTCATATTATATATATATCATTTATTTGAAGTGTTTAATTTTTTCAACTAGATTCAATTTCATATATTTTATTAAATTTGTGTATTTTGTATATATCTAGTATGGTTTTGATTCAACTTAAATTTCTTTGACTAACACTTTTATGCAGGTTAGTGGTGCTAGAAAAGCTTCCACCTTCATGTCTTGATGGTTCATTGGAATGAATTTACATGCTCATCTAGTATATATAATTTCTTTGAAGTGTTTAAATTTTTCAACTAGATTCAAGTTCATATATTTTATTAAATTTGTGTATTTTGTATATATCTAGTATGGTTTTGATCGAACTTAAATTTGTTTGACTAACACTTTTATGCAGGTTAGTGGTGCTAGAAAAGCTTCCACCTTCACGTCCCGATTTTTCATTGGAATGAATTTACATCCTCATATGGTATATATATATATATATATATATATATATATATATATATATATATATATATTTTCTTTTAAGTGTGTAAATTTTTCAACTAGATTTGAGTTCATATATTTTATTAATTTTTTCTATTTGATATATATCTAGCATGGTTTTTATTCAACTTAAATTTCTTTGACTAACACTTTTATACGGAGTTAGTAGTGCCAAACAATATTCCACCTTCACATGGTTAGAAGCTGTTAGTAGAGAATTTAATATTCTTGAAGCTAAGAGAAGCAACTAACAACAGTTTATGTACCTATAGAGGGGGTTCTTAGCTTCAGAAGATGTAGCCTAGAAGCACCAAGAGTAAAGGGAAATGTACGTACCCAAAATTGTAAGGGTATTGCACTGCCTTAACGATGTTACACATGCCCTAATGATGATACAGGTCTCCTCACAAGGTGTTCGGGATCCAGAAAAGCTCTCCAAGTGTACGTTAACATCCCACATGCCCCGCTTAGCCTCCGCATGCTTTGTTTTGCTCTTTTCCCCTCTTTTCCTTTGAATTTTTGTCTTTCGATGAAGCTGTTGCCACTGCTGCGCGGCGGTCTCATGACCGTCACCCGGGTAGTAGGGCGGCGGTCTGTAACCACCCCCTGCTTAGGGTGGTTGTCCTTCACGCATTTTCCAACATGCTCCTTTGATCATAACTTGTGTAATTTTTAACTTTCACCAGACTTTCTCACCCGCTTTGGCTAGTATTTATGTTTTATGTCCCCTAGAATAGTGTTTCTCCATTGTTTAATGGTAAAAGAGTCCTAGTTGGAGTTACCTTTGGGTGAATGGGAATTCTATAAATAGCTAGTTTGATTACAAGAAAATGGCCCCTCATCCTCTCATTTTAATAGTTTAGTCTTTCAGTTCTTGCTTAGGAATTCAATAGTTTTCATTTGTTGTATGCATAGTTAGTCTTATTTTGCTATTTAGAAGCCACATGATCTTCTTGTTCTAGTGTTATTACTGTTTCATACAATCAATTGAGGTAGGATAGTTTCATTTTTAGTCTAAAGCCATTAGAGTTGCAGGTTTTGTTCATCAAGAAGGATAGTTTTAGGTTCTGGATGTTTTGTGTTGTATGACTCGTAATAAATCCCACTAGGAATTTCATAATCCAAGCTCTATTATCTTGCACTATCCCTCTCCTACTCACATTGTATTTAGTCTACATCTAAAGTTGCCATTGTTCCGATACCTACTTACATTGATGCTAGCATTACATGCTTTTCTTGATTCACATGAGCATGAAGGAGCGAGGAGACCACACACAATCAGATTCGCCACTGTTCTACAAAATCTAGGTTCAAGCTTTCAAAGTTCTAGTTAAAATATACCAAATAGAGTAGTGAATTACTTCATTTCGGTTACGTTCATTTTGATATTGCCGGGAAGCCGTGGGGATTGATAGTTCTAGATTCGTTCCTCACTTCTGAGGTAGGATCGAAAATATTTCAATTAAATTAGATCAGTTATTTAGTTATTTAGAATAGATTCACAACTGCACAGACAAGTAGCTATACTCGGCTACCTTGTTTGTTTTTAATTCTGTTATTAGGTTAGTTGTCATTTTCTAGATATATTAAATAGTTGTTATCTTAATTTTGTTAAATATTCTGTCAAAAATACAAAAATAGAGAATTTATATATGTTGTGGATATACTTTGCATAATTATTTTACTTTGCTTTAGTTAGATTTATATTGTTTGATCTTGTATGACAATCACGGGACCTAGGGAGCCCAGGGAATACATTTTTGAGCCAATCATGCCTCAACCAAATATTGTTGCAGCAATAACTGACATAGACCAAAATCTCAGAATTTAGGTCTTCCGAACAACAACAGACCTATAAGAAATCAGCTCACAGTTAAGAGGATTAAACATAGAAGATGACAAAGCACACACATTTTGGTCAAATCAGACAAATTATAGATTGCCTTGATAGATATCCGTATGACTGTAGAAGGACCTGAAAGAGAGAAAACATTTGGTTGTGATCCACTAGTCCCACAACTAGACACATGAGACCTCCTCATTGATATAGGCACTAGCTTACATATCCAAGTTACCAAAACACCTGTTAGATACTCTAAGAAAATTGTGCAACTTCTAGTTCTAAACATAGAGGCCGAAAATGCATACGATTATTGGATACTCGGGATCAGAAGAAGGGGTTGATTCTTCACATGACCATAGGAGGTCCACAACAACCATGAACTTACGGTTGTGATCCAAAGGTCCCGCATGACCCAACGAGCCTGTAATTCAATCTAATGTTGATGCTTTGGTTTGTGAACATTAGTGTTTAGATCCTCTCCACTCCCACTAGACATTATCACGTAACTATCATTATTAAACATAGCAGCTAATCAAAGTAAAGGTTTCTAGACTAGACCGAGGAGAATCGTCCATAGAACAACAAAAGGTCTATTACACATTTAGCCATCCATTTTCATGACCTTTTCGGAGACATATACGAAGCACCCACAGGCTATCTTCCACCCCATAGATCAGATCACGGTAGAACTCGATATTGATTAGAGCCTTTGAACAACTATCCTCGCCAAATGATCTATCACACCGGTTCAGGTTAGGAGGGCCTTCTTTGCCTTAGATTCACAGATCCCATTATTGCGTGTTGAAGACATAAGATTACCTAACTAGCTTATCTACATCCCGCGTGTATTCCATCCCAACGGCTATCTCGACACAACCTCAAGAGATCGGGTGCGAGGAAGAGTCGCTTGTAGATTCCCATGCTCACATGTCACTTTTCCATCATACAGGAAACAAAACAATGCCTCCCTAAGAAGTTACCAAGCCATTCCAATGAGTGTACATAGTAGGTTTGGTGCCACAAGCTTTTTTGCAAAATATAACATGTGATAGCCTTACACTAACTCAAACTGCACTATTTGGCACATTTACAAAAAATAGGGCAACAAGAGCACGATTAGATATGGAAAAAAATAAAATAGGATATTGTATAGGGTCCCTACATGGAGGTGTAGGATCTAATGAGATGTATATAGTTTCCATGGAGACCGAGTAATCATTCGTCAAAGTTATAATGTTTTCTAGTCTCGGGACTCTTAAGGGACTACACTCGAACGAAATAGCCAAGAAGCAAGGAAAGCAGTCCCGGACCAAAATGACACCCATGATAACATTTATTAGGCTATTTGGATGTGTTTTTATAGAATGTTTTTTCCCATGAGTGTCTCTGTTTGTAAAATAAGGATTGGACAAATTTATACTTGCTCAAACCGCACTATTTGGCGTGTTTGCAAACAACAAACAAATGAGAGAACTAATAAGAGATGGAAAAAAATGAGATATATTATTATATAGGGTCCCTATTTAGATGTGTTGGATACGATGAGACATATTTTGGTTCCACGAAGATTGAGTAATCACCCGATCGAAGTTATATAGTCTTTGGGTTTCAAGGCTTTTAAGGGACTATGCTCGAACAAAGTAGGTCGGATGTAACGACATTGACCCACACAAAAATTCACCTCCCAAATCATTTACCTATCTTCCAAGATGTGTTGGGGTAGTTAGTTTTGTGCCATGACCCACCTTTTATAAAAATATAGCATTTGTGACCTTACACCGGCTTAAAGCGCACTATTTGGCACGTTTACAAATAATAGGGAAGTAAGAGCACCGATTGGAGATGTAAAAAAAAAAAGATATAGGATATTATATAGGGTCCCTAGGTGGAGGTTTAGGATGTAACGAGACATCTCTAGGTACCATAGAGATTGAGTAATCGCTTGTCAAAGTTATACGCTTTTTGGTCTTAGGGATATTAATGGACCACACCCAAATGAAGTAGCCGGAAGCAACAACATTGTCCTGCACCAAAAATAAACCTCCCATAGCATTTTCCTGGCTATGTGGACATGTTGGAGTAGTAATTTTGGTGTCACAACTCACCGTTTACAAAAATAGTGTTTGATAGCCTTACACCGGCTCAAACTACACACTTTTGACAAGTTTACAAACAATAGGGCAGTGAGAGCACCGATTAGAGATGGAAAAAAATGAGATAATATATTGTGAAGGGGTTTCTATGTGGAGGTGTTATATCTAATGAGACATCTCTATTTTCCATGGAGAATAAGTAATTACCGTCGAAGTTATACATTTTTTTGTTTAAAGGCTGTTAAGGGACTACGCCCAAACGAAGTAGCCTGAAGCAATGATATTGTCCCGAACCAAAATGAAATGTCCCCTAGCATTTACTTAGCCACCTAGACATGTTGGCACATTAGATTTAGTGCCATGACACACTTGTTTACAAAATATAACGTTCCACATCCTTAGAATGGGTCAAACTCCACTATTTTGTGTGTTTACAAATAATATGGCAGCGAGAGCACCAATTGGAGATGGAAAAAACCAAGATAGTATGTTGTAAATTTTCATTACATGGATGTGTTGGATCTGAAGAGACATCTCTAGGTTCCATGGAGGTGAGTACTTACCCGTAAAAGTTATACTATTTTCTGGTCTCAGGGATCTTGAGGGACTACACCCAAACGAAGTATCCCAGAAGAAATCACAGAGTCTTTCACTAAACCAACATCTCCCATAGTGTTTACTTAGCCACTTAGATGTGTTGGCATAGTCGGTTTTGTGCCATGATATTCTAAGGAATAACTTATCACTACTTGGCTCCATTCATTTCCTAGGCCTCTATAGAAAAATATGTTACCAAATAATTATGTCTCAAAGGATTAAGGAATGCCAAAACCCTTTGATTAGAGGCCTCCTTTTCTCAAGTTTTTGCTTATATGGTTCTCAATTTGGATGACAGAGCAGCAAGTTGTGATCATCATAAGTTTCGCTGAAAATGTGAATTGGCATGAATAGGGAAGGGGTTCTTGGCTCTGGATCGGGTGGTCCAACTTTGAATAGGACCTCTATGGATCCCGTGATAGCACCCAAAAGTATATACTCCCTAACCGGATGTATTAAAGGTGGCAGTTTACTCTGTGACATCATGTGGCATGACCTCTCAATGCTCGGCTTGCATTAATGAGATTGCAACAAGGTAAACACACTACCATGTAAATACTCTAATGATATTTTGATCTCTTTTTAAAGCATGTAAATACATAATAGAGTGTTAATAATATTTTTTTCATATCTTTTGCTAACTAAAATACAATGTTTATAGATTTTTTTAAACAAGTGAGTTCAAATTAGGACCTTATTATTACACACATCAAGAACACTTAATTTGGACCAATACTTAACAAATAAATAATAAATACACTAAAAACATATAAAATGACTTGTAATAAATCCCTCAAGACCTTTTTAAATTGTGTGATTTTTTTCCCACTTTGGAGTGTGTTAACCACCTGCTTAAAATAATAAAATTTATATAACTCCACAATTGAATGTCTTGAACAAAAAATGATCTTTCACCCAAGAACCTTCATAACCATTATATAACATAACATCATATATCATAATAATAACCTCTTACTAGTTCATAACATGGTCTATATCTACGGTATTATGGAAAGCTATAGTATATAACTCCACACTTGAATATCTTGAACAAAAACTAATCACACGATAG
Source organism: Taxus wallichiana var. yunnanensis (assembly GCA_018340775.1). NCBI lineage: Eukaryota > Viridiplantae > Streptophyta > Pinopsida > Cupressales > Taxaceae > Taxus > Taxus wallichiana. The sequence goes on along the minus strand of CM031236.1, from coordinate 632,399,142 downwards.
TGATTTATCAAAATATAGCAATAGTAGTGAGTTATTAGTCCTAAAAATAGAACAATGAAAATCATAAGAAAATCATTTGTGGTTTTCTTTCCAATGAGAATTACAAGTACATGCATGATATGGATAATGGTTACATAATCAAGGCCATCAAATAAAATCAAACATAGAAGTATATCATGTGAAATGAAATCAAATAAAACATACAAGCAATAACGTTAGAAAAACCAACATGGATATAATGTATCAAAATAAGCATGCCACATCTTTGAAAATATAAGAATAATGTATCAAGCTAAGTGTGGCACATCTTTGAAAATATAAGAATAATGTATCAAAATAAGTTTTCTATACATATAGGACCACATGCGGTCGTATAAGACTGTATACATGCACTATGAAGAAACAAAAACTAGGACCAAATGACATATATATCTATACATGGGTCCTATGAATCTAATCATGAAACATCTTCCCTCTCTTGGCCCTAATAGTAGAAGCATGTCCATGACCTGTGGATGTCATGGAGGGAGATGCCACTATGGATTTCATCCATGTGGTCCTAGCCATCTCTAAGTTGGCCTAAAACTTATCCTGCACATTCATAAACATAAAGTTTTTAACACCTGAATTTTTTAAATACATTCAATATTTAGAAACTTAGAAATTTTAATGCATGTGAAATGTTATCGTAATCTCATAATCCCTATAAATTTTTCATTCATGCATTGTAGGGTCAACGGTAGACTCAAGAGGGGTAGGATGCATAAAAATAAATAGTTAAAACTAAATATTTCATTTACAATTTGATATTATAGATAAGTAGTAAGAAAACATATGTCCAAAATTTAACAAATTTGAAAAATTGTACTTGAGTTAGTGGATTTGCAGATGCTATGGCAACATCTACAGTAGCCTCCATAGTTTGCATATATGGAGGATTTTGTGTGGTAGTCATAAGCTATAAAATCAAAATTTACATCAAAATTAATTGAAAACTGTCTAGGAGAATGGTGTTTAAGGTATGAGAAAATTTCTTCCTTAGAAACTTATATCCTTCAATAGGTGACAATGATGTAAATCATATTGATTTGGTAGAGTTTTGGATATGAACACAAGATGGCAAGAGGAATCCATTATTCAAATGCAAATGTGGGTGTAAAGATAAAGGATATGTTTGTAAAAGAGGTTATGTTTGTCAATGTAACAACTAGGTGTATAAGTGAGATAGTTGTTTATGCCTAAGTAAGGCAATATTGTTGTACTAAGAGGAAAGAAATAGGATTTAGAACATGTGGAGAGCATGTAGGGATGTAATTTTATCCTCCTCTAAATTTAGATGTTGTTGAGCTCTCTAAGGAGCTAAGAATAAGGTTTCAAGGGAGGCTAGTAAGGGAAAAAAGGTAGTTATTCGAGGGATTTGATGATGGTATATGGAGGATAAAGATTTAATAGAGCCAATTAATGAAAGAGGAAGAAATGTGTTTATGTTTGAGAAAAAAATTTGTGTAAATTTTATTTAAATTATTATTTTTTAATGGATTATATGTATGTTCCTCTCTAAGGCCTAAAAATATGAGATACATGAGTATTTGCATGATAAGAGGACTAGTAGCAATAAGGCCTAAAACAAAGAGTTATGTAAGATTGCAAGTGTATGAATGAACCAAGAGTATAAACACCTTATGATAAAGTAGAGAAGGTTTCTTAAGCATATTCAAGAAGTAATTCATTAAATATGTGGAATGTATTTGGTATGTAGAACTTGGTTCTAGGCCTCACCAAGCTATATCCATTGTACATGAGAATGCAAATATAGAGAAACTTGATGAATAACAGATATAATATGAGATTGGGTGTATAGAATTACATAGGGAGTATTATTGATAAACATGAAAAAAGGGACCCATGATATATTTAGAAGTGTAAGTAACTTATCCCATATTTTCATCTCTTTTTTGTTTAGAGAGAAGAGGGTTAATAAAGAATGCATAGAACTAACAATGTTGGCAAGGTCAGTTATGCATACATCCTAAGAAGCTAAAAGAGATCCTCAGAGGCAAGGGATGATGGAGAAAGAATTAGAGATGGAGTGCTCTAGAAACATGTAGCATAGAGGTAAGTGTCCATGATCATGATAAAATGAGAGTTTGTATATCTAGGAGAGTGTTTACTTAACCCTTGCATCATAAGAGCTTAATGTTATGATCAAATTGTACTAGCTAGAGTTATTGGATTAAAAAATAATGTAGATTTCCACAATTAGAATCAACATGTAAAGAGAAACTTAGATGCGTAAAAGTCACATGAGGCATGCTAGTAGCCTCAATGCCCAAAGCATATGATGACCCGTCAGGCTCCTGCATATAAAAGATAAACATATTAATATGTACATGTACATGTGAAACACTATACACAAACATTAAAGTGTATTTAATAATAAATGTGTAATCAAATGAACTTTGAAATGTAATTAACTTGAAACTTACGTCTATAACATGCCCAGTGCATTAGCTAGCATGTCGACATCGAGATGTGTCCATCACTGGATATTGTTGTTTATTATCATAAAAACATTAGTTTTTACATGTATATATGATGTAATCAATATATATATATATATATATATATATTTAAATATAAAATGAAATAAACTTATATATATATTATTTATTTGACATTTATCTCGTGAAAGACCAGGATCATTTTCCCAGTTCTAAAAACTTCGCCATCATCTCATTCGAGAAAAAAAAATCTTGTGATCTAGAAAATGGTGTCTCTCCGTGTAGTGCATATGGAACCACATGATCGAAGTGGTTTGGTGCACTAGAACATGCTTCTCCACGAACATCATTAGATGCAATCTAGATACTATGTTGGGCTAGAGTATTAGTGAGCTCCCTTAATGCATGTAGCGTGTCAATCTCCACAACATCTATCACCGTAGGAGGGATAACTAAAGGTAGTTGGGGTTTTGGGGCATGAGGTATCCTAGGTTGACCAACACATGCACCTAGTGTACTTTGTGCAAAGCCACCTCCTCACCCGTAAAAATAAGAAAAGTCAAAATAATTTTGTAGCTCATTAAGCAAAAAGTCATAAAACAATTTCTTAAAAAAATAGAGCGGAACCTCATTGTTGTTGAATGGTGGATAATAAAAAACCATCCACCATCGATGCCAAAACTTTTTCTTGATTCATTCTTCCTAGCACTAATGGATTGAGAACCGTTTGCAAGTAGTTGCGGTGGGGGAATTTTTCCTTAAGTGAGTAAAGAATGCACAAATGTCATCATTTGTAAAAAAATTCTTTAACGGCCGCATGGGATAATTTATCTACATACCAAAGCCTACAATCTACTCTAAAGGTATTCCATCTATCTATTTGGTTGGTTCCACATTCTAATTTACCAATTAATGTTTGCAGTGTGTTGGCAAAGCTCTTGTGGGATGGATTTGTGGCATGATTTTTCACTTATTGTGTGAATAATGTTCTCAACGGAAATTGTATTTTGTCGATTCTTCCAATAATATCACCTTGTGTTCCTGCTTAGTTTTGTGGGAAACGAGAAGGTTCCACAAGAGGTAGATTCAAAGGAGGGTTTTAAGGAATGTTTGGAGGGTTTTGAGAAATATTTGGATGGTTTGGAGGAATATTTGGATGGTTTGGAGGAATATTTGGATGGTTTGGAGGATTACCATCTTGTTTAGCAACCGACAAAACAAAAAATTGAAAAACCCATAAACATCACAAAAAAACATAAAATGCAAGAAAATTGATCAAAATTAAGGGATTACATCTTCGTATTGGCGGCATTAATTAAAATTTCACTATTTAGAAGTCTAAAGAGTAATTTGTAGGAGATATTCAAAACACAAGTGCCAACAAAGTGGGAGAGAAATCATTGTTTGTAGGGGAAAATGGGGTAAAATGGGGGATTGCAGGTCTGTTATTTTTGTCTCAGAGGACCGCGATCACAATTTATAGCCTGGGATCGTGGTTTATAAAATACAATCATTGTTTATAAACCATGATCATGTTTTTACGTTTGTAGATTCTTGAGCCTAAAAAAATAACCCGTGATCACTATACGTGAATTTCACGTTTTGATGTCAACTGTTTTGTCCCTGAACTTGCTACACTTACCCACAACCCTTTTGGTAGAGAAGACTTTATTAAAAATTCCATTGAAATAAGGTTTATGAGACATATACCAAACAAGAGTATGAGTTCCTTTTAACATGAAAAAGAAAAGGTTTTAACACATAAATATTCCTCTTTATGAAAAGTATTAAACTCATTATTATAATACAACCATGCAAAATTGATAACAAGGTAGGGAAAAAATTTATAATGATACATATTTTTAAGTGTAAGATATAACACATCCCAATATGGGAGAATCACAAAAGAGGTTACATTAATGAGTTCAATCCTTTTCATAACCCAAGTAAATCCAAGAAGGAAAGTTCTTCCCAAAAGTGGGGAAACAAAATGCCAATGTCTCCAAGAATGCTCCACAAATATTCAAGCTAAAATCTACATGTTCTTCACCTCATAATATATTCATATGACAAGAAGATAGGCCTTGGTTACCTTCCAATGTTTTGAGGACATGTTAGCCTCCTTCAAGCCCAATGAAGATAGAGCATACATGCCTCGTTTTAACACAAGTGTAAAGGGTAGGAAAACACACATACAATCACATTTTTCACACATACTCTAAAAAAAAATCAACCAATTCTCAAGGGAGAGGCTTCATGTTTTCACCTAATATGGGGAAGAGTGGTAAGAAAAAAATGAAACCAAGTGGTGAATCCCACCATAAGAAACAAAATTAAGCCTCCATGTAACTTGCTTATCTCTCAAAACGCAAAATCCCTCCTTATCTCTCCAACCCGTGCACCAAGCCTCCTCCTTGGAAGGATTTTTAAACCATTAATGTTTCCTTGCCAAGGATGGGGAAGAATTTTAAACCATATGAACATATTGCCCCACATCAAACCATATGATGGGAGGAATAAAGAGAACCATTATGGATTACCAATCAAGCCATGTGGTGAGAAGGTATTCCTCCCTCTTGCCTAACACTCTCTGAAATCCATCACAAACATGATCGATTGAGAAAAGGAGAAATCATAAAACCACACACACACACACCCAAATCCACATCTTGGAAAAGCATGACGGTGATTTCACAACACAAACTATTCCTTTCCATAGTAAAAACGAATTATAAGCAAACATATCCTACCTCAAACAAGCTCTCCAAATATCTAAGCAATTGACAATCCAAGCTCTAAGCTCCTCAAACACACACAACATGTCCCACCCTCCAAAATGTAAAATGACCAAAATTCCATACCCCTACTCCATGAGGGAATATTAAAAGAAACCAATAAACCATTCCATCAAATGAGAAGGTGAAATGTATCACCCTTCTCTCTTTCCCACACAAAGATTCCAAAAGCAAAAGCAAAAAATACACGCATTTTATAGGTAAACTCCAAATTACAAAAATGTGATTAAAAAAATCTCAAACAAATTTAATACACACACAAAAACAACTCACTTATAATAAATTGATGTATGAGTGGTAAAATCGAAGGAAACTCCCATTTGTCCTTAAAAGAGACCCCCTACCCATAAGTAGGGTCCAAGGGGTTATTTTTCATGCTAGGGTAGTTCCCAAAGTGCAAAGTGAACCCCAAAAATGCCAATTTTAGACCAAGTATGGGTTTAGAAAAATAGCACAAGAGTTAAGGTGGTGGGGCCCACCCATGTGGCGCTTAGGTGGTGCCATACCTCTAAAAAATCAATTAATTAACACTAAAAACAAACTAGCACAAGTAGAGACCACTAGGTCCATAACAAGCTCAATACAATCAAATTAAATATAATTAATAAAATTTTACAAGTAGGGATCACCAATGCTACCCGAATACAACATACAACATCGAATAAGGCTTTACATAATAAACATGGTAAGGAGTCATCCCAATCGTCCACTTATGTAAACCCTAAGTGTAGCCCTAAAACCCATGTTCTCCTATGCCCTGTAATATACATAGTCATTACAAAAATTTAAACATATCTACCCAATAAAATATATAGTTTAAACAATCTAAATAAATCACATAGGGATAAATCATGTTAACTATACCAAACCATGTTAGTATCTAACAACCGCTCCCAAAACCACCTTTTCTTTGATTTTGATCCGAACCCTCTCCAAAACAGATAATGAGAAGTTACAATAAAGGTACAGATCCTCTTATTGAAGATAGCCCCACTTTCCATTACCCTATTAGCCCTTCTGATCAAATCCCCTACCCTATCATGGAAATTTTCATCTTGCAAGTTGAAACCCTGAAGACAATTGAAGACAATGGTTATTACCTCCTCAAGTCTTGCACTAAGAATGGTGACTCGCTCCATTTCCACCCTTAATTAGGAGGAAAACACCCTCACCACTCATCTCGAGAGATGTGGAAGAAAATCACAATAATCATATGGCCATCCACAAAGTAGTTATGGATCTTCTCTAATTCCATATTCATCAAACTTAGGAAATTAGTGGAAATCCAACCTCTGCTTGGAGGAATGAAAGGATCGTCAATAAGTTCACCTCTTCTAACTTTTATCCTAATATTGGCATAGCTCTGAATCTCTATAGGTCACTTAGGATTACACTTTAGATTTATAATAAGTATGTTAATAAGTGCTTTTGGCTCTTTGTTCTTCGTGCAATTGTTTTTGTGTGGTTGTTGAGCTATATTTTTATTGTTGTTTTTATATTGCTAGGATTTATGTAAAGCGGATATTTTGCCTTTTTATTTCTTTGATTTTATCTTTTGGTTGGGGTGTAATGCCCTGAGATAAAAAAACCACCATATTATTTCCTCTCTATTTTAGTTGTTGATCCATTTTGTTGTACTTCGGCTAAGGTCCCTCCAAAAATTTTATCCTTAATATTTTTTTAGTATATAACAGCCTAACGCTAACATATATGATCATACTATCTCAAACTAAACTAACCATTTGAGTAACACATAACGACATCCAATTAGTCATTATAACTCCAAATTATAACCAAATATATAACGAAGCCATGAGTAAATCCATCACATGTATAATGAAGCTAATTATAACATAATATATTGATATCCCAAAATCATATCACGCCAAATCTAAGGAATAACAGAATACTAGCTTGGCGCTATGCACCCAAAACACACAAGTATCACCAAACCAGCTATAACAATAACATATAGTAATCAATTGATGCTAAAATCCATGTCTATCATCAAATGAAATAATGAGTCAACAAAGAATTATGGTAGGAAGAGGTGGGCGGTAGACATATACATTCAATCGAAGGAGAACTTTGTTAGAATTTATTTTTCAATAAAGTATCATACACAAGTGTAACTATTATCACACCAAGGGTTTTTAGGTGACTTCAGTCAAAAATAATAGACTAATCCATTTTTAGGTAAAAATGTAAAAAAACAAGGTTTTCTTCATTTCGTAAACAAAATATTCTCATACCATTTGTTATAATTATTAGAAATACTAAAAATCTAGAATGAAATAAAAATCAAATCTTGATTAGGGTTTAGAACATACTAACCCTAATCGAGAATATATGAAATGAGTGTAATATGAAAATGTATAACAATCTTGTTTACAATATTGTTGTTGAAGCTACTGTTGAAAAATGTAGGGTGCTAAAATTGAAGTGTTTTTTTAATTTTCCCATGTTGGATTTTACACACTAAATAAATGTTTTTTGCTAAATGGAAATATGGTTCTTATTTTATAAAGGTGAAACAATAATGTAAGGTGTATATTTTTAATAGTTATTAAACATTAACAATAAGATCATTGTAGACACAAAAAGTAACACACTTGGGTACATATCTACGTCTTAAAAGCATGCTAGCATTTACATGATTCCCGAGTAAGAAAACTAGTGGTTGACAACTATGTTTGGCCTCTTTTCTTTGTCTATTTTTTCTATTTGGTATTCCATACACTACACTCGGGGGAAAAATTTAAGTGATTTATCTTTATGGAATTAGACACCAACCCTAGCTAGGAAAGTAGCACCCATGCACTCATATTCCACATAGGCACCCTTGAACCTTTCTAATCTTACTCACTCTTTTTGGTTCTCTTTTATCTTTTGGGAATATTCTTCACTTATGGTTCATCCTTCCACTAGTAAATTACAAAAATCAAACAAGGGAATAATATAAACACATAGTTATGTGTTCAAAATGAAGGACCAATCACTAAACACTATTATCATCACATATACTTGCATTTTAAAGGAATAAAGTACTCAAAAGACATCTATCTAGAAGCTATTCAAGGGACAAGGGTTAAATACTTATGCATACACACAACAAGAAGGGGAAGTCTATTATAGTCCATCTACACATATTATTGTTAGGAAATCAATCTATTACTGCTCCATTGGTAAATAATAATTACGCTAGTAATTATTATCATGTAATATTGTGTTTGTAAATATGTTAGTATTTTGTTATATAGTTGTTATATAAAACAACTTATAACAAATACGGGTGAATGAGTTTTAACAACTCACGTAGGTTAGATTTTTGTTATAGCTACCTCCTAAATCATAGGAGAGCTATATTCCTATTTATATGGGTTCTTGTAATATTATGTATATGTCGAATAGAATATCTTCCTGTGATTGATTTAATCAAACTGTTCCGTGCTCACAATTATTACATTGCCACATTCTAGCTACAACCCGATATCAAGTGCAACTTACATAAGGGAATCCTAGGGTATAATTATTACACACACACATATATACCAAAAATATATGGAGTCGAGATATAGTGCAACACTAAATCATGTGTTCACTCTCCGGGTGATAGTTGGGGTAAGTTTGATTCCCATTTTGAATTGTCCTTTTAGGTTTGATGCATTTTGTGTGCTTGTGTAGATGAACCTATATTTTGTAGGATATAATGATCATTGGTGATATTAGTGTGAGTATCATGTGATCAATAGGAAATAACTAAAAAACCATAGAAAAATAGAAGAAACCAAATTTTGACAACCTAAATAGTCATTGGTTCCTAGTTTTGGTCGTCAACACCTAGGCACCCCTTTCCTACTATGGGCACCTATGTTTGGCTCTCGTCCCCCGTAGTCCGATTTTTCAATAATTAATAATGACACTATTTGCAGTATTTTTATCAATCACACCTAACCATATCAATTCTTGTTGATTCAAAATCATGTAAGTTCTCCATGTCACTCTATTTATTAGTGTTTTACAATATTCCTTATTTTTTCTTAGATCTTATTGTATATTATTATTGTGTACATCAAATATTTTAGTAGTCACTCTACAATATTATATTTAATTCATAATTAATTTAATCATTTGGTGGATCCGATCCGTCAAAGCCAACCTTCCTTCTAGGGTTTTCCTTTTATGCTCATCACCCATAGTAGTCACTTTGGTTCCTTTGAGTACATTGAACCTCCTCCTCTATTCACAAGCCCTCTAAATCAATGGCTAAATCTTCCAACTAATTGCATAACTCAAACAATTTCCCTCTTGTGAACATTAAATATTTTGATAGTGAACATTCATATGATGAGCATACCAACATTGTTCAAGAAAAACAAGACAAGCTCACAAATTTTTGTCAAGTGTTGTGCACTAACACTACATATTTTGCATTTTTCAATTCCTTACTATTTAACATTCTATAGATCCTATGTTTTCTCTTCTTATAGATTCCACCATAGCTGCAATGACCTCTAACATAACCCCTTAACATTCCTTCTTCCATTACTACCACTATCGTCCCTCTCATTACTCCAAATACCTCTAATACAAAATATGAGTCCTCCTCAAGGACTAATAACTTAGATTCTTTATCACATGATCTTAAAATTTAAATCCACCAACTACAGAAAGCTACTTGAAAATCCTCTCTATCCCTTGATTCCTCATTACGCTTAATACCCCTTTAACTCCCACTATTTCTTATTATTCACTTCCTCCTCACTTCATCACCCCTAAGTTTCCCACCTTCAATGGCAATGGTGACCCTAAAGAGAAGCTATTATCTTTTCATGTGGAATGTCTCGACTACATGAATGATCATATATTACTAGCTGAGATATTTCATAACTTTTTTAATCATCTAGTTGATGCTTTTCTTGCTCACTCTTCCATAAATAATGGCACTAAGATATCTTATGCAAAACTTTCTCAAATTAAACAAAGATATAATGAGCATCTAGTTGAGTACGTTTTGCATTACAAGAATAACCTAGCTAAGATGACCAATGTCCTTGTTGATTCAAAATTGCAAGATCTTTTTGTTCAAATCCTCTTATCACCACTTCAAGAGAGTTTTTTATTTGATAGCTCTCCTTGATTTAGTCAATTAAGCCATATGCTCAAAAATGTGGAAATTCAAACTCCTATCTATGGGAAAATTAAAATATCATGATACTCCTTCATCTTCTTCTAATAGGTTTGAGGATAAATTTGCATTCAATCCTTCTCCTAATCCCACCAAAGAAAAGGAAACTTTTAATTTCGTTAATCCACATGAAAAGATTCAATGCAAACCTCCAAAACATACTTTTACAAAATTACCCTATGCATCTCGGTTTCTATTTCCTTAACTTATCAAAAGTAATCTCATCATTCTATCACCATTTCTCAATCTCAAAGCCTCTCACCCCCATGGCTGAAATTATGATGAAAATGCATGATGTGATTGTCACCAATGTGTTTCGCATTCTACCGATATTTGTTTCAAACACAAGAATATCATTTAGGATCTTATTGATAACAATCCACTTGAGCTTCCTAAGCCATCTAATTCTAAGCCAATTAATGATACTAAAAATCTAAAAATATTTAATGACCCTTTGCCCAAGCATGACACACATACTCCTGAATCTTCTATTAATCATACATATCAAGTTGTGTCTTTTCCTTCATTAGGGCCTGTTTACTTCCTTGTCACTTATGTGGATGCATCACCACTGGTCATTAAATTTTTAAACTCAAGATTATCATGCTACATTTACTTTGGATTCCTTGCATATCAAAACTTTTATTGGTTCCTATATTGTCAATAATAGTTTGATATATCCATCAAATCCTATGAAAATTTGATCTATTACACTCCTATATATCAAATTTCCACTATCTAATATCACATTTCTAGTTCCCAATTATTTAAGATATTTTGGATACATCAAGATTACTATTACTATTGGACCTCTTACCATGCTTGTGTCATTCATTGTGGCATCTTCAATTAAAGGTTATTACATGCTCTTATGTCTCTCTTGGGTCCGACCCATAAAAACTATCCCTTATATGAATCATTTATGTCTTAAGTTCATCCACAATAAATAACTTGTTATTATCAAAGGCATTCTACCATGTACACCATTACCTCGACCTAATTTTTATGATATCTATACACCAGTCACACTATCTAGGCCTCCCACACGTACCAATTCTAAAGCACACTCTACACCTATTTCTCCTTTTTGTACCACCTACATCATGACCTTCTCCTTCTCATAGGTTGAGTATTCCACATCATCAGCCTAAGTCTCCTACTCAGGTATCCCCTTCACATGGGTGTTCACTCTGCCTTTTTCGCATAGGTATCCTTCATGTACACATTGTTACCCTCCTACACCACCGATCTTAGAGAATTTTTACATGCCTTAACCTCCACAAACATTGGGTGGAGGTCCATTTCTGCTCACTATTTTCAAATAGATTTCTCTCACTTACACACTTGGCAAGTACCACACTTTATTCCCCCTCCCATCACTTTTAATATTCTTTAGTATTTACTATCACACTTAATTTTCCACCCTTCATGTCTCATATCTCTAACCACTTTCAAACCTTTTGATATATAAATTATATCATTATTACCATATGATGCACTCTAGTTTCATGATTCTTACTTGAATGATGATGGTTTGATTCTAAAATGAACCTCACATCATTCATACTTCATGCTCTATGATTGATGATACATATTTCTATAATTTTTTTGCACACATTACTCGATAACACACCCTTGTTCTATGGTTCATTCTTGACTATTCAGTGGTCCCTATAAATGAACCTCATTTGATACACATACATTAGGGGGCACACTACTTCTATCATATTCATACTTTTCATACTATTCCATCACAATCATACACTGCATTTGCATATCTTGGTTGCATTTACTTTTGCTTACATGTTGCATTTTCTTACTATATTATCCGGATACTCAATATGTCATTATGTTTATCATATATAAATACATGTTCACTTGGTCACTACTTGGTAATGCATGCACATCTCTTATAGGTTTCTACATGTTATAATGATGCTTCGCATTATACCTCGTACTAGTCCCATCTAGCCTCTTTGGGCATCTACTTTCTCTACTATCACATACTACATAGGTTCTATCATTACATATCATTACAAGTTACTTTCCATTTCACCGATTTATACATGCAAATGATATACTAATTATCTTCCTAACATGCTAACATGTGGTTCTTTTGTAGCATTTTCTTTGTAGCACTATATGCCTCCACGGTTATCTAACACATTTTCTTGATCTTGTCTACCATTATATGGTATTGTTTTTGCAGTATATTACCTATGTCCAATATGATCATTCTATGATTTTGTTTTATTTAGCCTTGATTTTCTTGTGACGTTATGAGTGATGTCCCATTTTTGAAACCCACTTTTCATGGTTAATTTTGTATGCACACTTTCTTCTTGCATTATTTTCTATTACATAATTTTCTTACACTAACACACATTTCTATTGCACTTTATTTGTATGTTCTTTTGTTTCTACCAAGCACATCCTCTACCCTATGGATCTATTCACTTCATCACAACATTGCTTCCTCTCCTTTTGGCCACATTCTCCTACAATCATTGCATGTACCCCAAACTATGGGGTTCATACATTGGGTGAAAAAATCACTCCTACAACAACTCGAGCTATAGTAATTAGTGTCATAGTAGAGAAAAAGTAATCGACACATTGTCACAGAGTGGTCATGTTATCCCAATTTCTCCCCACGAAAAAAATATCAAACACGATCCTGTGTAGGAAGAAATCCAAAGAATGGTTCTATCATGCAAGTCCACATTTCAAATCCAACAAACAAGTTGCAAGCGGGCTCTATAATGGAATAATAGGGTCGGGGAAGAAGAAAATAGTGTCAAAGAAACTATAGGCTCAAAGGAAAAGAAATGGAGAAGGTTCAAGTCTTTGGGCTCTGCAAATGATTCAAAACGAGCACCAAAAATGACTAAGTATGGAGGAGATAGTGAAAGCTGCCAAGTGTCCAAACGACACACCTCCAAAGATTAAATCCCAAGCCGGAGACCCAAACAAGTGTCAAGCCTCCATGTGTCTAGAACCCCAAAAGTCACACCACCCATTGAAAAGTATTCGACTCAGTGGAAGGTGCCAAGTGTCCAAACGATGCTACTTCAAAGATAAATCCAAAGAGCGGGGACCCAAATGAGCACGGTCTCACCACATAGTCCAAATTAAAAAAATGGGACAAAGCGGGCCCAAAATGACTAAGTATAGAGAACTAGCGGAAGCCTCCATATGTCTCAATGACATAATTTCAAAAGGAAAGTCTGGAGGTAGTCCCCAAACGAGTGTGGGTTCGCCACATGTCCTAGGTCCAAAAAAAGGGATAGAGTCGGGGGTTGAATAGTCAAAGCAGAGGTAGGCCAGCGACAGAAGGAGCCAAGTGTCAACATAACACTACTTCAAAAGTAAAATTTTGGGTGGGTTTCCAAACAAGCGCCAAGCCTCCATGTGTCCAGGGTCAAACTTTTGGCCCCGCTAAGCAAAGAGACTCAAGAAAAATACAAAGAATCCCAAAGAGGTTACGGAAACCACCACGTGTCAATCCGACACAATTTTAGAAGTGAAAGGAAGGGGCTAAATCTTCAAGGTGCATGAGGTGCGACGTGAACCCGGTATAGACAGATTCCTTCAAATAGTGCACGCCGTGACCTTGATCTTAGATGGCCAAATATTTTGACTGGAAAGTCATATTTGCGTGTGAGAAGAATTTTTGGAATCGTCTTGACACCCTCTACACCATGGAAACATAAAATATCATTATTACAAGTATTTAGTAGCTGAAAAATGGGAAAACGTTTTCCAGTGCCATTAATACTGAGTAATCCAATTTCTTCAACTACCACATTAGATTTTATCTTATCCACCATTCTTCCTCCTTTAACGTGCCAAACAAGTAATCGATGCAGACATGACAGATTTGGGGCAGATTTGAGAGGGGAATTGATTGATGGTGGTTGATATTTCAAAGCAGGATTCAACACATATCTCAAGGTGGTTGAAGTAGGATTCAAAATTTTCCCTCCTCTCTCTCTTATTCTTCCTATATATTGTAAAGGAGGGGCATATTCAAATGGTTGGTCATTGTTTCTCCTCTTCCCCCTCTCTCTTTCTTCCTTAGGGTAGAATGTAGAGTCTAATCCTCCTTTCAGGGCTCTGTAATGGTGTTTTCTTACCTCTTTCCCACTGATGATGTACCATGTAACATTTTGGAGCAATAAAATATGTTTCGTGATGCATCTGTCCATCCTTGGCTTATTTTGTTGTCTCTTCTTACCTCTCATCGTTGTAGGGTATATTGTGCATACTCTAATGTTTGTTGCAGTTCGGGAGTTGTGCTTAATGGGTTTTGAAGTGGTGTTCCATGTGAAATCTATCTCTGGTTTGTGGTGCATTTTTTCCACCCTCTCCTCTACTCACCTCTCTCCACTTTAGGTAGTCGGATCTATGATTCAACCACTTCCTTTTGGTGTGTCGCTGCTTAGTTTAGGCTCTTTCACCCTCTCTCCTTCTCCCTATCCTCTTGGAAAGGTTAGATTAGGTTAGATTAGATTCTACCTACACTGGAGTAGCTTGTCCATCTCAAGTTTTACAAGTCCCACATCTTGAGAGATGGTCCCATGTTGTGCAATCACACTGAATGCTCCACTCCAAACCCAGGCCATTTGGGGGTGATGTGATTACGCACTAACAGTCCATATTATTACTTGGGTCTAAAACACATTATAAACACTAGCACCTAGACTCAAACACTAGCACTGGGTGCTCCTAACCTATCTTGGGTGCTAATTTCCTAGGGGCATATACAATCATCTTCTTAGATCAACACAGTTTACTATAGTCTTTAAATTATTTCCACTATGACATGCATAGTCCTTCAGTTACATAATTCATTTTATCTCCTATAATCAGTACAATTGGAACAATAGGGATAAAAGGAACAAGATGAAAAAATTGAGACACGACATCTAAAGTGGTTCTTATCTAGAAGAGTCATGGAATTATAGAAAAACTAAACCTCTCTCCTAGAGACTTTCTCTTCGGTGCAAGATCACCCATAAAAATGACACTAGGCATGAGACCGCCCAAAAAACTCACCATTGACATGACATCAGTAAACAAAACTCACACTTAGCATGAGATCACCCAAAAAATAGTTATTGATGTGAGATCTCCAAATAAATTGGCTCTTCATAGCATTGTAGGACACATTTATATCCTTTAAACTCCCTTTTACATTAGGTGAAAACTTTCCTTTACTACTACTTTTAGACACTTCTACATACTTTTGTATACTTTTCTTAGAGTTAACATATAAAGGACTCGACTACTCTTTTTCTCTTTGTTTGCAATTCAATCCTTAATATGTAACAATAATCATCCTAGAAAAACAAATAAAAGCTAAAACATCATGCTATAATAGATACACTTCACTTCTAGGATCCACTTTCATTTCCTAGTCTTCATGCTTCACTTTGCAATCACTCCACACTTCACTTGTCCATTCACCATGCTAATCACCACATTCTCTACATGATCACAAGGTACACATATTTTCTCTACTTTATGTTATGGATTATTAAATCAACAACATAAAGTAGGGGAAAATGCAGACACAGAATCATGAACATAGGTACATTTCTAGGTCCTAAAAGCATGTTGTCATTTACACGATTCCTATGCGAGAAAACTAATGGTTGAAAACTATCTTTAGCCTCTTTTATTTGTATCTTATTTTAAAAAAAATTCCATGCCCTACAACCAAATCATAATTTAAATTATTTATATTTTATGACCTCAAACAATAGCACTCAGAAAGGAAAATAACGCACAGGTGCTCCTATCTCTCTTGGATGTCCCTTACCCTTTCTTATCTTACTTACTAGTGTTTTTTTTTCTTTTATATTTTATTCATATTCCTCACTTACGAGTCAGATTTCTAGTTTCGATTACGAAATTCAAACAAGGATATCATATAAGTACAAAGTTATTTGTTAAAAATGAAGGACCAAACACTAAAAATTACTATCATCGAGTTAATCTTGGATTAAAAAGTAACTAAATAAAACCAAAGGAATCCATTTATGATTTATTCAAGGGAAAATGGATGTAGACACTCCATAGGAATGAAAATTATATTCTATTCCATCCACACAAACTATTACATTGCTACATTATAGCTATAGCTCGCTATCAAGTGAAACTTGGACAAGGGCATCTTAGGGCATCATTATTACACATACACATGAGAACTACATGAATTATATGATTTAGTCTAACAATTAGCCATAATTTCACTCTTGGGGTGAGCGTCGAGGTAATTCTCACTCCCCGTTATACATTTTCTTTTTAGGTATGATCCAGTTTGTGGGATTATGTAGGTGAAACTTTATTTTGTATGTTACGGGTATCATTTGAAATATTGGTATGAATATCAAGTTGTCAAGTAGGAAATAATTGTGAAACCCTAGCGAGAGAGAAGAAACTAGATTCTAAGTATCTATATAGTCACTAGCGTCTAGTTCCAGTGATTCAAGACGTAGGCATCCTTGTCCTTCTACATGTGCCTATATTCAAATGTGTCACTACCCTCCATATCTTGTTTAGTGATCAACAATGACCCTATTTGTAGTTTGTTTACAAGTCATACCTACCCAAATCACTTCTGTCCATTTGAAAATCGTCTAAGTTCTCCTATCTCCCTCTCTTACTTAGGGTTTCACATTATTACTTTTTTGTTATTTTGATCTTATTCTATATTATTATTGTGTACATAAGTTATTTATTAGTTACTCTCTAGTATTATATTTAATTAAAATTAAAATAAGTCATTAGTATATAGTGAGGAAATGTGTGAGATATAATGATAGATAAAATTAATGAATAAATAAAAAGAGAACAAAATCTAGGTAATTACAAAAGTCCAAGTTTGATATATAAATATACCTGATATTGTGGAAGTTGAAATTACCTAAAGGTTCATCATTTATAGAATTTTGAATAACATCTTAGAGGTATGGAATCATATGACCTATTTTTTTATTCTTTAATGATTTTGTGTTGATATGTATAATTTTATATAGGGGTGTGTTGGTGCTTAATAAATTTATATGATGGTGTAACACTCTATGATGACATTCATGCAACAAGTTCGGGTATCACACATTTCAATATTCTCACCTTTGTGAAATACCATTAAACCATTAAGATATATGGGAGACCCATACAAAAGTGCTAGTGTTTTAGTTATTGTTCACCTATATTACTTATGTTGGAACTACTTTGAAGACGTTTGAGACCCCATGTATATATTTTTGTAGTATGTGATATCTATATGGATGAAAATACTTTGGAATCTTGATCTTTTGAAATTGAGTATAAATTGATTAACACAATAAAAAATAATTTATCTTTACGTGGAATTTATATTGAATGAGAAACATGACACTTGAATCGTAATTTTATATCTTCATACATGTGTATTTGATGCTCGTACCTTGTATTTCATTTTTGAAATATTTTTATTAATTAGTTTTCTTAAACAATGAATAAAAAAACATAGCATAAAATAATTAAGTAAATAGAAATAAAGTATTCACTTAAATTAGCACTTTTTGCATAAATTTTAGTAATTCTTTACTTCTATCCTAAAGCTTCGGCTATTTAAATTCTGATATGTGCATGTAAAACATTGTGTCCATATATTTATATTTCCATATAACAATTATAATTTCTCACACTATATAAAATGACTTCTCCTACAAATAATGACAAACAACTTTGAAGAGAGCATACTAAATAGAAATCTATTGTTCTAAATCCAACGAATGTTTTTCATTATTACAAAGAAAATTCTTTTGTTTTATTTAACTTATCTATTTTCCTAATAATAGAACAAAAAGGAGTCAAGTAAACAACTACAAAATTCATGGAATTATGCAAACTTCTGTTTTCTAAACTTTAATTATATGCATGGGATAATTTACATAGTTATTTAGAAAATCCCCTTAATTTATGCCTTCAAAATTCTCTATTCCCGATCCGAGTGTACATTTTACAATCTGACATATTCATGATCAAAAACCCCAAACAACTTCTTAAATACTCAAAACTTCCTTTCCGAAAGGCTTCATAAAAATATGAACAAACTGATCTTGAATCTTTAAAATTAGAGAAAATTTTCCTTTTGCTAATTGGCTCCTTGATAAAATGATACCTTGTGTCTATATGCTTGCTCTTCTTATGATAAATATTATTTCTGGACAATTTTATTTCTGATTTGTTGTCACAAAAATTTACATAGCGCTCTCCGATTCTACATCAATGTTTTTGACACTCTTCTCATCCACAAACATTGACTTTCTTCTCTTGTTGTTGCTATAAACTCGCCTTTGCTAAAGATAACATGACAATGGGATGCTTATTTTATTCCTACAAAATCAATCATGTTTCAAAAGTTAAAATTAAAGTGGTATGTGCTTTTCCTATCATATATATCAATGAAAGTATCATTGTCTGTATAACCTATGAGTTTGAACTCATCTGATATTGAATATAAAATTCCATGATTTCTAGTTACACATGCATACGTTAAAATCCTTTTTCCATATTTCAAATATGAATATTTAGGATATTCCATGAATATTTAATAAGGCTCACAACATATTTAATATCAAGCCTTGTTGCTTTCAAATACATGAGACTTCCAACTAACCTTTTGAACAATGTTTGAGCAACAAATGATACACTATCATCTTTTCTTACATTCATACTGAATGCATCTAGTGTTGTTGGTGGATTTCAATTAAACATGTTAACTATATTCAAAACATAATTACCCTACTTTTTTTCTCGGTATAATAAAAACTCCAACTTTTATTTTTGAACCTCAATGCCCAAAATTTATTCCATGAGACTTAGATTTTCATCTAGAATTATTTTTTCATGGATGATTTAAAAGAATATGGAGATTGATTTCCAATAATTATTAAATCATGTACATATACACAAACAATTAGAATCTTAGCTTTCTTGTTTATCTTAATGTATAAATTAGGATCACCGCAACTCCTACTAAAACTCTTCTAAATCAAATAAGATTCAATAATATTGTACTATTCTCTAAGTGCTTTCTTGAGACCATACATTGCTTTTATCAACATGTATATTTATTTGATGACCTTGAATCTAAAAATATTATGGTCGATTAACATAATCTTCTGTTCAAAAAAACCATTGAACAATTCTTGTTTTATATCTATACAATAAATATGCCATATATTTTGATCTACAATTGCTAAAACCATTCTTAACATGTTCATACATACTATAGGTGTAAATGTTTCATTATAATATAATCCATATTTATGCATAAAACCTCTTACAACTAGACTTGCTTTATGTTTCTATACTTTTCCATGACCACTATATATTTGGTTTTGTATACCCACTTCACTCCTATCATGTACTTTCCTTTTGGAAGATACACCAACTAACATATCTAATTCTGCTCTATAACATCTCTCCCATCATCCATGGCTTGATCCCAAACTTCATTATTTATAGCTTCTTCAAAGAATAACGGATCTCTATCTTGAGAAGACAATGCAAAAACAGAAATAGAGTTAGTTGTATCAACATTATGAATTTCATTAAGACTCCTTGTTTTCAACTCGCAAAGGGATATCAAATGATTAACTTTTTTGTGACAAGGAGTTGCTTTCGGTGTTCTTTATTTTCTCTCTTGCATTTCTAAAGATGAATGAAATATTTGAGACGTTCTAACTTTAGATGGAGGTGTAGCTTGTGTTACAACTTGAGATGCATGTCGAAGATTCAAAGAAGATACAATACCTTTTCGTTATTAGTTTCATCCTCCATATTATCATGAGGAATAATTGTTGCTATGTTGACCATTCTCTCTATACTTCAATCCCATTATTAATTTTCAATAAATTGAACATCTCTACTAAGCACAACCTTCTTAGTGACTAGATTATATAACGTTTATGCTTTCGTATTCTATGAATATCCAAAAAAAGCACACTTTTCTCCTTTGTTGTCTCAATTCTTCCTTATCTCATCAGGAACATGTGCATATGTTACACAACCAAAAATTCTAAAAAGAAAAACATTGTGTTTTATGTTTGTCCAATATTTTTAAGTAACCATGTTTCTAACAATTTTTTGGACACTTGTTTAAAATATAAAAAAATTTGTACTACTTATGCCTAATACTCATTTAGAATATGTTTGGCCTTCATCATAATTTTTATCATTTACATTATGGTTATATTTTTCTTCTCTACCACATAAGTCTGTTGTGGTGTATACCTTGTATTAAATTGCTTGTGGATACCATGATATTTACAAAAATTTAGAAAAGCATTGGAAATGTAATCACCTCCTCTTCATCGGAAAGATGATGTAATATCTCCTTTGTTTCTCAACTAAGACTTTGAACTGCTAAAATGTATCAATCAAATCTAATTTGTGTCTCAAATACACATGTATGTATTTTTTGTATAAATTAATAAATTTATGTCATAAAAATGAGAAACCTTCAATAGAAGTTGTTTACATAGGTCCATATAAATCTTGGAAAGCAATTTCAAGTGGAACACTTGCTCTTGGTTTTTTACCTAATGGGATAGATTCTTTGTGTTTCATCCCTAATATACAACCTTCACAAAATATCTTTGGTTTTTTGGATCAAGGGAAATATTTTAACCTTATTTTTCCTTTGTAATAAATTTAAACCTCCAAAATTTAAACTTTCAAAACCGAGATGCCAAATCTAGGATTCATATTTCATAACTGATTGAAAATCGGATTGAATTTCTTGAGCAGAGGTCTAAGCTTTATTAGTGCGGGACTCGGTGAAGGATAAAACTATCTTAGTGCAAGACTCACTTTACATTAGTGTAGGAATCATTTGCATTGGCATGGGACTCACTTACATTATCACATGACTCATTTGCATTGGTGTAGGAATAAGTGCAAGAATTTTTGTATTAGCGCATGAATTATTTGTACTAGTGTAGCACTTTGGGTATGAATGACTTATGTTAGCATAAGAGTTTAGTTGCTCTAGTGCATGACTTTCTTGTCTTAGTGTAGGAATTTGGAGAAAACGAGATGATGATTTCACTACAAACAAATATAATTTTCTCTTTTTCTTGTTGTAGTCTCAAGGGAAAGATTATATTACAACTCATTTTCACATTTGCAATAAATAGAGTGCTAGGGGATTTTTCCACAATTACACATTCATTATCTTCAATATAAAATATGTATCCTTTTTGTACCAATTGTCCAATACTCATAATATTGTGCTTCAAACATGCAACATAGTAAACATCATGCACAATTATTTCCCCACCTTTTAGTTACAATATTGACTATTCCTTTTATTTTTACAAAAATTTTATTATTATTCCCAAGAGTAACATCACTCTTCACTAACTCATCCAAACTGGAAAATAAATCTAAGTTACCTGACATGTGATTACTGCAACTAAAATCCAAATACCATACATCATCACATGGAATCTCTTGTAATAAATTAAATTTAACAAGTAATAAAGAAGGTATTACTTTTGCAATCATTGTATAGGCAATAAACATGGAGCTTGGAGTAGAGCTTCCAACCTGATTTTGATTCTACCTATTTTGATCATACTACTTTTTCTTGCAATCATAAGCATAGTGTCCATACTTCTTGCAATAATTACAATGCAACTAAGACATATCTTTTCTCTAAATGAAAAAATAATTATGATTGTGCTCTTGACTATATCCTCTTCCACTTGAGTTTGATGAACCATTTTTGCATCCTCTAGATGAAATCCTTCCTCTTCCTCTAGGGATGAGCCTTGATATTCCTTTCCATGAATTCTCGATGTTTGAGATGCAACATATTGATCTATAATCTGTATGTGATGTATTTAATCTTTTTGTGATTTACAAGTGATGTTTGTAACTCATCAATTGATATTTTTTTACATCCTTAGTTTCTTCAATACAAATAGCCAAAGGATCAAGTTTTGTAGGAAAAATTCTAAGAAACTTCTTGATAATCCTCCGTAATCAATAATTTCACTATGGGGTTTAATTTGAATGACTATACCAACTAGAAAAGTAAAGAATCATTCTATAGAATATGAATCTTTCTTTGAAACTTTTCAAAAATATTTGAAGTAATCATAGTTGGACAATTTTTACTTTATCCTAACCTCTATATGTAGCTTAGAGTGTGTCCCATGTTGGTTTTAACTACATTTGGTTATTACCACTCTAGGAAGTATCCTTTCATGCATGACTTAATGAATATAGAAAAGAGATTTTGTCTATTTCTTTCTTAATTCCTTTAAAGTATCTTTCTCTTTTATGAGAGTGCATTATATGCTTCTACATATATGGGATTTGTGTTCCCATTCTCAATAATTTCCCATAGATCTTGGGATCTAAATAGTACCTTGATGGTTAGCGACCAATACTTGTAATTCTTTCCTATAAATTGTGGTGTGTATAGACCTAATAAAGACATGCCGAATTTAGAAGCCATAACTAAATTTCAATTTGAAAAACCTGGTGGAAAACAACACTCTGATACCCAATGTAATAAATTAGCAGTCTTGAACAATGAATGGCAAAACACAATCTAGTAATTCGTAAAAAAAACATAGTATTGACTAAAATCAGTATGGTTGTGCATAACATTTATTAATTATTTACTTCTGTTTTAGAGCCTTGGATCTTTACATTTTGATTTATACATGTACAAAAATCTATTTACATCTGTATATGTCCATATAATAATTACAATTTCTTCACACTATATAAAATGTATTCTCTTAAAAATAACAACAAACAACTCTAAACAGAGCATCATAAAAGGAACTGCAGTCTTCTAAATCCAATACGTAATGTGCTTGGTTACAAAATAGAATTCTTTTTTTTTTATTCGACTTATCTATTTTCCTAATAATAGAATAGAACTAGACTACGCTAAATAACTACAGACTACATGGAATTAGGCAAATTGTTGTTTGCTAAACTTAGATTGTATGCGTGGGAGAAATTACATGCATATTCCAACATATTTTAAAAGCCATTAGAGTGCTTTTTCAATGTATTTTTAAACGAGATCTCTTGAAAGTTGAATCCAATTTGAAAGAAGACAGGGATAGGTCACTTACGCTTAGAATGTGTGTAAAATTCACATTCTAAGTACAAAGCCAAAGTTATCATTTCCATATTAGGCGTTTATATCAAATCCCCTCCACCTTTATGTATCACAAATAAATTTTCCTGCTGAGATGAATGAGTGTGTAAATACACTTTGGATTCTCTCTTATTTTGTAATTTTTTTAGTGATGACACTCTCTATGGTAAAACCTGCGAAACAAATTATTTTTAATGTCAATAAAGTAAATTTAATTGTAAGTCGTTATTAAAAAAATATATTTGACTTTCTAAATTGAATTAATAAGATGTAAAGTATAGAGGAAAGAGCATGAAAGGAATACACTGATTCACTTTTATGAGGGAGTTTCTCTTTTATGTTTTCACACTAAAAGTAAGAATGGAATTGATCTACTGAATCATTTTGGTTATTCATTGCTATTTCCAGTCAAACGAATCCCAATGCCATAGAGTAATTAAGTGTAGCTTCACCCAAAATAAAACGGTGTCATTGGATTATTGTTTCGAGGATTTAAAAATAAGGAAGTTTTCCACAATGTTTTATAGTAAACCATTATCTTCAAACAGAGCATGACAATAATTTTTCTTCAGGTTTACTACCCAATTTTATATCATATAGTGTCACATAGCACACTGATAGAAAAAAATCTTCGGAAATATCAAGATATTGAAAGTGAATAACAGATAGTATTCCCCTGCTGGTGATGTAAATGTTCCTCGGATATGAAATTATGAATGAAGGAAATAAAGAGGAAGGCTCATTCTCCCATTACCATCTTATGTAGCTATGTTTATGTTATGCATTGGTTAAAATAAACAATTCTCTAAATTATGAGGTATGTTCCAAAACTTATATCGTAATCATTTAACTATATATGAGAATGTAAAAATTATGCAATCTATTTGATTTCTTCCCATATGGAAAAAATATTTCTCTTGGACCGTAATGTCTGGATATTTCATCCGTGGTGGATGATTATGTAAGTATGGAACATATATTTTTATTCTATATTTGATTCATTTTCTTAATATGTTTACCCTATCTCGTTATATCATTGAATTCTAAACTCGATCTATTTCATAAATAGATGTTTTATAAATTAAACTAAATTCCCCCTCTTGTGAGGTGAGAGACGTGTTCAAGTAGAACACTCATATAGAAATAAATGATGTTTATTTATGTCCTATTATCTTACAATTAGTGTTGAATCATGTAGATTATTGTTAGTGGCCACCATTGAGATCTTGTTCCTTTAAGGCTGTGCATTGTAGAAAGCAAGTACAGGAGGACAGTGAAGAAATGAACAAGAAACATGAATACAAATAGAGTCAATATAAAATCATGAATATAAGTATTTTACCATATAATTGCACACGAAATGTAACACATGTTAGTCACAAAAATCTGTAAGGTGGTAAAATAAGGGGTCACCAAAATGCGACACATGTAACAAGTATGAGAAATAGGATATATAGGCCACATAAATATGTACCAACCTATCACATAGAAAATCCTAGATAAGGTAATAGGATCCATGCATGAGCACAAGCCTAGAGCGAATCATGTAAGTGATTATAATATACCAAAGTAGCTTTGAGGCGCATATAACAAGATAGGATAGAATTGTAAAAGACACATCTATTAGTCATACTAGTTTGACAAATAATATAATGTTTAATATAAGAAATTGGGAATATTGAAGAACTAAAACTAGGTGTATTGAATCAAAAACATCTTAATACAACAAACATATGTCCCAAAATTAACAAAGGAATTGGGAAATACTAAGGCCATCACCTATTATTATTTAGAACACCATCACCTATTATTATTTAGAATACTATGTGTTTCCCGAATTTTAATAGACATTATAAAAAAATTGTATAAATAGTATATAAGAAATATGTTATACATCAAAATTTATAAAAAACAACATATCTAAAGTGATAAGGTAGGAAATTTGTAGAAACTCAAGTCATACTTATATTTTAACTTTTAAATTTTTGAATATTTGAATATTATTCCAATTATTGACTTTTTTAAATGTATTTTTGTTTTATCATATTTGTATAGAAATGAAATACCAAAGTATAAATTTTGGATCCACTATGATAATTCAATGTTATTCATCGAAATGTTGGCAGAATTAACCAATGAATTGTAAATTTGTTGAATAATGCATTGAATTATGTAGATATAGATACATCTATAGAATCCTTAGTAGATGTATCTAGTCTACCCAATTTTCCCTTTTTTGTACTTCTCTGAAGTGGGGATCGACCGAAGAATTGGTAAATTTATTGGACCGGGACTGACGGGGCTCGAACCTGTAAAAGGGACAATATGAAAATATCTAGAGTGAGAGAGATATTGGTCCTTTAAAAGGAATGTTGCAGGACTATGACTATGATATATTGATTTGATATTAGGATGTATCATAAGTGCACTATTAATATTGGCATGAAATTCATTAGTAATAATATTTGAATGTTTAATTGCATCATTTACATTATAAATAAATAGTAGAAATAGTAGCTATAAGATGTTCATAATATAATAAAGAGATTCATAAAAAGTATCACCAATATTGGTATGTATAACATTGACAATTCTTGAAGCATTTATTACTAGAGTCTCTAATATAGCTAAGAAAATAAAAATAGGAATGTGAGTAAGAATATTTAGTATGATGCTTTCCGGTATCAACCTTAGTAGTAGAAGGACGAAGATATACAAGGTTACATTCTAGAAACTTTTAATGGATCACCTAGAATGAGAAATAAAATTGTATGAATTTAAACCTAGAATTATCTTGTAATGGAAGTATTTTAGGTTGAGATATGTCACGAATAATATATTGAGTATTAAAATTATTAGCATTAGATTTCCTTTTAAATGTAGTTATTTCTTTACATTGAAACTAATATGTAGTAGGTGTTAGTGTAGGGTTTTTATTCCATTCCAAGGTATTTTATCTATTGAACAATTTTTCATAAAAAGGTATTTGTCTTTCTTAGGTTTCAGTGCAATAGAATGGAGTTAATCATATCCACCTTTTTAGGTGATGCTTACAATTCCCAACTTCTTAGGTATACACTTCTTATAAAGTTATTTTTGGCTCATATTTGATTCCTATGTTTGACAACTTTAATCTTTGTGTGGTAATATTTATCATTTCTTGATATTGGCCCACATTCTCACATAGATTAAGATCTCATTTTGTTAGTTAAATGCAATTTTTTATTGCATTTATTTTATAGAAAATTAAGTTTCCCTGGGCTTGTTATAGCAGACCATTTAATCTCGACTATTATCTCCTCTTAAATATTTTGATAATATAGAGAATCAAAAAAGGGGGAAGGAACTAGGCAATTTATAGGACATCATTTATTCTATATGGAGAAATTGTAGACACCTTAATTTCACTTGTATTAGACTTAGTATAAAAACACCCAAATAATACTAATACTTGTCTTCCTTTATTGATTAATGACCATACTACATTAATTAATTAAATTCATCTTCTAAATGCTAATTAATGACCTTACATTAGTATGTTTATATTAACCCACTCATGGAATCCTTGAATATCTTATTTGTAACAAACCTTTTGTTTTAGTTTCACAATTGCCCATGTTTCGGGGTTATTGGTAACACATTGGCCATACATATCCCTCCATTGAAATATCTTCTAACACTACCTTTACACATATCCTTGTCATTATTGATATCACGATAAACCTCCTCGCAAAAATTGACTTGAAAGCGAGCGAACGTTTTTGGTCTCAAATGCTTAACTACGAGGGCATCCGATTATAATGTCGCAATTGTTTTAAAATAGGGCATCTATAGGCTTATTATTGGATTCCCAAATATAATAATGATTTTTTTTTCAAAGGACTCTAGCAATGATCTATTCATGATCAAACTTGAAAGTACATAATCCTGGAGGAAGAACCCATCGATCCAACTCTAAATGATCTTGAATAGAACAATGGTGCGGTTTTAGATCTCATATGTATGAGGTAATTGAGAAAATGTAAGGCACATCAGAGGCACATGGTTAACCTCAAACCAAAAATAATTCTGAAGTATTATCTCTATAATTTTAAGATCTCCAAGAGCCATGATGATGAAAATGACTAGATTTTAATGGGTAGACAAAAGGTAATTCTAATAGGATTCCCAAATAATAAAAGATCAATGTAAAATATTAAAAAGGAGGGTGACTATGTAAAATGTTAGGGATACATTTCAAAACACATTTTCATTCTATAGTTATAAAAGGAAAAAAACATAAAGAAAAGACCTTCTAGGAAAACTATTCGATGTATCATTTGTGTGTCATTGATGAAAGATAGGGTTTGAATTTGGAGTAGGATTTTTGTTATAAGTTTAATTGTAAGTGTGTTATTAGTTGTTGGATAACTATCATATAGTCTTCTTAGTTGTGATTGGCCTTGATGATTAGTATTCTAAGTATTCTAGACCTTGTTTTCTAGTTGTATCGCTTGATCCTTCATCAACTTATCATTCGAGAGATTGTTTAGTTTATGGGCACATATAGAAATATTTTTCATTTAATCCTATCAAAAATAAAACCTTAAATTAGTTAAAATTATTTTCATTTGATTATCTTTAAATCCACCTTCTTATTTATACCGACCACCCTTCACTAATAGAAGTTTTCTCTAAATCATCACTATTTCTCACTAATTTCCTTTAAAATCATATTTTAAATTTTAATATCATCTATTTTTCCTAAATCCTCCTCAAATATATTTTATGATCTATACTAGGTGTACATATCAATAAACATTTTTATGCTTCAGTAATTGTCCATTCCTCACGTTTGACCATAGATATCCCTAATTTAGTATAAACATGCTTAAATCCTACCTAACTAGGATTGGTCCGACTTTACTACTATCCCACATATATAACAATAAAACTCTTCTTTAGAAGAGAATTCTTTATAAGTGATTATCTACGCCCATCCAAAAACACACACCAGGTCTTACAAAGAATTATCTACAAAAACCTTGAAAATCTTATCACGCCTTCCTTCTGAAATTTCTAGATGAAAATATCCTAATCATAGGAAACTCGTGGTAAGATTGTGAGGACAAACCCACACGTTTTCAAAGAACAAAGAGGATATTCTCATATGGTGTAATTTGATTTGAATGCACATCTTAATTTATCAATATCGCGTCTCTTAAGAAATAATTGTTACAAGTCATCTTTCATTTAATTCAATAGGATATCCACCAAATCGATAGTAAATCCTAAAATTAAAATGGTGGTTTTCATTGTGGTTTAATTGTGTAATTCATTTCATTTTCAATCCTTTTCATATCTATCTTAATGAAGTTTATTTGGAATTTTAGTTAATTGTTCACTTCGTATTGAATCATTGTTTTATATTTACATGTTGTAGAAACCATTTTTCACACATGGGTGACTCAAACACATTAATTACATTATCATCACTTATCATCAAAATCCTTATCTGAAGTGCATCAAATTTACCAAAAAGAATCCTTGTCTACATGCATAAACCTCCCTAAACCTCCTAAAACCAACCTAGCCTAATTTATCCTACCCATCCCGATTCCATTACTTCTTCCTACCTTGATTCCTAACCTCTCATCATTTATCAAACAACCTTAATTCTTGGATGGAAAATTGTTTCAACTATTTTTCATATTTCCTTACTTAGTTTTCAACATCTATGAGAAAATGGGCGGCGATCCGTGGTCACCGGAAATCATGGTGAACATCATTGATTTTACGTAAATCACCCTCTTGAGCATTTTCATGAGTTACATAGGAAATTTAGTCAAAGAATTAAATTGGGAATGAATTGTTGCACCTTTGTATGACATCACTATGCTTTGAAACATCACCACTATGCTGCCAATCTTTGAGGAGATCTCGCCAATAATTAGTCTAACATTTTAGAGCTCATCACCCTTGGAAACATCCAACAAGTTTAGTGATTTAATATAGATAGAATTAAATCTAAATTGGCGACTAACTACTGTAATAAATGATTTACAAATGTTAATATACAATAAGACACAAGAAAAAAAGCATGTACAAATGTGAAACCCTAAGCAAGAGAGGGAGATAGAGAGACTTAGCTGATTCTCGAGCAATATGGAAGTCATCTTGGAAGATGAACAAGCTGATAAATATTAGGAAAAGTGTCGTGAATGATTTTGGAGGTTACGAGACTCAAGAAAGTGTTTGACAGAGTGCCAATGGGAGAATAGGAATGACTGGATGCTAATCTCCATTCGGGGCGCTAGTGTCGGTGTAAATGATTTGGATCTTGCCTCTTCTATATAGGAAGATATTTACTAAACTGGTATCTATTCATCACTCTGGTTTCGCTCCTTGATCATCGACTATACGGAACTCCGCATAAAACATTATGTACCTAGATATGTCCACAAGACATATCAAATATTATCAAAATGATGCTAAATGTGGATTTAAACTGACCCCAACGGTGCCCCGAAGAGTGAAATTTATACCAAGTGATGCACTACATTTAAAAATCTATGTATTTATTTGGGTAAGTGTGTGTATTGATGCCCCGAGATTCCCTTTTATAGTTTCCACTAAGATAGGAGGCTAGTTCTTGAATTATCTAGATGTAAATGTATATAAGGGAATAGAATAAAATTTCCCTCCTATGTTGTGTATGGAGAGTGATACATCCTTTTTCCCTTGAATGAGTCTTCTAGATGGATTCTTTGAATTGCTTTGGTTCCATTAGATGCAAGCTTAGGTGAAAATATTTAATGCCCAAGTGCTTTGTCCCTTAATTTGAAAGCATAACTATGTATTTATATGATTCTCTTGTTTAAATTTCATAATTGAAAAATGCGAGGAAGACCGAAGTAGTAAAAAGTAATCAAGAAGAAAAAGAATTCCAAAAGGATAACAAAAAGCTAAAGAAGAACAAGGGCATGTGGGAGGATAGGAGTTCCTATAGAGAGAGTGAATGAGGCCATAGAAAAATAAAACATGACCAAATGCAAGATGTAGTGCCCACGTTCCTTCAACACTTTTTTGTCACACCGATTATGAATCTGTCTACTACACTTATGGACATTGTTGTAGCTTATTGAATCAGCATGATACTATATGTTAGAGATGTTGGGCTGTTGATTATTTTGATTCATATATGATGCATGTAGATTGTTAGAGACATTTTATATTGATGATGATATGTTGTGGACATGGTTATTTATATACATATTCTGACATGCGATATAATTTTGTCACCATGAGTAGGCTTTGATAATTGAATTAATGTTGTGATCATTTTGACATGGATGAAACGTTGGATAGAAATGTTGCTAGAAATTTGTAAATGATATTGTAATTTCCTAGATGATATTTGATTTGTATATAGATGGTTTTTTATTTATATTGTATATTTTATCATAGATGTCTTTAATGTGGCCATGAGGCCGAAGGAGGTATTTTTGTGTTTTACAAGTAAGATTATTCTCAACAAACATCATAGGGATTAGAGACCAACGACATTAGAATTCTAGATGAATTCAACAAGGGTCACCATGGCAAAACATAATTGTGTGTGTTAAAATTATTTGGTTAGGGGAAAATTGTTATCATAATGTTTTTCATGTGTTGTATTTTATTTTAGTTTCCCTTTTGTTATTGTTAGTATGTTTTTCTTTTAGTGATGTAATTTACTTGTTTTATTTATTTAGATTTTGATGTATGTTTTCCCCTTTATCTTAATGGGTCTAAGTGTCTTATTAAAGTTAATAAATCTTGTCCTAAACTAATTATAGATGTCACCAAAGGAATATCATTTATTAGACTTTATTTTCTCTTGGAGTTTGTGTTGTGTGTTGAATGCTTAAGATCTTGAATGTTGTACACTCTACCCTTCATTGGAAACTCGAATTTGGCCTTAAGGGACAATTTTGAAGGCTTGTGGGACAAGTTAAACTTGTCGCACACATCTTAAATTGCTATACCAAACCTACCTATGGGTTGGGGGGGTCAAAATTAGACCACATTAGGTGTTTTGTGTAATGCCCTGTTTTTCTATGGTTATTTCCAAGATGACAAAAGCTCAATCACTATCAATCAACTCGCACTTATTTGATTTAGTAGATTTGAACTTTGAACTGTTCTCATTATGCGGTTCACTCTGACCCAACAACTGCTTTAATGTTACGTGGAGGCACATAAAAGAAGTTAGGTTGGAAATCATGGTTGGGGGTGGGTGGCTCAACCAACACCTACCAAAAACATTAAAATTGCCTCCCCCTTTGCGTGCCGAACAGCTCCAGGTCGCATCGTTGTTTGTTTTTGCAAAAGGATTCGCAGTCTTCTGTCCCCGCCCCTTGTTTTGGTCTACCTGTTGTTTTCTGCCTAAACCACGAATGCTTGTTTGCGCCCCATCAAATGCTGTGCAAGATGAATTGCTACAGCGTGTTCTGGATAGTGGATTCAGTAATGGTGAAATGAAGGTCTGTCTCCCGACGTTGCAAGAGTGAGTGTGGGTCTCCAAAAATCGTGTTGTACAGGCAGAATCCGTGGGCGCAGAACTGAAATCCTCCTAGGAAAGTGCCGTGAGGAAGCGCTTGGCTTTATACAGCAGCTACAGAGTAGAAAAGTAAACGTATCCCAGAAAATCAGTGGCCCAGAGAGAGCTAAGTGCGACAGCTGCTGCAGGGTGAGCCCAAGGAACCATTGGTGTTGTTCCTGGTGTTCTGGTTGCACGCGACCAGTCGTGATCAGTTGTTGCAAAATCTTGCAGCTGTAGTAGAAGAACGAGGTAAAGTTTTAGTTGAGCTGTCTTTCCTTTTCATTTTGGAAAGTCGCTTCCATCCAGGTGGTGTCCACAGTCATGGACAGGATACTCAATGAATGCATTTGCAGATCTTTGGCCTTTTTATCAAGCTATCTGTTGCATCTGGTGTCATGTTATGCTTGGAGCTTTGGTACCAGAAAATAGTGGTTCTAATGGCAGTGAAGTTAAAAGACACAGATGTTGCAGTTGATTCATTTTCTATTTGCTTAAACATCAATTCGTGGGAAATGGCTATACCACTTGGTTCTCTTGTTTCAAATAGTGTGAGGTTTGCGAATGAGCTTGGAGCAGGGAGACCCAGGGAAGCAAAATTTGTAGTAGCAGTCTCAGTCATAACTTCCACAGTTATAGGAATGGATCTCCTAATTCTTATATTGGCCATCCGCAGTGATTTTCCACGGTTTTCACAAATAGTACTATTCTACAAAAGGTTGTTTAAAAATTGTCAATATTGCTAGCGTTGCAATTGTGTTGAATAGCGTGTAACCAGTCCTTACAGGAATTGCCGTTGGAGTGGGGAAACAGCTATTGTTGCCTATGTAAATATTGCATGCTACTATATAATCGGCATTCCGCTCGGCATTCTCCTCGGTTATGTTTTTCATTTGCAAGTTATGGGAATCTGGCTGGGAATGATAGGAGGGATAGCAGTCCAAACCCTTTCCTTGATGTTTATCGCATGGAAAATAGACTGGAATATGGAGGTGACAGATCACACCCACAGGCACGGGAGATCTATGCAATGTTGGAGAAAATGTCTTGGGAGATGAAGGTAGCAGGATATTTTTCAGATCCAGAACTTGTACTGAGTTTGTTCCTTCAAAATCGATTATGTGACAATGAGGGTGTTACCAATAGACCTGATGAAATTTATTTACAAAGATTCTCTATTGAGATCTTACTTTTTGTACGATGTAACTCATGGAAGAGAACCTCATAGAGGTTGATCTATTTCATATTAGAATATTCATGAAACACAATTTGCTATTATATGAGCTTCTTCAACGAGTCACCAAGTTGGCAGGCATAAAGTTCTCTGTTGGAATTATCACACCTTACAAGCTACAGCTGAAATGTTGCACCGAGAGTTTGATGTTGTCCTCAAATCTGATGAAGGAAAAGGTTTAATTACCATTGCGGTAGATGCCTTTCAGAGCCAGGAGCGATGTTGAATCAGGAGGAACAGGCATGAGCTGCTTTTTCCCTTTTTCCAGCTATTTCTTTTATATTAAATGCATGATTATTGCTTGTTCTCCTGGTAATTGTGTGCTGTGTTGGTTTGAGATAAGCTCTGCGTGAGATTTTATCATTTGAAATGTTGTGTGGCTTTTGCACGCCTTTCCCGCCAAGAGTGTATTTTCTTGCTTTTGCTAGATGTGTGAGGGGTCTTATTAGATACGTCTGTGTTATGCCTGTAGGAGCAGTTTTCTTTCCTTCTGCGACCTGGTTTTGGACCTTCCTCAGCATGGCAATGAGGAGTTGTTTGTTTAAGTTCTGTCTTCTTTAGAAAACACAAAAAAAAAAAAAAAGTGATTTGCTTTTACCTCCTTTATGTGTCCCTATGGTTATAGAGGAGAGCAGGTGATAAATGAATAAAACTCTTTACCTCTGGGGAAGAAGTGTATTTATTGTCCTTTGATGTTATCACGGTCTAATCTTAATTCGTATTGGAAATGATACTAGAGAGACCCTTGCTCATCCTTTCCTTTTTAGCAATCTAATTTGGTACAATTTCATCCCAATTTCATCCCTGGGAGGTCGACTACAAGGTTGGAACATTGTAAATTTCTATTTCCTTTTAGAAGCTTTAACGAACTGTGTATTATGCTTGTCGGATGTGACTGGCTATGACTTGATAGTGGGTTTTCGACGCCATCTTAGGCAAACATGTTTTGGCCAAATCTAACTTGCTTACCTAGCTTATGATGACCTTAAAAATTTTAGTACCCTGACCAAGGGATATCCTCGTCAGTCCTACATTTGTATTATCTCCCTAACTGGTCTTACGAAAGGTCCACCGACTTCTTTGTGGTGGAAAATTTGAGGGTTTGTTATAAGGAAAACCTTACTCGAACCTTTGGAGAAAATACTTAAAGTATTCAAGGGGCTCTCGTTTTGTACATGGGATATCCTATGCCCGACGTAACTGTGTAAGTTTGCTTAATTATTTTTATTATTTTAAGAAAATCCCTTCCTTGTCAGACGCCCCCATGGTAGTGAGTGCATGAACAGTGTTTTACCCCTTCCGAGCAACAAACAATGAAGTATATGTCGGATGTGGTGAACATGGAACTAAGTCTGAGGCTTGAGATGCTTTTGGGGACCTGTGAGAGGTAAATTACATTTACCCCCAAGAAACAATGTTTTTGAGACCTTTCTTCGTTATATCAGTAAGTAAGTTAATAGTGTATAACATTGAAATATTTTATTATGTTGGGAATGAAGGGTTTTTCGTTGAGGGATGTGCGGAGTTGGCACTTGAGGCTTAAGAGTGCTTTCAAAGTTGCAACTTATCATACGTGGACGTTGTTTAACCTTGAATATATAAATAAATATTGGGTATAACAATCAAAAACGTCAGCTACATACTTTAAGGTGTACGCATGTGCAATGCTTTCCTTTTTACATGATCTTTGAATTGGGTCCTTGAGTGGCCATACCCCCCCCGTAGGCTGTATGGGTTTTAGTGGACTTGTGTGGCACTCTTGCTCTGAGTAGGGAGGTTCGGAATAATAAATCTTGTTACCCTTTTTTTGACATTACCAGGAGAATTTACTATTTCCATATCGGATGGTTGTTGTACGATTCCTTTATTCTGTTTTGTGAATGTGAAGCTGCTATCGCTATCTTACTTAAGGAAAATAAAAAGGTGTATTATGTGGGAAATTTGTTATAATTTAGAATGTATGGTGTAAGGGTAACTTTGGATAGAAAATGCACATTTTGCTTTCATATGTTCTGCAGTGTGCCTTTTGTTAACTAGATATCTATTTTGTTACATTCATACAAATTACTTTTGCTTATGCCTTGGAATGGAAATCATGCACTAGTCATTCAATTAATTTTGATGAAATATCTAGGAAAAGGGAATGCATGCTCATGCCAGTTCTTTTGAACTGACAAAAGCTAACATGTTTTTGCAGGTTGTTTTTCCGAGCTCAAGTATGAAAGAAGTGGTTGTTGTAGTTGCATAGATGATATCCACTTTGGTGCTTGTACGTTGTCTTTTATGGTTAAACTATTGATAACATCTAGTGGAAAATTTTAGAAGAAGGGTCAGTGCCTTAGTAAATGTATTGTAGAGTATTGTTGTTGTAACTGTCAAACTTTGCTCTTGAGTTAAAATGTTGAGTTGTAAATCCTTCTAAGACATAGTAGTAATGAGTTAGTAAGCACTATAAAGTGAACTGGATAGTCCTTATAAAAGTTAAACTAAAATTTATATATATGAATATATTAATGTAGATGTGATCTACTTGATAGCTTTTGAACCCTGGAACAATCAAGAGGAATCTATCTTTTGTAACAAAATATGATTACTTGTTTTTTTTTTTTTCCCGAGCTAAACTAATAAACATTATCCTTTTATGGTGAAACCTTAAATGATCTCATGGTGAAAGCAATGGTTAGATTTTAGAAGATGATAGGATTTAATAAGTAGGAGGGAAATTGATTAATTAAACCTTAAATCTCTCTCTATCATTTGGAATGTTTTCCTTTGTCAGACTTAATTAAGTAAGGTCTAGATGGAACAATTTAATCAATCTTGATAAACTCTTAACCTCAATAAAAGACGGATAGTGAACAATGTGACCTTGAAGCTGAATTTTGTTGTCCTGTTCTATTAACCCTTACCATGATTCATGGTGATATTTCTTAAGCAAGGTCAACATTTGATCCTTAAACAAGAAGGCTATTGTTATGAACCCTAAGTGGTACTTTCCACTCAATCGGATCTTATGCCTTCACCTGTGCAATAGAGGTGTGGAACATGTGTTAGTGACTTGAGTAAGTTTAATTAACCTTGTAAGAAATGGAAAATGTTCTAAAATCAAATGAATAAAAAATCCTTGGACAT
This sequence comes from Taxus wallichiana var. yunnanensis, assembly GCA_018340775.1. Taxonomy (NCBI): domain Eukaryota; kingdom Viridiplantae; phylum Streptophyta; class Pinopsida; order Cupressales; family Taxaceae; genus Taxus; species Taxus wallichiana. The sequence continues at coordinate 632,362,546 of CM031236.1, read as the reverse complement.
AAAATTGATGATCCTAGTTTAGAAAGCTTGGCCTTAAGCTATTTAGTCAATAGTTGAAAAGACAGAAGTTCTCCCTTGTGAAAAGAATTGTGTGAATCATTACATGAAATTTTATAAGAACGTAAGTTAAGAATTAAGAGACATTTTAGTAAACAAGAAAATTTAATAAGAATTTCCTCATGGGATGCCCTAAATGTAAGTGTGTCATGTGGTTGGACTTCCATGTTGTCTTGTCAAAAAGAAGAAAAAAAAATGTATGTATTGTCCTTGATAGGTGTGAACGTTTCCGTGCTGCCTTTATGGCCATCCTTGTATCAAGTTGTTCACAGTGTTAGTTGTATCCTTGGTGATGACATGTTGCGTCATGTTATGTGTCAAGCATGTGAAGTCAAAAAAAAAAAAAAAATTATCCTGTATTTCACTGTGTTGTTGTGTGGTTTTTTTTTGGGTTGTTACACTTTGGTATCAGAGCGTAGGTTCATGCTCTCGAACCTATGGGCCGGATTGGTGTTATATGATGATGTTACATGGTGGTGGTGGTGTTACATGATGATACTGCATGATGATGATGATGTTGCATGATGGTGGTAGATATTGGAAGAGTAATGTGCTTTAAACGTGATGTGATCCATGTCGTAATTGTGTTTTTGTGAACGCACATGATGTGTATGTCACATTGTGCGTGTTTGTGATCATGTTGATATGTTTGGGGATGGGAGTATTCTCTCTCCTTCTTGTGGATTCTATGAAGAGTTCACGTGTGAATTACTGCTTGTGATGTGTGAAAAGAATTATAAAGTGGATAACATAGTGTTGGAGCTTTGTGACATATTGTGCTATGTAGGTGTATCAATGTGTTGTATGACTAGATTGATGTTAAAAGAGATGAGTTGTATCATGATGTTTTTACCATGTTTTGGAGAAATGTGTGTACCACCTTGTTATGTAGCAATGGATATTATGTTGTGATGTTATTATGTTCATCGTATATCTGAGTTGTGTGATATGTAATGATTCATGTCGTGATTTAGGGTCATACGGTGAGTGTATGAACCCTATCGTATTGTGATTGCACTTTGGGTGCAGAATGTGGTAAAGTGATGTATTGTGCCCTGTGAATGTATGATTGTGATCTACCCCGTATACATACCATACGTGAGACGTTATGGTAGCTATGTGTGTACCACCATGGTGTTAGTAATGTAGTTATATGTTATGTTGTGAGCCTTACACTAACCGAACCTGAGGGAAATCGGTAGACTGTGTATGTATGGAGTGAGAAAATGTGTACCATTGACCAGTCACTCGAGCCGAGTACGAGATAGGAAGTGGAGCCTTACATAGGCTGAAAACCCACTTTCGTTTGTTTGGTATGTGTGACACTTGTTCAACGGGTGCCATGCATATTGTGTTTCGCGGACACCTCAGGCTCAGTAGATGGTGACCTGTACTCTTTTCTCTCTCCCGATATGGTTGTCGTATGGATTTAACCTATGTGACTTTGACTATGTTGGGCCTTGTTGAAGTTGTGGCGAGATGATTCTGATTGAGATGATGACAGTTGTATTATTGATATGTATTTTACGAGCTGAGGCTCGATGTTCCGAGTGCTAGCAACTCGTTGAGTACCCCTTGGTGGCCAGATAAGGCCACACAGTTATCGTAATGTGACATTATTATGAGTTGATTTTATTCGTAATTGATCTTTTTACTTTATTTGTAAGGACCAGCAACTTTTCTTGATTGCCATGCTTTACAATTTTGGGCATTTCCTTGGTTTGTGGCACTAACATGGGGATTTTGGTACTAACTATGGCTATTTGGCCATTTATTTTGCTTGAATTTGGGTTTTCTTTTAAATTTGGAATTTTTACCGCCTTGCCCAAGGCTTGTACTTTGCCACTTGGCACTTTGATTGGATTGTTGTGTTGGTTCTATTGTCGTGATGTGTGGAATAGGGTCATGGGATGCACCATGGAATGGTTGGACCTATGGACCCGCTTCGTTGTGTAGGGGTATGCCCCAAGGAGTACAGATAACTAGCGGGTTGTTGAACCACGCGTTATTATGTCACTTGGGTTAGGAGTGTTCGAACTCTATGTGTCTTGGACCATAGGGTCAACCGGCCTCCTTGAGGGAGGCATAAGAGTTTGAGGGAGGCATAAGAGACTTGAGGGAGGCATAAGAGTTTGAGGGAGGCATAAGAGACTTGAGGGAGGCATAAGAGTTTGAGCATAAGAGACTTGAGGGAGGCATAATAGTTTGAGGGAGGCATAAAAGACTTGAGGGAGGCATAAGAGACTTGAGGGAGGCATAAGAGTTTGAGGGAGGCTTATGATATTTTTGTGTGTATGGTTGATGTTTCGGGATATATGTTGAGTTATTGTGATGTTTGGTAGTGGTCTTTTCATGTGTGCGTTACTCATGTCAGATGGATATTTTTTGTGATGTTGGGGATATGTCATTGATTCCCTTGTGGACACTATGTACCATCGCATGGTTTGGTGTTATGTGAGTTTTTCATTGATGCAAATTGAGGAAATGTCTGGTGGATTGTAGTACTCTTTTGTTTGAGCATTTTATATGTCAGTCATTGATGTGTGTCGAGTACTATGTTATGTGGACTGTGCCTATTCCATTCCGTATTTGAGTAACCTTTATGTGGTGTAATACAATCTTGAAGTATATACTTGTGTGCTTGTGAATCTGTAGGGTCTTGTGAACCTGATAGGGTGTTGTGTTAGCAGTTCATGTTGGGCACCCACAATAAGGAATAAACCAAAACTCTTCAATGATGAAATTTTAAAAGAAATTAAACTAAGAATAGTGCTAATGGAAAGAGACAAATGAAATGATGAACAAGAAAGAACTGCCAATCTTCACAGAACATTGAAAGTTAAAATTTCTACCAAATGTTCCTAAGGCTACCCCGTGGCCATGCTCTAATCGACTAAAATTTTAAACCATAAGGTGTGTTTGCTTCTTTATCTTCCCTTGTTGCGTACCATTTTTTTTTTCTCTGTGTTATGTCGCATCGAGGACGATGCTTTCTTAAGGGGGAGAATGTAATGCCCTTTTTTCTATGGTTATTTCCAAGATGACAAAATCTCAATCACTATCAATCAACTCGCACTTATTTGATTTAGTAGATTTGAACTTTGAACTGTTCTCATTATGCGGTTCACTCTGACCCAACAACTACTTTAATGTTACGTGGAGGCACATAAAAGAAGTTAGGTTGGAAATCATGGTTGGGGGTGGGTGGCTCAACCAACACCTGCCAAAAAACATTAAAATTCCCTCCCCTTTGCATGCCGAACAGCTCCAGGTCACATCGTTGTTTGTTTTTTGCAAAAGGATTCGCAGTCTTCTGTCCCCGCCCCTTGTTTTGGTCTACCTGTTGTTTTCTGCCTAAACCACGAATGCTTGTTTGCGCCCCATCAAATGCTGCAACAGATGAATTGCTACAGCGTGTTCTGGATAGTGGATTCAGTAATGGTGAAATGAAGGTCTGTCTCCCTGACATTGCAAAAGTGAGTGTGGGTCTCCAAAAATCGTGTTGTACAGGCAGAATCCGTGGGTGCAGAATTGAAATCCTCCTAGGAAAGTGCCGTGAGGAAGCGCTTGGCTTTATACAGCAGCTACAGAGTAGAAAAGTAAACATATCCCAGAAAATCAGTGGCCCAGAGAGAGCTAAGTGCGACAATCTTTGCGCAGGCGAGCCCAAGGAACCATTGGTGTTGTTCCTGGTGTTCTGGTTGCACGCGACCAGTCATGATCAGATGTTGCAAAATCTTGCAGCTGTAGTAGAAGAACGAGGTAAAGTTTTAGTTGAGCTATCTTGCCTTTTCATTTTGGAAAGTCGCTTCCATCCAGGTGGTGTCCACAGTCATGGACAGGATACTCAATGAATGCATTTGCAGATCTTTGGCCTTTTTATCAAGCTATCTGTTGCATCTGGTGTCATGTTATGCTTGGAGCTTTGGTACCAGAAAATAGTGGTTCTAATGGCAGTGAAGTTAAAAGACACAGATGTTGTAGTTGATTCATTTTCTATTTGCTTAAACATCAATTGTTTCGAGAGCGGGCGTAAGCGGCAAAATCGTGGAAATGGCTATACCACTTGGTTCTCTTGTTTCAAATAGTGTGAGGTTTGCGAATGAGCTTGGAGCAGGGAGACCCAGGGAAGCAAAATTTGCAGTAGCAGTCTCAGTCATAACTTCCACAGTTATAGGAATGGATCTCCTAATTCTTATATTGGCCATCCGCAGTGATTTTGCCACGGTTTTCACAAACAGTACTATTCTACAAAAGGCTGTTTATAAATTGTCAATATTGCTAGCGTTGCAATTGTGTTGAATAGCGTGCAACCAGTCCTTACAGGAATTTCCGTTGGAGTGGGGAAACAGGCTATTGTTGCCTATGTAAATATTGCATGCTACTATATAATCGACATTCCGCTCGGCATTCTCCTCGGTTATGTTTTTCATTTGCAAGTTATGGGAATTTGGGAATGATAGGAGGGATAGCAGTCCAAACCCTTTCATTGATGTTTATCACATGGAAAATAGACTGGAATATGGAGGTGACAGATCACACCCACAGGCACGGGAGATCTATGCAATGTTGGAGAAAATGTCTTGGGAGATGAAGGTAGCAGGATATTTTTCAGATCCAGAACTTGTACTGAGTTTGTTCCTTCAAAATCGATTATGTGACAGTGAGGGTGTTACCAGCAGACCTGATGAAATTTATTTACAAAGATTCTCTATTGAGATCTTACTTGTTGTACGATGTAACTCATGGAAGAGAACCTCATAGAGGCCGATCTGTTTCATATCAGAATATTCATGAAACACAATTTTCTTTGCTATTATATGAGCTTCTTCAACGAGTCACCAAGTTGGCAGGCATAAAGTTCTCTGTTGGAATTATCACACCTTACAAGCTACAGCTGAAATGTTGCACCGAGAGTTTGATGCTGTCCTCAAATCTGATGAAGGAAAAGGTTTAATTACCATTTCGGTAGATGCCTTTCAGAGCTAGGAGCGATGTTGAATCAGGAGGAATAGGCATGAGCTTCTTTTTTTCCCTTTTTTCCAGCTATTTCTTTTATATTAAATGCATGATTATTGCTTGTTCTCCTGGTAATTGTGTGTTGTGTTGGTTTGAGATAAGCTCTGCGTGAGATTTTATCATTTGAAATGTTGTGTGGCTTTTGCACGCCTTTCCCGCCAAGAGTGTATTTTCTTGCTTTTGCTAGATGTGTGAGGGGTCTTATTAGATACGTCTGTGTTATGCCTGTAGGAGTAGTTTTCTTTCCTTCTGCGACCTGGTTTTGGACCTTCCTCAGCATGGCAATGAGGAGTTGTTTGTTTAAGTTCTGTCTTCTTTAGAAAACACAAAAAAAATGTGATTTTCTTTTACCTCCTTTATGTGTCCCTATGGTTATAGAGGAGAGCAGATGATAAATGAATAAAACTCTTTACCTCTGGGGAAGAAGTGTATTTATTGTCCTTTGATGTTATCATGGTCTAATCTTAATTGGTATTGGAAATGATACTAGAGAGACCCTTGCTCATCCTTTTTTTTAGCAATCTAATTTGGTACAATTTCATCCCAATTTCATCCCTGGGAGGTCGACTACAAGTTAGAACATTGTAAATTTCTATTTCCTTTTAGAAGCTTTAACGAACTGTGTATTATGCTTTTCGGATGTGACTGGCTATGACTTGATAGTGGGTTTTCGAAGCCATCTTAGGCAAACATGTTTTGACCAAATATAACTTGCTTACCTAGCTTATGATGACCTTAAAAATTTTAGTACCTTGACCAAGGGATATCCTTGCCAGTCCTACATTTGTATTATCTCCCTAATCTGGTCTTACGAAAGGTCCACCGACTTCTTTGTGGTGGAAAATTTGAGGGTTTGTTATAAGGAAAACCTTACTCGAACCTTTGGAGAAAATACTTAAAGTATTCAAGGGGCTCTCGTTTTGTACATGGGATATCCTATGCGCCCGACGTAACTGTGTAAGTTTGCTTAATTCTTTTTATTATTTTAAGAAAATCCCTTCCTTGTCGGACGCCCCCATGGTAGTGAGTGCATGAACAGTGTTTTACCCCTTCCGAGCAACAAACAATGAAGTATATGTCGGATGTGGTGAACATGGAACTAAGTCTGAGGCTTGAGATGCTTTTGGGGACCTGTGAGAGGTAAATTACATTTACCCCCAAGCAACAATGTTTTTGAGACCTTTCTTCGTTATATCAGTAAGTAAGTTAATAGTGTATAACATTGAAATATTTTATTATGTTGGGAATGAAGGGTTTTTCGTTGAGGGATGTGCGGAGTTGGCACTTGAGGCTTAAGAGTGCTTTCAAAGTTGCAACTTATCATACGTGGACGTTGTTTAACCTTGAATATATAAATAAATATTGGGTATAACAATCAAAAACGTCAGCTACATACTTTAAGGTGTACGCATGTGCAATGCTTTCCTTTTTGCATGATCTTTGAATTGGGTCCTTGAGTGGCCATAGCCCCCCATAGGCTGTATGGATTTTAGGGGACTTGTGTGGCACTCTTGCTCTGAGTAGGGAGGTTCGGAATAATAAATCTTGTTACCCTTTTTTTTTACATTATCAGGAGAATTTACTATTTACATATCGGATGGTTGTTGTACGATTCCTTTATTTTTTGTGAATGTGAAGCTGCTATCGCTATCTTACTTAAGGAAAATAAAAAGGTATATTATGTGGGAAATTTTTATAATTTAGAATGTATGGTCTAAGGGTAACTTTGGATAGAAAATGCACATTTTGGCTTTCATATGTTCTGCGCAAAGTGTGCCTTTTGTTAACTAGATATCTATTTTGTTACATTCATACAAATTACTTTTGCTTATGCCTTGGAATGGAAATCATGCACTAGTCATTCAATTAATTTTGATGAAATATCTAGGAAAAGGGAATGCATGCTCATGCCAGTTCTTTTGAACTAACAAAAGCTAACATGTTTTGCAGTTGTTTTTCCGAGTTCAAGTATGAAAGAAGTGGTTGTTGTAGTTGCATAGATGATATCCACTTTGGTGCTTGACGTTGTCTTTTATGGTTAAACTATTGATAACATCTAGTGGAAAAATTTTAGAAGAAGGGTCAGTGCCTTAGTAAATGTATTATAGAGTATTGTTGTTGTAACTGTCAAACTTTGCTCTTGAGTTAAAATGTTGAGTTGTAAATCCTTCTAAGACATAGTAGTAATGAGTTAGTAAGCACTATAAAGTGAACTGGATAGTCCTTATAAAATTTAAACTAAAATTTATATATATGAATATATTAATGTAGATGTGATCTACTTGATAGCTTTTGAAGCCTGGAACAATCAAGAGGAATCTATCTTTTGTAACAAAATATGATTACTTGTTTTTCCCCCGAGCTAAACTAATAAACATTATCCTTTTATGGTGAAACCTTAAATGATCTCATGGTGAAAGCAATGGTTAGATTTTAGAAGATGATAGGATTTAATAAGTAGGAGGGAAATTGATTAATTAAACCTTAAATCTCTCTCTATCATTTGGAATGTTTTCCTTTGTCAGACTTAATTAAGTAAGGTCTAGATGGAACATTTAACCAATCTTGATAAACTCTTAACCTCAATAAAAGACGGATAGTGAACAATGTGACCTTGAAGCTGAATTCTGTTGTCCTGTTCCGTTAACCCTTACCATGATTCATGGTGATATTTCTTAAGCAAGGTCAACATTTGATCCTTAAACAAGAAGGCTATTGTTATGAACCCTAAGCGGTACTTTCCACTCAATCGGAGCTTATGCCTTCACCTGTGCAATAGAGGTGTGGAACATGTGTTAGTGACTTGAGTAAGTTTAATTAACCTTGTAAGAAATGGAAAATGTTCTAAAATCAAATGAATAAAAAATCCTTGGACATAAAATTGATGATCCTAGTTTAGAAAGCTTGGCCTTAAGCTATTTAGTCAATAGTTGAAAAGACATAAGTTCTCCCTTGTGAAAGGAATTGTGTGAATCATTACATAAAATTTTATAAGAACGTAAGTTAAGAATTAAGAGACATTTTAGTAAACAAGAAGATTTAATAATAATTTCCTCATGGGATGCCCTAAATGTAAGTGTGTCATGTGGTTGGACTTCCATGTTGTCTTGTCAAAAAGAAGAAAAAAAAATGTATGTATTGTCCTTGATAGGTGTGAACGTTTCCGTGCTGCCTTTATGGCCATCCTTGTATCAAGTTGTCCACAGTGTTAGTTGTATCCTTGGTGACGGCATGTTGCGTCATGTTATGTGTCAAGCATGTGAAGTCAAAAACAAAAAAAAAAATTATCCCGTATTTCACCGTTGTATGTGTCGGTTTTTTTTTGGGTTGTTACATTTTGGGAATATAAAAAGGTGAAATGTTTATTGCACTTTCTTTCAAGTAATTAATTTTGTCCTTAGGGGGTGTGGGCTTAGTTTGTGTGTGTAAGTAACTTGTCATTCCTCTCACCCACCAATTTATGGTGCATTGGGGTTGAGGTTTGACTTCTTAGGTGGATTTGAGGATGAGTGATGTGGCATCCTACATGGAGCCACCTAATCCTCCCCTCTCCCTTTTCGATTTATGGAAATTTTTTTCCTTGTTTTGGGGTAACTTCATTATTTTTGCTCTTACATTTTGGAGAGTTAGATAATTGTTGAGAGTGCTTGTGGATGTTTGCTTGGTTTTGAGGAGCTTAGAGACTTACTCTTGGAACAATCTCTACTATCGAAAGGTGGGAGCTTTACCTTGCTTATGTTATACTTTTTTGGTGTTTATGTGCTTGTGTTCAGTAGTGTCTTCTTTGGAATGCTTATTGAGTGTGGGTTAATTTCCTAAGTTTGGAGTAGGAGAAGACTATGGGGATTTTTCATGTAGGCTGGCATAAGAGTTTACCTTTTGTTTGGAGTGAGTTTTTCTAGGTACCCACCTTGTACAAGGAATGCTTTCATTTCTTTCTTGTTTCTTTTATGAGGGAGACATAAGAGTATGTGGGAGGTATAAGGGGTACTTGAGGGAGGCATAAGAGTATGTATGGGATTTGAGATATGCATTGGAGGATTTAAGGTGGGCACCCATTCCCATTGGGAGGCATAAGTGGCCTCCCCATAGGTCTTGCTCCTTTGGCTTTCACTTTAAGCCTTGTTATTTGTTGTTTGTTTTTTTCTTTCTTGTGTTGTAGTTGATTTTGAATGTGGTTGAAATGGATGTGAAATATTTGTTTGTGTTGTGGAAGATTGTTGTTTCCATGTGTTGGAATCATCTCCCATTATAATGTGGTTGGGGCTCGGGGCCAATGGAGAGGATGGTTTCTCCTCTTCATTGGATATCTTGGTTGGGTGGAGAGCGTTTCCTCTCCCCCCATTTTGTTGTGAATCAAAAAAATCTTGGAGGAGCTATCTTGTTGGAGTTGTGAAGCTTGGAGTTTTGTTGGAGACCTTGTGAAACTTCCTTTGTGTTGTTCCCACTTAGAGTGGAGAAACTTGTAATATTGTATTCTATTATTAGCTTTATTCTTGTATGATTTCCCACTTTAAGTGGAGGACATTGTATTGAACTTGTGAAGGAAAATTGCATTCCATTGTTGGTTATGAAATTTTTATTGTATGTGGAAAGAAACAAATAAGAAAAGAAATAAGGAAGATTTGTATTGTAGAGTTAGTTTTGCAAAAAGAAAAGAAAGTAATTCTCTTTAGTTGAAATCTTGGTTGTATTGTGAGAAAATTAGTTCTTTGTGTTAAAAGATATGAACTATTTTCAATGGAAAAGAAAGTTTACTTTCATTGTGAAGTTGTTTTATTGTAAATGTGAAATAAGGAAATATAGAAGTTGTAAGAAGTTGAAAATGCATGCATAGTAAACTTGAATGTAAAAGAAAGTTGTTGTAGTTATTTTGGATATTTGAGTTGTAGTGAAAATGAAAGAGACAACAAATTTGAAATAGGGAATTGTTGCATTTTGTATTAGAAAAATAACAATGTGGAAGTAGATATAAATCCTTTAATTTTACTCTTGGAATTCAAAGAAAATTAGTTGAACAAAATGGAATAGATCTTGTAGTTATTATTGTTACTATTGGTTTTCAAAATGCTTAAAATGAGTAAATTTTAACCAAGAAATGAACTAATGAAATGAAATCCCAAAACTGGAAACTTTAGGAGCATAAAATCAAGTTCAAAATGTATTTTAGAACTTTGTAGTAAAATTTGGTTTTGTGAAAATTTTAGATTTTAGGTTTTGTTTCTAAAAACAGGACCTTGCCCTATGTAGGCGCGGTCAGAATGTCGCTCGGGATGAAGAGGCGAGTCTTAAAACCACCGCTTAGTAGGGTAGTCATCCATGGTTTTCACACAAGCAAGGAGGTGGTCCCAGGATCGCCGTTACGCTGCTCTGGGAAGTAGTTCTTTCACTTACGATAGAACTCCTTGGATCCGTGCCTGTGTGAAAATTTTAACGGATCTATATGAATTTATAAGTTATAAAATTTAACTAATAACTACCAACAATTAAACAATGAGTAAATCCCTTGGATTGGGAAATAAAAACCTCCAAATGGTGGATTAAAAACATTCCTTTCATTTATAACAATGGGGATAGGGTTTGCCCCAAAATAGAAGACGAAATACAAATAGCTTGAAATAAAACCAGATTGGTAGAGGAAACCCCTCCCAATCCTTAAATGAAATAGATTACATTGATAGAACTTTAACTAAACTAATCTCAACTAAATCTCCATGTATTATCCTCCATAGTTCTTCTTACTTTGCTCCCATGGCTTCCTATTCTCCAACCTCCATTTTTTTAACAAAACAAATAGACCAAATGAGGAGACTAAAATGAAGGAAAGGTTTTGATAGAAATTCATAAGGATTTCTAGGGATAGTTTGGAACCCTAGGATCTATTGACCAAGATTGATTTGATCTAAGGGTGGAATTTTCACCCTACTTTTGTTAGGTAGAAATGTATTTTAAATGTTTAATTTAAAATCCTTAAGGGTATGTGTAGATGGGTGAATGGGGCCATTTAATTGCCTTGGGGTGTAAAGTCTTTATTAATCCTTAGCATGTTGTAGGAATTTAATAAAAGGACTTTAAACTATTAGGATAATGAAAATAAAGTAATTAAGCATGAGGTTAATCATATTTGGATTGAACATTAATTAAGAAGAGAAAACAATTAACCAAGTAAATTAAACTATGGCACCTTCCTAGTTGACCTTTAATTTAATCGACCTTAGAGGTAAAGTATTTTCAATATTTAATCTTTTATCTAGACCTGGCCTATCTATCTTAAAGTTGAGTTTAGTGGTGTAAGTTAATTTAATGAACCCTAAGGGTTAAACATCCTTGTAACCTTCTTTTAACTTAAACAAAAAAAAAAATAGTTGCAATTTTCGGGTTAAGTGTTAGGTTGTAGCGTGTTCCTAGAGTGTCATTTTTGTAGGCGTTACATAGGAAAGAGAGCAAGATGTATAAATCAAATAAAAGTGCAAAATAAAAACCAAAAGGCTAAAGGGAGTTATCAATTATTAGTTTTCATGCTTAGGAATCATGCAAACGCTAACATTCTTTTTAGGACCTACAAATGTACCCATGTGCATATATTTTGTGTCTATATTTTCCACCACTTTACATTTTTCATGCGAATACATGATAAAATAAAGTAAATAGAAGATGTGTGCCTTATGATCCTGTAGAGAAGAGTGTATTCAACAATGTTTCGAGTGGATAATTAAAGTGTGAAGTGATTGCAATGTGAAGCATGGAGACTAGGAAAGGGAATCGGACCCTAGGGATGAATCATAGACATAATAGTATTTTTGTTTTCTTATGTGAGTTGTCGCTTATTATGTAATAAGTATAGACCCAAAAAAGAAGAGAAAAAGAGAGTAGTCAAAGTTTTGTATATGAGTAATCAAAATAATATATGTGTAAATAAGTAAAAGTGTGAAAGTATATAAAAGGAAAGTGTGCACCTATTATTTAAGAGTGTACAAGATAGAGAAATTTCCTATTTTATTTGAAATGAGGCTAAATGTGTTATCGAATGGTTAGTTTTTTGGGTGATCTCATGCCAAGAGGGAGTTTTAGGTGATTTCCCACCAAGAGTGGGTTTCTTTGGTGATCTCACTCCAAGAGAAGAGTATTAAGGAGAGAGGTCTAGTTTTTCACTCCTTCCATGACACTTTCCGAATAATCACCACTATATATGGTATGTCCTAATTGTTTTAATTAGTCCCAATTATAACTTAATTTTACTCATAAAGAGAATTTTGTAAATGGGGGAAAGTTCCTCCTATTGTAAAATTATTCTAAAATATTTTAGAATTTTTTATGATATGAGAAATTGACTATGTTTTTCCCTAGGAAACAAGCACCTAGAGGGACACAAGTGCCATGCACTACTATCTTTTATTGGGTGCTAGTGTCCTCTTTATGTGTGAGTTCCAAGTCTTATTATGGACCATTGTATGACTATATTCATGTTTTACTTCTTTAATGTATCTCTCATATGTTGTAAGGGTGATTTTTTCACACAATAGATTCCCCCTCATTTGGGGAGCATGTGATGATTGGAAGACAATGTGGTCCAAAGGAGAGGACCCACGATCTTATATATATCGAGTGGAGATACCTATAGGGGTAGGGAATGTACATTGTACAAACCAAGGCACATGAAAATAAGGTAGGATAGTACAATTGTTAGTGTAAACAAAGCTAACATGTAATGGAATACAATGTAAAAAGAAACTAAGAATACAAGATAGAACATGAAAATCAAGTTTCAAACAAGGGACATCTCTCACAATGTTACAAGACAATTAGGTATGAAACATTCAAAATAATGCAATGCTTAAACAATGCATAGGACAAAAAAATAATAATATGAAATAATAACAAGCAACAACAATAAGAATGTGACAGATAGGCATGGTTGTATAGATCCTGCAAATCGAATGGTACACATGAAGTACCCTTTAATATGTTAGAAAGATAGTTAGTATGTCAAAGCGTGTATAAATTAGAAAAGACTATAGTGATATTAACAAAAATGATGTAAAAATAGAACATGTGATGTGTACAATGTAAGAATAAAAATAATAGATTCCCCAGAACCTCAAAGTGGGACCGGTAAAGAGATGTGTCAAACATCATGTATCATGTAAGGATATATAATAGATCTACATTCATTTCCAGAGACCAAGTGAACATGCATGTGTTTATGACAAATATAATTACATATTGTGTATCTCTCTAACATAGTAAGATAAGTGCAAGATGTAAGTATTATAATATAGAAAGAATAAGTGCAACCAAGATATGAAATTTTTTTATGAGTGTATTGATGTGATATGTACGTTGTGATGATGATAGAAGAAAATTTTACCCGCATTGGATGTGTATGAGATGAGGTTCATTTATAAATTCTCTCTCAACAGTCAAGAATGAACCATAGAATAAGAGTGCATCATCGGGAAATAGTGTTTTGGATGAAAATAGATGCTAGAAAGCTATATTATGAAGCACAAAGCATGAAGTGTGTATTATAAGGTGAGGTTTATTTATGAAGTGTTCCCTTAATCATCAAGTGTTGAATATAACACAAGAGTGTGCCATCAGGTAGTGATGGTAAGTATGTGAACCCATGATGTGGTAATGCTAAAAAATATAGTCATGAAGCACAAAGCGAGACTAGAAAAGATGTGACAAGTGGGTTTCATGAAGGAATTTTACTATCAAAATTCAAGCATGAACCATATAACAAGACCGAATCATTTGGTCATGATGGTATAATATGTGTACTAAAGATGAAATAGTGTTGAGAATGATTAACCATTAAGTGCGGAGTGTGAATTGTGGTAGTAGATACTAGAGAAAAAAGTATGTTATGGAAAATCACCATGATCATATAAAAATCCCATGTGCTGTAAATATTACATACCCATAGCATATTGGTCATCGGTAAAAATATGTTATGGAAAATTATATGCATACCATCAAGTGATATTTTTCATATATCCAAGGAATGATTAATTTAATATAGATACATGGACTTAGGTAATAGGAAATGGGATATTACTATGATTAGAATCAATCGTTTCACCAATAGAAACAAGTCAACACTATCCCAATGTGAGTGGAGAGGAGCAGTGTGTATGTGCAAGGAAGATCAATAAATGGAAGACATGGAGGCCATATGTAGTAGTGATGAGGACATATCCACGATATAGATGGGGAGATTTAGGTGGGGGTGGGATATCAACGAGTGTGAATCATAACTATGCTAAGCCTTACTATGTGAAAATATTGTCATATCAAGTGGGGTCGAATGGGAAGTGAGGCCAACATGAGTTAATTCTAAAAAGAGTGTAAGTGAAGAGATCAATCTGTAATATGGATTGTACTTGGGGAGATGATGTACGTGTCATGATATCTAGTGTATGGATGGTCCCCTAGAAAGGTATTATGGTAGTAGTAGAAGGAGGAGTTCGCTTGAATTGATATTCATTAGGGCCAATAGCAAAAATTGTTTCTTGGAAGTATGATTTATCTATTTTAAGGGGACTAAAATTAAGGTTGCACAAATTGTCATAATTGAGCTCTATGACATAAAATTCATCATTAGAATCATCAATGATAACATTATTTTGTTGGATAGCATTTTCAAGGATATTAATAGGAGTGCATCTATAAGTTTAAGAGGAGTAGTGATAGGTAGGGTAGTGGTTGTGTTAGAGGGAGATGAGGTGGGTCATATAAGGATGGTGTTGTGCATAAGGATGGAAGGGAGGCTTGTGGGGATAGTAGAAGTAGTGGGATAAATAGATTGACCAACATCCTATGCATTAATGTAATGGTATGGAATAATATGCATTGGAGGTATGGGCATGACAGTGACTAGATCTATGTGAAAAAACTTGAATGGGTCAGATTCAAAAAAATTATATGCTCATATCCGTTGTGTAAGCTGTAAAAGATGACAGAGAAAGATAACTAACAACGGATATGAGCATATAAGCAATCTGGGAAGATGAACAACTTAGACAGACTGAGAAGAGAATTTTCAATGCTTACAGGAGGTTCTAAGACTCATGAATGTGCTAGAAAAGAAATCCCATCAGAGGAAAGGAGCACATATGTACTAGAGTTTATTCGGCTACTAGTTGGTTTTGTAAAATATCGAAATATTTCCTCTTCTATGCGGGAGATTTTTATTATTGGTCAATCTTTTTTCTCTCTGGTTTCTCTCCTTGATCATAAAATGTACCTATAACCTACAAAACAAGTTGTCTACATACATGTGTCAATAAACCACATCATGTCTAATAAAAATGATGCAAAATGTGGATTCATATTGACCCCATTAGTCACTTGAAAATTGAATTTAGAACCAAGGGCTGCAATAAAATTTAGAATTAATGTAGTTCCTTGGGTAAGTGTGTGTAATGATGACCTAAAATGCACTTGTGCAAGCTAGATCTAGAATGCTTCAGATGTAAATATGTGTAGTGGAATAGAATAAATTTTCCCTCCTATGATTTGTATGCATAATGATGCATCCCTTGTCCCTTAAATGAGTGTTATAGATGGATGCTTTGAATTTCTTTGGTTCCTTAGTATACAAGCTTAGGTGATAATATTTAATGTTCAAGTGCTTGATCCCATTTTTCCAAATCATACTTGTGTATTTATGTGTTTCCCTTGTTTGAATTTTGTAATTGATAACAGAAGGCCGAAAAAAATACTAATAAGTAATCATACAATGAAAGGGGTATTAAAGGATAAGAAAAGGTAAAAGGACAGGATCACCTAAAAGGATAGGAGCACATGGATGTAGTATCTAAATTAGGTTCTAGTGTCCGAGGCCAAAGAATAATTAAACTCAGTAAAATGCTAGCAAGAGTGCAAGATGTATAAAGCTAATAAAAGTTAAAAGAAAAAGAAAAAGGCTAAAGGTAGCTATCAATTACTAGTTTTATTGTTTAGGAATCATGTAAATGATAGCATGATCTAAGGACCTATAAATGTACCCAAGTGCATAATTTTTTTCTATAGTAGTTAAGTTGTTACTTATCTTTCTCTGTCATCTTTTGAATTAACTAGTATTCCATATTCAATCATGTACACTTTCTTTCATATCCATTCCATAATAATTCCACCGTTTAATAAGTTTTTAAAAGTTTTAGAATACTTGTAGTTTGAACAAAGATCATGTTGATCCCGATTGCCATCGATCGATATTTAAACACCTTTTATTATCATTATCCTTTTCAACATATATGAATCTTTTTTTCCTGAACTTCATGTGTTTCTAGAATCCTTTTTGTTTATCTTAGCGCTATGAAATTTCACTTGACATCAGTCATTGTTTGTTTTATGAGATTCTATCAAAGTAATCATTTTTCCCCTATCACCATCAATTCATTATCATTGACGATATTGTTTTTAGTCGTTTCTATCATGCTATTATATTTTTATGAATCTGTTCTAGCATAATTTGCTGTTTTGAAAGATGTACTATTTTTAGATGAATTTTCTTGCTCCATCACACCCCATGAGAAGCATATAAAACATCTCATATGAGATCAATGTGTGAACCATTGCACTCACACATTAAATTGTAGATATCAAAGACCAACTCAAAGTGATACATGAAATAAAAGACATAGTAGAACAAGCCTAGTTTAACTATTTCTTGGACTTCAAGCTCACCACATCCCTAGCTTAGGCCACCTATAATGCAAATCAAGATGTCTCCATTCCTTTTGATTTCTAAATAATTTTACCTTTTCTTATAATTATTATATTACTTGATTATATAACACAATTTGAAACCATTGAAGGAAGCTCTTTGGATTCTTTGGATTGATCAGTAGCCAAGAAAATTGTTACATCTTTATCTAATATTTTTCTATTTATCTATATTTGTATACTGAGATCCTCTCACTTAGTGAAAGCAAGAGTCTTTTAAATTGTTCATTTGTACAATAGTCTTGACATTGTGTTTTTGGCATAGGAATCAATAAACCATGATTTATTAGAAGTTTAGGTATGATATCATTATAACAATCAACCGAAAAATCATAATAACCATCATGGCATGCCCGATGGGACCTTTTTAGTCCATTTTCAATTTATATTTAAAATCTATTTATTTATTTTATCATCAAAATAACCTAACCTTCCACTTGTAGTGCTTTCTTTGTCGTTGTTTCACAAATGCATGAAAATGAAATGAAAAATCAAAAAAGGAATAATGATAAAAGGTGTGTCCTTTGATTTCTTCTTTTCCTTATAAAGCATTGCATTTTCTATGATTTTTTCATCGAGATAAAAATTTCCTTTAGGATCTTAAATTGAACCTTCTCATATGCTTTCTCATCTAATTTAATTATGAGTTCAATGAATTGCATTCACGAAACTCCCTTCAAACACAACCAAAATAACTTATCACATCAAAATTGCATCTAAACACTCCTTCCCAGGTGGACCTACTTGGATTTCATCACCAAGAGGATAATTTGAATTAGTGTTCTGGCTGAGTATAAACAATTGTGTCGGTAGTATATTAGCTAAGCACTTGACATCCTTATCGTGGATAGAACATGAAGTGAGGGGGTATGCCTTAAAACCATGCTGAGTACTAACACAAAAATATATCTAGGCCTCACGTAACTTTGGGTATATTGAGGAATTTGTTGAAAAATGTTCACTCATTCAAAATGGGAAACTCAAAACTTTTCTTTAGATGGAAAGGATTGATGTGATGAACCTAACTATGGAGAAGAAGACAAGTGAGCAACAATGCAAAATGCAACTATGTCTACTTTTACAAAAATGGAACACGTCAAATATGCTTTCATTCCATATTCATAGTCATCAAAGTCATGTAAAATCCTTGAAGTACTAATACACAACCTTGTTAATGGTGGGAATAATATCAGATATTAAGAGTTTCACCCTGAAACATCAAGCATAGTTGTTGTTTGCATGGCTGAAGGTACATTTTAAGTTATAGGTACATTAATGTCTTGTTATTTCTTTATGCTTAAATGATATTAATTATGTGTTGAGTTTTTAATCCATTATACAATCATCATCTACAATAATTGAATACAAAAATAAGTAGACAACTCAATTATATAAATTAATTTCATTTATTCATGAAGAAATACAGTTTCAGGTTTTCCCACACAAGTGTGGGATGTAAATTATATGAACTGAAATAAAAGATACATATGGATGAAACTATAAGCAAGGAAAGAAAGAGAAAACCCATCACTACCTAATTTAGTGTTTTTCTCTTTCGATCTTCATCTTTATCTTCTCGTACATATTCATCTTTATCTTTTGTTTCCTTATCTTCATCTCCTAGCATTATGTACCTAACGAAAAACCAAATTTCTTTTTACAACTTTGGGTTATCCTTCATTCATGTGTTTACAACTTACGGAAAATGAACTTTCTATCAAAGTACAAATAAATTACATGAAATGATAAAGCAGAACCAACAAGTACCTCTTACTTTACTATTTTTAGAATCAAATCAGAAAAGATAATCACCACATAAAGGAGAAAGGCTTTAAGCCTTAATTTTTCTAAATGTTTTATGAAGTATGCAAGTAAAGGAGATGAAGTGTTTTGAATGACATTAAAAATAAAAGAATACATTTTCATCAATGTAAGTTTCATTAAAAGATACAACAAATCAAAAGGATCATCATGAAAGTTGGAGAAATGAAGATAATCAAAGTAAAGATAAACATATATAAGCAAGGGATCAAAATTCATGAAAAAAGTTACGGTGATCAAGTTAAAACTAAAGGAAGTGTTTCAATTCATTAATGGTCATCTAATTTTCATCAAAGTATATTGCAAGTTAAAGTATGAATATACCTTCAAATTGAAGAAATAAACCAAGAGAAGAAGGTACAGATTGAAGTTTACATTGGAAGAAAATGATAGTTTTGTAATGAATTCTGAAGAAATCACAAATGGAGTATAGTTTTCCAAAGCACATTTTCATGAATCCACCTGGTTATAGGAAACTTATTTCAAATTTCAACATGATCATGTTATAAAGGGCACATAAGATGTTAATATTAAAGCAACTTAGGGAACAATAATGGCAGCAAAATGATTCTCGCAACAACCATGATGGATATAAACATTCTAATGTAGAGTTTTGATAATACGGTGGTAAAACATTGGTTCTATCAATTCATAATCCATATAAGTAAAATTTTGTAGTGCACAAAGTATGAAACTTCATTAACGAAAATTCCTACTACTTTTAGAGTTCCATGCCCATCATTAAAATGTGCATGATGAGACTATGATATTGGGAAGCGATAAATAAAGGAACGATATATGTAATAGTATAGGGCCATTAAAAGGAAGACTCGTGCTGGGAAAGTAATATTCATAATTGATCAAAATTTGCAAGGCTCAAACAACAAGTCTCTCTTCGATGAAAAATTAAGAAATTAAATATCAATAATTATGGGCCATCTAAATGAAAAAAAAACACTCTATATTTCCACATGAATCGTTAGGAAGACCAAAGTTCAAGAAAAATTGCAATAAACATAACATTAATGTTTTCTAGAGAAGAAGATCAAATAAGAGTCACTCTTACAAGCTTCAAAACAGTAACCATTATGGCCATAAGAGTAAAATAAACAGTTCGAGCTCAAAGTGCCAAGTATCCAAGAATTGCAGAAATGACAATACCCAAAGTTGTAAATAGAGTAAAACGACAACCTATATCATTTCAGGGCTGAACAATATTCAAATGAAAAGTAGAAAATAAAAAAAATAAAAGAAAAATGATGCAAAAGTATTTCAAGTACCCATTGAGGAAAAAATAAAAACAAACACAAAGTCCTTTTTTAACCCCAAAGTTTTCAATGAGAAAATATATAGTTAAAGATCATAGAGTAACTCATTTTTTCACGACCATTACAGATCTACTAAGATTTTTTCATAGATATTAAATATGGAGTAGAACCACGATTTTGATGTTGGAATGAAGAAACTATCATAGGATCCATTAAATAATTAAGACCCAAAATGATTTACAATCTTATAAGGGTGCCACAGAGCAGAAAATTACAAGAAACAATAAGGTTTTAGCATCAAGAAAGACAAGATAGCAAATCACGAAAACTCAATAATGGAAGCATTATTTACAGTTTTCAAACAATAGGCTCACCTTATTCTTTCATGGTGGACATTAAATATTCCATAGGGTGTTTTCACATTGAAAAATGAATTCAAAAATAGATGTGGCATTGTTTCAAACCATGATCATGTATAAAAGGAACGACCATACAAAAATATCATAGAATATCAAAGTATGAATGTACAAAAATCCTCCTAGAAGCTTCAAGTCAAGTTTGAGATCACAATAATGGTGGCATGGTAAAAATTTCTAGGGATTTGGTAGCCCAAGGATTTTGTGAAATGAGTAAATGTTTAGGTTTCCAAATTCTTTACCTTCCTATCTTGACCAACGATTTTCTTAAGTCAACTAGAGTTAGAAAATAAAGCACGTTTCCAAGATAGAAAAATACTAAATTTACAGGGTTATATCTTCAACTGAAATCCTAATGATTGGTGAAGCCCTCATGAGGAGGGGACCCTTTTCAATTAATCATCATGTTGACCATGGTCTATGCCATGTGTTATGATCAACGTGGAGAAGGCCACCGCTTCGATCTAGCAAGTAAAGTAATTAGTGTTAGTCAAAATCCACTTGTGTCTTTGAGATGAGTGTGGATTAATCATGCCAATGAAGTCAAGACCCCATTGCATAAATGGTTGATCCACTTAAATAAACTACAGGTCAAAGAATCTAATCTTTTTATCCAACAAAGAATGCATACTTATTACACTTTCTAATCCTTTCAAAACAATGCTTGAATATGGTAGGACAATAGTAAAAAGCTTTCATAATCTTAAAGGTTGTTCTTCATGCTGAGAAGTGACCTTGTGCAGGTCCTTCATGGAATTATGAAAGTAATTGTTACATTCTATAAAAATCTACACAACACAACAAAATTTCGTTTATGTCCATTTTAAATAGAACATCGTCAATAAATGCATAAGGTACATCCTATAACTGGAAATATTTTCTTTTATTTTTATCCATGCCTTTTGGATAAGTACCATGCTGCAAATAATTAATAAAATCATACATCCAACTTAAAATTAGAGCTTATGGATTGACTTAAGCTGCTGATTTTCAGGCTGTAATAAAACTATGGCATTCTAATTTTCCATATCATAAATCATATGTTCATTAATACCTTTCCCCGAGACTACTTTATGAACACAGATGTCAACATCATACTCCATTAATTTTGTAATCTAACCTTCTCATTTCTCATTAAGTTCCATGTTCAACAAAAATGCTTTAACACTTGGATTAGAAACTAAGACATGAATCCTGTTATAGGAAAACATGTACTTGAATTTATTAAAGCCTCTAACTACTACAAGTACTTGTTTTTCAAGAAGAGTGTATCTTGTTTCATAGTCTTGAAGGATTTTCTGAAAGAAATCAATACGTTGTTCTATATTCTCATCATTGACCTGAGTCAATATAGCTGAAATGGTTTTAGCTCCTACAAGTGCATACATTATGAAATCCTTATCAAAATTGGGGTTTTTAAAGTAGGAGCTTATGAAATAGCCAACTTAATGGCTTCAAATATTTTTCTTCCTTCACTTGTCCAAGAGAATTTTTTTCCTTTCTTGAGCATGGAAGTCATTGGTTTAAGTAAGGCTACTGAAAAAAGGTACAAATCTCCGCACAAAGTTGATTTTTCCCATAAAAATTTGTAGTGCATTCTTATGATGTGGTAAGGATAGCTTCATAATTGAATCAAATCTTAAAGGATCAATAGCTAAACCTTTCTTAGAAACAATGTGACCAAGTAACTTTCCTTTGTGTACTAAAAATGGACTTTTTGGGATTCAAAGAGATCCCAAATCGCTTAGAAATCTCAAAGGCATGGCTTAAATGCATAAGACGATCATCAATTTTTTTGATAAAATAGTAACATAATTTAAATAAACAAGTATAAATTTATTCTACATATTACGAAAATCCATAGCCATTACATGCTATAATGTTGCACCAAAGATGAGAAAGATCAAAAGGTATTCTCTTGTATGCGTATGTTCCCAATTTATGGTGAAGGCTATCTTATACCTATCTTCTTCACACATAATAATTTGATTGTATCCATTGTAACCATCTAACAGGGACAACCTATTTGAACCTGAAACGCTTCTTAAAATTTGATCCATATGGGGGAACAGATAATGATCTTTTAAGATTCTCTAATAACGTCTCTCGAAATCCACACATAATCTAATTTCACCATTCTTTTTTTTCTCGAACAGAACAAGGTTGGAAACCCAACTTGAATTCTTAATGGGGAAAATAATACCTGATTCAATCATCTTGGACAACTCATTCCTCATTAATGGTTCAATTTTTGGATTTATAGGCCTCTATTTTTTTTCCTTACAGGTTTTGAGTTTGGCTGTAATTCAATTGTATGTTGAGCTAAACTAGGATTAAAACCTCTCAAATCTTGATATTTCCAAGAAAACACATCAATAAATTATTTTCATAAGTCAACAAAAGATTTATTTTCTACTAAGGAACATACCTTTCCAATCTGTAATGTTTTACCTTCATCAACTAATATTTCTTCATAGTTATCAGCATGAGTGGAAATATTTCCTTTATCTTTTCTGAGCTGATCATCGAACTAAAAATGTCCTCTAAAGTGACAAGCCCTTGTGGAAATTTATTAGATTTTATCTGCACAATCTGGTCACCATATTGGTGCTCAAATTTCGCTTTATTTGATGATGCAAATTCAACTTCTTCCTCTAGAAATTTGTATATTTGTTTTTCATCATCAATAACAGCTTATATTCATTATCAGGTAGTGAAGATCTTCTTATCAACTTTATGTGGGGCTGAATTTTTTCATTTTTAACCTACTTTATTACTTCAAAATTGGCTCCAAATGATGCAAGTTTTTTTGTAAGTTTATTTTGTCTCTTGGGACAAACTGTATGTTAAAAGCTTGAAAGTCATACATGAAGTCCCAAACTCTACACTTGTAAGATTTAAGAAGTGAATTTTTGCTAACATTTTGGTCTTTAACTTGATTGATGACTAACTGAGAATAACGAAAAACTTGTAATGTGTTGATTCCTTTCTTTCTAGCCCATTTGAGGCCATGAATCAATGCTTCATATTTAGCAACATTACATGTACATGAAAATTGTAGGCTTAGAGCTGAAAAATACCTCTGATTTGAAGGGGAAGTGAGCATCAAACCTACATCTTGTCCTTTCTTATTATTTTCTCCATAAAAATATAGCTGGCATATGCATTCATCAATCTTTTCTATTTTGAACTGAAAAGGAATAGGTGTATTTTCATCATGAAGAAAGTAAACACCAAATAATTCCTCTTCTACTTATTTGTAAGGGTCATGAGCATATTCCTCTTGTATTATTTCATCCATAAACAAGTTAGAAACACCATCCAAAGCTGAAATATGTGCATTAGTATCAAAATCAGCCTGATCTATGGCTGCATAATTTGCAACAACACTTGAAACATGAGGTTCAATATGGAACTTAGCTAATGGTTATAAATTTATTGTTACTTTAGTTCCATACCTTGTAGTAAAGAAAATATAATACCAATCATAAGAGAGATACCCACCAATCTTTTTGTAAAGTCCCTTGATAAGCAGAGAGAAAAATAGGGAGGTAGATCTACAACAATTATGTCTTGAAGAATTGAAACATTTGGGCAAGCATGAAAAGTTACCTCTAAATTTTTATCACACTAACCATTTTGGTTTATGTCCCATCAAGCTATAAAACACATTTCTCTTTTGATTCATATTGTAAACCAATTTGTTCTACAATTACTTTGGACATTATTGTTCTTCATGTACCGCTATCCACCATACAGTTGTGAACTAAATGATCACCAATAATGAGAGATAAATAAAAGGGAGGTGGTTTTCTTATATCATGTGCATTCAACACTTTCTAAACCATCCACCTAACCTCTTTCATTCGCTCTTGATAAACTATACCAAGTACCATATCAACTTTATGTGGCTTTGAATTTGCTAGTTTTGAAGAAATCTGCAATTTAGCAAGTTCCTTGGAAATAATTTCTTGTTTCCTTGGAATATTCAAAGAATACCACAATGAAATATTTATGTTATGATTTTTCATTAAATTTCAACAATATTGATGATGTTGTAATTTAGACTTGGAAAAGCCTTAGAAATCTTGGATTTCGCTTTCTATGGTCTTTGTAATCTGCGGTATAAATAATCTTTTAGGGCCTAGTTTTTCCTATTTTTCTACTCTTTAGGGGATGAAATATGACTACTTGCTATTTTATTAGAAACTGAGGATAAAATTCGACCTTTCTATTTGATTTCTTTAGCTTGAGATTTTTTCTGAGATATAGTCACAATTGCAAAAAAATCATCCTCTCCAAAACTGAACAATGTTTTTTCTAGATGCATTTGACTTTGAGCATATTGTTGCCCAACCTCCATTTCAGGCATAAATTATGTTTTAGATTGGGGTTGGGAAACAAGATTCAATTTTAAATGAGCATTTGGAAAAATATAAGGAGGATTTTTCGATTGCAAGGAGTGAACCACTCTTCCGAGGTGATATTAATCGGGACAAGAGCACGTGAAGTACTAGAGGTAGCCTTAAAATCATTTTGTCTCTAGTGAAAGGGCTGCCTATAATTCTGATTTTTCTGGTAAGGATACCTATTAGCTTGACAAGGAGCTTGGTAAGGCCTAACGAGGCTAAGAAATTTGTTGTTTTAATGTTTTTTATTTCATTTCCATATGTCTACAAGGTCTTATTTATCTCGTAAATATCATTTGGTTGTGCTGAAATAGTAGGATATACTCTTTGAATAGGTGGTGGTATAGGGGATAAATCTAAAGTAATGGGGCTAACTTTCCTGTTTGAATAATATTTTTTCATCTTGTATGGTAATATGTTAGGTCATTGGAAGTGTAAAACCTCCCGTGGACTATATCATGGCTGCAATTTGATTGTTTAAGGATCTGAGATAATATTGAAATGCATGGTCATCTTGAGGCTTAACAATAGGAGGAATTCTTTCCCATGTCCTAGAAAATCTTAAGTTGAAATTTTTCATAAATTCATGAGGAGCACGCACTTAATTGTGGATAATTGTTCTATAAGAGATAGGTGATCAAATTTATCTTCAAATTGTTTGCATAATGCTTCACCTAATTGATCCCAAGTGCCTATTGTACCCACATCCAAAATTCTATACGATGATGATCTTGTCCTTTGAATGAAGCATCCAAAAGTCTTAAATCTACATCTTCATGAGTAATATTATGGACTGAACAGAGGGTTGCAATATCTCTAATATGCTCAGTAGGGGTAATTTGATTTTCACCGATAAATGATGGAAGTCCTTTTAAGGCAACAACAGGTATATCATGATAAATGATAATTAACAAGGGGTTTCCATTTGTAAAGATAACAAAGTTTTTAGTTGGTTTCTCACCATTGGAATAA
The DNA here is from genome assembly GCA_018340775.1 of Taxus wallichiana var. yunnanensis. Taxonomy (NCBI): domain Eukaryota; kingdom Viridiplantae; phylum Streptophyta; class Pinopsida; order Cupressales; family Taxaceae; genus Taxus; species Taxus wallichiana. Next base: position 632,336,851 of record CM031236.1, on the reverse strand, counting down.
TACTGATTTGAATCACAATATTTAATCAAGGGGAAGGAGGATTGACAAAACATTGCCTTTTTTAGGTAAGGCTATTGCCAACTCTTCTTTTTCTTACTTAATTTAATGATAATAAAATAAAATCAGCAAGAATTCATCTTACCAATGATCTTGTAGTCATTTTAGGCATGGAACATTGTATTGTATTGGTCTAAAATTCTTTCTGAGTTGCAGGATGAATTTCGCTTTGAATATTAAATTTTATAACTCCTCAATTGTTTTTCTCGCCCCACCGTAACTTGCAAAAACTATTATTTCTCAAAATTTTACCCTTTTTGAGGGTTGATAAATATTTGAACTTCACTTCTCCCTCGGTTTTGCAAATACAATTGAGACACCTCATAGGCTATGGGTCTCCCTATTAGGAGGTCAATCTCTAGGATTACAAATCCGGTTACTTCTTTGGAATATCCTAACGAAAAATTGTGGGGTTTAACGATTAAGGAGATGGATAAAACTATGATAAATGGGGTGATACACCAAAAATTTTGAGGGCTTGACTGAGAAACATGCACAATATACTGAGAATGAATGTAACAAAACACAATCCAATGGGTTGTTACTAATCTCAACGAAGACACTTTTCTCGTTGAGGGACCGCTCAAAACAAAATGGAAGATAATTGCACACTAAAACTAGCATAAACACCTATTTGCAGCAAGGTAAATAACATAAGAAAAATAAATAATTCAAGGAATAAAATTCACAAGAATGACTATTATAATACACACCACTACAAATTAATGGAAAGGAAATTAATTGATTCTCATATAAGGGAAATTCTAGCAAAAATTGCTTCAGCACTTAGTACATCAAAAGTTATCCTTTGTGCCTTAATAGTGCACACAATAAATAGCAAACTATTCACCCACATCCCCTAAAAATACATTCAAGTATAACTCATTCTTACATGTATTATATTCCTCTATCATAAATAAATAGAAGGCTAAAATAAACATGCAAGATGATGACAATGTGAAAATATCCTTTCTTTCCAAAAATACTATAGTCAAACTATCTTGACTCCTTAATACTATAGTCATACTATCATGATGGTATGATGGTTTGGGAAAGAATAAGGTAATTTGGAAGGATTAAAGTAATTGGGTGAATATTCTATTACTATTCTTAACTTTCCTTGATGTGTATGTATTCTCAACATGCATGATATTTGTCTTCTTTCACGATGTGACACTTATGTTGTCTTTTGTGAATGCATAATTTTGTATTCTTTACTTAGGAATGATAACCCTTTATTTTTCTCCAAGTGCCACCTATGCACATGTAGAACAAAAGTAATAATATTTCCTCCTACAAAAGGGTTATAGTAATACTTAAAGGTCATAATGCGACCATGTGCTTTTGTTTTGATTCAGGGTTCATTTTAAGAGACCTCCTGGAAATCGGAGGTGGAGAATACCTGGCGAATATCCCCGGAACCGGTTTCACGGGAAGGCAAATTTTTTGGGGGTTGTATATCAAAAATTTCACCTGATTATCAAGCACCGTGATGAAGGCGTGTAGGCATAGACGCGCTGACGGGAGATTTTTTGTGCATTTGCGGCGTCAAAAAAATGTAGTGACGCACGCCACCGAGGGTGTTGTCGACAAAGCATCCTCGGTGGACGCGCGTCAATAGGTCTATTGACGCGCGTCACTAAGGTCTATTGACGCGCGTCACTGCATTTTTTTGACGCGCGACAGCAAAATCTTCCGTCGCGCGTCTGCAGCCTCCGACCTCTGCTTTCTCATCAAAAAATCTCCGTGTCGCGCATCAACAAACTCTTTTTCGTGCGTCTGCTATGCGTCAATATGTGTTGTAACTCCTTGTCGCGTCACTAAGGCCTTAGTGACGCGCGTCACTAAGGCCTATTGACGCGCGTCACTAAGGCCTATTGACGCGTCACAGGCCTTAGTGACGCGCGTCAATAGGCCTTAGTGACGCGCGTCAATAGCCTTAGTGACGCGCGTCAATAGGCCTTAGTGACGCGTCACTAAGGCCTATTGACGCGCGTCACTAAGGCGTGTGGCGACGCGTCAATAGGCCTTAGTGATGCACGCGTCAATAGTCCTTAGTGACGCAAGCGTCAATAGGCTTTGGCCTTGCTGACGACAAAGAAATATTTTGTTGCGCGTCTATAACCTCTGCCCTCTTCTTGCTCATCGAAAAAACTCCATGTCGCTCGTCAACAAAATCTTTGTCATGCATCTACTATGCGTCAATATCTACAGTATCTCCTTGTCTGCAAACCCTCCTTGTCGCGCATCAATAACTTACCCCCTTGTCGCACGTCTATAATACGGGATATATCATATTGTTGAAAAATGTGAAGTAGAAGTGTTCTACCTGGTGAATAATCTAGGTTTATATAGGGGATATTTTTCAAGGGTAGGCGAAGCCGACCCCTAAAAAAAATTAAAGTGTAATTTTTAGGCGAGTAATGTGTCAACGCCCGTGCCAAAAAATTCACCTTTTCAAAATTTTCAAAAATGGAATATTCGCCATATTACGAATATTCGCCACTAAAATTATCCCCTGTTTTGATTTTATTTCCTTCATATGTATCGAAACCTCTTTAATTATTGGTATATAATACTTTTGATCTTTATAAAGTTCACCACTGGAATATCATTGCAAAATTTAAAAATACTAAGGTCAACATGGACAATCCCTTTTGATTTTACATGGCACATATAATAATCATTTAATTGAATATTCAGTCTCCTCCTCCATCATAACACTGGCATAGAACATGGTCGAAGCATGATGATTAATTCAAAAGGGTCCAATCTTCATGAGGGCCCAACCCATCATTAGGATGTTGGTAAAAGATCTAACCCTAGTCAATTTAGAATTTTTATGGCATGAACATGTGCATGTTTTTATAATTTTGGTTGCCTTAAGAAACACATTGGTCGAATTAGGAAACCTAAACATTTGATCATTTCACAAGCTCCTTGGGCTCACAAATACCTAGAAAGTTTTTACTAGGAAACCATTAATTTGATCTCAAGCTCGATTTGAATCTTCTAGGACGATTTATGTGCATTCATAATTTGATATTCTTTGAGCTTTTGGTGTGTTTGTTCCTTCGTACATGAGCATGGTTTGAAACTATGTAACATCTATTTTTATATTCAGTTTAAACTTTTAAAAGACACTGTGGAATATTTAATGGCCGTCGTGAAATAAGAAGGTGAGTCTCTTTCGAGAAGCGTAAATAATGCTTCCATTATTGAGTTTTCGAGATTTGTTATCATGTCTTTCTTGATTCTAAAACCCTTGTGGTTTTCTTGTCATTTTCTTCTCTATGACACCCTTATGAGCTTGTAAATCATTCTAGGTCTTCATTCTTGAATGGATCCTTCGAGGTTTTCTTCATTTCAACTTCAACTTGGTGATTTCATTCCATCTTGAATATATGTGCACAAATCTTAGTAGATATGTAACGGCAGTGTGAAAAATGAGCTACTCGATGATCTTTAACTATATATTTTTGTTGAAAACTTTGGGGATAAAAAGAATAAATTTTTTGTTTGTTTGTATTTTTGTCTTCCATGGGTACTTCAAATATGTTTGCATCATGTTTCCTTTTTGTCACCTAAAGTGCTCTATTTTGTTTGAACTTTCCATTGCAATTTATTCGAAGCTTTATAGACCATGCATTTGAATATTAGTTAGCCCCGAAATGATATAGGTTATCACTTTTCTCTATTTACAACTCTTGGTATCCTTATTTTATTGAAAATATTGGATACTTGGCACTTCGAGTTCGAACCAGTTTCTTTTACTTTCATGGATGTCATAGTTTCATGTTTCAAGGCTTGTAAGAGTGACTATTATTTGATCTCCGCTTTGTCCGCCATTAATTTTTTGTTTATTACAATTTGTTCTTGTAGTTGGGTCTACATTTCGATTCTTTGTGGAAATATAGATTTCTATTTTTATTTCGATTGCCCATAATTATTGATCTTTAATTTCTTGATTTTGAATTCTAACACAACCTTGTTGTTCGAGCCCTAAAACTTTTGATCAATTATTTATATTACTTTCTTGGATGAGTCTTCCTTTTAATGTTCTGTCTTGCATTACATATAAACATTCCTTATTGATTGTTTCCTAAAATCATACTATGATCATGCACATTTTAATGAAGGCCCTATAACTCTGAAAGCGTAGGAAATTTTTTGATAAAGTTTTAGACTATGCAATGAAAAATTTGTTTTATATGAATTATTAATTGATAGAAGTATTTTTTTACCACTATATTCTCAAAAATCTACATTAGAATGTTTGTAGAAACCATGGTTGTTGCAGAATAATTATGTTTCCATTATTGTTTCTTGATTTTCTTTAAGCTTAACATATTATGTGCCCTTTGTAACATGACAATGTTGAACTTTGAACTAAGTTTCCTACAACTAGTTTATTCATGAAAATCTACTTTTGAAAAGCGTACTTCATTTTTATTTCTTCGACTTTATTACATAAACTTTTCTTTACTTCCGATGTAAAGTTCAATATGTATGTTATTCTCTTGGTTAATTTCTTCAATTTGAAGGTGCATTCATACTTTAACTTACAATTTTCTTTGATTAAACTTAGATAACCATTAATGAATTGAAACACTTATTTTTAAGTTGATCATTGTACCTTATTTTCATGAATTTTGATCCCTTTATTTTGTAGATGTCTTTGTTTACTTTTATTATCTTCATTGCTGCAACTTTCATCATGATCCTTTTGAGCTGCCATATCTTTCAATGCCACTTGCATTAATTAAAATGTATTCTTTTATTTCTACAATGTCATTCAAAAATACTTCATCTCCTGTACATGCACACTTCATAAAATAGTTAGAAAAATGAAGTCTTAAATCCTTTCTACATTATATGGTGATTCTCTTTTCTATTTTGATTCTAAAAAGAGTACAAGTGAGATATACTTGTTGGTTCTAATTTATCATTTCATGTAACTTATCTATACTTTGATAGAAGCTTCATCTTCCTAAATCTATAAACACATGAATGAAGAATAACATAAATATTTAATACAATTTTCTTATTGTGTTCATAGTTACATAAGTTTGGGAGTTTGTAACATCCCAACTTTTGGAACTCAATATTATTAATAATCTGTTTGGTTGTTGTTTGTGTTTTCGTTAGTCATTCATCAAAGGTATGAGTATACAACACAAAGGAATGGACATTCGTCCATATACCCATATGGGTATGATCATAGGTATGCAAGCATATATACTTATGTATATAAGCTAGCATAATTGTGTGCATACACATGCGAGTATATGCACAAGTTCCCACTCTTCCATGAGTTAGCACTCACCCTTTTGATTCGGTGATAGCATTTTGGTAGCTTCCAGTGTGATATTGTTTAATATCAATTTCGGCCTAACTAACCTAAGATATAGGCTACGTGATCTAACCTAAGCCTAACTTATGATGGTATGTTGGTAACATAACCGATTGTCAAAAGATTATCTAGATGTTTTTGACTCAACCATAATAAATGCATGGCATTTTGATTTTCTTGGTTAATGAGCTCGGCATTTAAATAATGCTTAATTGGAATGATATTTTGTGGAATTCAAATTTTGAATTATTTTGGCATTAACTTATGTGTTAATTATATCTTATGGAATATGACACATAGTGTTAGTTAAACTAAATAAATAAAACAATTAAACTTAGCCTAAAGCTAAGTCGAGGCATTTTTGAAGTTTAATTATATTTAAATGGATTTTAGAATCAATGAAATAAATGAGAGTTAGGTTTTGATTTTTACCATTTAGCATGGCATGAAGAGAGGAGGAAATAGTGGGGAGACCATGCAAAAAAATCATGAGGATTTCAAGGAATTTTAACGGGCAGTATCCGGAGCTAATTTTGGGCTCTGTATGTTGGGATCTTACCATTATTTATTAGAGTAATGTTGGGGAGAAAGTTTCTAGAAAAATAAATATTTTTTTGGGGTTTTATTTTGTGTTGTGTGGAGCTAGGAAGTTGGAGGAAGAAAATAGAGAAGGAAAGAGGAAAAGCACATAAGTTTTTAGTCTTCTTCATCTCAAATCTTTTAGGTAGGGGTTTATTATTTTTGTCTATGTAATATTTTACAAATAAATGCATATTCGGTTTATTCATCTTAAGGTAATAAGAAATATGGATTATCTAGTGTGGGTATTAATAATTTTGAATCAATCCTTTACGGGTATTTGGAAAATGTGTTTATTTTAATATGGACATTATATATTTTAGATCTCTCAAGTATGAGAGCCAAAGATTTCATTTTATTTATAAATCCTTACTTGATAAATGGAATCAATGAGGTTTTCATTTGGGTGTTGAGAGAATATTTCTAGACATTTTTGCTATGGGTTTTGGATTGTCTCCAAGTTGCATTCTTCAATTATGGAATGTTGTTTTTTTCGTTGATTTGTTGATGTCTGCGCAACAAAGTTGTGTTATTGCTTCTCTAACACTGTAGAAAATCTACAGTCTTATACAACAAAAAAATAAAAGAAATAAATAGAATACTTAAATAACTTGCATAAATAGATGAATATTTGAACCAAAGACTTTTGTGCATAGTCTCCATTAATAAAAGCTTCATCATACTCAAAGCTTGAACTCTTTACAATCAAGCTATGTGTGCAGATGTGTGCTTTCAATGCACATCCTTCCTTCCTTGTGCAGATTTCACACCTTTGTGTGTGCATACAAAGTAATTACAATTGCTGTTATTTAAATAGAATAACTTACCCACTAACAGCTCTTCAACTGATAATTATAAATCTTAACTCATGCTTTAAAATAGTTGCATGCTATACATGAATTAAAATGCAGATTTATTTGAATTAAATCTACCGATAAAAATAAGATAGAGCTAACTTAACTAAAGCAAACTAAAACAAGACTAAAGCTAAACTTAGCTTTCCTAAAAAGCTACGGTTGGAATTAAATATGCAACACATGCATATTTCAAACACTCCCCCTTAATTTCAAACTGTAGCTTTCAGTCTTCTAGAGCTATGTTTGCTTTTTCAGATCTGCCATGTGTAGGATCAAAAACTCCCAAACAATCTCTCAAATATACGAAAACTTCTTCTGCTAAATCCTTTGTAAAAATGTCTGCAAACTGATCTTCGGATCTACAAAAATCAAGATGAATTTCCTTGTTGTTTACTAGCTCCCTGATGAAATGATACCTTGTATTAATATGCTTGCTCCTCTTATGAAAAACATGATTTTTGGACAACACTATGGCTGAGTTGTTGTCGGAAAAAATCTGTGTAGCTTCCTCTTGGTTTTGAGGTAAATCTTTCAACACTTTTCTCATCCAAACAGCTTGACATGCTGCTCCTATTGCTGCTACATACTCTGCTTCTGCTGAAGATAACGTGACAATGGGATGCTTCTTTGATGCCCATGAAACCACTCCTATTCCAAAGTGAAAAGTATATCCGGATGTGCTTTTTTGATCATCTATACTTCCAGCACTGTCACTATCTGTATAACCAATGAGTTTGAACTCATCTAAACTTGAATAAAGAATTCCATGATTTCTTGTTCCACGTACATACCTCAAAATTATTTTTCCATCTTTCCAATGTGAATCTTTTGGAGATTCCATGAACCTTAATATGAGGCTCACACCATACATGATATCAGGCCTTGTGGCTATCAAATACATAAGACTTCCAATCAACTTTTTAAACAATGTTGGATCCATAAACGATCCTTCATCCTCTTTGCTCAACTTCAAACCTCATGCAATCGGTGTTGGTGTTGGCTTACAATTCAACATGTTAAACATTTTCAAAACATCACTCGCATACTTGTGAGATAAAAACTTCACCTTCTAATTGTTGAACTTGAATACCCAAAAATAATGCATAAGACCAATATCTGTCATCTCAAATTCCTTCTTCATGGCTGATTTGAATGACTCTATAGATAGATTTCAGTAATGATCAAATAATCTACATATAAAGAAACTATTAAAATTTTACCGTGCTCATTTATCTTGGTGTATAAGGTAGGCTCACGGCTGCTCCTACCGAAACCATTCTCAATCAAATAAGAATCTATCCTAGTGTACCAAGCTCTAGGTGCTTGTTTAAGACCATCGAGCACTTTCTTCAATCAGTATACTTTTCCTTTATGACCTTCAATATCATAACCTTTTGGCTGATTTAAATAAACTTCCTCTTCAAGGAATCCATTTAAGAATGTTGATTTAACATCCATCGATAAATAGGCCATTTGTTTTGAGTTGCAATTTTGGACTAAGAGGAAAAGCACAAAAGTTTTTAGTCTTCTTCATCTCAAATCTTTCGGTAGGGGTTTCTTATTTTTGTCTATGTAATATTTTACAAATAAATGCATATTATGTTTATTCATCTTCTAGGTAATGAGAAATATGGATTATCTAGTGTGGGTGTTAATAATTTCAAATCAATCCTTTATGGGTATTTGGAAAATGTGTTTATTTTAATATGGACATTATATATTTTAGATCTCTCAAGTATGAGAGCCAAAGATTTCATTTTTTTATAAATCCTTACTTGATAAATGGAATCAATGAGGTTATTCATTTGGGTGTTGAGAGAAGATTTCTAGACATTTTTGCTATGGGTTTTAGAATGTCTCCAAGCTGCATTTTTAAATGTTGGAATGTTATTTTTCGTTGATTTTTGGTCTGCTAAAAGCTGTTATAAGTTGTGTTATTTCTGCTCTAACAAGTGTAGAAAATCTGCAGTTTTATACAACAAACAACATAAAAGAAATAAATAGAATACTTAAATAACTTGCATAAATAGATGAATATTCGAACCAACACTGCTGTGCATAATCTCCATTAATAAAATCTTCATCATACTCAGAGCTTCAGCTCTTTACAATCAAGATGTGCATGTAGTTGTGTGCTTTTAATGCACATCCTTCCTTGCTTGTGTAGATTTCACACCTTTGTGTGTGCATACAAAGCAATTACAATTGCTGTTATTTAAATAGAATAACTCACCCACTAACAGCTCTTCAACTGAGAATTCTAAATCGAAACTCATGATTTAAAATAGTTGCATGCTATGCATGAACAAAAACAAATTTATTTGAATTAAATCTAATGATAAAAATAAGATAAAGCTAACTTAACTAAAGCAAACTAAAACAAGACTAAAGCTAAAATTAGCTTTCCTAAAAATCTACGGTTGGAATTAAATATATAACACATGCATATTTCGAACAAAAACTACTAGAAGAGTTGTGTTCTTTAAGGATTTATTGGTGTGGTACTTGATTCTTGCTAGAAGTGCTATTTTTTTATTAAATTATTGTTGCATTTGTTGCTGCAGTGTTAGTTGTTATAGCGCTCAGTTTTGGTTGTTTCCTTGTTGTGTTTTGTTGTTTTTCATGCAACGCCAGTTAACAAAGTATGGTGTTTTGGGGTGTTTTATACACTACAGATTCACTGCTAGATTGTTGTTTTATTTGTTACAGTGTTTGCTACTAGTATGCTACATTTTGTTAAATGGTTAGTGTGCAATCAAGTGCATAGCATTTTGAAAGAATGTTGTGCTATGACATTTTTTCAAACTATTAGTGTGAAATCATTTGGCTAGAATATTTAAAGAATGAGGTGTTGTGACATTATGTCAAACAATTGATATGCAATCTTTTATTGGCATAAATACATGAGTATGGATTATGACATTTTATCATGCTACTGAAATGAATTCGTTGGAATTTAAGTGAAGTTCTTTTATAGAATTTTATCATGCTGTTGCTGGAATGAATTCATTGGAATTTATCATGCTATTGGAATGCACTCTTTGGTCTTTATGTGAAGATATTTTTTTATGGCATTCGGTCATGATGTTAGCATGCATTCGTTGGACTATATGTGAAGTTCATTGTAATGAATTTTGTCATATTGTTGGCATGAATTCTATGGATTATATTGGAGGTTTATATTATGACATTTTTTCATATGGTTTGCATGCATTCTTTGAGTATAAAGGATTTGTTGTGCCTTTTGAAAATGTGCTATGTTGCTGATCTGAATTGGCATATTGTTCATTTTGAGCTTGTGAAGTGAAGTTCATGATATGAAATTTTGTCATACAATTGGTATGCATTCCTTGGAATATATGTGAAGTTCATTATATGACATTTTGTCATATGGTTGGCATGCATTCTTGGGTATAAAGGATCTTTTGTTCCTCTTGGAAATTATGTTATGTTGTTGATCTGATTTGGCATAAAGTTCATTGTAAGAATTGTAAAGTGAAGTTCATGTGGATGCTTTGACAATTTTTTATCATGCCTTCTCCTTTTTATATGGATCCTATATGCGACATTTCTTCAAACAATTGGTATGCTGATTTGATTTGGCATGAAATAATATTATGAAATGCATTATGTAATCAACCTTACATGAGGTAAGTTTTATGTATTTTCATGTAAGATGGTTAAAGACACCACTCTTGAAAGGTATTCTGAACTTGGATAGTTCATGCATGTATACATGCTTTTTGAAATCATTATTATAATAATGAATGAATTAGTATGTTGATGCATGACCAGTATATTCTGAATACATTTTCATTTGTAGAATACTACATATATGAAAATGGAAATCCTTTTCAGTTCAGTTTGAGTTGACCCTTTGTGGAAAATATAGGCCATTCTGGAGATAAGGAAATTAAAGAATTTGAAGGGATTCAAGCTGATTTCAGATCTTTCTTAGTTATTGTTATATTTCAGTTATGGAATAAATTGTACCGAAGTATCTTGCTGAAATAATTAGGATATTATATAAGCCTATTTTTCCATTGCATATAACCTTATAAGATTGTACTGAGATATTGAAAATAATGAAATGTCCTTTGGACTCAAAGCTGATTTTTATCGATGTGTTTAGCACATATGATTTTTGTATAATTGTATGATTTGATTATGTGTGAAATCCACATATCAATTAAGCAATGGGAATAATGGAAAAACAAAAAATAAAAAAATTTGGACCTCTCGGTTTTGAGTTTTTACTGATTTGAAGAAAATGTAGTTGAATATGTACTAAATACGATGAAGATCGAAAGAAAACAACACCCAAACCGAAAAGATGGGTTTTCTCTTTCTTTGTTTGTTTATATTTTCATGCATATGTATCTTTTAATTTAGTTCATATAAGTTACATCCCACAGCGTGTGTGGGAAAACTTAAACTATATTTATTCATGAATAAATGAAATTAATGTATGTAATTGAGTTGTCTAGCTCTTTTTGTATTAAACTATTATAGATGATGATTGTATAATGGATTAAAGAAATCAACACATACTTAATATTATTCAAACATAAAGAAATAACTTGAAATTAATGTATCTATAACTTAAAAATGTACCTTTAGCGATGCAAATAGAAAGTTTGTTGTTTCGGGGTTCAAATCTTCAGATCTCCTACTATTCCCACCTTTAACAATGTTTCGTATTGGTCCTTCGGGGTTTTTGTATGACTTTGATGAAGTAAAATATCGAATGAAAACATATGTGAGGTTTTACTTTCAGCAACATCACACATAGTTACATTTTTCATTGATATTCACTTGTCTTTCTTCTCCTTAGTTAGGTTCATCACATCAATCCTTTCCATGTGAAACAAATTTTCAAGTTGCCCATTTTGTATGAGTGTAAAATTGTCAACATTTCTATCAATCGTGGGGGATAAAGTCTCCTACTAGCTTTAAGACCATTTCCCATTTGTTGTCCATTATGGATGGAGTGAAAGCTTAATACAAAAATATGCCCTTTCCGAAAACCTACCTTTCGAAAGCAAAACGAAAGTTGGGAAATGACCTAGTAGACTAGATCAGGTGCATGGAATGCACTTATTGAAGTGAAAAAAATCTGCAAGTGTGCATGAAATGCACTTTATTTAAGTGAAATCCTAATCTAACCTACTCTGACCAGCATTGTAGGATTTTCAATAATAATGCTTGAGAAACATACAATTCACAAGAATGGGGAGTTCCTCTCCATTAATCCTTAAGAGTTAAAAAGTATTGTTCTTATGAAAAGATGAAATAATATAAGGACCACTCCAAATTGTATCAAACTTTGTGTGGTTTCCTAGCTTTTCTTTATCTATATCCCACTTCAAAGCACAATACCTTCATCGTTGAAAAATATGACTTTTTCTTTCTTATCAAAAGTAATCTTAATCTAATTTTGACATTTCTCCATATTCATGTGATCTTGATCTCTCAGCTCTTACAATTCTATGAGTTCTACATAATGGCCCTATATTGGTTCATTCTCAATTAACTCCAATTGATTCAGCAAGTCTAATGTGGGAAGACCAAGTGAAATAGGAATTCTTTCCTCCCATCCATAAACAAGTTTGTATGGTGAATTACCAACATACCTCTTGGGAGTCACTCTATCAGCCCATAGTGTTGAATCTAACATTTTATGCCAAGCTCTTTGATTTTGTTTGAGCATTATTCAAATTATCCTTAGCAAATTGCTATTGGTACTTTCTACCAATCCATTACCTTGTGGGTAATAATTGCATGAAGTTCTTAGATAAATACCATGTTTAACACCCAAACCTAAAACTCTCACTCCAAGAAAAGATAATGGATTATCGAAATGATAGTTGATGTTCAAAAAGGACATAAATAGAATTTTGCTGCGATGTGTTGATTTTGATAGAATGCAGCAATTACTTTTAGAATTCCATAAAGGACTTTCACGAGGTCACTTCTTACTATGCATAAAAAAACTTAATATTATGAATGCTGGTTACTATTGGCCCAACATATTCAAGGACTATTTTGAATGGATCCAAAAGTGTAAGAAGTGTGCAATCTTTGCAACCATTTATGCAATGGGCTACTAACTTCATTTGGATTATTAATCCACACTCATTTCATAGACATAAGTGGATTTTGACTACCATTGGTTACTTTACTCACTGGACCAAAGCAATAGCCTTCTCCACCTTGATCATAACACATGGAATTATCAATTCAATAAGGTGCATTTCATGTATGTGATTTTGTTTATTAGGTGTTTTCCCAGCTTTTCAGAAAGGTCATTTTTCGGGAAAGGGTGTATTTTGGTATTGGGATTTGAATCTATTCCCAATGGAAAAGAGAAAGGCAATTATTTTAAATCTATAAGGCAACTTTACCTTGCAAGATGGCTAGAAATTTTGAAATTTTTACACTCATGCAAAATGTTAGCTCGAAACTTCATTACAAATGCAAAGGATTGATGTGATGGACTTGACTAAGAAAAATGAGGATAATTTCTTAATGTTTTGAGCTGCAAAAAATTGAAACAACAATGTAAATACACAACTATGTGTGTTGTTGTAGAATGCAACACCTCACATATGCTGCCATTCCATGTTCGTCTTCATCAAAGTTATGCAAAAGTGTTGAAGGAAAAATACAAAACCTTGATAAAGGTGGGAAGAGTAGTAGATATGAGGATTTGGACTCCAGAACATCAAAAATAGTTTTTATTTGCATGGATGAAGGTACATTTTTAGTTATAGGTACATTAAATTCTTGTTATTTCTTTATGTTTGAATGAGATTAATTATGTTTTGATTTGTTTAGTTCATTCCACAATTATCATTTATAATAATCTAATGCAAAAGGAAATAGACAACTCAATTACAAAATTTAATTTCATTTATTCATAAAGAGATACAATTACAGTTTCCCACACAAGCCATGGGATGTAACTTATATGAACTGAAATAAAAGGTACATATACATGAAACTATAAGAAAAGGAAGAAAGAGAAAACCCATCATTTCCTGATTGGGTTTTTTTATCTTTCAATCTTCATCATCATCAGTGCATCTTCATCTTCATCTTGAGCTCCCGAAATCATACACATGTGATGACAGACAAACAAAAATTGTTATTAGAGCTCTAGGTTTATTCCTTATTTTTATATTTACAACTTTAGGAAGATGAATATTTTAAGTAAGCAAAGATAAGATACATGTAAAGATGAAGAAAAATTACAAATTACATCTCACTATACTTTGCATTCATAAGTAACATAAAAGATAATCACTACATGATGCAAGAAAGGTTGCAAGCCTTTATTTTTCTAACTATTTTTTGAAGTGTTAAGGTGTAGGAAACAAAGTACACTTTAAAGGAAATTGAAATCATACTGTAAAATTGAATATTTGAGAACAATCACTACTTTTAGGAGGGATTCAAGATTAAATAAATTACATGAGAAGTATGCCTAAGTATATGAAGTAGAGCCATTACAGCTTGTCAATTTAAGGAAAAATTTGCAAGAACATAAATATTTTGTAAATATATTGTAGTCAAACAAAGAGGTTTATCATAAATAATTAGGAATTAATCTCAAGTAATAGTTATATAGAGTTTAATTTGGAATTTACAAGAAGCTCGAATGGAACTTAAGCTACAACATGATTAAGTTTTGAAAATTACAACTATAGAAAAGGAGTTTCCAATTCAAAATGCACACATGCGAGATCAAAGTACACAGGTTTTGATAGCTTCAAAAAATCACATGTCAAGGCATCCAAATGAAATAAAACTCTATTGAATGCATTTGCTAGAGTTATTTAATACAAAGATCTTTGGGTTCAAGGAGAGTTTTCAAGATCAAACACAAGATAAGTTGATGGAGCAAGTACAAATGACATCATTTTTATGAGAAGCTGATTGATATGCTTGCAGGAAAGACTATGAAACAAATGAATTTAGGAAGGCATACAGTAGTAAAGAGCTATCCAAGTTCAAAAAGTTGATAAAATTATAGTTTTGATAGGAATTTTAGTAATCCGAAATCAATTTCATATTATCATTAAAGCATTGTGTGCATCCAAATGTTGTCAAGTTTTATATAGTAATCATATATTTATGCGTCAAGATAGAGCATTGAATTATAATTAGTAAAGGCATATTGATCCGAAATAGGCACTTAAAAAGCCTCGACACAAAATAAAATAATAAAGTATAGGGGCATAATGATATGACCAGTTTGAGCAATGGAACTAAGAAGGAAACATTTCTAGAAGTTTAACTCGGTTTGAAATTTTAGGTAAATAACAAAGCGTCACTTGTATTTCGAGAAAGAAATTTAAGATGTAACTCCAATGAACTTCTAATGAGAAATATTATGCTTCATAAGGAGAGTACATCAATATAGGAGAAATTCATGCAATAAAGCAGATATACATTTCAAAGGATATGATTGAATAAGTTCTAGTTTTGAGTTCAGACCATAAAAATGACAATGCGTATTACCTTATCTATTATAGCTTGTTTTGAAGTTTTAAAAACTCGAGAAAGTCGAATAGATAACTTAATAAGTCCGAAGAGATATTGAAGAAAACAAATAAGGAAGGTTAAAGATACTTTTCATCAAATCAAACAATACGGGAGGGAAATAAGGTACTAATTTATAAGACCAAAATGAATAAAATAAAAAGAGCAAAAAATGTAAAGAGTTCGAAACGGAAAGTAACATAAAATAGTGCAAAGGATCTAAGAGGCAAATTTTTAAAATACCTAGATGAGGTTCAAATATTCTACAATGGTATCTATAAATTTAAACCTCTAATCATTTGAGTTTCATTCAAAGAAAAGGAAAGCCAATTCAGAATAAAGGATGAGTTGAGGAAAACAAATGACCATGCTAGAAGCTTTAAAATATCTAGAAACGGAAACAATGACAAGAAATTCATTTATCCTAAACAAATACAAAGATTCGAGAGAAAGAATAGCAACAATAACAAGATAAATTAGAATACGGGAGTTCAAAACATGAAACAGTAATACCCATGTCGTTACGGTTCAAGATCTAGTAATTTTTGAGAAAAATAGGGATATCCATTTGTTTCAAAACATAAAAATCAAGTGAAGCTTTAGATACAAGTTTCAAACAAAAGAAGAGAACCCAGAAAGCCATTGAGGTTAAAATAACAAGTTATTGATGGCAACTTTAGAAACCAAGCTTGAATTACCATACCCATAAATATAGATTATACCTCATAATAGAATAAATGAAACCCGAGAAAAGAAAACTTGCAGTTTGAGATCAAATCCATTGAATCCTCGAGAAGGATCAATTCCAGGTAAAATGATGAACACTCAAAATTATTTTCAAATCTTAGAGGTCGAAGCCATTCTAAAAATGTAAATTAAACACATGGGTTTTGAAGTATTAATTATTTTGACCCAATAATCAAAAGAATAAACAATTAGAGAGTATAAAAACAAGAGGCTCATGTTTTACTTTAACGATGGCCACTAAAGATTTCATGAGACTTCTTTCATAGTGATAATCAATTGTAAAAAAATGTTTCTGAGTTTTGAACCCATACTCATGTACAAGAGGAATGGCTATACCAAAAATCAAAGAAATCTGAAGTATAAATTCATATAAACCTTCTAGAGTGAGCTTGAGGTCTCCATTAGTGGCAGAGAATCACAAAATCATGCATAGAGAGTGAACAAAATCCTAAAAAATGAGCTCGATAAAAATTCCATTGCGGTTGAGACAAATTTTTTCCAACGCTTCTTAGGTTCCATCATGCTCATGAGCTAAAGTGATCAAATCATAGGGTTAGGTCAATTTTTCTTTTTAAAATATTAATTTGACCGAGTCTCTAAAAGATGTGCACGTGTCTTCGCCATAATAAACCCTAATTATAATCGGGGATAGGTTCCACCGACACAATGATGGGTCGATCAATCATGGAGGAGGGGACAAATTTTCCAACAAATGACTATTATTTTAACCAAAGTCTTTGCATGATTACAAAAAGTGACCAAGCCAATAATGAAGGCCTTTTACCTTTGTAGTATATGTTCCAATAATTAAAGGAGTGGGGTATCAAACTTTGCATGGTCTTAATCCACGAAGGTCCTAATATCATGACCCCTTCTTATTAGTACCTACTTGTAGGCAGTGTACTATTATTTTCATCCTTTTCTATTAAATTTCATGTGGTGGGGTAGTGAATTGCTATTGGCTGAATTTTTCCAGTGTTTAGGCTTTGTCTAAGGTTACACTCCATATTTGATGGGGACTATAGTTTATTTTAGCTAAATATTTTATTTCTTCTGCTTTCCATTGGTGGTTGCTCATTCCTTCATTGCCAGCATTATATTTTATTGTAAATTTATTTGTTTTTGGCCTTCATTTCCCGACTTTATTGTGAGCGCGGCGGTATGAGCTATTTTGAAAAAGTTTTCTATGGTGGAGGTATTACCTATTTTTTTCTATTGGTTGTTTACTGCGGCCACTCTGCAGTAACCATGTGCCTTCCTCCATGCAACAGCTTGCTGTACAAGGTGGTGGCTGAACACACAAGGATTTTCCTCCTCCCTGTGTGTTGTGTTTATTGTGAGGTCCTGCGATTTTGAAGATACAGGTATTTTTGTGTAAGTTGCTTGAGTCCCCACATGCTCCATTTTCTTTTCTAGAGTTTCATATTTGATGAGGTTCAACTTTTAATAGAATAGTAATTGGTTACGAGATGGATCTATTTTTTTCGCTTGAAGGCTTGTTTAGTACCTAGTATTTTTTTCGAGTGTTTCCATAGATTTGCAAATCATAAGGTTAAACAAGGCTTTTAGATTGAAGCTCTTATGTTATCCCTCTTACTGAGATGCAAGCATATTTTGGATGCACAAATTTTTGGTAGATTTTGCCAATGATGTCTGAATAATCAGGCATTTATCAAATAGTTCATGTGCCTTGTCTATGCTTCCACATTTTGCATACATGTCTCTTGGCAAGTTGCAACTACATCGATTAAAATTCCTCTATCCATTAACAAATCCATTGTTGTTATTGGCGATGTTATTTAATAAGTCTCCATTTCTAATTTTTAAGCTGTCCAATGTAGATAGACATGCATTTATCTACTTTGAATTAGCCTTTACATGGCCCCATAAAATCTCTTAAATGATTCAAAATCTAAGTCGAGTTATGAACTTATGAGCCTTCTTAATCATATTTGTAGCTGAAAACAACTATTTTGGAGTTCTTTTTATATGTAGTCTTTGAAATTTATCCAATTTCTTCCCTTTCATTAGTACCAACTATTGCAAAAATGGGAATGCTCATTAAAGTGGATATTGCAAATGATTATAATACAATCGACTGGAGTTTCCTCCTGAAAGTGTTAAAAAAGTTTGATGTCTCTTAAGAATAGGTCAAGCTTATTGACAATTGTTTCATGACACATTCTCGGTTTTGATCAATGGTGCTCTTGTTGGTTTACTTTTTCTGTGAAAAAGGCTTAAGATAGAGATCCTATCTCTCATTTTTGAATCGTTTTGAAGGTAAAGGTGTTAGGAAGGAAAATAATCTATATAGAAAACTAACTCCCTCATGATCACAATATCCTATCATGCTTTTCCTAACTTTTAATCAATTGTTTGATTAAAAGTACATGAAAACTTTGACATGTTTTAGAAAAGACACTGTCTTTACCCGCTAACATATGGCAACGTATTTTGAAATCTGTTTGTTTTCTTTTTCCTTTTTCAATAGAAATCTATTTTTCCCATCTTCATATGCAAGCTCATCAACCTTATCTATAATCATGAGAGCACATTTCTTTGAATCTTTCAACCATTGTGGTTGGCTTAATTGTGTTTGAAGACTCATTGCATCATCAACTCTCATGTGTTAGTATGTCTGACTAACATGATTAGGTGTGTTTTTGTTGTCAACTTGAAGATGTCTTTCTAATTGGCCTTGTTGCATCTTCAAATTAGCTGCGTCTAATTTTTCTTACTAATTTTTATCGGTATATGCTGCTACTTCTATGATTTTAGTTTCTTGTTGAATTATTTCATTAATGATACATAAATTGTTATCCAAAATTCACCACTCAAGGTAATTTTGATAACATGCACCAGATTCTTCAATCTCGAGCAAGTAGAATTGACTTAAGGCCAAAAATCATGTTTTGAAGCTCCCTTTGGTTTCTCTCTAACTTCCCCATATAAGGAAAAATCAAACAAATTAGAAATAATGGAAAAAATCTAAAAAATGAAGCCACAAGCTTGTTTTAATGCATTGCGGGTATGGAAGTTTTGGATCGTACCAAGATTTATCGAACCAGGCTTGAAGCTGGAATACAAAGGAATCGACTAAATTGGATTTATGTGTCCCAGGATGCACAAATACAATAGGGACACATGGTTCGTGAGTGGCCAAAAATGCCAAAGCCAAAAGGGAAATCAACGAAGTCTAAACTTTTCAGCCCTCATAGTCCGCATTGGACAGTTGGGAGAAAAGTACATGCAGGACGCACAAAGGTGAAAGGGCCGTAAAAGGAACCAGACATTGTGAAGAATGAGGAGGTCAATGGTCCTCGTGGATTAGTCAACGAGAGGATGCATAAGGACAAGGAATCCTAAATCGTGTGATGCGGAAGAATGTTTTAGAGAAGACAATTGTCTTTACCCACTAATATATTGCAACATATTTTGAAATTTGTTTGTTTTCTTTTTTCTTTTTCTATAGAAATTTGTTTTCCCCATCTTCATATGCAAGCTCATCAAGCTTATCTACAATCATGGCATTCCATGAGAGAACTTTTCTTTTAATCTTTCAACCATTGTGCTTGGCTTAATTGTGTTTGAAGACTCATTGCATCATCAAATATCATGTGTAACTATGTCTCACTAATATGATTAGGTGTGTTTTTGTTGTCAAATTGAAGATGTCTTTCTAATTGGCCTTGTTGCATCTTCAAATTAGTTGTGTCTAATTTTGCTTACTGATTTTTATCGGTATATGTTGTTGCTTCTGTTATTTCAGTTTCTTGTTGAATTGTTTCATTAATGACACACAAATTGTTATCCAAAATTCACCCCTCAAGGTAATTTTGATAACATGCACCAAATTCTTCATCCTAAGCAAATAGAATTGACTCAAGGTCAAAAATCATGTTTTGATGATCCCTTTGGTTTCTCTCTAACTTCCCCATACAAGGAAAAATCCAAAAAAATGAAGTTGTAGGCTTGTTTTAATGCATTGCGTGTCTAGAAGCTACGGATCATACCAAGGATTATCGAACCAGGTTTGAAGCCAAAATACAAAGGAATTGGCTAAATCAGCTATCTGTATCCTAGACCCCATAAGTTCAACAGGGACGCCTTACAGCGCATGCACATTGCCAAAAATGTCAAAGTCAAAAGGGAAATTGGTCAATTAAAAAAAAACACCCACATGGTCCATGGGGCGGCTGGGACAAAAGTACGCATGGGATGCACAAATGTGTAAAGGAAGCAAAAGGAACTAGCGTTGCGGAGAATGTGGAGGTCAATCATCCTTGTGGCCTGGTCAACGATGGATGCATAAGGAAAAGAAAGCCCAATCGGGCGATGCAAAAGAATGTATTTGGGATAGCGATAAGACACAGGTGGACCCAATTTTTTGTAATAGCCATAAGAAAGGAAAAAATGTCAATGTTTGGCCTCTTGAACTTGAAAGCCAAAGGGGGACACATTTTTCAAATTTTTTACCCACCCATTTGTATGGACTCGATACAAACTCAAAAGGGGCATATCTTGCGACCCAGGGCTCGAAATATTACAAATATGACACCATTGGAAAGATCTCGACCTTGGCCACGCCATGGAGATCTGAAACTTTAATTTTGAGGATGTTAGGTAAAAGAAAATGGAGGAAATGTATTTGGGATTTTAATGTAGGATCTTATTTCCTCAACAACTAGATCAGATTTACTTTATTTCAATCGCCTCCTCTTCCTTCAAGGAACCGAACCAAGGATTGATATAGTAAAAATGAATTTGGGGTAAATTTTATTATAAGAATTAACAACACTGGTTGAGCCTTAGCCTACTTTTCCCTCATCTCTCTCGCTTTCCTCTCTCGATAAAATCTATAAATATAGGGGCAAGATTCATTGTAAAGGGTTGGACATTCTTTGTTTTCCAGTCTCCCTTCTCGCTTCTAACAAAGGGATTTACAGGATTTCGGCCTTCCATTAAAATTGTAATACGTTTTTTCCTTTTGGCTACTTTTTAATGAAATCTATCAATCAACAGAGCAATAAAACATGGCGGTGATCAATCTTAGATCCATTCTTGTCTCTTTTGTTTTCATTTGATATTCTATTACATATCGGCTATCTGTGTTTGTTTATTGTATGCATTTTGTTAGTTTATGCCTATTGGGAAAACAATTGTTGATCATTCCTTTGGTGCATCACCGGTAGTTTTTTCATTTCTTATTTCTTATACTCCTTTCACCCCTATTTAATGTGGAGAGCTTTTGCATTTCCCAAATGAGTTCTACAGTCTACTTTTCTAAGGTAGGGTCATTTGGTGTGATTGCATAACATTAAACTTTTCCTTCCTCGTCAACACTCAATGAATCATACGGGCCCATGTCATTCACGAGTGTTTCTTGGTTAAGAGCCCAAATTCTAGTACTTTTAGTCCTTTTATCAATTAAAAGAAATACAGTAGGTTTTGCAAAAACAAACAAAAGACAAAATTCCAAATAAATTACTGATTACTTAAAAAACAGGAAGATATAAGCATGGTCAAATAGAGAAAACCACGGATAAATGGTAGGATATCACTAAACAATGTTGATAAGAAAGCCATTCAAAGCGACATTTTATCATTCGAGACACTAAAATAATGAAAAATTGGCAGAATTTCATTGAGTAAAGAATATACAAGGAAGTAAGATAAAAGATCTTAAAAAATTTAAAAACCCCAATGGAAATAGTAGAATGAACTGTTACAAAGTTTTCATTTACAAATTAATGTATCTTTCAGTAGTTTGAAGTCCAAGTATAACTATGTAGTTGATTCCAGAAAATCTTTACAATGTAATGCCCTGCAATTTGTCACTCCAAATCAAAGCTCTAGTTTGTTAACCGTATTTGTGGAAAGGTAAAAAACAAGTCATTTCTATCATCAAATTATATTGTTTATGTACTTTAATTAGTAATATGGAAATCAAAGTATTTTTGTACTTCCATTCATGCATTCCTTCCTGCAACTGGTTCATCTTTTATTGTTGCATTTTTTATTGCTATTGCTTTAAATTCATCTGTGTAAATTCTAGCCCCAGATATATTTACAAAAACTATGCATCTTGAGCCAAAAGTGACTTGAAAACATTAAAATTTTATTCTATGTTTAAAATATTCAATTCATTGACAAGTAGTGCCAAGCATTTGTACAAAAGAAATAATAATAGTACATTTGTTTAGACTTTGTCAAATCCTTAACTTATTGATTCTAATGAGGTACAATTGTTAGAACATTTACAATTGTTGTTACCTTTACATTGGCAATTACATCATAAGAATAGCATCATCTTAAAGGTTAGTAGTTTCAGAATTTGCTATATGCCTATATATGGTTTCCCGCATCAATTTGTATTAACGTTGTTCCATTTTTTCCATGCATAGACCTACATATACATCTTCAAAATGTGTCTTTATAACCATCCTCATTTTATATTTGGACACAGGTATCAAATTCTCATAATACCCCAACAAAACTATAAGAAACTCACATTACTTTTATGGTTACATTTGTGAAGGTATGTAACAACATCTACAATATCTTCTCGATTTGATTTAGCTTATTCAACTTAAGGTTACGTAAGTCGTTACAAAAATGGGTAAAATTGCAAATCATATAGAAACAAATAGGCTAATGTTATATTTTTATGTACTGTGTCATATTCAGGTACAATTATCAGAACATTTACAATTGTTGTTACCTTTACATTGGTAATTACATCATAAGAATAGCATCATCTTAAAGGTTACTAGTTTCAGAATTTACTATATGCCTATATATGGTTTCTGCATCAATTTGTATTAACGTTGTTCCATTTCTTCCATGCATAGACCTACATATACATCTTCAAAATGTGTCTTTATAACCATCCTCATTTTCTTATGTTCTATGCGATATATTTGGACACAGGTATCAAATTCTCATAATACCCCAACAAAACTGTAAGAAACTCACATTACTTTTACGGTTACATTTGTGAAGGTATGTAACAACATCTACAATATCTTCTCGATTTGATTTAGCCTATTCAACTTAAGGTTACGTAAGTCATTACAAAAATGGGTAAAATTGCAAATCATATAGAAATAAGGTTTAAAAATTTGCATGTACTTAAAAACAAATTGCGAAAGGAAAACAAAGTCACAATAATATAGAAAAACACATTAGGAAATATGAAACAACAACTCGCAAAGCCACTTTGGTTTCCAAAATAGTAACAGGACTTCCTACTAATGAAGACGCAAATGAAAAGGAAGTAATTAATGCTGAAACATATATACCACAAAATATGCCATCATTTGTTGACATTGAAAGTGCATTGCAATATGATCATCTATTTCAAAGTACATCATTCAACTACAATGCAGGTGATTGTCTTTTTGACACAATTCAAGTATTGTTGCATTTTCAGTATACGTCAATTGAATTGCGTATGGGTACAATAGACTATTTTAGATCATGCTTAAACAATAGGGACCCAACAGCAATATCATCATATGAAAATGAATTGCATGTTGATATGCTTTTCGATTTGCATAGAATATATGAAAAGACACTTACTTGCGTAGGATGCGGCTTTCTGCAAATGAAAATAGAGATGGCATTGAAATAGGACTATGGGGTGATACATTTTGTATCCATTGGCTGTCTAAATGGCTAAACATTTCAATTTGCATATGGTCACTCACCCACAAAAGAAAATACCTTCACTTTAACAAAGAATCATTAACACCACCATATTCAATATTATTTCACGATAGAAACCCAACTTGTGGCCACTATGAGCCTTTGTTCTGTACCATAATAATCCCATGAAAAATTGTAGATATCCATACAAAGTTATCACATACTTGTAATGATCTACCTCCTATTTGGAATGCCATTGCTCCTGAAATAGAAAGCTATGGCCTTTTAAAAACACATGCATTTAGTAATGACTGTGGCGAGAGCATGTTTACTGCAATTAGTCTTTTGACAATAGAAAATTTTAATGCAATAGCTCTTCGCCGGTATATGGCACAATCTTTGACTAATGCAATTTTAGGAAAAGATACATACGCAATCAAATGCTTACAGCTATGCAGCCCAAACTTTGGGCAGCCAGCAGAAAATCAAGTTTTCAACCCACAAATATATCTTGCTTTAATTGGACTACCATATGAAACAAGTGGTATCGAAAGTAGCGATTTATGCTTGTTATGGCTTTCCCATATTTTGCAAGCAAAAATCCAAAAATGGTCAGCAACAACTAAAAGAATTGTTCATGTATATGAATTTTTCTTGCAACCAAAAAGAACCTTTAATGTCATAACATATGAAACAGATACAGTGCATATTCATTATGAGCCATTAAGTCATTTGCATAGAACAACAGAAAATACAATGCATAGAACAATAGAAAATACAATGACCAATGGAATGCAATTGCCAAGAAACAATGAAAGTGGGCCAAACAAGTTTAAGCAATATTCAACATTACCATCTTCTACTACAAAGGCAAATGTAGGCGCTAGTACAAGATTGCACCATTTAAAATCCCAAATAAGGAAAACAAAAGGAAAGGAACAAGTAACTCAACAAGAAAACAAAATAGAAAATGCAATGACAAACAAATGCAACTAACCATAAGCGATGAAAATGGCTCAAACAAGTGATAAACATACCACATTACCATTTCCTATTGTAAATGCAAATGCAGATGCTGCTATAAAATTACACCATTTAAAAGCCCACATAAGGAAAACGAAAGGCCAAGAACATGCAATGCAACAACAAAACAAACAAGTAGATAAAACAATTACAATATACCTCCATGCTATAGCAGATACGCCAACACATGCATGTGCTCTTTGCATGAACGTTTCCATTTTAAAAAGACATAACCATGATTACCAACAATACTATCAATGTTTTTTGTATCGTATCTAGTGACATATCAATAAAAAAGCTTACATTAGGGGACAAGATATGTAAGCAATGCAATAATGCCATTCAACATCAATTGCTTCCTAAATTTGCTGCTCCTTTCAACATAAGAAGAAATGGAAAAATAGCTTCAGTTCATAGATTAAGCCTTTTAGAAGAAAGACTTGTTGCTTTACGTATGCCATTTGCACAAATAAGGAAACTTGGATACAAAAGACCGCAATTTGGTCTTAGTGGAACGCTTATTAATGTGCATGTTGATTTTAACCGGGCACAAGAGGCATTGCCAAAGAAAATAAATGAAACCGAAACAATTGCAATTCAGATAAAAAGGAAGTTGGAATACAAAAGTGCATATCTAATAGGAAATGTTAGGCCTAACTATGTCATGCACACATTAATGGAACTATGTAAATGTCCCCTGTATATTGACAATCATGTAGTTGTTAATAATGACTGGAAAAGTAACTTTGAAATGCAAGTTGCAAATGTAGTAAACAACATTGTAAATATAGAAGAAATAGATTACAATCCTAATGACATTGAAGCTGAACCCATCACAGAAACAGTTGTACATGCTTATGAAAATGCTCATTCAATAAGAGACCTTCAGGAAAATGTTCTTGCAATTGCACCATCAGAAGGATTCAAACCCTTAGGCCTTTTTGAGGAAATTTTTGTGAAGAAATGAGTTTCCCTACTTTATACTATGGAATGCATCGTGACAATGATATTACAAAAATATTCCATTACCAAAAAATAGCAAAATGGGAGCTACTGCATTGTAGAAATGATTTTGCAACTCACACTACCAATCTTTTCTTCAAAGCAATTAAAGTTATCTTGCAACAAGTCTCAAGTTGTGCATGGATATGCATACGCAAAGGTCAATTGCAAGGGAAAAAATATATGCCAAAGACCTTAAAAGCAAATCAATCAATAGGATTTACAAGTTTAAAAACCATCCGAACTTCACCTGATTATTTAGCAAAGACCAGGAAGAACATATTTGCAATGATAAGACAACTAGGTGCACCAACTTTTTTATTACGCTAACAAGTGTTGATCACCTATGGACACCACTATGCAATGCACTATGTGCTCTATCTGCTAAAAACAAAAGGCATAGTGAAAACATTGACGATGATAACATCGATGCAATTATAAGAAAAAACCCAGTAATTTGTAGTCGTTACTTTAATCATAAGATAAATGCATTTAAAAAATTGATGCTGACTAATGATACTCTATTTGGAAAAGTCTTGGACTTCTTCTTTGTAACAGAATTCCAAAACCGTGGAAATGAGCATGTGCATTTTATGCTTTGGGTGAAGGATGCTCCTGTTTATGGAAAAAGTTCACATGAAGAAATACAAACATTTATAGACAAATATATCTCTACAAATTCATCACTACTTGACACGAATTTGGCAAAAATGCAAACCCACCATCATACAGAAACATGTACAAAACACACAAACTCACATTGCAGATTTAATTTCCCATTACCACCTATGGATAAGACCACAATACTAGAACCTTTAGAAAATACAGATGCCATAACTAGAAACATAGCAAAACAATTTTTCCAAAGCCTACAAACAAAGAAATATAGCCACTGCATAACATTTACTGCATTTCTTGAAGCTCATAACTTAAGTAGGAAAACATATCTTACACTATTACAATCTCTTCTCACTCATCCTGCCATAATCTTAAAGAGACATCCACATGATATGTGGAAAAATGCATTTTCTAGTAAAGTACCAAGCATATGGTATGCAAATATAGATGCACAGTTCATTTTAGACGCTTATTCAGCTGCAACTTACTGTACATCGTACATGACTAAATTAGACTGAAAATTAACAACTACTTTTCACAAAATACGTGAAGATGCAACAAAGAATAATGAAAGTGAAATGCAATTCATAAATTTGTCTAGGAAGTAGTTTACTTAATTACCAACAAATGTCTACACGTCAAGTAGTGCACATTGTGCTTTCACTACCATTGCAAATACTCTAGATACAATGACCAAACGCTACAGTGAGTTACAAATACTACTAATTGATGAAGTATCATTAATTGGAAGCCACATGTTATTTAACATAGACAAACGTCTACGCGAAATTATGCATAAGCCAACCAAACCCTTTGGAAATGTAAACACTATTTTCTGTGGGGACTTATACCAAGCCCAACTGATTCTAGATTCATGGTTATTTAAAAAGCCAATCATGCACAACGAAACAATACAATATACATTTTGGCAAGACTATGTCAAATGCTTTCAATTGGACCATGTAATGCGGCAACAAAATTCCATGTTCATATCAATCCTTAACCGTATTAGGACTTGCACACAAACAAATGCAGATATTCAATACTTAAACCACCATTGCTATAGACCCCCACCACTAGATCCAAGTTTCCCATACTTATTCCACAAAAAACATTGATGTTGACCACCACAACAAGAACATGCTTATGCTTACGCAGGAGAAATGTGCACACTAAATGCAATTGACTACATAGAATCTAACCTCATTGACAATGACTTAGTAACTACCAAAAAACCAGTCCTACCAAAAACTATAACACTAAAACAAGACATTCGAATAGAATTGATTGGTGGAAACTACAACATAAATGATGGCTTAGTCAATGGAATAGATGGAATATTCAAAGCTTTTACAACTGGAACACCAAGTTTAATTTGGATAGAATTTAGCAATATTGACATTGGTAAATGTGAACGTGCCAAAATGGAAACCATGTACATAGGAAAAATCAGTAAGCACTTCACTCCTATAACAAGAATTACAAAACAAATACGAATTAGCAAACAAACTATTACCCACCATCAATTCCCCATACAAATAGCCTATGCCAGAACCATACATAGAGCCCAAGGCCTGACAATGAATGCATTGGATTTTGACCCTCACAAAGTAAATTTCCATGGCCTTGTATACATAGCACTTTCGCGTGTAAAAAATATTGAATCATTGTATCTTATACATAAACTACAACAAACCAACTTTGAGTACCCACTGACGTACAAACTGAAATGCATAGGCTTGTACATTCTTCAAAATGGGCACCATTATACAATTTCACACAAGCAAGCCCCAAACACTTACGCATTTGCTCACTCAATACCAAAAGTTTAGCACTACACATTCAACACATAACGCATGACTTTGCAATAATGCAATCAGACATAGTCTGTTTGCAAGAAACACAAACTGCCAAAATGCCAACCGATACAACTCTCTTGCAAATATTCAACGTTGTTCCTATCATGAATATCCACGGACTTCTTACATGCTACAATAAAAATTCAATGCACACAACATTAAAACATTTAGTACACCCCACATTGAAAGTACTACAATTGATATTTGCTACTTGAATACGCATATACGAATAGCAAACATATATTTGAAGCCATTAAGCCCACTAATAAACATTACAAGATTCTTAGAAGTCATCACCTCTACTTTACCAACGGATATGCAACTCATAATAGTTGGTGACTTCAACATTGACATGTCAAAGGCCAAAACCAAACAAGCCCAACTTTGTAATGAAATGCAGCAACAAAACCTCTTCCTTGTACCAACCATTGCAACAACCGATAACAACACACAAATAGACCAATGCGTTGGACGAATATGAATATTACAAAAATCACCACTGAAATTAGCCATGCATATTGGACCGACCATAACGCACTTTTAATTTCATTCCCAGTTTTGTAACAAAGCAAAATACATACTACAAAAGCAATTGCAAATACAAAATACACCTCAAAATGCATTGAAAAAGGTATTTGTTACTTGCACTTGTACTATGTATACAACTGAAACCATAGCCTATTTTTCATAGTTGTTACTTACTATGAAACTTTTGTAATTGCAGACACCATGTCAGATGCAACTTCAACTACCCAGCTGATCTTCCATCACAACAACCACCAAAGAGGTATGTTGTTTACAAATTTCATTCTCTATTGACATTATTATTATCCACTCCTAATTGATTTCCTCCTACTAATAATGTGCAGGCCAAGGAATGAAATACCCAACACTAATATCTATTGACGATGTAAATAACTACAAATTTGGAGAAATTTTTAGGGTGACATCATGGCTGTGTATAAAATAGTCCTTGACAAGCAACGAGGAAAAGAACTATTGTGAGTGGACCTCATGGATAAAAAGGTGAGCTGACAATAACTGTCAACATTATGGCACCTTTCATTAAAACCCATGAACATAGCATAATCCCTGCAAAAATCCATCCGCATAACAAACTTTACCATAGCTCCAAAAAGTGACTATGACCACTGCGATTGTGACTTCATATTGCTAATCACTGAAACCACAACCATAGAATCTATTGATTCTATTTTCCCTCAGCATATGTTTATCCCAAATTCAAGCATCCATCAACTACTCTCCACTACTGACCATTATGCAACTGCAACCATAGCTGCCATTTGTACATCATGCCAAAAATAGGAAACCAATTCATCATTGACATTACAGATGGTAACTCACCCAATGACAAAGCTCGGGTAAGCCTCACACTCTCTATAACAATTATTAAATACCATTCTCATTACAAAATAAATCAATTGTTATTTCACTTAATGGATGGCAGGTATATATTTTCCAGACACTTGCAGCAGAATTCCATATCATTGAAAATAAAATCTGAAGGAAAGAACCAGCAATATACCTTTTCAAAAACCTAGCAAAAGCAGAGTGAAAGCATAGACAAGAGCTTGCGGAGCACCCAATCCACCTTTGTGACCAGTGTAAAAGCAAAAATATCTCTGGAATGCCTACAACTACTTATGAGGTACTGATAGCAAACCCATTCTTAAATCAGCCTTATACTTTTCAAATGCTTTAACACTTGCAAAACTTACAAGCAATTTACTATAACTTTGTTTTCAATTACCTTCCTATTGGTTGTCAAATTAGGAATTTAATGAAAGCAACATTCCATGGATAGAAAGTCCCTCCTCTTTAATGGGAGAGGTACCCTTATTGAAAGCAAACAACAAAACTATTTACAAATGTGCAACTTTTTGCTTTAATGAGGAACTCGATATCATGAAAATGTTTTAATGCAAAAGTAGATCATCAATACTTGAACAACAAAAGAACAAAGGGAGGGAAAATCTAGAACATAACAACATTCCCATGAAATATAGATAGCAAACTAGTTCCTTATAAATGCTCGAGAAAGGATGATATATACAATAGAATCATTCATATTAAACCACCATATATTATTTAATAGACACAAAGTTCAAGAAATGACATTCATAAGAATAAAAAGCCTCTTAATGCAATAGATTAATGATTCATACAATTTAGACAAGAAAGAGAAAATAAATCGATGCAAATAGAAACAAGAAGGGAAATCTTCTATATTGATAGCTTTTAGTTATTTTACACTTTCAAAAAATTTCAAAGTTCTAGCCCTTTGGAATGGCATGGAGAGCCCAATATATAGTTTACAAAGAGATCTGAACTAAAAATAGAAGAAGAAAGTCAACAATGTAAGTAGGTACATCCGGTTGTGTTGTGACTCGAGGAGGGCCCACTTGATTTGAGGATCCGGTGCTTGAATCTCTTCAATGCTTCCGCTATCTCCATGCCCCTTAGAATCATTGTGTTGGAAGTAGCATGAGTCCATGTGCCTAGGCATTTCTCCATATCTTTTTCAAACTCAGTATGATCCAGATATTCCTTATTAGCCTCTGCTTATAGCCAAATGGAGAGAACAAATGTCCTTCATTTTCTCTTTAGTGATTGACTCTTCCTTGAACAAATCATCCTTGACAAAGGCTTTAAACTGAGCCTTGATTTCTTGGAGAGAGAAGAATACACCTGTGGTTTCATCCTGAAAATGGCAGTGGATATCCTTGAAGGTGGATAAAACAAAAGTTTTAAAAGACTCCCCTTTTTCCATACATTCCTCAATTCCCCAGTGCTTCTTCTAGAACCTTTATTTTCCACTCGATGCTAAAGATCCATGTCCTTGACAAGTTATTCTTGACATCATCAAACACATTGTTGGCCAACAAGATCCTATCATCGGTTTGACCCATCAAACAGAGATTTGTGATACATCCACTCCAGACTTCAATTCCTTGTCCATAGCCTTGATTGAGGAAAGGAAGTTCTGCTCCATCTTGATCACCTTCTCATTGGTTTTAAAGGCTTATTAAATTAAGTTTAAACCTACTATAGTCATATCATCCACCATGGCCTCAACAACCTTCCCATAATTAGAATAGTTGTGGATGTATTTGATGGTTTGGACCTCATCTTGGCTAAGAACTATAGGATGTGGGACGGCGCCCAATGGCATGTCTCTAGCTGCCATGGAGTTCGAGAAATCACCCGTTTAAGATATGGCATGTTTGGGCCTCGGGGCTCTTACGTGACTACATGTGGACAGGGTAGCTTGAAAGCACGAGGAGTGTAGGGAACCAAAACTAAGCCTTCACTAGCATTCACCTAGCCAACCTGACATGTTGGCATAAATGGTTAATTCCCATGAGCTTTCATTTGTAAACTACACCCTCTGGAAGCTCTAAACTGAGTTAAATTGCATTATTTCACACGTTAGAAAACAATAGAACAATGAAAGAATCAAATGGAGATAGAAAAAACCATGAGAGGATTTCATAGTGGACCCCAACATGGATCTTTTGAATCTAACGAGATGTATTTAGGTGCCACGGAATCCAAGAAATCATTCGTCAAAGATATGGCGTGTTTTGGTCTCAGGGCTCTTAAGGTACTACGCCTAAGCGAGGTAGCCCAAAAGCATCGGGAGCATAGGGAACCAAAAAAAAACCTCTAGTACCATTCATGAAGCCATTTGGATGTGTTTGCCTAGATGGTTTGGTCCCACATGCTACCGTATGCAAACTACACCCTATAATGACCCTACTACACTAACTCAATTTGCACTATTTCGTGTGTTTACAAACAATAAGACAACGAGAGAAGCCATTTGGAGACGGAAAAAATAAAAAGGGGATTTTGTAGTGGGCCTTCATGTGAATCTTTTGGATCTAAAGAGACATATCTAGGTGTCATGAGTCCAGAAATCACCCGTCGAAGATATGGCGTGTTTGGGCCTCGGGGCTCTTAAGTGACTATGCTCAATTTTCAATACTTGACAGGTGATTTCTCAGAATTCGTGGCACCTAGAGATGTCTCATCAGATCCAACAGCTCCATGTTGGGGCCCACTATGAAATTATCTCATGGTGTTTTCCATATCCATCTGGTTCTCTCGTTGTCCTATTGTTTGGAAACGCGCGAAATAGTGTAGTTTGAGTCGGTGCGCAAGGCTGCCAAAGGATGTAGTTTGCAAATGGTAGTATGTGGGACCAAACCGTCTGAGACAACACATTCAAGTGGCCTAGTGAATGCTCTTGAGGCTTTTTCTAATTCCCTATGCTCGCTGTACTTTTGGGCTACCTCGTTCAAGCACGATCTCTTAAAAGCCACGAGACCAAAACACGCCATATCTTCTACGGGTGATTTCTCGAACTCCAAGGAACCTAGAGACATCTCATCAAATCTAAAAGGTCCATGTCGAGGCCCACTATGAAAATCACTAGTGATTTTTACATCTCCATCCGGTTCTCTCGTTGTCCTATTGTTTGCAAACACGCGAAATAGTGCAGTTTGAGTCAGTGTAGGGTTGCCAGATGGTGTAGTTTGCAATAAGAAGCTCATGGGACTGAACCATCTATTCCAACACATTGGGGTGGCTAGATGAACACTAGTGGAGGAATCATTTTGGTTCCCTATTTTCCCCGTGCTTTTGGGCTACCCCGTTCGGGCGTAGTCGCTTAAGAGCCCTGAGGCCCAAACATGCCATATCTTCGATGGGTGATTTCTTAGACTCCGTGGTACCTAGATACATCTCATTAGATTTGATAGATCCATGTCGAGGCAAAATATGAATGCCTCTCACAATTTTCTTTGTCTCCATCCGGTTCTCTCGCTGTCTATTATTTGTAAACATGCAAAATAGTGCAGTTTGAGTCAGTGTAGGGTTATCAGAGGGTGTAGTTTGCAAACGTAGCATGTGGAACCAAACCGTCTAGGCCAACAAGTCTAAATGGCCTGGTGAATGATATTAAAGGATTTTTTTGGTTCCCTACGCTCCCCGTGATTTTGGGCTACCTCGTTCGGGTGTAGTCTCTTAAGAGCCTTGAGACCAAAACAGGCCATACCTTCGATGAGTGATGTCTCAGACTCCGTGGCACCTAGAGATGTCTCATTAGATTTGTGAGCTCCATGTTGGGGCCCACTAGGAAATCATCTCATGGTTTTTCTCTATCTCCATTCGGTTCTCTCCCTTTCCTATTGTTTACAAATGCGTGAAATAGTGCAGTCTTAGTCAGTGAAAGGCTGGTAGATGTTGTAGTTTGGGAATGGTAGCATGTGGGACCAAACCATCTAGGCTAACACATCCAAATGGCCTAGTGAATGCTAGTGGAGCAATATTTTTTGTTCCCTATGCTCCCATTTCTTTGGGTACCCCGTCAGGGGTAGTTCCTTAAGAGCCACGAGGCCCAAACATGCCATATCTTCGACGGGTGATTTCTCGAACTCTGTTATACCTAGAGACATCTCGTCAATCTGATAGATCAATGTTGGGGCCCTCATGAAAACCTTTTGTGGATTTCTCCATTTCTATCCGGTTCTCTTGCTATACTATTGTTTCAAAATGTGAGAAATAGTGCGGTATGAGTCGAGTGTAAAGTAAGGTGAGGACTTTGTAGTTTGCAAATGAAATCTCGTGGTACCAAACCAACTACACCAACACATCAAAGTGTCCTGGTTAACACTAGTGGAGGATTCATTTTTGTTCCCTACACTACCCATGCTTTCGAGCTACCTCTTGTGGGTGTAGTCGCTTAAGAGCCCTGAGGCCTAATCATGCCATATCTTCGACGGGTGATTTCTCGGACTCCGTGGCACCTAGAAATGTCTCATTTGATCCAACAGCTCCATTGTGAGAACCTCTTTGAAAGCCTCTCATGGTTTTCTCTATTTCCATCTGGTTCTCTTGTTGTGCTATTGTTTGTAAATGTGAGAAATAGTGTAGTTTGAGTCAGTGTAGGCACTGTCAAAGGCTATTTTTTGTAAACAAAATCTCATGGGACCAAACCAACTATGCCAACACATTGAGGTGGCCTGGTGAATGCTAGTGGATCATTTTTTTTGTTCCCTATGCTCCCCATGCTTTTGGGGTACCCCATCCGGCGTAGTAAACTTACAAGACTTGAATGACTAGATTGTCTTAAGAATGAATTCGATACTTGTATGTCTAAGAACACATGGGAGTTATCAATAACCTAGTAAATATTTCTTATTTAGTTCTGGATGGGAGTCAACTAGCCTACGGCTTAGTGACCTTCCATTCATTGATAATTTATGTTATGATAAACCCATGGATGCTTTCAAAAGCACCTTAAAAAGGATAGGGGTAGTGATAAAGCCTAGTGAAAGGTGTGATGTGATTTCCAAATAACTTGGAATGCCTAGAAATTTAAGGGTAATACCATGAATTGGACAGGATTAGATAATTAAGAATCATTGAGTGTCTCGAATCAGAATGTCATTACACATCGGAGACATTCTCAAGAATTGGAGTAATGTATATGGAGAGACATTCTCAAAAATCAACAGATGAAAGGCATCAAATTGTGACGATTCGTCGGTGTTTTAATAGGGAAGAAGACTACGAAGTATAAAATAATGTAGTAAGTGCATGATAAGATAGGAACTAGTACAAAGAGACCATGAGCAAGAAGAAGCACAAGTAAGGTAAATACACATATACATATTGATAAATTGAATGAATAATTACTTAGATTAGGTAACTATTTATATACATACATTATATAAATATTGATTTCCAATATTTGGTGCATATTATACATTGAAAATTCTAGTACATGTACATCACCATTAAATGAAAAATTAATCCATAATGTCTTAAATATTGTCAAGTGCACATAATATTAGATTCATGCAAAATAATCTCTGAAATGTAAGGTCTCATAAAAATTATCAAGTTCCAAATAGTATATTAATGTGCATAATAAATACAAAAATTCCCAAATAGGTCATATACCATCAAGCTCAAATTCCATATCGGCGTACATACAATGCCATTCACATAGGCATACAAAAACAATGTCATGTGTAAGACATATATATTTCCTTCTCATTAAAATATATCCCTCTCTTGGCCTTTCTTGAAGAAGGCACTCCCTTAGAAAAAGATGGAGATCTATGAGATGAATTTGGATCATTTGAGCACATGCTTCGATTCCTCTTCATTTGAATACTTGCCTATAGATGAGCACAGTAAATGCA
Source organism: Taxus wallichiana var. yunnanensis (assembly GCA_018340775.1). Taxonomy (NCBI): domain Eukaryota; kingdom Viridiplantae; phylum Streptophyta; class Pinopsida; order Cupressales; family Taxaceae; genus Taxus; species Taxus wallichiana. The sequence continues at coordinate 632,301,330 of CM031236.1, read as the reverse complement.
ACAATTTTTTTGTCAAAACTTAATTTATATATGTTTTCAACATGTATTTAAGACCATGCTAGAATGAAAATATTAACATAAATACACAAACTTACCACAAGTTGTCAATCACGCAAAATTTTCATCTCACACTTAGATGAGTCATCGGGAGCTCTGTGCAAGTGCGGATGGGGGTACGAAGACGACGAGATAGAGGAGTCCGTGCCTCAAAGTCAAAATGGAGGAGGTTAAACTTCCCTACATACACATAAGATCAGAAAATCTAACATCGAATTAGCAAAAATAGAGTTAAGTACATGTATCTAGATAATGACAATATTTTAACTAATTTTATCAATATAGAGCTATTATTTTTACCCCCATGCCTTTGTGAATCAAATGAATAGGGTTCTACTTGTCGAGGTAACTAATACATATACAAAGTGAATGACATTATTAACATAATTTAATAATTCTATAATGAAAGACATTACTAACATGTAATCTAACATAATATGAATTACACGAGAAATTTAACAAAATTTACGTGTTGTTTGAATACCTCAGTGAATTGCTGCACAAATGAAATCATAGAACACCTTTATCTACTTGTCACAGAGATGGTGGGGTGTCTAGTGAAGTCAACATCTTTATCAAACATGTATATCATGTGAGTTAGATGGACATACAAGAAAATACATATATTTGACTTCAATACACACACACACACACACACACACACACACACACACACACACACACACACACACACACACACACACACATGTATGTGAAAATTTTACATAATTAACAGTCTAAATTACCTCGTGAATGTATGTGTGTGCATGGTCCTCACCGCACTTTGTGGTTGGGATGAAGATGTGCCTCCCGTACACTATAATATCAATGCATGTACATGTACAAATACAATTATTTCAAAAATGTAACATATATAAGCAAATTACGTACTCCAAAATTTTTGTAACACACATAACAAAACATAACAAATTTACTGCGAAGGAAACACCAATGAATGTAATCAAAATGTATCACTCAAAAGGACATCGACATAGTGACATTATCGTATTCACCCCTAGCACCCGATGCACCAAAATCCAAACACATGAAAGTATCATCCTCCTCTGGCCCCAAACATATGCTACCACATGATGAGAAAAGATGTGGCCTCATGCTAGTACTGCTTGAGGGAATACTCAGTGTACCTCTACGAGCATCGACTCGAGAAATCTCCCTCATATGTCTAACAAGGGTCGCAAATAGCCCTTAAAGTGTGTGGAGTGTATCAATCTCTACTGTCTCCTTCACTTTGCTTAAGGGATAATCTTAGGGTGAGGGGGCTTTTATGGGTAATCTACCCTGTTGAATATGTGCATGATGTGCACCTAGTTGATACTGTCTGAGATCCTTTTCCTCGACCATAGAAATCTCAGAAATCAAAATAATTTGGGATCTTGTTGAGAATAAACTCGCAATAGAGTTTCCTCAGAAAGTATAGTAGCACCTCATTGTTATTACAAGGTGGAAAATCAAACACCATCCACCATCGGTCCAAAAAATATTTTTAATCAAATTATTATTGCACCAATGGATGGGAAATCATTTACATGTGACAGAATAGGAAGATTAGTGTGGGGGTCCGTGAATAAGGCACATATGAGTTCTTTTGAAATTTAATTTTTCTTTACATCCACATATGACAATTTTTTAGAATAATAAACCCTACAACCCTCTCTGTAAGTTTTCCAATGATTAATTTTCCCCATTTCCATTTCAATTTGAACAAGTAATACCTCTAATGTGTTTGCAAGAGAGGCATGATGGGGTTTGTAGATTGTGAATCCCTCATTGTTTCGATTAAATCCTCAATTTCAATTTTGTTTTCAACTATTTAGGTGCTAAATCTTCTTGACTACCTGAGGGATGTTGAGCAACTATGGGAGTGTTGGGAGGGATGACAGGAATAACAGGTTTGGTTGTGGTTGATTCCCTCGACCTCTAACTATAACAATAAAAAATATGTATTCAATTCAAATTTTAATCTATAATTATCATATTTCAATGCAATTTTGAGAAAATAATTGTGCTTACCTCTTCTCCATGGCACCATCATCGATTTAGATCTTCCCAGTGATCTAGAAACGATCCTTTGAGCTTGAGATCCAGCTGAATGAAAAATGTGAGGGCATAATGAAGTTTGTGAAACTCGAGTTTGAGGGAGGTAAAATGATAGAGGCTCGGGCCTATTATTTTTTAATTTATAATAAGCATAATGCGTACACATTATGCTTTGGTGATTCTTGAGCCAAACAAATTAAAATGCGAGTGCTTAGCTTTTTCTAGATTCTTGTCCACTTTTTGGCCCCCTAACTTGGTGTACTCACCCCCATAGTATTCCCTCTTTTCTTTCACATATCTCATCCAATTATTCTTATAACATTTTTCCATCAATATCACCCACAAAATACCCATAAGTGAACTTTACACTATTAAACAATTCATAGATATTTTTTTGTCGATTTCATTTTTCAATGGTGGGGGATTATCACTCAATTATCCTTCTTTCTCACACAAACCAAGTTGATTGAGTTATTATCTCATTCTTTCACTAAACATTTTACTTCAACATTTCGAATCTAATCTTTCCAAACACTTGAAAATGCCTTTACCATGGCCCACAAACTAGAGTTGCACGTTCTCGAAGATGATACATTTAAACTCAAATCAAATAAACCTAAGACTAAGTCATCATTTAAACCCTCTTATAACAACAATAAATCCAAAGGAAAGTAGTAAATGTGGTTGTTGTAAAATATGGATCTAAATTTTGTTCGGACTCGAATGGACTCGACATCAACACAAATACAAACCATCGGGAGTCTTATAGTGCGCTCATCGATAAAATATCAACTATGTCCACGATTAAGCTTTCCCCATCAATCATATTGACACACCTAATTTTAAAGCCTTATGTTATCAAGACAATGAGTATTACAAATATCATCACGTTTGTGGCCATGACATTGAAAAAGTTTCATTCATTTAGATACATCCTCCGAATCTCATTAACTAAGGTGAGTTATACATTGACAATCCAAATGCATCTTGAAATGAAAACTTGGATTTTAATCAAAATTTCCCAAATCACTCCCAATCCACTAGTCAACCAAAATTATATGTCGTAAAATCTCACCCTACCATCGACACAATTAAAGACCTCTCACTCACACTCTCAACACCTAGTACTTCTATTGCAAAATTACAATTTGAATCACCCGACTCCTCAAGTCTTATCACCGATAAGACCATGAATCCTATCTTTGTACCCACCTCTTATGTTATTGAAATTCCTTGAAAAGAAGCCCATTATAGAAATCACAAAAATTATCTCAAAGACCATGTCAAATGACACCACATCCATAATATTAAAGAACCCTTCACATAATCCATGAACCATTCATCATGAAAAACATAAACTTATAAAAAAAAGTCCAAAAAATCTATGACAAAATGTATAGCCCTTTCCTTCTATCATAAGACATCCTCCCTTGTCTAAATTCTTAGTCACTATTACAAAATATAAGGTTTTTCCCTGATAGGAACCTAAATAGGTAACACAAAATATGACCTCATCAGCTCAAACCTACGATTCATCAAACACTATGTAGTTCTCTTAATCCTCCTCATAATCTCGGACAACTTTGATAGGGTATTATACTAAAACCCTCAAAAATATCATCGACTATCCAACATAACATTACCTTACATTAATTTATCTAACTCTCGAGGGTGGATACCCTCTTAGGAAATTTTGATTCATTTTCTACATATAATAAGACACTAGAACATTCCACCGAGTACTATAAATCCCTCCACACCATGATTCAAATTATTTCTAATAAACGGCTTCTCCCTACATATCTAAAAATACAATTAACATTTAACAAACTCATTTAACCTATAAAGTCACTCCTCATGAACCATTATCTAATACCCCATCCATATCCGAAAGATTGAGTCCTCTTCCAATAAGAATTCACTCTACCAAATAGAAATTTATCACATAACTATGAGAGTGTACACACAAGACACCAAGGCCTTAGACAAAAAAATGCAAAAAGTTTCTATCTATATTGCTCTCAAGTCATGTAATCCATCAACCTCTAAGGCTAATGTGTCCATCTTCTCTCCTCCATACACCCCATCCACTACCTATGTAAAAAACACCATCATTACACAATTCCATGAAGATCCTCAGTAAATACTTCCCTCTACGAGCTTGTCAAAACTTCCCACAACTCTAAAAATCAATGATTGAGGCTCTCCGGTCCATATCGATATCATCATACGACCATCAATCGTTCACCAACCTTGTATGAACTCTTAAAATTTCCACATCTATAACCTTTGATGATTCTGAAATCTTATATTTATATCCGAGACCATGGCCTTTCACTATTCATCACTACCCAAATTGACAATACTCTCTTCAAGAGAGTTGTGATTGAAAATGGTGCAAGTATGAATTTCATATCTTCTCATGCCTTTAAAAGCTTTAGTTACTAGACACTATCATCATTCATTCATATGTGATGCTACGTACCTTTAATGACACCATTACCCCTCATTTATGTATGGTCATATTACCCATAAAAGTTATATTAAAACCTTGTAAACATGGTATGTGTTGTTTCCCATCAAAATTGCAATGTTATCTATAACATGAACATGAATGAAAAAAATTACTATTCCCAATGACCCAAATGCTTTCAAAGCATGTCACATGACCTACCAACCAAATGACATACTCTATTATCTATAATTTCTTTAATCTATTCATCTAAGCTACCAAATGATAGCTCCTTCCAATATGTTATGTAACATCTCTTGCTAAGGGAGTACCTCTTTCTATCCCTTATTTCAATCTTTATGCCTAAAACATATGACATAACTTAAAAATAATCTATGTATGAACCAAACATCAAATACATCATCTCCTTTGGCCCTCCTCATCTTACAACTAACCTTTTCTATGAAGGTATTGATCATCTTTCCCCACATCAAAACACTCAATATGTTGTTAAATCCCTCATTTATGATTTTTAATTCTTATAAAACAAATACTTTTCTCAAATGTATCTTCATTTCTGAACATAGAAAGGTTTCGATTTAGGATGTTAAGAACAAGGTATACATGACTTGGTATTTGACCAGTCTCGTAAAACTCATGAAAAAATGTAGATCGGGTTTTTCCAAACCATCCTCGGACACCTCACGGGATCATGGAATCTGGATACATAGCGGAACCAAATCCATCCTTTCCATCTTCAAATCATAACTTTATTGACATCGTTGATACCATTTCCATCCCTCCTAAAAAAATTTAATCAATACGATCACCTTAAGACCACTCACTCATCAGACTAATAATGGCACCAAGACCATTTTTCTTGTACTACCTTGAATGTTAGAGGAATACTCCCCTACCATCGACATTCTTCAATTCCATGACAATGAATCCATCCTATCCAATATGGGGTAAGAGGACCATTACCTTCAAAATAATATTCTACGACACATTAAAACTTCTTAACTAATCCACCATTGCCATCGATATAGGGACTTTAGAAGACCCTCACATAGTCAAGGTTAGAAATTCATTACATTGAGAGGAATTATAGGACTTCATAACCTTCCATCAAATAATATTTAATCCTTCGCATGGTCATATAGTGACATGCTAGGTATCGAACATAATATCCTCATCCACTACATTGTCATGATTCTTGATGCCAAGCCCATCAAACAAAAACTACATAGGATGTGTGTTCATGGTTTTGTTTAACTATGTTAAGAAAATTATAACTAACACCTAGTAGTCCTAATAACAAAGTTAAATCAAAATCTAAAAAACATGACGTTAAGATCTAAGTAAGATTAAATAACAACATTATTACATCATAATTTTGAAATAGAAATCAAAATAACATGTTAATTATTAAAACCTCTACTCTTTAAATTACCAAAACAACTAAATTGAACCTAGGTAGATTCATGGCAATCAAAGTTGATTGTTTGATTTTTAAGGGATTAGGAATGGAATCTCATCAAAGCATGGCTATAAGACCACTTTGATTATTTCCATATGACCCAAAAGCTTAAATGGATGAAATGCAAGAATGAGGCTTAGCTCTTCCAATGGTGAAATTCTTAAGGATGACAAAAGGCTTATAGTGTATGTACTATATGCTTTCTTTTGTTTCTCAAGAATTAGGTGTAAGTGTAAAGGTAGGAGGAGGGATCTTTATATAGCCCAATGGATAGAGTAATCTCTACATCCCTTTGTATGTGGGACAATAGATATGTTGAGTTAGTTTTGGATAAGAGGGGTTTAGAAAGGGTTGAGTTAACTTTAGGAGAGTTTAGCTTGTCCTTTAGTGACTCATGTGGATAAAGGGGGTTTATTAATTAACAAAGATGATTAATTAATAGATGTGCAAGCCTATAAAATATATTTAAAGGAATATTATCATGATTTAGACTATAGAATAGGATTAAATCGACTAAATAATGATTTATTGGTTTAATGAAAGGGGAAGCTAATTAACTAATAATAATTAATTAGTTTAGATGTGAGGAAGGATTAAATAACATAAGGTCATTAATTAGGGTATTAGTTGAATAGAAGACTTAAATAATTACTTATTGTACTTAATTAATGATGATAGAATAGAAGATGAGCATTATTGATTATATGTCATCAATTTGCGGGAAAGGGAATAATTAGCACAATTTAAGTATTTAAATTGTTCAGGATAAAGTAAAGGTGTCTACAGGATGCACCCTAATGTATCCCTCCTCATCAAAGATGAGCTACAAGATATTCTCTCTCTTGACTTCATCTTACCAATTAACTATTAATATTTGGTATCTAATATCATACCCATAACCAAAGCCTCTAGAAAGTGACCCTTTTACACAATCTACTGAGATCTCAATCTCTCTTGCTTTAAAGAAGACTTTCCTCTTCCTAACATTGATTATCTTATGGAAACTCATGACAGGTCATGAAATGCTTTCTCTCATGGATGTTTTTTCTAGATATAATAAAATCCTTAAAGTAACTAATGTCCAACATAAAACATATTTCATTACCCCTTGGAGGAAGCTTTTCTATCATGTCATCCCCTCGGACTCAAGAGCATAGGGGCCACTTAATAACGTGTTATGAATTATATCTTCCATGATCTTATCCATAAAACCATATAAGACTACGTGGATGACATTTTAGTTAAGTATAAGAACCAAAGAGACCATCTCATTGTCCTTGATGTCATATTTTCACGTCTTATCCAATACTTTCTACACCTTAACCGGAATAATTTTGTGTTCAATGTTCTCACCGGGAAATTTATAGGGTTTATTGTTTATATCAAGCGTATTGAAGTAAACCCTCCCAAAATCAAATCCATCATCGAGATTTCCCCTCTTTCAAAAGTATAAAATAACTTTATAGTCTCCAAGGAAGACTATAATAAGTCCTCTCTTTCATTTCTTACCTTTCATACTGATATTAACCTTTTCATCATCTCCTATGATATAATGTATATTTTAGGTGGGATCATAATTATAAAAAAGGCCTTCGAAGACCAAAAACAATATGTCCTATCACTACCTATTCGAACACCTCCATGTGAGGGGAATCCATTTCATATATATGATACTAACCATAACTTGGGTACTATTTTAGCACATCAAGATAAGAAAGGTAGGGATGAGGTCATTTATTACGTAGGACACACTCTTCATGACTATGAAACTTGTTAAACTAAATCTAAGAATTTGTGTTGCGATTTTCACTTTGCAACTTCTAATCTTTGTCACTATCTCCTTAAACATAAAACTTATGTCTTAACCAACTTCAATATTATCAAAGCTATACATTCCAAACCATACCATAGTGAAAATATCACTCGGTGGCTCATGATCATGAGTGAATATAGCCTATAATTAATGACGCAAAATTATATTAAGGGGAAAGCAATCACCAAAAATCGTTGAAGATTTGCTTTCTAATAATCAATTACATCATGGACAATTCCTTGACAAATCCATCAACTCTATCGATTAGGAATACAATCCCTTTAAAATGAAACTCTTATTCAATAGTTGTAAGTGTCGAAAGGGGAGAGGTGCTAGTATCATGATCATATACCCTTAGGGGACTCATATCCCTCTATCCTTTAAATTGAGTTTTGAATATAGTAACAACATATATAAGTACAAATATCTCATCATCATTCTCCAAATAACAAGCATGCTTGGTGTTAAAATTCTTGACATCTATGGAGATTGTGATTTTATCATCAATTAAATCAAAGGAACATATTAATGAAAGAATGAAATTCTACGAAAGTATAAAATCATTGTTGAATTCCTCCTACAATTCTTCAAATAGTATACAATTTTTTTAAAAAAATGATCATCCAAAATATTCATAGACACTATAACCTCACTTTTTACACTTATCCCCTCATCTATTACAAATTCTAAGTTTTTTCATTGTTATGAACAAAGTAAATCAACCATCTCATACAAACAGACTCCCATATGTGAATTTTATCGAAGAAAATAAATTAGACGGTTGGTACACTCAAATATATGACTATCTTTCTCAATCTAAAATTCTATCCGACCTATCTAAAAATGGTAAAATATATTTTCTACATTGTGCTAATTGATAATTTATCATAGGAACTTTTCTTTACGAATGAGGATTTGACGGTCTCAACTTTGATGCCTCAAATCTAATGAATCCACTAGATCTATCTAAGAATTCCACAATGGCATATGTGTTGGACACTTCAACAGTTTGGATGTTGCTAAATGCGTCCTATGCATGGATTACTATCGGCCTACGCTTAATAGAGATAGTTGTGCATACACAAATAAAGTGTAAAATGTCAATAACATTCCAAGCTTACTTACATTTCTAGTTAGGCCTCACAACTTGCTTAGGATTTAAGGCATTTTTCTCAATGGGGACTTGACACCATTGGCCTCATTAACCCTCATTCTTCACAATGACATCAATATATCATCTTGACTACTAAATAATTTTAAAAATGGGTGGAATTTATTCCCCTTATCTCTACTAAAGTTGAGAAGATTTTCAACTTCATCCACCATCACATCACCTATTGTTTTGAAATTCCTTACAAAATTTACACATATAATGGAAAATGTTTAAAAGAAAAAAGGCTCAAAATATTTGTGACACCTACAACATTAAGTTGAGGTTTTCGTATCCCTACAATCTATAATAAAATGGTCAAGAAAAATCTTATAAAAAACAATCAACAAATTCCTTATGAAAATCGTTGATCAATTATGCAGAATTGGCATCTCCAAATTTTGTTTTCTCTCTAGGCCTATCAAACTAACATATATACTCCTACATGTGATACACACTTCTCCTTATTCTACTAATCCAAGGTGTTTCTATCCCTCCACATTATCCTCAAAGATTTATCTCCGAGGAGGATTATCATCAAGAACACTTAGCATAACTTGAATTTTTACACGAATACCACCAAAAGCCCTTGATCATCATCATTTTTATCAAGAATGCATCAAAAAAACATACAAAAATCATGTCAAAGAATGTTACTTTAACATTATCGATCTTTTCCTTAAATAGAAAAAAAACGTCACTACTATTGAAAGACGTAAATGTGGAAAGCTTTCCTCTAACTAAATTGGTCCATATTGCATAACTCATAAATATGGGTTGGGATCTTATCACTTAGTCTCCATAAATGGTAAACATAAAAAGGAACCTATAAATTCCTTGCACTTTTCACCTTTATACTATAAAGACATCTACTATCATAACATTAGTCACATTTAATATATTGCTCCACCACCAACCTATAATTTACCATCATAAGGATTTTGAATTATATCGTCACCCATCAATATCCTATCTCCACAACCTTATAGATGAGCACCACATCCTTGTTCATCACATTTTCCACATGGATATGTTCCTCTTCATTAGAAGAAACCCCGCAATCATTACTCCCATATTCTGTTATCTACTAATCGAAGACATGTTAGGGGTACACACATGTAGTTTGTACACATGTCTCTTCCCCTCCCCAGATGGTCTACTAGGCCTACCCTCAACTCAAATAAAATTCAAAAGTATACATATGGATGCACACTATATAATACGTAGAATGAAACCTCTAAGGACATCTATTAATATTTCTATAAATATAGATATTGATCCTTCCAAGTACATATATAAACAAAAATATAGAATGATCCCACGAAGGATGGATATCTACAGTTAGAATCAAAAATAGTAGACCAATCCCTTGAAGGATGGAAACTCAATATAACTGCAAAAGGATTCCGACATTGATCATACTTTAGATAAAACAATCCTAGGAAAGATTTTTGCATCAATCAAATTTCGCATCAAAAGTAAACTTTGCACATCAATCTGTTTAGGAAACAAAATATAGGTGGGCATAGTCCTACAAGCCATTAAAGGAGAATTTACTCCCCTCATAAAAATACATATCAACCCTTAACATATCGTAAGAATATACATTATCTCTTATGCATGATTAAAAAAACACATATTTCACATTTATTTCATAACTATGATAAACTACCTTTTGAAACATACTTGAGATCACCACACTTGAGTCACATGAAAATCAACATAAAACATTGTATTAACATCTATAGATATAACATCAATCAAAATATAGTATCATATTAACATGAAACATCATATCAACCACTGCACATATACATATAATATATTCAAAATCTCAAAATATCCTCACAAATTCATATATAACACATGAATCCAAAATCATAAACATATATATATATATATATATATATATATATATATATATCTCAATGATAATGTTTATACAAAATACCTAAAAATGGATCATATACAAATTCATATACATCTCGAGCCATGTACACAATCCTCCATCTATGCAGTAAAATCAAAATCAAATAGCCTATCTCCACCCTAGCCTAATACGGATCCTCCATCGGGTCCCAAATCTCTCTAAGCGTGCGACAATCCCATTATTTTCTAAGGTATCCTCCCCGACCCGATCTATGCTCTCTCTATGCTCTGTGTACACCAAGTAAGCACTTTATTACAAGCCACTCAAAGTAGCGCATATCCTCTCCTAGTGCATGATACTACTCAACATTTAGAAAACCTAGAGTTCCTAATTGTCCTCCACCACCTTCTAGAACCTCTCCAACAAGGACTACAACATTTTATGCACTCTTATTTTCTCCCTTGGTTACACTCCTCATGGTATCTCGTAGATCCCATCAACTCTCCATACTTTTCCTACAATTCCTCTTGGTGATAGTGATACATGTCACTTTCTTCAGAAAGGATTCACATTCTAAGCATGCATGATCTCATTCTTACTACAAGATATATCTCTCCTAAAGAGATGTTTCCCAATCCACAACCAATTTGTCTCTCTCTAACTACAATGCATCAAAAGATGCATGTAGCATATCCGATTCCTTACCATGATATACCACCTCCTCCTACTCCCCACCCCTCTTTCTCTACCCTACCCTATCTCCTTCGGATTTCAAATTTTGTATCCACCACTCACTCAAACCCTTTACGATGCCAATATCATCAAAATCTATTCCCTATGGCTCTCCCTCCACATTTTCCTACTCAGTCTCATCCAACACGTATGCTTTGGAAGGAGCCTCTTAGAATCATCTCTACGATATATAATCGGCTCACCTAGTATCTTCTATGGAAGCCCCAACTTCCTCTACATCCTAAGGAACTACAAAAACTCAATCATCTCGTGACCTCCTACCCAAAACCCACCACACCCACCTTAAACCTACCAACTCCACATCAATGCAAGGCCATGCAATAAATATCACATATCATTTGTAGACTACATCGTCCACTCAAAAACTACGTAGGAGATCAATATAAGAGGTCTAATCCCTCTCCACTACATCTTGCCTCATCTAGTCAAATATCCTCTACATAAATCCCACCACATACTTTGTAAGGTCTTCGAATTTCAAGGTAGGCCTCGAGGCCTCATAATAGATATATGCACATACACCTAATAATGTAATAAAAACCCACATCTAACCCAAACCTCCTACCAGTCAATAATATCCATCACTTTTTGTATATTTAAGCCAATGACACACATTCCTTAACATACATTATTTTTACTCAATAATAATAGATACAAAAAGTAACGACAAGTGTCCATGGAAATCTTACTGTACCCTAAATATAGCGGTGCATAAAAATAAATTGTCGGTATGATCATTGACATGAGACAATTCTCTAGAACCCCTCCATCATAGTAATCTGTTGACATTTTTTGTACCCCATGTGAAAAAGGTCAACTCAAAACTTTTAAGTTTCTTAGATTGGTTAGTTACGAGGCTCTGGATATGTTTTTGATTAGCCATCCTAGAAAGGGATAAATTTTAATTATTCGGTTTGGATAGTCTTAGAAGTCACATTTGGATCAAAACTAAAACTTATGTGCAGTTACAAAACGCCATGCCTCATAGATGTAAACATTCCATTTGTTACCCTCATCAAAACTATGCAACGACTATAAATGACCATCGTAAAGCCCTGAGGAAGGCATAATAGAATCATGTACCAGACATGATGATCTAAAACTGCAAACAAGTTGCAGGTTTGAAGGACAACGTATAATTTTACAAGCAGTTTGCATTTCACACAATCATCAACAAGGCATATTCAATTTTAATTTATTTCCATGATTAAGTGAATTATTTAAGTGTTTTGAGTATTATATGTTCATTTATTATCCATATAAATAAAGAAAAGTATAGAAAGGAAAACATACATCTCATTACACAAAAATATTTTCATTTATTCATGAGGAATAACTATGCATATCTTCTCACACAAGTCGTGAGAAATAACTAAAGAAAAAGGAATGCATATACTTATGAAATTGAAAATGTAAGGAGTTAAAATAAATATGTCACTTCCTTAAGGAGGTTTTATTTTCTTTATGAATTTTTGCTCTAGCTATCCTCTACAAACTGCATCATGATACGAAAAGAGAAGAAAATGGTGTCAATATTGAGCTCAGGGTTTTATTTTAACTCCTTATATTTCTAGTTTCAGAAAAACATGCATTCAAAAGTGTAATTATGGTATTCACAGGAAATTTTCAAGTACATCTTGAACAAATTTTAAGATTACAGTAGATAAGTACAAGTACAAAATATCATAAGATTAGGACAAAAATAATTCAAATTTGTAACATCATTTGTTAAGTTCAAAAGAATTCATTTTAAGCTTTGAAGGAAAGGTACAATCCTAATAAATGTAATAGGTACAGAAGATCCAATAAAATTCCATATACAACCTGTAGCTGACATGATCTGAAATTATGAAATGTTTAAACAGAGAAGCTCACAATCATGTGGGAATTCTGAATGAATCTAACAACATTTAGGAAGAATCATAGTAAAACAAAGATTCATTGCAGCCATGAGATTCATTACAATATAGATTGGGTGATTCATCATAATCCTTGAGCTCAAATGAATGATCGACATTCTAAGGATTCCTCATTTCTAGAATAGAATAAAGAATGAGTGTTTTAAGTCAAAAATCAAGAACATCTCAGCATCATACATATCAAAAGTATAGACTAGAAAAGAGCAATGATGCAAGTACAACTATTGTAAAGCCAATAAACACCAAATATAATAGGTAGGTTTTTCGGGGACAGCCAACTACCGAGGCCTTTCATCAGCTTAGCTCAGCCAAAGTTTCTCAAAGGAAGGTAAGCAAACAAGGTACAACCTGCAAGGTTTTCTCAACTACAGAATATATCATGGAGTTCATGTATTCGATACCAAATTAAATCAATCCTTGTCTCTTTTAAGTTCTTTAACAATGTCAGGATTTCCCACAATCATATCTTGCAAGGAAAAACATCTACATTATGATTTTCATCCCGAGAAATGACTTTTAGAGTCAACTATTTTGAGAAATATTTAACGGGATTATAAGTTTCAGCTAAAACAGGATAAAGAGTAGAAATGTACTTAGTACCAAATGATTTTAGAAGCTTCCAACAAACATACAAGAAATAAAAGTGGTACAATTTTGTGTGTAGAGAAATTGTAACATAGAAAACCCGTTTCACATAGAAATTCAAGTCGTAGTGGTCTGCAAAAGCCCCATTAGTTTTCCAAGGACATGATACAAATGCATCGAATTCTATATATAATGTGAGTAATGATTGAAAGAGGTTCAAGATCAATTCATTCAACTCACTATCTCATTTTAAAAGGAAATCAACAACTCGATATAAGAATATAATGGTGTAAGTATGAAAAGAAAAGAAATAAGATTCGAAGAAAATATTCAAAGTATAATACATCTTAGAACATATCTAAGTTACAAGTAAGCTACATGTGTTTACAGATGAACATATAGTCATTAGATAAAGAAGGAATTTTCAAGTGTAAGAAATAGAGATCAAATACACAATAGTCAAGATTTGATAAGAAACAAAATCAAGCTTCAGTAATGGTAAGTACATATTTTAACTACTCATTTTTTTATAATAGTGATGTAGTATCACACATTACACACAGAGAAGCCAAACAAAAGGAGCCAAAATCTTCTATGATACGAAATGATAGCCATTAGAATGAAACAAGCTTGATATATCAGCCATACAATTGAAAGCTTCAATAGATTCAAAGTGTCAAGCGATAGAAGAAATAGAGATCAAATCATTGTAGTAATGGCCACCATAATCATATGTTTCTACCAAATGAAACAAAATATAGAAACATGGAAGGAAGATTGAATGCAAGATTAAACAAGATAAGCTAGGTCAAAACAATTCTTTGAAATCGATACTTTTTGATAAAAGGATTAATACGCATTTTGGGTTGTTGAAAAATAAAGCATTTTCCAGCTATGGGGTAAGTAAATCCAAAATAAGATAAAACTTAACACAGCTCAAAACCCACATGGCCATTGAAATACGATTACAAGAAGATCTTACAAAAGATCAACAGAGTCAAGGTCCGAGTCATTTAGTTTGATATTGGAAACTCAAGCTTCATATTTTGCAAATACAAATAGATCAAATTAAGACGATATTTAAATAGTATCTCGAGAATCATGTTTTTATCAAAAGAAATGATGATGAAAGAGATGATATTTACAACCAAATCTGAGTGAATAAGAGCATAAAAATTAGTTAATGCTCGGTAGACACACCGGATCGATTCGATACAAACCACAAAGCTAAACCCATCTCGTGAGCAAAAATTTTAGGAGAAATAAGAAAAATATAGAGCTTGAACATCAATGAAATAAAGAAAGCACATATTTTATTTTTCTACAATGATGGTCGTGCCATATATCGACTTGATTAATGATTAGTCTGCAAAGAAAACTAATTGTAAGAAAAACCATTATGAGGAAATTTACAGATCTAAAAGCAATAATAGATGAAAACCATGGATACCACGAGAAGGAGGAAGTGTAAATTTTAATGAAAAGAATAAAAAATGAATCTATCATCCGAACCGAGAGATCACAAATAAGTCATCCATGGTTATCATCACTACCGAGGTGCCATTAGTTACTAAATAGAAAATGAGCAATAAGATAATAAATAAGAATACCCTTAACTCAACACATGTAGTTCGGAGTTTTTTATGCAGAAATAAGTATGAAAAATCTTGAGTAATGATGTAGACTAAAGCTGGAGAATACATTCACCTTCCTCCACGAAGGCTTCAATAAAAGTGACCATGTAATCCAGAACTCAAGAATCATGTGCTCAGGGAATAATGATGAGTTAAAGTAGATCATAACCCTCACTTGAAGCTCGATGAAACATAGAAATCAAAAGTCACTCAGAGCATAATCACAAGGAAAGAAAGAATGAATAGAGAATCATAGGTAGAAGGAGCTCCATATTCACTTTACATGATTGCATCTTGAATATTCACAAGAAAATCAAACTCAAAATATTCATCAATGGCTATGACAGATCTAAATTTCCACAGAGCTTTGCTAGATCAAGAAGAGATCAAGTGAGGATGCCAAAATATTATTAGGGTTTGGATTTTTTTCCAAGTCATTGAGTTATTCAAATCTCAACCATGGTTTGAAAGTCTACACATGCCGGTTGCATCACAAAACCATAACCATAGATGGGTTAGCCTCAAATGAAGAACCACCGATAAAGCTTGAAGGATATGTCATCATTGAGGAGGGGACCAAATTATCATTTAAATGGTTATGTTTTCAAAATATAGATCTGCGATATGTTGTGGATCACCATGTGTTAATACAAAGGGGCCAACCCAAGTATCCAAAATTATCTTTGGCATTGACTTATTAAAGCTACAAGACATACCTTAAAATACCGACAACAATGATTACCAAAAAGGTAAGGTTTACTTTATAATCATCAAGTATTATTCAAATACCGAATGTCACCATAGGTTAATAACCATTGCATGGAGGTGGCAAGTGATATATTCAAGATAGATGTAATGCCAAGTTTGGAGATATGTACCTTAAAATTTCCAAAGTATACCTCGAACTTTGCTAAGGTAATCTGTATAAAAGGGAGAATCTCTATTACTACATGTGCATAGGTGGTCCCCACATGGGAGCTCAAGACAAAGGAATTATTTCCATTTGTACATGAGTTATTGCAAATAAATGAATTATTTTTTCTCACACAGAGAGGTTATTTTTTGCATATGCATCCAAGGGGTAGGATTAAAGTGCTATTTTATAAATGCAAGTGGATCAATTGGCAAGTGTCACATCAAGCACTAGAAGACAAAGATTGCATGCATTGGAGAAGACTTTCTCATCAAGAAAATATTATTATTAGCCAAGTTATCCATCCAGCTTTATTTTAAAATAGATCAGTCAATTGTAGTTTGAATGGGATGTATTTTTGTAGTCAAGGCTATTAATGCCTCATTATATTAGCATGTTTATTTTGTTCCTTTATTTATTCATAATAAAAGATAAAAATAGGATGCATGGGTGAGTACAATTTTTAGTCTATTTTTAGGAGGGGTGGGATGAATAAACTTGCTATATATTGTGTGCAATTACAAGCACGGGGGACTTCTTGGACATAGTAGTGTTGAAGCGTGTATTTCAAGTTATGCCTTTTGAACAAAAAATAAATTTTTCCTTACCTGTTTTGCAGCAAAGTGTGTATTATTTATAGTTATTTTGAATTTCATTCCTGACAAGATAATTTACTTTTACCGTAATTATGCTCCTTTCTCGTAGAGGTTTTTATTGTGCATATCTAACTTATCTCGTTGTTGTGACTATCTCCCCAAGTAGAGATTTTTTTTTCCTCGAGTACCTCATTCAAAGTCATTAGTACAGTGAATATTTAGTTATTTCTTATTTACATTGTGCATGTGCTCAGTCAGAAGACTCAAAATATTTGGTGTATCACCTCTTTTACTTCATTTTCAATTAATATTTTACCCTTAGAACCCAAAAAAATAATTGAGACTCGCCTCAAAATAGGTATAATCATAGACCAAGGTCTTTCCATTGTATCTACGAGAGAGAGAGAGAGAGAGAGAGAGAGAGAGAGAGAGAGATTAAGAGAAAGCTTATAACAATTGCAATCATCTCTCTACATGGTGCATTTTCAAGAGATAATAGTTTTTGACATGCTCGGTGAGACCGGGGACCGTAACTACTATTGATGCATTGTGGAGATTCAATATCTGTAGCAGAACTCATATGGTGACTCCATAAATCTAATTTCAGGTCATTAAAAACTTTTCATCATAACATTATTCAAACATCATCATATTTTTCATTGCAAATTTCGTGTATTTCTCAAGAAACTCAAATCATTTATTTTTTGTTATGATATTTTTTTGAACAAAAACTTGTTTTTCATACTTTCAATATTTTATGAGGTCCCACAACCATGAATCCTCATTTTTAGCAGTATTATTAGCCAAACCAAAGTAGCACTTTTATCCGGTTTGTCCTTCGACTAGTTCCTTAACCCCTATCGAACGAATATTCTTAGGACCTCAACCTTAGAAATCAGTATGATTGTCAATATGATGATCATTATGTTGTTCAAGGTCAAAGTTATGCAAAGGGTTATGCTGATTGTGAAAGGTGAAGAGATATTGAAATTGATCTTAATGAACTTAAGCAATCATTTTTAGCTGTCAAAGAGCTATACAAGAAATCATTAGCAGTGAAAAATGATAGGCATCAGGTTATGGAACCCTGTCAAAAGAGTTTTCCCACTTACCTTCCCTATCAGAATTCAATGCCTATATATTCCCCTTGTCAGCCAAAGCAACCCATTCATCAGTTTTTAAATTATCAGGATGTTGCAATTCCTACTTTTCCTACCCCGTAATCATGTACCGAACCTAAATTAGAGTCTCCAAGTTGGCTTTTAGATGGTGTCCTAAAAATAGAGATTGTACCTAAGCATCTCTTTAAAAATTTATAGTTAAGGCTGAGATTAGTTTCACTCCTCCTTTACTTGTACTTCCATTTAGGGAAAAAGAGGATCATAATATCATTCAAGTAGGGTCACCACCGAAGAAAACAATAGGTTGGATGTTTTACGAAGATAGAGTAATGGATTTGTAAATTTCAGTTTGATCATACGCCAAAATTAGAGAAGAAACCCATTCAAAAGGTATGGTCCAATTTTTCATCAGATTTAAAGCGATTAAGGATGACCAGCAGTCTTCATATTCCAATCATAGTGTGCATGAAGTTACCCTACTACTAGAAACTATTGATTCATCCCACTTGATAAAACCTAAAGAGAATTTACAGATCATTTTTGAAGATAAATCGGTGGATCTAAGGGAGCAACCTATTTGTAGGTTATCGGTTTCCATGGTTGATGATAAAAAGAGTCGGATAAGTTTTAGAATGATCATGATCAAGCGGTTGAGTGTGAAGACCCTTATTGTGCTGCATGCATGAAGATAGTTACATTATAAGGGACTTGCAATGTTTCACAAGACGTATCGAGATGATAGTACAAGTTTTCAAGAGTAGTAATATTTCATTGGGGAGGAAACTAAATGTTCAAAGGGCATTATAAGAATGGATAGAAGAAAATAATTTGAAGGTACGTATGAAATATTAGCCATGGTAGTAATGGATCAGCCATTTGAAAAATATAAAGGATAGTTTGAAGATACTATTTTTTTCAAACAATTTAAAGAAGTACAACAACCATCTCATCATCTTCATGATGTCATGATTGATGAGTTACAACTATAAGAGACTAAATACTTTCTAGATCATTTTGTGAATGTCAAAGAGAATATACAATGGTTATATATAGGTTGAAAAATGTTCAAAATAGCTTTTGATAGAGCCCATGATCGAAAAGCATGTTCATGTTTCAGTACACGATAGGAAAATTAGATTTTAATCTGTTTTGAGGCCATGCCCTATTTGATATCTCACTTTGGTTCACAAAAATCTATGGTAATAAGCAGGGCTCATGCTTGTATTAAAGCCAAAAAGGGATCATCAAACCCTTGATAATTAGTTCCAAAGCCCTTCAAAACAATTTGTAAATCAATTGGAAGGGTTCTTCATGTTTTAGGATAAGTTTTAGAACAAACTTAAGGTACACATCTCATTTTCAGATCGGTCATACTACTTGTTTTATACCACATTTCTAGAGAAAAGGAATCTATTTTTTACCGCTTGTTTGATTTTATTTAGCCTCAATATGTAGCTGGTTAGATTACGGTAGATTAGGATTTTCCTTTCAATAAGTGCAGTTCATGCACATTGTAGCCTTTCAATTCAATAAGTGCACTCATGCACATGATCTTATTCACCGAGATCCTTTGCTGTTTTAGTTTGAGTTTTTAGAAAAGGTAGGTTTTGGTTATATGCTTCAACTCCATACCCAATAGACAAGAGCAAGGCACTAGTCTACAAGATAGCAGGAAGCTTTCCTCGTAGGATCACAAGAAATGTTGACATTTTTCACACATCATTTGAAAAAGTTCAACTCAAAACTTTTAAGTTTATGATATTGGTCAAAGTTACAATATTTGGATGTGTTTTTGATCAGCCATCCTAGAAAGGGATACAATTTTAATTATTTGGTTTTGGATAGTCTTGGAAGTCACATTCGGATCAAAACTACAACTTGGGTGCTAGTTACAGAATGCCATGCCTCATAAATGCAGCCATTCCATTTGTTACCCTCGTTAGAACTATGCAACAACCATAAATGACCATCGCAAAGCCTTGAGGAAGGTAGAAATAACAACATGTACCAGACATGATGCTCTGAAACTATAA
This sequence comes from Taxus wallichiana var. yunnanensis, assembly GCA_018340775.1. Lineage (NCBI taxonomy): Eukaryota > Viridiplantae > Streptophyta > Pinopsida > Cupressales > Taxaceae > Taxus > Taxus wallichiana. The sequence continues at coordinate 632,280,896 of CM031236.1, read as the reverse complement.
ACAAGTTGTAGGTTTGAAGGACAAGGTATAGTTTTACAAGAATTTTTATTTCAAATGATCATTAACAAGGTACATTCAATTTTTATTTATCTCCATGATTAAGTGAATCATTTAAGTGTTTTGAGTAGTATATGTTTATTTATTATCCATACAAATGAAAACAAAAGTATAGAAAGGAAAATTTTCATCTCATCGGATGAGAAGAGAATAGAATTCAAATTTGTAAAATCATTTGTTAAGTTCAAAAGAATTCATTTTCAGCTTTCAAGGAAAGGTACAATGTTCATAAATGTAATAGGTGCAGAAGATCTAATAAAATTCCATATACATCCTGTAGCTGACATGATCTAAAAGTATGAAATGTTTAAACAAAGAAGCTCATAATCATGTGGGAATTATGAATGAATCTAACAACATTTATGAAGCAACAAAATAAAGCAAAGAGTCATTGCAGCCATGATATTTTTTACAACATAGATTTGGTGATTCATCATAATCCTTGAGCTCAAATGAATTATCATCATTCTAAGAATTCCATATTTCTAAAATAGAATAAAGAATTAGTGTTTTAAGTAAAAATCAAGAACACCTCAACATCATACAGATCAAAAGTACATACTACAAAAGAGAAATGATGCAAATACAAATATTGTAAATCGATAAACACCAAATATAGCAGTACGGGTTTTCAAGGAAAATCAAGCACTTAGTCCTTTCATCAGCTTAGCTTAGCCAAAGTTTCTCAAAAGATGGAAAATCAAGAATTATGCCTGTAAGAAAACAAGGTACAACCTGCAAGTTTTTTTCAACTAATGAGTATTTCATGGAGTTCAAGTATTCGCTACCAAATTGAATCAATCCTTGTGTCTCATAAGTTCTTTAACCATGTCAGGATTTCCCACAATCAGAGCTCATAAGAAAAAATATCTATAATATGATTTTCATCCTGAGAATTGACTTTCAGAGTCAACTATTTTGAAGCATCTTTAATGAGATTATAAGTTTCAGTTGATACACGATAAAGAGCAACGATGTACTTAGTACTAAATGATTTCAGCAACTTCCAACAAACATACAAGAAATAAAAGTGGTACAACTTTGTGGGTAGAGAAATTGTAACAGAGAAAACACAGGAATTCAATTCATAGTGGTTTGCAAAAGCCTCATTAGCTTTCCAAGGACATGATACAAATGCATCAAATTCTCTATACAATGTGAGTAACAGATTGAAAGAGGTTTAAGATCAATTCATTCAACTCACTAGTTCATTTTCAAAGGAAATCAACAACTCAATCTAGAATACAATGGAGTAAGTATGAAGTGAAAAGAACTTAGATTTGAAGCAAATATTTAGAGTATAATGCATCTTAGAACATCTCTAAGTTACAAGTAAGCTACAAGTGTTTACATATGAACATATAGTCATTAGATAAAGAAGGTAGTTTCAATTATAAGAAAAAGAGATCAAATACAAAAGCGATCAAGCTTTGATAAGAATGGCAATCAAGATTCAAAAGTAATGGTAAGTACATATTTTAGCTATTATTATTTTTATAATAGTGATTCAATATCGCACATTGTATACATGGAATCCAAACAAAAGGAGCTAGAATCTTCTATGATATAGAAATGGCAGCCATTGGGGCATAAATAAGCTTGATATATCAGCCCTAGCATTGAAAGCTTCAACAAATTTAGTGTCAAGCGATAGAAGAAACAAAGATCAAATCATTCGAGTAATCGCCACCATACTCGAACTTCGCCAAATGAAACACAAAAGATAGAAACCCACAAGGAAGATTTAATGAATGGCTAAACAAGAATACCAGTAAATAAAAATTCTCTAAAACCTAATACTTTTCGAGCAAAGGATTAATACCCATTTTGGGTTGTTAAAAAAACAAAGCATTTTTGAGCTCTGGGGTGAGTCAATCCAGGACTTAGATAAGCATTAACATATCTCAAAACCCACATGGTTGTTGAAATCAGAGTACAAGAAGCTCTTACAAAAGATCAGCAGAGTCAAGCTCGAGTCATTTATCTCGAGACTAGAAACTCGAGCTTGATATCTATCAAATACAAACAAATCAAATCAAGAAGATATTTAAACGGTATATCAAGAATCATGTCTATATCAAAAGCAATGATAATGAAATAGATGACATTTACAATCGATATGAGTGAATATGAGAATCAAAATAACTCAATGCTTAGCGAAACACTAGATCGATTTAGTACGGACCACAAAGCTAAACCCATCATGTGAGAAGAAATTTTAGGAGAAATAAGAAAATCTAAAGTTTCATCATTAATGAAATAAAAAAGCACAAATTTTATTTTTCTACAATGACGGTCATGCCATATATGGACTTGGGTAAGGATTAATCAGTATAAAAAAATCATTTTAAGAAAAACCCTTATGAGGAAATTTGCTTATCTAGAAGTAATAATAGATGAAAATCACATATACCATGACATAGTAAGAGGTATAAATTTTGATGCAGAGAATAAAAAATGACGTATCATCTAAATAAGATAGCATAAAGAAATCGTCCATGGTTATCATCACTACCGGGCCATCGTGAGAAAATAGAAAATGTGGAATAAGATAATAAATACGAATACTCAGAACTCAAAACATGTAGATCTGGAGTTTTTAAATTAGAAATAAGGACGACAGATATGGAGTCACGATGTAGACTAAATCTCGAGAATACACTTACCTTCCTCCATGGGGGCTTCAAGTAAAGTGACCATGTAATCATGAACTCAATGATCACATGCTTACGGAATAATAGAGGGTTAAAGTAGATCCAAACCCTAACTTGAAGAAAGATGAAACACATAAACCGAAGTCGATCGAGCATAATCATAGGGAAACAAAGCATGAATAAAGAATAAAAAGTAGAATGAGCTCTATATTCACTTTGCATGACCACAGATCTGAATATTCACAAGAAAATTGAGCACAAAAGATTCATCAATGGCAACATATCCAAATTTCCACAGAGATTCACTAGCTCGAGAAGACCTCAAGTGAGAATGCCAAAAAATGATTAGCGTTTGGATTTTTGGCATTTGACTCATTGAGTTAGTCAAATCTCAACTATGGTTTGAAAGCATACAAGTGCCCGCTACATCACATAACCCTAACCACAGCTAGGTTAGTCTCAAACAAACAACCACCGACAAATCTTGAAGGATATGTCATCATAGCGGAGGGGACCAAATTATTATTTAAATGATTATGTTTTCAAACTATAGACTGTGATATGTTCCGGATATCCATGTGTTAATAAAAAGGGGCCAACCCAAGTATCCAAAAGTTATTGTTGGAAATGACTTATTAAAATCTCCAAGACATACCTTCAAATACCAACAACAATGATTACCGAAAAGGTAAGGTGTACTTTATAATCATCAAGTATTATTCAAAGACCGAATGTCACCATAGGTTAATAACCAATGCATGGAGGTGGAAAGTGATATATTCAAGATAGATGTAATTCCAAGGTTGGAGATATGTACCTTAAACTTTCCAAAGTATACCTCAAACTTTGCTAAGGTAATCTATATAAAAGGGAGAAACTCTATTACTACATGTGCATAGGTGGTCCCGACATGGGAGCTGAAGAAAAATACATTATTTCCATTTCAACAGGAGTAAATTTCAAATATGACCACAAGAGGATAGAAAAAATGTTAACATCGGAGCTTATAAGTAGATGGAATATGTGGGTGAATACCTTGCAAAGTATTGCAAATAAATGAATTATTTTTTCTCACACAGAGATTATTTTTTACATATGCATCCAAGGGGAAGGATTAAAGTGATATTTTAAAATGCTACTAGATCAATTGGCAAGTGTCACATCAAGAACTATAAGACAGAGATTTCATGCAATGGAGATGACTTTCTCATCAAGCAAAGCTTATTATTAGCCAAGGTATAGATCTAACTTTATTTTAAAATTGATTAGTCAACTACGGTTTGATCGGGATGTATTTTTGTAGACAAGGCTATTAATGCCTCATTGTATTATGATGTTTATTTTGTTTCTTTGTTTATTCATAATAAAGGATAAAAATAGGATGCATGGGAGAGTACAAATTTTAGTCTATTTTTAGGAGGCGTGGGATGAATAAACTTGCTATATATTGTGCACAATTACAAGGCATAAGGGGTGCTTGGACATAGTTGTACTAAAGCATGTATTGCCAGTTTTTCCTTTTGAATAAGAAATAATTTTTGCCTTACCCATTTTGCAGCAGTGTGTATTACTTATAGTTCTTGTGAATTTCATTCCCTGACTAGATAATTTACCTTACTGCAATTATGCTCCTTTCTGCATAGGTTTTATTGTGCATGTCTAACTTATCTCATTGTTGTGACTATCTCCCCAATAGAGAACAAGTTGTTTTTCAACAATACATCATTGAAAGCCATTAGTATAGTGAATATTCAGTTATTTCTTATTTACATCGTGCATATGCTCAGTCAGAAGACTCAAAATATTTGGTGTATCACCTCTTTTACTTCATTTTCAGTTACTCCTTTACCCTCAAAACCCCAAAAATTAGTTTAGGATACATCAAAAGGAACCGGCCTTAATACCGAAGACTCACCTCAAAATAGGTATACCCACATACCTAAGGTGTTTCCATTATATCTACGAAAGAGAGAGATTTGGAGCAAGCTTAAAACACCTACAGTCATCTCTCTACAGGTGCACTTTTGAGAGATAACATTTTTGGCATGCCGTGAGGACCAGGACCAGAATCGCTCGATGCATTCTGTAGATTCAAGATCGAAGCAAAAATCATATGGCGAATCAGTAAATCTGATTTAAGATGAGTACAAAACTTTTAGTAGAACATTATTCAAATATATTCATATTTTTCAGTTGTAGTTTTTCGGGTATTTCTCAAGAAAATAAAATAAGTTATTTTGTTGTTATTAGTCATTTTCTTTGACAATGAGACCTTTTTCTCATAGTTTCAATATTTTATGAGGTCCCGTAACCATGATTCCTTATTTTTAGCAGTATTATCAGCCAAACCAACATCTCTTTTATCAATTTTTTCCTTTGCAGACCAGTTCCATAACCCCTATTAGAATGAATATCCTTATGACACGAACCTTGGAAATTAGTATGATTATTAATATGATGATCATTACGTTGTTCAAGGTAAAAGTTAAGGTGAAAAGATCTTTAAATTAAGCTTAATGAACTTAAAAAATCATTTCTATCTCGCCAACAAACTATATGAGAAATAATTAGAAGTTAAAAATAATAGAATTAGGTGGGAACCATGTCAAAAGAGTTTTCCCACTTACCTTCCCTATCAAAATTCAATGCATATATTTTTCCCTTACAAGCCAAAGCATCTCATTCATCAGTTTTAAAGTTATCGGGATGTTGTAATTCTTTCTTTTCCTACCCCATAATCATGTATTGAACCTAAATTAAAGTGTCCAAGTTGGCTTTTAGATGGTGTCCTAAAAATAGAGCTTGCACCTCAGCCTCTCTTTAAAAAATTTCTAGTTAAGGCTGAGATTAGTCCCACTCCTCCTTTACTCATACTTCTAGTCTAGGAAAAAGAGGATCATAATATCATTCAGGAGGGACACCAGCTGAAGAAAACAATAGGTTGGAGTTTTGACATAACATAAAGCAATGGGTTTCTAAATTCAGTTCGATCATACTCTAGAATTAGAGAAGCAACCTATTCAAATGGTATAGTCTGATTTTTAGCAAATCTAAAGTGATTGATGATGATCAGCAGTCTTCGTATTCGATAATACTGTGCATGAAGGCAACGTACTCCTAGAAACTAGTGATTCATCCCGGTTTATAAATCATAAAGTGAATTTGCAGATCATTTTCGAAGATAAATCACCTGATTTAAGGGATGAGCACCGTGTTTGCATCTTATCAGTTTCCATGGTGGATGATAAAAAGAGACAGACCGGTTTCATAATGATCATGATCAAGTACTTGAGTGTGAAGACCCTTATTGTGTTGCATGCATGGAGATAGCTGCATTATTAGGGACTTGTAGTGTTTCACAAGAACTATAAGATGATACTGCAAGTATTCATGAGCAACAATATTTCATCGGGGAGGAAACTAAATGTTTAAAGGGAATTGTAAGAATGGATAGAACAAAACAATTTGAAGGTACATCTGAAATATCAGTCATGGTAGTAATGGATCAGCCGTTTGAAAAAGATAAACGACAGTTTGAAGACACTAAATTTTTTCAAACAATTTAAAGAAGTGCAACACCATCTCATAATCTTCATGATGTCATGATTGATAAGTTATAACAGCTTCAAGAGGATTAATACTTTTCAAATTAGTTTTGAATGTCAAAGAGAATATACATCGGTCTATATGGACTAAAGAACCTTCAAAACAACTTCAGAGAGAACCCATGATCGAAAAGGATGTTCATGTTTCAATAAATGATAGGAAAATTATTTTTCCTCTGTTTGGAGGCCATGCCTTATTCGATATCTTATTCTTTAAAAAAATCTATGGTAATATCGGGGTTCATACTTGTATCAAATCTTTAAAATGATCATCAAACCCTTGAGAATCAATTCCAAAGCCCTTCATAATAGTTTGCAAATCAGTTAGAAAGCTTCTTCCTATTTTGGGCTGAGTTTTGGAACAAACTTACCATACACATCTCATTTTTAGATCATTCATACTACTTGTTTTCCAAGATGCATTCATTACCTTGTTTCTAGAGAAAAGGAAGCTATTTTTGACCGCCTATTTAAAGTTTTATTTAGCCTCAATTTTCAGCCTGGATAGAATAGAGTAGATTAGGATTTCCCTTTCAATAAGTACATTTCATACACATTGTAACCTTTCAATTTAATAAGTGCTCTTGTGCACGTGATCCGGTTCACCAAATCCTTTCCATTTTTAGTTTTTCTTTTTTTTCTTTTTTTTTGAAAAGGCGTTTTTGGCTATATGCTTCAACTCTATGCCCAATGGAAAAGAGCAAGGCACTAATGTACAAGCTAGTAAGAATATTTCCCTGCAGGATCACCAGAAATGTTGATATTTTTCACACCCAGTGCGAAAAAGGTCAAATCAAAACTTTTAAGTTTCTCAGATTGGTCGAGTTACAGGCTTTGGATATGTTTTTGATCAGCCATCTTGGAAAGGGATATAATTTTTATTATTTTGTTTTGGACAATCTTGGAAGTCACATTGGATCGAAACTATAACTTGGGTGCGGTTACAGAATGTCATACCTCATAGCTACAAACATTCCATTTTTTACCCTCATCAAAAATATGCAATAACCATAAATGACCATCGCAAAGCCCTGAGGAAGGCAAAAATGTGAGCATGTACCAAACATCATGTCTTTGTGAAACTACAAACAAGTTGTAGGTTTGAAGACAAGGTATAGTTTTACAAGTATTTTACATTTCAAATGATCATCAACCATGTATATTTCATTTTAATTAATATTCATGATTAATTGAATTATTTAAGTGTTTTGAGTAGTATATGCTCATTTATTATCCATAAAAATGAAGAAAAGTATACAAAGGAAAATTTACATCTCATTACACATAAATCTTTTCATTTATTCAGGAGGAATAATTGTGCACATCTTATCACAAAAGCCGTGAGAAATAAATGAAGAAAAAGGAATGCATATACTTATGAAATTGAAAATGTATGGAGTTAAAAGAAACCTACCATTGCCTTGAGGAGGTTTTCTTTTCTTTCTAATTTTTTTTCGTAGCTATCCTCTACAAACTGCATCATGATACTTGAAAAAGTGAAGAAAATGGTCATCAATATCGAGCTCGGGGTTTTATTTTAACTCCTTATATTTCCAATTTCAAAAAAACATGCATTCAAAAGTACAATTATGGTATTCACAAGAAATTTACAAGTACATCTTGAACAAATTTTAAGATTACAGGAGATAAGTACAAGTACAAAATATCATAAGATGAAAAGAGAATAGAATTCAAATTTGTAACATCATTTATTAAGTTCAAAAGAATTCATTTTCAGCTTTCAAGGAAAGGTACAATGTTCATAAATGTAACAGTGAAGATCCAATAAAATTCCATATATAGCCTATAGCTGACATGATCTAAAAGTATGAAATGTTTAAATAGAGAATTTCACAATCATGTGGGAATTATGAATGAATCTAACAACATTCAGGAAGAAGCATAGTAAAGCAAAGAGTCATTGCAACCATGAGATTTGTTACAACACATATTAGGTGATTCATCATAATCCTTGAGCTCAAATGAATGATCAACATTCTAAGGATTCCTCATTTCTAGAATAGAATAAAGAATGAGTGTTTTAAGTATAAAATCAAGAACATATCATCATCATACAGATTAAAAGTACAACCTACAAAAGAGAAATGATGCAAGTACAACTATTGTAAAGCCAATAAACACCAAATATAGTAGGTACATGTTTTTAGGGACATCCAATTACTTAAGCATTTCATCAGCTTAGCTCATGAAAAGTTTCTCAAAAGAGGGAAAATTAAGAATTATGCAGGTAAGCAAACAAGGTACAACCTGCAAGGTTTTGTCAATTGCTGAATATTTCATGGAGTTCATGTATTCTCTACCAAATTCAATGAATCCTTGTGTCTTGTAAGCTCTTTAACTATGTCAAGATTGCCCACAATCAAAGATCGTAAGAAAAAACATCTATAGTATGATTTTAATCCTAAGAAATGACTTTCAGAGTCATCTATTTTGAAACATCTTTATTGAGATTATAAGTTTAAGCTAATACAAGATAAAGAACAAAAATGTACTTAGTACAAAATGATTTCAGCAACTTCCAACAAACATACGAGAAATAAAAGTGGCACAACTTTGTGGGTAGAGAAATTGTAATAGAGAAAACCCATTTCATATAGGAATTCAAGTCATAGTGGTTTGTAAAAGCCTCATTAGTTTTCCAAGGACATGATACAAATGCATAAAATTCTCTATACAACATGAGTAACAGATTGAAGAGTTTCAAGATCAATTCATTCAACTCACTATCTCATTTTCAATGGAAATCAACAACTCAATCTAAGAATAAAATGGAGTAAGTATAAAGCTGATAAGAACTTAGATTCAAAGAAAATATTTAAAGTATAATGCATCTTAGAACATATCTAAGTTACAACTAAGCTACAGTGTTTACAGATCAACATATAGTCATTAGATAAAAGAGGTAGTTTCAAGTATCGAAATAGAGATCAAATACATAATAGTCAAGCTTCGATAAGAAACACAATCAAGATTCAAGTAATGGTAAGTACATATTTTAGCTACTTGTTTTTTATAATAGTGATTCAGTATCGGACATTGCATACATGAAAGCCAAAAAAGGAGCCAAAATATTCTATGATATAGAAACGACATCCATTACTAAGAAACAAGCTTGATATATCAGCCCTAGCATCGAAAGCTTTAATAGATTCAATGTGAAGCGATAAAAGAAACATAAATCAAATTATTACAAAGTAATGGCCACTATACTCAAAAATTACTACCAAATCAAACACAATATAGAAACCAATAAGGAAGATTGAATGCAAGGCTAAACAAGAATACCCACGTCAAAAATAATTCTTTGAAATATGATACTTTTTTATCAAAGGATTAATACCCATTTTGGGTTGTTGAAAAAACAAAGCATTTTCGAGCTCAGGGTAAGTCAATCCAGATTTAGATAAAACTTGACACAACTCAAAACCCACACGGCCATTGATATCGATTACAAGCAGATCTTACAAAAGATTAGTAGAGTCAAGGTTTGAGTCATTTAGCTCGAGACTGGAAACTCAAGCTTGATATGTAGCAAATACAAACAAATCAAATCAAGAAGATATTTAAACAAGATATCGAGAATCATGTCTTTATCATAAGCAATGATAATGAACGAGATGATATTTACAGCCGGATTTGAGTGAATATGAGCACAAAAATTAGTCAATTCTTACCAGAGACATAAGATCAATTCGATCTGCACTCACAAATCTTAACCCATCTCGTGAGCAGAAATTTTAGGAGAAATAATAAAATCCAGAGCTTGAACATCAATGAAATAAATAAATCATATATTTTATTTTTATACAACAATGCTCATGCCATATATTGACTTGGGTAAGGATTAGTCTGTAGAGAAAACTCATTTTCAGAAAAACCCTTATAAGGAAATTTACAAATCTAAAAGTAATAAAAGATGAAAATCACGGCTACCATGACAAGGAGGAGGTACAAATTTTGATGCAAAGAATAAAACAATGAATGTTCCATCTAAACTTGAGAGAACAAATAAATCATCCATGGTTATCATCACTACCAGGCCATCGGTGACCAAATAGAAAATGAGCAATAAGATAATAAATACGAATACCGTAACTAAAAACATGTAGATCTCGTAGTTTTTTAGCGAGAAATAAGGATGGCAGATTTGGATTCATGATGACGACTAAATCTTGAGAATACACTCACCTTCCTCCATGGTGGCTTCAAGTAAAGTTACCATGTAATCTAGAACTCAAGAATCACATGCTGGGGAATAATGGCGAGTTAAAGTAGCTCCAAACCCTCACTCAAGCTCAATGAAACACAAAAACCAAAATTCACTTAGAGCATAATCAAAGGGAAAGAAATCATGAATCAAGATTCAAAGGTAGAAGGAGCTCAATATTCACTTTCCATGACCATGACTTAATAATCACAAGAAAATTGAGCTTAAAAGCTTCATCTATGGTGACAGATCCAAATTTCCACAAATCTTGGCTAGCTCGAGAAGAGCTCAAGTGAGAATGCAAAAAATGATTAAGGTTTGGAGTTTTTCTAATATAACTCATTGAGTTAGTCAAAGCTCAACCATGGTTCAAAAGTATACACATTCCAGTTGCATCACAAAACCCTAACCATAACTGGGTTAGTCTCAAATGAAGATCCAAAAACAAAGATTTAAGGGTATGTCATCATAGAGGAAGGGACCAAAATATCATTTAAATGATTATGTTTTCAAACTATAGACTGCGATATGTTGTGGATCATCGGGTAAGTGCAAGAAGTTGATGGACAAAAATGGGGTCATCTGTGGACATCATATTGCAAAAAATAGTAAAATCTCAACTTGTAGGGATTATTAGCAATACGCGCATTCAAAATTAGAAAAAATATATAAATATGAATCATAGCATCCAGAATCTAGTTTCTAAAATACTAATTTTTAAAAAAAATGGACAAGTTTAGCTATATTAAACACTTAAAATTATATGACTTGGTTTTTTTTTTTGAAAAAACTTATAAGATTGTAGTCTGTTTGCCCATGATTTAGATGATGAAATCTTGTTATTATTTTTTTCATTTGGTGAAAAGTTAGATGTAGTTTTCTATCTTTGAATGGATTTTATTTTGTATTTTTCGAGCAATATTATTTTTTAATGATTTTTTCTATGAAAGTGGTCTGAAAATATTTAGAAAATGGAGCACTTTCTATTTGCCCACCATAACTATATCAAAAAATATCGAAATAATTTATTTATTTTTAATGTGTATGGAATTTTTCCATGCTTGGGTATAAGTTTTATCACATTTTGATAAGCAAAACAAAAGTTACAGTCTTAAATGTAGACATGAACATTCACGGGAAAATATGTCTTAAAAACCTATTATTAGTAAAAAATTATGAAATGATATTTATCTTATTCTATTCACTTTAAAATCAATATTTCTATGAAGCTAATATTCTCCCCTACACTATGGCACAAATTTTGTGAAATGTTTTCATTGTTTTGCATGGTTCAAGTCTTTAGAAGAGCATATTTGAGGTTTTTTGACCTTTTATACTTCATAATGACCTTCCATAGCTTTGGTTGGGGAAAACAAAGATTTCTCGAGACTTAGGGTCGGCAGATAGATCCACGATCGTGGTTTTTATAACATGAATTGCGAGCACGCTTTATGAACCGCGATCGCAATTTATAAATCACACTCATAGTTCTTAAGTCATATTTAGACACATCCCAATGTCTAAATTACCATGTGATTTTTTCTCTCTCCGACCTTACAAGATGAATTATTGTGAAATTCTGTTTTTTTTCGCATGTTTCTCTTATCATCGGAAGTGAAACATCATGGGAGACAAGAAACAAAGTCAAAAAAGGAAGTCATTAAGTAAAAAAACACCAAAAAAATTAGAGGCCAACAAAATTCAAAATGCTAAGTGAATGCAGAATCTTCATGAATCAAGAAGAGGTTCATCTTCAACCCAACTATTGTAAGCAATGAAGAACTAGATAATCTTTCTACCGTCAATGTTGAAGTTGAATTAAATACTCGTGATGCAGATATTTTTACTATCAATGTTGAAGAAAAATTAAATACTCATGATGAAGCAAATGTTGAAATTGAAGGAGACAATGAAAATGTGAATAAGGAAATTCATGTTGAAACTATAGACAGGCAAAATTTGACAAAAACCTCCTCGGATTTTACATAAGAAACCTAATTTTTTTATTGAAATTGATGAAAGAATTTTGAAACCAATGTCTAACAAACTTTCGAACAACAAATCGAAGAAAGGCCCTTTGAAATTTGGGATAATCATTTTGAAATTTTAAAATACTCCCAAAGATGTCGGTTGTTGTTTAGTTTGATGAAATTGATTAAAATGAGACCTACATTAAACACCTTAGGATTGACAACATCTAATATATGTGGTAAAACCTCTACAATTGTTGAAAACCTTCATGATGCATATCACACTATTAGTTTCAAGAGACACACTAGGGATAGTAATATTGTACATCGTGTACTTGCTACTAGTGTTGTAAGTGAATCAATAAAAAACAACGTTTGATTACGCAAACAAGTCGAATGTTGTAAGTTAATCAAAAAAATCTAATGAAAGCAATAGAAAGACGTAATATCCTTCAATCACTCAATAATGTCGATTTGTGGGAATTTTCTTCTAGATCACCGCGTAAGGACAAAAATAATTTTGATGCTATAAGAGAAACTTTGTTATTCAACTTTTTCATGATAACACTAGAGTTTCACCTAATATAAGAGATGTTATAAAACAGAGAGTTGGTTCTACTAATCGTGAACCACATCCAAAGCATTTCTTAGATATGACTCGAATCAATTTTTTCATAAGTTTGAACAAGAGAATCTATAAATTAAAATTATTCAACATTTATTTGAAATGTTGAAACCATTTTATGTGAAAATCAACCACGCTCGCACCACTTGTTGTAGGTAACATGTTGAATTTCCGATGCATTATGCTAAATTTTTACGTATTCATTCTAATTTTCATTCTAAAACTATGTTATCAGAATGTGGTGTTCAAGTTCCACCAATATCTTCTAGGGATTTCATTCCTACTCTATTTGTGAAAAAGTTGGACAATTTTTTATAGTCAGGATTGTTTAGATGGAAGTTGTAGTACATGCGGTGAATTACCTAAATTGGAAAGTTACATCCATGAGAAAATTGAAGGTAAAATAGGACATAATTTAGTTGAGTTTGATAAATATAAATCAGTTGCGTACCAATTGAAATATGGAAAAGAGTCTAAATGGTGTGAGCTAGTTACAGAACAAATACTGTTTTTCAATTTTTGAGAAAATTTAAGGATGAAATTATTTATGAGTATGCTAGGCATACACATAGAGCTCAATGGTTGGATGAACAGTTCAAGATATGAAAGGACACATTTCCTATTGGTACTATTGTTTTAGTAGTCGATTTTGCAGAGAATTACACATTGCAACCAAAAATGGAGGTTCAATCGCAATATTACAACTCAGTACAAGTTGCCATTTTTGTGCATATAGCATTTCCACATTCTCCTAATAGTACAGAGAATGATCAAATTTTTTTAAGAGAGTACCACTTTTATATCAGTGATAATCGTACTCATTCTACATAATTTGTGCAAGGGTGTTTCTAGTTATTTTATATAAACTTGTATGATAGGGACATCCACTTCAAACAACATTATATATGGTAAGATAATTGCACATCTCAGTTTAAGAATGCACAAATTTTTTATTAGATGAGCAGAATGCACGTCAAGATGGGTGTGCAACATATTTGGAGTTTCACTAAGGTTGGACATGGAAAAGGAGAGCATGATGGTGCAGGGGCATGTGTGAAAAGAGCTCTTGCAAGAGAAGAGTTGAAGTACAAAGATGGTGCTAAATTAAAATATGCAAAGAGAATAGTGGAATGGTGTATTGACAACATGGCCCAAGGTTCTCAAGAAAATTCCATAGTTTGTAGATATTTTTGGTTGATAGAGGAACAAAAATTGCTAACTACGAGGATTGTATGACACTCACTAGGTCTAGTGATATGGACTCATTTTGTAGCTCAGACGCTACTTCATGGGATGTATGGATAAGAAAGTTGACATGTTTTTGTGCATCTTGTATCGAATTTGTCACTGCTAAGTGTGATTCATAAGAATGGGTGGATGGATGGATTTGTAGGTCTCTGACTCCACTTCCTAGTTATCAACCTCCACAAGCATTACAACTTGTTTCTACAGATGAAGTTGCAACATCCAAAGACTTTGAAAAAATTTCAATTTTTGTGCGACAAGGTATTTATGGTTATTTAATTTTTGTATTGAGTTATGTCCATTGAAATTTTAATATGTAATTTAAATTTGAGTTGTTCAACCTTTGTTTTTTTATAGGACATGTGTTTGTAGTTATTGTGACATAAGACAATGAAGAAGAAACAGACTATTACTTATGTCGTTGCATCAATGAAAGAAAGTAGTTGAATTCTCCTATTATAGATGGTGAAGATATTGAGTATCCTACTAGGTCAGTGGGGTAGTTATTGGAACTTGGATTTGACGGTATTCATTAAAAAAATCCTCTATTTGGTTGTTTGAAGACTTTGAGACACACAGGAAAATACTCTTATATTCGCATCTAGTTCTAACAACAAATATTCAGCTATATAGATATCGAGGAAGGCCTAATTACAATATTCTTTGGAAGGTTCGAGAGTCAGATCATGAAGCAATCTTGTCCACTATTTAGAGTAGATATGATCTTGATGGTTCATTGGAATGAATTTACAATGCTCATGTCTGGTATATATAATTTCTTTGATATATATAAATTTTTAAGTTAGATGGATTTAAGTTCATATATTTGATTTTAAATTTGTGTATTTTGTATATATCTAGTATGGTTTTGATTTGAAACTTAAATTTCTTTGACTAACACTTTTATGTTCAAGTTAGTGGTGCCAGAAAAGCTTCCACCTTCACATGGTTGGCACTATTAGTAGATAATTTTAAATTCTCGAAGCTAAGAGAAGCTTTCATTGTTTTACAAGAAAAGAGAAGCAATTAATAACGATTTATGTACCCATGGAGGAGGTTCTTGGCTACAAAGGAGGTAGCCCAGAAGCACCTGAAGCTTAGAGAACCAAAATGACTCCTTCCCAAGCATTTATAAGACCATACCCATGCGTGTGCACAATCGGTTTGGTACCACGACCCACTATTTGTAAAATATAGCATTTGAGAGCCTCAGCACCGGCTAAAACTACACTATTTCACACATTTACAAACAATAGGGCAAAGAGAGAACTGATATGATAAGGAAAACACCGAGAGAGGCTATTGTAGAGGGTCCCTACATTGAGGTGTGAGATCCAATGAGACATCTCTAGGTTCCACGAAGTCCGAGTAGTCACCCGTCGAAGTTGAACGATATTTTTATCTCACGACTCTTACGGGACTATGCCCGAACGAAGTATCTTGGAAGTAATGACCTTGTCGCACACCAAAACAACACCTCCTCTAACATTCACCTAGCCACTCGGACATGTCAGTGTAGTCAGTTTGGTGCCATGACCCACCATTTGCAAAATATAGTGTTTGATAGCCTTACATTGGCTAAAACTGCACTATTTCACGCGTTTACAAACAATACGGCAACAAGAGCACCGATATGAAAAGGAAAAACTGATAGAGGATATTATAGAGGGTCCCTACATAGAGCTTTTAGATTATATGGGATGTCTCTAGGTGCCACGAAGTCCGAGTAGTCATCCGTCGAAGTTGAACTATATTTTAGTCTTAGGGCTCTTAAGGGACTATGCCCGAACGAAGTAGCTCGAAAGCAATGACCATGTCACGCAACAAAAAAATGCCTCCTCTAGCATCCACCTAGCCACCTGATGGGCTCATGATCATTTTGGTGACATGATCCACTATTTGAAAAATATAACGTTTGTGACCTCACACTCGGCTCAAAATGCACTATTTCACGCGTTTAAACAATAAGGTAGCAAGAGCACCGATTTGAGAAGGAAAAAAAAAGAGAGGCTATCTTAGAGGGTCCTTACACCAAGGTTTCAGATTAGATGAGATATCTCAAGGTGCCATGGAGTCCGAGTAGTCACCTGTAGAAGTTGAACAATATTTTGGTCTAGGGATCTTAAGGGATTATGCCTGAACGAAGTATCCTGGAAGAAACGACCTTGTCATGCACCAAAAATATGCCTCCTCTAGCATTCACCTAGCCACCCAAACATTTCAGCATAGTCGGTTTAGTGGTATGACCTACCGTTTGCAAAATATAGCGTTTGACAGATTACACTGGATCAAAATGCACTATTTTGTGCGTTTACAAACAATAGGGCAACGAGAGCACCGATATGAGAAGGAAAAATCTAAGAGAGGCTATTGTAGAGGGTCCCTACACCGAGATTTTTCATTAGAAGAGAGGTCTCTAGGTGCCATAGAGTTTGATTAGTCATCCGTCGAAGTTGAACAATATTTTGGTCTCAGGGCTCTTAAGGGACTATGCCCGAACGAAGGTAGTGTTCACCAAGCCACTGGACATTTTAACATAGTCGATTTGATGACATGACCCACCGTTTGTAAAATATAGCATTTGACAGTCTTACATTGGCTCAAACTACACTATTTTGTGCGTTTGCAAACAATAGGGTAGCGAGAGCACCAATGTGAGAAGGAAAAATCGAGAGAGGCTATTATAGATGGTCCCTATTTCAAGGTGTGGGATCAAACGAGAAATATCTAGGTGCCATGGATTATGAGTAGTCACCCATCAAAGTTGAACAATATTTTGGTCTCAGGACTCTTAAGGGACTACGCTTGAAAGAAGTAGCTCGGAAGCAATTACCTTGTCACACACTGAAACAACACCTCTTCTAGCATTCACCTAGCCACCTAGACATGTCAAGTGTAGTCGGTTTGGTGGCATGACCTACCGTTTGTAAAATATAGCGTTTGTGACCTTACACCGGCTAAAACTCCACTATTTCACACGTTTACAAACAATACAAAGAAGCGATAAGACCGATATGAGAAGAAAAAAAAAAAAAAGAGGATATTGTAGAGGGTTCCTACACCAAGGTTTTAGATTAGATGAGATGTCTCTAGGTGCCATGAAGTCTGAGTAGTCATCCGTTGAAGTTGAACTATATTTTGGTCTCGGTGGCTCTTAAGGGACTACGTCCGAACGAATTAGCCCTAAGTAATGACCTTTCACACAAAAAAATTCCTCCTCTAGCATTCAACTAGCCACTTAGATTGTTCGGCGTAGTCGCTTGGCAAAGATGACCCACCATTTTCAAAATATAGCGTTTGACAGCCTTACACTAGCTCAAACTACACTATTTCGTGGGTTTGCAAACAATAGGGCAACAAGAGCAATGATCCGAGAAGGAAAACCGAGAGAGACCATTGGAGAGAGTCCCTACACTTAGGTTTTGGATCAGACAAGATGTCTCTAGGTGGCATGGAGTCCGAGTAGTCACCGTTAAAGTTGAACGATATTTTGGTCTCTCGGGCTCTTAGGGGACTACACCGAATGAAGTAGCCCGGAAGCAACGACCTTTCCATGCGCCAAAAAAATTCCTCCTCTAGCATTCACCTAGCCACCTAGATGTGTCAACGTAGTCGGTTTGGTGCCACGACCCACCGTTTGCAAAATATAGCATTTGACAGCCTTACATTGGCTCAAACTGCACTATTTCACGCATTTGCAAACAATAGGGCAATGAGAGCACCAATCGAGAAGGAAAACTCGAGAGAGTCTATTTTAGAGGGTTTCTATGCTAATGTGTCGATCATATGATATTTCTCTAGGTTCCACTTGAGTCCGAGTAGTCACTTGTCAAAGTTGAACGATATTTTGGTCTCAAGGCTCTTAAGGGACTACGCCCGAATGAAGTAGCCCGGAAGCAACAAATTTTTCATACACCAAAACAATGCCTCCTCTAGCATTCTCCTAGCCACCTTGACATGTTGGCACAGTCAGTTTGGTTCCATGAATTCTCACTCCTCACCTCCATTCATTTCCTAGGACTCAAAACATTCAAAGTCACTTGTTTACCGTCCATCTCTCTTGTTCTCTTTGGACTTGCCTCTATCCTCTTAGGTGCTTCATCACTATCCTTTCTTTTATCTCTTGATCTATGTTGTTGTTGTGATCTCTCTCCATGCTTATTATGTTTGCATTGTAATATGGTGCTCTTGGCTACCTTGAAACTTTTACATACTTTTCATCCCTTAATGGGTATTTAATACCCTAATTATCATTCTTTGAAAATTCACAAGAATAAATCATTCCCTTGTTATTCTAATAGTGGATTAATTATTTGAATATAGGTCAAGAATACTAAATGGAGTTGAAATTAAATGAGCCATAGTTTCTAGTGAAGCAAGAACTAGTTAAAAGTGGTGAGTAAAGGTAAGTCATGTTAAAGGAATGAAATGCATTTATTCATTGTTTCTAATAGTATGGTGAGAATGTGAACATATGAATAAGATTATCAATAAAATGCTAAGGCAAGTAGCTTCAAGTTTACATATTTGGATGGAATTATAGAAGGAGAGTGAAGTGGCCAATCAAGTCACTTATGGAGCATGCTAAAAGAAATGAAGGAAACAAATAAGTGAGAGCCTATGAAGGAATAAGAGGAAAATAGTTTCCATGCATGAGAAACATGAAGAAGAGAAAATAATTCTTGTAATGGAGAACATACCACGAAAGAAGAATAATGGAGGAGAAAGGAAGTGCAAAATAAAATGCTGAGAGAATAAATAGGTACTCATTCAATATGAAATGGGAAACAAGAGGAAAGTGGTGACAAAAGGTCAAATTTCAATTTGAGGCAAATATGTAATGGCTGTGATCAATAAATGAATAAATTGAAGGATAGAGTGAATACTTGTTGTACATGAGGAAATACAAAGGCTTGATGAGATATTTATGACAAGATATTCAAAGCAACAAGAGACAAGTCAAGAGAAAAAAGAGTGAACAATGGCAGAATAAGAAGGAGAAAGAAAGAAGTCTTGAATGTACAAGAAAATAAAAGGAAAGAGAGGATGGTAAGTCCAAGAAGAAAGAGACAAACAATGAAAATGAAAGAGAGAAGTGAATCTACTTTAAATGATAATCAAATTGAATGTTTAACTTCTTAGTTGATTAGCATATAGCACCAAATTATAAAGAGATAAGGTGTGTACATCTATTGATTCCCTTAATTTCTCTAAAACAATGTAAATGCTTCCCTTAATTTCTTAACAATTGTACCATGCAATGTTGCACCATAAGTAACATTATATTCATATAGTTCAAGATGAACTCTACCTCACTTATTTCTATTAATGTTTGCATTAGTTGATATGCAACATATGAGTGTTAGCTTTAAAAAAAAAAAAAGTAATTACGTATTTCCCTTTTGTAGTTCACCTAGCATGGTTTTGCTTAATGGAATAGGTTTGCTTAACAATTGTACCATGTAGTGCTCGGGACATGGTTTTTTAATTTTAAATCAAACATACATATCTAGAACTAATAAATGGTTATGAAAACATACAGAAGGGTATCATACATGCAAATATAATTGAATCAAACATGTAGAAGTAATAGTGTTATGAAAACTGACACACATGGATATATAAGAATCAAACAAAGTGTGCTCTAGATGCACATCTTTGAAAATATGTAAGTTCATAACATGTGTACATCTCAAACTAAGTGTGTCATACATATAGGACCACATGCGGTCACAAAAGGCTATATATATACAATGGACTATATGAAGAAACATGTTCAATAGGACCAGATTGGCCCATATATATATCTATGTACATCTAGGTGGGATGTGAATCTAATCATGAAACATCTTCCCTCTCTTCGCCCTCGCTAGAAGTAGCATTTCAATGACCGGGGATGTAGTGGAGGGAGATACCACTATGGATTTCATCCGTGTGGTCCTAGGCATCTCTATGCAGGTTTGCAACCTAACCTGCACATTCATAAACAAGAAGTTTTTAACACCTAAAATTTTAAAATACATTCAAAATTTAGAAACTTGTACAATTTAGTTAAAATTCATGTGAAATCTTACCACAATGTCATGATCCCTATCAATTTTTCGTTGACACATCACAGGGACAACAATAGACTCATGAGGGGTAAGCTACATACAAATAATTAATTTTCAAATTAAATATTTCACATACATACAAAACTTGATATTGTAGATTTAAGTAATAAGAAATAATGAACCTCCAAAATTTAACAAATTTGAAAAATTGTACCTCAGTTAGTGGATCTGCAGATGCTATGGCAATATCTACAATAGCCTCCACAGTCTGCATATATGGAGGAGTCTCTCTGGCAGTCATAAGCTATACAAAAAACATGTACAAATCAATATTAATCTACATGACTGCACCACATAATAGAGGTCCAAAGCATGTAATCCACATGAACTTCCACAATTAGAAACAAAGTGTAAAGAGAAACTAACCTGCGTAAAACTCATGTGAGGCATGCCAGTAGCCTTAGTTCCCAGAGTAGATGATGACCCGCCAGGCTCCTATGTATAAAAGACAAACATATTAATATGTACAACATACACGTGAAACATTATAATAATAAGAGTGCAATCAAATGAAATTAAAAATGTAAGTTTGTACAACTTGAAACTTATGTTTGAAACACGCCAACTTAGTAGTAGCTAGCATGTCGACACCAAATGTTTCCTTCATTGGCTCTTGCTATTTAAAATAAAATAAAAAATTAGTTTTTACATGTATGTACATGACGTACAATCAAATACATATATATTAAAATCTCAAACATGAATTAAACTATTGTATATATATACATATATATATATATATATATATATATATATATATAATTTATATTTATTTAAAATTTACCTATGAAAGACCAATATCAATGGCACCAGTTCCAAAAACATTCCCCAACATCTCATCTATAGAAAAGAAATCATGTGAACCAGCAAATGATGTCTCACCCGCAGTGCATATGGCACCACATGATCCACAGTGGTGTGGTGCGCTAGAACTGGCACCTCCACCAACATCACCAGATGCAATCTGGTCACTATGTTGGGTCAGAGTGTCAGTGAGCTCCCTCAATGCATGCAGTGTGTCAATCTCCACAACCTCCTTCACTTTCAGAGGAAGCATAATCGAAAGCAAAGTGGGGTTTTGGGGCATGGAGAATCCTTGGATGACCGACGCATTTACCAAGTCTACTCTATGTAGAGCCACCTCCTCACCCAAAAAAGTTAGAAAAGTCAAAATAATTTGGGACCTCATTAAGCAAAAACTCACAATATAATTTCTTCAAAAAATAAAGAGGAACCTCATTGTTGTTTCAAGGTGGTGTTGTCAAAATTTCACCCCCCCAGGGTAAATTTCGATAACATGCATCAGAGTTTTGCAGTTCCAAGCATGTAGATTGATCCAGGAAAAATCATAAAAAATGACTAAGTCCTAGTCCTAGGGGCATTCGGGACATTTGGGACATCTAGGCGCGGATCGGCCGAAAAGCCGCCAGGTGGCCCATGAAGCAAAGGGACATCTGGGACAAAAGTACGTGGTGGGTGCGAGAAGCCGATCCGGCCGAAAGAGGAAGAAAAACGACTAACTGTTGAGCGGGACAGTTCAGGAAAAGAGTACACAAAGTACGCGAACCGGTGAGATCAGCCGAAATGAGAACAAACAATCCGGAAGCAATTGGGACATTTGGGCCGTGATGGCGCGAATCGCCGGTTCGCCCAAAACAGAGAAAGTTAAATGACTTGGGACATCCGGGAGGAAGGGATGCGCGGGACGTGGATCGCCGAAGGATCCGAAAGCCAATCAAACAACGCCACGTGTCATCGGCCAAATGAGGGACGAGGAAGCCCATTTCGGGTGGATCGGAAGTTTTTGGCCCAAGCAGTTTGGGACATCCGGGACATAAAGACGCGAAGGGCGAAGGAGCCGAAAGGGCCGAGAACCAACCAGATCACGACACGTGTCGCAGGGGAAAGAGTCTAAAGGTCAAAGGGTGAATTTTGAGGGGTCAGCCCGAGCCAATCAAAAGAGGACATGTGTCCTATGGAACAGGGAATGCGGAGCTCGGGAAGGAGTTAGAGAATTTGGCATGAGTTTTGGCCAAAAGCTAAAAGCCAAGGTCTGCCCCGTGCCGCGGTCGGCCAATCAATGCATGCCACGTGTCCATGTTTAAGGGGACCACAAGGAAATTTCAAAAGAAATCCCGCTGAAAGGTAGAGGAGAGAGAATCACATGACCAATCAATGTGTGCCACGTGTCATCCAGGTGGCAGAGCGCGGGAAAGATTTCAAAACATGTTTTCACCTGTTTTGTGCCCTAAAACTTCAGACCTCCATAACTTTTGATCCAGAGCTCGGATTTGCACGTTCTTTATATCAACGGAAAGCTTATGAAATTATCTACATGATTCTAGGATCAATCTCGAATTTTGGTGTAGTCTGGAGAGAGAAAATTGAGAAACGGCTCTGACGCGTGATAATGGCCAGAAGCGATGTTTCAACAACCAGTTTTAATGCACATGGGTCGCATTCTTCTTCAGCATGGCCAGAAGTGATGTCTCAACCACTGATTTTAATGAAGAATGCGTTTTGGTCAATGGTTGGGCTGCTTACATGTTTTCCTATGTTTTTTGTCTCCTGGGCTCGACCCATGCATTGTATAAAGCCAGATTTGGCTCATTTTATATGGAGATTACAAGTGGTTCATCTTTTCTGCTCTGCCCTCCCTTCTTTTCTTCTCTAGGGTTGGAAATGGAGTTCGAACCTCCTCCCTTGCTCTGTAATGGCGTTTTTGCCTTTTACTATTGAAATGATGTTCTGTGCAAACTTCTGGAGCAACAAAACATGTTTTGTGATGCATCTGTCCATCCTTGCTCGTTTTTGCTTGTTCTCTTCTTGCCTCTCTTCATTGCAGGTATTTGTGCATGTTTGAATGTTCATTGTAGGTTTGGAGTTGTGTTCATGGATTTTGGGACATTTTCTGTGTGAAATCTATCCTTGGGCCTGTGATGCATCTGTCCATCCTTCCCATTGCTCACCTCTCTTTGTTCCATGGCAGTTTTGATAGATGTCCAACATTCTCCTTCTCTGGTGTATCACCGTTTTAGTGTAGGCTTTTGTTCTTTCCCTTTTCTCTCTCTCTCTCTGTCTCCTTGGCATGGTTAGATTAGGATTAGATTAGCTTTTCCTACACTGGAATAGCTTGTGGCAGGTAGTTTAGGAGTAGGAACCAGCCTTCTCTGGAGAATCCTTTCTCATTTTTTCAAGTCCCACACTTGGAGAAAGGATTCAATGTTATGCAATCACACTGGATGCCAAAGTGATCAACCTAGAAGCCTGATCTGCATCTAGGGGTGCTGTGATTTTGCACTAACAGTTTTGGCACGCCCGGTGGGACCTTAGAGGTCTTCCACTTCATCTTTTGCAGGTTGGTGTGTTCCTGTGAAGATTTCAGCCTTTGGAGGCACTTGCAAACACATCTGGCGACTCCATCTGGTCAACAACCCATCTCTGAAGTTGCAGATCTTCCTTTCCATTCATTTTCATTCATTTTCCATTCATCCTTCTTTCCATCTCTTTCATTCTTTCCCATTCCATGAAGTTGTGCAATCATGACTTCATTTCCATCATGGAATTCACATCAACAACAGCAGTATATTCCACCTCCAACATGTTTTACAAATCCTCCAAACCAGCATTTTGAGCAGATTCAAGATCAGTATGCATACCCATATGAGCAGCAGTGCCAAAGTCAGTTTGGCTATGGAGCTTTCCAAGAGCAAGAGTATGCATATAATGAAGACAATCAGATGCAAGATGCTGGTCTGTTGGAAAAAATCCAAAAGATGGAGGTAAACATAGTGCAGTCCAGGGCTCAGGCACAGATGAAAGCATTTGGAATCGGTTGCAGAGCACCTTGTCCATGGGTGGGACCTTTTCCAAGGCATTACAGCCCTCAGGAGAAGCTTGACTTCATGATTGCAATGCTGCCTTTGCTTGCAAAGTGGATTGAAGAAATAGAGGTGTATGAGAGGAGTATTCAGCAACCTTGCCAACAAGTAAGCACACCTTCTCATGCCTTTTCTTTTCCTCTTTCCCAATCTGTTTCATCTCAGCAGTGTCAAGCTTTAAACTCTCCATCTGCTGTCCCAAATGTTGATCCCATGTCTCCATCTCTCAGTCTTCCATCCCATCTCAGTTTTTCCGCCCTCTTCTCTTCCAAATCCAAAACCCCTCCACAAGAGCTAAATGAAATACCTTCCACTCCAAAGAAACAAGAGGTTTCACCTCCTCCACCACCGCAAAAAATTGTAAAATCAGTTGAGTTTCAACCTATCCCTCCTCTTGCATCCCCAATTCCATGTGGGGAAGAAGAAATTGAAAAAATCAGTCATCAAGGACAACAAGAGGAAGAGCCAAAAAGAAAAGAAATGACAGACAACTTGAAGGTTTGGGCTGCCAAATTTGGGATAACAAAGATCCCCTTGATGGTTAAGCCTACAGAAGAGGCTAAGGTTGAACAAATGGTGGTCATAACTGATTTTGTTGCAGCAGAAGAAGAGCAAAAGGAAGAAGCAGATCAGCAATCAGTTTGCTCAGAGTGTAGTGTCCATGTTGGCACTCTATTTGAAGGAAATGCTGATCCAATTCAAGTTGCACAATCAGCCATGGAGGAAGAAAGCCCTGAAGAAGATCTTGCAGTCCCAACTTGTCCTCTAGAGCAGCAGACTGAAGAGTTTGACTTGACAAACTTCATGCTAGAGGAAGAGTTCTATCAAGAGCAAGATTGTATTCAACTAGTAGAGGAAGGAGAAGTTGCTCCAAATCCAAAAGAAGAGGAGCACAATCTAGCTGTGGAAGAGAAAATTGCGGATCCAAGGGCTTTGAGCACAAAGCAGGCTACAGGAGAACCTTCAGTTCTTCTTTCTACTTCATCTCTCTCTAGCCCCAATGTCGAAGAGGAGTTTGATCTCTCAAACTCAATGTTGGAGGATGAAGGAAACCATGGTGGTCAAGTTACAGATCAAGAAGACACCATGGAGGAAGTTGAACATTTGCAGCAGGACAGTCATGAGGTAGTTTATCTGTCAGATTTGGAAGACTGTTTTGATGGAGAAGAACCGGTTGAGTTTCCAACATTCTCTCTTTCATCATCCATCTTCCAAACACAAGAGCCTGCTGTCATGGAGGAGAGTATTCATTTGCAGCAACCTGCATCTTATAGAAGCTCTTTGGAACCAAGATTGGAAGATTTTAATCTTTCATGTCCTTCATTGGAGGAAGAGAAAGGGCAGAGGAATTTCACCATTTCTTCCACATCATCCATTCAAGAAGGTCCACAAGAAGACTCCATTCTTGGAGTTGAAAATCAGGGAAATGGGCATACTCAAAGGATCAGACCTTGCCCAATCAGGTATTTGGCTTCATTGGAGCCAAAGGAGAAGTCACAACCAGTCATGCTTGCTTCTGAGCATGAGGGTGAGCTACAAAGTACCAAGGATCAGCTGTCATACCTCTTCAATCCAAATGCAGAGCAACTAAAAGAGGTATTGAATTTGCCTTCAGCTGATACCTTGATGATTTGGGTGGAATACCAGCTTCTTGTTGATTTTCCACTCATCCTAACAGCCATGATCAGCTCCAAATCAATTGCATGGCTGCCACTTTTGAGAAAGGGAAGCTATTTCTCACAACCAATTGCAGGGTTTGTTTAGCTTGCTTTTGCTTCCAGTTAGAGTAGAGTAGGTAGGTTTGCTTTCAGTCAGAAGAAGTGCTTGTGCACACTCTGCATGTTTCATTTTGGAGCATGTATGATTTTTAGTTCTGTACATAGTTTTGGTGTTGCTGGTTCTGCTCTTGCACAGTTCGTTTCAGTGGCATTTTGGTAAGAACAACTCCATGTCCGGTGGGTTTCAAGTGGCTCAGAGGGAAGTTTTCAAAGTTCAGATCAGTTTTCAGGCTTGCTTATGACTCCATGCCCAATGGATTGCTTCAGGCTACTGATCATTCATCTAGCAGGCAGATGACCCCACTGAGTCGCCAAACTGTTGTCAAAATTTCACCCCCCAGGGTAAATTTCGATAACATGCATCAGAGTTTTGCAGTTCCAAGCATGTAGATTGATCCAGGAAAAATCATAAAAAATGACTAAGTCCTAGTCCTAGGGGCATTCGGGACATTTGGGACATCTAGGCGTGGATCAGCCGAAAATCCTCCAGGCGGCCCGTGAAGCAAAGGGACATGCGGGACAAAAGTACGGTGGGTGAGAAGCCGATCCGGCTGAAAGAGGAAGAAATATGACTAACTACCTGGCCGGGACGGATTCGGGACAAGAGTACATGAAATATGCGAACCGGCCGGCCGGATCAGCGAAATGAGAATAAACAAATCCAAAGGAAATTGGGACATTTGGGCCGTGATGAGCGTGAACCGGCCGGTTCGCCTAGAAGCAGAAAGAAAGTTAAATCTTGGGACATCCGGGGACGAAGGGACGCTTGGGACGCGTGGATCGCCAAAAGAGCCGAAAGCATCAAACAATGCCACGTGTCATCGGCCAAATGAGGGACGAGGAAGCCCATTTCGGGTGGATCGGAAGTTTTGGCCCAAGCGAGTTTGGGACATCCGGGACATAAAGACGCGAAGGGCGCGAAGGAGCCGAAAGGGCCGAGAACCAACCAGATCACGACACGTGTCGCAGGGGAAAGAGTCCAAAGGTCAAAGGGAGAATTTTGAGGGGTCAGCCCAAGCCAATCAAAAGAGGACATGTGTCCTATGGAACAGGGAATGCGGAGCTCGGGAAGGAGTTAGAGAATTTGGCATGAGTTTTGGCCGAAAAGCTAAAAGCCAAGGTCTACCCCGCGCCCCTATCGGCCAATCAATGCATGCCACGTGTCCAAGTTTAAGGGGCCCACAAGGAAATTTCAAAAGAAAGCCCACCGAAAGGCAGAGGAGAGAGAATCATGTGACCAATCAATGTGTGCCACGTGTCATCCAGGTGGCAGAGCGCGGGAAAGATTTCAAAACACGTTTTCACTTGTTTTGTGCCCTAAAACTTCAGACCTCCATAACTTTCGATCCAGAGCTCGGATTTGCACGTTCTTTATATCAACGGAAAGCTTATGAAATTATCTACATGATTCTGGGATCAATCTCGAATTTTGGTGCAGAGTCTGTAGAGAGAGAAAATTGAGAAACAGATCTGACGCGTGATAATGGCCAGAAGTGATGTTTCAACAACCAGCTTTAATGCACATGGGTCGCGATTCTTCTTGGCAAAGATGGCGAAGTGATGTCTCAACCACCGATTTTAATGAAGAATGCATTTTGGTCAATGGTTGGGCTGCTTACATGTTTTCCTATGTTTTTGTCTCCTGGGCTCGACCCATGCATTGTATAAAGCCAGATTTGGCTCATTTTATATGGAGATTACAAGTGGTTCATCTTTTCTACTCTGCCCTCCCTTCTTTTCTTCTCTAGGGTTGAAAATGGAGTTCGAACCTCCTCCCTTGCTCTGTAATGGCATTTTTTCCTTTTACTATTGAAATGATGTTCAATGCAAACGGAGCAACAAAACGTGTTTTGTGATGCATCTGTCCATCCTTGCTCATTTTTGCTTGTTCTCTTCTTGCCTCTCTTCATTGCAGGTATTTGTGCATGTTTGAATGTTCATTGCAGGTTTGGAGCTATGTTCATGGAGTTTTGGGACATTTTCTGTGTGAAATCTATCCTTGGGCCTGTGATGCATCTGTCCATCCTTCCCATTGCTCACCTCTCTTTGTTCCATGGCAGTTTTGATAGATGTCCAACATTCTCCTTCTCTGGTGTATCACCGTTTTAGTGTAGGCTTTTGTTCTTTCCCTTTTCTCTCTCTCTCTGTCTCCTTGGCATGGTTAGATTAGGATTAGATTAGCTTTGCCTGCACTGGAATAGCTTGTGGCAGGTAGTTTAGGAGTAGGAACCAGCCTTCTCTGGAGAATCCTTTCTCATTTTTTCAAGTCCCACACTTAGAGAAAGGATTCAATGTTATGCAATCACACTGGATGCCAAAGTGATCAACCTAGAAGCCTGATCTACATCCAGGGGTGCTGTGATTTTGCACTAACGGTGGATAATCAAAAACCATCCACCATCGATCCCAAATTTTTTTGATTTGGTCATGATGGCACCAATGGATTGGGAATCGTTTGCATGTAGCTACAGGGGCGCATTGGTTCTCGGGTCAGTAAATAATGCACAAATGAGGTATTTTCCATTTTTTTGTCTTTTACAGCCGCATGGGATAATTTATCCGCATACCACCACCTACAATCACCTCTAAAGGTATTCCATCTATGTATTTGGTTGGTTGCAGAGTCAACTTCGCCAATCAATGTTTGCAATGTGTTGGCTAAAGTCATGCGGGACGGATTTGTGGCATGATTTTGTCTTATAGTCTGAATAAGGTTCTCAATGACAATTTTATTTTCTTGGATTCTTCCAATGATATTATCTTGTGTTCCTATTGGTTCAATAGGGACAAAAGGAGCCATAGGAGGCGGATCTATATTTAGAGGAGGGTTTTGAGGAATTTTCAAAGGGTTTTGTTGAATGTTTTGACAGTTTGCATGATTTCTAGCTTGCCGACCATTAAATGAAAAAACAATAAAATTGTATACATAAACAAAAATTTCAAAAACCCATGAAAATGCATAGAAATAACCTAAAATGCAAAAAAATTAATTAAAATCGGGGGCTTACCTCCTCGTCTTGGCGGCATGGTTGAATCTATCGCGATCCAGAAGTCGATGAGCAATTTTGAGGTGGTATTCAAAGCTCCAGTGAAAAACATCTAGGACAAATCACGGTTTGAAATGAAAAATGGGGAAAATGAGGACTCGTGGGACTCCTTTTTTTGTCTCGCATTTACTGCGATCGTGGTTTAGAACCGTGCTCGCGGTTATGAACCGTGAACGTGGTTTTAGATTCGGTTATTTCCTAATAACTAAAAACAGCTTCGCGATCACGGTTTAAAACCATGATCGTGGTTCTTGAATTTCAAGTTTTCATGTCCATGGAATTGTCCACCAACTTCGTGTACTTATCCCTATGTGATATTAGGTATCGAGAAATGTAAGCAAAAAAAAAACTATCCTATTATTATGTGTGTTGTATTTGTGCATGTAAAATATGGGAATTACATATAGTATCGAGATGAGGTTCATGTTCTCACACCTTTGGGACTTATTGGAGTTGTGATGATCTTGTGTGGTGGTGGTGGAGATGGGAAGAGTAATATGATATATGTTGTGATAGAACCAATGTTGTAATTGTGATATTATGAACACACATGTTAAGCATGTCACTTAGTGCGTATTTTTATCATGTTGATGTATTTGTAACGAGAGTATTTTATCATTTTGTGGACTCAATGAGGATTTCACGCGTGATGTGCCACCTTGTTGTGTGTGAAAAGAAATTTACTATGGATTACAGAAGTGTTGGAGTGTTTTGTTATTATGTGATATGAAGGTGTGTTTATGTGTGTCATGAAAAAATTTATGTATAATGAATTGGATTTTATCATGATGTCACCACTCGTGTTGTGATGAATCATGTCTTTCACCATGTTGTATTGTGATTAGCTGTATGTTGTAATGTTATTCATTGTTTTCAGCATATGTATAATTTTTTTATATGTGATGGTTTCATGTCATGGGTTAGGGTCATATGGAATTCGTATAAACCCTATTGTGCAAAGACTTGAACCTTAGGTGAATTATGTGGAAAACTGATGTAACATAACCCATGAAAGTAATGATTTTGTTATACATTAGATATATACCATGCATAATACGCTATGGTTAATGTGTGTGAATCACCATTGTCCAAGTGATGTAGTTATGTGTTATGTTGCGAACCTTTCACTAGAGCAGTCCTAAGAGAAGCAATCTGTCAAGATTGTATGTGTGGAGAGAGGAGGCATAGATGAAGTTTTCATAATCTTGAGCCGAGTATGAGTGAGGAAGTGGGGTCTTATATAGACTGAAAACCCACTTCTATCGTTTAGTATACTTCAATCTTTCTCAGTATATTGTGGATGCACACCACCTTAGGCTCAACTTATGCAAACTAGTGTCCCCTGCTCTTTCCTATTGGGTTTTCCATCAAAAATCCTATGTGATTTTGACTATGTTGAGCCTTTTGGGAGTATGGAGGTACAATTTAGATAGATATGATGACAATTACATTATTTGATATACTCATTTTTGGTTACATGTATATTTTTATGAGCTGAGGCTCGACATCCGAGTGCCAGCAACTCGATGAGTACCCCTTTGGTGGCCAGATAAGGCCATGTAGTGATTGTAATTTGTTATTTCTATATACGTATTTTATTCGTAAATTGATCATTATCTCTTTTCTTGTCAGAACCAACAATTTTTATTGATTGATGTGTTCTTATATTTTGGGCATTTTATTTGGTTTCGCACTAACATGCAAATTTTTCACTAACTATGGCTATTTATCCATTTATTTATTTTTACTTTAAAATTTTATTTTCATATTTAAAAGTTTTATAGCCTTTCCCACGGCTTGGGATTTTTTCCAATTGGAAATCGAGATGGATTCTTATGTTAGTTATAATGTTGTAATGTGTTGGAATATGGAAATGGGATTCACCATAGAGTGGTTGAACCTATGGACCCACTTCATTGTATGGGGTATGCCCCAAGGAGTTACAAATAACTAGTGGGTTGTTGAACCATGAGTGAATATGTCACTTAGGTGGGGCTGACAAGGCTCTATGTGCCTAGGGCCATAGGGTGTCTCGACATCATTAAATGGGGAAAGGATATGGGTCTCTATGGTTGAGTGAACCGATATTCATTATGGGGCTGTATTGTTGAGTGACCCAATATTATTTATGGGGCTCTATGGTTGAGTGACCCGATATATTTGATGGCGATCTATGGTTGAGTTACCCGACATGGAGAAATAAGGTGACGAGGCTCTATGGTTGAGTGACCCGGCTTGGTTTTTGCACTATACTTCTTTCTCTTTGGGAGGTATATGGATTTTTCTGGTGATTCTTTGGGAGGTATATGGAGTTGATTTGTGATGCTCGGGAGATATATGGATTTTTTTGTGATGTTTTGTGTGGATTTTTTGTTATGAGTTATGTGTACTCTTGTTACACATTGTTATGATTGAGGCTTGACGCTCCCCTTGGTTGGTATGGACTATTGGATCTTGTCTTGGCATTGTGTTGGTATAGTCATGGTTTTTTGGGTCATGTGATACCAGTTTCCTTTGTATCAGTGTCATGATTCATTGTTTTTAGTCACTTGTGTGTGTTGGATCTATGCTTGTGACATAATTGTTGGAAATTATTTGTTATGTGGACTACTTGTTGTCATTCCATGGTGGAATTAAAGGTCTTGTGATGTGATACAGTCGTGAAAGTATGTAGCAAGATGTCTCATGGGTCATTTGTGTTGTGTTGAGTTTTTTGTGACATCTTGAGGCCAATTACTGTTGGGCACCCACGAACATAAGACAATTGAAATTCTAAACAATGAATATTAAGAGCTTGAGATTAAGAAATACTGTAAAGGAAAAAGAAAAATTAAGTAATAAAGAAAAATATAACTAACTATGAATATTCTCATGACGTTAAAAATTTAAGATATTGTTAAAATTAGTTTGATTTCTTGTGGTCGTGTTGTAGCAACATATTATTTTGTTAAACTATAGGTGTTATTAGTGACTTTCTCTTCTATGTATCCTTTCAAATTCAATGTTGTGTCACATCGAGGAAGATGCTCTTATAAGGTGAGGAGATGTAGTATGGATATATTTGACAAAATCCAAATTGCAGCACAACAGTGACTTTTCCAAAGATATAACAAGTAAAGGAGAGTGACACATCATACAACACATTTTTCAAACCTATCATTTCCTTGCATATTAATCCAAGCACTTTATGTTGAGATCCCAAGGCACTACCACAATGGAACCCAGGTAAAAATTGGAAATTTGGTAGTAGTCTTATGGTCGTAGCATGTGCATCCTTCACTCCCATAAATAAATAAACAAAACATGTCAAAGAACTATGCTAAATGGAGCTCTTCCTAAGACATCCTAAAATTGGTACCATTGTGGGTTCGATCAAGATTGTAAACACGAGAAAAATCTGTAACAAAATATCTCCTCTTTTTATTATATACAAGTTCATTTATCTAGATCGGTATGTGTATTTAAAGTGAGTTCAAGTTTCTCGAGAGGAAATCAAACCATAATTGACTATTATTTTATGGAGAAGAAGAAGAAAAGGATTAAGGAGGCATTGGATTCAGGGGTAGCGGATAATTGTATTTTTTTCTTCTTACGCTTTGTGCACATAAATTGTGTGCATTGTAAACTTGGTAGCACCATTCTCACTTTAAACGATGGCTATCAATTCATATTTTCGCCGCTTTATATTTTATTTTGAGTAGTTGTATTTATTAAGAATTTGAAAACTTCCTTTCCTTCTATCCCACTTATGTCTCTCCCAAATTCTTCTCTTTCACTTGTTCCCTACGGAAACCATTTGTATTGTGTATGAAGTGGGTTGGTTTGTCTTTGAGAGGAAATTTAGGCCTCCTGCAATTTCATTTGTTGTGTGGTGGAGAAGAGATCGAGGCCCATCTATGGGTACCTGAATACATTCAAAATTGAGTCTAAAAATGCATAGCTTGAATGCGGTGCTACTTTCTGAGATGGGTGGGGAAATATTTTTTCTTCTCAATTCATTGGTCTAGAAGAAAAGGTTCTCAGGTTAAAATCAAATGATATTAATTTCATGACACAACTAGAGATTGAAAACAAGGAAATCACTTCCATTAGAAGACATAGTTCTAGTTTGGTGAAGGAGCGCTTAGATTTATAGTCTACATTCGATGCATTGCAAAAAAAGGGTTATTGAACTCTAATCTTCGCAAGGAAG
Source organism: Taxus wallichiana var. yunnanensis (assembly GCA_018340775.1). Lineage (NCBI taxonomy): Eukaryota > Viridiplantae > Streptophyta > Pinopsida > Cupressales > Taxaceae > Taxus > Taxus wallichiana. The sequence goes on along the minus strand of CM031236.1, from coordinate 632,247,501 downwards.
TTGCAAGTGGTGGTTTTAATGTACATAAGTCTAAAAAACCTTCAAAAAAATGTAAAAGAAGCATCTACTTTAACACAATTCATTGGAATTTCATTAATCACTATTCCGGTGGTAGTGGATTATTTTTGGCTAGACTGGATGATGCCACTACCATTATACATGCATCCCAAAAAAAATTGTCAAGTATTGATGTTCCTCAAGTTGTTCGAGTCTTTTGTTACCATATCTTCCACAAATTTATTTTCATCTTTTATGAGACTCAAGCAGCTTTTAATTCAATTGAAAGGCATAATATGTTAGACCATCCCGTTGCAACACCCAACAATTAACAAAGAATGGTTCATAACATCAATTCTTTTATTGAAGAGTTAGCATTGGAAAATTAATCTCTTGCGGGTAGTTTTAAAACTAAAATTTCACTAGTGTTAGCTTCCTCCGAGCATGTGCCAAAATGGGGACCATGGAGCAAGGTATCATTTGGCTACCATAACATCAAAGATTTTAATTTTCACCTGAGGAAATGGTTTCTTGTGCAATGGTAAAGATGTATGCAAGCACAAGGCATACATTTGATTTTTGTTAAAATGCTTGGGAGAAACAATGGGTCTAAGGACCATTACTTTGTTCTATTTGAAATGGAATTTTAGAGAAGGCATGTGGACTATTTGACATAATGCGTGGGAATAAAGAACAAAAAAAAGGTTTCATGGAATGTCATGCTAGTTGGATATGCACAAAATGGATTTGCGTAAAATGGCATTGGTAACTCACAAGCAAATGCAAGTCAGTGACCTAAAGTGAGGATGAAAATCCCCATGTTGTTATCCTCCGAGAAAATGTTGAATACGGTATGGTTTCCCTTTTTCACTTGCACTGAATTCTTCTTTCATCATTTCTTTCATTTGGAAATTATTTATTATTTATTAGGAAATGTTACTCCAACCAATGCCAAAAACCTTACTTCAGTTGGAACTGTCAAACAACAAAAATTATGACCCGCAAAGTTATGTGCATCAAGTACCACACCAAAATATACCGCAAACCTGAAACTCCTTGCATGACCCCTGACAACATGAGACACTATGTGGAAACTTTACCAAGTTATTTGAACTTAATTAACACCGTTGCATGTATAATTTCTAATCCCACTTAGCTTATCATTCACCTGTAGTGACGTGCTCGTTTTAGTAAAAAACAATCAATTTCAACCTACGGTTACCACTTGCCGTTGGCGAAAATGAAAACCATTTCCACCTACCCCTAGACCACTAGCAAGAGAATTATAATCCATCTGCATTTCAATGAAAATTAATTTGGAGACTAGTGTTGCAAGAGTTGTTGTCAGTTAGTGACAAGAGTTGTTGTCGCAATTACGATAACTGGCCTCGAGTTTCCCTTGTAACTTGAGCTCTGCTCTTCGTAATAAAATTTTGTCAAACACGATGAATTCTATGTATATGGGAGAGTATGCAAGAATCATCAACCTTTGTGTTCAAACTTAAAATGAGTGTTTTCAAGGCCCAATTTGTGAGCACTTTAGATGTTTCGACCCGCTTGCACCAAAATTGCAACTTTAGCTAAACACACCTTCTAAGGGTTCTGTTGACTCCTAACTAACCATGGAACCTTGTACATATCGTTTCCACACTTTATAGATTATGAACTGATCAAATTATTGGATGATTTTCTTTTGGTAAACTATTATGTTTCTCTCTCTCTTCCCTTTTCTCTTCGAGAAGTAACTATGATATTATGATTGGTTCTAAAAACGTAAATGAGTTATAAATAGCATAGGTTGGAAACGAAATGAAAATTTGATAATCTATTTGATTATGATATGATTAATAGAAAGGAATATGAACTCCATACTTTCTCTCTCTAGAGATAATTATGAAAATATTGATTAGGTTTTGAAAATGTAAATTGGTCAAAATGTATATGATTTGAAATGAAATGAAAATTGGATACATGATGTCATGGTGATTTGAAAAGAAAATGAATCCTATATTTTCTTCTTCCTTCCCTTCTTCTCTCTCTCTCTCTCTCTCTCTCTCTCTCTCTCTCTCTCTATATTTATTCTCTCCCTCTCTCTATGTTCAAATTGTTTAAAATGATATATTTTTGGAATTTATGCTTGAGTGTAGGGATTTCTATACTTAGTCCTAGGTCCAACGCAACATTAGTTGCAGGTACTTTGAACAAGAGGAATTTTCTGGATGTGATATGTTGTAATTAATGAGTTGTTACTCTAATGTTATATTCACCTTGCAATACATGTATAGCCATTGATTAATGATATGTATTGTTGGTTAAAGAATTGTTCTGGTATATTTTGACAAGGAAATACCAATGTGGCTATATTTTATAGTGTTGAATTGGATGTGAAGTTGTACTTAATGTTGTACATATGCTATAAAGAATTTAAACTAATCATTTCCTATGTTAATTATGGGTTTATTTCCTTAACCCCCAGAAATGCTAGGTAGAATAACCTCTCATCAAAACTAATGAAATTAAAAGAACAAATTATAATGCATATTGTCCTTCCTCCCCCATTTGAGACTTTTTCTAGGATATAAAACATTGATCGTGTTAATAAAATACTCGAGACCTCGTTAATCATCTCCTTGTTTTGCACCTAAAATGTCTTATTAAGGACTATTTCATTGATATTTTATGAGGTGGTACATATATGTTGTGAAACCTATCATATTGGCATGAGTGAAGTGATCATGCCTAGGTATTGCAAGTATGACCATATCTTGAATAAGTTTAACCCTTTTGTGCATGATTTCCCTTGGTACCCTAGTGGGTGGCCAAAGCCTTGCAAGATAGTTGGTGGTTGTACATTCGATTGATCTCTTTTGAGATTTAAATTATGTGAGTGGATACTATTTTTTGAATTACTTTCATATTTATCCAACAATTGAAATAGGTCGTTGGGAGGGTTTTGTAATGCATAAGATTATTTGGGATATCTCTCTTGCAATATACACTTCATACTCACATGTCTAAGAGCAATGAAATGAGTTGTCTTGTGCGAGGTGGTATTCCTTGTAGTCTTAAATCCCTAAGTGTTACGTAAGTGTTATAGGAATTGCATTTGTTCCAAGATGATGTTATTACAGGATCAAAGTAACCGCATAAATGTAGTTAGTGAAAGGGTAAATAAGATTAAACTAAGGAATGAATGCTATGGAAAATGGTATGCCATTGAACGATGTCAAAACCAACTCCAATGTCAAATGTGATCATAAAATGAATGTGATAAAGTAGAGCTCCATGACTAATACAATGACCTAATAAATCAAAAAACCAAACATGATGCATGACCACATGGTTTTTTTGCATAAATATGGGTTAATAAATGATGCTAATGAATTAATACAATGTATCCTTGAGAATTGGATAACTTCAGTTGTAGCCAAGGTATTGTGAGTTTAAGGAATTGCACTATAGTTTGGACTTGTAAAAGTTGTTAGAACCCTTGGCATAGATAGGAATATATTGAACCTCGGATCACTTGGGAAGTAAAATTTATTGTCGAAACATGTAATTTACCCGCTACTATTAGGAGTAAATTCATAAGGTGATGAAACAAAAATAGTTTGAAATGTTAAATTTGTCACTTAAATTCAAAGAAAAATATTTTAAATAGGAACCCAAGTGTAATGTACCCTTCCATGCACAATATGATTGTGAAAATATGAATTCCTAATTGTAGAAATGGATTGTGAATCAAGAATGATACAACTTAATTAGTTAACCTACATAGTTGGTTGTAATAACTGGAAAATGAAAAGAGTGTATTGTTAGTATTAATCAATGATATGAAATGAACTTGGGATAGGTTTTCTATTGATCTAGTAACCTTCCTTTTTATCCTATGAATTTTCCTCCTTGTAACGAGAGTATTTTTCCAAACCAAGTAAACATGGCTCTCTTAAGCAAATCCTTAAGTCAAATATTAGAATATCGTTGTGTGAATATGCATTCCTAATCACAATCATGCTATATAAAGTTATTTCCAAAAGAGAAATGAGTGAATTCTAAGAGAACCACTATAGTTAAAATGTTAAACAAAAACATGCAACCTAGTTGTAAAGAAACGAAGTGTGTCTGCGTGTTATGTGTTCTTCGAAATATATAGTTAAGCTGATAAAAACATGATTGTAATAAATATTTCACCATGAACAATGATGAGTTGTGGGAAGTGCGTATGAGTAAATTTATATTATTGTGGGTCCATGGTTATGTAAACGTCTTATGTGTTATATCTCATCCTAAGTGATTCTATGTGATATTAAGTATCGAGCAATGTAAGCAAAAAAAAAAACTTGTTATTATGTGTGTAAAATGGGCGTTACATTGTACAAAAATACCAACAAACAAGATAAGATGGCGAAGAATAGAAGAAACACAACAAAATCATGTTGTGAGACAACAAATGAAGCAACAATTCAACACCAAAACAAAACTAACTACACTCAAGCCAAAGCGGAAGATTGAGATCTCAAAGTGTCATGTGAGAAGGGGTTGATTGCGGCTTAAAAGAGGCCATTTTCTTGTTTTGGACAAATGTACACTCATTATAAATCACATCATCTTTGGTAGATCCACATGGTAGGAGAAACACAATAGAGGAAATAGGTCAAAAGTGAGTCCCATTAGGAGAAGAGGGGGTTTCCATCTCCCCCGTCCGTCCCAAAATAGTTCTAGGTATTTTGAGTCATAGAAAGCGAGTTCCTTGATAGGCACCTAAAGGGAGATCTCAAAATGATCCATCCTTGAGTGGGAGGTATCGAAGTAGAAACAATAGCATGGTTAGATGAGGCATTAAATATAAAGTGAGAAGGAGAGCAGTCCCTCCACAAAACCGGAGAAGCCCAATTTTTCTCTTAGCATGCCCACAATCTACTATCAAATGTCAAGTTATAAAACATCTATGACAATGGAAGGCCAACCTTTCATAGTCAAGAGGTTGAGTCCATGTCTTGTCTCAAAATTGCAGATTGATTTTCTCGGGTAAGTTTAGGGATAAGTCAAGATCTACACAAATTCGGGCATAGGTTGTGTAGAACTCCTAAGTGGTTGCATCGTCATATTTTTCATATGCCAAAACTTGTTTCCAATGGCTTCGAGACATGAATCATCCCACGGTTGCAGGAAGACCGAAAGTTTTACCAATATAGGTATTGTGTCAAATAAGTCTTTTAGTGGGTCAAAAGAAGGATACCAGGATTTAGTAACGAGTCCATAATGATATCCCAAAACTCAATACACATTATCAATGATATATCTGTCCTAAAAGATTAAAAAACAACTATGAAATAAACTTTGGAGCAGGGGTAAAGTTCAATCTTACCCTTGATTTTAGGGCTTCATTTCTATGAGATCCACTCATATAACTGAGGGAGCTTAGGACCGGAATGGTTGAACGTGTAGATGATTATAAGTCTGGTATAATATTCTTCCAGCTTCCGAACCTTCTGGAGCACGTCATCCTCAAGCATAAGCTCGACGATGTCATTGGTTGGTTGCAAGGGCAATAGCCTCCCACGGTTACTTGTAGAATTTCTGTGACTAGCGGCCACAGAAGTCACTACTACAGAAGGCAAGACTCGATCCTGCCAACACCGCGAGTGTTCCAAGCCAGCCCGTGGCCACCAACTATTCTGCGAGGGCATTGTGAGGGCGAGAAGCCACCATGCACAATAAATTGCTCCCCTGCTTTCCTTGTCCACTGTCATCCAAAGGCGCGATCCCAGAATAGGAATGCGCAGATCCACCCTTTTCTGCCACCACAGGTAGACTGTTGAACGCTCCCCCACCATTCCGACCTGGTATAGTGTTGCCGCAACCACCTACGTACTAAGTCCATTTTAACTAAAAACTTTGTACTAAACCCGTTTTTCTATTTAAGAAAAGCATTTCCATTATTTGGGATCTGGCACATGATAGTGGTTTGATGCCTTTCAAAAATCTGTACCAAAATTCATTGTTTTTGCCTCAAACCTTTTTTTTCTCTTTTAAGAATTATATAGAATTTACAAAAAAGCAGTGTGTTGTGTAATGTTAAGACAATGTGAGAAAGTTGATCGTCGATATTTTTACATCATATATTGATTCTTTTCTAACATACACATCACATGTTTGAAATTGTATTCTATTGGTTAAATTCCTCTCGTTCGTAGGTTAATTATGTTAAAATTGTCTATTGAATTCTATGTTTGAGCTAAAATTTCTTATTTTTTCATGTGTCTGATCAACCTCGGCCTGCCTCTAAGTGATTGTCCTAAATATATTGGAATTTCAAAGTCCTAAATGCGTAAATGGAGCCTAAATTGAAACCTTAAATATCTTAGAAAGATTCTTTATGTTATAGATTATTGGACATAATTTCAATCCTTAGACCTATGGTTTTTATTATGAGTACATAAATTAAAGAACGAGCATGTTCGTAGATAACACTAAAAGTCTATCTTATATTACACTTATATGGTTATTTAGTCAAGGCGAGGAGAAAGAGAGAAAGGAAAGAGTCAAATTTCTGAAAGCGTGAGTCGAAAGGGGTACAAACTCACACTCGTGACTTTCCTAAGGAACATGTTTTTAAATGTCAAGGGCACATGAATGAATCAATTGTGTTGCTATTGGAGCCAATGATAAAGAATTATAAAGTTATCTAAGTAAATATTTTAGATGAGACAAATAAGATAGTAAAGAAAAAGATTACATGAAAATCCAAGACAAAGACAAATCAAATTATGTTGATAATCCATCGGATGCTAACATTGATTAACTTACTGAGATAGAGAAAGCATATTTTAAAAGAATCGCAACACCTTGAAGACATGAAGGAATCCAACAAAGGTGAAACTCGACATGGATGGTTGTCAAGATATTTACTGAGTCTATGGATTTCAGGAATTTACCCGTATGAGGGTCATGAGACAACTTCATAGATTTTGTAGATAGCTTAGTATAGATGGTTGTCCAACAATTCGATATATTTTTAATTCGGGAGTTTGAAGAGGTGGAATCTAGGAACTTTGGATTTCATCTTGGGATGTACACCTTTACTAGGGTTAGGAGGCAACTTCATGGAGTTCTACCTAGTCAAAGCATTGTTTTCAAAGGGGAAATATTTTGAAAAAGGTATGGTCTTGGTTGGTTCTATTATTTTAATCTTTTGTCAAGTATGTTCTATTGAGTAATTCTTAAGAGGGGATATTAAAATATAAAGCTTAATATAAGACTTATTTATTAACGTTATATTAATATTAGTTAAGTGTTACTAATAAATGGTTGAAACTACTTCAATGACTTTGTAATCATCTTTCACATAACAAAAGGAAGGTCACACAATGAATAATGTCAGCTTTCAAGTTTCTCTTCATCTTTTCTTTGTACTTTCTATTCTTTCTTAATTTTTTCTGTCCATATTCTAACTATTTTTTTATTTCAACTCTATAAAACTAGAAATGTTTCTATCTTTAACAATGATTATACTCCCTACGAGTTTACTATAAATAATATAAACATATCATATATTCTATTTGTATTCAGATCTAAGAACAAGATAAGAAAGTAACACTGGATTTATTATTTTTTTAGTCATTCATTTATTAAATCATTAGGGGATCACTTCTTGTAGCATGATCAATGCATCAACGGACATACTAAGGTGGGGTCTTCTTCCTTCTACCACTAGGGATATGTTAGTTTGCTTCTTCAAGTTCTTCTTATTATGTTTCTACTCTCATCCCTCAATGCAACCACCTCTAAAGGGAGATTGAAGCCCGCCACCTTGTTTCATGTCGACTGTTTAACCCTTTCAATAGCCATCACTTGTATAGTGAGGCATCACAACAATTGGTTCTTTGCCGCATAGGTGGGGTCTCATGGCAATGGTAACTATCTAATATAATTGTCAATCGAAATATGGATGTTTTACCATGGATTTTTCTACAAGAAAGCCCTCAAATTTGTGTTCCATTTCTTCATATAATTATCTACCTAATCCTTTATTGCTACTCTATCTGTCAATGACTTCAATAATACTTGACGTTTAATGAATTCACAAAATTCTTCAGGTATATTCGCCACTTAGAGTGTTAAGTTTTTATTTCAACCATATATTTTTATAGTTCTAAATTTCTTTAGTCACATTAATATAAAATTTCAAAATGTCATTCTTTTCTATTGTCTCCTAAACTCAATTAATATATTATGATTTCTATATATTTTAAATAATTTCTGTAGAAATTATTGTTTCACAAGCACGGTTAAATTTACAATCGAAAATGACATCTATGTATATATTAAACGCTGAGTTAATTTTATAACTTGCAATGTTCAACGACAAATTTAGAAATATAAAGATAAATATTGAGGGTGATTGAAATTCAATTCTGTTTTTGTCAAATATGGTTAGGGAATGTCACATAGCAGATAATAATGGATCGTTGTACTTTATCTAGAAACTATGGGGTTTACTGTGTGTTACAGTTCCAGAAATGGATAGATGTTTAATTCTTTTGAGTCATCGAACCGCAAAAACAGCATACCATTAACATCGTTTTTAAAGAATTTGCCTGCACAAGCAGGTAGGTTCATTTAATAACCCAAAATATATACATTAATTAAAAAATCTAATAATTTATCAACATTTCAAAATGTTTCAAAACCTTATTAGCATAGTTGTTAAATAGCATGCATGTTATAAAATCTGAATCACCAGCTTTATCATCATCAGCAGTTTTAATAGAAGATCTTCAACATTAGTCACAAGCTATTATCAGTGTTTTTAATTTTGAAATGAAGAGAGATATAGAATAAATATGCATAGTTACCTAACCAACTTGTACAGAAGTTTTAATATTACGTTATTCCGATATGAGTAGTGCTCAGATTCCGCAAATCGCCATGAGGAAACATATAAAGCTCCGCTCTACTTGCGGTGGTTTCACTTGGATTTATGTCAAGTTCTTTCTCTTTTGTGTAGCTTTCACTTTCATTTATCTGACAAAGTAAATCGACGCCTAATTTCTTTGAAGGAATATGAAGAATAATGCCTGAAATAAAATATTTAATGCAACTCTACATACGAATAAAATTGGGGATGCGTGTAATACCTTGGTGGCAAGAAACTTATTACGAGCTTGTAACAGGTATTCCTGCACCCATGATAAGATATTAGAGTCATTCATAAATTTAATTAATGCTTTAAGATATTTAAATAATGCTTTAAGACATTGACATCTATAATTGAATGATGCCTCATGCGTTTTAAAATGTTCCATACCTTCCTTTTCATATTGTCTATCTTTTCAAATAGCTTTTCATCCTGTTCAAAATAAAGAAATCATGTTTATAAGTTATTATATTGTTTATTTTTAATCTAAAATTAACATATTAGTATTATAATTGTAAATGGAGAAGGTTCAGGATTCCTTTTCCAGTGAACGGAAATTGAAGAATAGAGGCATGTGATTCTCATCATCAAAAAGAAAGTTATATAGAGAGAGAGGGGTGGTTGATGTAATGATTACTCATGCAAGCTCATTTACATTAAAGTTATGTCTTCTAATTTTCTAGATTCCAGTGGTTTTCATGATTCGTTGCCTAAATTAGCTTCCAAAGAATTTGCACAGATCTTATCTGAACTTTTTTCTCCTCCACCTTTTTCCGGACCCACCTTCTTTGATCTTACACAATGAAGGCCGTTCTCCAGTCTTATTTGAAGCTCTTGGAGATCCATAATGCTTAATGATGTAAGTGCTACACCCATCAGTTGGCTGTATTTAAATTAAAGCATTAGAGTATACATTTACTTAGCATTATAATAACTGTATTAAAATAAATTCATGTATATATCTTTGGAGAGAAAGTAAATTCGAAGGCAAAGATGTAGTATAACCTGATAGAATATTTTAGAATGTCATTCTGCTGCCTGAGTTTGGTAATTTCTTCTTCCCAATAATCCATGCTCTTATTAATTCCATATAGTCAGTGCTAATGCAAATGGACTTAATATTTGCTAAACAGCTGATTCTAGTGGACTCTTACAATGCAATTCACGACTATGTCAAGATTAAATAAATATTCGCAACTATTCACAAATATTACAAAGAACAACTTCACTGTTTCATTTAGATTAATCAAAGGGCATACCTTCGGTTGTGCTAGATTACAATCATGCTTGATATTTCGAGTATGGATTTCCTTGTACTTCTGAATTGTCCTTTCCATGCTTACACAAAAGAAGGAAAAATATCATATCAAAGCATTACAAAATATATATGGTATCCTTTAGAAATACAGATATTCAACGTTGAAGTTAAAGTACACATTCTTCTAGCATTACAATTTCCAATCAGCAAGGTATGACGGTTAGTTTATGTTCAACAATGGATATTATATTTCTAAACACGTCCCTTAAGCAACATGGCCAATATATGTCCACTTTTGATACTATAATTTGGGAAGAAAAATTCAAAAACTGGTCACTTTTCCTAACACATTTTGGGTTAGCATCATATGGCTGTTATTTTATGTTCGATAATGGGTAGTATATTTAATTTCTGTTACTTTTACGAAATAGATCAAGTTGGGAAATATTCTGTAACACAATCAAATATAAATGAAAATAAAGGGGAGGAGAACAATAATACAAAAATAAAATGACAGCAAAAAGCACAAAACAGAGCAGCTGATCTGTGCATAGCATTATATAGAAGAAATATAAGTATTTTCAAAATAATATGGATTACAAATATTTACAAAGAATATACCACAATAGCTATTGTTGTATTCTTTCATCTCTAGTTTACTAAGCTATTCCAACGGTGCTTTGATTCCTGCAATTGTTGTTTTCTCTTATTTCCTAATTGTCGTGTTCTCCTCCAATGCATCCTCTTCTCTAGACTGCTACTAGTTCAATTTTAGCATAGTTTCCTTCCTATTTCCTTTCTTCAACACCTAGTTTGTAACTTTTCTCTTTTGGGTTCTATTGCTACAAAACAAAAAACCAGACAGATATTTTCCGTGTTATTATATCTTCTTCCAAACAATCAACCACCAAAGAGCATCAACACTTAATATGCAGTTCAAAATTTGTGTGCCAGAATTCTTTTGGCATATTTCAAAATAGACAAAAAAAAAAATGGTTGGATACATAAGACAAAATAAAATACTTATTGTTAACAGTGTTTTTCTAACACTCCCTCTTAATCACAACTAGCATGTAGTGCCCACTTCCCTTTGACACCCTTTTGATGCTAATCATGATACTCGCTGATTATATATTATAGACAAGATTCTGGACTTTATTATAATATGATGTTAGATGTTAGATTATGTAATGCCCGTTCATTGTTTACTCCTGGCAAGCGGCTGTCCCCAAAGCGTGGGGCTCCAAAAATAAGATAAAATAAATTTTTTTGCTATGGTTAGCTGGCAGTTAGGTGGCAATTTATGTTTCCTGTTTGGCGTGGGACAGTGGGAGTCGGTGGAGTGTTGGGCGCATCCTCCTTTTATTAAATTTTTGGATTTGCAAATCTTCTGTTGACTCCACCTGCTGTCACGTGGTCTACCTGCTGTTTCTACCCAAAACCACGAATGCTTGTTGCGCTCCATCAAATGCTGAAACAGATGAATTGCTTCAGCGTGCTCTGGATAGTGGATTCATTGATGGTGAAATGAAGGTCTGTCGCCCTGATGTTGCGTGGGTGGTGTGGATCCTCAAAATCGTGCTGTACAGGCAGCTTCCGTGGAGCGTAGAACTGATTTTTTCTCCTGGGAGGGCCGTGAGGAAGATTTGGCTGTATGCAGCAGCTACAGGGTCGAGAGGTAAACTTATCTCAGAAAACCAGTGGCCTCCAGAGAGAGTTGAGTGCGACAGTGCTGGCCGCAGGCGATCCCAAGGAACCGTTGGTGCTTGAACTGATGTTCTCAGTTGCGCGCGCGACTACGGTCATGATATGCCGTTGCAAAATCTTGCGGTGGAGTAGAAGAACGAGGTAAAGCTTTAGTTGAGCTGTCTTGCCTTTTCTTTTTGGAAGTCACTTCTGTCCAGGTGGTGAAACTAACATGGAAGAAGGTCGATCAAATCTTGAGGCAAGTCTTGCAAGTCATTTCAGTAGCAAGCATGGAAAAGGGACGTCTCTGAATGATGTGTGCACCAAACTTTAAATTAGTGAGCTCACCCTCTCCGACTTTCCTCCCATTAGATTGTCAAAGGATAGAAATGGTGATATGCAGTCTCATCACAATAGGAGACTATGGGTGTTTCGAGAGGCAGGCGTGAGCAACGTGAAATCCCAATTTGTCTGAAAGCCTCTCTCCCATAAGCCGCCTCCACCAGCTGCATCTCGGCATGCCACTTTCTCTCCCAAGGTCCGAGGATAGAAATAATCTACTGCACAGGCTTCAATATTTTGTAAAAACCGTTTTCATGAGGCTCTTGCAGAGGAGTTTAGGGCTGAGCAGATTTCCGTGGGAAGGGACAGATCAGGCCAAGGGCTTTCTTTATCACTATCATCTCATCATCCTTCGCTTCAACAATTTGAAGCAATGGCAAGCCACCGTGCAAATGTCTTACAGGTTGCTGCTGCAACAGAAGCCAAGGCTAAATCAGAAGAGCTTTTCAACAGACAAGGCACAAATGGCGGTCCTGGTCCAGGCACAGGCTATGTTTCTTCTTATTCAAGAGAGGAGAATATTCCTGGGAAAGGATATGTGGGGGGAGGTTCAACAATGGAACTGCATATGAATGTGGGTCCTTCAGGTCCATTTGCAGGATATGCCACGGTTTGAAAAACTCAAAGTACCTGAAACCTGCTCAAGAGTTATTGGATGAGTTTTGCAATGTGGGAAGAGGGATTCAAACCAGCAACATGCTCAAACAGAAAGTTCTTCTAGATCAGACGATTGGGTCGATAGAAGTTTAGTATCTGGTGCCAATGCAGGTGAGAATAATATTGGCATTAAAAGTGAATTTGGTGGGAAAATTGTTAGCTCCACTGCAGCAGCCACATCATCATCGACTTACGCTTCTGGAGAAACACCCAATGAAAGTGCAATGGAGTAGGCAGCCTATTCAGGTGATAGATTCGAAATACAGAGGAGGAAAACTAAGCTTTCAACCATGCTTGAAGAGGTCCACCGGAGATACAGACAGTATTGTGAGTAGATGCTTATGGTGAAAACCTCATTTGAATCTATAGCAGGTATGGGGGCAGCTTCTCCATACACTAAACTAGCTTTGAAGACCATGGCCGAGAGGAATATGCGACCCGACCGAACTATGGGTAGAGATGCACATTTCGGACTATACAATTGATTTTTTTTATGAAGACAAGAGCATGGCCATTAACAGAGTTTGGACCTTCAGTGACCGAGGAAGAGAAGTTGACCTTTGGTTGGGTTCTTTGTTCAGTGCGTCCATCTTGTTATCGATTGCGGGAGCTTAATCGGGCATGATATTTTCTATACCATTGATTCTTATGCTGTTATTTAACCGATTCATTAAATAACTCTACTCTTCATATAAATGTCTCATGTCATGGTATCTTTGTTTGGTTTCCACTTCCCTTGCTCGTTTGTATTTTTTTGGCATTAGAAATGATTGACCTTTGGTTGAAGCCTTTATATTGTTTTTCGGGTTTTAATAAATATTAGTTGGGCGAACTTTGTGCTTAAGACTAATAAAACAAAAGAGGTGGGGTTCTTGTAATGAAAATTCCCGAGTTCTTTGTGTTGGTCTCACGATTTGAATGTTTTTATCAAACATTGTCGTTGGACTCAACTTTATAGTTCCTGTTTTGTTCTTATTCTTGTTTCGGTTCGAGATCTGTAGTTCTGGGTTATGTTGGGTATTTGCGAATTGGTGATTGAGTACTGCGAGTGCATTCTCTATAGGTGAATGGTGCTATTCCTGTCTCTATCCTTTTCTTTCATTTGTTTAGGTTCTAGTAACCCTTCCCGGTTGGCTTGGTGTGTGCTTAGCTTGACCGATTTTTTTAATTGAGCCAATTTGATATTACTTTCAACTAGGTTACTTGCTTTTGTTATTTGTTTTGAATCGCTCGAAGAAATACTTTTATTCTTCGAGTGTCATGGTTGATCGTCATAATTTGATATCAATTCATGTTCACCATTTGGAGATTGTTGTCTTTGGAATCACCTTCTCTCCCTTGGTGACTGTTGTATGTTTTGAGGAATGTAGCTGATCCTATGGAATGTCTTCTTTTGACGATACTCACATTTCTTTTGGATAGCTTAAAATGTCAGAGGAAATACTCTTTTCTTACCTTGATTTTGTTTCACACATGTTGGAGGATACGAGATCTACTTGATCATTAGTGAGGAAGTTTTCAAATCTTAAAGTTGGGATGTTGGTTTTATGCGTAAGAAATTACTCTACGTTTTGCTCCGTAAGGATGTTTAAATTTCATTCTCCTGTGACTTAGAGGTTGGTGTGCTTGGAAATTTAATGGTTGACTGGTTTTTGTGATGATCATTGTGATCGACCTCCTTCTTTGTCATTGTAGTAGAATGGTTATGTGTTGACCAGAAAGGTTTAAGTCAACTTGTTGTTGATGACAGATCCTTTGGAAGCTATGTATCATGTGTTGTGTCCTTGTGAATGATTGAGTAACCCTCCTGTAAGATTTATGATGGTTATGTTTGGTCTTGCCAAGTTTGTCCTTTTTCTTAAGACATTCTCTTGATTAGAAGAAAGTTTAATAGAAGGATTGTTAGGATAGGATGTGACCCATACGAGGTCATTTGTGCGTTTCATCCCTTTTCTTCCAGTTTATTTATTCGGTACTGACATAAAATTAACTGTTATAGGCACATCATCTTAATATTAATAAGTCATGTTGGTTTAGACATTCTCATGTCGATTGATTGTTTGGGATCTTCCTGTGGCATAGTGAATCCTTGGCTTGGTGAACTAACTTAAACAAATAGGGACAGATCACGTTTGAAATTAATTCTCTTCTTGTAATTGTTTTTGTTTCGAAATTTTATTTTGTTAAAATGACGGTCATTATTGTGATATGAGTGAAATTCACTATGATGTTTATTAACTGCTCCTATGAGAAAATGATAATTAAATAGAGTTAGTGTTGTCCCCTTTTATTCAGACATTTTATGCTATTGGAAAACTCTTTAATTGCTCTTGTTTAGACTCTTAGATTATTTTTCATAATCAACGGTGTTTTCTTCTTCCTTGAAACAGTTAGATAACAACATATCATCTTAATGTTATAGCTTTTATCGTGCTCAGTTCTTGCGAACTGACATGTGCTAACAAATGTGCAGGAGGATTTCCTGAGTAGAAAAGAAAAAAAAGAGAGAGAAAAAGAAACACGTGTAGAGAGTGGTTTCCAACCTTCTTAGAATCATTGTTGTACGAATGTTTTTCTTTGCTTTAAAACATTGGTATGGAAATTGTGAAGACTATAGAAGGCATTGTGTTATAAATTTGTATTGTTCTCATGTAGGTTGTTATCGTTTGAAAGTCAATTTGAGAAATATTATTGTCAATAAGATTAAATGAACTTGTTTTTGACATGCGTATCCTTCGTTGATTATTCACTTTTCAGAATATGATTTATCCTTGAATTGACACACCTAATTATAATTATCTAAACTTGAATCAACTTACATCACTTTGGTTACCTTTGGTCATGTGTCGTTTGGTAGAGGACTATGTTTTGAACCTAGCAAAAAGAAAACAAGAGAAAACAAATATACCTTGTGATCCCACGTAAACTAATCAACAATCTCTTATTGTGGTGAGCCCTTAGAATGGTCTTAAGGTGAAATCAATGATTAAATCTTGGAAGATAATAAAATTATAATAAATAGAAGGAACTTGATTAAGAAACTCTTCGATCTATCTTACCGTTGAAAATGTAAAAACAGATACTTATGACTATCTCTTCAAGTGAAGCCCAAGTGAAATCTTTAATATTTCGAGGTTAGACTCTTGACCCCAATGAAACCTCATTAACAACTAATAAAATCATAATGATGAATCCAAGATTTAGGTAGTCATGTATTGGAATAAAATAAAATAAAATAAAATTGACCACTTGAAAAGATAAAACATATATGTTCAAAAGCATAACGTCGAAAACAAATTGTGAAGTTAAGAGCCTTGAGAAATTAACGCCTCTCCTCACAAATGAATAAATTAATCAAGTAAATGAAGTAACCTCTTACCATACAATAATTTGTTCATGTAATTCCGTTCATTGTGCTGAGGCGAGTGCGCGTGTCCCCTCAACGCGAGGCTCCAAAATAAGGTAAAATAAAAAAATTTATGCTATGGTAGCTGGCAGTGGTTGAAGCGCCTTTCCTCCTGGTTGGTGGCCGCACCTGCCCATTTATTAAAACTTTGACTTACCATCTCCTGTCACGTGGTCTTCTTCTTCCTGCGAACCACGAATGCTTGCTTGCGCTCCATCAGATGTTGCAACAGATGAATTGCTACAGCGTGTTCTGGACAGTGGATTCTCAAAAATGGTGTTGTACAGGAAGAATCCGTGGGCGCAGAATTGAATTTCTCCTGGGAAGGCTGTGAGGAAGCATTTGACTGTATGCAGCAGCTACAGGGTAGAAAAGTAAACTTATCTCAGAAAATCAGTGGCCCAGAGAGAGCTGAATGCGACAGCTGCTACAGGGCGAGCTCAAGGAACCGTTGGTGTTGATCCTGGTGTTCTGGTTGCACGTGACCAGTCGTGATTAGTTGTTGCAAAACCTTGCAGACTGTCCCTTCTCCTGTACATGCGAATCCAATCTCTCCTTCCTCGCGTGCCTTTTTCCTTCTGCTCTGCCCATGCGTGTAGGCCCTTTGGTTAGTGTTTCTTGTGTTCGAAGTTGGTTTTTAGCTATGCCTGAGTCGGGAAGATTCAAGTGTGTCCGTGGAGAGGGAGAGGACTGGCGTGCACGTCTTTTCTTGTTTCTACGATCTGCTCATCCTCCGGTTGCAGGCTTGCATTCTATGAGGGTTTTTTTAACTTCGTTTTCCTGCTCTTTATCTTTTATTTCGAGGAGTGGTCGTATTGATTAAGACATTGAAAGTGCTTGTTCCCGCTATTTCACTTATGTCTTTGCAAGATCTTGCAGCTGTAGCAGAAAAACGAGGTAAAGTTTTAGTTGAGCTGTCTTACCTTTTCATTTTGGAAAGCCGCTTCCAGCCAGGCTGCAGGCCAATGTCTTTGCTTATTGGTGACAGTTATGTTGCTCTAAGTTGGGTTTGATATAGTGGTTACAGTTGAAGCTGCAAGATAGGGAAGTAGGCGTGTTACCTCCACGTTCATTGGGTGCTGTATGGTGTGTTCTTGTTGGGGATCCACAGCAACTGCCTGCAACAATAATTAGCTAGGCAGCAGGCATGTTGCAGTAGTAGAAGCCTGTTTGAACGCTCCAACAAGCAGGTGGTCCAACCTTGTTGTTATCTGTTCAGCATCGATTACACCCTCAAATTCGGGATTCTCCTTCAAGGAGACGGATCACACCCGCGGGCACAGGAGATCTATGCAATGTTGGAGAAAATGTCTTGGGAGATGAAGGTAGCAGGATATTTTTCAGACTCAGATCATGTACTGAGTTTTGTTTCTTCATAATCATTTTGTGGCAGTGAGGGTGTTTCCAGCAGACCTAATGAAATTTATTTACAAAAATTCTCTATTGAGATCTTATTTGTTGTACGATGAAACTCATGGGAGAGAACCTCATAGGGGCCGAGCTGGTTCATATCAGAATATTCATGAAACACATTTTGCTTTGCAATGATATGAGCTTCTTCAACGAGTCACTATGTTGGCAGGCATAAAGGTCTCTGTTGGAATTATCACACCTTACAAGCTTCAGCTGCAATGTTTGCACCGAGAGTTTGATGTTGTCCCCAAATCTGATGAAGGAAAAGGATTGTGTATCAATACGGTAGATGCCTTTCAGAACCAGGAGCGATGTAATCTTTATGTCTTGTGTCCGAGCTTCAAACCATGGTCGGTGTTTAGCGTTCTAGCGCAAGTGCTCTCGGACTGAGTGGTAAGTAGTTCGACTCTCACCCCCAAAGCAGCTGCATTGAAGCAATCTAGTGTTTGGACAGCCACCTTTTTTCATTCTTCTATTCGTGCCTTCAAAAGGGAATCCTGGTGTGGAATATTGCAAGAAAAGACCAGCGAAGCAGAGGATAAAGTAGAGGGGTGGTGTGGCAGCATCCGGATGTTCACTGATGGTGGATGCGTTAAAATAGGCAAGATAGACTAACCATATACATAATATGCTAGTATCTAATAAACCTCTTGAAATGAAACTTTTTCTTTCTAGAAATTGGCTTAAATCCGTGATTTGTGGATTTGCATTCAGTATGTGGTTAATAGTTGTTACTTCTGGATTTGCCTCTGTTGGTTGTTCTTGTTGACGTGATCAACCCATTTATATATATAAAACAAACAAAGGTTCTCAGTGTATGCTTTGATTGATCATATGAAATATATATAATATATAATTTTAAAGTTACTTCCTTCTGCAAAAATGTCGTTGTTTCTTTTGTGAACCTGGGTATGTAATCACCCCTAGAACGTTGCAGCATTGACTAGTATTGGTTTCCTGTTATGTTGTTGTCCTAGAGGAAAACATACAGTTAAATTATTATTATTATTTTTATGATAAGCGTGATTATGCACTTCGTGTATTGTGCAAATTATTAGGGCTTTTGGAAATTAGAAGTTCAATTTATATGCTTGTTAAGAAGGAAGTTTTGGGCCGAAAATATGTCTCGGGTTGATAGAAGGGATTAAATTATGGATAGAACCCCATTTTGATTCTACTCTTTCTATGAGTAAAATTTGATAAAATTAATGACCTTTATGGTGTTAAGATATGGTATGTTGATGATTCCTTGTGTGATCGATTTAATCATGTATAGACATAATGCCTTGATGGAGTAAGGTAATATCTTTCACGGTTCGTGAAAGTTAAGGTTTTCATCAACTGCTTAAGGTAACATGAAGTTCCTTAATTTAGTCAAACTTGTTTTGTACTTCCTCCTTGATGAGTGACCTTTCATTGCAAATTTAGAATGATTGTGATGGAAGGCCGTGAATATATTTTGTTGTCAAAAAGGGAAAAGAAGTTATGGAATAGTTTGTTTTTGTGTCGAACGTAATAATTGTAATTACATCATTATAGAGGTTCGTTATTGGAGGATATCTATCTTCAATGGTATATTATGTGTTTAATCTCTACATAGGTTACCATAAACTTAGTGATGAGGTGTAAATTAAGGAGAGTTGAGAGACCTTTTCCTTTGTATACATCGTTTATGATTTTAGGAAGTGAGTTGATGTCGGAAAATTCCAACCAAGTCTAGATTCATGGCTATGTTCCTCTAGAACGGGAGGATTATAAATCTAAGGTATTATGAAAATTGCAAGGATGTGTTTAGAATGCTAGATTGCCTACTCAACTTGGGTATTAATGAGGCTTGTCGCTATTCCGGCCCTGGTCATGTTCAGTAGGTAGGCTGTTAGGCAATGCCTATTCCGGACATTCTTACCGTCCTTTCCACTTATCCTTATTAGCTATGAAGTCACTTATTACCTAGGATATAATGGTTGTGGGTTTGAATATAATATTTTCATCCTTTAAACCTTTTTGATTACATGATGGAACTTTTTTTTTACCCTCGTTGTTCGTTTATAGCCTATTAGGCCTATGTCCCTACGGAACGATTCCAAAACTATATTCTTTTTGGCAGCTAAGATCGGGCCTGGTTTTTATCTTTTGACTTCACCTTGAGAATGTGGATTGATGGGTTACACTTTAGATTTCAATCACGTAATCTATGGGATTACATGATTGAAATCCTAATACTCTCAACTCTTGTGTCTAATCATTTAAATTTCATAGTCTTGTGTTTTTGGTTGTCAAACTTTTGTAGTTTTAGAGGTATTTGCATAACTAAAACTTATGGTTTTCTTCTTAATTGATATGTTGAAAATTATATCTTGTTTCAAAAGGTTGTTGGAGATTAGTACTTTGATCCATTTCCTGAAATAGAATGTTTCCTTTCATGGTATTGTTAGCTAGTAGCTTATTGTTGCTATGTATAGTCTTATCTTGCTCAGTTCTCATGAACTGACTTAGGTTATTAATTGTTGCAGATGGCTTACATGGTTAGATGATGGAAAGACTTGTAGATTATTGCATCAATCTTGGTTATGATGTTCCTTTGTACGAATGTGTATTATGTTATAAAATTTGGAAAGAGCCTTTGGACATTTTAGAAGAAGGGTCAGTGCCTAGTAAATGTATTGTAGAGTATTGTTTGTTAATATTGAAACTTTGGTTTGTTTGGTTATCATGTGAAAGATGAAATTATATTACCGCTTGGTTATGGGATATTCTAGTGAATTTTAACCCTTAGTATAGTAGCGGGGCATGTCCCATGTTATTACTCTCTTGCTCCCTAGTCATGGTTCAATAGAGATGGTATGTCCCTTTGATTTGTGCATCATGTTGGAATGAATTGATATAACCTTGTTTTGTTTCCGCAAACGAGTACTGTTAAACTTTGCTCTTGAGTTAAAATGTTGAGTTGTAAATCCTCCTAAGGCTTAGTAGCAATGAGTTTGTAAGCACTATAAAGTGAGCTGGATAGTCCTGATAAAAGTTAAACCAAAATTTATGTATATGAACATATTAATGTAGATGTGATCTACTTGATAACCTTTGAGACCTGGAACAATCAAGAGGAAACTATCTTTTGTAACGAAATATGATAACTTATTATTATTTTTTTTTATTATTCGAGCCAAGCTAATAAACATTATCCTTTTATGGTGAAATCTTAAATGACCTCATGGTGAAAGCAATGGTTAGATTTTAGAAGATGATAGGATTTAATAAGTAGGAGGGAAATCGATTAATTAAACCTTAAATCTCTCTCTATCGTTTGGAATGTTCTCCTTTGTCAAATTTAATGAAGTAAAGTCTAGATGGAACATTTAACCAATCTTGATAAACTCTTAACCTCAATAAAAGACTGATAGTAAACAATGTGACCCTGAAGCTAAATTCTGTTGTCCTGTTCTGTTAACCCTTGCCTTGATTCATGGTGATATTTCTTAAGCAAGGTCCAAATTTAATCCTTAAACAGGAAGGCTATTGTTATGAACCCTAAGCGGTACTTTCCACTCAATCGGAGCTTATGCCTTCGCCTGTGCAATAGAGGTGTGGAACATGTGTTAGTGGCTTGAGTAAGTTTAATTAACCTTGTAAGAAATGGAAAATGTTCTAAAATAGAATGAATAAAAATATTTGGACATCAAATTGATGATCCCAGTTTAGAAAGCTTGGCCTTAAGCTATTTAGTCAACCGTTGAAAATAAAGAAGTTCTCCCTTGCAAAAAGAATTGTGTGAATCGTTACATGAAATTTTATAAGAACGTAAGTTAAACATTAAGAGACACTTTAGTAAACAAGAAAATTTAACAAGAAATTTCCCATGGGATGCCCTAATGTGTGAGTGTGTCATGGATTGGACTTCCATGTTGTCTTGTCAAAAGAAGAGTACATTGTCCTTGATAGGTGTGAATGTTTCCGTGCTGACCTTGTGGTCTCCCCATAACAAGTGGTTCTGGTGGTGGTTGTAACCTTGTGACGACATGTTGTGTTGTGTTGTGTTGTGTCAAAGCAAGTCAAAAAAAAAAAAAAGTTATCCCTGTATTTCACTTGTGTTGTCCTTGTGTTGGTATTTTTGGGTCGTTCTGTTCACTGCTTGTATATTAACTTTAGCAAGGTAGGAGAAAACTCTTCAAAGGAGACATGAACTTCAGATTCTCCTATCATGGTTTCTCCGGGAAAAGTAAAGAATGTAAAAGCACTTACAGCTAAAACATGATTCTAAAGAAACCTTCTGTGGGAAAACCTTGTTGTAAAATTACATACTCTAGATGTACCATTGTGTCCTAAGTGTGTGCCTCATGTTAGTTGTAACTAGTGTGAGTCCATGTTGTGGAAAGCATGTCTTTAGTTGATTGTATTCCCTAGAGAACTTGTGTAGCTTCGTATTATCTTCAAGCAAGTCAAAAAAAAAAAAATCTGTCTTTTACTGTGTTGTTCGTGTGTGTGATATTTGGGTCGTTACACTTGGTATCAGAGCATAGGTTCATGCTCTCAAACCTATGGGCCGGATTGGTGTTGTATGATGATGTTGCATGGTGGTGGTGGTGTTACATGATGATATTGCATGATGACGATGATGTTGCATGATGGTGGTAGATATTGGAAGAGTAATGTGCTTTAAACGTGATGTGATTAATGTCGTAATTGTGATATTGTGAACACACGTGATGTGTATGTCACTTTGTGCGTGTTTGTGATCATGTTGATATGTTAGGGATGGGAGTATTCTCTCTCCTTCTTGTGGATTCTAGGAAGAGTTCACGTGTGAATTATTGTTTGTGATGTGTGAAAAGAATTATAATGTGGATGACGTAGTGTTGGAGCATTGTGGCATATTGTGGTATGTAAGTGTATCAATGTGTTGTATGACTTGATTGATGTTAAAAGAAATGAGTTGTATCATGATGTTTTTACCATGTTCTGAAGAAATGTGTGTACCACCTTGTTATGCAGCGGTAGATGTCATGTTGAGATGTACTATGTTCATCGTATGTATGACTGTGCAAATATGTAATGCTTCATGTTGTGATTTTGGGTCATACGGTGAGTGTATGAACCCTATCGTATGGTGCTTGCACTTTGGGTGCAGAAGGTGGTAAAGTGATGTGTTACACTCAGTGAATGTATGATCGTGATCTACCCTGTATATGTACCATATGTAAGACGTTATGGTAGTTATGTGTGTGCCACCGTTATGTTAGTGATGTTGTTGTATGTTATGTTGTGAACCTTACGCTAACCAACCCTGAGGGTAATCGGAAAAAGTGTATGTTGAGAGTGAGGAATGGTGTACCATGGGTCAATAACTTGAGCCAAAACTCGGTTTAGTAGACAACCTGTGATCCTTCCTCTCTCCCTATGTGGTTGTATGTATGCAACCTAAGTGCAACTATGACTATGTTTAGCCTTGTCGAAGTGGTGGCGGGATGATTCAGATGGAGGTGATGACGGTTGTATTATTGATATGTATTTTGTGAGTTGAGGCTCGATGTCCGTTAAAGTGCAAGAACTTGTTGAGTACCCATTTGGTGGCTAGATAAGGCCACACGCTTATCATAATGTGACATTATTATAAGTTGATTTTATTCATAAATTGAGCTTTTTACTTTATTTTGTAAGGACCATCAGCTTTTCTTGATTGCCATGCTTTACAATTTTGGGCATTTCCTTGGTTTGTGGCACTAACATGGGGATTTTGATACTAACTTTGGCTATTTGGCCATTTATTTTAGCTTGATTTGGGGTCTTATTTTAAATTTGGAATTTTACCACCTTGCCACTTGGCACTTTGATTGGATTGTTGTCTTTGGTTCTATTGTCGTGATGTGTGGAATAGGGTCATAGGATGCACCATGGATTGGTTGGACCTATGGACCCGCTTCGTTGTATGGGGGTACACCCCAAGGAGTACATATAACTAGTGGGTTGTTGAACCACATGTTATTATGTCACTTAGGTTAGGAGTGTTCGAACTCTATGTGTCTTGGACCATAGGGTCAACCGGCCTCCTTGAGGGAGGCATAAGAGTTTGAGGGAGGCATAAGAGACTTGAGGGAGGCATAAGAGTTTGAGGGAGGCATAAGAGACTTGAGGGAGGCATAAGAGTTTGAGGGAGGCTTATGATATTTATCTGTATGGTTGATGTTTGGGATATATGTTGAGTTATTGTGATGTTTGGTAGTGGTCTTTTGATGTATGTGTTACTCATGTCAGGTGGATATGTGTTGTGATGTTGTGAATATGTCATTGTTTCCCTTGTGGACACTATGTACCTGTAGCATGGTGTGGTGTTATGTGATTTTTTTTTTTCATTGATGCAAATTGAGGAAATGTCTGGTGGATTGTAGTACTCTTTTGTTTGAGTATTTTATATGTCAGTCATAGATGTGTGACGTGTACTATGATATGTGGACTGTGCCTAATCCATTCCGTATTTGAGTAACCTTTTTGTGGTGTAATACAGTCTTGAAGTATATACTTGTGTGCTTGTGAATCTGTAGGGTCTTGTGAACCTGATAGGGTGTTGTGTTAGCAGTTCATGTTGGGCACCCACAATAAGGAATAAATCAAAACCCTTCAATGATGATATTTTTAAAAGAAACTAAAACTAGAAATAATGTTAACGGAAAGAGACTAATGAAAATAATAAATAAGAAGGAACTACCAATCTTCACAGAACATTGAAAGTTAAAATTTCTACCAAATGTTCCTAAGGCTACCCTGTGGCCGTGCTTTAATCAGCTAAATTTTAAACCATAGGGTGTAATGTCTCCTCTACCTGTCCTTGGTTGCAAATCATTTCCTTTCCTCTGTGTAATGTCGCATCGAGGACGATGCTTTCTTAAGGGGAGGAGAATGTAATGCCCGTTCATTGTTTACTCCTGGCAAGCGGCCTGTCCCCAAAGCGTGGGGCTCCAAAAATAAGATAAAATAAAATTTTTTTGCATGGTTAGCTGGCAGTTAGGTGGCAATTTATGTTTCCTGTTTGGCGTGGGACAGTGGGAGTCGGTGGAGTGTTGGGCGCATCTTCCTTTTATTAAATTTTTGGATTTGCAAATCTTCTGTTGACTCCTCTTTGTCATGTGGTCTACTTGTTTTTCTGCCCAAAACCACGAATGTTTGTTGTGCTCCATCAAATGTTGAAATAGATGAATTACTTCACTTGCACAGACAGTGGATTCATTGATGGTGAAATGAAGGTCGACACCCTGATGTTGTGTGGGTGGTGTGGATCCTCAAAATCATCTTTGTCGCAGGTAGCTTAGTGGAGCGTAGAACTGATTTTTTCTCTTTGGGAGGGCCGCGAGAAAGATTTGTTTGTATCACGGCGGCCTCAAGGTCGAGAGGTAAACTTATCTCAGAAAACCAGTGGCCTCCAGAGAGAGTTGAGTGCGACAACTGCTGCAAGGTGATCCCAAGGAACCGTTGGTGCTGAACCTGATGTTCTGGTTGCGCGCGACCATAGTCATGATCTGCCATTGCAAAATCTTGCAGCTGTAGTAGAAGAACGAGGTAAAGCTTTAGTTGAGCTGTCTTGCCTTTTCTTTTTGGAAGTCACTTCTGTCCAGGTGGTGAAACTAACATGGAAGAAGGTCGATCAAATCTTGAGGCAAGTCTTGCAAGTCATTTCAGCAGCAAGCATGGAAAAGGGACGTCTCTGAATGATGTGTGCACCAAACTTTAAATCAGTGAGCTCACCCTCTCCGATGTTCCTCCCATTAGATTGTCAAAGGATAGAAATGGTGATATGCAGTCTCATCACAATAGGAGACTATGGGTGTTTCGAGAGGCAGGCGTGAGCAACGTGAAATCCCAATTTGTCTGAAAGCCTCTCTCCCATAAGCTGCCTCCACCAGCTGCATCTCGGCATGCCACTTTCTCTCCCAAGGTCCGAGGACAGAAATAATCTACTGCACAAGCATCAATATTTTGTAAAAACCATTTTCATGAGGCTCTTGCAGAGGAGTTTAGGGCTAAGCAGATTTCCATGGGAAGGGACGGATCAGGCCAAGGGCTTTCTTTATCACTATCATCTCATCATCCTTCGCTTCAACAATTTGAAGAAATGGCAAGCCACCATGCAAATGTCTTACAGGTTGCTGCTGCAACAGAAGCCAAGGCTAAATCAGAAGAGCTTTTCAACAGACAAGGCACAAATGGCGGTCCTGGTCCAGGCACAGGCTATGTTTCTTCTTATTCAAGAGAGGAGAATATTCCTGGGAAAGGATATGTGGGGGGAGGTTCAACAATGGAACTACATATGAATGTGGGTCCTTCAGGTCCATTTGCAGGATATGCCACGGTTTGAAAAACTCAAAGTACCTGAAACCTGCTCAAGAGTTATTGGATGAGTTTTGCTATGTGGGAAGAGGGATTCAAACCAGCAACATGCTCAAACAGAAAGTTCTTCTAGATCGGACGATTGGGTCGATAGAAGTTTAGTATCTGGTGCCAATGCAGGTGAGAATAATATTGGCATTAAAAGTGAATTTGGTGGGAAAATTGTTAGCTCCACTGCAGCAGCCACATCATCATCGACTTACGCTTCTAGAGAAACACCCAATGAAAGTGCAATGGAGCAGGCAGCCTATTCAGGCGATAGATTCGAAATACAGAGGAGGAAAACTAAGCTTTCAACCATGCTTGAAGAGGTCCACCGGAGATACAGACAGTATTGTGAGCAGATGCTTATGGTGAAAACCTCATTTGAATCTATAGCAGGTATGGGGGCAGCTTCTCCATACACTAAACTAGCTTTGAAGACCATGGCCGAGAGGAATATGCGACCCGACCAAACTATGGGCAGAGATGCACTTTTCGGACTATACAATTGATTTTATGAAGACAAGAGCATGGCCGTTAACAGAGTTTGGACCTTCAAAGCAGTGAGAAAGAGAAGTTACCTTTGGTTGGGTTCTTTATTGCAGGCCCCGTCCATCTTGTTATCGACTACGGGAGCTTAATCAGGCACGATATTCTCTATACCATTGATTCTTATGTTGTTATTTAACTGATTCATTAAATAACTCTACTCTTCATATAAATGTCTCGTGTGATGGTATGTTGTTTGGTTTCCACTTCCCTTGCTCGTTTGTATTTTTTTGGCGTTAGAAATGATTGCGTTGGTTGAAGCCTTTATATTGTTTTCTGGGTTTTAATAAATATTAGTTGGGTGAACTTTGTGCTTAAGACTAATAAAACAAAAGAGGTGGGGTTCCTGTAATGAAAATTCCCGAGTTCTTTGTGTTGGTCTCACGATTTGAATGTTTTTATCAAACATTGTCGTTGGACTCAACTTTATAGTTCTGTTTTGTTCTTATTCTTGTTTCGGTTCGAGATCTGTAGTTCTGGGTTATGTTGGGTATTTGCAAATTGGTGATTGAGTACTGTGAGTGCATTGTGTATAGGTGAATGGTGCTATTCCTGTCTCTATCCTTTTCTTTCATTTGTTTAGGTTCTAGTAACCCTTCCCGGTTGGCTTGGTGTGTGCTTAGCTTGACCGATTTTTTGAATTGAGCCAAGTTGATATTACTTTCAACTAGGTTAGTTGCTTTTGTTATTTGTTTTGAATCGCTCGAAGAAATACTTTTATTTTTCGAGTGTCATGGTTGATCGTCATAAATTGATATCAATTCATGTTCACCGTTTGGAGATTGTTGTCTTTGGAATCACCTTCTCTCCCTTGGTGACTGTTGTATGTTTTGAGGAATGTAGCTGATCCTATGGAATGTCTTCTTTTGACGATACTCACATTTCTTTTGGATAGCTTAAAATGTCAGAGGAAATACTCTTTTCTTACCTTGATTTTGTTTCACACATGTTGGAGGATACGAGATCTACTTGATCATTAGTGAGGAAGTTTTCAAATCTTAAAGTTGGGATGTTGGTTTTATGCGTAAGAAATTACTCTACGTTTTGCTCTGTAAGGATGCTTAAATTTCATTCTCGTGACTTAGAGGTTGGTGTGTTTGGAAACTCGGTGGTTGATCTGGTTTTTGTGATGATCGTTGAGATACGACCTCCTTCTTTGTCATTGTATTAGAATGGTTATGTGTTGACCGAGAAAGGTTTAAGTCAACTTGTTGTTGATTGATGATCCTTTGGAAGCTATGTATCATGTGTTGTGTCCTTGTGAATGATTGAGTAACCCTCCTGTAAGATTTATGATGGTTATGTTTGGTCTTGCCAAGTTTGTCCTTTTTCTTAAGACATTCTCTTGATTAGAAGAAAGTTTAATAGAAGGATTGTTAGGATAGGATGTGACCCATATGAGGTCAGGTTATTTGTGCGTTTCATCCCTTTTCTTCCAGTTTATTTATTGATCTTGACATAAAATTAACTGTTATAGGCACATCATCTTAATATTAATAAGTCATGTTGGTTTAGACATTCTCATGTCGATTGATTGTTTGGGATCTTCCTGTGGCATAGTGAATCCTTGGCTTGGTGAACTAACTTAAACAAATAGGGACAGATCACGTTTGAAATTAATTCTCTTCTTGTAATTGTTTTTGTTTCGAAATGTTATTTTGTTAAAATGACGGTCATTATTGTGATATGAGTGAAATTCACTATGATGTTTATTAACTGCTCCTATGAGAAAATGATAATTAAATAGAGTTAGTGTCGTCCCCTTTTATTCAGACATTTTATGCTATTGGACAACTCTTTAATTGCTCTTGTTTAGACTCTTAGATTATTTTTCATAATCAACGGTGTTTTCTTCTTCCTTGAAATAGTTAGATAACAACATATCATCTTAATGTTATAGCTTTTATCGTGCTCAGTTCTTGCGAACTGACATGTGCTAACAAATGTGCAGGAGGATTTCCTAAGTAGAAAATAAAAAAGAGAGAGAAAAAGAAACACGTGTAGAGAGTGGTTTCCAACCTTCTTAGGAACTGCTGTTGTACGAATGTTTTCCTTTGCTTTAAAACATTGGTATGGAAATTGTGAAGACTATATAGAAGGCATTGTGTTATAAATTTGTATTGTTCTCATGTAGGTTGTTATCGTTTGAAAGTCAATTTGAGAAATATTATTGTCAATAAGATTAAATGAACTTGTTTCTGACATGAGTATCCTTCGTTGATTATTCACTTTTCAGAATATGATTTATCCTTGAATTGACACACCTAATTATAATTATCTAAACTTGAATCAACTTACATCACTTTGGTTACCTTTGATCATGTGTTGTTTGGTAGAGGACTATGTTTTGAACCTAGCAAAAAGAAAACAAGAGAAAACAAATATACCTTGTGATCCCACGTAAACTAATCAACAATATCTTATTGTGGTTAGCCCTTAGAACGGTCTTAAGGTGAAATCAATGATTAAATCTTGGAAGATAATAAAATTATAATAAATAGAAGGAACTTGATTAAGAAACTCTTCTATCTATCTTACCCGTTGAAAATGTAAACAGTATACTTATGTCTATCTCTTCAAGTGAAGCCCAAGTGAAATCTTTAATATTTCTAGTTAGACTCTTGACCCCAATGAAACCTCATTAACAACTAATAAAATCTTAATGATGAATCCAAGATTTAGGCAGTCATGTATTGGAATAAAATAAAATAAAATAAAATAGACTGCTTGAAAAGATAAAACATATATGTTCAAAAGCACAACGTCGAAAACAAATTGATGAAGTTAAGAGCCTTGAGAAATTAACTGCCTCCTCACAAATGAATAAGTTAATCAAGTAAATGAAGTAACCTCTTACCATACAATAATTTGTTCACATTGTATATTGACTTTAGCAAGGTAGGAGAAAACTCTTCAAAGGAGACATGAACTTCAGATTCTCCTATCATGGTTTCTCCGGGAAAAGTAAAGAATGTAAAAGCACTTACAGCTAAAACATGATTCTAAAGAAACCTTCTGTGGGAAAACCTTGTTGTAAAATTGCATACTCTAGATGTACCATTGTGTCCTAAGTGTGTGCCTCATGTTAGTTGTAACCAGTGTGAGTCCATGTTGTGGAAAGCATGTCTTTAGTTGATTGTATTCCCTAGAGAACTTGTGTAGCGTCGTATTATCTTCAAGCAAGTCAAAAAAAAAAATCCTATCTTTTACTGTGTTGTTCGTGTGTGTGATATTTGGGTCGTTACAGATTATGAATTATTGTTGACTTGATTCAGTTACGATGAGTGATGATTATTAAAGACATTTTGGATATTGATGTTGATATACTATTTAACATGGTTATATTATGGATATTGTTCGGACATGTGATATTTGGATATTGTGAGTAGACCTAAAAATAGAAATTATTTGATGATGATATAGTTGTTGAGTAAAATTACAAATGATCTTGTTGATTACATGAATGTTGTTGTGATTCATATATCTAGATTATCTTGGAATTTTATTTATATTATTTTTAATGTTCTGCTTTATGACCACGAGGCTAAAGGAGGTATTTTTATTTTACGAGGTTAAAATATCACAACAAACATCGGGGATTGGAGACCAACCACATTAGAATTATAGATGAATTTAAAAAGATCACCATGGCAAATAGTATTTGTTTGTGTTTGTTTGTGTGTGTTAGGGATTCCCTTGGGGAGATCACCTTTAAATGTGACAAGAGGGTTATGTGTTTTTATTTATTTGACCCTTTTTTTAATGTTGCATGTGTTTATTTTGTGATGCATTTGCCCCTTTCTTTATTTATTAAATGTTGTATTAATATTGTGGGTAAGCATGTTGTTAATATTAATTAAATAAAATATGTCATAAGAAAGTAATTAATAGAGTTGTTGGCCTTGAATTAAAGTGTTGTAAGAGATGTGTAAGTGATGTGTAAGTTAACTTTTGAGTGTGAAACACTTCATCTTCTTAGAAATTTGAATTTGTCCTTGAAGGCTGATTTTGAAGGCTTGTCGGACAAGTTAAACTTATCACATACCTCTTAAATTTATTTACCAACCATATCTATGGTTGGAGAGTTGAAATTTTACTCTTATAGTATTTTTTGAGATGACAATTGTATGTTTTAATTGCACTTTTCTTACATGATTTAATTTCAGTCATTTGGGGTGTGGGTTGGATTTGAGTGTATAAGTAAACTATCATTTTATTCACCCACCTATTTTTATGCATTAGGGAATGAATTTGACTTTTGGGGTTGGAGTTGAGGATGTGTGATGTGGCATCCTACATGGATCTACTTCATCCTATTCCCTTCCCTCTTCTATAAAATTCAAATTCCTTACCTTATTTTGGGTTGCTTCACCTTGGGATGTGTGAATTTTTTTAATAAAGTTTCACCGTCACCCGCTTGGACCGTAGTCAATAAGGAGTTGTCACATGGCATCGCGAGGTGTTAGCGGAAGCATTGGTGCATTTACCCTTTTTGCCCTTCGGGGTGTTAAAAACATTTTATCCCCACCACCCAATTTTTCCCACATTGGCTTAGGAGGTGCTATGTGTCTCTTGTGGCCTTACGCGAGCGCAAGTGCAAAGGTGCATTTTCGCCCTGCATGGGAAATTTCTAAAACGTCTCCCATGGCCCTACCGGCGACTCCTTCCCAGGAAAAAGTTCTCCTCGTGGCTGCAGACCCGCCGTGGCGAAATATTTCTCTCCACAGCCCACGAGACCCACCATGGGAAATATTTCTCTCCCACCTGAGACCTACCCTTGGGGCAAATTTTCTTCCTTGGGCCCCTTTGGCCTACTCTTGAGAAAATTTTCACCCCTAGGCTTGCCGGTCCATAACTTGAGAAATATGATGAGTTAGGAGGACTTCTTTATATCAATAGAAAGATGAGGAAGTTTTCTATCCATTGGGAATGATTTAGGGAAATTTTGAATGGGATAATTTTTAGAAAAATCAAGTTTAATCTTTAATCCTATTAGAGTGGGTATGGTGAGGAATTACCCTCTGACCCTAATTGAACTTTCTAACCCTAAATTTAGGACCTTATGACCTATAATAATTGTTAATTATAGTAGAAAGAAATATTCTAGTGGATTAGAATTGATCTGGAACATGTTAGTGAAAACTGTTGTATTGTAAACTGGTTGTAGACTCCTTTAAACAAAAAAAATTATCCCATAATTTTCCTAACTAATCATAGGTTGTTCTTGAGTCTCAAGTGGGTTGTTTTAGCTGGCATGACATACCACATTCAAGCATTTTCAAATCCAAACATGGAATTGGTCCTTAGTGCTTATAGTCGAAACTTGGTGCTTATAGTTTGAAGTTTTCTTTTGGTAGTTTGGAGTTCACTAATTAAAGATAATTAGATGTTTGGTATATGAGTGATAATATGCCTATGTAAAAATTCTAAAGCTACTTATTTGGCTTTAAAGTTGACTTTTGCAGTCTAGAGCTAGGTCGGAGCTGCTTGTAAGAGTCAAACCTTTTCCAAAGCTAGTTGCTTCAAAATCACATTCTGATTAGCCTTTCTTTTAGGCATTCAAACCTTTATTTTGACAATGGTATGAATAAAATATCTATAATATTCCACTCAAATCTATAGTATTGAAGTTATATCTCTCCATCGAGAGTAAAGGATCAATAATAATTAAATCAATACTTTCCATATAATACATACCACATATATAGGAGAGGATCTCTAACCTCTCCCACTAAATCTAAGTATGTGTTTAACCACCTTTATTCTGTAAACTATCTCACCCTACATTCACTTGACCTTCCCTAAAATCACTAAGTGAGTTGAGAAAACAAATCACATAAGATTAAGGAGAGTGATTTTAGGGAAGGTCGAATGTAGGGTGAGATAGTTTAGGGAATAAAGGTAGTTGAACCTCAACCTAGATTTAGTGGGAGTTATCGAAGATCCTCTACTATATATGTGGTATGTATTATTGGATGGAAAATATTGATTGAATTATTATTGTGCTTTTTATCTTTCGGATATGGGGTAAAATCCACACTTGGTGTTAGATATGGTTTCGGGCTGCTTGAAATCTCACCCCACTCATGCTTCGTTTGTTAAGTTGATTAAGGAAATTGGTTACAGATCTCATGACCTCTGTGACTCCATTCCCTTATTCTATTCTCATTCATTTTTTTCAAGTCAAGTGGTGCAAGTGAAATACTATCGGGATACCACGGGCCTCACACGAAATATAATGTTTGTAGCATCGACCCTTCTTGCATATTTTTCAATGGTAATAGAGCATACCATGGACCTTGCAATGAAACCGCTGACATCCATCATTCACCTGCATAATCTTCTCTCTTCCACTATGTTCATTCTTTCTGTAGTTTTTCATCCATTTTGTTCACCATTTTCATACCCAAAATTAAAAATGGTTTTCAAAAAAAATAAAATAAAAAATGTTCTTAGATTGGACATATTTGTGAAGGACAATTATTATCTTTATTACAAAATTTTTATGAAGAAGAAAAGTTGATTTCATGGTGACTAAAAAAGATGATTTGAGGGAAATAATGTTATAGATCTCTTTACCAAGCATGACTATATTCGGATCTGGGCATCTCTACTCTTTATTACAATGAGTCATCCACTTGTGAGTTCTATAAAAAATTATTTCAAGTCTCTACAATGGCACCATCAAGCCTTTCAAATGATTCAACATGTTTTTTGATTCTCGATCTTCCCTTTTTATTTAGTAGAGAAGTTACTGCTTGAATACTTGAGTTTCCCTCATATTCTTGTAAAAATTTCCCGATCTGAGTTCGTAATTGCACATTGTGAGCTTGATCTTGGTCTCTTTTCCTCTCCCTACAATCATAAACTCTAGATCATTATTCCTCTTAATATCTAAGCTACTCCACACTTCGCTCCTATTTTTATGGTTATGGGAATCCAACATGTGGTAGACTAAGATCTATAATGTTTCCCTAAAATTTAATCTTTAATGTGGCTCTCAAAACTTTACATGTTGTTGAGCCTAAATTAGTGAAACATATGACCTTTTGGCATTTCTGATTAAATTGTGGGGTCCTTGAGGGATAGTCAATCCGATGTTCAAGAACTCAATTCTTTGCATGCATCAACTTGTGTTGTAATTCCCACTCTTCTTAGACACTTATTTTAATAATATTTTGATCATTGTTGATTACGGACATGGAATTTGTTCGATATTTTGATAGACTATTATTAGACACTATGAACATTGTGCATATTAGTACATTTTGACATTTATTCTTGACATTGTTGTTATATTGTGATTAACATACATTCTTTATATGGACATTATTTGTATGTTACGACTTATATTATAAATGGTATGAACTACTAGCAAACATTGATAGATGATAATATAGTATTATTTAGTTTTATATTGATGCTTTGGATTTTGAATGATGATGATTATATTTAGATATTAGACTAACCTATTGATCTTTTTGATCTATGATTTATCAAAATTGAGATGTTTTGTGATTTCAAATAATTGATAGAATTTCCTAATTCTAATGATAATGATATAGCTTTGTGTATGATGTTGTTGGATGATATGTATGTGTGTGTGTTTTATTTATTGATGTATTTGATGTGGCCTTGAGGCAAAAGAGGTATTGTTTAATTGGTTAAGAAACTATATAACGACATCAAGATGGGGTTTATGAGATTAACAATGGAACAATATTGAATATTAGCATCAATGACACCTTGGAAACTTCATGTTATGTGTCTTGTTGTGTTTTCTTAGAGGTCACTATGGGACAGGTAACCTCATATGTAACCAAGGGGTTTGAATGTTGGTTTTAATTCCCTTATTTTTATTTGTTTAGTTTTGCATGTGATTTATGTATTGTAATCTATGTTAAATTTTTTAGTGCTTAAGTAATGGATTTCGATTAGTTAATTGATCATGTGATTAAGTTGAGTGAGATGTGACAAATGGACATTTAACGGGTTAAGTAGTCCTTGATGCTTTCTTGATTTTTATTAGATTTGAATTTATTTTTGTAAGTGTACTTGTATGTTTTACCCAAAATCGAATTTTTACTTTGGAACCACTTTTGAAGGTTTTTAGAGAAGTTAGACTTGTCTCATGCATCTTAATGTCCCCACCGACCATACCTATATTGGGAAGGGTTAATTTTATCCTTTATTATGTGTTTTGGAGGAAAAAAGGGGAGAATAATTGCACTTGTCTTACAAACTCTTTTATTGTGTCTTTGGAAAGTATGGGTGGATGTTGTGTGTGTAAGAGGAACTTCTCATTCCCTCACCCACCTGTTGATTAGCCATGGTCTTTTTGTTGGACCAAGTGAGGTGGATTTGAGGAGAAGTGATGTGGTATCCTACATGGAGCCACCTCACCCTGATCTCCTTTTTTATATTTAATTGAAGTGATTTTAGAATTTTGGAGTTACTTGTTTATTTTCACACTTGCACATATTAGAGATTTTTTTCTTGGTTGTTTTCTTGGAGCTTAGAAGCTTGCTTTGGATTTGGGCTTAGAATTTGAGAGTTATTTCTTGAAGATAGGAGTCTTTTACTATTGTAATGTAGGTACTTATACTTTGCAATTTACTTCTTGAATGTATGTGTGTTTTGTGTTGAAAAGAAAGTTGAATGTATTTATTTTGGATTTGGGTAGTATGACCTTAAGGATGGTGTGGGAGAAGGAAAATGGGGATATTTTGAGGAGGGATAAGAGTTTTTTATATGCATTTGGAGGGAGTTTGGGTTGGGTGTTTCATCTTGTGACATCAAGCCAAGAAATATTTCTTGCTTATCTTGATATGTTTCATTTGAGGGAGTGATAAGAGATTGAGGGAGTGATAAGAGATTGAGGGAGGGATAAGAGTTTAGTTTTGTTTGTGTGGATGAAGATTTTGGAGGCTTTTAAGGTGGAAACTTAACCCATTGGGAGGTATAAGGGATTCCCCATATTTCTCTTCTCCTTGGCTTAGATTTTAATCCTTTGTGTTTGGGAAAATTGTCAATTTTGTTATCGGTTATTGTGTTTGTTGTGTTGCAAGTTTTGTGTTGTTAATGGATGTTGTTGAAGCCCTTGTAAAGAGTTTCCATGGTTGCTTGATATCCCTTATTGCTTCATTGTTGGGGCTCGGGGGCCAATGAGAAGGGAGGCTTCCCCTTCTCATTAGAATATAGGTTGGGAGGAGAGTGTTGCCTACTCCCCCTTCCTTGTTGTTGTGATTTGGAAATGAAGAAAAAACTATGGATTTTCAAGATGTTCGTGCGAAGAAGACATATGCATTTGAGACCAAAGAAGGATTCCTATTCGTTTAAATGTATTATGATGTTTCCACTTTGAGTGGAAGGCTTGTAAATACTTATTTTAAAATGAGTTCTTGTAAATTTATTTATCAAACTATGTATTGTAATGGTTGAATGAAGAAAATTGTAATTTGTATTTCAATGGAAATGGAACTCTTTCAAATCTGAAATTTAAACAAAAAGTTTGCATTGTATCTTAATTTTGAAAATGGTATTCTTGCATTGAAAATAAAGTGAAAATATGTTTGCTTCTCTTGAGGTACTTCTTGACAACCTTGGTTGTAAAGGAAAAAAAAGCGAACTTATGTTTGAGTTATGTTATTCTTTTCATCCTTTTCAAATAAGTATGTAAAATGTTAGTATCTTACAATGTAAATATTGCAACAACAATAAAACACATTAGAAAAAACATAATACACATTTAATATACAAACCCTTGTGTTTATTTAAAGTGAAAATACTAAGATAAAATAATTACACTACATATAAATTCTCTTATAATTAAATAGTTTTTAAAGTAATTTCTTTAATTCAAATATGTTTATATACAAAAAGAATAATAAATTAATTATTTTAGTTGTTAAATTTAAAATCTATTAAATAGATATAAATATATACATGTATTAAGAAATAATATAAATTATATATATGTAATACATATTAAAGATAATATATAGATGTAATGTATAATTCTAGGGGTGAAAAGGCTCGGCCGTACCCTACCCCTACCACATTTAATTAAAAACAAAATTAAGTTTAATTTTTTTATAAGAAAAAAGTGGAGCACTTATTCATTGGGCTGAAAATGGAAAAAGAGGGTTCAAGCCAGGAAGAATGAATGAGGTAAATCTCGCAAAGACACAGCGGGATAACAGGAAAGGAAACCTTTGAATGTTTTAATCAATTCAAAAGCTACCAAAAATCAAAGATAGAGAGCAGATCAAACCAAAACATGTATATTTAAAACCAACAAGACAATGGCTGGTAGTAGTAGTTTCCTCTCAGAGTATTTGAAACCACTTCAAATACAGATTCAGATCCAGATCAACCTGTTTGTTTATAGTAAAACGTAGAGATAATAGGGTTCCAGACTTTTTTCATGGGCAGCGAGCCTTTAACCCATAATTGCAGTGATTTTTGGATGACTATCAGCCAGAACGCTGCTTACCAGCTCCCGTAACATTCCTTTTGAAACTAACAAACTTGTGTTAAATTAGGGGATTTGGCGTGGTCAATGCCTCTCTGATTCAAATAAAATGGTTTGTATTATTATGCAAGTAAGTGGCAGGTATGAGAGGCTGTATGGCGTGTGTGGCTCTCTGTGTTCTTTATTGGGTTTTGAAGAGCACTTAATCGGGTTGCTGGGCGGTCTGACATGGGTCCTTTTCTTCCCTCTCAGCTTTTATTTTGCTGTCAAATACACGAAGAAGTAAACAACAAATAGAATACTTTTAAATTTATATAATTCATATTATTAAATAATACTTGTTTTATGTAATATATAAAACGTATGGTTGGGATTTTATTAATAAAAGTAACGGCTTAGTTTATAAATTATATAAATAGATTTCATAATAAAAATTCATACGTGGAAGGATATATTAAATTTAAGATAGTAAATATATATATATATATAATACAAGCTATTATAAATAAATTAGAAATTATACAAACTATTTCCCATAGAATTATTAATAGTTTGTATAATTTCTAATTTATTTATAATAAGCTTGTATTATTATATATATATATATATATATATATATATATATATATATATATAGTATTATATTACAATAATAGTATTATCATAATCACAATAAGTATCATGACAGCCTTATGATGATATTTTAATATTTATAAATTGTTATATTATTCAAAATTGGGTATTACTAATAATGTTAGCAAGTGATGCAATATAGTTCACTATCATACAATTTGTAATGCTTATAGTACTATGTTATAATTACATCGTTTAATGTTATTATCATTGTAATATTTCACCGCATGTAATATCACTATATAGAACATATTATTATTTTGTGGGTATAATATAATAAAGTGGATCTCTTGTAACTTATAAAGCATTAACTAATTCAACAATATGCTATAAGTAATAAGTAGTATATCAAACTCGTGTGAAGCCCCATAGATAAGTGAATTAGGGCAATCGACGTATATTGTCTACTTGGCTCATGGTGTCTTATCAATTGTAATATTGATCTTATAGTTTATAGGACATAATACTTATAACACATTTATTGTTGTTATAATGGTACAGATGAACCACCATGTTTAAAACTTGTAACAAGCCATCTAAATTAGTAGTCTCTTGAAGACATCGATAAAATTGGAATGATAGACGAGGAAGATTAACTTAGCCGATGTGTAAGGAAGGCACGCCCATGATTGAGACACAACTCATTCATGGTTGTATGTGAAACGTAAAGAGATAAACAATTTGATTAAGCTTTGTAGTTGCACAAAAATAAAGTAGTTGGTTTTGGGTGTGACTTTTTGGGGCATTACATGTGCATTCAAGTGATGATCCAGTATTTCCATCCTCAACTCATGGATGTGGATTTATCATTATTGGCGAGTTATTTCCATTTGTGTCTGTCTCGAGATCCTCTCACAAGCACATATTTCTTCAAAGTGGAAGAAAATCGACATCAAATGTTATCTCCTCTGTGGCGGTCT
This sequence comes from Taxus wallichiana var. yunnanensis, assembly GCA_018340775.1. Classification (NCBI taxonomy): domain Eukaryota; kingdom Viridiplantae; phylum Streptophyta; class Pinopsida; order Cupressales; family Taxaceae; genus Taxus; species Taxus wallichiana. The sequence goes on along the minus strand of CM031236.1, from coordinate 632,208,888 downwards.
GAGGCTTCGATGGTAAGACCTATGCCTTACCCAAAATCGGGGACAACATATTTCTGAAAATTTCAAATGTTTAAAACATAAGTAAAAGTTTTGTTTGATGAAAAGGATCTTATATTATATTAAAGGCAATAAGATACAAGATAGTTTTCAACGAAAAAGCAGGAGGTATGAAAGCACACTCCAAAATAAATAATAAACTAGGCCAAGCCTAGGAGAACAACATAAACACTTGGAAAAGCCTAGAAATACATAAAACCGGAAGACATAGAATCAAGTTGCCACTGACAAATAGCCCAAAAAGAGGGAGGATCATGATCATTAGGCCATCCTGGACCAAGGAGGTCCTCTGCTTAGCATCAAGAATGTCCCAACCGAGCGGTGGGGGCCTCGTCTTTATTATCGGCCATTTACCTATGTGGGAGAGATGGCAAGATGAATTCGGGGGAACTTATCGGCGGCGGTGATGCTAGAGATGTGAGTTCAAACCATCATGGGTACATGGCTCGAGAGCTACCGATGAGCCCCATCGGAGTTGATGACCAGGGGAGCCCTGACCTTGTTGGTCAAATAGTGAGGAAGCATTCCTCAGTTGAGCATGGATGAATGAACGCCACCGAGAGCGGCTCGAAGACCGCAAGGGACGGCGATCACATGACGGAGAACACTTGAGAAGGAAAAGGTGGTTCTTGGGAGACATTACATGATGGGGCATCACCCAAATTCCATAGAAGAGTCTATATATGTTTCACCTCAAAGGAAACTTTATTAGCGTGGACTTGAATCTACTGAGAGACACATTGGATATAACCATATATTTGTTATACACTTGAGAGTTGTTGATAAAATTCATAATTAGAAAATAAAAAGCATTTTCTCTTTCCATATCCAATACAAAATTTCCCCACTAAAAATATGCCAAATCAGGTCGAATATATGTAGAATTCAAGTGCTTTATCTCCTAGAAGAATGTGATCTTTAGGTAAAACACTCGAAGAAAAAAGAGTGATTCGAATTCCAAGCACGTTGTGCTTTGGGGAAGAACCGGAAGAGGTGCATCAACATTTTAAAGTGGCCTTAGAATGGAAACTTGTGAGCAAGAATGCCAATTTGAACTAGGTAAGAGCCAATTGGAAGACCTTGGTGTAGAATACACCATAGAAAATGTGTAATTTTTGGTTCCACATAGGCAGAACAAACAATGTCAAATATCCTTCTCCAACATGACAGGGAAGAATGCACCCCCCACCGAGTGTTGATTTTTTCAACCATGGGAAAATGTGGGGAGAGCCAATGGTAACCTTTACTAGCTGAATAATTACAAAAGGGGGTGTCAAGATACCACTTTCATTCCATCCACCAAGGGCGGGAGGTCTTCGCAGAATTTTTATGCGGCATAAGGTTAGGGGAGCGAGTTCATGATATCGGTAATGCTAGAAAAATCCTGGGTGGTGATCCAAAACCATGATTTATGCTCAAGCTAAGAATACCAAGATTGAGAGTCTTTGGCAGAACAAATCTTAGACGGAACAAATTCCACTCTTGAAAATCTCGAGTGCAGGAATTCCAAGGACTTCTGCAAGACACCGATTTTGAGCTTGAATAACGGTGACCACCATAAATATTGATGATTTTTAGAAAGACAATTATGGAAGCCATTACCTTTCTATTTAGCTGGGTTTGATGCATTCCCATGCTTTCCAAATACTTTTGAGCACGAAAGTGTCAACAAATTTAACAAGAATAGGAGCAATGAGAAGATTGAAAAACCTCAAACCTTTCCAAAGGGGGTGGTGTAGGGTGAGTGCTCTTTGATTCTTTGACGCAGAAGAACTTTTCACACTTCATAACCCTCAATGCATCGAGTTATCCATTTTGTAAATACGCATGCCATTGTCACTTTGAATGTCAATGAGGCCCAAACCCCTAGAATCATGGGGAAGGTGGAAAATTTCCCTGTAAATCTATGAAAGCCTTTTCCTATAAAGGCATTAGCCTAGAGAAAGGAGTTGAGGAGCTTCTCCAGTTTCTTAATAGAGGCTTTGGAAGGCACCCAACATGATTAACAATAAACATGGGTGGCTTTATAGACACAAATATTGCAGATTAGACAATATTTTTCTAGTCTTATACTTTTGTTTACAAGGTTCAAGTGTAAAATGTACCAATTAATCCCACCTATTTTCAATCTTTGTTTTATGTTTTATTTTTATTTCCCATGTGTTTTCCGATACTTATCACCCCTTTTTATAACTTCATTGAGAATCTATCCCTAATTTTGGGAACCCCACCCTATCTTTGGGGGCTCTGTAGTGTGTCTAGGTCCCACTCTGGATGCCCAAATCTATGGTTAGCCTCTCTCACTCCTTTTTGGGTCACTTCTAGCCATTGGTCATCTTTATCTTTTCCTCAGTCAGGAATTATCATGATTAATTGTGAAATTAAACTTGACATCCCTATAAATATAAAGCTTATAAGACCATAATTAGAGTCCTAGGTCATGACATCCTATCACTACTATTACTCCATCAAGGGTGCATCCATTACACCATCTTACATCAACATATTACCATGATTTCAAGCTAGGAAATTTAGTATCACACACATTCTTAGAGGAGGAAGCATTCTATTCATTCTATTCTAATATCTACATATTATATATCTACCATAGCTTGTTATTTCACAAAGTGCTGGTGACACAAGAGCACCTACGACATGACATACAAAAATCACGAGAACTACATCGGGGTTCGTAATGTATTGCAGCGCTTAGCGATAAGTTCACCGGTTTGACAACCGAGGTCATTCGGCCCCTTCTTCTTCATTTTGTATAGGGCATGATCCGAAAAATACGGTGTGATAGAGAGAGAGTGTTAAAAGATACATAGCGCTATAACAAATTAGGGTTTGGAACATTTATACTCTTACGTGTGCCGAGACTTCAAACCAGGGATGCTCGAGGTACCCAGTACACTCCTAGGCACCTTTATCAATTAAGACAGCCCAAATCTTCCCTCTATAGGACCTAAGCTGTTCATCTTCCTTGTCGAGTTCAGAGTTCATTTGCAACAACCTACGATATTGACCATCAATTATATGAGTAATTTCCTTACCCCCTCTTACATTCTAGAGTTTTATTTCACTTATATCAAATCATGTCATTGATTTACATCGCTTTAGCATATTATTTTGTTGTTATTTATTATTGTTTAGCCTCTTTATTTACAAGTTTTCTAGTCCTCTTATTTAGATTAGAATTAATACCATAATACTGCATTTAGGTTCCAATAGGCTTCTTTATTTTTTTAATCATTGTAGTGAATGCGACCATTCATTCTCATCACCTTCTCTAGTACTAAATCATCGCAATAATGTTTGTGTCCCCCTTTTTCTTTTTGGTCTATACTATATTTATCCACCATTCATGATACCTTCTCCTTCCCTACTGCGGGTTGTCGGTCAACTCGCGGCATCATTATTATCTCTATTCACGCATACTTTTAAAAATACCTAGATTGCCTTCTTCACCTCCAAAATTACTTAGCTACTCACTACATTTCTCCATACTTTCTTCAGGATATGTCTACGATAAGTTTCCACCTTAACCCTTAATGAAGATCAAATCATTTTTACATCGATGACCTCCCGCCCCCGAGTTCTTAGCACATGAACCTCCATTATATATCCAGGTGTATGTTAAGAAATTCGGTATCAAGTGTTCCCTATTCAAAAATGCATCGGCCTCAACATTTATAATCTTATTTTTCTCCACCATATCGGCATGACAACGACATCCCTTAATCATTCCATCATTTCTATTTGTGGCTTGGATAACATCCCAAAATGACTTCTAGGTATTTTATAGTTACCCATTACAACCAGCCCATGTACCCTTACTATCCCCTTCATGTATTTTCCAATGACCCTAATTATAAGATTCTACTTGGTTGGCCCTGGATCCATGCCATGCATGCATTTCCCTTGACATTCCATGCTCAACTAAAGTTTTGTTATCAAGACACAATTTATGATGTTCCTTCGTATCCTTCTCTTTTAGCATATAATAATTTCATTCAGCAACCTTTGGACTCCCTTGCTTCCCCACATGTTGGTTCATATCTCTCAGAGTATGGGTTAAGATACGACTATCTTAGTCATTTTGGTTTTTATCACTACCAAGACCACAAAGTTACAAAACTTTGGGACCTCCCTGTAGGTTCACATAAGTTTGGCCTTGGCTATCAACCTTTTGACCCATTTCCGTAATGTAACACACCATATATCATGTCACATCTGTTCCCCTATTACACCCAAAAAATATTAGTAATGATGCCCCATCCTTTTAGGACACCATTGATCCTTTCCCTATTGATGATGTGTTATTGGATCATATGGGTGCTTATGGGGATCTATGTTCTTACCATCATAAACGATGCCAATCCCTTCCCTCTGTCAATATAATTTTTTGGGGGATTATGTTAAATCCACTGATACTTTTGACCTACTTGACACTATTCTAAAAATACCATATATGGAGGATTGCTCCACACTTATCAACGAAGAAACCATACAACATAATTTGGGAATAGTTGACAATCCTTGTATTTTCTTATTAGTTGCTTTCCTTACCAATTGCGATGAAAAGGATCTCAATTAGGTCCTTCACGAATTTTCTGATATCTTTGCCTGGGACTATAACAACATGCCGGTTATTGATATCTCTACAATGATGCATAACATTTTTTCAATCCCGATGTGAAGCTCATTAAACAAACAATCCATAAGATGCATCCTAAGGTTGCACTTTTATTCAAAGAAGAAATCAAAAAATTTCTGGATGTTGGTTTCATCGACTTTGTTGACTTTCCGAATGGGTATCTAACATTGTTACGTAATGAATCTTAATGGTTGTCACTACTACTACTACTTGATTTCCAGGATTTAAATAAAGCTTCCCCAAAGGATAGTTTTCCCCTCCCGCACATTGATACTTTTTTAGAATCTACTATAGGATATGACATACTCTCTTTTATGGATAGTTTCGCGAGTTATAATTATATTAAAATAAACCTAGTTGATCAAGAAAAATCTCTTTCACTACGCCATGGTGTGTGGTTTTCTACACTATCATGCCATTTGGCCTCAAGAATGCCGGGGCTACCTATCCACATGCTATTACACAAACTTTTCATGAGTACATCCACAAAATCATCAAATATTACGTCGACATGATATTATTGCTAAGTCTCGTTGTTGTTTTTCAATGCATGTGACCTCACGGGGTTATTTGAACTATTGCATTAGTATCGTGTTCACCTCAATCCTAAAAATGTGTCTTCGGCATCACCATAGGAAAGTTGCTAGGATCTATTATCTCACATCGTGGCACCAAAATTGACCCCACTAAAATTAAGGCTATTCTCGACATGCCTCCACCAAAAAATCTATATCAACTTTGTTCCTTACAAGGTAAGATTCAAGATATTCGTTGTTTCATTGCACAATTGGGTGACAAGACTTAACCCTTTACACAACTTATGAAGAATGATACCGATTCACTTGGGATGAGCAATGTTAACAAGCATTTGATCACATCAAAGCTTATTTATTACACCCTTTAGACCTAGTCCCACCCCGAAGCTGTCCCTTTCTCTTGTATATTTCTACTACCTTCCACTCCTTTGGCATAATATTGCCCAAACATGATGACACCCATCGAGAACAAGCCATCTACTATATTATTCATACTCTTATCTCTTGTTAATGCAATTATAGCTACATTGAAGAGTTATGCCTTATCTTGACTTTTCTTTGACAAGTTACATCATTACATCCTTTACCATGAAGCTCACATTATCACTAAAGTTGACCCTTTACGCTACCTCTTTTCCCATACTCATCTTTTAGGGTGTTTATCTTTTAGGATATGCTCCGATCACGGAATTAAACCTAAAGTTCGTCTCTCAAAAAGCAATCAAGGGGATGTCATTGCTTTGATCATTTGGTTCTTTACCCCTCTTTTAGATGCTTCCCTATTTTCGATTCGTTAAAGTGATGATTTTACTGATTATACAATTGAAACACACATATAGACCATGTACTTGATGGCTTGTATTGTCGCTCGGCATCAGTTACGGTATTGTCTTTATTACGTTGAATGGTGATTTACTTCCCTTTACATTATGGTTGGGATTCTCCTATACAAATAATATCACTTAATACGAAGCCCTAATTTTAGGTTTTCTCACCGGTAAACATCTCCTCATTTGTAGCTTATGCATCCATGGAGACTCTCAATTAGTCACTAACCAAGTTAATGGCTCCTATCACACTATGGAAGAATACCTTATTCCATAAAATTACTTTGTCAAATACCTCTTAGCTACCTCCATTATCCCATGCAAGACCTTCATGATGATCAAGCCACTTTCATCATCACCCAATTAAGAAAACCATATGTTTCTACCATACCTATCACTTCTGTGCCATTACCCATAGTCATGAAACCAATTAATTTTTAACAACTATCTATAACTATTTGTACAAACAAAGACTATTCACGATACTTTACAACCCCATGAAGCCCTGCAGACTACACTTTGTGAAGCCACTCGTTATGTCATCGTCAGATTTGCGATGTTAAAGTGTTCTCTTGACGATCACCTACTCCATTGTCTTTCCCTTACAAATATTTCCACAGTTGTATCTCACATTCATGATAGCCTTTGTGGTATCCATTTTTACGGTAAATCCACAATGTGCAAAAAAATCTTATGTTAAGGGTATTATTGGCCAAAAATGAAATCCATATTCTGGATTATGCTCAACATTGTGAAAAATGTCAAAAGCATGGTAATCTCCATCATGCACCTACATATGACCTTCGACCTATCGCTCCCACATGGCCTTTTTCCAAATGGAGATTTGATTTAATTGGCCTTATAAACCCTCAATCCATAGATGGCAAAAATCCATCATTACCACCATCCAATACTTAACCAAATGGGTTGAATCCACTCCTTTATGTACAACCACTAGTACCAACATTTACAACTTTCCTACCACACACATTATCGCTCGCTTTGGTGTACCATCCACTACTATCACCAATATTCGCTCCTCAAAAAAAAATATGTCAACAAATTTAATTCTAAGTTTAAGATCAAACAATCATTTCCCACGCCTTATTACCCACAAGGAAATGGCCAAGCCAAAGCTACCAATAAAACCATTGTAGAAATCCTCTACAAAGCTGTTGATTATAGTGGTACTTGATTGACATAATCAAATACTATGTGCATTATGGGCCTAACACACTAGCATTCAAACCCCCACAAATGCTACTCCTTTCTCCCTAGTTTATGACACTAAGGGTGTTATTCCATTAGAACTCGAAATACCGACTCTCTGAATCTCTCTCAAAGGAATCCTTAAAGATGACACTTATCATAGAAATATTTTACATGAGATAGAAATTTTGGTCTCGTGTCGTGTCAAGCATTGGTAAATTGACGTGCCTACCATACCCACATTTTGCATGTTTACAACAACAAGATTCGACCTCGAGACTTCAATATGGACAAAATGTCATAAAAGAAAACCAAAAAATACAAAGTGAAGCCAGTGCTCAAAGGGAAATTCATTCCCAACTCACTTAGCCCTTACATCATCATAGAAAAACTTAGCGGTGGCATTTACCGCCTCACTTCCCTTCTACGGAAACCTCTCAAAACCCACTCAATATCATGCATCTCAATAAATAATACAGTTAATCGATGCACTACACTCACCACCCTATGACACACTCTAGTTTCTCGGTCCATACTCGACTACCAAGGGTTTACAAATCAAATGGACCATACGTACATGTAACATGTGATCATGCCACATTTCTTGGACTCGTGAACAACACTTTAGGCTATATCGTCACCCATACTCATCATCATATCATGTATTGTTATATACCTTAGGTGAAATTACCACTCCCTTCATCCATTCTACATTATTCTATTACATCCAATCATCACCTATTCTATCATCTTCTTCTAATTCATTCTACTACATCATCACCTTTCCTGCTCATCCATTAGTGGTATATGTTTTAGGATAAATCATCACTCCTTTATCTAACAAATTTGCTATATGCTTAAAGCTATAGGGCCCATGTAAAACCTTTCTATACGATGCATTCCCATCGATCCATCTCATAGTGATATACGCTTAGGGCTAAATCATCACTCCTTTATCCATCCAATTTGTGGTATATGCATATTTTATAGGGTGCATGCACACATTTCTATATGATGCATTCCCATCCATTCATATTATAGTGATTTATGCTTAGGGCTAAATCATCACTCCTCTATCACACCTAGTCATCATATATGCTTAGGTTCTAAGGTCCACAAAAATATTTCTATACATCTTATCACCATCATCTCATCCTCTAATGATATATGCTTAGGGATTAATCATCACTCCTACGATAAAAAAAAGTCATGATATACACTTCAGGTATAGGGTTCATGAACATCATCTCTCCACACATCACATAACATTACCACTACACATACACACTCATAGCGGCTTGCTAAACACAACCAACATTACTCGATCATTTATCGATGACAGACTCTTGTTTACAGTTCATTCTTTACTATTGAGGGGGGAAAAAAATGAAACTCATTGCATACGCTTCTATACACTCGAGGGACACATTGCTCCTATCATTCCATATTGGTTTCCATTCCATCCATCCATAGCATATTGCATTGTCTTGGTAGCATTTACTTTTACTTACTAGTGTTTTGCTGTTCACTTTACTACACATGATATATTGCTTTCCTATATGTCATTATCATGACACATGCACATTCATGGCTTTGTTTAGTGTGATTTTAGATATAGGAAATTTACACACAACATGGATGTTTGTCTTCTACCCTTCCTATATTGGTCATTGGGGGCATCCACATTCATCTCATATAGGTCTTTATTGTTTCATTTTGTACTTAGCATCTTATACTACTTACTTATACACACTTTGACATATTGGTTTTCACTCTAATATGCTAACGGGTGGTCCACGTGCAACACTTGTTTTTAGGACTACATGTTTCGATAAATACTTGTATTTCTACTTATCTACGTTATTTTCTATTGTATGTGGGATTTTCCTTTGATTGTGTGCACACTTGTCTCTATTTGTGGCCATGATGGCCTTACGTGTCTTGCAAGATCATGGTGATGTACCTTATTTGTAACCTACTTTGTGTGGTCTTCTTGTTGTTTTTGCGTGTTACACTACTTTGCTTAGTAGTTTTTACATTGTATTTTCTCTTAGACTTATTTACATGCATGTTTTTGGACCAACACTTTATCTTGGCTAACCATCTCCTTTTGTGTTTTCCTTAGTATCTACCAAGTGCTTTCCTTTCCTCTGTAGGGTTGAGCTGGTGCAAAATCAGAGTGCAGATGGTCCTCTCCCTGGGCTGCATTCTCCTTCCAAGGTCATCACATGTGCCCCGAAGATGGGTGGCATCATTAAGGGTTTCTAAAAACATGTTGTATCTACATCGGTTCACACACAACCGTGATCTCAGACCATTCTACAAACTCCACACATAGCGGACTTAACATGACATGGTGTCCTTGGGTAATTTTACAAAGTGGTCACAGGATCATGGATTACGGTGGGTATCCTCTCTACACTTCTTCATCCCGGTGGTGTAAGATCACTAAAAACACCAACGCACTATAGAGATCTTTTCAACAAATTTCAGCATAAGTGGTTAGAGTTGGAGGACACAAAACATTTCCTCCCTACACTTCTTCAGCCTAAGGTGGCATGAGAATGCCTAAAAAAATCATGACATTACAAGTTATCCTTCTACACCCTTTTTCTCAACATGGATAAGGTGCACATGTTCTATTTTTCCATTTACACTTTCTATTCTAGAGTACATTACATTTTCATTATTTACAAAACAATTTTACATTCATATTTGACAACTTGATCATTTTCTCCTTGCGGTTCCATCGTATGAGAATCAAGCAGTCACATTGGGGGCAACAACAACAATGATAATGACAGGTGATAACAACAACACATCAGACAATATTTTCCATACTTGACAATGTAAGTAGACTACAAACATGCAAGTAGCTACACACACATTCTTCACGAGGTTCACTCTCATCACTTTCTACACATGTTCATCTTTAGAATCCACACTCCTCCACATATTTTATCTTTTTCATTCCACACTTCTAGTACATCGGCGTGTTTTCTTCTACACTCTACATGAGCATTAGGTACACCTTTCTATCTACTTTATGTTACCGAGAAGTTCACTCACCTAAATAATATGGGGAAATTGTAGACACAAATATTACACATTGGACAATATTTATCCCGTTCTTATACTACTATTGATAAGGTTCTCAAGTGTACATATACCAATTAATCCCACTTTTTCCATCTTTGTTTTATGTTTTACTTTGTCTTTCCCTCGTATTTCCCAATACTTATCTCCCCATTTTCTAACTTCCCCAAGAATTTAGGCCTAATTCTCGATGCCTCACTCTATACTAGGTGCCTTGGTCCCAATCTAGGCAGCGCGATATGTGCTTAGCCTCTTTTGCTCCATTTTGGGTCACTTCTAGCCATTGTTCATCTTTATCTTTTCCTCATTCGACATTATTAGGATTAAATGTGAAATTAAACTTAAGAGCCCTATAAATATAAAGCTTATAAGACCATAATGAGGGTCCTAGTTCATTGCATGAGTGTCTATCGCATCACACACATTCTTAGAGGAAAAGGGATTCTATTGATTCTATTCTACTATCTACATCTTCTATATCTACCATAGCTAACTATTTCAAAAGTGCAACTACCATGAGAGCACCTACAACATACACACACTCATCCGAACTACATCATGGTTCGTAATTTAGTACAAAGCTCATGATAATTCCATCGGTTTGAAAGCTGCAGTCAGATGATGACCCCTTCTTATTCTTCTTATGGAGGGAGTCATCTAGTCCATCCAGGTGAATCTAGTGGGATAGAGAGAGAGTGTTTAGAAATACTTAGCAACCTTATCAAATTAGGGTTTTTAGCATTTATATTGTTCTTTGTGCCTAACATGGATACCAAGGTGTCCCAGGGGAACCCTAGTACACTCCTGTGCTCCGTGTGACTTTAGACAATCCAAATCTTCCCTCTGCAGGGCCTCTCGAGTGTTTGTATGCCTTTGCCAAGTTCCATTTCTAGATCTACGACAACCTGCGATAGTCACCATCAATCAGCAGATTCATTTCCTTACTCCCCTCTTACATTCTAGGGTTTTATTTCCATTTGATCAAATCATGCAATTGACTTACATTGCTTTAACATATTAGTTTTTCTATCATTTATTATTGTTTAGCATCTTTATTTACAAGTGTTTTAGTCAAAATATTTAGATTAGCATTAATACCCTAATAGCCCCATTTAGGTTCCATTAGGATTCTTTATTTTTGTTAATCATTTTGGTGAACCCGATTGTTCATTCTAATCACCTTCTTTGGTACTCCATCTTTGCCATAATATTTGTCTCCCCTTTTATTCTTGGTTTATATGATATTTACCCGCCATCCCCGATAAATTCTCCTTCCGTACACTTGCAAGTCATGTCATGGCTCCATGAGTATCAATATTCACGTACACTTGTAAAAATACCAGATTTCCTCATTCGCCTAAAAAGTTACTTAGCTACTCACAACTTTTCTCCATTCTTATCAACCGAATATGTCTACCATAAGTTTATTTCCACCTTAACCCTTAACTAAGATCAAATCACCTTCATATCTCGATGACCTCCCTCCCCCAAGTTCTTAGCACATTACCTTCCATTATATATCCATGTGTGTGTTAATAAATTCGGTATGATCAAGCATGCCCTAGTTGAAAATGGATTTTTCCTTAACATTTGTAATCTTAGTTTTCTCTACCATATTGGACATGACCCCAACATCCCTTGTATCTTCCATCATTTTTATTCAAGGCTTTGATAACATCCCAAAATTCATTCTAGGTATTGTACAATTACCCATTACCACCGGGCCATGTACCCTTACTATCTCGTACAATGTAATTCCCAATTACCTTAATTATAACATTCTCCTTGGTTAGCCCGGATCCATGCCATGCATGTAGTTCCCTCCATAGTCCATGCTTGACTAAATTTTTTTTATCAGCAACCGTTTATTATATTTGAGGAAATGCATGGAATTTTGGATATTCATGGAAGAACTAGAAGCTAAACATAAAATATTGCACCAATGCATGAAATTGTGGATATTTGTCTCTTCCTCAATTAGCATAAGGGAAGAGTCTTCTATGAAGTGAACATTAGGCAATTGAGAATATTTTGTAGAAGGCAACGTAATTCCCTAATGAACCCTTTGGATTTATCCTAAGCCGAAAGATACGCAAATCCTTTAAAAGTGAGCACATAAAGTGTAGGCTCTAACAAGAACCCTTGGAGAATGGAACATAATAAACTAAAAGACTTAGAATAATGGCCATTAATGGTGATCTAGGCGAAGCACTAGTAAAAATCATCTCGAATAGATTAAATAAAGAGTGGGCCAAACCGAGGGCTTGAAGCATGGGAAGAATAAAAAAATTCAATGTAATCATATGATTTTTCAAAGTCAATTTTAGTGAACGTAGAAGATTGATTAGATTTGTGTACCCAATCCATTCCTTCCCAAACAATAATGATGTATTCTAGAATATAGTGCCCCAAAATGAACCTATTTTTTTCTTGTTGGATGACAACATGAAGGATATGACACAACCGAATAGCTAAAGCTGTAGAAATAATATTTTATGAGACATTTAACAAGGTAATAGGCAACCATCTAGTTATTTTCTCTAGATATCTAGGTTTACAAATAAATTTGATGTTCCCTTTATTGATATACTGACCCAGCAAATGGTTCTGAAATCCCTCGAGATAGACCAAAAGAAGGTCCTAGCTGATAGTGTCCCATAACAACTTATAAAACTCAAAAGGGAAATCATCACAACAAGGGGCCTTAAGATTTTCCATTTGCATGACCGCTTCATGCAAGTCATCAATGGTAAGCATGCAGTCATAGGAAACCTTTAAAGTAGGAGATAGCTTTAACGAAACAACATCTAGACATTAGTCAAGAGCTTCTTCTCACTTGTCAAAGGGTAGATGATCTTGAAATCCCATCTTATAATGTTGAACAAATACCGAAGCATGAGTGGGTATTTGTAAACCAAATTCTACCATCATTGATGGCACAAATTTTCTTAGAAGGTTTTATTGCTATGAGGGAAAGAAATAATTTCTTTAACACCCAATCAACAATTATATACTAGTACACGCAAGCACGTATTTGAGCTCCCCAACATTGTAATCGTTAGTAATTTGAATTTTTGGCGAAGCTCCACCACTTGAAGTTATAGAGTTTCGAGATAAGGGGTTGGTTTAAAGTGCCACAACTTCTCGCCTAAGAGTGGAGGTGGTAATGGACTATGAGGGGCGTATAACTTTAGCCAACTATCGATCATACATTCCGAGGAATCTAGTTGACTAATTCATAGCATCCTCCCACCATTGAGTACAACTCGGCATGCATATGTTGATGAAAGCATTGACAATTACTTGGCCAAGGGGACAAGTTTCACATGTACTTGAATGTGGTTGAGAGTGGGGCCATGTTCCATCAAGGATTTATTTAGAAAGAATTATCCTTTATGCCAAAAAGTGTGTCTATCATGCCAAGTGACTTGAAATATTATGGGGTAGTGATCCGAAAGGACAAATTCAAGCATGAAGTCCACATGTAAGGAGTAAATGTTGTCAATCTCAAAAAAATATTGAGTTGACATCATAGCTTTATTGAGTCATTTAATAACACAATTCCATCTTTCTCAAAATTTGTACCTAGTAATAAAAGTTTCAGAGATGGGATTGCGAGAGGCATTAGGGTCATAAAGACTAAAGTTATTGTCCATGAAAACCATGCCTCTTTTTTTCCAGTTGTCCATCACATGGGAAGGTCCCTGCACTTATAAGAGGGAAAATCAACCATATTAAAATCAACATTTATAACCCAATAAACATCGGGAATTATGCATGCAATCCACCACCAAAGATCGGCCCTTTCGGCTACATCATTAGAGGCATAAATATTAATGAGGCCAAAATGGTGGCCGTGAATAATAAATAGGACCCAAATGGCATGATTAGTGGGGTAAACACCATGATCCGTAAAAAAGGGCCTCCATTTTAGGGTAAAAAGAGAAATTAAACCCCCACACCCCCATCATGATTACTGTAGAGTGTCATGTTGTTAGGATAGATTGATTAAAGAGATGCAAACATATCAAGAGGCATGTCGGGTCAAAATAGTGGGGGAATTGGATGGATTAGAGAAGCAAAAACATAGAATCCTTTGGTCATATTTTGTACGATCTCAAGTTGGATGCCAAGAGGATTACGTGGCTTTGAGTTAGTCCGAGATTTGAGCATGCTTTTAGAGGAGATGTGACACATGAAATTCCCAATGAGATAGAATTGTTTTACTTATTAAAAAACAACATTAAACAAATAAATAGGTAAAACAACATCATGAGGAGAATCTTTACCTCATGAAAAACCTTTGGGACAAAATTCCTATGGCATTTTAGTGGCAAAGCACCATTGTTCAAATCTCCAATATCTCTAGTTGTGGTTTAAACAACCAACCTTGAAGTGGAAGATAGAATTATATAGGGGCTCCTGTGGGGAGATAAACCACGAAACTTTGATACTGAGATATAATCTTGTAGTTTCCAAGAAGGCCATGGAATGATAAATGCGGAAAGGAAACCCTAAGCAGAGCTCTTTAATTCCAAGTTATATTTCCATAAGTAAAATTTTTGGCATACAAATTTAGTCGTATATAACCTTATCGGTTATATTATATATATATATATATATATATATATATATATATATATATATATATATATAAAATTTGTAAAACAAAAGTATATATTGTTTCAAAAACGGTGCTAGGTAGAAATATTTTTGAAAAATTATGAAGAGCCATTATTTTTGTACTTAGATGCATTATCAATGGGAATCGACATCCGAATGTTTATTTACTAAGAGGAGAAAACAAAAATTAGGGGGTTCATTAACCCAAAAGAAAAGTTGTGAGGCCAATGTGCATGCTCGTGCTCCACCATGCGACATTTTTTCCCATGTGCACACTAAGGGGGTAATGTTAGGAATAATTAGTGTGGACATTATTATGTGCTATTTTATTTTTAAATTACTACTATTATTATTATTGAAAAATAATGTGAGTTGAGAAAACAACTCACGTAGGATGTAGGAGAGTGATTTTAATGAAGTTTGAGTGAATATTGGGTGAGATAGTTTAGGGAATGATGGTGGTTGAACCACCCTCCTAGATTTAGTGGGAGAGGTTAGAGATACTCTCCTATATATGTGGTATTTATTATTGTGTGGAAAATATTGATTGAATTATTATTGACATTTTCTCTTGCGGATATGGGTTAAAAGCCACATATGCTTTCCTTACCATAGAAAAATGCAATTTTTTTAATTTCTCTTGGGGATACATTATCACGAAATACGGTTGTGGCACATTCATTTTCCCCATTCAAATATGCTTGTATTTTCTAAGCCAAATAACCTAACATACAACTTCACTTGTTGCAACATACTCATCTTTTCCTTTGCGCAGAGAAACTATTGGCAACTTTTTTGATACACGTAAAATTGCTAATGACCCAATATGGAACACATGAGAATTTTCTCTTTCTATTATGTATACTACCTTCCCAATCATTTTCACTATAACTAATCAACTCAAAATTAGTTGTTGTAGTATACTAAATACCATGGCCTTTCATGTCATTGACATATCTCATGGTTCTATTCCATTCTTGTGATTGTGTCTCCTTACTTATTTTGGTAAATATAGACATTATGCTTCAACATGCATCAAGTAGGCTCTAGTTATTATCAAACACATTAAACATCCAATCATAATCATGTATAAAGTTATATTTATATAATTTCTACAATCTTCTTGGCTTTAATTTCATACTTGCACTTATTGGTGTTGAAGAAATCGATTTTTTCAATATTCAAAACCTCTTCAAAAACATATGGCATTTTTGGTTTGATAAACAAAAATGTCACGGTCCATTTTTTTTTTTCACCTTAGTATAAGGCAAAAACATTAATAAACCAAATTCTTTCATGTGAAAATCAGTTTTCATTTCATATTAAAAATAACCAATCAACAAGTTATTATTTCATGTGAAGATTAAATCATAGCTATATTAAAAAATTAAAAAAAAACTTATGATTATCTACCTTGATGTAGAATGTGGGCTAGTTGTTTCTTTTGTTGAAGCCATTACACATATGAATTTACTATGTTGTATCATTCCCTGGTGCTTTTTTGATCCCATAGAGTCTTTTATTCAACATGTACACATTGACTTCTTGTCCAACATCCTCATGCACATGTTTTTGTTCAATATTAACTTATTCCTTGACAAATACATTTAGAAATGCTGGATTTATGTCCATTTTGAATACCTTCCACTTAGTGAAGAACTTTTAATTACAAGAAAGTTCACTGTTTCAATTCTTACAGCTCGATCCAATGGTGTTGGTCGTGTCCTATGTCTTCCTTCTAGTTGAAAGGGTTTCCTATCTTGTTTTCTTAAACTGCAAGTATCACATTTATTTTAAGCTCTATAATAGTCAATAGATCCCTTAACCATATATTTATTAGAAAAATAATAATTCTTGAGAATTTTAAATTTCCACACTTTAAATGATAAATTTATGACGGATATTTGATGATAGTGTTAAACACTTCCTATTTGAATGTGGCTCCATATATATTCATGTCCTTTGAAAATGCTACTTTTAAATTTCTATAGAAATTAGATTGTATCGTAAGAATAAATGTCTATTTTTTTCTTTGTAATTTACATATTTGCAATCTTTCTTTTCCTCCACTATGTATTGTAGACTATTTACTCTCCATTCTCCATAAGGAATACATACAATTTTTAATCCATTTTTGAAATGCTCATTAAATTATGTTTAATAATTGAGACATAATAGATGTCACGGATTTCTCTATTATCACTACTTTTGGTGCGAATGGTTATAGTTAATTTGTCCATAATGGAGCCTTTAATTTATTCACCATCTTAATTCTAGATTGAATATTCTTATCAATAAAAAGAATAATATTCCAATAGAGCTATGTGGTTTCTACAACTATTGTACAAGCACAACCTGTTGCTCTTCACTACAATATTGAATATAATAAACAATTTTTATTGTTTTGAGACTCACATACCTTTTCATTTGCTATTTTTGTACTCTACTTAAACAAGGTCATCCTATCGGTTTCTAAATTTACTTGAAAAATGGCCATACCTCCGATAATAGTAGGACTAGATACTTCTATTTTCATAGCTTAGATTTGGGATGTTTCTCTGTTTCTTCTCTCGAAGTATAATTTTTGGTTGCTTTGTTCCTCCTACGATTTTTAGTTTCCCTTATAGAGTAATTTATTGCTCTACTATATCTTCCTCTACCCTACCTATTGTATACATCTAAGATTCATTTGTTTATTTTAGGAAAGAAGGGTGAAATATCTTTAGCCTTTGCTCATGGTTTTGTAGTAAACTCGTCAATTGATCAATTATCATTTCGTACATGTATTTGAACTTTATAATTGGTACAATAATAGGGCCATATATAATACGCAATATCCTAATGATTTTTTCAATAATTATTCGATATTTAATGGCCTCTCTATTTTTTTAATTGCTTTACTATCAATGATATTTGAGTATGAACTATGTCCAAGTATTCTTTTTCCTAAGTTAGATTGAAAGAAAGAACAACCACCTAAAATAGTTCCCTAACCTAGCTAGAAACAAGAAAGAGTACCATCAAAATGAAGAAATGAACAAGGCCTACACTAGCATCATAACTTTGAACTAGTGAAATCAAACATAATGCAAATCAATAACTTTATTCTTCTAAATTGCCTAATTAAATAAAATAGACCTATGTATTCCAATGGCAATCAACAATATCGCTTGCTTTGATCCTTCAAGGATGCTTGGGTGTGAGGCTTAGCTCTTCAAGATGGATGATGGAAGGGCTTGAGAATGACAAAAGGAAACTAGAGATGTGAGAACTATGTGCTTTCTTTTGCTTTCTTCAGGGGAATTATGTGTAGGTTTAAAGGTAGAAGGAGGGCTCTTTATACAAAGACAATGGATAAAGGAAACACTTCATCCCCTTTGCATGTGGGATAAAGGTAAAACATGATTAGGAATGGAGAAGGTTGCTTTATAAAAGGTAACCTTACTTTAGAAGGGTTTAATTTATGCTTAGCAAATCATGGGAGTTGGGGGGTGTTTTAATTAATCAAAGGTGATTAATTAATAGGTAGATGTAAGCTTATAGAAGTTAATTAGAGAAATATTAGTACGATTTAGGCTATTAGAAGGAGATTAAATCAATTAAATATTGATTTATTAGTTAAATGAAGGGAAAGGCTAATCAATTAATAATAATTAATTAGTCTAGATAGAAGGGGTAAATAATTAACGAAAGGTCATTAATTAGGTTGTTAGCTAGATAGGTGACTTAATCAATTAGCGTATTGTAATTAATTAACGACAATAAGAGGGAATATGAGTGTTTTTGATGATATGTCATCGATTTGCGAGAAAGGGGATAATTAGCGCAATTTAAGTATTTAAATTGCTTGGGTGTAATTATAGGTGTCTACATGAATGATAGAAATGGATTTAACCTTTTTATTTTGTAGAGTTTTAAATGTATCTCAAAAGAAATTCTATTTTAATTAACTTCACCATATATATCATGTTATACGGTTTTGTAGACAATCCTAATCCCGCATGGAATATTTAATTCTTCTTTTGGGAACAAGGGGTTTTGTCATTCATCTTTAAAAAAGATATGTTGGATGTTTCATGATAGTCTCCATCAACAAAGGTTTTGATCATATGCAAGGGATACAATGGTTGTTTGGTAAGTGGATTGGTAAACACACATAAAGAAGTGATAAAAATTACTTGTAATTCAAAATGGTCTTCATTTTTTTACCGTACATCGTAATTTATAGTGTGAAAGCTAGGAATGTTCTACCATGTATTTCAATCAATTCTAGTCATTCAAATTTAGAATTTTTGTCTTAAAGTTAGGAAAAATATATGATCCTAGATTTAATAAAGTTTGATTGAAATAATGGGGGAGAAGAACACCGATGAAAATACAATGTGACAAATAATTGGGTCTAACATATTTAAATTGTTTAGGCGTAATTATAGGTGTCTACATTTGCCCCTCTTTGGGGTGGCGTAAGTGACACCACTTTAAAGATAGCAGAAAAAGAAAATTTGAAGGAATAGAAAAAAATTAGCAGAAGGAGAGATGCCCCTCGAGTGTCAATGGGGTGATGAAGGAAGATGATCCACAATCGAAAAGGTGAGAGATAGATAGAAGAATGGAAAGGGGAAGGATGTCCCTGAAGATGAGAGGGAAGATTAGGGGTGAAAGGAAAGTGATGTAGAAGAAATATGGAGAAGGGAAGGGAAGAGCTTAGCCTCTAGCATCTATTTATTGGAACAATTTGGATGTCATCATATTGCCATAAGAGCTACGTCATCGGTCCTTATGAAAATATAAGCATACGGCAAAGGTAGAATGACAGAAAAGTCATACTATGAACAATTTTCCATTGCTAAAAATACAAACTCCACGCAACATACAATAATGTAATGCAATACGAGAAGAAAACAAGCTCATTTAACAGGGAAAACAATTACGAACACACATATCCAACCCAACAATGGTCAAGATAGTTGTACAAATGTTTTGTTATCGGTCTTGAAGAGGTCCACAAGTTCTTGATTGATGACAAGGGTTAAAAATGATTCCCGAAAAAATATACATGCAAGGGTAAATGACAATGGACACGAGATCTAAGAAAAGCATTTGTGCACAACGAAACAACACCAGGCAACACACATGCCCCAGAGTACAGATGAAGCAAGTAGCTAGCTTTGTGAATGGTTGTGAATCCGGTGATCCGCGAGTCATATTAATTAGAGAAGATGTGAGAAAAACTAAAAGGATATGGAGAAATTACCATGTGCAAGACACAATTTTCAGCTATAACAAGCAAGTTACCATTTTTGTATTTTTACTTTTTAGGATTTTTTGAAAATTTTTGCCTTGTTTTTGGATTTTTGACATATATATTGTTTTTATTGTTTTTGCTTTTCAAATTGTGGTGAATAGTAGAAGAAAATATAAGAAGAAAGCGAAGGGCCTAGGGGCAACAGAAAGTTCCCTAGGTGGAAGAAAGAAGAAACAAGTGACAAATAATGTCCTTGTTTAGTGGAAACATTAAGAAAAAATAATTATTTACGAGAGTGTGGAGAAGAATAAAAATCGCTAGGGAGCAATAAAATTGTCCGAGGGAGAAGAAAGGGGTATCGGACAACAAAAAAATGCCCCAATATGGTGAAAATGATTATTTAATATAAATATTTATTCCATAGTGAATAGAGGTGAAAATAAAGTGATCAAAATAGACCTCCAGACCCTCCTAACGGTGAAAAATGGGTTAATATACCCCACTAGGGGGGGTAAAAACATCGCGACCAATTCATTTTAACCGAGCTATTTAGAAATTTTACCGTGAGGCTCTGATATTGACAAGAACCATGGTGATCACACGAGACCTGATTGAGGCACACAGATGCAGTCCGAGGGTACCAGCGGCACGTAGACGATGGCCCCTTTGTGAGTATCAAACCCTAGCTTAGTAATTTTGGTCATTAATGCATTAAATGAGGCATTTATCCCTAGGAAGTTACGTCGGTGTGCCTACGCGCAGGCACATGTGTCGGATAGGGGGCACAGTGTCCCTTTGGGGGCGCATGCACCAAAGCACCCACGCGTGCACGCACACACATGAACACATGTGCATACATGTGCACACACAGAAATGGGGTGCACACGCAAAAGCGTGGCACAGACATGAAAAAGTGGGTGCATCCAAACAAGAGCATACGCACGTAAGAGCAAGCACCAAATGTGTGGCGCACATGCCAAAAAGGGTGGGTAGGTACTGAAAGAGGGCGCAAGAACCAAAAGACACACGTGCGCAAGCGTAAGCACAAAAAATGAGGTGCACACGCTAGAAAGGGCACGTTGGCACACCTGACATGTGGAGAAAAGATAGGAAAGTGTCAAAAACATGACACTTAGAAGAATTTTTAGGATTTTTGGGTTAACCCTAAAAGAATAGATAGAGTTTTAGAAGAACTATTAGTAATTGACTAGTGACCTGTTATTTTCCAGAGACAATTACCTATTTTACAGACGTGAGAGTGACATACGCAGATAGCAGAGCTAGAGGGTAGCATGAGCTGGTGTGACCCATGAGCCATGGCGATACATCTCGAGGTAGTGGAGCTAGGCCCCATGTCTCGAATGCCTTCCATCATACTGGATCATGGCCATTTGACTACGCTTAGTGAGCGACGGCATAGCGAGAGTTAGTGCTTTAGAATTTTGACCTGGAGAGATGATTGTGACCATCGAGGATGTATGGTGGATTCTTCGCATGCCGATGATGGGCACCTTGATCGAGTACAACGTAGATGCAGGGCTGATTAGAGTAGCTTGTAGTGCCCTTTTTGATGTTGATGACATTCCACACGATGGGATGACCATAGCTTTGCATGAGTGTATCTCCGACCCCACATTGCATCGGGGCCTCTCTACATCATGTCTCTTATCAGTGGGTTCTTACTCACTGATAAGACAAGGACCTCATTCCCAAGAGGACTATTACCCTTGGTTCATGGCATCTTTAGCAAAGTGAGAGATATTGCTGGGGGCAGTGCATATTAGCCCACCTATACTGGGATTTACATTTGATCACATACCATGGTCAGAAGACCGTGGGTCCAGCCTCTTTATTACATATATGGTCATGGGATCATATTGCGATCAGATGCCCTGTGGGCACTTTACGTGTCTAAGATCCTGAGGAGCCATCGTACATGGCATGGGTAGTAGATGGTGGGGATGTACACGGCCATCTTGGCAGCCTATTCAGATATAGGTGAGATTTTGATGAGCTAGTAGAGATAGATGTTATCTGGTGGCCATACAAGCATTTCTAGTGGCTAGAGGATGCCACAGAGCTCGGTGTGTGCCTAGTGGAGCATTTTATCATTGGCAGCCGTAGTTATATTATTGAGTTATATCGAGTAGACAGGTGCCAACGGCAACTTGGTAGGGTACAGGGGGTCCCCCAGCCAGATATCTGGCATGCACATAGGGATTCTAAGAGGCAGACCATGGGGCCTTGCATTCCGATGGCTCAAGCTAGGGAAATTTTCATGTAGGTGGTCCCACCGGTATAGGACCCAGTATGACAGTGTGAGATCCAAGGACCACAACCGACTATGCAGCTTGGTATGCTACAGTGTTACCCCGGTGTCTCACCATTCCAGAGGAGGCTTGGGTAGCAGGCACTCACCCACCTATAGAGATATGGCATGGTTCAGAGCACAGGGTGAGGGAAGTGGCACAGGGGCAGACCAAAGATCCTTTCGATGGCACTTCACATGATGGGTAGGGTGCCTCACAGAATAGGGACCAAGGCCATAGGGCCCAAAGATAGGCGTGAGTACATCCATCTAGAGGTGGTCCTAGATCGAGGATAGTCATCCATAAGACCTCAAGGACCGGTCCCCGAGGCACAAGCAAACCTCCCATCCAGTGGCACGAGATAGCCACACACATACAGTGCAGCTATGTAAGGTCATAGCTGAGAGAGATGCGGCTAGAGCAGAGAGAGATGAGGCTCGAGGATAGATTGTGACTGCTACCGCAGAGCATGATGAGGCCCGAGCTCACATTGTTACTTTACTTTTAGAGCGGGATCAGGCTCGAGCCCCGGACTAGCCCAGGAGATGATAGAGTGGCATGGCAGAGCCAGATTTGAGAGACAAGTGGCACAAGGGGCTCAGATATTGAGCCTTCTTCATCAGTCGCAGTAGCAAGTGCAGATGGTTGTTGTGCAGAGAGATCATGTATATGCATGATCACAGGCACTCCTTACACAGAGGGATCAGGCCCGCACCAAGCTGCAAACTACTAGAAACAACAAAGAGTACCATCAAGATGAAGAAATGAACAAGGCCTACACTAGCATCATAACTTTGTAATAGTGAAATCAAACATAAAGCAAATCAAGAACTCTATTCTTCTAAATTGCCTAATTAAATCAAATAGACCTATGTAGTCCAATAGTAATCAATAATATTGCTTTCTTTGATCCTTTAAGGATGCTTGGGTGTGAGGCTTAGCTCTTCGAGATGGATGATGGAAGGGCTTGAGAATGGCAAAAGGAAACCAGAGATGTGAGAACTATGTGCTTTCTTTTGCTTTCTCAAGGGAATTAGGTGTAGGTATAAAGGTAGAAGGAGGGCACTTTATATAACCCAATGGATAAAGGAAACACTTCATCCCTTTGCATGTGGGATAAAGGTAAAACATGATTAGGAATGGATAAGGTTTCTTTATAAAAGGTAACCTTACTTTAGAAGGGTTTAATTTATGCTTAGCAAGTCATGGGAGTTGGGGGTGTTTTAATTAATCAAAGGTGACTAACTAATAGGTAGATGTGTGTATCAAAAATTAGCCAAAAAATGAAACTTAAGTTAAAATGACATGGGACTAAGTGTCCCATAGGGCATGCCAAATGTGTGCATGTATTGTTTTCAAACTAATACTAATATGAGTAAAAGACTAACACCTAAGTAGCCTTTAACTAGCAAGAGTTAAACAAACTACTTAGCACCATCGTGATAAGAATTAAACAAGGGTTAGATGCTAACATTCATCATTACAAAATTTTGAAACTAACAATGTTAAACATCTAAAATCCTCTATTCCCTAACAACATATAAATGAAGGGACCTAAGTAGGCTCCATGGCTATCAAAAATGGTTGTCCTTAGTGTTCTAAGAACCTGGAATGAGGGCTTGTCAAAGTCAAGTTACAAGACCCTTTTTGACACCTCTCATATGACCTAAGAACTTAGGAAAGAGGCTTAACTCTTCAAGATGATGAACTCTCAAGAAAACAAAAGGAAAGCTCTTAATCTATTTTCCTATATGCTTCGCATTTGTCTTCTCAAGAAGTTTAGGTGTAGGTATAAAGGTAGAAGGAGGGATCCTTATATAGCCCAATGGATAAAGGAAACACTTCATCCCTTTGCATGTGGGATAAAGGTAAAACATGATTAGGAATGGATAAGGTTGCTTTATTAAAGGTAACCTTACTTTAGAAGGGTTTAATTTATACTTAGCAAGTCATGGGAGTTGGGGGGTGTTTTAATTAATCAAAGGTGATTAACTAATAGGTAGATGTAAGCTTATAGAAGATAATTAGAGAAATATTAGTACGATTTACGCTATTAGAAGGGGATTAAATCAATAAAATATTAATTTATTAGTTAAATGAAGGAAAGGCTAATCAAATAATAATAATTAATTAGTCTCGTATAGAAGGGGTAAATAATTAACATAAGGTCGTTGATTAGGTTGTTAGCTAGATAAGTGACTTAATCAATTAGCATATTGTAATTAATTAACGACAATAAGAGGGAATATGAGTGTTTTTGATGATATGTCATCGATTTGCGAGAAAGGGGATAATTAGCGCAAATTTAAGTATTTAAATTGCTTGGGTGTAATTATAGGTGTCTACATGAACGATAGAAATGGATTTAACCTTTTTATTTTGTAGAGTTTTAAATGTATCTCAAAAGAAAATATATTTTAATTAACTTCACCATATATATCATGTTATATGGTTTTTGTAGACAATCCTAATCCCGCATGGAATATTTAATTCTTCTTTTGGGAACAAGGGGTTTTGTCATTCATCTTTAAAAAAAAGATATGTTGGATGTTTCATGACAGTCTCCATCAACAAAGGTTTTGACCATATACGCAAGGGATACAATGGTTGTTTGGTAAGTGGATTGGTAAACACACATAAAGAAGCTCATAAAAATCACCGTAATTCAAAATGGTCTTCGTTTTTTTACTTAACATCGAAATTTATAGTGTGAAAGCTAGGAATGTTCTACAGTGTATTTCAATCATTTCTAGTCATTCTAAAATTTAGAATTTTTCTCTTAAAGTTAGAAAAATAATATGATCCTAGATTTAATAGAGTTTGATTGAAATAATGGGGAGAAGAACACCGATGAAAATACAATGTGAAAATAATTGGGTCTAACATATGCACAATAATATACATAAGAAGCATTCAACATATTTTTTATTGAATTAAAAAAACACATTTGTTATTCAATTGAATATCGATGTGGGGCATGCCGAGAAGAAGTGGGAAAACACTTTTGAATTTTTCAAAGGGTAGGACAATGACCCAAGACCTAGCTCGCCCACATCCTCCTTCTCGTGATCGGCTCCCACCCATTCTAATATTTATAGCCATGTAAGGAGACTACTTTAGATGACCGATTCAATTTGGAGTAGGTAACATGAGGGTTGTATCTTCTATGTGGTTTCCCCGCCTTCCCCTTCCTAGGATGTTGAAGGGATCTCCTTAACTTTTCCAAAGGAGATAATGAATAGATAAGAACAAAGGTATGATTTTTCTTTACAAGGAAGACTTTTCTCTACCCATAAAAAAATATGTTGAGAGGAGCTAGGCATAATGAAAATGCAAGCAAAGAGGTATCCTGGATATTATTTCCGTGGCTAATAAATAATTTCTCTTTAATTTCTTTATTAGAGACTATTCTATTGTGGTTATTGATCTACTTAAATGCGCTTGGTTTTTAAGTAAGACTATTCTAAATATGGTCAAATGTGCCCCTAGTTTTCTTGGGTTTCCTCCTCCTAGCACTTTTCCTATCTAGGTTAGACTTCCTGCTCTTCCTCTCACATTCATGCAGCTAGAGGGGATTTAGGGTATTGCTAGTTCTCTTGGAACCCATTTAGTTGTTGATCCAGACACCAAAGCATGCTCTATAATTTTTAATACCTAATTCTTCATCAATGTACAAGATGGTAAACCCCATGCCTCTATCGGGATTAGATAAAAATATGGTGTTTAGGTTAAAATCCTAGTTTCTGAAGAATCAAGGATTTTCTACACCAAGCTTTTGAAGTTAGGAATTTCTCAAATTTGTGTGGCTTCATTGGATTTGGCGTAAAACAGTTCCTTGTTGGGGACGTTTCTACCCATGTTGTCAATCTTTTGTATAACTGTCTAATTCTATTTGAAATCCTACATTTTTGAGAATATGTGTTGAACATTATGAATATATGTTTTCGAGACATGGTAATGTATTTTTCTTCATGCCCCGGGTCTTCTCTTCTCTCGAATCAAATAATTGCATGTCACTAGGTGAGATTAAATGTGCTCATGAGAGACATATGGCTGAGGTTGAGGTTGAGGTGTGGCCCAACAAATATGTAGGACAACACAAAGATGGAGGGGGACTGTTTAGGTCCGAGAGATAGTCAAAGTTGGAGTTCATAGCACTAAGGGTGGAATCCATAAACGGTTCACTTTCCCCTCGAATTCTTATTGGTTTCCCAAGGTGGCCCTACATTTTCTAAATGTTTTGGGATTTAACATGAGGAATACTTCCGTCTTTGGCGCAATCCATGGAACAATTACAATTTATTATTCACAAGTCTCTTGTGGTGATGAGTGATTCGGATGACCATTTTCTTGTGGAGGTAGACATGGAAGATTGTTTTGAAGAAGAAACATTGAAATGGGAAGAAGAATGATTCTTGAAAGCTAAATTAGAAGTTGTCTTCAATATTGATTCTTTTAATCTTTGTAATCCACTCTCTAGGTCCGATGGTGAATCAACCCCCATTCCTCTTGATCCTAACTCTATTAAAATATTTAATCTTTTTATAGGGTCTAAGATATAAAGATTACCTAAGGATGACCTTTGGCTCGCTGACAAGGATTTTAAGGATCCATTTGAGGAAAATGGTTGGAATATCATCCAACAAAGGAAGTCTAAGTTGAAATGATTGTTTGGTCTTTGGTTTTGTTTTGGTGTCGCAGTTGGGAGTGGGCTACTTGTGTCTCTGTGGTTTATGTTTTTGTCTTCATTTTTCTATCTAATGTTTGATCACAATTTTTGTTTTTGGGAAGGGCCTCGGTAAAAAATATTTATTCCCAATACTAAAATATCCACAAGAAAAATAATTACATTGAATAATATGGATTATGAAAAATTATAAAAAGAATATGTAACTATTGATGCGTAATCATAACACCTCGAATTTATGCAACTTGATGTGTTAAAAATCTCAATGTGATTTCATAACATGGAGCTTTTCCCAAAGTATGGGACTTTGCAATCGAGAAAGTTCTCCAGATGAAGGCTAGTTCCTATTTCTCTATTCTGATGCACACATCCAAATTGTAGAGGATCTACTCTAAAACCTACTCTAACTTGTCAAGGAGACAGGGTTAAGAAGGTTACAAGAAAATAAACCTAAACTAATAGAGGTTATACACCAGAAAGAATGTTGAACACCTATTTTTCCATTAAACACATACCATTAAAAATGTAATACAACCATCATGCACAAATAACCAAGATTGTAATGAGAGATCAAAAAGATGCAATGAACATAAGAAAGGGTTGAAAATCATCCACATACTTGTATTATTGCTCCAAATATTTGATACAATGCATTACAATGGCCAAGAGGAAAGAATGCATTTATAATTTAGATGGGAGATTTGAACTTCTCAAATTCACTTCAAGACAAGAGCAGAAGGGAGGGTGCAAAGCGAAATTATCCAAGATTAGAAAAAATCCTCTCCTTACAATATATAGGAAGAATGAGACAAAGATATAGAAGAATTTGAATTTATGCTACAACCACCCAAGAAATGCATTGAATCCACTTACAAAAATGATCGGTTCTACTACAAAACCCATGCCTCCATGAACTCTTCCTTGTTGGGAAAGAAAGGAATCCATACCTTCATCATTATGGTAGGTGAAAAGCCTGACACCCTCTAGAATCGTGGAGTATATTTCTTGATTTTGAATAACTTTTTTCCACTCAAATTAAGATCACTGTAAGCTTTCCAAAATGTCCTTTCTTGTTAAATTATAAGCTCCAAGTTAAAAGATATGGCCATTTGAAGGTCAGAGGTCATTTTGCAAAAAATGTGAACTACTGATCTTCCTTTTTCAGAGTCTGAAATTCATTCAACCTCTGAAATCCTCAAATTCAGACTTTCGAACATTTTTGTTTGAAGTTGGGTTAATGTTCATCTGTTTGGGCATGTGAAAACTTTGAAACTCCGAAACCCGAAAGTCTGAAATTTTAGACATTTTGACTTCGGAATATTTGTTACTATTCATCCTCAAATCGGCTTGAAAGTTCTCAAACTCTCAAACTCGAGAGTCAAAAATTTCAGACTTTCTAATTTCAGAACTTTTCCTTTTTGTACTTTTTCTTGCAAGCGCTCATCGAGATCTCTAAAACTTCAAAACTCCAAAAGTCCAATTTCATACTTTTAGACTTTTCCTCCTTTTGGAAATTTTCTTCTTTCGGACTTTTTATCCTTTCGGAATTTCTTTCCTTTTTAGACTTTTTGTCCTTTTTAGACTTTTTGCTTGCCTTTCGGACTTTTTGTCTTTTCGAACTTTTTCATTTTAGACTTTTTTCGAAATGTCAAATTCTCGAAGTCCAAAACCTCATCTTGGGCCTACATTCTTTATCTCGAGCTTTGATATCCTTCTGTTTTCCCTTGGCCATTCATTTGTCAACCCCACATGTAACTTGATTGTCCAATCCCAATGCGAAAGCTCCCATGGCTAGATGAATCCCTTCATCTTCTCAAGCAGTGCAAGGTCAAGTTGTTCAATTTCACCTGAAAGGCAAAATTGTATAACCATAACAACATCTACTATAGTATTTTCCTTCTCTAATTTTAATCATTTGTTAAATTTATCCTTTGATTCCTAGAACTACTATTTTCTCATTATTCCTAGTTCTTTTTTCCTCTAATAAATTTGTTTCTTATAGTGTTGCCACTTTAATTTAGGTAATGTCCACTTCCTCTTTTCTTCCTTTCACACCTATTTTTGAACCACTATTTACTTTTTGGTTCAATTGTTAATAAAATCAAAACCAAGCATACACATTTTTTCTTAAATTTTATCTTCTTTTAAAAAATTAACCGTCACAAAGAACAATCATCATTCAATATGGATTTTAAAATTTCGGCATTAGAATTCCTTGGAATTTAACAAACTAAAGAATTAAATTTTGATAGATGCACAAGTAAAACTTAAGTACTAGTTTTCGAGATTAATTTATTTATTATCCTCGCGAAGGAAGTGATATTCTTTAGCATATAAATTAATCATTTTGTATAATTCAATCAAAACATGACATTTGTCAATACAAAATATTTAAGTAAAGTTTTATAATATTATATATTAAGATAAAAAGAACTTTTTCTTTTTTGATTTGTTGTAACTTTTATTCTCACTGGATAAGAAATTTGTTTTTTTCTACATATTTAACCATATTTTAGAGAATTAACATTAAAATAATATTCTAATAAAAGAGTTATATAGTTGTTGCTTTTAACTTTTTTTTATTAGGTAAATAGTTTAGTTTTGTGGGGACCCAAAAACCCAGAGTACAAAGCCAATAAAAAGAAACAACGCACACAAAACAACCCAAACAATTATGAGGGAAAGACATGGACAAAGAGAATTGACCAAAATCTAAGCCCACAAAGAGACCAGGAAAAGAAATCCAACCAAATCCAACCAAACAAATCATCGCCGTGAAAAATATTATGTATTCGATTTCCTTGAATGAACATTATTACACCCCTCTTCCTCTAGTGCACGATCAATAAGTTTATTGCGGTTCCTACAACAAAATATTTTGAAGATATATTCATTATAATCCAAACCTTGCGAGAAATCAAAAATTTTGAGCTTGTTACAGTACTACGAAGATTTCCCTGCACAAGATTCAGTTGTCAAATCCCTAGGTTCTTCAATATTTAAAATGATTTTTATGTTACCAAGGGCTAGGATATCAAAAATCCTTTGTCAACATCCTCATCATTAATCGAACTACCTCCATCCTCAACCTCCTCAAGGAACTTGTTGTCTTGAGTGTCACACCCATCATCTGAATTCCAATCTGAGACATGTTGTTCCTCTATTGTCGTAGACTGCCCTGGACGCACAGACAGGTTTATCTACCATATGTAGGTTTCAATCAAACATCCCTTGCTTGCCACCAAGTTTAAACCATTAGTAACGTTGTCTTTTTCACTCTCATGCACAATAATTCTTAATATGGATACGTACCCATTTTCAGCCTTTTCTTGAACAACGTTTACCTGGAAAATACTTCTTCTTATTTCCAGTATACAACATTTTTGACGAATCTTTAATGATATAATTCTTTTTCATATCCAAAGGAATAAAAGTCATCATATTTTTTATAATCTAGCATTGGAAAGAATTTTTTTCCTAAGTACCTAAGTTAATATTTTCTCTAATGTTCTACTTCAAATCAATCTAATCAAGGCCAACAAAAAAAAGGTTTAGCTTGAAAGTGCAACACCACCACTCTTTCCAAAATACTTGAGTGCCTCGAGAAACTTCATTCTGCCACTCTGCTTCTTGGATGTGGCAAAGATATTCATCGTCACCACTTTAGGAGCATGCGAAGAATCTCTCACTGTTTCTGTCTGCAACCTTAGCCTTTATGAGGAAATGATTAAATGTTTTATCGCACAGGAGGTAGATTTTCTGGTAAATGGGGAGCTCCTTCCTAAGGCAAGCTTCCCTATCTGGCTCTTATCATTTCTCCCTATACACATGTTAAAGAAACTGAAGTAAAGTAAAAGAATGATCGATGAGAACCCGTACCTGACATTGCAGAATTTCCAGGTGTCATGGCTGGGGAAAAGCCTAATACACCCTCTCCACTTCCTCAAACTATCATGTCTTCTGTTGTGTAGAGTTTTATTATTTGTGTTGTTGGTAGTCCGTCGTTTCATGTTCCTTGTATTTTTATCACTTTTTTGAAATGCAGAAAACACTATTCTCAAGGATATCTAACTATTGCAGCTATTTTTTGTAGTTGAAATAATATTTTCCAGATATTAGATTAACTCCATGTTATTAGCATTAATGAATTTGAATTTTAAAGACGTGTTTTTACAATCAATGTCATCCTAATATGTATCATTAAAAAAATGTGTTTCTCAATTATTATAACAAAACAGCACCTAAACATTTACGCAACAGTGTTTTCCGAAAAAAAAAAAGATTCATCATGCTTGTAGCTTAAGGATTTCCATTCTTTCTTGAAACACTTTTCATGTAAACATAATTATATTTGCTTACATTATTTCTGGAGCTCTCTGGAGGAAACTTCTGGCAATAATTACTGTATTATCGACTCATATGACTTTGATAAAATATAAATAGTTTTTTTATTGTCGTTTTTTTAAATGAATTGGGATTCAAATTTTGACACAATTAAATTATGTTGCAATTAAAAAAGGACAAGTGAAAAAGGAATGGTTATTCGCAATTTGCATGATGGGCTGTTATGATAGAATTAATGCTGATTTCTCTATTCCCCTCCTAATTAAACACAGTATCTGTACCAGAAAAGAACTACAATAGGGTAGTTAAAAAATTAACTTAGAGAAGAAATATCCTACTTGATACAAAATAATAAACCCCATTATTATTCTCCATTTCTTCCATCTAATTATTCGGTTAATATCTATCTAGATCTTAATCTCTGATTTCAATTAAAATAGTTACTTTCAAATTCTACTGAAAATCACTTAGTACTGGGGAATAAATTATATGAGCATCCACAACTTTTATAGAGCTTCCATTTTATCAGTAAAATAGGTCAAATAAACTACCTGTTGTTGGCATATTCATAGAGCTTCCCAGTGCTTGAGTAGATAATGAGAGCCACCTCTGCATCACACAGTACTGACAGCTCAAAAGCTTTTTTATCAACCCATTTTTCTCTTAGCGAAAGTAACTTGTCTGTGAATCCTATTCTCAATCTTCTTGATCTGAATCTTCCGTCGCCCCATGATGCTTATTAACAGTCCTCGTCAAGCCAACGATCAGTCTAAATAAAGAAAATCTTTAATAGCAGGAATTCGAAACAGAAACAATCAAGCGCTGGAGTAATCGTGATTCTCGACGGGCCGATAAACAAAGCGGTGAGATTGTGGCATCGAACAAGGAAAACGGGGAGTGCAGGGCAGTCAGGGAATAGATAGGGCATCGGGATAGATCAGACATTGGCTGCAGGGAAATGGGGATGACATACGAGGATAAGACATGTCTCCTCGCCCACGTGAACACAACCACCAACTCTTTAACATCATTCGACAAGGAAATTAAAAAATTAATAAATGAAATTAAAAAACAGGATTATGGTATGTTTCCACTTTTGTTAAGTTCGTCTAATATGTTCTCGTTCATCATCGTATGTGGGGCTTCGATTCCATGCGTATGTACACAAATATTAAACATTTTTGGTAAGAAAATATTACGACGAGTACGACTTTGACATTATAGTTTATTATGCTGCCAAAGGCATGGATATTGTCTTCACCTTAGCAATTAGTTATTTGCATTTTGTTCAATCAGAGTTTGCCATCTATATTTAAATGGGCTGAACTAAAGTTTGATGCTTTAATTTTTGTGTTGTGGCAAGATTTTATTAGTGATCCCCTTTATTTGGCACTGTAGAAGGGAAAAGTGGATGATTAAATGCATTTATTGTGCACCCTGCACATTCAAACGGTTTTGTGTGGCTCGAGCCTAGGTACGATTTTGGTTTGAGCACGTCAGTTCCCTAGGACGCTAATCGAAAAATTTGGGAAATTTGGTATAAAGGACAATAATGGCGGTAGTCCAAGCCTAAGCCCAAGCCCTTGGACTTGGACCAATGGTTTATCCTGTTGGTGACATTGATGAATGTCGTGCGAAGGGTGCGAGGATTCCTCTAACATGGGAGCTGTTGCAGCCGATGTTGAGAATTATCGGGTACTACCTCCTGGGGCCTTTGAATCCACAACAAGTGAAGAATGTGGCGTCGTCCGCAACAAGATTTCTATTCGCCTGTGGTTTCACATGATTTGGTCCTGAAGCAATTTCGACGACTAGGAGTCTCATAAGATTGGATATGGTCGCGCGATCAAGGGTTGTTGCGCCTTATCTGCCGATGCTTCGCAAGAAAGAATAGTATACCGACCAAGCGCAAGAAGCCCAAGGTGCTATTAGTTTCAAAATGAGGTCACTCTTTTCGTACTCTTTTAATTCAATTGCACATTCTTTTGAGTAACCTTTGGACACCAAAGTTGATAGATGTTTCTTCATTAGATTGTTCAATCTTTCACGGTTGAATATATTTGGTGTGGCTATCTTTGGAAATGTCATGCCAAACTTCAAGAGTGGCGGGTTCGTAAAGAGTTGTTCACTTTGTGTTTAGTGTCGCATAAGCTTGTATTTTTAATATGAGCCATCTTGGTGCTAAGCACCCACAATTTTACAATAGGCCAAGCTCGTGGGATTAAATATATGCTCAAATCATTTTATTTTTCTCTTTCTCTCCGCATGTAATTCCAGGGTGATTATACCCAGAGATTTACACCATTTCTACTTTTTCAATTTGGGTTTTGGAATGTTATCTAGCATTTTGTGGTTGCATGAGGATAATGATTGTGAGTTTATTACTCCCCTAAAAGTGAAATGAAAAGAAACTAACACTCGAATTTTTAATGAAATGACACTAGTTTATATGAATCTCCTCGGGATGCCCTATGTAATATAGGGGGCAGCAAAATTACATATACAATATGAGCCATAATAATTGCGATCGACTGCTTCCACTGTGTAAAGCGATCTAAAACCACATTCCCAAATGTAAAACATCCTTAACATTAGTGTGCTTGTTGGGAGGAAAGCTAAGAAAATTGTGTAAATTGCTCATCTCACCGTACTATAGTGTTTCAATTTTATTCTCTGTGGCTTCTCCTTTATTACATGAATATACAGATTGTGGACCGACATTCTATGCTCTTCTATCTGTTTCTTTCAACTTCTAGGTGGTGTCAACTATATTGAACAAATGACTCTCCTAAGAAGGATTTTATTTTTTTAGGTGTGCTGCTCTCTCTAAACTCTAAGCTACTTTTAATTGATCTTTAGCTACTAGAATCTCATTTTGTCATCAAAGTGTATGGTAAACTTCAAAACTAGAAACTCATGTATGCTTTAACAAAGTACTTTTGTATTTTGAGTAATTTGAAAATTTTAAATACCCTAGTTTCAAATCTAAGCAGACATCGATGGATTTCAATATTTGATTCTCACCTCTTGTATATCTACCAACACACAACACAAGGTGAAATACAGGATAACTTTTTTTTTTTTGACTTGCTTTGACCCAACACGACACAACATGTCGTCACCAAAGTTACAACCAACACTTGGAATCATTTGTTACGGGAAGACCACAAGGCCAGCACGGAAACGTTCACACTTATCAAGGACAATTTATTTTTCTTTTGACAAGACAACATGAAAGTCCAATCCACATGACACACTCACGGCTAGGGCAAGCCACAGTAAGAAATGGTTAGGGTTTATTTATTTTGGTAAGACACCCTTTAGCTCATGACTTAAGTTTTCAGAAGGATTCAATATATGATTCGCACAAATTCATCTCACCAACTGAGTTAATTTCTTAAACACTGTAGAGTAGTTCACTTAAAGTCTTCTCCTACTTACTAAATCTTATTATCTTCCAGAAACTAACCATTGTTTTCCTTTAAGCTTGTTTAAGAGTTCACCCAAAGGGATAGTGTTCGCTAGTTTAGCTAGGGGTATCAATTTATAAATGTTTACTTCACAAAGGATGTTTTCATTTTGATCACTCATGGAAGTATTTGATTTCAAATAGATCACCTTTACATTTATTTGTTGAATATAAAATTATTATTTTTGTTTAGCTTCTTTAAGGGTTAACCGACTCATTTTACTTTACTTATAAAATATTGTCGCTAAGTCTTAGAAAGATTTAACTTAATAATTTATTCTCAAGATCAAAGTTTTACAATACTCATATCAATGTAAAGATTGAATGCCATTTTTCACAAGGATAATTTCAAGCTTAACTACACCAGAACAAGACACTTTATTTCACCATTACCAAACAATACAAGGCAAGAGGTCGTATCAACTCTCTTTACAAGCAATGTTACACAATTTACAACACATTGGACATTTTTACAAGGAACTTCATAATGGTACAGATGAAACTTTTACACTCTTTTCTTCTAGTCTACTCGCATAATCCATCTGCACAAATATTAACTAAAGTCAGTTCGCAAGAACTGAGCATGTTAAGGCTACACAATGCAATAGTAAGCTAACAATTAACAATATCAAGAAAGGAATATTCTAAATTCAGAAATGGATTAAAACACAACTCACAACTCCAATATTAATCTCATGAGAGAGAAAACTAAAATCATCCAACAAGGAGAAAGTCCAAATACTAGTAAGAACAAAATTACATAAATCAAGGCAAGACCTTATGGGTTGGGAACAAGAAAGTCAAGAGTGTTGATATCTCCTTCATGTAATGCTATGGGTTACGTGATTGGAATCCAAAATTTACTTCATCCAACTAAGGGGTCCAAGAGAAGACAAAGCGTACTAATTATGATCGTAGGCGCGAAAAAAAAATGACGTTATCCAATTCTTCCAGAGGGGCTTCAAAGTAATATGGGTTCGATGCCCTTAAAAGAACACAACTATAGTTTTGGTTTTAACCAAGGAGTTTACCACTACCTCCTTATCGGATTTCTTAAAACGTAGTACTAGTCAACCAAAACAAATCCACTTTTCCAAAAGCGTACGAAAGAGACACAGAAAGGGCCATTATTCTACCAACAAACCCTATCCTAATCGTCAACTTCTCTACATAATATAAGGGAAGACTAAACCCAAAAGTCGTTAATAATTTTTATATAATTCAGACAATGTCAATAAACATTAAAATAAAAATTGATTTCCCTAACAAGGCCACAAAATGGGACCTTTTGTAACCAAGTTTGAAGTATAAGGTATTCGAGTTCGAAAACAAAGGGATTCGATACGCAGAGGGCAAAACACCAACGATGCCCCAGACTCAAAAGACCTTACCACGAGTACAAGCACAAACCAAGAACCAACGCACATAGCTATCAGGAAGGTTACGTTAGCAGTGCGGTCAGGGCTAGAAGTTCTATGAACTCCTTGCCAAAGGTATAGAAGATGGAAAATTTTACCCGATCCATGTGGGCTTATCGAGGAAAAGTCTTAGCAAATATCAAACAGATAAATATAACAGCCACCTATGATATTATCACTGAAATCAGCTGTCATCTAACAGGAAACGAGTTCACGAGTCCAATACCATGGATTCACCTACAACTTTTGTTTCAGTCTAGCTAGTAATAGCTTGCTTGCGACCCTTAATAAAAATTGTAGAGATTTCATTCAGATTAAACTTACAATGTTTCCCCTTGCTTTAATCAAACAAGAGTTTACATCAAGAAGTAGGTATAGTAATTCACTCAACACGTGGAGGCCAAAATAGATGCCAGGTTATCCCTCATCTAGACTAGGTACAACAGTCAACCATGTACAGTTCTAAAACAAACCCCAAATGCCATTTTCTAATCAAACATAAAGTAAGGAATGCCCACAGGCTTAAACAAGTTTCAGAACACAACGTCACTATTAATGTACCTTTTAGCAAAACAAGAGAGCCCTAAACAGGAAATGCGTATTTATTCAACCAAAAGAGGTATGTAGGCTTAACCTTCTATTTAGTAACCTTCAATTATAATTACCATCACAGAATTATTTTTTTAAAAGAAAGTCATATAAGCAAACAAAACTCAATAATGTTTCCTTCCCTACGAACTAGACTGCATCACTCAATATTGCAGTAACCCATTTAGACAAATATGAAATAGAGTAAGCTATAAGAGAGGAAGGAACATTCCAAGCAAAATCAGCGAAATTGGAATAAGATTTAAAGGAACAACCACACAATCAGGCAGTGATATAAACAACCACGAAAACATCTAGTCTAGGCGCCATTCAAGAGGAAAGAAAATTCATTTCAAGATACTGAAAGAAGGTAGAAAACTATTACAAGGAGTAGATTTAACATGCCTGGTTTAAAACGCCATCTCCATATGCATATGATTGTTTCAATGCCGTTGCTTGCCTTTAACCCAAAGTGCTCTGCGAGCTCGAGCTATGGCGCCACATTCACGCAGTGAAAAACAGCTACAAACCAACCCCATGATTTGAAGCTCGGACACGAGACATACTGATTACACCACGCTCCTGGCTCGGGTAGGCATCTACCGTGATGAAACACAACCTTTTCCTTCATCAGATTTGGGGACAACATCAAAATCTCGGTGAAAACATTCACTCTCAACTCTTGTATTTTCTATAATTCTCAGTCCAATTCTCAAACACCTTTCTTATCTATTTAATCATGATTCCACACAACACTAACTCACTCTTCAAAAGAACCTCGAGCCACCCCTTCGACTTCCTAAGTTGACCTTTCAATCTTGAAAACTCAAGAAGGTCAGTTCACCTTTCCTAGCAAGTTCAAGAGACAGGAATGTCAAAAGACAAGAACTATCTTTTGCACTTCTTCATCGAGTTAGGAGCATTTTGAGGGATTAGAGCTCGATAGAGACTCACCAGCTTCTCTAACAATGACCCAAGTTTGAATTTAGAAGCGTGAACAACGTTTGCTTCCCATTATTGAGATATACCTGTCTTTAGCGTCTACCCGACTGTGATTCGAACTTCAAGAAGATAATGTTGCCATTCTGCAAGATTCCAGAGCTTTAACGTCTTCCTTAAGCTGTTATAGACTCAACTTTTACCTATTTTCTTGAAAAGCTGATACAGACTTCTGTTACTGGTTTTTTTTTTTGTGTTTTGAAAGGCTTTGAGCACATCGAGGACCCCCTTCATGTTTGATTATGCATAATGATGGAAGAGTGGCCTTACTCAACAGTTCCATTCTGGTTTGATTAACCAATTTGTTGAAAACCTCAAAACCTAAACTCTGCACAAAAAAAAAAACAACTCATACTGCTTGCTCAACCACTGAGAAACGTATTTAACATCCTTTCCACTGAACTTCGAGTTTCCTTTTTGCATAAAACAACTGTTACAGCTACAGTCATGGAGATAACTTACATTATGGTTACCAACAAATTTATTCAAACTCCCAGGAAGCACTTCAAAGTTCGTTTGCTCTGGGTCTGAGAAAATATCCTGCTACCTTCCTCTCCCAAGACATTTTCTTCAACACTGCATAGATCTTCTGTGCCTGCGGGTGTGATCTGTCACCAACCCAAAAAGCATGCACCATTTTATTGGCTTTAAATCTAACTACAGCAAGTTTTTTTTTAATTCCTCTATCCTCATCGATCTCCTAAAAGCTCTTGCAAAGCAAACTGTGCTTCATGAATATTCTGACAAGATACAGATCCACGCCTAAGAGATTCTCTTCCATGCGTTACAGTGTAAAACAAGTAAAGTCTCAACAGAGAATCTCTGTAATAAATTTCATCGGGTCTCCTGGCAACACTCACACTGTCACTTAATCGATTTTGATAAAAACTATCTTGAAGGAGAAACCGAACTGAGGATGCATTCAAAACTGAACAGAAAACAACATAGTTGGACGAACTTCTTGTTGGAGGCGCTCCCAAAGGCTTCTACTGAACTGTAGCTCGCCAGTTGCCTAGCTATTTACTGTTGCAGGCACTGCTATGGATCCTCGACAAGAACACACCCCGCAGCATCCAATGAAAGGGGAGGAAATGCGCCTACTTCACCAGCTTGCGGCTTCATCTAAAACCACCATATCTAACCCATGGCTAGGCGCTGGAAACAAAAACTTCCGAACAGCAAAAGAAAATAGTAGTGAACGCAAATCTCAACCTCACCAGCAAAACTTGCCTCAAGATTTGATCGAGCTTCTTCCATGTTGGATCCGCCACCTGGACAGAAGCGACTTTCCAAAATGAAAAGGTAAGACAGGTCGACTAAACTTTATCTCATTTTTTTTTTAACTACAGCTGCAAGATTTTTTGCAACAAATTGAACATGGTCGTGGTCGCGTGCAAACTGAAGAACACTCTTCACGCGCCCCAAGAACAAGGAGGTAACACGCTGCTACACTATCTTGTAGCTTCATCCAAACCCACGTCAAACCAGCTCACGCAGCAACTAAGGGCCGTAAAACGTGCCAGAGAAGAAAGTAAAACGCCCACGCAACCAAGAAACAATGATGAGCGGTTTTGGGAACAGTGCCCAAAGAAAGGAAAATGGAATTTTCCACGGCCTCAACCACTCGCATTGAAAGAGAATCCCGAGGAGATCACGGCAAAGGAAAATGGGTCTCCATCCACCTCACGCAAGGAGAGAGAGAAATGCGGCAGCCATAATCAAATTGGCAGGTAGGTGGTTGGGAGGGAAAGCCAAGGTGGCAGGAGAAAGGCAGAGTTCGATGCCCAGCTGGCATTACATTCTCCTCCCCTTAGGAAAGCATCGTCCTCGATGCGACACAACACAACGGAAAAGAAATGGTTCGCAACCAAGAACAGGTAAAGGAGAAAGTACACCCTATAGTTCAAGATTTTAGTTGATTAACACACGGTCACAAGGTAGCCTTAGAAACATTTGGTAGAATTTTTAACTTTCAATGTTCTGTGAAGATTGGCAGTTCTTTCTTGTTCATCATTTCATTAGTCTCTTTTCATTAGCACTATTCTTAGTTTAATTTCTTTTAAAATTTCATCATTGAAGAGTTTTGGTTTATTCTTTATTGTGGGTGCCCAACATGAACTGCTAACACAACACCTTATCAGGTTCACAAGACCCTACAGATTCACAAGCACACAAGTATCTACTTCAAGATTGTATTACACCACAAAAGGTTACACAATTACGGAAAAGAATAGGCACACTTCCCATAACATAGGTACTCATCACACATCAATGACTGACATACCAAATACTCAAACAAAAGAGTACTACAATCCACCAGACATTTCCTCAATTTGCATCAATGAAAGACTCACATAACAACAAACCATGCTACAGGTACATAGTGTCCACAAGGGAATCAATGACATGTCCACAACATCACAACACATAACCATCTGACATGAGTAACACATACATCAAAAGACCACTACCAAACATCACAATAACTCAACATATATCCTGAAACATCAACCATACGAGAAATATCATAAGCCTCCTCAAACTCTTATGCCTCCCTCAAGTCTCTTATGCCTCCCTCAAAGTCTCTTATGCCTCCCTCAAGTCTCTTATGCCTCCCTCAAACTCTTATGCCTCCCTCAAGTCTCTTATGCCTCCCTCAAACTCTTATGCCTCCCTCAAGTCTCTTATGCCTCCCTCAAACTCTTATGCCTCCCTCAAACTCTTTTGCCTCCCTCAAGGAGGCCGGTTGTCCCCATGGTCAAAGACACACAGAGTTTGGACACTCCTAACCCAAGTGACATAATGACGCGTAGTTCTCCATAACCCGCTAGTCATATGTACCCCTTGGGGCGTACCCCCATACAACGAAGCGGGTCCATAGGTCCAACCAATCCATGGTGCATCCCATGACCCTATTCCACACATCACGACATTAGAACCAGCACAACAATCCAGTCAAAGTGCCAAGTGGCAAAGTACAAGCCTAGGGCAAGGCGGTAAAAATTCCAAATTTAAAAGAAGACCCCAAATCAAGCTAAAATAAATGACCAAATGGCCAAAGTTAGTATCAAATCCCCATGTTAGTGCCACAAACCAAGGAAATGCCCAAAATTGTAAAGCATTGCAATCAAGAAAAGATGCTGGTCCTTGCAAAAATAAAGTAAAAGCTCAATTTACGAATAAAATCAACTTATAATAATGTCACATTACGATAACTGTGTGGCCTTATCTAGCCACCAAAGGGGTACTCAACGAGTTGCTGGCACTCGGAACATCGAGCCTCAGCTCGTAAAATATATATATCAATCCCGCCACTCTTCGACAAGGCTAAACATAGTCATAGATACACTAGGGTTGCATACATACAACCACATAGGGAGAGAGGAAAGAGTCACATGTAATCTACTAAACCGAGTTTTGACTCGAGTTATTGACCCATGGTACACCATTCCTCACTCTTAACATACACTTCTACCGATCTCCCTCAGGGTCGGTTAGTGTAAGGCTCACAACATAACATGTAACTACATCACTAACACCATGGTGGTACACACATAGCTACCATAACGTCTCACGTATGGTAGGTATACGGGGTAGATCACAATTATACATTCACAGGGCACAATACATCACTTTACTACATTCTGCACCCAAAGTGCAATCACAATACGATAGGGTTCATACACTCACCGTATGACCCTAATTCACGACATGAAGCATTACATATTACACAACTCATATATACGATGAACATAATAACATCACAACATAACAATAATTGCTTCATAACAAGGTAGTACACACATTTCTTCAGAACATGGTAAAAACATCATGATACAACTCGTTTCTTTTAACATCAACTAGTCATACAACACATTGATACACCCACATATCACAATATGCCACAATGCTCCAACACTACGTCATCCACATAATAATTCTTTTCACACATCACAAACAGTAATTCACACGTGAACTCTTCATAGAATCCACAAGAAGGAGAGAGAATACTCTCATCCCCAACACATCAACATGATGACAAATACGCACTGAGTGACATACACATCACGTGCGTTCACAATATCACAATTACGACAATAATCACATCACGCTTAAAGCACATTACTCTTCCAATATAAATCATCATCATGCACATCATCATCATCATGCAGTATCATCATGTAACACCACCACCACCATGCAACATCACCATACAACACCAATCCGGCCCATAGGTTCGAGAGCATGAACCTACGCTCTGATACCAAAATGTAACGCACCAAAATTACCAACACAAGAACAACACAGTGAAATACAGGATAACTTTTTTTTTTTTTGACTTGCTTTGACCCAACACGACACAACATGTCGTCACCAGGTTACAACCAACACTTGGAATCATTTGTTACGGGGAAGACCACAAGGTCAGCACGGAAACGTTCACACTTATCAAGGACAATTTATTTTTCTTTTGACAAGACAACATGAAAGTCCAATCCACATGACACACTCACGGCTAGGGCAAGCCACAGTAAGAAATGGTTAGGGTTTATTTATTTTGGTAAGACACCCTTTAGCTCATGACTTAAGTTTTCAGAAGGAATCAATATATGGTTTGCACAAATTCATCTCACCAACTGAGTTAATTTCTTAAACACTGTAGAGTAGTTCACTTAAAGTCTTCTCCTACTTACTAAATCTTAATATCTTCCAGAAACTAACCATTGTTTTCCTTTAAGCTTGTTTAAGAGTTCACCCCAAAGGGATAGTGTTCGCTAGTTTAGCTAGGGGTATCAATTTATAAATGTTTACTTCACAAAGGATGTTTTCATTTTGATCACTCATGGAAGTATTTGATTTCAAATAGATCACCTTTACATTTATTTGTTGAATATAAAATTATTATTTTTGTTTAGCTTCTTTAAGGGTTAACCGACTCATTTTACTTTACTTATAAAATATTGTCGCTAAGTCTTAGAAAGATTTAACTTAATAATTTATTCTCAAGATCAAAGTTTTACAATACTCATATCAATGTAAAGATTGAATGCCATTTCTCACAAGGATAATTTCAAGCTTAACTACACAAGAACAAGACACTTTATTTCACCATTACCAAACAATACAAGGCAAGAGGTCATATCAACTCTCTTTACAAGCAATGTTACACAATTTACAACACATTGGACATTTTTACAAGGAACTTCATAATGGTACAGATGAAACTTTTACACTCTTTTCTTCTAGTCTACTCGCATAATCCATCTGCACAAATATTAACTAAAGTCAGTTCGCAAGAACTGAGCATGTTAAGGCTACACAATGCAATAGTAAGCTAACAATTAACAATATCAAGAAAGGAATATTCTAAATTCAGAAATGGATTAAAACACAACTCACAACTCCAATATTAATCTCATGAGAGAGAAAACTAAATCATCCAACAAGGAGAAAGTCCAAATACTAGTAAGAACAAAATTACATAAATCAAGGCAAGACCTTATGGGTTGGGAACAAGAAAGTCAAGAGTGTTGATATCTCCTTCATGTAATGCTATGGGTTACGTGATAGGAATCCAAAATTTACTCCATCCAACTAAAGGGGTCCAAGAGAAGACAAAGCGTACTAATTATGATCGTAGGCGCGAAGCAAAAAAATGACGTTATCCAATTCTTCCAGAGGGGGGCTTCAAAGTAATATGGGTTCGATGCCCTTAAAAGAACACAACTATAGTTTTGGTTTTAACCAAGGAGTTTACCACTACCTCCTTATCGGATTTCTTAAAACGTAGTACTAGCAACCAAAACAAATCCACTTTTCCAAAAGCGTACGAAAGAGACACAGAAAGGGCCATTATTCTACCAACAAACCCTATCCTAATCGTCAACTTCTCTACATAATATAAGGGAAGACTAAACCCAAAAGTCGTTAATAATTTTTATATAATTCAGACAATGTCAATAAACATTAAAATAAAAATTGATTTCCCTAACAAGGCCACAAAATGGGACCTTTTAGTAACCAAGTTTGAAGTATAAGGTATTCGAGTTCGAAAACAAAGGGATTCGATACGCAGAGGGCAAAACACCAACGATGCCCCAGACTCAAAAGACCTTACCACGAGTACAAGCACAAACCAAGAACCAACGCACATAGCTATCAGGAAGGTTACGCAGTGCGGTCAGGGCTAGAAGTTCTATGAACTCCTTGCCAAAGGTATAGAAGATGGAAAATTTTACCCGATCCATGTGGGCTTATCGAGGAAAAGTCTTAGCAAATATCAAACAGATAAATATAACAGCCACCTATGATATTATCACTGAAATCAGCTGTCATCTAACAGGAAACGAGTTCACGAGTCCAATACCATGGATTCACCTACAACTTTTGTTTCAGTCTAGCTAGTAATAGCTTGCTTGCGACCCTTAATAAAAATTGTAGAGATTTCATTCAATTAAACTTACAATGTTTCCCCTTGCTTTAATCATACAA
Source organism: Taxus wallichiana var. yunnanensis (assembly GCA_018340775.1). Lineage (NCBI taxonomy): Eukaryota > Viridiplantae > Streptophyta > Pinopsida > Cupressales > Taxaceae > Taxus > Taxus wallichiana. The sequence goes on along the minus strand of CM031236.1, from coordinate 632,164,332 downwards.
GAGTTTACATCAAGAATTAGGTATAGTAATACTCTCAACACGTGGAGGCCAAAATAGATGCCAGGTTATCCCTCATCTAGACTAGGTACAACAGTCAACCATGTACAGTTCTAAAACAAACCCCAAATGCCATTTTCTAATCAAACATAAAGTAAGGAATGCCCATAGGCTTAAACAAGTTTCAGACACAACGTCACTATTAATGTACCTTTTAGCAAAACAAGAGAGCCCTAAACAGGAAATGCGTATTTATTCAACCAAAAGAGGTATGTAGGCTTAACCTTCTATTTAGTAACCTTCAATTATAATTACCATCACAGAATTCTTTTTAAAAGAAAGTCATATAAGCAAACAAAACTCAATAATGTTTCCTTCCCTACGAACTAGACTGCATCACTCAATATTGCAGTAACCCATTTAGACAAATATGAAATAGAGTAAGCTATAAGAGAGGAAGGAACATTCCAAGCAAAATCAGCGAAATTGGAATAAGATTTAAAGGAACAACCACACAATCAGGCAGTGATATAAACAACCACGAAAACATCTAGTCTAGGCGCCATTCAAGAGGAAAGAAAATTCATTTCAAGATACTGAAAGAAGGTAGAAAACTATTACAAGGGTAGATTTAACATGCCTGGTTTAAAACGCCATCTCCATATGCATATGATTGTTTCAATGCCGTTGCTTGCCTTTAACCCAAAGTGCTTTGCGAGCTCGAGCTAGCGCCACAATCACGCAGTGAAAAACAGCTACAAACCAACCCCATGATTTGAAGCTCGGACACAAGACATATTGATTACACCACGCTCCTGGCTCGGGTAGGCATCTACCGTGATGAAACACAACCTTTTCCTTCATCAGATTTGGGGACATCATCAAAATCTCGGTGAAAACATTCACTCTCAACTCTTGTATTTTCTATAATTCTCAATCCAATTCTCAAACACCTTTCTTATCTATTTAATCATGATTCCACACAACACTAACTCACTCTTCAAAAGAACCTCGAGCCACCCCTTCGACTTCCTAAGTTGACCTTTCAATCTTGAAAACTCAAGAAGGTCAGTTCACCTTTCCTAAAGAAGTTCAAGAGACAGAATGTCAAAAGACAAGAACTATCTTTTGCACTTCTTCATCGAGCTAGGAGCATTTTGAGGGATTAGAGCTCGATAGAGACTCACCAGCTTCTCTAACAATGACCCAAGTTTGAATTTAGAAGCGTGAACAACGTTTGCTTCCCATTATTGAGATATACCTGTCTTTAGCGTCTACCCGACTGTGATTCGAACTTCAAGAAGATAATGTTGCCATTCTGCAAGATTCCAGAGCTTTAACGTCTTCCTTAAGCTGTTATAGACTCAACTTTTACCTATTTTCTTGAAAAGTTGATACAGACTTCTGCTACTGGTTCTTTTTTTTTTTGTGTTTTGAAAGGCTTTGAGCACATCGAGGACCCCCTTCATGTTTGATTATGCATAATGATGGAAGAGTGGCCTTACTCAACAGTTCCATTCTGGTTTGATTAACCAATTTGTTGAAAACCTCAAAACATAAACTCTGCACATAAAAAAAAACAACTCATACTGCTTGCTCAACCACTGAGAAACGTATTTAACATCCTTTCCACTGAACTTCGAGTTTCCTTTTTGCATAAAACAACTGTTACAGCTACAGTCATGGAGATAACTTACATTATGGTTACCAACAAATTTATTCAAACTCCCAGGAAGCACTTCAAAGTTCGTTTGCTCTGGGTCTGAGAAAATATCCTGCTACCTTCCTCTCCCAAGACATTTTCTTCAACATTGCATAGATCTTCTGTGCACGGGTGTGATCTGTCACCAACCCAAAAAGCATGCACCATTTTATTGGCTTTAAATCTAACTACAGCAAGTTTCTTTTTTAATTCCTCTATCCCTCATCGATCTCCTAAAAGCTCTTGCAAAGCAAACTGTGCTTCATGAATATTCTGACAAGATACAGATCCACGCCTAAGAGATTCTCTTCCATGCGTTACAGTGTAAAACAAGTAAAGTCTCAACAGAGAATCTCTGTAATAAATTTCATCGGGTCTCCTGGCAACACTCACACTGTCACTTAATCGATTTTGATAAAAACTATCTTGAAGGAGAAAACCGAATTGAGGATGCATTCAAAACTGAACAGAAAACAACATAGTTGGACGAACTTCTTGTTGGAGGCGCTCCCAAAGGCTTCTACTGAACTGTAGCTCGCCAGTTGCCTAGCTATTTACTGTTGCAGGCACTGCTGTGGATCCTCGACAAGAACACACCCCGCAGCATCCAATGAAAGGGGAGGAAATGCGCCTACTTCACCAGCTCGCGGCTTCATCTAAAACCACCATATCTAACCCATGGCTAGGCGCTGGAAACAAAAACTTCCAGTCAGCAAAAGAAAACAGTAGTGAACGCAAATCTCAACCTCACCAGCAAAACTTGCCTCAAGATTTGATCGAGCTTCTTCCATATTGGATCCGCCACCTGGACAGAAGCGACTTTCCAAAATGAAAAGGTAAGACAGGTCGACTAAACTTTATCTCATTTTTTTTTTAACTACAGCTGCAAGATTTTGCAACAGCTGAACATGGCTGTGGTCGCGCGCAACCAGAACACTCTTCACCGCGCCCAAGAACAAGGAGGTAACACGCCTGCTACACTATCTTGTAGCTTCATCCAAACCCACGTCAAACCAGGCTCACGCAGCAACTAAGGGCCAGAAAACGTGCCAGGAGAAGAAAGTAAAACGCCCACGCAACCAAGAAACAATGACAGTTTGGGAACAGGTGCCCAGCAAAGGAAAATGGAATTTTCCACGGCCTCAACCACTCGCATTGAAAGAGAATCCTGAGGAGATCACGGCAAAGGAAACGGGTCTCCATCCACCTCACGCAAGGACAGACAGGAAATGCGGCAGCCATAATCGTTGGCAGGTAGGTGGTTGGGAGGGAAAGCCAATTAAGTTCATATTGTAGTCTATTTATTGACATCAAAGCGTGTAGTGGGAATTGTTTTTCGAAAGGCTAATCATTATCATGTAGGATAAATTCTCTTGGGAACTACTTTTTCTAGCATAACACATTTGTAATGATTTGTATGAGAATCAAGGGTGTGTAAATCAGTAATTTATCTCGTACACGAGGATGGTAGATTGTCACTACAATAAAATCAGCTATATCAGATGAGTTGGAAGTGCCTTAATTTTTTTTTTGCAAATGTGCATAAGCATGAGAAACATGAATTAGATATATCACAGAAACTCCACTTTAACAAAGGTGATTTTTTAAAAACAATTACCTCCATAGTGTACCGCTTATGTATTGAATGATAAATGCCATCATTATCTCGGTTGGTAAAAGATTGCCAAAGCAGCTCCATACAGATTAAAGAGTGTCATGTTATATATTCCTTACTAGCATACTAATAATCTTGAACTAGTGGTTCGGTACCAAACCGGTCGAATCGGTTTGCTACCGACTTGAACCAACCGAGTCATGCAAAGACACATGCATACGGTGTTGAGTATAAAAATCAAATTTTCAATTAAAATTTATGCTTTCAACACCATTCTTACATGGAGTTCATGCTATTTTACTTTTAACACTTTTCTTACATGTCATATTGTATATTGTTTTCACCTTAGCAATTAGTTATTTGCATTTTGTTCAATCAAATTTTGCCATCTGTATTTAAATGGGCTGAACTAAAGTTTGATGCTTTAATTTTTGTGTTGTGGCAGGATTCTATTGGTGATCCCCTTTATTTGGCACTATAGAAGGGAAAAGTGGATGATTAAATGCATTTACTATTCAAGCTTTAATGCATTTACTGTGCACCTTGCAGATTCAGATGGTTTTGTGTGGCTCGAGGCCAGGTACGAATTTTGTTTGAGCATGTCGGTTCTCGCAATGCAATTGTTAAAAGTTGTTGACAATTAAGCAACGCAAATGCAAATCGTCAATTGTTTTATAGTTTATATTTTTTTGCAGGTTGGTTCAGTTCAAGGGTTTCATTTTATCCTTCAATGCTGTAAAATAAGATAGATTTTAATTAAACGCTTTAATTTTGTGAAATTTGTCGTAGATTGGTTGTTAGTTTGACATTACGGTTTTGGTCGTGTAATAGCATTGGAGTAATTTTCAATTGGAGGTCATGGTTTTAAATTTCATGGAGTTAGTTTCTTTCTGGTCATGGTTTCGAATTTCATGGATTTAGTTTCTTTCCGTGCCCTAGTTTTATTACATTCAGCGGTTTTTACCTGTAATTTTGGAGTTGCAACATTTTTGGAGTTTTGGACCTAGTGCGGCGTGATTGCTGATGATTGGTTTAATTTGAAGTTGCGGTTTTCTTCAGTAATTTATTTGGGGTAATTTTAATCGGAAGTCATGGTTTCAAATTTCATGGAGTTGGTTTGTTTTTTCCCTAATTTTACTTCACTCTGCAGTTCTTGCCTGCAAATTTGGATGTAAAAGCATTTTTGGAGGTTTTAATTTGTTTCCTCTGTTGGTGTTTGGTGTTGATTGACTGGAGGATTATGTTATTTTGGGGTTTTGGGCTTGTTTTTTTTTGGCATTAATTGAATTTTGTTGTTGGTCTAGAGGGCAGACAGTTAATTTTGATTGTGTTCCCTAATGAAATTTTCTTCCTCAGCCACTAAAAACTTCAAGTCGACGTGCTAGCACAAGTTGAGGTTCAAGTTTAGAAAACCAAATGAATGGTGAAATTTTAGGTTAATGATTTGAGCAATGTGTCTGACTTCTTCATGGCTTAAGAAGTACAAGTTTGGTCTTATTGTTTTTCAGATCAAGATTAACATTTTAATTTTTGAGTCTTCAATGAAAAATTATTGATCTAGCTACTGTTTGGGTTGCCTTGATCTGTACTTGCCATATTTCACGTTGCTGATTATGCAGGTGATCGGTAGGATATAATGTGTTTAAAGCTATTTTAAAGTAAAATTACAGACCATGTCATGGGATATTATTACTTTTCAATGACCTTTGAAGTTTTCTCTGATATGCATTAAGGATGGCGGGATGTTGTAAGGCTGTAGTTAATTTTTTAGCTTGTTGTTTGCTACCTGGGTTCTCTCTCCTTACTCTTCGTTATATTGTTAGAAAGTATATCATAGTTTTGCATTAAATTTTGATAATATGTATCTTTTCAAGGGGTAGCTCTTTCCTTAAGCTGCAGTAATATGTTATCCTTTTGCATATTAGTTATTATCTGCTTGTTTGTCATTTGTAATGGTGTAGGATTTTTAAATGCTGCATTTGTTTCATTGTTGCTAACAAATTGGGGACTGGTTTCAGGTTATCACAAAAGCATCCCTACTGGCAACACAAGTACTAATTAATTGCCCAATTTTTGTAATGTGCTTGAAAAGTATATGTAAGCGATAGTTGAGCATGTTTATGTATTATGTTTGTCTTTAGTGTATATTTTTTCATAATCTCAATTCTAGTAGTAACATGCTTGAGCTGATAAATTATGATATACAGAGAAAAGGTTTACATAAAGTAATGGAACTACTTTGGCTAAGGGAGCAGCATGCTCCAACACTCTTGATTTATCACCGCTGGGATGTTGAAAAGATATTTGCTGTATTTGTAGATAAAGAAAGTGATAGGTGCCTTTCAGAAGCAAGTGTTATGGTTCTGGAGTCAACAAACTCATGTTCCACATCCCACTCTTCTGTTGTTATGTGCAATATCTGCATGGATGACAAAGTGCAGGAAGAAGTGACAATGATGGAATGCGGCCATTATTTTTGCAATGAGTGTAAGAGATGTTGCTTTCTTGCTAAGATCTACCCTACTAGGCTCTGGTAACTCCACTTGTTCTTTATTGCTTCTAAACATGTAAGTAATTGCATCATTTCATCTATGGTCAGGCTAGACAAATTACTTTATTATTATGATAAATGAAGGAAAGAGTAGGCGTGTGAAATGCATGGCACATAAATGCAAGGCTATCTGTTATGAAGATGTCATTAGAAAGCTTGTCAATGGCTGTTGGGGCTACGTGGTGCCACAACATTGGTGCAAAGTAAGCGGAATGGAATAACATGGAAACAATTTGTCTCACATGGTTTAGGTCTTGGAGGGCAATGGTGCAGAGTCTCTTTGGCTAAGCTAATGTCTCATTACTGTTTGGATGGGTGGTTCCAAGTGATCTGCTGAAATGGTCATTCATGGATCACAATTTCATATTGACATCTTTTGGAAATTAGCTAACATATCTACCTCTGGACTAACAACAAAAATATAACTTCACTAGAACATTAGTTATTTAACTTTTGTAACATCATTTTCAGAAATATATCTTAGTGTGCTCTTCCTCAACACGCCCTTTGTCTACACCATTTTCATATTTTAACTGTCTCATTTGCATACTCGTCATCTTCCTAAGATTTTCCCAATAACTTCTTTTGTAAATCCATGATCATTAGTTGCATCCAGTTCACATTTTTATAAGGCTTAATAACTCGCTTTGCATTTTCCATTATTCAAAGTAACCTCAACATATGTATTGCAAAACTAGAACCTCTCCGATACGTAAAACACAATCTTTGGTAGGATTTTCCATATCATGGCCTTGTTTTTATTATCCCCTTCTTTTTAGTCAGTGGCTACCCTTCACTTATTTTGCACCTATGTATGGTGCCCTACCCCCTATGGCCCATGCCCCATGTCCATAGCCGGCTTTATGGTGTCATGTCAGAAACCACTTATCAACACCCATCCCTTGATGCGGCGATTAACGTGTGTCGGGAACACACTCGACGTGGATACCGTGTGGGATCAATTTTAATTATTGTCCTTTGTTCCCACCTTGTAATGCCCCGGTCAGCATTACTCCTGTTGAGACTTTGGTGACCTTGTTTCTAATTGTTGAATGTTGTTGTGCTCCTGTTGACCATTAGCTGACTTCGACCTTGTCGCAGTGAAGAATTATCACCTTCCCTCTCCCTCTTGCCTTCTCGAGTCGTTATCGACACCTTTGTATGTGGACCTTGTAACGTCTCATGCACGATTAACCTATTAAAGGAAGTTCTTGTTGTCGCATTGTTAACCTTGATTGTTGGTCATTATTAATGTGAATAATAATTATATATATATATATTTTTCTTTATTAAATTAATAAAGAAATATATATATATAATGATATTTTTAAATTTAATTGTCGATCGGCCTTTATTTTATAGTATTATTATTTTACCTTATTGTCAATTATCATCAATATTTTATATTAATTATCTCTATATTATTTCTTTTGGTTGTTTCATTTTGATCATGCCGTAGATCGAACGTCATTCTGTCTTTGAAGAAGGGATTTCCTCGTCATGGCACCATGGTCTATGCAAATCGGTCCTTGTCCCATGTTTGCTTACTCCATTATTTTGAGTCCTACAAAATTTAATCTTTTGGTTGGCATAGGATTGATTGGGTACCTTTCTTCCTTAATGGCTAAATTTGTGAATGTGTAGGGGGTTGAGTGTGGTGCAAGCTTTGAAGGGGCCATTTACTATGCTCAAATTAATTTTTCCAACTACCACCTCTCACCCCTTACCACTGGCGTTGTCACGTGGCTGTCACCAAGGAAATTAATTATTGTTTTTGGCGCTAGTTATTTTCCTCCTATTTTTTTGTTTTGATCGACAAAGGGTGAGTGTGTGGAGTTTGATGGCCACCTACCCTTCATTTAATTCTCTTTAATGCCAAACCTTCTTGGCTTTGCCTTGTTGATCCTAAGGCCAATTAGATGCTGGCCGCTTGCTTTATGGGAGTCTTTTTCTAAAATTTTCTACTCTAACTCGTAGAGTACGCTATGTCTTGCCATGTGAGCTGCTTCGGGGGAGTGTTTTTAAAGCTAGTCTGTTAAGGTGTGCACGTCTAGGAAAGTGCGTGGGGCAAGAGCAAGGCCATCCACCACAACTGCAAACACATTCTTCCCCTGCCTATGCCAAGCATGACTATGTTTGGAGTATGGACATTTTGCTAGTAGAGAAAAGGAGATGATTTCCTATCATAACAAGTTCGTGGCTCTACCTTATGGGTGTGACTTGGGGAAAAGAATAATTTTCAAGCATGTTAAACCTAAACTCTGAACTTTTCTCCTACCATTTCTATAATCCCATGAAATGTATGTTTCGCTTCCTAAATGACACCTTGGAGTGGTTTGGTTTTTTGTTAGTTATTGATTGCTCGAGTATACTGGTTGCCCCTTTGTATCTCCTTGAGAATCATTTGTTTTGGCATGGAGTCTTTATCCCATCTGTTGTGTTACTATGAGATACTGAATATCAAACATTTTTTACTTCTTTGGCTATTTTCTTTCTGATTTATTATGGATTAAAGGAAAGAAAATTCGTGGTTATAATAGAAATTCGTGGGAATCGTGTATGCCCATCTAGGTATTAGGGACGTGACTTACTTTTAATTGATGTAGAGGAAATTTTGATATATTGTATTTAATTTATCCCTGAGGGTCGTAAGTCGGTAGTATAAGAAGAGGAAAATCTAAATTTTTGGCTGTAAATTTATCCAAGGTATAAGATCCTCTATATATATATATATATATATATATATATATATATAAACTTATATCTATTTAATTGTAAAATGGGATATATCAGGATATCGGTTGAGTTTTTGTGCAGCTTATCCATTTCTTTAGACCCAATATTTTGGGTATACATGAGATGACATATACTTTGTGCTTTGCATGTTCTCTGTAAAAATATATCAGCAATAGTTATAGTTTTCTAAGACCCATTGTTTAATCAATGAAGAGGCCATTAATCTCACTAATGAAGTGAACTCGAGTATACTTGCTACTATCGGTTGAGAAGAGTAAATTTTGCTATCGGTTTTTATCAAAACTATTAATAAATTTTGATACAATATGTGTTGGAATTTGAATTAAACCTTTCTCTTCCTGTTGTTCCATTATGAATTGATGTTTAGTAATTTGATTTAAATTGCTCTATTATTTATGCCATATCTGGTAAAGAGTTTAATAAATGAAATATGGGTGCTTGCATAAATGATTATTTTTGTGGTTGTGTGCAATCTTGGTGAACACTATGTTCTGTGATTTTGTGAAGGTATTCCATGGCTCGTATTATATGTAAAACCCAGTAGCTTTGGGATTCTATATCATGGGGAAACTTCTGGATTGAAATAAGTTTCGTTAGAATGTTGGGTATTATGTTGCCTTTGGTACACCGGTTAGGGGTATGTTTTGGGTCTTGTGAAAGAGGGATGACACTCCTGGTCTTTTCTTCCCTTTGTTATGATTAAACTAAGTTTTTTTGCTCGAACTTCTGAGGTCAACACGAAGTATATGGATCTATATCTATCTCAAAACTTCTTACGGTCTTATGTTTTCTTATTTCGTTGCATGTCAAGTTTGGAGTTGCTTTGAGTTGGAAACCAAAACCATGTACAATATTTTTTTTCTATTAATGTAAGGATGACATATTTGTTGTTGTTAATGAGTTATGGAATGGACGTAAGGATCTCGAATGGGTGCTTGCTATAGAAATTTGTGTACTCCCCAAGCTGTTGGAAACTCAGAGAAATCCTGTAAGATGATTTTTGGAATCGGTTTACCTTTTGGGCTTAAAGCATTGAGGATATATTCTATGATTGTTTCTCCTTATCTGTTGAATGCACACCTAAAGATATGGTCTGCAGTTTGTTTTCTTTCGAGATGGATGGTTTTAGTATTAGATTTCAATCACGTAATCCATAGGATTACATGATTGAAATCTCAATACTCCTGACCCTTTGTTCTTAACCTATAAGGTCTTACCTTGTTTATTTGTGATATCATTCTTACTAGAATATTTGGTTGTCTTCTTGTTGTCTGGTGGGAATTTATTTTTATCTCATGTGAAGAATTTTGATTAGTGGTTTGTGTTGTGATCCATTCTTGAAGTAGAACATTCCTTTCATGGAATTGTTAAATGTTAGCTTACTGTTGCAGTGGGTGGTCTTAACATGCTCAGTTCTCTTGAACTGACTCGAGTTAATACTTGTGCAGATGGATTATGTGAGTAGATAAAAGGAAAGAGTTGTAAAGGTTCCATCGGTTTGTTTTGTGAAGTTCCTTGTATAAATGTCAAATGTGTTGTAATTCTTATAGTGGTGTCAGAATCGAGTTTTAAAGGCTTCTTGCCTTGGATTTCGGTATTTGTGAAATAAATTTGTCTTTTTATTTTGTAGCAAAACTTGCAATTGTCTTTGTGAAATAATATTTAATCTTTACATTGTTATGAGTATTCTTGTGGTAATATTATTTATCTATCCCTGAAAATGTTGCTGCATGGTTTGACCAATTTTTCCACTTTCTTTTTCTTAGCCAAGTTCATTTGAATCTTTTGACACCTTTGGTTTGAGTTCCATGTTGAATAGAAATTTTATAAGCATGTTTAATTTTTCTCTTGATTAGAAATGGTAGTTTTTCTTCCAAGTCATAAAACTTTCATGTGTTAATAATCCTCCATGGTATTCGCATCCATGTTATTCTATGTATATTTTAGTGGGTTGGCAATCCCTTTTCTAAAGTTAATCAAAATAAAATAAAACAAATACATAGATGAATAAATAAATAAGATGATAATGATGTTGATCCTTTTCTCTAGAATTAAGAGTCTTAAATAGGAAAGAAAGTAATTTTCTATTAGTGTTAAAGAATCTACCCTCATTAACCTTAAGCTACGGATTAAAACTTATCCTCCTTGTTGTGAAACGTAATTATTTTTAAAATTATTTGCACTATTGGCTTTGGGGATATAGTCGATCTTTTCAAAGTAGGGGAGTTTGAATAAGAACACTTTAAGTCTTGTGCTTCTATTTTCGTGGTCCCCATGCATATCCTTTGTCAAACTAAATCAAGAGATTGCTAAATGAATCTTTTACCCAAATCTAGTTGAACTCTTAAGTCTTGTTAAAAGGCCAGTTAATAACTAAATAGATCATAATGAAATAAATTGACCTTCTCTCTCTAACCATTGCCATAGTGATTTGTAACCATTTCTTAAGTAATGATAAAATTTATATCCTTTCTTAAAGGGATTTGTTGTTTTGAACCTAAAACAGTACCTCCATCAATTGGCGGTTACACTCGTCTCCTTTTGCAATGGAGATTGAAACAAGGATTTTGTAGCTTGTGGTTGTTTACATAACCTTGTGGGATTTGTTTCACCCCACCCTTGTAGCGTTAATCTAATAAATAATTAAACAAATATTTGTCAAAGTAAAGATGATCCTCTTTCGGAAATTTTTATCTAAGCCTTATGTCTTTAGTATTAAAGAAATGAATCTAACCTTTTAAGTAGGATTATACGGTTCATAACCTGAATATCCTAGAACGTAAGTTCAAGTTTGAAGGGCGTGTTTCATTAAAATAAATAACCTTAAGAATATTTTCACAGTGGGATGTCCTGAACTGTAACTATGTATTGTGGTTGGTCTTTTATGTTGTGCCTCGTCGAAGAGAAAAGTGAACTGTCCTTGATGGGTGCTTAATGTTTCCTTGTTTTCCAATGGGTCATCGTTGTGTCAAGATGTTTTAAGACTCAGTTGTAGCCATTGTGACCACCCGTTGTGTCATTTTGTACTTTGAACATGTTAAAAAAAATTATCTTGTACTTTGTTATGTTGGCTTGTGTGTCTAAAATAGTGGGTGTTACACTTAGTATCAGAGTGAAGGTTCATGCTCTCGAACCTCTGGGCCAGTTTGGAGTTGTGATGGTATTACATGATGGTGCTGCATGATGGTGATGGTGTTACATGATGGTGGTTGATATTGGAAGAGTAATGTGAATTATGTGTGATGTGAACTATGTCGTAATTTTGATATTGTTAGCACACATGTTTTGTATGTCACTTAGTGCATAACTGATGGCATGTTGATGTCTTAAAGATTAGAGTATTCCCTCCTTTTCAGGAATTCTATCTGAGTTTGAGTGTGAAACATTGTTTTGTTGTGTGTGTGGAAGAAATGTGATTGTTGATTCTGGATTGTTGGATCCTTTTGGCATTCGTGATGTGTGGGTGTGTTGATATGTTGTGTAACCAGGTTGGTTGTAGTGAACTAGATTTCTTAAGGATGTCATTACCATTTGTGTAGAAATATGTGTATTTCCATGTTATATGGTAGTTGACTAGATGTTGTAATGTGTAACACCTGCTAAAAACAACCCACTTGAGACCCAAGAGCAACCTAGGATTAGTTAGGAAAATTATGGAATAATTTTTTTGTGTTGTTTAAAAGAGTCTACAACCAAGTTGTAAGGAAACAGTCATCGCAAGCAAGTTTCAAAGAAAATAAACAATTAATATCTTATAGATTTGTTAATATGACAATTATAAAAGATCACAAGGTCCAAACTTAGGGTTAGATTAATCAATTAGGTTAAGAGGGTAATTTCTCACTATACCACTTTCTAACAGGCTTAAAAGATTCAACCTGATTTTTCTAAAAATTAACGCACTCAAAACTTCCCAAAAACATTCCCATTAGATAGGAAATTTCCTCACCTTTTTGGTGATATAAATAAGTCCTCCTAACTCCTCATATTTCTCAAGATATAATGGTTGAGACCTTGGGAGGAAAATTTTCCCAAGAGCGGGTTTGCGGGCCTAGGGGAGAAAATTTTCCCATGCGTGGGCCTGCGGAATTTGGAGAGAATTTTCACCCAGAGGAGGAATGCAGACTGGAAGGGCGGGAAGCAATTTTTTCCCATGCGTAGGTTGGTGGAGATGGGAAGGACTTTAGCGCTCTTTCCCTTTTGGGACGAACGTGAGATTTGCCTCCATTTTCCCATGAGCCTAAAAGGACACATGTCAACATTTCCAAATGCTAGTAGAAAGTTAGGCCACTGGAGAATTTTTAAACTTTTATCCTTTTTTTATTTCCGAAAAGCTCTAAGGGATCAACCTGATCGGCGCCCACCGACAACCAAGGCACCACGTGTCAACCATCCATTGGTTGTGGGTCGGCGGGCCGATGGGAGAACTTAGAAGATTTTTCCCAAGAAATTTTTGAAGTGCTAAGTTTTTAATGGATCCGCTCCTCCTTTGATGCCTCATGACACCATGTGGCAAAGACCGATTGGTTGTGGGTCGTCGGGGCTATGGAGAAAACTTATAAATTTTTCCAAATTTTAATTTTGAAAACACTAAGGTTTAAATGGGTTCTGCACCTCTGTCGTTGCCTCGTGAGGCCACATAGCAACATCTGATTGGCTTCGGGAAGGTGGTGTGGTGAGAAAAATTAGGAAAATTTTCCCAAAAATTTCTTTTTAACTTAGGTGATTTTTGACAAAAGAAAGGCTTGTGGGTCAGCGGAGCAGTGGGGAAATTCATGCCTTTGGAGTTTTTGTCCAAAAATGGTTTAATGAAAATTCATTCTTGTGGGTCCGCTTAGGAAATTTTTCCTAATAATAATTTTTTTTTAGTTGGAATTATTTTTGACGCCAAATGAAGGAAAACTTCATAAGGCCATAACTTTTGATTGAGAAATCAATTTTGAGAAAACGAGGACTTTTGGAAAGATCTCGATGCTGTATTTTCATAGAAATCATAATATTTTAATTTTGATAAAGTTTAAGGGGTAAATTTAATGAAAATGATCTACAGGATTTTAAAAGGCAAACTGGTAAATTTTAACTTATGAAATTTTAATCAATTGATCTTCTTCCTCCCTCAACTTGTCCATTAAACATGGAGAATTGTTCTTAGATGGATCTGGAAAGCAATTTTGTTTGAATGAAAACCAATTTGAAAATTTACAACTTTGACAACAAAACGATAGTGAAACAATTTGAGCCTAAGTTTGCTAAGTTTTCTAAGAAATTCCTTAAGTGTTAATGTCTAGATGAATTCGTTTAGATCTTATTATGTCCAATTTAATGTTTCATTTGTTATTTCTTTATTGCAGGTCCAAATCTGTGCATTTTTATTAAATGATTGCGTGTTTGAAAATACAAAACAAAGATCAAATTTTAAAGGGTCTATTTGCCAATTTCTTCTTCCAAGTATTAGAATACGTTCCAATACCAATATAATACATTTAGTTGATTCAAATAAAAATATTCAAAACCAAAATGCAATTTTGATATCAAATTTTTACACATTTCAAAAGACAGAGCTCTGTGTTTTCCTCACACACATTTCTTCCTTTCAAACAGAGATTTCAAATAAATTTAAATGATTAGATTCAATACCACAATGCAATTTGAGAAAGGTAATACATTCATTTATTGATTCCAAAAGACAATTTACAACTTCTTTATTTCATTCCTCAAATTCATCATACAAAATGTAATTCTTTCTTTCAAAAGCAAAAATGGAGTATATCTCTTTCACATTTAGATTTATAACTTTCATATACAATAAAACATATTTCCATTACAAAAAATATACGAGTTCATTGACTTCAAGTAGGAAGGTTACAATAATATTTCATTTTAACAATGACTATCAACACTACCTTCTTTCTCGGTTCCTGAATAGCAATATGCAGATCCTCCATTTTCTTTATTTCAATTTGATAACAACAAGAGCAGGGGAAAGGAAATGTTCTCTACCCATCCAAGACATCCAATGACAAGGAGAATCCATCCTTCTTCATTGGCCACCTGAACCCCAACCACAAAGCAATGGAAGATGTGATTCCACGAGACACACGTGTAAATTTCACATTTAAAACACAGTCCAAATAGAATGTAGTTTGCAACTACATTAAAGCATGTAAAAAAACACTAAGGATTCATCCAACGAGCCAAAGGAGTAAGTAACTATGGGGGATGCTACTTGTGGCTCCCAAAGGGGAAATGGGTATCACCATCCGATTTCAAACAGCCAAAACATAGTATATCAAATTCCCGACATGCCCTTATGCCTCCCCTAAGTACCCCTTATTCTTCACATTTCCTTATGCCTCCCCAACCTCTTATGGCACCCCATGACGAGTAAAGAAATGCAAGGTATTTCTTTGTAAGGTGGAACCCAAATCCCAACTCCCTCTACACTTATACCTCCCCAAAACACTTGTGCCTCACACAAAATGAACCCCATAATCTTCTCCTACACCATACCTAGGCCATCTACCCAACATCCCACAAACATACCAAAACATTCACAACAATAATAATCTCATAAATAGAAAGAGAAGTAATACAAGAGCTAAGCTCCTACCTCTCCATGATGGAGTTGTTCCAAGTTCCAAACAACAAGCTTTACCCCAATGCAAGTAATCCAAATCAGCTAAGCATAATCATGCCACAATCTTTTAAAAACTTCTCCAAAGCAAGAGCTACAAAATGGCAAATTATTCACCCCCAAAAGAGTTTCCAAAAGTGAAGCAACCCAAAACAAGGAAAGAAATTTGAATTTTATAGAAGAGGCAAAAGAAGAGGATGAGGCAGATCCATGTAGGATGCCACATCACACACCCTCAACCCCAACCCAAAAGTAAAATTCATTCTCGCAATGCATACTAAATAGGTGGGTGAATAATATGAAATTTTACCTACATACTCAAATCCAACACACACCTCGAAGGACTGAAATTAAACCTATGTAAGAAAGGCCCAATAAAAACTTACAATTTGTCTTCTCAAAAGCATTATAAAAGTCTAAATTCAAATCTCTAACCATAGGTATGGTTGGTAAATAAATTTAAGAGGTATGGGACAAGTTTAACTTGTCCCACAAGCCTCCAAAATCAGCCTCCAAGGAAAAATTCAAATTTCTAAGAAGGTGGAGTGAATCACACTCAAAAGTTAACTTACACATTACTTGCACATCTCTAAATCATAACCAATGACAATATTAATTACATTCTCATGATATCTTATAATTAATTAACTTAACAACATGATTTCTCATAATATTACACACAATTTAATAAATAATGAAATGGTCAATGCACCACAAAATAAACACATGCAAACATAAACAAAGGAACCAATAAATAAATACACATAACTCCTTGGTCACATTTAAAGGTGATCCCCCATGGGAACCCCTAAAAAAACAACCACACACAAACAATACAAGTTGCCATGGTGACCTTGTTGAATTCATCTAGAATTCTAATGTGGTTGGTCTCAATCCCCAATGTTTGTTGTGATATTTTAACTTGCAAAACACAAATACCTCCTTCAATCTCGTGGCCATATCAGAACATCCAAAATAATATAATTAAAATTCTAAAATCATCTAGATATATGAATCACAACAACATCCAAGAAACCAACAAGATCATTTGTAATTTCACTCAATAATTATATCATCATCAAATCATTTTCATTTCTAGGTCTACTCACAATATTCAAATATCGCATGTCCAAACAACATCCATAATATAATCATGTCAAATAGTATATCACATCAATATCCAAAATGTATCTAATAATCATCATGCATCATAATCGAGTCAAGGTCAACAATAATCCATGATCTAACATCTAACATCATACTCTAATAAAGTCCATAATCATGCCCATAATATAATCAGCAGATATCATGATCAATATCGAAAGGTGTCAAAGGGGAGTGGGTAGTGCATAATGGTGTTCATCATAATTGTAATTCATGTGATATGTAATGATTGATTTCAAAAATTTGGGACATATGGAGAGTATATGATCCCTGTTGTACATTGATTGCACTTTGGGTGCAGCATGTGGTGATGTGGTATGTTGTAAACTGTGAATGTAATGTATGTGACATACCCTGTATCAGTACCATGCATAAGACGATATGGTTAATGTGCATGAACCACCATTGTATTAGTGATAAATTTGGATGTTATGTTGTGAACCTTACGCTAACCGACCCTGAGGGAAATCGGTAAAAGTGTATGTTTGGAGTGAGGAATTGCATACCATGGGCTAGTAACTCGAGACGATTTTTGTTCCGTAGATGATGACTGTGCTCCTTTCCTCTCTCCTTATGTGGTTGTTGTATGGATGCAACCTGAGTGTAACTATGACTGTGTTTAGCCTTGTTGAAGTGGTGGTGAGATGATTCAGATAGAGATGATGATAGTTGTACTATTGATATGTTATTTTTTTACGAGCTGAGGCTCGATGTTCCAAGTGCTAGCAACTCGTTGAGTACCCCTTGGTGGCCAGATAAGGCCACATAGTCATTGTAATGTGTTATTCTTATATGTGTATTTTATTCATAAATTGAACTTTTTACTTTATTTTTGCAAGGACCAGTAGTTTTCTTGATTTCCATGTTTTACATTTTTGGGCATTTCCTTGGTTTGTGGTACTAACATGCAGATTTTTGCACTAACTATGGCCATTTGGTCATTTTTTTTGCTTGGTTTTGAATCTTCTTTAAATTTTTAAGATTTTATCACCTTGCCCAAGGCTTGTACTTTGCCACTTGGCATTTGGATTGGATTTCTATGTTGGTTCTATTATCGTGATGTGTGGAATAGGGTCATAGGATGCACCATGGAATGGTTTGACCTATGGACCCACTTTTTGTATGGGGGTACACCCAAATGAGTTACATATAACTAGCAGGTATTTGAACCATGCATTATTATGTGACTTGGGTTAGGGGTGTCTGTACTCTATGTGCCTATGGCCATAGGGTAACTTGCCTCTTGAGGGAGACATAAGAGAATTAAGGGAGGCATAAGAGATCGAGGGAGGAATAAGAGACTAGGGGAGACATAAGAGACTTGAGGGAGGCATAAGAGATTGAAGGAGGCATAAGAGACTAAGGGAGACATAAGAGATTGAAGGAGGCATAAGAGACCAAGGGATACATAAGAGACTTGAAGGAGGCATAAGAGACTTGAGGGAGGCATAAGAGATTTGTGTGTGTGTGTGTGTGTGTGTGATTGATGCTCTGGGAGATATGTTGAGTTATTGTGATGTCTTGGGAGTCGTCATGTGATGTATGTGCTACTCATGTTAGTTGGATATGTTTTGTGATGTTTTGGATATGGAATTAACGCCCTTGTGTGACTCTATGTACCTATAGGTTTTTTCGAGCTATGTGAAATCTTCACTGTGGAATTGAGGAAACATCCGGTTCTTGTAGTACACTTTTTTCAAATATTTTATGCGTCGGTCATAGATGTGTGAAAATTAGTATGTTTGTTGACCAAGTCTATTCCCTTCTATTTTGGTTAAGCTTTTGCAATGTGGTACAAACATGAAAGTATGTAAAAGTATGCTTGTGAATCTTTAGTGTTGTGTATGACCCTGGTAGGGTGTTGTGATTGCAGTTCATATTGGGCACCCACAAGAATGAATAAATTAAAATTCTACAACAATGAAATTCTAAAAGAGCCTGAGTTAAGAAT
The DNA here is from genome assembly GCA_018340775.1 of Taxus wallichiana var. yunnanensis. Classification (NCBI taxonomy): domain Eukaryota; kingdom Viridiplantae; phylum Streptophyta; class Pinopsida; order Cupressales; family Taxaceae; genus Taxus; species Taxus wallichiana. Next base: position 632,145,961 of record CM031236.1, on the reverse strand, counting down.
AATGTAAAAAGGAAAAGAGAATTAATTAAATAATGAAGTAAGAGAAAATTGCCAATCTTCACAGAACTTTGAAAGTTATAAATTCTATCAAAATGTTTCTAAGGCCACCCCATGGCCATGCTTTAACGACTAAAATTTTTAACCATAGGGTGCACTTTCACCTTTATCTATTCCTTGATGCTTACCACCTTTCCTTCCTTCGATGTTGTGTTGCATCAGGAATGATGCTTTCTTAAGGGTAGGAGATGGTAATGCCCCATTTGGCATTACTCTTGTTCATACTTCAGTGACCTTGTTACTAAACATTGAATGTTGTTGTGCTCTCGTTAATGTTAGCTGACTTTGACCTTGTTGTAGTGAAGAATTATCACCCTCCCTCTCCATTTTTCCTTCTCGATTCATTATCGACACCTCTGTATGTGCACCTTGTAACGTCCTGTATGATTAACCTATTAAAGGAATATCTTGTTGTCACATTGTTAAGCTTGATCATTGGTCATTATTAATGTGAATAATAATTATATATATATTTTTATTTATTAATTGTATAAAGAAAAATACACACACACACACACACATATATAATGATAATAATGATATTTTTAATTTAATTGTCGATCAAACTTTATTTTATAGTATTATTATTTCACCTTATTGTCGATTATCATCGATATTTTGTAGTATCTCTATATTATTTATTTTTGGTTGTTTCGTTCGATTGTGTCGTAGACCGAACATCATTTTACAATGAAGAAGGTATTTCCCCATCATGGCGCCATGGTATATGCAAATTGTTCCTTATTCCATGTTTTCTTTCTCTAGCTCTCCAGTCATACAAAATTTAATCTTTTGGTTGACATAGGTTTGATTGGGTACCTTTCTTCCCTAATGGTTAAATTTGTGAATGCGTAGGGGTTGAGTGTGGTGCAAGATTTGAAGGGGCCATTTATTATGCTCAAATAATTTTTTCCAACTACCACCTTTCACCCCTTACCACTCTAGCAACGACTGCCGTTGTCACATGGTTATCACCACAAAATTAAATTGTTGTTTGGGCGCTAGTTATTTTCCTCTTGCAAAATTTGGTTTTGATCTCGACAAAGATTGAGTGCATGGAGTTTGATTGCCACCGAACTTCATTTAATTATCTTTAATGCCAAACCTACTTGGCTTTGCCTTGTTGATCCTAAGGCCAATTAGATGTTGGCCGCTTACTTTAGGGAATATTTTTTTAATTTTATTCTCTAACCGGTAGGGTGCACCATGTCTAGTTGTGTGAGCTGCTTTGAGGGGAAGTGTTTACGGAGGGTAGATTTTAAGGTGTGTGTTATCCATACTTCACCCTCCCTAGAAAAATATTGGATCAACCACTACCCCGCATGAAAATAATCGAGAGAACACATTTAAATATTGTAAACAGTTGTAAAGGGACTCTACAATGGAATGAAAGGGCCTCGCAAAAATTTAAATGACCATGTGATGAAATAAATGTAAGAAACAACTCATCACGTAAATCCATGTTGTAAAATTATTTGAAAGACTTGGGTTGGCTCTAAAGTGAAAAGGAAGGGTCGGGAAGGAGGCCCGGTAGAGTGTCGGGCGCCACAAAGGAATCGGGGGCAAGATGGGGAGAAAATGATGAAGTTTCAAAGTTTTTCGTCTTGAATACCTTTCAAGAAAGTGTCCAAAATCGACTAAGTATGGAGGAAGCCGTGGAGATAACCATGTGTCCTAACAAAGGTGCTCCTCCAAAGGTGAATCCAAAAAGGAGAATCTCAAATAAGTGCCGCATCTCCATGTGTCATAGGACGAAATGGAGGAAGGGGAAAATGTTCAAACAAAGTCAAAACGTGGACATGGTGGGCCTTAAACTTGGCCAAGTATAAAAGTGTAAGTGGAGAATGCCATGTGTAAGTGTGACGCATCTCTAAATATCCGGTCCCAGGACAGAGACCCAAATGAGTGCGAGCCACCACGTAGTCCAAAGTCCAAAAGGGGTAAGACAGGACCAACGGAGGGTGACAAGTGTTAACTCTATGCTCCTCCAAAGATAAATTTTTAATTGGGCTCTCAAGCAAGCACGGTGCTGCCACATGTCCAGTCTCAAAAGGAACAAATTTAGTTGAATAGTCAATGCATAGGCTAGGCAGAGGCTGCCAAGTGTCTAAATGGTGCTAGTTCAAAGATTGAAAAAGAGAGGGTTTCCAAATGAGCGCCAGACCACCACATGTCCCAGATCATAGCAGGCCATCGGGGGGAAAGTTGGTTTTTTTCCCCTTGATATCCCAAAAGGTGTAAAAGTTGCAAAATGGGCTGCAACTCCGCCCAAAGGAAAAAGTCAGTGTTTGAGTCCGAGTCAAGCCAAAGCAGGAGTCGGAGGAAAAGGTGAAAATGTTCCTTTTGACAAAAGGTACAAAAGGAAAAATTTGGAGCACATCTCCTCAGCCAAGAAAAGGGTACCACGTGTCCAAGTGGAGTGGCGGAGCCAAGGGATTTTTTTGGATTTTGTGATTCTCACGGAAAAGGGGGAAAAGATAAATTTTGAACCCATGCAGACCTGATTTTTCCCTAATCCCGGCTACCATGTGCTCCATATTAAAGGGGACCTAGTTTTTCAAATTGTTCTCCCACCCATTTGTACGGATTCAATACAAACTTCGGAGGGCATATCTTTCAACTCAGGGATCACAATATTGCAAATCTAACACCGTTGGAAGTGTCTTGACATCCTCTATGCCATGAAAAGATAAAAAATCTTTTGTTTCTAGCCCTGGTAGGTGAACCATGGAGAAAAATCTTAAGGAATTTAATACAAAATCTGATTTTCTCAGCTACCAGATCTAATTCGATTCGATCCGCCATTCTTCTTCAACACACCAAACAGATAGAGGGAGCCAAAATCGACAAATTTGGGGTAGATTTGAAAGGGGGCATTGATTGATGGTGTTTGAATCTTCAAGGAAAGATTCAATGCATTTCTTGGGGTGGTTGAAACAAGATTCAACTTTTCCCTCCTCCCCTCTCTTATTCTTCTATATATTGTAACACTTCTCATTTTTATAGGGACACATTCTAGGCATAGAGAAACTCTTTCAAATTTGTTTTTCGATGCCATTTTTGAGTAGTGAACTTTCTCCTACACCTGGAAAATGTATTTGTGTCTCTATTCCAGAAATGTAATGGTTTGTGCACCTTCTAGAGAAATAAACACGTGTTTTTGTGGTGATCTTCAACCCTTTGAATTGTTTTGTTGTTTCTACATTCCTCTCCCTTCTAGATTTGTTTTTTATGTGCATGTATTTCACATTTACAGGTACAAGATGTTGTGTTTCATGGAGTTTAATGACGAAGTTGAAGATATGGGTCATGTTACTTCTGTTTGACCTCCCTCATCTCCATTTTTTCTATTTCTTTCTCCCTCAATAGAATATCTCTCTTCCTTTTTTGGTGTATCACCGCTTTAGTGTAGGCTTTTTTTTTCCTCTTTCTCTCTCCTTAGTTCCTTGGAATAGTTTGATTAGGATTAGATTAGTTTTCCGCATTGGATTATCTCTTAGTAGGTAGTTTAGGAATAAGAACCAACCTTCTCTGCAGGACCATTCCCATTTTCATGTCCCATAGATTGGGGAATGATCTCGATGTTATGTAAATCACACCGAATGACCTTTCCTTAGCAAAATAGATTTATAACTCATTTGGGGGTGCTGTGATTTTGCACTAATAGTTTTGGCATGCCTGGTGGGACCAAGAGGTATTCATTTCATTTCATCAAGTTGATGTGTTCTTGGTGAGATTCAGCCTTTAGAGGCACATTCAAAGCACATCTGGTGACTCCATCTGGTCAAAAACCCATTCTCTGAGTTGTAAACCTTTTCCATCCATTTCCACTCATTTTCATCCATTCTTCTTTCCATCTCTTTCATTCTTTTCCATTCCATGAAGTTGTGCAATCATGACTTCATTCCCTTCATGGAACTCACACTTACAATAATATGTACATTCCACCTCCAAATCTTTTCACAACTCCTCCAAATCAGCATTATGAGTAGATTCAAAATCATTATACCTTTCCATAGGTGCAATGCCAAAACTAGTTTGGCTATGGATCTTTCCAAGAGCAGGGGTATGCAAACAATGAAGAAAATCAAATGCAAGATGTTGGTCTACCGGAGACGAATCAAAAAATTGAGGCTGATATGGTTCAGTCAAGGGTTAGAGCATAAATGAAGGCATTCAATATTGGTTGCAAGGCACCTTGTCCATGGGAAGGCCCTTTTCCAAGACACTACAACCCTCAAGAGAAGCTTGACTTCATGGTTAAAGTACTACCTCAGCTTACATAGTGGATTGAGGACATTGAAGCTTATAAGCAAAGTGTGAGACATCCTTGTCAATGGGTAAGTCAATCACTAGCTCCCTATCTTTCATTGTCTCTTCCTCAATCTTTATCATTTTAGTAGAGGCAAGAGTCAAGCCCTCACTTGCTGCCCCAATTGTTGATTTCATTTCTCCATCTCCTAGTCTTCCACCTCATCTAAATTATTTTGTCCTTTTCCCTTCCAAATAGTCATCCCCTCCAAACAAACAAGAAGTTACACCTCCCTTCCCACCACAAACAATTGTAAAGATGGTTGAACCCCAAACTTCCACTCCTCTTAATTCGCAAGCCCATGTTGGGAAGAGACTCAAGAATCTAGTTAAGGAGAACAATAAGAAGAGGAGCCCAACAAAAATGAAATGATAGACAATCTGAAGAGTTGGGCTGCCAAATTTGGGTTTACAAAGATCCCCTTGATGGTCAAGCTGATAGAGGAGGTCAAGATTGAAGAACCAGTGGTGGATGAGACTGAATTTGCAATAAAGAAAGAACACGAAAAGGAAGAAGAAAATCAGAAATCAGTTTACTCAGAGTGTATTGTCCATGTTGACACTTTAAGTGAATATAATGCTGATCCAATTCAAACCGCCCAATCCACCAAGGAAGGAGAAAACAAATCAGCTCAAAGTACCATTGGAAAGGAGCAAGTGGATGAAACCAAATCAGAGTTTGTAGTAGCAGAAGAAGAAGACATTATTGGTGTTTTCTTGCTTTCATTCAAAGGGCCTATTTTGGTTGATGAATCCATTTTGGAGGAAATCTCTAAAATAAATCTTGTAGTCCTAAATTGTCTTCGAGAGTAGTAGTTTGAGGAGTTTGATATGACAAACTTAATGCTAGAGGAAGAGTTCAATCAAGAGAAAGATGGTGTTCAAACAATAGAGGAAGGAGAAGTTGTTCCAAATCCAAAAGAAGAGGAGTACATTCCAGCTGTGGAGGAGAAAATGCAGATCCAAAGGCTTTGAACACAAAACAAGCTATAGAAGAACCTTCAGTTCTTCCTTCCACTTCATCTTTCTCGAGCTCTAAAGTTACGGAGAAGATTTTGATCTTTCAAACTTCATGTTGGAGGATGAAAGAAACCATGGTCAACAAGTTGCAGAACAAGAGGACACCACAGAAGAGGTTGAACATTTGCAGCAGAACAACAATGAGGCAATTTATTTGTTTGATTTGGAGGATTGTTTTGATGGAGAAGAACTAGTTGAGTTTCTATTGTCTTCTCCTCCTTCATCCACCTTCTAAGCATATGAACCTATTGTCATGGAGGAGAGCATTCAATTGCAGTAGCCTGCATTTTATAGTAGCCCTCTAGAATCAAGTTTGGGAGACTTAAACCTTCCATGCTCTTCACGGAGGAAGAAAGGAAAGGGTAGAAAGATATCACCATTTCTCCCATGCCATTCATCCAAGAAGGTCCACAAGAAAACTCCATTCTTGGAGTTGAAACTTAGAACAAGGGGCATGTTCAAAGGATCAGACTATTCCCAATCAAGTGCTTGGCTTCATTGGAGCCAAAACTAGTTATCCCTACTTCAAGGCATGAGGATGAATACCAAAGCACTAAGGGTTATCATCAATACCTCTAGGAGTCGAATGTAAGTCAGCTTGAGGAGGTATTTTCCATTAATTCTAATACCTTGATGATTTGGGTGGAGGACCGACTTGTTAGTTTTTGCTCATACAGAAGCTATATTTTGTGGCAAATCATTTGCATGGCTGCCCCTCTTGAGAAAGGGAAGCTACTTCTCCCTTCCTGTAGCAGTATTTTTTAGCATTCTTTCTCTCCATTTAGTGTAGGAGTAGGAGTAGACTTTATTTCTAGTAGAAGAAGTGCTTATGCACACTCTGTATGTCTCATTTGAGGCATCTACCATTTGGTCTTTGTATATAAGTTTTGTTCACATTGCTCCAAAGGTGCATAAAGCAAGGCTCTTCAGTGTTCATAGTAGGGAAACTTGTAGTTACCTGTAATAGTTTCCATCTTCAAAAGAAAACAAATGCAGAGAAACTAAATTAATTTCAAATAGTCCATTTTAGGGATATGAAAACCCCAGAGTTAAAACAATTTTCTACTCTCAGAAATTTCATTTTGAAGATTTTCTTATGAAAATTGAGAGTCCAGACTTAGGTCAGACAAAATGTAGAAAAGCATACATTCAGCTCACGGTGGCTCAAGGACCAAATCTTCAAAATTTCGATCAATCTTAAGTCTATCAGGTAGTCTCCATGCCCAATGGATTCTTCAAGGCCACTAGTTTCTTCATCTAGTAGAAAGATGTCCTTGTGAGTCACCAAATTGTTATCCATATTTCACCCCGGCAACATATTGGATCAACCACGACCCCAAATGGAAAGAATCGAGAGAACGTGTTTAAATCTTGCAAATAGGTTACAAAGGGACTCTACAATGGAATGGTGGGGCCTGTAAAAGTTTAAATGACCTTGTGCAAAAAGAAAGAGAAGAAACAGATCTGTCGCATAAATCCATGTCTTAAATCTATTTGAAAAACTCGGGAAGGCTCTAAAATGAAAAGGAAGGGTTGGGGAAGGAGGCCGAGCAGTGTCAGTGCCACAGAGGAATCAAGAGCAAGAAGGGGAGAAAATGGTGAAGTTTCAAAGTTTTTCGGGCTCAAGACCATTTAGGAAAGAGTTGAATATTGACCAACTATGGAGGAAGTAGCAAAGAGAACCAAGTGTGCTAACGATGCTCCTCCAAAGGTGAATCCAAAAAGGAGAAGCTCAAATAAGCGCCGCATCTCCACGTGTCTCGGGACAAAATGGAGGCAGAGAGGAAAATTGTCAAACATAGTCAAAAGACGGACATGGCGAGCCTCAAAATTGGCCAAGTATAAAAGTGCAAGTGGAGAATGCCAAGTGTCAGTGTGGTGCATCTCTAAAGAGGCATTCCTAGGATGAAGACCCAAACGAGTGCGAGCTTGCCACGTAGTCCAAAGTCCAAAATGGGCAAGAGGGACCATTGAAAAGTCCCACGACCGGTGGAGGCTAACAAGTGTTAACTCGACACTCCTCCAAAGGTAAATTTTGAATCGATCCTCAAGCAAATGTGGTGCTGCCACGTGTCCAGTCTCAAAGGGAACATATTCGATTGAATATTTAATGTATAGGCCAGTGGGAAGAGGCTGCAAAGTGTCTAAATGATGTAGTTCAAAGATTGAATAGAGAGAGGGTTTCCAAATGAGTGTCGACCGCCACGTGTTGCAGGTCAAAGTGGGCCGTTGGGGGAAAGTTTTTTTTTGCCCCTTGATATCCCAAAAGGTGTAAAAGTTACAAAATGGGCCGCAAATTTTCCTAAAGGAAAAATTTAAAGGAAAAATTCAGCGTTTGAATCGTGTCAAGCCAAAGCAGGAGTTGGAGGAAAAGGTGAAAATGTTCCTTTTGTTAAAAGGACTAAAAGGAAAAAGTTGGAGCACATCTCCTCAGCCAACCAAAGGGTGCCACGTGTCCAAGCGGGGCCACGAGATTTTTTTTGATTTTTGATTCTCATGGAAAAGGGGGAAAAGATAAATTCTAAACCCGAAAACCCGATTTTTCCCTAATCTAGCTGCCATGTGTTTCATATTAAAGGGGACCCGGTTTCAAATTGTTTTCCCACCCATTTATATGGACTCGATACAAACTTTGGAGGGGCATATCTTTTGACTCAAGGCTCGAAATATTACAAATCTAACACTGTTGGAAGCATCTCGACATCCTCTATGCCATGGAAAGATAAAAAAATAATTTTTTTAGGCCCTAGTAGGTGAACCATGGAGAAACGTCTTCAAGAATTTAATACAGAATTTGATTTTCTCAGCTACCAGATCTAATTTGATTCGATCCGCCATTCTTCTTCAACATGCTAGACAGACAGAGGGAGCCAGAATCGACATATTTGGGGTGGATTTGAAAGGGGGCATTGATTGATGGCATTTGAATCTTCAAGGAAGGATTGAAAGCATTTCCTAGGGTGGTTGAAACAGATTAAACTTTTCCCTCCTCCCCCTCTCTTATTCTTCTATATATTGTAACAATTCTCATTTTTAAAGGGACACATTTTGGGCATAGAGAAACTCTGTCAAATTTGTTTCTCGACGCCATTTTTGAGCAGATGAACTTTATCCTAAGCATGGTAAATGTATTTATGTCTCTATTCTAGAAATGTAATGGTTTGTACACCTTCTAGAGCAATAAAACGTGTTTTTGTGGTGTTCTTCAACCCTTTGCATCATTTTGTTGATTCTCCATGCCTCTCCCTTCTAGATTTGTTTTTTTTGCATGTATTTCATATTTGCAAGTGCAAGATGTTGTATTACATGTAGTTTAATGGTTAATTTGAAGATCCTGGGATGTGTTACTTCGTCGACCTCCCTCATCTCCATTTTTTTTTGTTTCTTTCTCCCTCAATAGAATATCTCACTTCCTTTATTGGTTTATCACCACTTTAGTGTAGGCTCTGTTTTTTCCCTCTTTCTATCTCCTTCGTTCCTTGGAATAGTTAGATTAGGATTAGATTATTTTTCCTACACTTGATTAGCTCATTGTAGGTAGTTTAGGAATAGGAACCAACCTTCTTTGGAGGATCATTCCCATTTACAATTCCCACAGCTTGGGAATCATCCAATGTTATGAAAAGCACACAGAATGACCTTTCCTTAGAAAAGAAGATCCATAACTCATTTGGGGGTGCTATGATTTTCCACTAACAGTGTGCACATCCAGGAAAATGCGTGGGGAAAGATCAATGCCATCCACCATGATTGCAACCACATTCTTCCCCAGCATATGCCAAGTTTGACTATGTTTTAAGTATGGATGTTATGCTAGCAGAGAAAAGGAGATGATTTCCTATCTTAAAAAGCTTGTGGCTCTACCTTGTGTGTGTGACTTGGTGAAAAGAATACTTTTGATTCATGTTAAGTGTAAACTCTACAATTTTTGCTATAATTTCTATAATCCTATGAAATGTATGTTTCTCTTCCTGAATGGCACCTTGGAGTGGTTTGGTTTTTTATTACTTATTGATTGCTCTGTGTATACTGGTTGCCCCTCTGTATCTCCTTCTGAATAATTTGTTTTGGCATGGATTATTTATCCCATCTATTGTGTTACCATGAGGTACTAAATATCAAATGGTTTTTACTTGTCTAGCTATTTTCTTTCTGATTTATTATGGATTAAAGGTAAGAAAATATGTGGTTAGAATAGAAATTTTTGGGAATCATGTATGCCCATCTGGGTATTAGGGATGTGACTTACTTTTACTTGATGTAGAGGCCATTTTGATATATTCTTATTAATTTAGCCTGAGGGCTGCGTGGTGGTGGTTGTATGAGAACAAGAAAATCTAAATTTTTTCCTGTAAATTTATTCAGGGTAGAAGACCCTCTATAATATATATATATATATATATATATATATAAACTTATATTTATCTATCGTAAAATGGGTTATATCGGGATGTCGGTTGAGTTTTTGTGCAGGCTTATCCATTTCATTAGACCCAATATTTTAGGTATAGACGAGATGACATATACTTCGGGCTTTGAATGTTCTATGTAAAAATATATTAGCAATAGTTATAGTTTTCTAAGACCTTTTGTTTAATCAATGAAGAGCCCATTAAGCTCGTTAATGAAGTGAACTGAGTATACTACTACTATAAGATGAGAAGGGTAAATTTTGCTATCAGTTTGTATTAAAACAATTAGTAAATTTTTATAAAATATGTGTTGGAGTTTGGATTAAACCTTTCTCTTCCCTGTTGTTCCATTATGAATTGATGTGTAGTAATTTGATTTAAATTGCTTTGTTATTTATGCAATATCTGATAAGGAGTTTAATAAATGAAATATGGGTTCTTGTGTAATTGATTATTTCTGTGGCTATGTGGAATACTGGTAAACACTTGTATTTTGTGATTTTGTGAGGGTATTCCATGGCTCATATTATATGTAAAACCCAGTAGCTTTGGGCTTCTATATCATGGGGAAACTTCTAGATTGAAATAAGTGTCGTTAGAATGTTGGGTATTATGTTGCCTTTGTTACACCATTTAGGGGTATGCGTTTTGGGTCTTGTGAAAGAGGGATGACATTCCCTGGCCTTTTCTTCCCTTTGTTATGGTTAAACTAAGTTTTTTTTTGCTCGACCTTTTGAGGTTAACACAAAGTATATGGATGTATTTCTATGTCAAAACTTCTTACGATCTTATGTTTTTTTAATTTTGTTCCATGTAAAGTTTGGAGTTACTTTGAGTTGGAAATCAAAACCATGTATATGTATTTTTTTTTCTATTAACATAAGGATGACATATTTGTTATTGTTAATGAGTTATGGAATGGACGTAAGGATCTTGAATGGGTGCTTGCTATAGAAATTTGTGTACTCCCAAGCTGTTAGAAACTCACGGTAATCTGTAAGATGATTTTGGAATTGGTTTACCTTTTGTTCTCAAAGCATTGAGGATATATTCTATGACCATTTCTCTTTATCTGTTTAATGCACGCTTAAAGGTACGGTCTACAGTTTGTTTTCTTTCGAGATGGATTGTTTTAGTATTAGATTTGAATCATGTAATCCATAGGACTACATTATTGAAATCTCAATACTCCTGACCCTTGTGTTCTAAAGCTATAAGGTCTTACCTTGTTTATTTGTGATATCAATCTTACTAGAATATTTGGTTGTCTTCTTGTTGTCTAGTGGGGAATTTCTTTTTATCTTGTGTGAATAATTTTGATTAGTGGTTTGTGTTGTGGTCCATTCTTAAAGTAGAAATTTCCTTTCATGGCATTGTTAAATGTTAGCTTACTATTGTAGTGGATAGTCTTAACATGCTCCAATCTCTCGAATGACTTGAGTTAATACTTGTGTAGATGGATTTTGCGATTAGATAACATGAAAGAGTTGTGAAGGTTCCATCAATTTGTTTTGTAAAGTTCCTTGTACAAATTTCAAATGTGTTATAATTACTACAATGGTGTTGTAATGGAGTTTGGAAGTCTTCTTGCCTTGGATTTCAGTATTTGTGAAATAAAGTTGTCTTGTCCTTTTGTAGTTAAACTTGTAACTATCTTTGTGAGAAATAATATTCAATCTTTACATTGTTATGAGTATTCTTTTGGTAATAGTATTTATCAGTCATGAAAATGTTGCTGCATGGTTTGATCAATTTTGCCACTTTCTTGTTCTCATCATCCAAGTTCATTTGAATCATCTAACACCTTTAGTTTGTGTGCCATGTTGAATAGAAATGTTATAACCATGTTTATTTCTCTCGATTAGCAATGGTATTTTCTTCTTTCGAGTCATAAAAATTTCATGTTTTAATAACCCTCCATGGTATTGGCATCCATGTTATTCTATGTATATTTTAATGGGTTGGAAATCCTTTTTCTAAAGTTAATCAAAATAAAATAAAATGAATACATAGATGAATAAATAAATAAGATGATAATGAAGTTGAGCCTTGTTGCTAGAATTAAGAGTCTTTAATAGGAAAGAAAGTAGTTTTCTACCAGTGTAAAAGAATCTACCCTCATTAACCTTAAGCTATGGATTAAACCTTATCCTCCTTTTGTGAAATTTAATTAGTTTTTAAAGTCTTTTCACAATTGGCTTTGGGGATATATTTTGATCTTGTTAGTAGGGAGTTTAAATAAGAACACTTTAAGTCTTGTCGGGACCCCCATGTGTATGCTTTGTCAAACTAAATCAAGGGATTAGTAAATGAAGATTTTACTTCAAATCCATTTGAACTCTTAAGTCTTGTTAAAAGGATGGTTAATAAATAAGAAGATCATAATAAAATAAATTGACCTTCTCTCTCTAACTGTTTCCATAGTGCTTTGTAACTCTTTCTTAAGAAATGATAAAATTTTGATCCTTTCTCAAAGGGGTTTGTCGTTCCAAACCTAAAATGGTACCTCCATCAATTGGAGCTTACACTCATCTCCTTTTGCAATGGAGGTTAAAACAAGGATTCTCGTAGCTTGTGGTTGTTTAGATAACCTTGTGGGATTTGTTTCACCCCACCCCTTGTAGCATTAATCTAATAACTAATTAAACAAATATTTTTCAAAGTAATTATGACCTTCTTTTGGAAATTTTTATCTAAGCCTTATGTCTCTAGTATAAAAGAAAGGAATCTAACCTTTTAAGAAGGATTATATGGTTCATAACCTAAATCTCTTGGAATGTAAGTTCAAGTTTGAAGGGCATGTTTCAGTAAAATAAATAACCTTAGAATCTTTTCAAAATGGCATGTCCTGAACTGTAACTATGTATTGTGGTTGGTATTTTATGTTGTGCCTCGTTGAAGAGAAAAGTGAACTGTCCTTAATCGGTGCTTGAATGGTTCCTTGTTGTTCAATGGGTCATCTTTATGTCAAGATGTTTTTAGAGTTATTTGTATCCATTGTGACCACCTATTGTGTCCTTCTATACTTTGATCAAGTCAAAAAAATTTATATTGTACCTTGTTATGTTGGCTTGTTTCTCTAAAATAGTTTGTGTTACACACCAGCCCTTTATGCCAACGAATCATTCCCGATGCCTCCGAATCATTTCAACCTATGGAAAATCATGAGAAGAACCAAAAATATCAAGCCATGACCACCATTGTAATCACATTTTTCCTCCATTGTAAGAGGTATAGTGAAGAATCACGGTGAAGGAATGTGGTTATCTATTGGATCTTGAGATCATTCGAGCCCCTCACCAATAATACTTATTTCCTATAATACTTATTATGAACTAACTCAATTACAAATTTCTAAATGACTGAAAGAAATTTATCCTAAATCCTTGAGAAAAATATCCGAATGTTCCCTCTTTTGGACTCACACTTGTTCTGTTGTGTAATAGATGTTTGATATGAGATCAAGATGGATGTGATTAAGAATGAATCCTAGGGATAATACCTAGTATCCTTGTGTGTATGTAAATAACCTTGTGTATAAATAACTATTGTATTAATGAACAAGCGGATTAAACAAGTAATTGAAATAATGTAGATGATCCTTATTTAATGAGATACACCATAAGTTAAATTTTAAACCGTATAATGGAAATCTAACAAGAGAAAAAGAATGTATGATTCTCACGTTATGAGCCTTCGTAGAACTTAACTATTAAAACATGATTTTATTAAATGTGTTTTCCTAAAAATATTGTGTCGTTGGAACACCCTATCTATAAGTTTATACAAATGTTGAATCTTATGTTGTGCCTTTTCATTTAGAAAAAAAGGGGGTGGCATTGATGTGTTTTCATGTTAGCTATGTGGATTAATGTTTGTGCAAAAATTTCATGTGTTATGCATTATCTTGAGCAATCTTCCATGGTGTCATGTGTACTACAATGTAAGTAAAAATAAAATAAATATTATTCTGGTATTTTTACTTGTCATTATTTGTCGGTGAAATTTGTGGGCATTAAATATGGTATCAAATCAAGGTTCATGCTCTCGACCTCTCGGACAGATTGGAGTTGAGATGATTTTGCATGGTGGTGGTGGAAATGAAAAGAGTAATGTGAGATGTGTTGCGATATGACCAATGTTGTAATTGTGATATTATGAACACACATGTTGTGCATGTCACTTAGTGCGTATTTGTTATCATGTTGATGTGCTTGTGATAAGATTATTTTCTCTCATTTTCATGGATTCAATGAGGATTTCATGTGTGATGTTCTATCCTTTTATTGTGTGAAAATAATGTTATTGTGGATTGAAGAGTGTTGTAGTGTCGTTTTATTTTTTGATATGTAGGTGTGATTATGTGTTCCATAAAAAAATTGATGTATAGTGAATTAGATTGTATCATGATGTCACTACCATGTTGTGATGAATCATGTGTGTCACCATGTTGTATTATGATTGACTATATGTTGTAATGTTAGTAATTATGTTCCTTATACTTATCATTCATCTAATATGTGATGGTTCATGTCGTGATGTAGGGGAATATGGTGAATGTATGACCCCTATTGTATAGAACTTGTACTTAAATGGGTGCACTATTTGGAAACATGATGTATCGTAACCCATGAAAGTGATGATTGTGTTACACCTATATATATACCATATGTAAGACGCTATGGTTAATGTGCATGAATCACCATTGTATCAGTGATGTAGTTATGTGTTATGTTCTAAACCTTACACTAGATGACCCTAAGGGGAGCAATTGTTAAGAGTGTATGTGTGGAGAGAGGAGGCATGCACTAGGTTTTCATAATCTTGAGCTAATTACGAGTCGGGAAATCGAGTCTCATATAGACTAAAAACCCACTTCTATCTATTTTGTATACTTCAATCTTACTCATTATATTGTGGATGTGCACCACCTTTGGCTCAAATTATGTAAACTAGTATCCCTTGATATTTCCTATTGGGTTCTCCATCGAACAATCCTATGCGATTTTGACTATGTTGAGGCTTGTGGGAGTATGGAGGGATGATTCAGATAGAGATTATAATAGTTGTATTATTTGATATGTAATTTTACGAGCCAAGGCTTGATGTCTGAGTGCCGAAAATTGATGAGTACGCATTTGGTTTCCGTATAAGCCTACATAGTGATTGTGATGTGTTATTTCTCTATACGTATTTTATTCGTAAATTGGAATTTTCTTTTCTCTCCCTTATGGAATCACAAAAAATTTCTATTTAACTTTTGGTTGATTTTTTACAATTTTGGGAATTTTCTTTGGTTGTTGCACTAACTATGGATAATTAGCCATTTATAATACTTGATTAAAGTTAAATTTAAGTTAAAATGCTTCCTTGAGTTAAAATGAATTTTCTTCCTTGGCCGAAAGGGGTTGTATTTTATACGCAACTTGGCAATTCGCTTATTATTTTTCCATTCTAGTGCTAATGTCGTAATGTTATGGAATACGGTCATGGGATCCACCATGGAATGGTTGGACCTATGGGCTCGCTTCATTGTATGGGCGTATGCCATAAGGAGCTATAAATAACTAGCGGGTGTTGAAGCACGAATTATTATGTCACTTGGATTAGAGGTGTCTAGACTATATGTTCCTAAGGCCATAGGGTGGTGACCTCTTTGGTGGAGCTATTTAAAAAATTTATAGTTAACTTCTTGCTTGGGAGGTATCTAGAGTTGTTTTGTGATGCTTTGGGGGTATATAGAGATGTTTTGTGATGCCTTGGGAGGTATTTGGAGTTGTTTTGTGATGCTTTGGGGGTATATAGAGATGTTTTGTGATTCCTTGGGAGGTATATGTATCTGTTTTGTGATGCTTTGGGAGTTATATGTATCAATTATGTTGCTTTTTATATTTTACCATTGTTACGAGTTGTGTGAAACCATTATTTATGTACCTATTGCGAATTCCATGTTGTTGTAGTCTGCTTATGTTATGAGTAAATTATGTCGGGGCATGTGTCGGAAGTACTATGTTGTGAGGGCTATGTATGTTTTTCCATGGTTCAATTGAGTTCTTGTGATGTGATATAGTTGTGAAAGTACATATCATGATGTCTTGTGAACCATTAGTGTTGTGTTTAGCCACGATGTTGTATTTTGATGTCAATTTGTATTTGGCACCAAAGAACATAAGTCAAATGAGATTCTAAACAATGAATAATATTAGATTGAATATAAGAAATCTTTGTGAAGGAATGGACTAAGTAATAAAGTATAAGAGATCTCCCAATCTTTAGAGAACAAAAGAAGAAATCGAAATCAATAGTTTCCTTACACCTTGTGGTCACGTTTTAGTGACATAGTTCATTTCCTAGGAAATTTTTGTCATTGTAGATTTATTAGCGTAAGCACATCTATAAAAAAATTGTGTCACATCGGGGATAATTCTCATATAATGGGAGGAGATGTAATGCCCCAATTTTTTCCAGTGTCTTTTCAACAATGAGAAAATATAAAGAAACAAATAATTGATATTTAAAGAAATATATATAGATATAGTATATGTATAAAAAGATCTATCAAGTAATAAAATATAATTTAAAGTAAATGAATAAAATAAATAAATAATTAAATTAAATTAAATTATTAAAAAATGAGGGGAACAAAATGAATGCGATTAATGAGGACTTGATTTTGGTCCATGTAAGGTTGGGAGTCTTTACGTATGGATGGAGGTTGGCATGTGGAGGAGCTCTGGTAGGCATGGGCATCCACATGACATTCAGACCTGTCACATTCCTTACATGGTAATACAAGCACTTAATTTGAGATCTAAGGCATAGTCCACGTTGAAACCCAAGTTATAATTGTAAATTTTAGCTATAGTCGAGTTAGTTGTAGTGGGGCGAGTGTGGAAAGGTAATCTCACATAGTATGGAAGTTATTACAATGTTTGACAAAATGAAAGAACGAGACAACTTCTCATGGAATATGATTTGGAAAAGTCTTGAAGATATGGTTTTCTTTCAAGAGATGACCACATTGTTTCACCTATGCAACAAACATGTCTCAACATGACCGGTTTACCTTTTCTTGCATACTTCTAGAGTATGCCAAAATATGAGATTGGAACACAATATGGACACCCATTAAAACATAAAAGAAAGAGGGATTTTTTCAAATGTCGTAGTTACAAATTCTTTGGTAGACATGTATACCAAATGTGGGAGCATGCACATCGTGCGTGAAATCCTTTACAAAGTGCCTCAAAAATAAAAGTGGGGCATTTCATGGAATGCTCTAACTGCAGGATATGCACAAAATGGGTTTTTTGAAAAGGATTTGAAACTTAAAAAATGAGATTAGAAAGTTTAAATCCATATTCCATAACCTTTTTCAGCATCCTCCACACCTGTGTCAAAATGTGATTGTTGAAGAATGAGGGTTTTAAGAGATAGATGCTAAGCTCTGGGCGCTGAGAGACAACATTCCTTGAACCATTTTCAATCCCGATTTGATTGGCTAATTGTTGATGGTTTTGAGGTTGAGGAGGATGTGCATCCAGATTTCCCATGACCTTATTGTTACGAGGAGTATGATATTGCTTCTCTTTGTTCTCATTTGGAGGATGAGAACTCGATGAGGCAAAATTTTTGTATGTATTGTTTGTAATATTAAATTTGGATGGGATATGCTCAACCATATCACTACATAGCATGGGCATAAATTTAAAATTTAGAGGCATAAAAGGTTACAAAGAGTGGCTATTCCTCCTAGTCCTATCCTTTTCTTATCAAGCAATGAGCTTTGAGAGGCTCATTTACATGTGTAGAGGGTTATGGGTGCACGTAAACTATTTGAAAAAATCCTTGAAGAAAGGAAGATTCATGAAATTACAAAGTTGTTGGATATGCATAAATGGATTTGTTGAAATGGATTTTGAACTTCCAAATAAGGGCAATAGATATGTGTAAAGCTTGAATCCACAACCACTGACAACACCCTCGAAGCTATGCTTAAAGAAGAACCTTGAAACATTTATGAGAATCCATTAGTGGTTAAGGATGGTGTCGTTTGTTAGGAGTTACAAATTCCCCGGAAGACATGTATATAAAATGGAGAATCTTTCTGAATGCATGCAAACTACTTGACAAAATGCCTAAAGGAGATTTGGAGTCTCATGAAATGTTGGTGGACCTATGTGGAGCAAGCTGTTTCACCGCATCCTTCATGGAGAGGCCCCGACTCCCTACCCACATTTTTAATGAATTTTGTATGATTGGTTATGAATTTGCAATGAAATAGAAATATTAAACTATTAGATACTCAAAAAATTAGATATTTTAACCAGACGGATAGTGCAATCAATAAAACAACACCTCATAATTTATGCTACCAACTTACAATTTGACCCTCAACCGTGTCATGACCACAACCTTATGCATTGCTAAACCCAGGGTGTCAAAACTTAGTGCTCATGTTTGTTTGTATTTGTGAGAGCTAGATGAGTTAACTAAAACAACCATTTCTGTCTACCTTGCAAAGTTAGAAAAATGCAATTTCCAGAGATGTGCAAAACAACATAGTGTGCCCCATAAAAGAGATGTCAAGTGTTGTATGTGTTCCTTGTTATGAGGAGAGTTGCATCAAGCTATAGATTGAACCCAATCAACCATTTATATTATCTTTGCCATTCCTCTAGGAACCTTGTTTCTCTATTTTGAACTTTTAGGAAGAAGGTAATTCTGAAAAGTTAGCATTCCTTTTGACCCACCATTCAGACCCTGAGTGAAGAAACATTTATCCACCTTTGTAAACCTTTAGTATTTTTACTAGAAATTTTTATGGAATTTTCAGTTTGGGTAAAAATACTCTTCTCGATAGTTTGGAAATAGGATTTGGTAGGCCTCGGATTGTTGTATGACTACGTCAAACTGGACCAACTACAACCAGTGGCTCCAGAAAATCCATCATGGTTTGTAACCTGTTTGTTAGTTTCCACTTTTGTCGACTCTGATGAATTCCCCATATAGAGGAGGGAAAATAGGAATCTTCCATGGAGATCCCATCCATCGAAATTCAATATTTGGATGAGGTTTCTTATCCCTCGAGCTAAAATTGGGTGTTGTTACAACTAGCCCAATTATGACCAATGGCTCCAGAAACCTAGTCACCATCTGAAAACCATTTCTAGTTTTGAATTCCGTTAGTTCTTATGAATTACTTGTATATAGGAGGACATAGAAATTTACCCGCATAACATTTTCCAATAGAAGGTAACTTTTGAACACATTTTTTTAGCCTCCGAGCCAATTTGAGATGTTTTTGCAACTAGTAGAAAAATGTAAAATAAACTCACAGGACCCTAGCCAAGACGATAAACCATCATTACAACTTATATAAAAGTATAAGTAACTATATGAAACTCTTCTGTGTGTCTTGTCATGTGAAATGTGACTTTTGGAAAAATAGTGTTTCTCTCTCTTCCACATCTCTTTCACTCTCCTTAGTTAAGAAATGAAGTTAAATAAAATGAATATATGTATCTAACCCTCTCTTTTTGAGTCCAAATTATTATTACTATGTAAATGGGAAAAATAAAAAGGTTAATTACGCTATATTTAGGTGGTTTTCATGCCAACAATTTATAGTTGATTTCATGCTCACATGGTTTTGTAGGATGTGATTAATATGGTGAAACAATATGGTTGTAATTCATTTTCATTCATTGTACTTTATGTATGTTAATGGAAAAAATATATATATGTATTGATATGTTACAATACATACTTATTATTAAAAATTGGGAAATATGAATTAGATCTTATTGTTAGGGATGCTTTAGGAAATGTGCATGTAGCTATAGGTGTCTTTTTTATTCAAATTTACGTATGGTACAAAAATAAGGAGGGTTGGATATATATGTTAAATTAAATTGTATACTATAATTCAATATTTTGCGAAGTCTTAAAAGTTTTTATTTAAGTCTTTTAATATTTTTAAGATGTTAGTGTTTAAGGGAAATGTTCATCTAAACATGGGTGTTATTTTGATCCCCAAATTTTGTATTGTAAAAGTTGGATAAATATGTTAAATGAAATCAAATTTAATATCTTATAGTGCATTCTCGTTGTGAAATTTATGATGAAATCTCTAGAGTGTTGTGTTATTTAACTAGCAAATATAGAAAGGAAACCTAAATATAACAATTAACCTTAGTTTAAAACTTGTGCATATCTACCCTTCTCACATGATCTTTCTTAGCATAGAAGAAACTAAAACCTTAGAATGAACTTAAATCTTTACACTTAATAACACCTTCTAGCTTAAGTAAATAAGATCCCAAGTTTTAGTTTGTCGTTATAACCTATATGCTTGGAGACATTACCATGAAACCAATAGATAGGAATGGCATGGTTATATTTTGTCTTGGGTAGGTGGTGATCTCCTAGGATTGATATTTGTGTGTGTAGTAAGGATAATGTGTTTTCCCTAAGGTGATACTCTACGGGTAACCAAATTCAAACATAATGTAAACTCCTCTTAGTTAGGAACACATGTAGAGTGAAGAGTGTTAGGTGAAAAAGATCACAAACTACCCTTTAAAGTCACCTTTGAGGTTGGGATCATAAATGAACTCGATTCCTAATCTCAATTTTCGTTTGGTTCTATGGTGCAATACTAAGAGTTAATTGTTACAAATAACAACATTTTATTATATGACTAGTTTGTGAAATGTAACCAAAAGATGTGGGTGGAGAAATGTGAAATTGCGGTCATTCCCATAATATGTTTAAACCATCTTGTGGTGAGAAATACGATATTTTTGAGTATACTCTAATGTGAACTTTAACCCATTAAGAAATGGACTACTCCTCTTGCTCTCCCACTTGTCCAAGTGTGCAATGCATATATGAGGTAAAACTATGTGGTCTTGTTCTTCGAGATAAATCCCCTAAGATAGGGACTAGTAGTCTCATGAGGTTACAAAAGTCCTATTAGAAAATATTTTACAAAATTCATTCAAAAGACATATGAACCTAGTTAGGGAAAATAAAACCTTATAAGTTGGACGTAAGCTATACTCAAGAAACATAACCTAGAAACAAAAATAAGGAAGTTTGTTTCCATGTAAAGTTCCTTCAAACACTTAATTAATTGTTAGAGCATAACTATAGTAAAATTATAATTGACACTTAACCTTGGGAAGTGTAATCGTGGGATGTTACTCCATAGGAAAGTGAAACATGATCTTCCTTGTAATGTGATTAAACTCTATTGCTATGGATAAAGAACCCATTTCCTTATAATGCTTATAGTGTACTAACTGAATTATAAATTTAAAAATGACTGAAAGAACTTGACCCTAAATCCTTGAGAAAAAGATGCGATCCTTCCCTCCTTTGGACTCAAACTTGTTCCTTTGTGTAATGAGAGGTATGAAATAAAATCAAGAGGCATGCACTTAGGAATGAATCCTATGGATAATACCTAGTAGCCTTACATTTATGTACATAATCTTGTGTGTAAATAAATATCCTATTAACAAACGAAAAAATTAAACAAGTAATTGAAATAATGTAGATGATCATTATTTAATGAGATACACCATAAGTTAAGCTGTTAAACCTTTATAAAGGAAATCGAGAAAAGCAAAAGGAATGTATGATTATCACATTATAAGCCTTCCTAAAAAAAAATTTCTGTGGGAACACCCTGTCTATAAGTTTATACTAATGTTGAATCGGTATGTTGTGCTTTGTCATTTGAATAAAAATGGTGGCCTTGATGTGTGTCACGTGTTTTCATGTTATCTACGTGGGTTAATGTTTGTGCAAACATGTCATGTGTTGTGTGTTGTCCTAAGTGATCTTCCATGGTGTCATGTGTACTACAATGTAAGTAAAAAACATATTAGTCTAGTATTTTTTTACCGTATTTGTGTGTCAAATTTGTGGGCATTGCATGAATACAAACAGAACACTAATAATTTTACAAGATATTAGTAGTTTTAGTAACTTTAACATTATTTTTTCCCTAGAAATATATATAATCTGAGTTGACTAGAAATCAATTGGCTTTTAATGGTCCATTTTGAGCCACTTTTGGTAGATGCTTTTAAATTTTTACCACAAAATATATTGAATAAACTATTACATTTAGAGAAGTTCTTAGATTGTTATTTAGAGTTAGTGGTCGAGTGTAATTTCCACAAGTGTATTTATTAATAATGGTCAATACGATAAAAATTAATTCTATGTAGTGGAAGCTTGTGCATCCATATACACACATAAAACATTACATGAAACTAAACGAAGAGAAATAAAAATTAAATTATTTGATAAAAAATTTGTAGAGTGCAATTTTACATAGGATTTTTTGTTTCCTTAAGGCCTTACTTTCTATACAACTTGACACAATGCCCTATTGTTTACTGAAGAATTTAGGATTTAAAGCCTACAGTTTGTAAAACAAGATGCTATAATTTCTAGAAAAGGAAGATAATTGTAATTGTGTGCACCAAAGTGCACCGAGATAACTGCCAAGTATTGTGATTATTGCATGTGTGTGTATTTCTTATCGTGTGTGCGTGTGTTTATAGAACTAAAGCTTTTTGGACTTGATTATATTTTTTCAATTCTAAAATTTAGTCTATTATAGAGTAGTTTATATACCAAAATCAAGACCAATAGATTTTTGCAATTAAACCTCTACATTTATCTCAATGCCATAATCATTGTGAACTCATAAGGCTAGTTCTTATCAAGGCATAAATCTAATTTTTTTGTCATTTGGTAATTAATATTTGACATTTTGAATCAATGTGTAAGAAATTGATTAATCCCCACAAATTTCCTTCACAATAAATACTACCAGCCACTACTTCACAATAGTTACTTATCATTGACTTGTCAAAATAAAAATTTCATATTATATAAGTGATGCGCCAAAATTAGCAGGAACTTGACAAGGTCATAACTTGAGCTTCGGGTGTTCATTTAAGTTCATTTTTTTGAAACCACATGTTTCAATGAGACAAATGTAGAGGTAATCCTCCCTACTAGTTAGGGAAAGTTTCGGCACATTTTCGGGCCCTAAATCCACCATCTTGTGTATGAAAATTAGGATTTAAGTTGTAGTTCAGTTTTTTCCTATTTTTGGGCATTAGCTAATTTTAGTCTATTGGTTGCATTATGAATTATAAAGTTGGAAATTCCTCTAATTTAGTAATGTAGAAGATGCATGGCAATTTCTGTGCCCGTATGAATAAGCATGCAAACTTACTAAGAATAGCATGTTCTAGTAAACTACTAAAAAAAGTAATTTCCACCACCTAGAGTAGATTTAGTCAAGTTAGTTAGAGTTTTCTTGGAAACTCGAGATAGGAGTTGTTTTCGTATTTATGAAACATTTTCATTCATTATTCAATAACAACGAAGGAGATCTATTTTCTTTTGGAGTTCATATTAGTTGCGGTATATCAAGTTTGTTCATTATTTGTCTACATTATCTGGTATCAGAGTTGGTTCAAAGTGTTTTAAAAAAAATGGAAAGAAAAGGAAGAGGAAGAGAGGTGGTATTGCCTAGATGAATAGAAATATGCAAGATCTGTAGACGTAAGTTGTTGCACTTGTTGCAATGATAACCCAAAGATGAAATTAAGGTGGAAATGACACAAATGAAGAAGAAGTTTGTGAAGAGGAGGAAACACAAGCACCACCATTAGATTTTGAAGAAAGGATGCTTCGAGCATTATAGGGAAAGAATGATGGGATAAGATTTGATTTTTAAGAGTATGGTGGTTGTCTAAAACTAGAGGAGCTGATAGAGTGGTTGACTAACATGGGGAATTTTTTTGAGTGGAAGGCTATGTCAGAAGAAAAGAAGGTAAAATTTGCATGCATGAAATTGAAAGGCCATGCTATGTTATGGTGGGATCACCTATAGAAAGAGAAGTAAAGAAAGGGGAAAGAAAAAATTAGGACGTGGAGTAAGATGGAGAAGAAGTTGATAGATAAATTTCTCCCTGTGGATTATGCACAAACCCTTTACAGGAGGTTTTAGAATCTTAAACAAAACTTACAAATAGTGCAAGAATATACAAATGAGTTCTACAAGTCATCCATTCATGTAGAGCATGACGAAATTGAGGAACAGATGGCTGCAAGGTATGTAAATGGATAAAAAAAATTCTATTCAAGATGAGATAAGTATGCATAGGATTAAAAGCATGGAGGATGCCTATTAATTAGCCTTAAAGGTTGAGGAAAAACAAAATCATCAATGTTTTAGGAGATCACCTGGAATGAATAGGGGGGCCTCATCTTCCTTTTGGGGATGAGCTGGTTTCAGCCAAGGTAGGGGAGAATCATCTCATGGATTGGAAAAGAAAGAGGATATGAGACAAGATTTCCAGAATCAACAAAGAGGCAGAGGATTTTATAGGGGCGAGAGGATATGTTGGCGATAGAGGATGGGAGGCTCCATGAAGACCATTTGTTTGTTACAGATGTGGTGAAGAAGGGAATCAAGATTTTGAATGTCTGCATATTTATACATATGACAAAAGGCAAGGAGATGCTCCAAGAGTAAATCTTGTTGAAGATGAACAAGTAGAAGATGAACAGGACCTGGAAATTCCACTAGATGTTGGAGAAAATATGATGATCAAGAGGACGATGATTGCTCCAAGAAAGGAGATCAAGGGGGATGCATGGCTACATACAAATATTTTCAGAACAAGATGTACTTTAGGAGGAAAGGTATGTAATGTTATTATTGATGGTGGTAGTTGTGAGAACATGGTTTCAAATGAGATGGTCAATAAATTGGGTCTGCATTGTGAGAAGAATCCTAACCCTTACCGTATTGCATGGTTTAAGAAGATTAATGAAGTTACTTATTGATAAGAGATGTTTAATAAGATTTTTATATTGGGAATAGTCATACGGATGAGATTTGGTGTGATGTTATTCCTATGGATGCATGTTATATGTTGTGTGGAAGACCACGGAAATTTGATAGAAAATTTATTCATGACGGGGGAAAGAATACTTATACTTTCTCGAAGGATGGCACAAAAATAGTTTTTCTACCTCTTAAGGAAGACGGGAAGGCTGAAAATATACTTTTGTAATGGAATTTGTGAAGGAGGTAGAGGCAAAAAAGTTTTTGCTATGCACTAGTTGTAAATAAGGATGAACCTACAAGTGCACAAATACCAGTAGAAACAACATAATTAATAGAAGAATTTTCAGATGTTATTCCTGATGAGCTACCAGACGGATTACCGCCCAAAAGAGATATTCAACAGCATATTGATTTGATTCCAGGGTCTTCACTCCCAAATCAAGTGTCTTATTCGATGAGCCCGACATTGCATACATAGTTGAATAGGCAAGTGGAAGAACTCGTGCGAAAGGGGGTCGTAAGGGAGAGCATGAGTCCATGTGCAAAACCAGCTTTATTAGCACCAAAGAAGGCTAGAACATGGAGAATGTGCATGGATAGTAGAGAAATCAATAAAATTACAATCAAGTATAGGTTCCCAATACCTCACCTTGATGATATGATGGATGTGCTTGCTGGATCTAGGTATTCCACCAAGATTTATATTTGCAGTGGTTATCATCAGATTTGGATCGAGAGAAGGAGACAAGTGGAAAACAACATTCAAGATTGGAAATGGATTATATGAGTGGTTGGTGATGCCATCTAGGTTATCCAATGCACCTAGTACTTTTATGAGAGTGATGAATACCATGCTATGGGATTATAATGGTAAGTTTGTTATGGTTTAATTTAATGATATCTTGATCTTTAGTAAAACTAAAGAAGAACATTTGAGGCACCTAAAGGTGGTATTTGAAGTGTTAAGGAAAGAGAAACTCTATGCAAATATGAAGAAGTGCACATTTATGAAAGAGAGTTTGGTATTCTTGGGCTTTATTATTTCAGTAGATGGGGTATAGATGGAATCAAAAAATATAAAGGAAATTATTGAATGGCCTACTCCACAGATTATAATAGAGGTAAGAAGCTTTCATGGTTTAGCAACATTTTACAGAAAATTTAATAAAAATTTCAGTAGTATTGTAGCACCTATATCATAATGGACAAAAGGAAGGGAGTTGTTGTGGACAAAGGAAGCTGAGGATATTTTTTAGTTCTTGAAGAAGAAGGTGACAGAAGAACCCATTTTGGCACTACCATATTTTGATAAAGTGTTTGAGGTTGATTGTGACACCTCACATGTGGGTATTGGTGTTGTTCTAAGTCAAGGTGGAAAGCCAGAAAATTTCTTTAGTGAGAAACTAAATGAGGTAAGAAAGAACTACTCTACTTATGATGTGGAATTTTATGCAATTGTACAATCATTAAGGAATTGAAGGCATTACTTAGTGCCTAAGGAGTTTGTGTTATTTCTGGACCACATAGCTCGAAGTATGTGAATACCCAAAAGAAGTTGAATAGTAGGCATGCAAAGTGGGTATCTTTTTGCAGGGTTATACTTTTTCTCTAAAATAGAAATCTGGAAAACAAAATCAAGTTGCAGATGCATTAAGTAGGCATGTGACTTTGTTTACCACTATCAAAAATGAGGTGGTGGGTTTTGAAGCAATAAAGGGTTTGTATTCTTTGATTCGATTTCAAGGATATTGTTGAAAGGTTAATTCGTCCATTATCAGACAATGTAGGAGATGTCCTGGATGAGTACATTTTATAGGATGGCTACCTATTCAAGGGATGCCAACTATGTATTCCAGTTAAGTCTATGAGAGATAATATAGTGAAAGAGTTGCATAGCGGAGGATTGGCTGGGCATTTTGGTAAAGATAAGATGATAGCCTTGGTAGCAGAGAAATACTATTGGCCAAAGATGAAAAGAGATGTGGTAAGATATGTGGAGAGGTGTCAAATTTTCCAAGTCTTGAAAGGACATGCACAGAATATAGGGTTGTATATGTTGTTACTGTTCCTAAAGGGTCATGGACAGATTTGAGTATGGATTTTGTTTTAGGATTACCAAAAACACAACGAGGTAATGAATCAATTTTTGTGGTTGTTGATAGGTTTTCTAAGATGGTTCATTTTATTTCCTACAAGAAAACAAGTGATGCGATAGGCATAGCAGATTTTTTTTTCAGAGAAGTTGTTCATTTGCATGGTGTTCACAAAACCATTACTTCAGATAGGGAAACAAGGTTCTTAAGTCACTTCTAGCGGACTTTATGGAAGAAATTGGGAACTCAACTATAGTTCAATAGTTCCTATCAT
The DNA here is from genome assembly GCA_018340775.1 of Taxus wallichiana var. yunnanensis. Classification (NCBI taxonomy): domain Eukaryota; kingdom Viridiplantae; phylum Streptophyta; class Pinopsida; order Cupressales; family Taxaceae; genus Taxus; species Taxus wallichiana. The sequence continues at coordinate 632,118,904 of CM031236.1, read as the reverse complement.
CCTCAAACTGATGGGAAAATAGAGGTGGTAAATCGGAGTTTGGGAAACCTGTTAAGGTGCATCATTGGGGAAAAGTCGAAACAATGGGACTTAGCATTACCACAAGATGAGTTTGCATATAATAGTTCCACATACAAATTCACGGGAAAGTCTCCATTTTCAATTTTCTATGGGAGTAATCCAAATGGGGTGTTAGATTTGGTACAACTACCGATTGATGACAGAGTTCCGATAATACGAAGCATTTTCCGAACATATACAACAATTGGGAAGAAGTGTAGAAGAAGCTAAAGAATAGTAATGATAAGTATAAGGAAATAGTACATGTGCACACAGATGTAGAAAGGTATTTATAGTTGGTGAATTGGTTATGTTATATCTGCAGAAGGAAAGGTTTCAAAAGGAACCTATAACAAGTGAAGTACAAGAAGATTGGTCCCTACTAAATTGTGAAAAAATAAAACGATAATGCTTATGAGGTAGAATTGTCAGTGGTATTTTGATTTTTCTCTAGTGTTTAATGTCTCATATTTGTATTATTTTCATGGGGATGGTGTAGAATGGGATGTTATTGATGAAGTACTAGATTGGAGGCAGCAGGTTCCAGTGAAGAAGAAAGACGAAGTGGAGCAGATTCTAGATAAGAAAACAATGGACACGTGACATGGGAAATACAACAAATATTTGGTACATTGGAAAGGAATGGAACAAGAGGAAAATACTTGGGTCATAGAGTGAGAGATTAAGAAGTTGGATGCAAATAAATGGAAGTAGTTTGAAGAAGACAACTTGTAGGAGCTGCGTTTTTTTTAAGTAGGGGAGAATGATGTGCTAAAATTAGCAAGAAATTGATAAGGTCATAACTCTAGGTGTCCGTTTGAGTCTGTTTTTTTTTAAACCACATGTTTCGATGAGATGAATGTAGCGTCAACCTTCCCTATTGATCGGGGCAATTTTTGACACATTTTCGGGCCCTAAATCCACCATCTTGAGGCCAAAAATTAGGATTTAAGTTGTAGTTCAGTTTTCTCCTATTTTTGGGCATTAGTTAATTTTAGTCTATTAGTTGCATTATGAGTTATAAAGCTGAAAATTCCTCTAATTTAGGAATGTATAAGATGCATGGAAATTTTTTTGCCCGTAGGAATAAGCATGTGAAATTAGTAAGAATAGCAAGTTCTAGTAAATTGCTAAAAATAGTAATTTCCGCCACCTAGAGTAGATTTAGTCAAGTTAGTTAGAGTTTTCTTGGAAAGTTGAGTTGAAAGTTGTTTTCCTATTTATGAAACATTTTTATTCATTATTCAATAAAAAATAAGGAGACCTATTTTCGTTTGGAGTTCATATTATTTGCAATATATCAAGTTTGTTCATAATTTGGCTAAATTAATAAGTAATAACTATGAACAACTGGACACCATCTCCATTAGATGGATTGCATTGTAGATAAGAAGTCCACCATTTATAGAAAATTCATCTTACATAATTTTTCCAAACCAAACAAATTTATTCTAAAATTTTTAATGGTCATATTTCCAAATCCACAAGTGACCAAGATTATTATGTGTTATTTGATAGAAAATATTGTCTCTACACCACCGTGTATAATAAGACTCATTTAACCTATTCTATGGACTTAACACCTAGAAATATTTGGCTATCTAAGAGAACACAACAAATCACGCAATCACTAAATTTTCCTCTCAAGAATATTCAATTATCTCTAACCATGCACACATCATTCACAATTATCTTATGAGATTAAAATAGGAACATTACATGTCAAATATCATTGATAAGTGTATGTGGCCTTAATATGGTCTTTATAGAAAACATGCATTTTGAAAATAGATATTCCACACATTCATTGGGTACAAAACTAAGGGGGTTAGATGCCTCTTTAGAGTAATCTTGCTACATAGGGATTATGTTTTCGACATAACCCAAAAGTTCTCAAATACCTTTTTGGATGTCCAAGAAATTAATATGATAGATAAACTATATCCTAGTAGATAACAATAATCATTGAGATCTAAAAACTAAATCAAGGTTACTTACACATTATAACTAACACATAGAATTAACCAATTATTGAACAATGCGGAACCAAAAAATATATCAAGATAAAACATTGATGCAGTCTTAATCCCTTTCTATCGACTTCGTCCTACATTTAATTTCAAACCCCAAACTTTTATATGTAGCTTTGTGACAATTTTATAATTTTCCTCACTTAGTATCATGGCACTATGATAGGGTTTAATCTTATATTAGGGTCATATGTTGTAATCAAAACATTTAATTGGGTCAAAGTAATGTTTCCCACTATTTTGTACTTTTTTACGTTCACCAAAATAGTTCCCATTAACCAAAACATGAAAAAACACATTTGAAATTACTAAACATGTATTTTTCATATAGTTAAATATAACAAGGTGTAGGGCATAAAAATTTACCTAAATTTCTTAAATTATTATAGTATTTGTTGTATATATCTCCCTCCCAGGTAAATATAGACAAACAGAATATGGAAATCAAAGAAACTCAAAACTCAACATTTATTGTGCAACAGTCACCCTGGCACAAGTTGGAGGCACATATTAGAAAGTGTCGACATGTAAAAAGTTGTGCCTTGGCACAGGTTGGAGGCGCAAATCAGAAGGTGTCGACATGTAAAAAGTTGTGCCCTGGCATAGGTTAGAGGCGCAGATCAGAAGGTGTCAACATGTAAAAAGTTGCGCCCTAGTGCAGGTTGGAGGTGCAGATCAGAAGGTGTCGACATGTAAAAATTTGTGCCCTGGCGCAGGTTGGAGGCGCAGATCAGAAGGTGTCGACATGTAAAAAGTTGCACCCTGGCGCAGTTGGAGGTGCAGATCAGAAGATGTCAACACCACATTTTCAGTGCCTATGGCGCACTTAAGAGTATGTTGACATGAGTATGGATGTGCTTTGAGGCACAATCTTTGAGGAGGCACAACATTTCGAGCGTTGACACCCTAAACCGACAGAAAGCAAAACGACGCGAGATATTCAAATGGCCATAACTTTTCACAGGAAGCTCGGATTCAAGCAAGGTTGGACTTTTCAGAAATATTAAAAGGTCCTATACCCAAATACGAATGCATATCTTTAATTGGGTGAGAACAAGTTCTTAAAAATGAAAAATACAATTTGCCATTTTTTGATGAGATGAATTAAATATAGCACGGAGGTGGTTGGGGTAGATTTGGAATTCCTCTCTCTTCCCTCTCTCATTCTTCCTATAAATTATAAGGAGGGTTTCTTTCTAAAGGTTAGACATTCTTGTTTTTCCCCTCCCTTCTTCTCTTTAGTAGGTGAATTTTTGGATTTCAAACCTCCTAGTTAAAACTATAATGCAACTTTGCCTCTTGGCATTTTGTAGTGTATTGTATCAATCTTTGGAGAAAATAATGCATGTCTGTGGATGATTCTCAACCCTCTCTATGTTCATTTACATCCTCCTAATCTTTCACTACAAATTTGGTTATCTTTGCATGATCTTGCATTGCATTTTAATGGTTTGTGTTTATTGGCAAGACAAGTGTTCTTAATTCCTCGGTGCATCACCTTTGTTAGTTTAGGTTTATGTTAATGCATCTTCTTACCCTGTCTCATTAGCAAGTTAGATTAGGTTTTTGAGTAAACCCTATACATTTTTATGTGTGCATCTGAACAGAGGATAGGAACCGGCCTTCACCGGAGAGATTTCCCAATTCACGTGGTCCCACACTTGGGAAAAGCTCCATGTTATGCAATCACACCGAGAGTCTCACCCATCAAGTTACTGACATTTAGGGGTGTTGTGATATGCCATCATCAGTTTTGGCATGCCTGGTGGAACCAATAGGTCATTCCACAAGATTTGAAGGAATTTTCAAGAAATTTGGACTTAGAAATTGCAAGTTTTACAATTTCAAATTTTTTCACTTCCAGGCTATACTCCCAAATCAATTTTCAAGGGCTTAACTTGCTCAAAACAAGTCAAAATTTCACCAGTTGATAGATCAGGGGATAATCTTCAAAAGGTTATTCTTAGATTTTTGAGATTTTGAATTTCAAAATTTCATAGTTTTTAGTATTTCAGGTTTTCCTAGGTGTCAAGCATGTCCCAAGTTCCGACACGGTGTATTTCAGGTTTTGTAAGTTGCGTTGCATGACCCGAGTTTCACCTGTACCTTCGAGGATTAGTAGCTGCACAAAAAGACCCAATAACCAGATTGAAGAATTGTAATTTCGGGTCCTTCAAAGTTTTAAATTATTTTTAATATTGTCAGGTTTGGTGTGTAACTTGGCAGAATCTATCCTTTTGAGGCTCGTTCTCTAACACATCTGGCGACTCGAAGGGATAGAATTCAAAGTGGTGTAATGTAAAAGTTTCCCAAGCATATGAGAAGAATTCGAACTAGGTCTGATACTCGAGAAGAGGGGCTATTTGTCTACTTGCAACTATCACCAGGTAGAGGAAGGAGAGGAAGAGGACCACAAAGATCACCATCTCCACCTAACCGGACTTTGTCTACACCTCCACCTGGTAGACCTTTTCTCGCATCAACTAGAGTTCTTAGGCCAATCATAATGGCACATCTACCACCAAATCCCTTTGTCAATTTCACGGGCAGTAGTCCACTCGCCCTAAATGCTCAGAATCAGATTCTGGTTGCAGCGCTAAAGAATATCCCCTATTTCATAGGAGAAAATCATACTACTCCTATTGACCACATCTAGGATATTTCCAATGCATGTGTAATCCATGAAATAAATGAAATGGATGTTGCAGTCAAGTTGTTGGCTTCATCTTTTAAAGGTAAAGCCTTACAGTGGTTTAGGAGCCTAACAGCAGGGTCTATTACAAATTGGAACCAACTTTGTTTAGCTCTTTGCAACCAATTCGGGGAGAGGGCAGACAATTTTTCTTTATTGGAACAACTGACGACAATCAAAAGAGCTCCTAATGAACAAATGATGATTTCAACTTTAGATTCCAACGGACATGGGACAGGATTCCAATAGCTATTAGACCAACTACCGAAGGCGCATTCCTTTATTTCTTAAAGGATATAAATTTTGACATAGCCATGATGATCCAATCAATGGGAGGGACAACACCTTTGTTAGGAACTATGACACAACTATCAGAGTAGAGAACTATTTGATCCAAGCTGACAAGCTTGCACCAAGGCCACTGATGCCTCTCTATCCAGATATGGGAAATCCTATAACCAGTCAAGCACCAGAGTTGAATCCCATTCCAACTCCTAGAAATCAAAGCAATAATGAGGCATCGACTTCGTCAAATACTTCAAAGGAATTGCAGGAGGTTATGAAACAGTTGTAGAACCTTGGAAATGAGCTGGTGATTATCAAAAGATAGCAAGCTCAAAGTGCTAGACCGTATCAGCCTCAAGTGCAGTACCAGGCTAGGCCCCCATACCAATAAAATAGACCACCAGCTCAAGCTGCAAATCAAAACCAAAACCAAGGACAACCTCAAGCTACCAGGCCATTTTGACCATATGATCCAAATGCAACAACATCCTCAAGAGCCTTGGTTCCAACACAAAACAACATGGCACAAGAGTACGACTGGTGTTACCCTTGCAATCTACCTCATAATCAGTCAATGTGTTTCAATGGTGCACTAAATCAAGCCTTGATGGTGCAAACCATTGGTGTGTCTCAAGAACCAAGCCAAGTAGGGAATCAGCAGCAAGAAACACAACAAGAAGCACCTCCAACAGAAACCACGTTGGCCAATTGGCAAACGAAAGACTTCTGTGGAGTTAACCAATAGCCTTTTCAAGGCGTGGCTGTCAACACACGGTCAAAGAAGAGAAGCATAGAAGAGGGGAAACCGTCTAATCCAGTTGTTTCTCAGCCCACTCCTACACAACAAGGGGTCAGTAGACCAAATGCAGTTCCAAATGTGCAAAATCAGCCTAAGGTACCTATGTAGCAACACATGCACTGTTCAAGCTCCAGAAAAGGTTGCGCCAAGTAAGGAACAACAAAAGATAGATCATCCCCTTTCAACATCATCAATCAAATGAAGAAGACACATGTGAACATTTCCATGTGGGAATCACTAGTGATCTTAGGGCAACGAGATTTATTGCAAGCTGCAATGGCTAATTGGTCTTCCTCGAATGTATCAAACTGGGGATAGGAGAAAGTTCTCACTAATGCAGTGCAACCGGGTGGGGGTCAACCAAGCAAGAATTTGAAGCCTCCACCATTCTATGTGTCATTGGTTGTTGGAAACCACTTGGTACACAATTGCATGATAGATTCAGGGGCAAGTAGTTCAGTGATGCCAAAGCAAATAGTGGATCAACTGGGTCTAAAGTATGAGCCAGTGTTGAAAGGAGTAGTACAGCTGGATGGAACAACAGTTCAAACAGTTGGGGTCATAAAAGGGTTAAGCCTAACACTGCATGCTTGTCCTAATGTTACAGTTTTGTAAGATGTGTCTGTGATTGACCTTCCACCACTCTTTGCATTGTGTCTATCAAGAGACTTCACTGCAAAAATTAATGGATATTTATCTAAATATTGGTCACACATGATTTTCAAGATGAGGTATGGGGCCAAAGCAATAATCAGGTCAGAACCAATTGCCAATTTCCATATTGAACCTCATGTGCCAAGTCTTATCAATGCAAATCGCTCAACTTTTGTTCGGGAGTGTTCAACTGATCTAGAAACAGGTACTAAGGTAGAGGGAATTCTTGATTTTACTTTGGATGAATGGGAAAACAAGAGTCAAGAATTCGACCCATACAAGGAAATTGAAGAATCTGAATTGGGCATGTATTGTGTACACAAAGAAAATTCACCCATTCTCGACATCATTCAGCCTAAACAAAAGGATGACAATGAAGTTTGGCAACTATTTTTGATGGTTCGAGAAGCAGACAAGGTGTTAGAGGTGGTGCAATGTTGATTTCACCACAAGACATCAAATATTTTTCATCTTTTCATTTCTAGTTTTCCTATTCAAACAACATGGCTGAATACGAGGCATTGATTCATGGACTTCATTGGGCTAGGAAAAAGGGCATAAAGAACTTGTAGGTGTTCGGGGATAGCGAGCTAATCATCAACCAAGTTAGGGGACAACATGCTATAAAGAATGACCTGCTGAAGAACTACAAGAATAGGGTATGGGACCTCATTGAGGATTTCAAAGCTTTCAACATCATGTCCATACCCAGGAAGAAAAATGAAGCCGTGGATAGGCTCACAGTAGTTGGAGCAACATTTGATGTGGTTGATAACATCAGAAGGGAAAAAACACAACCACATATCCATGTGATTGTGAGGCCAAGCAGTTCCATATAATAACACAATCGGTAGGCATTTGAGAGCGATCAAAAAATCATCAATTTTTTGCAAGAAGAGGCTGAATTCTCAGCTAGGAATCAGGACATACTAGAGCTTGATAACAGTACGGGGATCAAGTAGTGCAGCTGTGGAAAAACAATCTTCCCAAGGGTTTAGTAACATTGGAGTCTATCTTCAACCCTAACGATCAGTTCTATAAGGAAAAGGCTAACATACGGAGTCAAGAGAAAAGATTCAGAGCCAATTCGGTTTGGGAAGGCAAAACACTTCAAATTGGTAAAGTGGCCACTGAGCAGGAGAAATCATATTTCATACAACTTTGCCAAGAATTTCTAGATGTCATCACTTGGAGCTATGAATACTTGAGAGGATTCAATCTAAAGTTGGCACAACATATCATAGAATTGGATCCAGATGCTAAACCCATTAGGCGAAGTAGAGACCACGATCAGCCACGACATTGAGCCTCTAATGAAGAAAGAGCTAAACAAGCTAATAGAGGAAAGCATTATATTCCCAATCAAGCACTCAAGTTAGGTTGCAAACTTGGTTCCGGTCAAGAAGAAGAGCGGAGAAATCAGGTTGTGTGTGGACTTCCGAGACCTAAATAGGGCATCTCTCAAAGACCATTACCCACTTCCTTCAATGGAACAAATATTGCAAGTGGTATCCGGTTCGGAGAGATTCTCTCTCCTAGATGGCTACTCAAGGTATAATCAGATAATGGTGAAAGAAGATGACTAGTTCAAGATAACTTTCACCACCAAATGGGGCACCTATGCCTACAAGAAGATGCCATTTGGGCTATCAAATGCTGGAGCCACTTTCCAAAGGGCAATGGATATGGCATTCAAGGGATTGATCAACAAAATAGTTTTGATATATCTTTATGAAATCACTATATTCTCCAAAAATATAGCGGATCACCTCTTTCATCTGAGGCATGTTTTTCAGAAGTGTAGAAGATTTGGGGTATCATTGAATCCCAAAAAATGCATATTCTTAGCTCATGAAGGAAAACTTATAGGCCATATTGTTTCAAAGGAGGGGTTGACGATTGACCCAGAAAGAGTTGAAGAAATTCTAGTGTTGCCATTACCAAGTCATAAGAAGGCTCTTCAAAGCTTCTTAGGAAGGATCAATTTTTTCTGCGGGTTTGTTCCAAACTTTGCAGCTCTCGTAAAGCCAATAAAACTGATGTTAAAGAACAGCATGGCATTTAAGTGGACATCTGAAGGCAAGCCAAGTTTTGAGGAAATAAAAATGGCTATATCTCAAGCTCGACTCTCGTCAATCCAAACTTCTCCAAGGACTTCATGCTATATGCCTTCGGTGGTGGAGACACAATTTCTGAAATCTTGTTACAACAAAACAAAGAGGGATTAGAACAACCACTTGCTTTCTTGATCAAGGCTTGGAGGACTATGAAACTAGGTACTCTTTCATTGAAAAGCATGTCCTTGCGGTGATCGGGAGCTTAAATAAATTCAAGCACCTAGTCTCAAACAACAAGATCAATTGTTGGTCTCTCATGCGGGAGTCAAGGGCTTCCTTCTAAATAAGGATTTGAATGAGAAACGTGCATGATGGATAACCCGTGTTATGGAATATGAAATTGAGATCAAGGTCACAAAACTAGTAGGTGGAAAAGGACTATGTGAACAACTAGCCTCAAGTCAGCAAGTTGAATCGGGGATGAAAAAGCAGATTTGTCTTGGTACTACAGGATGGTCAAGAATAGGAAAATGATGATGTGCCCGCTCCTTGTTGGACTCAGAATATGATACACTTCTTATAGGAAGGCCTATGCCATCAAGAATTGAGCAAAGCAAAAAGGAGATACTTTAGATTACAATCCATTCCATATGTGCTTGTTGATGGTGTTTTGTTCAAGAAAGACATCAATGGAGTTCTATTGAGGTGCATTGAGATAGGTCAAATTGAGAGGGTGTTACAAGATTTTCATGATGGAGATTCTGGCAGACATTTCACCCCATGAGTAACAGCTCTCAAGATAATGAAGGTAGGGTATTATTAGCCCACATTGTTTAGTGACTGCCATACATGGATAAGAAAGTGCAAGAAATGTGCACTCTTCACAGGCAAAGAAAGACTAACAGTGCTTCCATTGCACCCAATTTTGGTTGAGTGACCATTTATGCAATGGGGATTAGACTTCATCGAGGTCATCAATCCAAACTCAAGCCAAGGCCACAGGTGGATTCTCATGGCAATGGACTATTTCACCAAGTGGACTAAAGCAGTAGCGCTCAAAGAAGAAAATGATTCTAACATACTAGACTTTTATGAAGGAATTGTGACCAGGTTCGGTGTCCCAGCCACTATCATATCGAGATAATGTATTGGCATTCATAGGTTCTGAGATTACAGAATGGGCTATCAAGAATGGAATCTATTTGAGCACCTCTTCAAATTATTACCCACAGGGTAATGGATAGGCAGAGTCCATGAACAAGAATTTGCTAAGAATCATTAGGAATCTCGATGAAAACCAAAGGACATGGCATACCAAGCTAAAATCAGCATTATGGGTTGATAGGATAATGCCAAAGAGGTCTACAGGTAGTTCTCCCTACAATTTGGTCTATGGGAAAGAGGCAGTATTGCCTATATCATTAGAATTGCCAGCATTGGAGCTCATGAAGTAGTTGGAGTTGTCTGAGTTCGAACCAATGGAGGCCAGATATGTAGAGTTGATGGAATTGAAAGAAATCAAATAACATGCAGTTTAGATGATTGAGAAGGATCAAGCCTTAGTAAAAATATGATTTGATAAGAAGGAAAGAGCAAGGACCTTCCGGGAGGGGGACCTAGTTCGAAATGGGATGCGAGATCGGGTAAAACTAGGAAAGCATTCCAAGTTTGATGCAATTTGGAGTGGCCGTACATGGTCATAGGATGTAATAACAACAATGCCTTCCAATTGTCTACATTGGATGGAGAAGAACTCCGATTCGGTTAATGAGAATCTATCTTAAACATTGTTACTAAAAGGAAAAGGTTTACCTTTGTAAATAGTAGCCTAGGGTTTTATTTCCTCTAAGTGCGGATGCACATTTTCTTGTTGTAGTTAGGTTTTAGTTTCCCTAAGTGCTTCGGCATAGGTTTTGTTGCTCTTAGGTTGAATTTTACTGATTTAGCATGCTCTCGAGAGAAGGAGTTGCGGTATCAAGCTTGGGATCGAGATATCATGTTGTTTTCAAGTTATTGCTTATGACTCCATGCCCAATGGATTTATAAAAGGCCACCGATTTTCTACCTAGTAGGCAGGTGATCTCGTTGATTCGCCAAATTGTTGTATATATCTCCCTCCCTGGGTAAATATAGACAAACAGGATATGGAAATCAAAGAAACTCAAAACCTGACATTTATTATGCCACTAGTCACCCTGGCGCGGAGTTAGAGGCACGAGATCGGAAGGTGTCGATATGCAAAAATTTGCGCTCTAGCACAGGTTAGAGGCATAGATAAGAAGGTGTCAACATGTAAAAGGTTGTGCCCTGGCGCAGGTTGGAGACGCAGATCAGAAGGTGTCGACATGTAAAAAATTGCGCCCACAGCACGAGTTGGGTGCAGATCGGAAGGTGTCGACATGTAAAAGTTACGCCCGACGCAGTTGGAGGCATAGATCACAAGGTGTCGACATGTAAAATTTTGTGCCATAGGACAGGTTAGAGGCACAAATCAGAAGGTGTCGACATGTAAAAAGTTACGCCCTAGCGTAGGTTGGAGGCGCTTGAGATCGAAGGTGTCGACATGTAAAAGTTACGCCTTGGTGCAAGTTGGAGGTGCGAGATCGAATAAATAAACACCACATTTTTAGCACCTATGGCGCACTTAAGAGTATGTTGACATGAGTATGGATGTGCTGAGGCACAATCTTTTGGAGGCACAACATTTCGAGCGTTGACACCCGGCGACAGAAAGCAAACGCGATGCATATATTCAAATGGCCATAAATTTTCATAGGGATCTCAAATTCACGCAAGTTTGGACTTTTAAGAAATCTTACAAGGTCCTCTACCCAACTATGACTGGATATATTTAATTGGGTGAGAACAAGTTCTTCAAAAATGAAAAATATAATTCACCATTTTTTTATGAGATGAATTAGATACAACCTAGAGGTGGTTGGGGTAGATTTGGAATTCCTCTCTCTTCCCTCTCTCATTCTTCCTATAAATTTTAAGGAGGGGATTCTTTCTAAAGGTTGGACATTCTTGTTTTGCCCCTCCCTTCTTCTCTTTGGCAAGTGAATTTGTGGATTTCAAACCTCCCATGTAAAACTATAATGCAACTTTACCTCTTGGCATTTTGTAGTGTATTGTATCAATATTTGGAGCAAATAATGCATTTCTATGGATGATTCTCAACCCTCTCTGTGTTCATTTGCATCCTCCTAATTTTTCACTACAAATTTGGTTATCTGTGCATGATCTTGCATTGCATTTTAATGGTTTGTGTTTATTGGCAAGACAGTGTTGTTCATTTGTCGGTGCATCACCTTTGTTAGTTTAGGTTTATGTTTATGCATCTTCTTACCCTATCTCCTTGGCAAGTTAGATTAGGTTTTTGAGTAAACCCTCTACATTTTTATGTGTGCATCTGAACAGAGGAATAGGAACCGGCCTTCATCCGGAGAGCTTTCCCAATTCGTAGGGTCCCACACTTGGGAAAAGCTCCATGTTGTGCAATCAGACTAAGATTCTCAACCCATCGAGTTGTAGACATTTAGGGGTGCTTTGTGATACGCCATCAATAGTATTTTACAAGATTTATTTACTAGTCGATTTGAAAATTTTCATTGCCACCAAGTGGGAAACAATTATATGTTATACAACAATTTTGTTATGTCCTTATAAAGTTTAATTGAATGAATTTTATGCCACGGCATGATTTTAGGACTATGAATTCCCTATTTGATATTGTTTGCATTGAATAATATATGTTAATTTCATTAAAAATTAATTATCATATCACATTTTGTTGAACCCTAATATTACATGCATCCTATGGTTCTATGCCTTACCCTTAGGATATTTTTGTATTTTCCTAGGCTTTATGATGTCATGTTTTATTCCATGATATTAATGTCACTTATATTTTGGATCTTATAAATCTACTAAATATTCATTATATATCTCTTATTTAATTAAGAAAGCACAACGTAAAGAGTATCTATGTACACGACCACCAAATCTCTTATATTGCTTTGATATCCCAAAGTCTATAATGATCATTTTAGTTCGCATATAAATCCTATCAATGAATCCATCTCTCAATCATATATTATCCCATCAAGTGTTCTTATAAACATATGCATATGAACGCAAGCAATTATAATATGTATATTCAATAATTATCTTTCCTAAAAAAACATATTGACACATTTTCCATATTGATCTCTAAACTCATGTGTTTATAATCCATCTATTTCTCATAAAAATGATCTATAGTCTCAAAACCGTAAATGCCCATGAGCCAAACCTCCTTAATTTATGACTTTCAACAACAAGATACAAGGCATAGGGAATGAAAAAGTGAAGTCACACACCTAATCTTATCTTGAATCATTAAAAATGCATGCCACATGTATAGGGATTGGGGTATATATGAGCTCAAATACAATTCTTAAGGGTCATACCAAAATCCCAAATCCCAAATCGCAAATCGAAGTATTGATGACCATACCTTCATCTTTATTCCGATAACTCGATAAAGATATGGTATGGCTAAATCCAAACTAGACATGCGATCGTGGCTAAATCCAAACTAGATATAGGAATATTCCTTTGGAGATTGAATCTATGGAAATTTATGTTTTGGATGAGGTTTCTTATCCCTTGACTTCAAATTGGGTGCTATTACAACTAGCCTAATTACGACCGGTGGGTCCGAAACTTATTCGCCACTGAAAAACATTCACAAGTTTTGAATTCTATCATATCTTGTGAATTCTTGGGATATAAGAGGACACTTAGAAATTTACCCGTTAAGCATTCAACAATAACATGCATCTTTTGAACACAATTTCTTAGCCTACGAGGAAATTTGAGACGTTTTTTCAACTAGTAGAAAAATTTAAAATAACGTCACACGACTCTAGCCAAGACAATAAACCATTGTCAAAACCTATTGAAAGTATAAGTGCTTATATGAACTCTTCCATGTGGCTTGTGGTGTGAAATGTGACTTTTGGAAAAAAGTATTTCTCTCTCTTCCCTATCTCTTTCTCTCTTCTTATTTAAGAAATGAAGTGAAATGAATTGAAACAAATATATATCTCTAATCCTCTCTTTTCGAGTGCAAATTAGTATTATTATGAAAATGGGAAAACTACAAATGTCAATTTCGCTAGAGTTAGGTGGATACCATGTCAACAATTTATTGTCAATTTCATGCTCACGTGGTTTCACGGGATGCAAGTAAGATTGTGAAATGGCGTGGTTGTAATTCATTGTGTTTTATTTGAATTTGTGTATGTTAATTGAAATATGTGTGTGTGTGTGTGTGTGTGTGTGTGTGTTTCTATGTTATAGTAAAGACTTATTATTGAAATTTGGTAATATGAATAAGATGCTAGTTTTAGGGGTGCTTTGGGAAATGTGCATTTAACTATAGGTGTTTTTAAATCCAAATTTATATATGGGACATATATATATATATACATATACATAAACAAATACATATATACATATACATATACATATGTATTGCTATGTTTAGGGTGCTTTGGGAAATGTACATGTAACTATAGTTGCTTTTAATCTAAATTTATATATCATACAAAAATACATACATATATACATACATACATACATACACACACAAACACACACACACACACACACACACACACACACACACACATATCAATGTGTGTGTGTTCTTATGTTACAGATAAAAATTATTATTAAAATTTAGTAATATGAGTGAGATACTAGTTTGAATGGTGCTTTGAGAAATGTGCATGTAACTATAGGTGTCTTTTTGATCCAGATTTATGTATGGTAAAATAAGGGGTGTTCGATATATATGTTAAATGAAATTGTAGAGGATAATTCAACATTTTACGAAGTGTTAAAATATTTATTATTGAAGTCTTTAAATATTTTTAACATTCAAGTGTTTAAGGGAAATGTTCATCTAAACATGGGTGTTATTTTGATCCCCAAATTTTGTATTGTAAAATTTGGATAAATATGTTAAATGAAATTTAATTTTGACATCTTATAGTGCATTCTTATTGTGAAATTTATGATGAAATATCCAGAGTGTTGTGTTATTTAACTAGAAAATATAGAAAAGAAACTTAAATATAATAGTCAACCTTAGTTTAAAACTTGTGCATATCTACCCTTCTCGTATGATCTTTCTTAGCATAGAAGAAACTAAAACCTTAGAATGAACTTAAATCTTTACACTTGATGACACCTTTTAGCTTAAGTAACTAAGAGCCCAAGTTTGAGTTGGTCGTTATAGCCTATATGCTTAGTGACATTGCCATGAAACAATTAGTTAGGACCAACATGATTAAAATTTTTCTTCGGTAGATGATGCCATCCTAGGAATGATAGTTGTGTGTAGTAAGGAGAATGTGTATTCCCTAAGGTGATACTCTATGAGTAACCAAACTATAACATAATCTAAAATCCTCACAGTCGGGCACACGTGTAGAGTGAAGAGTGCTAGGTGGAAAAATTTGCCAACTACCCTTGAAATTCACCTTTAAGGTTTTGGATCATAAATTAACTTGATACCCAATCTCAATTTTTTTTTGTGTTCTATGGTGAAATAGTAAGAGTTAATTGCAAAACTTAAAAACATTGTAGTGTATGATTAGTTTGTGAAAATGTAACCATAAGATGATGTGCTTGGAGAAAGGTGAAATTTAGTTCATTATCATATCTTGTTTAAACCATCTTGTGGTGAGAAATGAGATCCACATTGTGTAAAATCTAAAGTGAACTTTAACCCATTAAATGATAAACTACTCTCTCTTGCTCTCCCACTTGTCCTAGTGTGCAATGGATGTATGACGTGAAACTATGTGGTCTTGTTCTTCAAGAAACATCCCCTAAAATAGAGAGTAGTAGTTTCATGAGGTTAAAAATGCCCTATTAGAAAATAGGTTACAAAATTCATTCAAAAGGCATATGAACCTAGTTAGGGAAAAATAAAACCTCTTAAGTTGGATGTAAACGATACTCAGGAAACCTAACCTAGAAACAAAAATAAAGAATTTTGTCGCCATGTAAAGTTCCTTGAACACTTAATTAATTGTTGGAGCATAACTATAGTAAAATTATAATTGACTTTTGACATAGGAAGTGTAGTCATGGGATTTTATTCCACGGGAAAGTGAAACATGATCTTCCTTGTAATGTGATTAAAACCTCTTTCTATGGATAAAGAACCTATTTCCTATAATAATTATAGTGTTATAACTCAATTATAAATTTATAAATGAATGAAAAAAATATTCCCTAAGTCCTTGAGAAAAATATCCAAACCTTCCCACTTTTGAACTCACACTTGCTTTGTTGTGTAAATGATGTTTGATAGGAGATCAAGATGCATGTACTTACGAATTAATGCTATGGATGATACCTATTATCCTTATGTGTAATTAGATGTCCTATTAATGAATACACGGATTAAACAAGTAATTGAATTAATGTAGATGATCCTTATTTAATGATATACACTGTAAGTTAAATGTTAAACAGTATATAGAAAATATATAAAAGAAAAAGGAAGGTATGATTCTCAAATTATGAGCCTTCCTAGAACTTAAGTTTAAGATTAAAACATGATTTTATAAAATGTGTATTCCTAAAAATATTGTATCATGGGAACACCCTATCTATAAGTTTGTACTAATGTTGAATCTTTATGTTGTGCCTTTTCATTTAGGAAAAAGGGGGTGGCCTTGATGTGCATCACATGTTTTCATGTTATCTACATGGGTAAATGTTTGTGCAAACATGTCATGTGTTGTGCATTGTCCCGAGTGATCTTCTACGGTGTCATGTGTACTACAATGTAATTAAACATAAAATAAACATTATTCCGGTATTTTTACTGTCGTATTTGTAGGTGAAATTTTTCGGCGTTACATTTGGTATCAAAACAAGGTTCATGCTCTCAAACCTCTGGGACGGATTGAAGTTGAGATGATTTTGCATGGTCGTGGTGAAAATGGGTAGATTAATGTGAGATATGTTGTGATGTGACCAATGTTGTAATTGTGATATTATGTATGCACATGTTGTGCTTGTCACTTTGTGCATATTTTTTATCATGTTGATGTGTTGTGATGAGAATATTTTATCTCCTTTTCATGGATTTGATGAGGAGTTCATGTGTGATATTCCGCCCTTTTGGTCTTTGAAAAGAATGTTATTATGGATTGCAGAGTGTTGGAGTGTCTTTTTATTCTGTGATATGTAGGTGTGATTATGTGTTGCATAACAAAAGTGATGTATAGTGAATTGGGCTGTATCATGATGTCACCACCGTGTTGTGATGAATCATTTATGTCACCATGTTATATTACGATTGACTATATGTTGTAATGTTAGTCATTATGTTCCTTATACTTATACTTCATGTAATATGTGATGGTTCTTGTCGTGATTTAGGGGTATATGGTGAATGTATGACCCCTATTGTATAGTACTTGCACTTTTGGTACACTATGTGGAAACATGATGTATCATAATCCATGAATGTAATGATTGTGTTACACCGTATAAATACCATGCGTAAGATGTTATGGTTAATGTGCGTGAATCACCATTGTGTCGGTGATGTAGATATGTGTTAAGTTCTTAACCTTACACTAGATGACCCTAAGGGGAGAAATCATTAAGAGTGTATGTCGGAGGGATAATGTGTGGACTAGGTTTTCATAATCTTTAGCCGAGTAGAAGTTGGGAAATTGAGTCTCATAAGACTAAAAATCACTTCTATCTATTTTGTATAATTCAATCTTACAAGGTATATTATGGATGTGTACCATCTTAGGATAAAATTATGCAAAATAGTATCCCCTAATCTTTCCTATTAGGTTCTCCATCGAACAATCCTATGTGATTTTCACTATGTTGAGGCTTGTGGGAGTATGGAGTGATGATTCAGGAAGAGATTATAATAGTTGTATTATTTGATATGTTATTTTAAGAGATAAGGCTCAATGTCCGAGTGCGGAAAATCAATGAGTACCCCATTGGTTTCGTATAAGGATACATAGTGATTGTGATGTGTTATTTATCTATACGTATTTTATTCATAAATTTGAATTTTGTTCTCTCCTTTATGGAACCACCAAAATTTTCTATTTAACTTCTAGTTGATGTTTTGCAATTTTGATAATTTTCTTTGGTTGTTGCACTAACTATGGATAATTATCCATTTATAATACTTGATTAAATTTAAATTTAAGTTAAAATGCTTCCTTCAGCTTAAAATTAATTTTCTTGCTTGGGCCAAAGGGGTTGATTTGATGAAACTTGACAATTCTCCTTATTATTTTGGCATGCTAGTTATAATGTCTTAATGTGTTGGAATACGGTCATGGATCCACCATGGAGTGTTTGGAGCTATGGGCCCATTCGTTGTATGGGCGTATGCCCCAAGGAGTTACAAATAAATAGCGGGTGTTGAACCACAAGTTATTATGTAACTTGTATTAGAGGTGTCTTGACTCTATGTTCCTAAAGACATAGGGTGACTGACCTCTTTGGTGGAGGTAAACTGAAAATTTATATTTAATTTATTGCTTGGGAGGTATATGGAGTTGTTTTGTGATGATTTGGGAGTTATATTGAGATTTGTTGTGATGCCTTGGGAGGTATATCTATTTGTTTTGTGATGCTCGGGAGGTATATATATCAATTATCTTACTTTTATATTTTACCCTTCTTTCGAGTTGTGTGAAACCATTATTTGTGTACCTATTGGGAATTCCATGTTGTTGTAATCAGTTTATGTTACGAGTAATTTATGTCGGGGCATGTGGGACAAGTACTATGTTGTGAGGGCTATGCATGTTTTTTCCATTGTTGATTTGAGTTTTTCTGATGTGATATAGTCATGAAAGTACATATCATGATGTCTTCTTGAACCATTAGTGTTGTGTTTGGCCTTGATGTGGCATTGTGATGTCAATTTCTAGTCGGCATCAAAGAACATAAGTCAATTGAGATTCTAAACAATGAATATTAACAAATTGAGAATAAGAAATACTGTAAAGGAATAGACTAAGTAATATAGGATAAGAGAGCTTTCAATCTTCATATAACATTAAGAAATCATCAAGACTTTCCTTATACCTATTGTTCAAGTTTTAACGACATAGTTTGTTTCCCTAGGAAATATTTGTCATTGTTGATTTATTAGCGTAAGCATATCTCGTAACTTTGTTTTGTGTCACATCGTGGATGATTCTCTTATAAATTGAGGGAGATGTAATGCCCCAATTTTTTACAAAGGCGTCTCTTCAACAACGGTAAAATATAAAAAACAAGATAATTGATATTTACGAGAAATATTTATAAATCTAGTATATGTATAGAAAGATATATGATGTAATAAAATATAATTTAAAGTAAATTAATAAAATAAACAAATAATTAAATTAAATTAAATTATTAAAAAAATAGGGGGAACAAAATGAATGCTATTGGTGAGGACTTGATTTTGGTCCGTGTAAGGGGGGTGTAAGGTTGGGGAGTCTTGGTGTATGGATGGAGGTTAGCGTGTGGAGGAGCTCACATGCATGGGCATCCACATGGCATTAATCCCTATCACATTCCTTACAAAATAATACAATCACTTAATTTGAGAATCTAAGGTATAGAGCACGTTGAAACCCAAGTTACAATTGTAAATTTTAGTAGTAGTTAATTAGTTGCAGTGGGGCAGAGTTTGGCAAGGTAATCTCACAGAGCATGGAAGTTGTGACAATGTTCAACCAAATGAAAGAATGAGACAAGTTCTCATGGAATATGATTTGGAAAAGTACAGAAGACATGGGTTTTCACAAGAGACAATCACATTATTTCACCATGCAATGAACAGTCTCCAACATGACGAGTTTACCTTTTCCTACGTACTTCTAGCCTATGCCAAAATACGAGATTTGGAGCAGGGTATGGACACCCATAAAAACATAAAAGAAAGAGAGATTTTCTTCGATGTTATAGTTACAAATTCTTGGGTACACATGTATGCAAAATTGTGGGAGCATTCACATCGTGCGTGAACTCCTTAACAAAGTGCCTAAAACAAAGTGGGGTATTTCATGGAATGCTTTGGATGCAAGATATGCACAAAATGGGTTTGTTGAAAAGGATTAGAAACTTTCAAACAAATGTAATTAGAAATTTTAAATACAAGTTCTATAACCTTTGTTAGCATCCTCCATGCCTATGTCAAAATGTGATCGTTGAAGAATGATGGTTTTAAGATATGGATGCTAAGCTCTGGGCCACCCGATTGGCTTCAACGAAGACACAAAGTTCTCTTGCACCATAGTAAGTTCCAATTTTATTGGCTAATTATTTATAGTTTTGAGGTAGAGGAGGATGTGTGTCAAGATTTCCCATACCCTTTTTGGTAGGAGGAGTATGCTATTGCTACTCTTTGTTCTCTTTGGAGGATGAGAAATTTTATGAGTAAAAGGATATTATGTGTACTATTTGTAATATAAAAGTTGGATGGGATATGCTCAACCATATCACTACATAACATGGGCATCAATTTAAAAATCAGAGGCACATAAGGTTAGGAAGAGTGGTTGTTTCTCATAGTCTTACCCTGTTCTTATTAAGCAATGATCTCGAGAGGCTCATTTATAGGTGTAGAGGGGTTGTGGGTGCATGTGAACTATTTGACAAAATGCCTTGAAGAAAAGTCGTTTCATTCAATTGCAAAGTTTTGGATCTGCACAAATGGATTTGTTGAAATGGATTTTTAAATTTAAAATAAGGGCAACATGTATGTGTAAAGATTGAATCCACATCCACCGACAAACATTGTCAAAAACTATGCTTAAATAAGAACCTTGAAACATTTATAAGAATCCATTAGCATTTAAGGATGGTGTTGTTTGTTAGGTGGAGTTGTGAATTCCATAGAAGATATATATAAAGTGGAGAATCTTTCCGAATACATGCAAACCGCTTGATAGAATGCCTATATGAGATTTGGAGTCTCAGAAATGCTCATGTACACAGGTGGATCCACTCTTTCACCGCGTCATTCATGGAGAGGCACAGTTTCCTTACCTACATTTTTATAATTTTCATATGATTGGTTCTACGCATTTGCAACGAAATATAAATATAAAACTATAAGATACTCAAACAATTAGATATTTTAACAAGACATGACTAGTGAAATCAATAAAACAACTCGTAATTTATGCTACCAACTTACAATTTGACCACGAAACATGTCACAAGAACAACCTTATGTATTGCTAAACCTAGGGTGTCAAAACTTGGTGCTCATGTTTGGTTGTATTTACGAGTGCTAGATGAGTTAACTAAAAAACCATTTCTGTCTAGATTGCAAAGTTAGAAAAATATAATTTCAAGAGACGTTCAAAATAACATAGTGTGCTTCATAAAAGAGATGTCAAGTGTCGTATGTGTTCCTTCTTTTAAGGAAAGACACATCAATATGTAGATTGACCCTAATCGATCATTTGTACTCTCTTTGCCACTCCTCTAGGAACCATGTTTCTATGTTTTATACTTTTAGGAAGATGTTAATACTAAGAAGTTAGATTTCCTTTTGACCCACCATTTGGATCCTGAGCGAAGAAATTTTTTTCCACCTTCCTAAACCTTTACTATTTTTACTAGAAAATTTCCTAGAACCTTTTGTTTGGAGAAAAATAATCTTCTATATATTTTGGCAATAGGATTTGGTAGGCCTCGAATTGTTAATTGACTTCATCAAACTGGACCAACTATAACCAAATGGCTTAAGAAAATACATTGTGGTTTGTAACTCCTGTTTGATAGTTTCTAGTTTCGTCGAATCCAATAAATTCCCAATCTAGAGGAGGGAGCATAAGAATCTTCATATGGAGAGCCCATACATCAAAAGTTAGTATTTTGATGAGGTTCCTTAGCCCTTGAGCTAAAATTGGGTGTTATTCATCGACATTAAAATTTTCCTCCGTAATTTCTATTTTATTATGTATGTATTAGGAATAGGATGTTGTTAAGTATGATCGTAGTGCCATCTAATAGAAGATAATGGCACCATCGACGGTGCCTCCAATAATGTAGAGTATGGTAACAATCAAAGTACAATAGGAATGTTCTAGTAATAAGTAAATATTTGTCGTAAATGGTCCGTAATGTTAAAATGTCAAAGTTGGGGTAAGTAGAGAAGTAGGGTCTACATGATTAGGAAGTAGAAATATTATATTTGTAATAAGGACAAAGAGTGATGTCATAAATATTTTGTGTATTTTATTTGTGGAAAATTCTAAAAAGGTGGAACCCATGTGAGATGATAAGGTTTATCTTATCTTAGAAGATAAGCCTACATGTAAAGGCAAGAGTTTATGCATAGAATATGATTGGCCAGAAGAGATTTCCTATCCTATCTTAGAGATAGGGTGGATAAGCCTGAATTCCTATAAATAAAGAGGCCACCCCCCTCATTTAGCATAGAAGGAAGTAGTGAGAAATATTGTATGAGTAAGTGTGTAAAGGAAGCCATCATTTTGAAGGTGTGTTAAAGAAGCCATTAAGAGGTGTAATTGTGAAGTTTCTCCCATAGTTATTGTTGGAAGGCAAGTGAAGTCAGTAACACTCTAAGTACCTCATGGGTAAGATTGTAACAATTTCATGTTAATATTATAATTTACACTTATATTTCAGATTTATCATCATTTGTTCTTATCATAGTTTATGGTATTCTTGTGTTATGTTTGTTGTTGTGTTTCCAGATTCCATCCACCAAACTAAAAGTTGTGCGTTAGTAAATAATCATAGAATGAGGAGTTCCGGTAAAGAATTATCATAGTGCTAGATTGGTGATGACATTTTGGTTCCGTTTCCAGGACCATTCCTTGTTTGTGGATTTTCTAGAGAGATATTCCCACTTAGAAAACATTTGGAGGGTAACCTTATTTTTACTGTGCATAGTGGTTATCATGGTAAAGTCACTTTTTGCGAGTGAATAGTATTTACCGCAAGAAAGTCACTTTTTTTTGTAAATAATATTTTTTGCCATAACTTCACTTTTACCGTGAATAGTGTTTACCACAAGTAAATTTATTTTTTACCACAAAGTAAGTCAAGTTTTACCATATTTTACTGTGGTCATTTCTATTTTATTGTAGAAAGGTGTAAAGTCACTTTCTATTATAGTGATTCTAATTATTTGTGCACATAAGTCTTGTTGATTGTACTTGTGGGTTGGTATTTCACTGTGGTTATTTTTGAAAATAGAGAAGATTCCTTTTTTTCAGCCCAATCTAATGAAGATGCTTCCTCTTTCTTTCAAGAGTTTAAACAATCTTGCATTCGTAATGGCCTAATAAGAAGGGAACAATGGACTGAATTTTTCCTACCTTTTTGGATGGTTTAGCCCTTAGGTGGTTTAAAACACTAGGTGATAATGTGAAAAATTCATGGGATTTATTAATTAAAATTTTTCTTGAAAAATTTGGTGAACAAACAAATATACAGATCTCATGATCGATATCACAAAGCTATCCCAAGGAGAGAAGGAGAAGATAAGGGATTATCATGGTTGTGTTATAGAGCTAAGGAGGAAGCTCGATGCCCAGATCTTGAAGGAACGATTAGTAGATGGGTTGATGAATGGTGTTGATAATCTCCTCTGTAAGCACTTCATTCTTGAGAGAAGCTAGAGATCAGACAACGAGTTAAGTATGACCGCCCGGCTACCATTGAACAAGCAAAGGAGATTGCAATAAGGTAAAAAGAAAGCATGGAAGAGGAGCCCAAGGAAATTATTGTTAAAGTAGAGCCTACACCAGCACCTTTGGTCCATAATCCACAACCACTCTCAGTGAGCACAAATATTTCTCCTAGTACATCTACTAAGTATGAATATCTGCTCAGGAAGATGGGCGAGTTAACTATTAATCTTCTTCAAGGAAAAGAATTTAGTTCTCAGGGAGGAGATAGAGGTCCAAAAAGAAATATTTCTGAATTCAAATGTTATGGTTGTTATAAAAAGGGTCATTATAAGCATAATTGTCTAGATAAAGCTTCTACATCCAGTACAAGAGATAATGATAAAGGAAAAGCACTGTGAGTTCTTTTGATGTAGTAGATAAGAGCATAAATAATGAAGTAGATGTATTTGTAACAAAAATAAACAAAGAAAAAGATAACCAAGATGGAAATGATCCTAAGAAGATGAAAGGAGAAACTCGTAAGAAACATAGGAGAAGAAAGTTGGGTGTGTAGGATTTTTTGATTTCACAAGTTGACAAGGACCATACTCCATCTTAGAAGATTTGTCTAAAAGGCCTACAAATATTATATATGGTCAACTCTTGGCTATGTCTTCTAAGAAGAGGTAGGAGCTACAAAGTGGACTCAATGCTCGATGAAGGAAGGAGGTTGAGGTACCTGTTTTGGAGGTAGAGGTGGATCCCTATGCTCCAAAAGCTGAGGTATTATGTAATGGTATTTCAATTCATGATGTCTTAGTTGATGGAGGTGCTGCAATTAATGTAATGACCGAGTCTGTAATGAATATGTTGGGTTTAAAAATTGATCGCCCTCAACACTAATGTTAAGGTCATTAAATAAGGGAAAAACTAAACCAGATGGTGTTGTTTCAAATGTGGAAATATCTATTATGGGTGTGTCAGATGCGTGGTAGACTTTCAGTGATGAAAAACGGCATGCAAGTGCACCCAATGTTGTTGGGAAGACCATGGCTAAGGAGAGTTCATGCAAGAAACTACTGGAATGAAGGCTTCATGACACTTGGACGTGGTAGAGAGAGGGTGAAGATAAATGTGATCCCTTGGCATCATAAGGTAGAACCTGTGGATTCAAGTGATGAAACTGATGATTGGACATCTTTTGATTACTCTAGTACCAGTGAAGTGGACACCGAAGATGAAGAAAGTGAGGTTGATGTTTCGGTCATGGATATCCTTCCACCACACCTACTCATGAACCCATAAGATTATCTGAAGAAGGAATTATTGATCGTCTCGCACAAATAAAGATTGGTGATGCTTTGTGATGGAGAGTGAGAAGGAATCCTACCTCCATCTCTTTCGAAGGTACATACACCTATTCACTTTTGATTACAATGAACTCGTCAAGTAATTTGGGTAGAACATTCTATTGAGTTGGTAGATGGTGCTAAGCCTGTAAAGAAAATGCCATATAGAATGAATCCTAATTTTTCAATCGTAAAAGAAGAAATATATAAGTTGCTTAATGCAGGATTTATATTTGCGGTGGAGAATTCATAATGGGTTTCTCCCATTGTGATCTCAATAAAAAAGAATGGGAAACTACACATTTGTGTTGATTATATGAAGCTCAATAAGGCAACAAAGAAGGATCATTACCCTGTTCCATTCTCACATCGATCTTGGATGAAGTAGTTGGCTAGGAGTGCTATAGTTTTCTTTGATGGATATAGCGGATACAACCAAGTTCGTATAGCAGAGAAAGATCACCAATACCACGTTCACCACTCTTGGGGAACGTTTTATTATAGAGTTATGACTTTTGGGTTATGCAATGCTCCGGAAACGTTCCAACGCTTGATGAATAGGGTGTTTGAACCCTACATTGGGAACTTTATCAGATTATTGTTGGATGATTTTTACATCTATGGGAGCAATATGGACCACCTACACTAGATGGAGACAACATTTCAAAGGTTAGATGAAGCACAAGCCTCACTAAACCATACAAATTGTGTCTTTGGATGTTCTAAAGGTGTTTTGTTAAGGCATGTTGTATCCAGAGATGGTATTGGTACCGATCCTAATAAAGTTTCAAAAATCAAAGAGTTACCATTTCCTATGAATAGAAGTAAGTTGAGATCATTTTTAGGCCATGTGGGTTACTATAGAAGGTTCATCAAGAATTTCTCAAAGATTGCACAACCACTAACCCAGTTCTTGAAGAAGGATGTTACTTATGAACCAGAAATAAGGCACATGAAGCTTTTGAACAACTGAAGGAAGCCCTGGTGTCTTCACCTATTTTAAAGAATCTAGATTGGAGCAAGCCATTCATTGTGTATACTGATGCCTCAGATGCAGCACTAGGAAGTACTCTGAGCCAAAAGGATGAAAATGAGAATGATCATCTAGTTTATTTTTGGAAAAGACAAATGAGCAAAGCTTGAGGTAAATTATTTTGTAACAGAAAAAGAGGCTCTAGCTATCATTTTTGTCAGTAAAGAAGTTTAGAAATTACTTGCTAGGCAGAAATTTATAGTTGAAGCAGATCATCAGTGCTTTAAAATATATTGTAAATAATCCTAACCCATCGGGAGGATAGCAAGATGGATATTTTTTCTACAAGAATTTGAATTTGATATTATAGATAGGCCAAGAAAGAAGCATGTCAATGCAGATGCACTCTCTCAAGCCTATGATGGTTTAGGTTCATCTTGTGATGATGATGATTTCTCAGATGCAGCATTGTTATCCCTTGACAAAATCCCTAGTGAATACATAGATATTTAGAATTATCTGAATGAATTCAAGTTTCCTGATGGTTCCAATGCAAAGACTAAGAGGAAGATTACTCAAGTCAGTCATCCATATTCTATTCTACATGGAGTATTATTTCGAATAGGACCTGATGGACAAATGATAAGAGGGTAGTTGGACATGATCAAAGGAAGGAGCTGATAGAAAAATTCCACAATGGTACATGTGGAGGAAACTTCTCTGGACAACTTACAACAAGAAGGATCTTAGATGCAGGTTATCACTGGCCCACTCTTTTTAGAGATTATTATAATTATTGTAAGACATGTGATATTTGTCAAACACATGGTAGCCGTAAGACTTCATCAACACCATTATGCCCTATTCTTTCACTTGGTACCTTTGAAAAGTGGGGAATATATATTTTAGGTCTACTTCTAACTACCCCACGCCAAAATAAGTATATTGTAGTTGCAACAAATTATTTAACCAAGTGGGTTGAAGCTAAGCCATTGAAAACAGATTCCATGGATGAAGTGGCAAGGTTCATATATGAACGCATTGTCACCAGATTTTGTTGCCCATTAGAAATTGTAACAGATTAAGGAAGCCACTTCATTAATGAGGTGGTAGAAGCCCTAGTCAACAAGTTTTCTATTAAGCACATGAAGGCAACAACATACAAGCCAAGCACAAATGGATAGGTGGAATGAAAAAATTTTGTGTTGTGTCAAATTCTAGCAAAAGATGCAGCCTTGCAGGTGCATAAGTGGGATAAAAGGATTCATGCAACATTGTGGGCATATAAGGCAACATCAAAGTCAGCAACAAGATACTCCCCATTTTAGTTGGCTTATGGCATTGATCTAGTTCTTCCCATTGAGTTTGATATTCCCACTATAAGAGTTATGACAAATGAAATGATAGATGAAAGTGATTCAGTAAAGGAAAGGTTGGTGCAACTTCATTTGCTAGAGGAAATGAGAGAAATAGCAAAGTATACAAGCTATAAGAAGAAAATGAAGCAGAAGAAATACTTTGATCAAAAGATCCGTTGGTCTCCATTTCATGTGAATGACTTGGTTCTAGTATATGATGCCGATACAAAAAAAGAAGGCAGAGAAAATTTCTTCCCAAATGGATGGGGCCTTAGAAAATAGCGTATTGTGCATGAAAATAGTACATATCAACTAGAGGAATTAGATGACACTCCCATTACGAAATGGGTCAACCACGACAAGTTAAAGAGTTTCCAAGCACCAGAATAGTCTACTCCGAGGATGGAGTAAAAGCTAGGAAGGGGGAAAATTTCGACATTAAAATTTTCCTCTGTAATTTCTATTTTATTTTGTATGTATTAGAAACATGATGTTAAGTATGATTAGTAGTGGCATCTAATAGAAGATAACGACACCATTAGTATGGTGCCGCCAATAAAGTAGAGTACGGTAACAATCAAAGTACAATAGGAATGTTGTGGTAAAAAGTAAATATTTGTCGTAAGTGGTCCGGTAATGTTAAAATGTCAAAGTTGGGGTAAGTAGAGAAGTAGGGTCTACATGATTAGGAATTAGAAATATTATATTTGTAATAAGGACAAAGAGTGATGTCATAAATATTTTGTGTATTTTATTTGTGGAAAAGTCTAAAAAGGTGGAACCCATGTGAGATGATAAGGTTTATCTTATCTTAGAAGATAAGCCTACATGTAAAGGCAAGAGTTTAGGCATGGAATATGATTGGCCGGAAGATATTTCCTATCCTATCTTAGAGATAGGGTGGATAAGCCTGAATTCCTATAAATAAAGAGGCCACCCCCTCATTTAGCATAGAAGGAAGTAGTGAGAAATATTGTATGAGTAAGTGTGTAAAGGAAGCCATCATTTTGAAGGTGTGTTAAAGAAGCCATTAAGAGGTGTAATTGTGAAGTTTCTTCCATAGTTATTGTTGGAAAGTAAGTGAAGTCAAGTAACATTTAAAGTACCTCATGGGTAAGATTGTAACAATTTCATGTTGATATTATAATTTACACTTATATTTCAGATTTATCATCTTTCGTTCTTATCATAGTCTATGGTATTATTGTGTTATGTTTGTTGTTGTGTTTCCATATTCCATCGACCAAACTAAAAGTTGTGCATTAGTAAATAATCACAAAGACGAGGAGTTCCCAGAAAGAATTATCATAGTGTCAAGGTTGGTGATGACATTACAACTAGCCAAATTATGACCAAGGTGAATCTAGAAACCTAGCCACCATCCGAAAACAATTCACCAATTTTGGATTCCATCGTTCTTGTGAATTACTTGTATATAGGAGGACACATATAAATTTACCTATTTAACATTGCCCAATGAAGGTAAATTTTGAATATGGTTTTTTACCCTCCAAGCCAATTTGAGACGTTTTTTTGCAACTAGTAGAAAAATGTAAAATAAGCTCACAGGACCCTATCCAAGACAATAAACCATCATCAGCAACTTACATAAAAGTATAAGTAACTGTATGAAACTCTCCCATGTGTCTTGTGGTGTGAAATGTGACTTTTAGAAAAATAGTGTTTCTCTCTCTTCCCTATCTCTTTCTCTCTCCTTAGTTAAGAAATGAAGTTAAATGAAATGAATATATGTCTCTAACCCTCTCTTTTTGATTCCAAATTATTATTACTATGTAAATGGGAAAACTAAAGAGGTTAATTATACTATATTAAGGTGGTTGTCATGCCAACAATTTATAGTTGATTTCATGCTCACATGGTTTTGTAGTATGCAATTAATATGGCGAAACAACATGGTTGTTATTCATTTTTCATTTATTGTAATTTATAGATGTTAATGGAATATATATATATATATATATATATATATATATATATATAGATATTGATATGTTACAATAAATACTTATTATTAAAATTGGGAAATATGAATTAGATGCTAGGTTTAGGGGTGCTTTAGGAAATGTGCATGTACCTATAGGTGCCTTTTTTATTCAGATTTATGTATGGTAAAAAAAAGGAACGTTGGATATGTGTGTGTGTATGAGTGTGTGTGTATTAAATTAAATTGTAGAGTATAATTCAACATTTTGCAAGGTGTTAAAAGTTTTTCTTATTTAAGTCTTTTAATATTTTTTAAGATGCTAGTGTCTAAGGGAAATGTTCATCTAAACATGGGTATTAGTTTGATCCCCAAAATTTGCATTATAAAAGTTGGATAAATATATTAAATGAAATTAAATTTGACATCTTATAATGCATTATCGTTGTGAAATTTATGATGAAATCTCAGAGTGTTGTGTTATTTAACTAGTAAATATAGAAATGAAACCTAAATATAACAGTTAGCCTTAGTTCAAAACTTTTGCATATCTTTCATTCTTGCATGATTTTTCTTAGCATAGAAGAAACTAAAACCTTAGAATGAAATTAAATTTTTACACTTACTAACTCCTTCTAGCTTAAGTAAATAAAATCCCAAGTTGATTTTGTCGTCATAACCTATATGCTTAGCGAATTTTCCATGAAACCAATAGTTAGGAATGACGTGCTTAAATTTTGTCTTGGGTAGGTGGTCCTCTCCTAGGATTGATATTTGTGTGTGGTAAGGATAATGTGTTTTCCCTATGGTGATAATCTATGGGTAATCAAATTCCAACATAATGTAAACTCATGTTTGTTAGGCACATGTGTAGAGTGAAGAGTGTTAGGTGACAAATATCACGAACTACCCTAGAAAGTCACCTTTAAGGGTTTAAATCATAAATTAACTCGATACCCAATCTAAATTATCATTTTGGTTCTATGGTGCAATACTAAGAGTTAATTGTGAAACTTAACAACATTGTAGTGTATGATTAGTTTGTTAAAATGTAACCATAAGATGATGTGCTTGGAGAAAGGTGAAATTTACGTCATTCTTATATTGTGTTTAAACCATATTATGGTGATAAATGAGATCTACATTGTTTAAAATCAAATGTGTACCTTAAACCATTATGCAATGGACTACTCGGTCTTGCTCTCCCACTTGTCCTAGTGTGCAATGGATGTATGAGGTGAAACTATGTGGTCTTGTTCTTCAAGATAAATCCCCTAAGATAGGGACTAGTAGTCTCATGAGGTTACAAATGCCCTATTAGAAAATAGGCTACACAATTAATTCAAAAGGCATATGAACCTAGCTAGGGAAAAATAAAACCTCTTAAGTTGGACGTAAAATATACTCAAGAAACATAACCTAGAAACAAAAATAAAGATGTTTGTTGCCATGTCAAGTTCCTTTAAACCCTTAATTAATTGTTAGAGCATAACTATAGTAAAATTATAATTTACGCTTAACATTGGGAAGTGTAATCATGAGATGTTACTAAATAGGAAAGTGAAACATGATCTTCCTTGTAATGTGATTAAACCCTCTTGCTATGGATAAAGAACCTATTTCCTATAATACTTATTGTGTACTAACTCAATTATAAATTTATAAATGAATGAAATAACCTAACCTTGAATCCTTGAGAAAACTATGCGAACCTTCCCGCTTTGGACTCAAACTTGTACGTTTGTGTAAGGGAGGTATGATATAAAATCAAGATGCATGCACTTAGGAATGAATCCTAGGGATAATACCTAGTAGCCTTATGTGTATGTAAATATCCTTGTGTGTAAATAAATATCCTATTAATGAACAGATTAAACAAGTAATTAAAATAATGTGGATGATCCTTATTTAATGAGATACACCGTAAGTTAAATGTTAAAATGTATAAAGGAAATCTAGAAAAGCAAAAGGATTGTATGACTCTCACATTATGAGCCTTCCTAGAACGTAAGTTAAATATTGAAACATGATTTCAATAAATGTGTAATCCTAAAAATATTTTTCCATGGGAACACCCTATCTATAATTTTAGACTAATGTTGAATCGTTATGTTGTGACTTTACATTTGGATTAAAAATGGGGTGTCCTCGATGCGCATCATGTTTATTCATGTTATCTACATGGGTTAATGTTAGCGTAAATATATCATGTGTTGTGTAATGTCCTAATTGAATTTTCGTGGTGTCATGTGTACTACAATGTAAGTTAAAATACATATTAGGCTGGTATTTTTATCATTGTATTTATGTGTCTAATTTTTGGGCATTGTGTAACACCCACAAAAATGATGTTCTAGGAACATGCTAAAACCCTAAACACTTAACCTAAAATATTGCGACTAAATTTTTTTGTTTAAGTTGAAAGGTTACAAGGGTGTCAACCCTTAGTGTGCATTAAATTTATTTTCACCAATAATCTTTACTTTACAAGGGATGAACCAAGTCTAAGTTAAATGATTAAATATTCTTAATTTATCTCTAAGGTCAATTTATTAACATTCAACTAGGAAGGTGCCATAATTTAATTTACTTGGTTTAATGTTTTATTCCTCCACAACTAACATTCACACCCTAAAACTTTACCTTATATTTAGTTACTATAGTTCCATTATTTAAATAACTTAAATGTCCATTTCATTATTTTTCTAAAAACACTAGGAACTAGATTAGTGACTTTGCACACCAAGGTAATTAAATGGCCCCATTCACCCATCTACACATACCTTTAATTTTTATTTAAAACATCTATAAAATATATTCCTACCAAAAAAATTAGGTTGATCCTCAACCCTTAGATCAATTCAATTGTGGCCACTAGATCCTAGGGTTCCAAACTAACCCTAAATATCCTTATGAATTCTTATTAAAACCTTTCCTTTATTCTATTCTCCTCATTTGGTCTATTTTCTCTTGTTTGATTTGCAGGTTGGAGAAAAGGAAGCCATGGGAGCAAGGAAGGGAGAAACTATGGATAAATTCTTCAAGATCAAGCTTAGGGTAGTTTAGATTGTAGGTTTATTATTGAAATGTATTTCATTCAAGGATTGAAGGGATTTCCTTTTCAAATCTGATTTTATTACCATCTATTTGTATTTGGAGTTCCCCATTTGGGGCAAACCCTACTCCCATTAATAAATACAAGTTTGAGTACTTTGAATATGATAATAATGGTATAGCTATGATACCAAATGATAGAATAAAATAAGATTGCAATGACCAAAGAGGGATGGAAGCCTCACAAATATTATTGATCATGAAATCATATTACATAACAATGCAAGAGCTGTAATATTTATAGATATTAGATAGCCTCATATGGATAGACATGACACCCTATCAGGCACCAACTACGAGATGATAAGACCCATCTCACATGCACATGTAATTACTACTAATACCAATATTGAATGTTATCCAACATAACAATATTGAATGCAAGTCACTAGACTAGAGTGCACATGTTACACATTATTAAATAAAAGACAATGCAATAAATATGCCTATGCTAAATTATGCTAACATTCCCCCCCTTAATTTTGCATAGTTTCCAATGAAGTGGAGAGGAACTCTCTGAATAGTGTGAATTTTGTCACGTGCAAGTGACTTAGTGAAAACATCTACCTTCTATTCAGCTGTAGGACAAAACTGGAGTTGTATGTTGTGCTTCAAGACATATTCGCGTATGAAATGAACCTATACTTCAATATCCTTGGTTCTCTCATGAAATACTGGATTGCGAACAAGCTTCAAAACTCCTTCATTATCAACATATACTAGAGTATAATTTTGTTGTGGTAGACCAATTCCTTCCAGTATTCGGCGTAGCCATATTGCTTCACAAACAGCTTCACCGCACTTGATACTGCTGCTTTTGTAGAAGAGCGGGAAACAAAGTTCTGTTTTTTGATTCCCATGATATCGGTCAGATCCCATAAAGAAGACAAAGCCTGATGTTGACTTCTATCATCCATGTTTCCTGCATGATCTAAATCTGAATATCCTGTCAAGAAGAAGTTGTCGTTCTTCTTGTATTCTAGACCAAGGTCGACTATACCCTTTAGATATCTCAGTATTCTCTTTCCGCTTTCCAATGACATATTTTCAATTCTTACATGAAGCATGATAAATAGCTGACTACAAAGATGATATCTGGTCTAGTATATGTTAGGTAAATGAGACTCCCGATCAACTTCCGATAGAGAGTTACATTCACCGGTGGTGATGGATCAAAACGAGATAACTGAAGTCTTGCTTCCATAGGTGTAGCAATAGGAGCACAGTCCATCATCCGAATTTCTCGAGCATTGTCTTGGTGTATTTCAACTGCGACACAAAGATATGATTCTCTTTTTTCCATACTTCCAACCCAAGACAATAGTGCATGAGCCCGAGATCTATCATGTCAAACGATCGATTAAAATCCTTCTTTGTTGCATCGATCATCTTCATAGAACTACCTGTAATGACTAGATCATCGACATAAACAACCACAATGACAATCTCCCCCCCTTTCTTTTTGAGGTAGAGATTGGGGTCATAAGGATTCCTTTGGAATCCATGACTTATGAGATGCTCATCAATTTTGATGTACCATGCCTGGGGTGCCTGTTTTAGGCCATATAGAGATTTTATGAGTCTGCATACCATCATCTCTTTTCTTGGTATTACATAACCCTCCGGCTTAGTCGTAAAGACTTTTTCTTGTAAATCTCCATTAAGAAAGGCACTTTTCACATCCATTTTGTGGACTTACCAACCAAAAGTGTGCAACTAGAGCAAAGATCATCCTGATTGTCTTGATCTTGGCTGTGGGAGCAAATGTCTCCTCATAATCAATGCCTTCTTGTTGTGCATACCCCTTTTCTACAAGCCTTGCTTTATACTTGTCAATAGTCCCATCTGATTTGTACTTAGTCTTGAATATCCATCTACATCCAATGGGTTTCTTCTGTGGTGGAAGGTTGACAAGTTGCCATGCGTTGTTCTTCATCACCGATCGATACTCGAATCCATGGCATCTTTCCAAGCTTTTGATTGTAGGGATTCTGAAGTGTAGATGGCTCGACTATTTCAACAACTCTTCTTATTAGGGCATAATTGACCTCTTCACGAGCTTGACTATGATTTCTAGGTCTAGGATTGGATATGTGCTAGGTGCTTCATCCAAATTTGTATCTCTTATTAATTGAGTATACCATTTAGGTAACTTCTTAGTTGTTCTATTGGCTTGTGGTGGATCCAAGTTTTCACCATCATCCAATTCATCACCTGTCATCTTCAAAGTGGGAACATCAAATTCTATCTTCACAAGAGGTGTATTTGCATGTTTGTTGAGTTGTTGAGTGGAGCATCTCGCTTGTTTCTTCTCAAAGAACTCAACATCCCTACTTATGTATACTTTCTTTGCTTTCAGATCCCATAATCTGCACTCCAAGTGCTTCTTCACTATAACCAATGAATATCAATTTCTCATCTTTCATATCCAACTTGTTCCTGTTCTTCTTGGGTATGTGCATGCTAGCTTTACACCCAAATACTCTTAGGTGTGTAATTGATGGTTTCCAATTTGACCATGCTTCTTGAGGTGTCACTCCTTCAAGAGCTACTATGGGCACTGCTCAACAAATAAATTGTAGTTTCTGCACACGCCCAAAATGTCTTTGTTAAACTTGAGTCATCAATCATACATCACACCATTTCCATGATAGTATGATTACTTCTCTCAACTATACCATTCTCGCTATGGTGTGTGAGTAGGATGAATTTTTTAATGAATCCCATGAGCTTCAGGTAAGTCTTGAACTCATTGCTTGTGAATTCCCCCTTGATCTCGAAAGAGATTTTTGATCTTGTGACCAACTTCATTCTCAACAAGTGCTTTGAACTTCTGAAATGTCTCAAAGGCTTGACTCTTGTTTCTTAGACAATATATCCACATCTTTCTTGAGTAGTCATCAACACAAAGCATGAAGTATTGACATCTAGAATGACTTGGTTGCATGGGCCCACAAAGATCGGTGTGCACCAAATCAAGCTTTTCCTTAGCTTTATATGTGTTCTTCGGAAGGGTACTTTTTGTTGCTTTCTAGCTATGCAATTGTGACACTTGTCGGTGTGTGTGCTTGAGTGTAGGCAATCCTTTCACCATGTTTCCCTTTTGAAGTGTTTGGAGATAGCCAAAACTGATATGACCATATCTGCGATGTCATAGTTCTATAGATTGTGTGTCTTTGGCCACTAGAGTTTGATCATCATTGTGGACAAAATCAAGTTGGAACATGTGTCCCACATTAGAGGCTCTTGCTATAATCTAGGAACCTCTTGACTTATCTATTATCAAGCACACTTTTTCTCCATTATTATCACAAAATCCAACTTCAAGTTGTGATCAAGGAGTTGACTAACGGATAGAAAATTATTGGTCAACCTGTACATACAATACATCTATCATTTTGCGTAGTCATGCTTTCCAAGAGGTAGTGAAATGTTTCCAATCCCTGACACGTATGATGAGCCATCACCTAATGACACATGGTTCTTGTTAGGTGAGTCGCGTAGTGTGTAGAACCAATCCTTGCGTCCAGGTCATGTGTCGAGTTACACCCGAGTCATCATACCAGATATCTTTGTGGACTTGGTTTCTTCATCAAATTGAGCGAGAATACATGTGGTGTCCTTCATCCGAATCATCCTCATGTTCGCAATGTACCCTTGTTGTTTAGGTTTTATTTTCCAATTACCATTTTTCTACCCTTGATTGTTGTTGTTGTTGGACTTCCCTATATTTGAATTATTGTTACCCTATTGGTTGTTGGGTTTTGAATTGCTTGATGAATCATTTTTAAAGGAATTTTACCAACAATATTTGATGTCATGTCCCCTCTATTGCAAATGGGACACTTCTTGGTGTTGTCTCGTTGACTTTGGTCCTCGTTATCCAAAATTCACCCCAAGGTAATTTTGATAACATGCATCAAATTCTTTAGTCCCAAGCAATTATATTGATTCAGGGCGAAAGGTCATGTTTCTAGGGTCCCCTCATATTTTTCTAACTCCCCTGTCCAAGTAGAAGAGAGCAAGTTTTGAGAAAATGTAAAAAATTGCATAAAAACAAGCTCGGGCCAGAAAAAATTGCGAAAAATGGCTAAGTCCTAGTCCTTGCAATATTCGGGACATGAGGGACATATGGGCGCGAACCGGCCGAAAGGCGCTTGCCAGTGGTCAAGGCAAGCTTGGGCCAAAGGTACATGAAGACGCGAACCGGCCGGATCGGCCGAAATGAGTCAAGGAAGCCCGGAATAGTTGGGCCGAAGGTACGCTGGCACGTGAACCGCCGGATCGGCATAAAGTATGCAAACCGGCCAACCGGGCGAATCGGGAAAATTTGTCCCAGACGGTCCGAAAGCAAATGGGACAGTGGGCCGCGAGTACACGAACCAGCCGGTTCAGCCGAAATAGGGAACTTCAGCACTGGGCCAAAAGGGACAAAGGGAGCGCGCAGGACGCGGATAGCCGAAGAGGGCGAAAGCGAATGGATATGTGACACGTGTCACCGGCCGAATGAGGAACAAGGAAGCCCATTTCGGGCGGATCGGGAGTTTATGTCCCAAACGGTTTGGGACATCCGGGACAGAAGGACGCAAAGGGCGCGAAAGGCCGGTAGACCCGCGAGTCAATCAAAGCATGCCACGTGTCATCCAGGTGGCAGCGCGTGGGAAAGATCTTTAAAATGCAGTTTCACCTGTTTTGTGCCCTAAAACTTCAAACGGCCATAACTTTTGACTCCGAGCTCCGATTTTGATAAAATTGGACTTTCTGGAACGAGCACAACGTCCTCTACGTGCGAAGGAAATGTGTTTGGCTTCGCTTCGCTTAATGCTCATTCCCATCAAATGACGAAAAACGCCTGCAACGTGCCCAAAATAGCTGCCCGCACTCGAAGGCCATAACTTCACGCATTTCTCAACGGAATCGCACAAAATTAGTACCGTTGGAATCATGGTTCCGAGTCCGATGCATAAAAATCAAGAAATTCGGATTTTATTAGAAATTGATTGAGATTTTTAAGAAAACGTGGCCGGGTTCGAATGTAAAGTGTTTTATTTGGTAGTCTGGAGTGCAATTAAGAAGCATGGTCATCATTCTTTCTCAAGCACAAAACACATGGGATAGTATGGGGAGCCTTTTGAAGTAATGTACAATCATTTCACTCAATTTAATTCCTCTTACAATGTGGTTGAAGGATAGATTTCAGGATTTCCATTTTCCCTTCTCTTCTCCTTCTCATTTTTTTCTATAAATTGGAGTGTTGGGCTGATTGTAAAGGGAGAGTTTTGGGTAAAGAAAGCTCTTCCAAAATTGCTTTGTGAAGCTAGTGTGTTGCAGTGCCCTTTTAGTGGACTCCTCGCATGGTGATCCAGGCCCTTATCTTGTAATAGATGAATCTGACTGTGCATACCAGAAGCAATAAAATACAAGTTTGTGGATGTATCTTCCCCTTTGTGTTTTCTGCATTCTTCTTGCCCCTTTTATCTTTCTACAAGAATATTGTGTCTATTATTATGTTTGTAGGAATTCATTATCATGTGTGTGCTTGGAATATCATTGTGAATGCATTTTGCTAGATTATGGAGAACTGTCATCACCTCTTCTAGTGTGCACTTTGCCTCTCGTATTTCACACATTTGGAGACTACTCTCACATCCTCCTTTTTCGGTGTATCACCACTTTAGTGTAGGCTTTCATTTTATGCATTCTCTCTCCATGGTCCCTTGGAAATTTAGATTAGAACAGTTAGCTTATCCTGCATTAGAGTAGATTGTGGCAGGTAGTTTAGGAGCAAGAACCAACTTTCTCTAGAGGTCTATCTCAAGTAAAGAAGTCCCATAACTTGGAGATAGTACCCATGTTATCCAATCACACCGTGAGTTCAAGTATATGCATAAGGGCGCTGTGATTTGTGATGATAACGGTCCCTTTGTTGACTTTGATTTTGTTGGGACTTCTTATTATTGGACTGAAATTTCCCTTTCCTTTATGATTGGAAGATAGTGCTTGCTCATCTTCATGATCTTTGTTGTTCATTTCCTCTTCTTGTTGGAGTAGATTGACCAACTTCTCAAAGGTATTTGTGTGTTCACTCATATTAATATTTGTCACAAAGATTCTACAGAAGGAGGATTTTCTTGCAACACAATTGGTATGAGGTTTTCATCACTTATCTCTTTTCCCAATGCCAATAGAGATGCCCTCAAATTAGAAACTCATCTCAAAAAAACTTCAACCTTCTCATTGTACTTGAACTTGAGAGTATGTAGTTGTGATAGTAGGTTGAGGATGGCATTCTTGTTCTTTACCTCATAGACTGTGCTCAACTTATCCCATGCATCCTTGGCCGATGTGGCATCTCTAATGTGGGGTTGCACATCATCCGTTACACCAAACAAGATGATCAACTTGGCCTTTTGATTGGCCCTATCAAATTGAACTTGTTGTCTTCCATCATCAAGTGATCTTGTTGTTGTTCCATCTACAACTGTCCATAGGTCTTCAAACTCAAGTAACATCTTGATCTTCGGTTTCCATGTAACATAGTTGTCTCCTCTAAGAAGTTGTGAATCTGGCAAGAAGAACTTTGGTGCTTGTGTACCCATTTCTGCAATCTAAATTTCTAAAACTCTGAATTTCTGACAAAAGGTAAGGCTCTTATCACTCCAGGTTTATGATCTCCCTCTCAATATACCGTCAGGCCGATATACCAAACCTTTCTATATATGCTCCCTTCCAATGTACCTGTCGGTACATGGAAGAAGATCACCCTTTCAATATACCCATTAGTACAGTAAAGGTGTTAACGCACGTAAAAGAATTTAGTACGTGGTACGAGAAATGAGAGAGGGGTTTGTGCGAAGCACAAACGGATGGGAGGGCTCAAATGTGTGTGTATTGTGTCCTTATTACTCCCGTCGATTTTATAGGTCGATGCCTAGATGATGTTTAGGTAGCTATGTTAGGCATTAAGTGCAGTAGTAGTCACGACGGCATCATCCGTATATGCTTCATGAGGCACCGCATATACCAACGCGTTGTTATGAGATCAAAGATCTCATGTGATAGAACCAAATATAAAATAAAAAATTTGTACTTTTTTTTTTTTAACCTTTATGCACCAAGATTAGTACAAAATGCTCCAAAAGTACATCAAAATGAAGTTTTTTTTTGTCCCCCTCTTTAGAAAAAAGGTTCTAGAATCACAAAATACACAATCTAGGCCAAAAATATTTTTTACCCCCCAATAAGTGTTTTTCCGCTAAATTTAGTGGTGGCTCTAAATGTGTTTGGTGAGCTTCTAAATTTAGAAATCTCCCAAAATTTAGTAATATCTCAAAATTTTCTAAAAAATTATAATTTAATAATAAATATGGAGAGAGTGGTAATTGAACCTCCGACATGTTTGTTCCCAAGATCCAAACAAACAATCTAAATATTGTTTTCACTTTTCTCTCAAATCGTGATTTGGGTTTTTCTAAAATTTTGACAAGCAACATCATACAATATTTTTCTTAAAACCCACAAAATTTTAGAAGAACGGAATCTTGATTTTTGAGATCGTACCAATTTACTAGCTAGATCTGATTTTTTGAGAAAAAATGATCCGACGTGTATAGACTTTTTGTCACATGTAGAGGCCGAATATAAATATGATGTAAACTACAAAGTTGTGTGCCTCCTTCTTATATTTCCAAAAAAAAATTGGCACATCAATCCAACATTGTATGAGAAAGTTACATCATTTTTTCTAAGAGCTATCTGCTAGAATTTTGTTAACGGACTGCAGTTTCAACCGTTGCTCTCGAATTCTTCACACCTCCACTTTCAGATCTGGTTTTTTTTTTTTTTTTTGGTCTGATATTTTTTTAGATCTGTAATTTTTTTAAGATTTTTTTTTTTAATCTCTTTTTTTTCACAATTTTTTTTAAAAAAAAGATCTCCAAATCTAAAATATTCTCGCCAATATGTGGGATCAATTGGCTATGTCAATGACTAATCAAAAAAATTTACCTTCCAAATAAGTGGATAGGTCAAATTTTAGTTGAGGGATGCTTGGAAGGAATGGAGGTCATGGGATGCTTCAATGGCTCTCCTTTGATACAGATCTTCTTCTCCAATGGATCCTCCAATAGTTCTCCTCTTCAACCTTGCTTGGATAAAACCTGCTCTAGTACCAAATAATAATAATGGTATATCTCTCGATACCAAATGATAGAATAGAATAATATTGCAATGACCAAAGAATGGAAGCCTCACAAATATTATTGATCATGAAATCAGATTACATAACAATGCAAGAGCTGTAATATTTATAGATATTAGACAATGACCTCATATGGATAGACATGACACCCTATCAGCACGAACTACGAGATGATAAGACCCATCTCACATGTACATGTAATTACTACTAATACCAATATTGAATGCTATCCAACATAACAATATTGAATGCAAGTCACTAGACTAGAGTGCACATGTTGCACATTATTAAATAAAAGACAATGCAATAAAATGTAATAAATATGTCTATGCTAAATTATGCTAACAAAATCCACCATTTGAAGATTTTATTGCTTTAAACAATGATATTTAGCCATTATTTGATTGTTGGAGGTTTCCTTGTAAATTTTACATGCTTAAAATTTAGTTATTACAAGTTAGAATTTTCACAGTGCAAATCCGTGTTTTTCCGCTATAAGTGATAGAACCACCACCCAGAGTAGGCCAATAGTCTTGGGATCACCGCTCCACCTTGGTGACGACACACAAGCTATCGCCTTATTAGAGTGGTGGTTCTGCGTGACCACCGCCTTGCTTGAGGGGTGGTTATGAGACCGCCACTGCAAGATAGGGGTGACGGTCCTATTTCTTAGAAATAGAACCTAAAATCTAAGATTTCTCAAAAACAAAAGTTACTAGAGTGTTCTAAAATTCATTCTGAGCCTAAATTTAAGTGCCTAAAATGTCTAGTTATAAGATTTAGTTCCATTTGTTCATTCTATAGTTAAAATTACTCATTTTAAAGCATTTTCTATTTTAATAATAACAACAAAAACTACAAGATCATTCTCATTTTGTTCAACAATATTTTCCTTTCAATTCCAAAAGTAAAAGATCTAAATCTACTTCTAGTATTGTTATTTTCTTACTACAAAATGTAACATATCAATATAACAATATACTTCAAATTTATTGCCTCTTTCCATTTTCACTACAACTTATATATTCAAAATAACTATAACAAACTTTCTCTATATTCAAGTTTACTATGCATACATTTTTAACATCTTACAACTTCTATATTTCTTCTTTCTCATTTACAATAATACAATTTCACAATGAAAGTAAACTTTCTTTTCCCATTGAGCATAGCTCATTTATTTTAAAACAAAAATTATTTTCTCACAATAAAAACTAAAACTTCAAATAAAGATAATTAAATTTCTTTTCTATTTCACAAGACTAGCTTTACAACACAAATCTTTCTTTTTATTTTTCAATATACAATACAACTTTCATATCCAATAATTGAATGCAACTTTTCTTCACAAGATTATTACAATGTCTTCCACTTAAAGTGGGAAATAATACAAGAATGTAAGCTAAAAGAAATACAATGTTACAAGTTCCTCCACCCTAAGTGGGAACAACAATAATACTTCTCACAAGAAGGAATTTCTTAAGGACTCCAACAAAATATCCAAGCTTCACATCACCAACAAGATAACTCCTTCATGATTTGTTTGATCCACAACAAAAATGGGGGAGAGGAAACACTCTCCACCCAACATAAGTATCTAATGAGGAGGAGAATCCATCCTTCTCATTGGCCCTAAGCCCCAACCACATTGCAATGAAATGTGGATCCAACACATGGCAACAAACAAGCTTCCACAACAAAAAACTAAGTATTTCACAACCATTACAAAATACAACCAACTCAACTACAAACACAATGATAAAAACAAAAAAATATACAAGGCTTCAAAATGAAATCCAAAGGAGAAAGAACCTATGGGGAGGTCACTTATTATTCCCAATGGTAAATGGGTGCCCACCTTAAAAACTTTCAACACATATCTCAAAATCCCCACATACTCTTATGCCTCCCTCAAGAACCTCATATGCCTTCCACATACTCTTATGCCTCCCTCATTCTCTTATGCCTCCCTCACAAAAGAAACAAGTAAGAAATGCAAGTATTCCTTGTCGAAGGTGGTGATGAGTGCATTGTTTGGCTCATTTATATCATTTCTTTAGACCGGAAATACTCTTTGTGATATGACTTATGTGTATATGGGGATGTTTTGTGTAGTCATATCTTAGTAGGTTGATGCATTTTCCTTGCTATTTATGAAAACTATTTATCCCATGAACCTCCTACTAACTGCCTTTATGAGATCAAATGTGATGATGTGTGCAGGAAATAATGGAAGTTATTGGTGGATAAGAAGCCCAAGTTCGAAGCATGCACTGAAGACTGTTTCCATCAAATTGACCTATTAGCTTGGGCTTGACTCTAATGGCCCACAGAATCTATAAATATTTGATTAACAGGTTTTTAATGCCTTTGATATGGCAGATCTTGTAACCAACATTATCTATATGAAGACTTTGTCTTCAGAACTTGAGTACCACTTTTTTGATTATCGAAGAAGATTATCTGCATACTATTCTGGATTTGTTTTTGATATGTTATGAACTCATTTTAAAGTTAATGAAAGCTACGACATTTTGAGAATCAGAAGTTGTTGATCACTCTATCCCAAGGAAGAGCAAGGGCCCACTCGACCAAGGAGATACGAGGTTACTTTGAGTTTTACATGCATACAGTCCTTCGATTAGTTTTACTGCAATTGTCATTTGATGAGTTTTACATGCATACAGTCCTTCGATTAGTTTTACTACAATTTTCATTTGATGAGTTTTTCATGCATGCTTTGATTAACTATATCTACTTTCTCCATTATCGCTTTCGCTTAGAGTAGATGCTTTTGTTATGCAAATCTAGTTCATGAATAGTCTTGCTTTCTGCTAAAAATTCTAGTTATTCAGTTGTGATTTAATTTGTTAAGAATAAGTGTGTGCGTATTTTACTTTACAGTAGAAGATTAGTTGTTGAAATCCCTTTCATTGCAAATAGTTAAATTTTGTAGACTTTTATTTAATTTTCGTATATTTTAACCACACTTCCATAGAATAGTCACTAAAACTAAGCCACCCCCAAAAAACTCAATGTATAACCGGGTTCTCCTAGAATCCATTGCATATTACCTAGGACACAACCCTAGTTTAGAATGACACTGACAAAGATTATGTCAGTTAAATGATTGGAAGAATACAACGACCCATCATTTTTGGTGCCACTTCCGGGAAACATAACCATAAGCTCCATTATTTTATTCCATATGCTATGGGTGTTAATAGAGTTCATATAGGAAACCAGTAGTTCTCTTGGACCTCAATTTAAACCAACCAACCTAGATGCATAGGTCACGAGATAACCAAGGGAGATTTATAGCACACAATATTCAACAAATCTCTTTAGACACTTCACAAGAGAGAAACACTGAGAGTGATATAGATTCCAATTCAACGCCTAGAACCTTTTCTGAGCATTCTTGTATCCTCTTCACATCATTCTGCAATGGGGGATCTTGGGAATGCTGAAGAACAACCTTTAGGATGAACATTTACATACCCCATTGTCCTCGATGCAGATGAGGATGCACCCATGAAAAACATCTCACCATCCATCCTCCCCCTCTTTCAAGGAATGACCAAAGAAGACCCTGATCAGTTTCTATTTGAATTTAAAATCTCTGTGCTAGACATATGACTACCGAACTGACAATCAAAAACTCAAATTATTTCCCTCCACTCTCAAAGATTCTACTATGAGATGGTTTATGGGGTTACCATCTAACTCCATTAATTCCTGGGAAGCCATGGAAACAACCTTCCTGGATAAATACGAAGACTATTGTAGAGGAAGGGATAGGAAGGAAGAGTTCTTCCAAATAT
The DNA here is from genome assembly GCA_018340775.1 of Taxus wallichiana var. yunnanensis. Taxonomy (NCBI): domain Eukaryota; kingdom Viridiplantae; phylum Streptophyta; class Pinopsida; order Cupressales; family Taxaceae; genus Taxus; species Taxus wallichiana. The sequence goes on along the minus strand of CM031236.1, from coordinate 632,074,865 downwards.
GGAAAAAGGAAGATGAGAATCTAGAGGATTATCTCGGATAGATTTCTCTTTCTCCATAAATGCAAAGTGGGTATGTGTTACATGCAGACATCACTAAAAAGTCTTTACGAAAGGATTAGATGAGGAAACTAAGGACTCTATCCATCTCATGGGAGGTGGAGACATGCATAAGCTCACCATGGAACAAATTATCGAGCTATGTAGAAGATATTCTAGAACACGTGGAGGAATACGAAGGAAAAACATCCAAGTCTTTGGGTACCTCGAACTTCTAAAAGAAATGGCCAACATGAAAACAAACATTCTTCTGTAAGTAACATCCACCATAGATGGACTCAAGGCAAAAGCCACACCTGCTAAAGAACCATTGGACATGTATTTCCCTAAATGTCAAAAGAGACACCCCTTGAGAGAATGTCCTTTGGATGTCACAGATATGTGCTTAATCTGCGAATTCTTGACCATGACTCTAAGCATTGCACACTTCTACCACAATTGAAGGAAGGTTTGAATGCCATCTCTCAAACAAGTGATGAATTAAATTTTGTCCAAAGACCAAACAATCGGTGGTGGGTTCCCATATAGACCAACTTAGAATCACCGGAGAATGACATGGCCAAATCAGGCCTCTCGGTCTTCTTGAAACAACCCGAGTGGGAAAACTCAAACTAGATGACTTATCCATATCCACCACCTTGGAAAAATCCCTACACCTAGCCGGGTTGGGCTCAACCACTCACAGCCCAATCCTTAGCACAATCAGCCATGGGTTCCTCAACAAAATTTTAGCCAAAATCAGTCCTGGGAACCACCATAAAACAAGAATCAACCACGCATGTTCCAAAGATCCGCAGCAAGCTTTAATGCCTTCACCTCAAGCCTACAAAAATAAAGGACGAGCAAAACAAACACAACTTACGGCTCAACTAGTATCCAATCCTAAAAATCAATAGACAACTTTCATTGATGACACAGATGCAAGTTAACACTATTGGTAATTTACGATTACGATCTGGCAAAATATTGAACCCTCCTGTTGTTATCACAGAACTGCCTGATGATGCCGATAAGGAAGAAAAACTTGAGGGTAACACTGGTTCTTCACCAATGCCAGATAAACAGGATGATCAAATACCCAAACAGACTACACCCCTTTTCCTGAGTGATTATAGGACACTCAATTGCAGATGAAACAAAACTAGTTCAGGAATTGAAAAAAGTACATATTGAGGTTCCACTGCTACGTGCAATAAGGGACATCCCTGAACTAAACCAAACCATTAGAAACGAATGTATAAAGACACCAGGAAGAAAAAATAAATACCCAAAGACTATCAAAGTCAAAGGAATTTGGCTGATTTAGTTGTTGGCACCCTCATCTCACCAAAATATGGGGATCCTGGGAGCCCTGTCATTACTATTTGTATAAACAACCAGTCAATATCTAATGTTTTGGTGGATCTTGGTGCTACTATTAATGTCATCACAATAGAAATGTTTAACCTACTATCCTTGACAAGACTTCAACCAACCAACACTATTCTGTAGTTAGCAGATCAATCCATTGTTGTACCTGATGGTGTGGTTGAAGATATAATGGTCACTGTTGAATCATGGGAGTACCCAGTTGATTTCATGGTTTTGTAGCCTAAATCTTGGAAGTTGGGATATCCAATCATCTTAGGAAGACCTTGGCTAGCTACGGTTGCTACTTACATTGACTGTAGGTCAGGCAACATGACAATTCTTGTAGACACCAATAATTATGCCTAAGTAATTTAAATACATAAATTGCACTAATTATCCCCTTTCTCACAAATCAACGACATATTGTCAAAAGCACTCATTTTCTCTCATATCATCATTAATTAATTATACTAAGATAATTAATTAAGTTACCTATCCAACAAATACCTAATTAACAACCTTCGTTAATAAATCACCCCTTCTACCTAGACTAATTAATTATTATTAATTAATTAGCTTTTCCTTCCATTTAACCAATAAATCAATATTTAACTGATTTAATCCCTTTATAATAGCCTAAATCGTACTAATATTCCTCTAATTATCTTCTATAAGCTTGCATCTACCTATTAGTTAATCAACTTTGATTAATTAAAACACCCCCAACTCCCATGACTTGCTAAACATGTATTAAACCCTTCTAAAGTAAGGTTACCTTTAATAAATCAACCTTATCCACTCCTAATCATGTTTTACCTTTATCTCACATTCATGAGAATGTGTTGAATCCTTTATCCTTTGGGCTATATAAAGAGCCCTCCTCCTACCTATTTACTTACACCTAAACTCCTTAGAGAGAAAATGCAAAGCATATAGCAAAGAGACTAAGAGCTTGCACCTTGCCCTTTTGAGAGTTCATCATCTTGAAGAGTTAAGCCTCTTTCTTAAGTGCTTAGGTCATATGAGAGATGTCAAAGGGGCCTCAGAGCCCAACTTTGATAGGCCCTCATTCCTAGGTTACTTGGCATACTAAGGACAACTATTTTGATAGCCATGGAGCTTACTTAGGTCCATTCATTTATTTGTTGTTAGAGAATAGAGGAGTTTAGATATTTAGCATTGTTAGTTTCAAAGTTTATATTGATGAATGCTAGCATCTAACCCTTGTTTATTGCTTATCTTGATGGTGTTTAGTTTGTTGTTCAATTCTTGCTAAGTTAAGGCTATTTAGGTGTTAGTCTTTACTCATATTAGCATTATTTTGAAAAAAACACATGCATACATTTGGCACGTTCGGTGGGACATACTCCATTGTCCTTTGCACTTAATTTCAAGTTTTTGTAGTTAAGTTTCATTTTTGGTTACTAACCCTCTTTTACACATGTTGATCTAACTTGTTTTGTTGAGTTTGCATGTGTTGAGTCTTCCTTATAGGTATGAAGGAGGTGAAGTGCTGTCAAAATTGGAATTAATGGGAAAATTTCAAGATTTCTCCATGTTTTCATTTTTAGAGCTTACTTTTTTAACATTCTACATGCTAGTTTTGTCAATTTCTTGAAAATTTTAAATTCTTGAGCATGTAGGTTAGTGTTTGATAGTGCTGAGTCTTTTATTTACATATTAATGTGGTGGGTTTCTATCAAAATTTAATCTTGGTGAGAAAATTTCAAGATTTCATCATGTTTTCATTTTTAGAGCTTACTTTTTCATCATTCTACATGCTAGTTTTGTCAATTTCTTGAAAATCTTAAATTCTTGAGCATATATGTTCTTGTTTGATAGCGTTGAGTCTTTTATTCATATATTAAGGTGATGGGTTGTTGTCAAAATTGAATCTTCATTAGAAAAATTTGCCCATTTTGTAGATTAAGGGACTTTTTTGACATTTTTTGAGTGCATGTCAAGTGCATACCCGTGAGCATAAGAGCATATGCGTAACCCATCTTCCGAAGGCCAAAATGTTTCCTCTTGAACTCAAAATGACTCCATTTTTTTTGCATTGGAAAGTTATTGAAGTTAACTATGCAATGAAAACATAAATTCAGGATTTATACTTACAGAAAGTGCAAGTTTTTCTTTTTTTTAAATTGGTAATTTTCTAACATGTCTAATATTTTGATGAATGTTGTATTTCCATGCTTCCTCGATTTAGACAAAAGCATGTGTATGCTCTTCTCTTGCAACTTTTTGTGATCTTGAGAATCAAAACATCTTTGATCTATATCTTGTTAACATTGGGATTAAACTTGGAAATTTGATTATTCATTTTGCTTAAGGGAATGAACCTTTTACAAAGTATTTTTCAATGGTCCTTTGATTTGAAGTTTTATATTTCTATATAGTTGGGATAAAGTATTTATATGCTCTTCTCTTGCACCTTAGGGTGATCTTGAGAATCAAAAGCAACTTTAGTCTTCATTTTATAACATTTGGTAAATTGGAAACTTCATCTTTCACTTTTGGTTTAAGAGAATGAACCTTTTACAAAGCATTTTTCAATGGTCCTTTGATTTGAAGTTTTCCATTTCTATATAGTTGGGATAAAGTTTGTGTATGCTCTTCTCTTGCACCTTAGGGTGATCTTGAGAATCAAAAACAACTTTAGTCTTCATTTTATAACATTTGGTAAATTAGAAACTTCATCTTTCACTTTTGGTTTAGGGGAATGAACATTTATCAAGAATTTTGTATGGTTCGTTGATTGGAAAGATTTTCTTTTTCTTTTAGTTGGATTATTTTTGTGTATGCTCTTCTCTTGCATCCTTGGATGATATTGAGAATCAAAAGAAACTCTTAATCCTCTTTTAAATAATATGATTTTTTGGAGAACTACTAACGCTTGAGTATAGGACCTAAAAACGCTTGTCAAAGAAAGGAGGAATCAAAATGAAATAAAAAATACTAATAAAGTTGTTATACAGGTTACCAAAAGGTGTTCAAGCAAACCACACCTAATTAAACAAGATAAAAAGAACAACATATTCAAAACATCTTGTATTAGGCAGGTTTCAAAAAAAGGGTACGTCCCTCTCCGCTCAACTGGAACATAACCCCTTTGGCATAATTCCTTAAGCTATAACAATGGGGGTGGTTCCAGGAACCCCAAAGTAGTCCATGTAAGAGGGAACCTTGTGGACGAAACGGGAAGTGCTCCGCACTACCTACTTGACTAGTGATTCCTTTGTGAGATAGTGTTACAAGTTGTCCATTATGGCAACCCAGTGATAGTACACGTAGATGCACTAGTTGCCTCTTGTTCTTGAAGGGGGTAAAGTAAAGTCAAGATACTCCCAAACTAGTCAGTGTGACTTTTTAGGTAAATCATGCACGCTCATGGCAACTTTGTAACACCTAGGGTGAGAGAACCACCTAGGAGAATATACTTTGGCTAGGAGCCCACTTTGACCATTTTAAAATAGTGTTGAGTTGTGAACCTTCTTTTTGAGAAATGTGTGACGTATTACTTTCACCTAGTTTTTACTTGCCTTAGGGCGAGGTGAAAATTTGCCGAAGTGAGGCTAGCATTTTTAGTCATTTTTATTTATTTATTTCCTTCATATTCTTTTGACACTTTGTTGATCAAAAGAGGTGTGATTACCTTTGTGTTTCCATTCGACTGTTTCTCTCACTTTTATGTCCGTTTATGCCCATCCATGTTTACGGCTGGGTTAGTTAAATGTCTAAAGTGAGCGGAGGTATTTTCACGTCATTTGGTAGCCATTGTGATCTTGATACCCACGTCAAGATTGTCATCGTAGTTAGGCATGGTTCATCACCGCAGACTTCCATAGAGGAGTTATCTTATTTGTCTCGTATCATTACAATTTCGATATTTACATCTTGTTTCTTATAAACTCGACATAAATACATATATTGTAAGGTTACGTTGCACACATTCTCAACTATTCCTAGCTATATACTTTTTTTTTTGTTCAGTTTTATTATTACCGCAATTTCAAAAGGTGCTAAGCACTACCATTTGTGCGTGTTATATCAATAACACCTCGATATCAATAATTCACTTTCTTGCAAACTAGGTTAACACATCTTGGTGATATTGTTGTGTCATTCGTAAATCGTAATTGCCACTTTTTGAGATATAGGTCTTAATTAGACTTGAGCTTGCTCGTCGTATATCTTGATTGGGAGATCGCATTTAACTTTGTGTATTTACTTACGTCTTGTTCATTCCTTTGAACTTGGCATAAGTGGAGACATCTTGTTAATCATCTAGCGTTACAAATTACTTTGAAACGTAGTCTAGGAAGTACTTCATTTGATTAAGTTTTGGTACCAAATGATTGTTTCATTGGTGACTTTATCATTCTATCACATTTGTATTCTCACATTGTTAATTTACTCTTAACACGTACATCTTGTGTTTCACTTAGGGGTAGTCATTGAATTTTGAACAAATCTACAACTTACCTTAGTGAAACTTATCACGAAAACATGGCTCCCAAGATGCGTCTAGGTTTAAAGAAACAAACATATGAGGAACAACAAGCGCAAGCTTGGGAAACCTCGGCGTAAAAGGGTCAAACCCATTTATCGGACACAATCTATGACCACTATTTTCTGCAGAAAAGGAAACAAAAGAAATGGTTGACCATAGTGGAAATGAATTAGAGTCACCACGTGCGGACTTTGATTTTGACCCTGCTCTATTAGATGACTTTCTCCTTAGAAACAAAGATAAAGTGTTGGCACGGGTCATGGAATTAGGGGCCAAATTGCCCACCTAGAATGAACCAATATTACCTACAAATGACACTCCTAAGAAAGAATGCCCCCTGATCAATATGGAAGATATTTTAACAGGTGGGAATGCTTCCACTTCTTACGTAGAAAATGATAAAGTGGTAGGGCATAGAACACCCTCATCAAAGTGCCATGAAGAAACAAGATAGAACATGAGATAAGGGAATAATCTCCATAATATGAAGAGGAAGAACCTTTAGAAGAAGAAGACACAAACCAAGTCACAATCCAACAACAACTCAGTAACCTAAGCCAACAACTAGCTTTGCTTACTTTCCAGGTACAGAAAGACACAAACAAGAATGTTCAAAAGTCAAGGCCTAAGTTTAGGATCCATGAACTCCATCAAGAAAACCAAGGAGAAGAAGACACGGGGTATCATCGTGTACACATCCCCGCTTCTCCCACTAGAGAACAATTGCTCACACAAGAAGTGAAATCTATGAAAGAAATGCTTGCAAGCATACAAGAAAGAAATATAGGGAGTATTAGGAAATACCAATATGAAGAACTATGCCCCTATCCTTTTGACAAGACAATGACCCTTCAACCCTTTCCAAAGAAATTTGATATGCCAAAGTTCGACAAATACAAAGGAAAGGGAGACCAAAGGGATCATGTTAAATATTTCTACATGGCATGTCAAGAGGTGTCTTAGTGTGATAATTACCTCATCAGACTTTTTACTAAGAGTCTCAGAGGTCAAGCATTGGAATGGTTTACGCGCTTACCACGAGGATCAATTTTCACCTGGCCAGAATTGGTAGAAAGATTCATGCATTATTTCTCGTATAACATAGAGAGTGATGTCAGCATGGTAGACTTGTGCGGCACAAAACAATGCCCAAATGAGACCTTTTCCAGCTTCCTCCAATGATTGAGAGGGATAGCTAGTCGCTTCCCTTACACTTTCCCTGAGAAGTAGCTAGTCAGTATTTTTGTCCCTAATCTCAACCTAGATATAGCTTTCCACCTCCAAATGCATTATGTCCGCACCTTTGAGGAGGTTATCGAGAAATGGATTCAAATAGAAAAGGCTCTCATTGCCAAAGGCACCCTCAAAACCCAATCTAAAGACAACCAAAGTGTCAAACCCGCTGAAAATCCAAAGATCTTTAACAAAAACAAAAACGTGGTGGGAGACAAAATCACTGATTCCAAACATGTTCAAATGGTCCAAACCAGTCAACCTTTTAAACTAACCAAGGGCCCAATTTAACCACCACCAAAGTGACGAACATTCACCTCCCTCAATGAACCATTCTCCGTCATACTAAAACAATTAGATGCAGCCCACATGATGACCTATCCTAAAACGCAACCGTTTGATGACAACGCTCCAAAACCATCATGGTATAAGGAGCATGAATAAAATGAAATGCATCGCGTTAAAGGTCATAAGATAGACAAATTTATGCAGCTTCACCACTATATTCAGGACCTCATTGATAATGGGGACATAGAGGTGGATAACCCTGGCAAAACAAAAACACCTAATGAGAAAATGGGGATTTATAAGGAACCATTCCCTAAGTATGATAAGTCAGAAAAGACTAAGCCGGATCAAGGAGACTCATCCCAAACCTATAAAGATGCGAATTACTTGTATACCAAAAGAGATAAAAATCATCACGATTTGCTTATCGGATGTATTCACTCCCCTGCTGACCATGTCAATACCATCCGGATCAAGGGAAAGGATTGCACTGCGGTAACAAGGCGTGCCCGCCTCGTGATTCTGGAACCCTCTCTGTTGACCCCATAAACTGGTAAATATAACCTTTTAGAACAACTTGAGAGGACACTTGCTAAGATCTCGATCTTAGATCTTCTCAAGATATCCAATGTGCATAAGGACATTTTGTATCAAACTCTTCAGGGGTTGGGAGTGCCTTTAGAATTCGATCCTACATACCTTCAAGCCGCGGTGGCAAATATTGCACCCAGTGAGCATCTCACTTTCAACCATAGGGAGGTCCCTACCAAGAATCCTAAACATAATCTTTCCTTATACATTGAGGTAGTTATCACCCGCTAGAAAATCAAACGGGTGCTTATGGATAACGGATCTAGATTGAACATATGTACACTTAAATTAGTCAAACAATTGGGACATACGGAGGCAGATCTTGAGTCCCATATCATCACTATCACCGCATACGACAACGTGGAAAGAAAGTCGAGAAGACACCATTATGCTGCCCATGGAGGTGGGCCCCACTTGCCATCGATGAAGTTTCACGTCCTAGACTTGGAACTTCCATATAATATGCTTCTAGGCCGACCATGGATTCATGCCATGTAGGTCGTGCCATCAACATTTCATCAATGCATCAAGTGAAGCATGAGGCACATTTAGTTACAATACGAGTAAGATTAAGAGCCCTTTGTTCATTATAGAGCTCTTAATATTTTTGTACGAAAGGGTACATAGGCATGTCCCTCCACAGATATAGCTGTCCCTCTACAGTCTGAGGCCATGGAATCTTGAGTAGATTCAAATTCTCTTAGTTCTTGCACTCATGGGGCATCTACTTCAACATCTCCATTTAATTCATGGGAGATGAAAATCCTAGAATATGGCTATAGGGAGTATAATGTACAACAAGCACTCTTGGTTTCTAACCTCTCCTTATCACCCAAGACTAGAGGTCGACCCAACTACCACTTCAGGAGACCTAGAGAGGAACACATTATTGGGTCGTTCTTACCTAGAGGCTTGTTAGCTAAGGAAAAATTGCTTGACCCACCTACTACTGGGTCCCCGAGGAAACTCACCATCTTGTTATCAAACCTTGGAATATGAAAAATCTAGCAGAATGATGTACTCCATGGGCTACAAAGGCCTAGGATGTGGTAAGAATGAACAAGGACAAAGGGAACCAGTCCCTCTCCCCCATTTCAAAACTAAAAGATATGGCATTGGGATTTGCCCTTATTGGGCACACCCTAATGATAAAGATGTGACTTGTTCAGAGCGTGAGGATGGCTCTGATTATCTAGATAGCGATATAGATTCCCTTTGTAGCCAATATGAGGATCCGACCTCTACAAAACTTTTCATGAATAATGATGTCCTGACCATAACCCCCATTGAACCAATCCTTGACCTTGTGTACCCTTCCCTTGTTGAATGGGACCAACAACATCACGTGCCACTAGATTTATTTGAGAACGACAAGGCTATTGCAGAGTTCATGGGCATAAGGGATATAATTCCCATTGGAGATCACAAGAAGGGTTTCTTTATTGACTTAGACACCTACACCTACTTTGGGCAAGGAGGCTGAACTTTGTGGTCAAGCAAAATTTAAAGAAAAGCGAGAGCAAGAGTTCTAAAAAAAGCCTCGGCAAAATCGAAGTCCAAGTCACACGGTGAAAACCTCTTTGAGACACTAGGAATGACAAACAAATAATAAAATCAAAGGACAAACAAAGTGACCACGCCAAGGATGAATATCTCATAAAGACATCCTTGGATGAAGATCTCGACCTACCTCCCGATCCTACGTGTATGGAGGATTTATCAAAATTGTTAGTTGAAGAAACCATTAATGTCAATATTGGTGCGAAGAAGATACCAAGATAGTAAATTTGGGAGCATCACTCTCGGCCAGAGAACAAAAGACGTTCACTATGCTACTGCGAGAGTTTATTGATGTGTTCGCATGGTCTTACAAAGACATGCCCAACTTAGATCCAACTTTATTCATGCACAACCTAGTTGTGCACATAGATACTAAGCCTATCAAACAAAAGCTCCAAAACATGCACCCAAGAGTGGCCTTGTTAGTTAAAGAAGAGTTGGAAAGGTTACTTGCAGTAGGATTCATAAGGCCAATTGATTATTCTAAATGGATATCGAACATTGTTCCTGTCCAGAAGAAACCTATCGGTATCCAAATCTACATAGATTTTAGGGACATAAATAAAGCTTGCCCTAAAGATGACTTTCCGTTGCCTAACATTAACATGATTGTTGACTCAATCGTAGGGTACGAAATGCCATCGCTTATGGATGGATTTTCGGGTTATAATAAAATTAAGATTGCTGAGGAAGACCAACACAAAACAACTTTCACAACTCTTTGTGGCACCTTCATTATCGTGTGATGCCATTTGGCCTTAATAATGTGGGAGCAACTTATCCGGGCCATGACAGTAATATTTCATGATATGATTCATGACATCATGGAAGACTACGTAGATGACATCCTGGGAAAGTCCAAAACAAGAGAGGATCATCCTATCATTTTACGGCGTATCTTTGAACACCTACGTGAATACAAAGTCAGGCTGAATCCAAGGAAGTGTGTCTTCGGTGTTCTATCGGAAAACTATTAGGCTTCATCGTGTCAAGATGAGGTATTGAGGTAGACCCTACTAAAGTGTCTACCATCACAGAAATGCCTCCACCTGAGAATATCAAGCAACTACGTAGCTTGCAGGGGAAAATTCAAGCCATTCACCACTTTATCTCCCAGCTTGTAGATAAATGTCACTCATTCACTCATTTTCTTAAGAAGGATGTCACTTTCATCCTGGGACTCGAGCAACAACAAGTCTTTTCTTTGCATAAACAAGACTCGGCTAATCCACCTGTCCTCATGCCTCCCACTCTGGGAGAACCACTTTTTCTCTATATTTCCACTACGCAATACGCTATTGGTGCACTACTCACCCAATATGACCTTAGCCATAAAGAGAAAGCAGTGTAATATCTTATTCGCACCCTCATCACCTATGAACTTAATTATCCTCAGATTGAAAAGGCTTGCTTGGGTGTTGTTTTTACCTTTCAGAAACTTTTCCATTACCTACTAAATACTAAGACCAATCTCATATCCAAGGTCGACCCACTCAAGTATTTGTTATCCAAACCCGCCTCACGCTGTGGAATGGCTAATTGGATTATTTTACTCAGTGAGTTTGATATAGAATTTGTCCATCAAAAATTAGTTAAAGGACAAGTACTTGCTGACCAGCTAGCGGAAGCACCTTTGCAAATCACAAAAGCTTTGAGTTTGGATCTGCCAGATGCATCTTTGCTCTACATTGAAGAATCTGTCGTATGGTAGATATATTTTGATGGGTCTTTTACATTTCATGGTTTAGGTACAGGAGTGGTCCTTATTACTCCTTCGGGTGAACCTATACCATAGGCTTTCCACTGCCTTCCCTTGTACAAACAACATTGTGGAATATGAAGCACTCATTACAGGGATGAAGCTAGCCATCAAGTGGAATATTCAACATGTTAAGATTGTAGGTGATTCACAACTAATCATCAAATAGGTTAATGATGAGTATAAAGTTAAGGATGACAAGCTCATACCTTACAAGAAGTTGGTGGAAACTCTGAAGGAGTATTTTGTGCGCATTACCTTTGAGCAGATCCCAAGAGCGCAGTAATGATCGGGAGATGCTATGGCAACAAAGTGGGATCTATTCTTTGTATTCCACCAGAGGAACAATGATATGCCATTTTTCATAGAAAATATACACCAGCCCGCATATGACGTGCCGAGAATCTTACCTGGCTTGTGAGGTTGTTGGTCCCTATTCCCCGTGGTACGAACCCATTTTCACCTATCTTAAGGACAGTACTTTCCCTCCCAATATCTCCCATTCTAAAAAGCAAAGCCTAATTTGCCAGATATCCCGTTACACCCTTTTAGGAGGTACACTTTATCGTCGTGGCTATGATGGGAATCTGTTACGTTGTCTGGATGTGACGGAGTCAATCCTGTAATTAAAGAAGTACACGAAGGAGTATGTGGAGCACATACAAACGGAATGGTCTTGGCTAAGAAACTGTTAAGAGTAGGTTACTATTGGCCCACCATGGAAATTGATTATTGTAATTATGTTAGAAAATGTGTGCTTTGTCAAAAGTATGGAAATTTCATCCATGCTCCATTACAACCATTGCAACCAATCACTACCCCATGGCCATTCTCCAAGTGGGGACTTGATCTAATAGGGAAGCTTACTCCTACCTCATCTGATGGTCATACACATATCATCATAGCTACAAAATACTTTACAAAATGGGTGGAGGCTGTCCCTTTAACCTATGTCACAGGAGCACAAATTTCTAAATTCATCATGAATCACATTATTTGCCGATATGGTATCCCTGCAGCCATTGTCACAGATAATGGGAAGTCATTTAAGAACAAAACTGTGAAAGGTCTTTGCCAACGGTTCCAAATCAGATTGAAATGGTCCACACCATATTACCCTCAGGGTAATGGACAAGCTGAGGCAACAAACAAGACTTTGGTAAGGATAATGGAGAAGATGGTTAGCAAAATTGGTCGAAACTGGCACCTACAAATCCACCCAGCCCTCTGGGCCTACCGAACATCAATTCGCACTCCTACGGGTGCGATGCCATATTCCCTAGTGTTCAAGACAGAATCTATCATCCCTTTAGAGATTGAACTCCCATCCCTGTGAATTTCTCCTCAAGACTATTTTGATAAGGATGAAGATTATCGAGTGGCAATATTGGATAAGTTAGAGCTCCTAGATGAGAGGCGCATTCACGCTCTTAATCACCTGAAGGTATATCAACATAGAATCTCCCGCAACTACAACAAGAGAATCATCCCTCACCAGTTTGAGGTGGGTGATTTAGTTATGAAGGAGAACCAGTTCAACACTAGAGCAGAGTGAGAAAAGAAAGGGAAGTTCGAACCACACTGGTTAGGACCCTATGTCATAGTTGCCAAATACGACACTGGGGCATACGAATTGGCTCACCCCAATGGTGATGAGCTTCGAGAGCCAATGAACACCTTTGTACATCTTAAGAAGATCTATGCTTGAACATGGCACAAAAATAAAAAAATTAAAACAAATAAAAAAAGAAAAAATTTAGAAAAAAAAAGAGAAAACAGACGTCCACTAGTTAAAACCATGCAATTGTGGCACTTTAGACAAGTCCTTGGGTGAAAACCGGTTTCCGGCGCCTCGGGAGGATTCATTGTTCACAAGCATTCTGTATTACAAGGGTAGTTGGCTTTGTCCTAGACCTGGTTCTACCTTCGAGTTTCCTTGTGCACACCATCTTGTCAAGCCTTGATCTGGCTTTGCCTTCTTTTATTTGTATGTAAGGGACATGGTCTTTTGTTATTTCCCATCTTATGTTGGGGGCAACTCAAAAACTTCACCTTCTTGTTCATAAGCATGTGGCTTCTGCCCTTGTATATTCCCCACCTAACACTGGGGGCATCCATGCTTTCTTGGTTACCTGCACATAGCTTTGGAAAACTGTTAAAAACACAAAAACAATAGAAAATTGTTTCGAGAAAAACACAAAAACAATAGAAAATTGTTTCGAAAAAACACAAAATAATAGAACATTGTTTCGAGAAAAACAAAAAAATAGAAAATTGTTTTGAGAAAAACACAAAAACAATAGAACATTGTTTTGAGAAAACACAAAAACAATAGAACATTGTTTTGCGAAAACATAAAAACAATAGAAAATTGTTTCACAAAACACAAAAACAATATAAAATTATTTCACAAAAACCTAAACAATAGAAAATCGGTTTATGAAAACATATCTTACAAAAACATTTACTTGCATTGTCTTGTTTTCTTGCTTTGCTTGTTGCTTGTATAGTGTTTTGCATGCTTGCTTTTGAGTTGTTTATTGCTTGGGTGTACTTTTTCATAGTTTATCTTTTCTTGCTTAGAATAGATTCATTCTTGCTTGTGCATATTGTAGTGGGTTTCGACATGCTAGTGTGTTAATTCATTATTTCTTTCTTAACGCATTTGGTTGTGTTTTGTTACTTGTTAATAAGGCATGGTGATTCATGGTGTATTGCATTAATTCCTGGTGTTCTTTGTAGTATTTGAATGTGTTTCTTGCATGTTCTCTATTTTGTTATCATTCACATCACAGTAGCATCACTATCATCACATCTAGCATCATCTATACATCATATATAAACAAAAATGCTAAGTTTTACATCATGCATGTATGCTAAGCTAATCATCACATATCGTATCATCAATGGGGGCAAGAGGGGTTGCGCATAATCAAAAATCTATCCCCCCCACACCAATATCATCATATCACCCTATCCATCATGAGGGATCCCATCAAAGGGAACTCTCTGTCGCCTCTAGGCCCTTCGCTTTCTTCTTCTACTTTCTTCTACTGTTCACCATGGTTTGGAAAGCAAAAACAACAAAAACAATATATATATATCAAAAAATCCAAAAACAAGGAAAAATTTTTCCAAAAATTCCTAAAAAGTAAAACACCCTACAAAATGGTAACTTTCTTCTTACTGAAACTTGTGTCTTGCGCATCCAAAGTATTTTCTCCATATCCTGTTGGTTTGTCTCACATCTTCCCTAATTAATATGACTCATGGATCACCGGATTCACAACCATTCACAAAGCTAGTTGCTTGCTTTGTGCTTTGTCAGACTGGGGCACTTTTGGTTTCCCTGGTGGTGTTTCGCTATGCACAAACGCTCTTCATGGACCCTGTGTCCATTTTCATTTCTCCTGCATGTATCCTTGCTTGGGGCATCATTTTTAACCCTTGTTGTTAATCATGAACTTGTGGATCTCTCCCGCACTAATAACAAAACATTTATACAACTGTCTTGACCGTTGTTGGGTTGGATATGTGCATTCATACTTGTTTTCCCTGTTAGATGAGCTTGTTTCCTTCTCATATTGCATTGTATTTTTGTATGTTGTGTGGAGTTGGTATTTTCAGTAATGGACAATTGTTCATATTATGGCTTTTCATGTCATTCTACCTTTGTCGTATGCTTATATTTTTCATAAGGACCGATGACGTAGTTCCTATGGCAATATGATGACATCCAAATTGTTTCAAACAAATACATGGCTAGAGGCTAAGCTCTTCTCCCCCCTCATCCATATTTCTTCTACACCACTTCCCTTTCACCCCTAATTCTCCCTCTCATCGAGGCATCCTGCCTCATCCCCCTTCTTCTGCCTATATCTCACCTTTTTCGATCGTCGATCGGCTTCTTCCATCACCCCATTGACACTCGAGGGGGCATCTCTCCCTCCTACTAATTTTTCTTCTATCCCTTCAAAATCTCTTCTGTCTACTATCTTTGAAGTGGCATCACTTACGCCACCCCAAAGAGGGGCAAATGTAGACACCTATAATTACGCCTAAGCAATTTAAATACTTAAATTGCGCTAATTATCCCCTTTCTCACAAATCAACGAAATATTGTCAAAAGCACTCATTTTCCCTCATATCATCATTAATTAATTACACTATGCTAATTAATTAAGTTGCCTATCCAACAAATACCCTAATTAACGACCTTCCGTTAATAAATCACACCTTCTTCTTAGACTAATTAATTATTATTAATTAATTAGCTTTCCCTTCCAATTAACCAATAAATCAATATTTAATTGATTTAATCCCCTTATAATAGCCTAAATCGTACTAATATTCCTCTAATTATCTTTTATAAGCTTACATCTACCTATTAGTTAATCAGCTTTGATTAATTAAAACACCCCCAACTCCCATGACTTGCTAAACATGTAGTAAACCCTTCTACAAAGTAAGGTTGCCTTTAATAAGGCAACCTTATCCACTCCTAATGATGTTTTACCTTTATCCCACATTCATGAGAATGTGTTGAATCCTTTTCCTTTGGGCTATATAAAGAGCCCTCCACCTACGTTTTTACTTATACCTAGACTCCTTGGAGAGCAAATGTAAAGCATATAGCAAAGAGACTAAGAGCTTGCACCTTTTTCCCTTTTGAGAGTTCATCATCTTCAAGAGTTAAGCCTCTTTCTTAAGTGCTTAGGTCATATGGGAGGTGTCAAAGGGGTCTTATAGCCTAAATTTGATATGCCCTCATTCCTAGGTTACTTGGCATACTAAGGACAACTATTTTGATAGCCATAGAGCTTTCTTAGGTCCATTCATTTATTTGTTTTTAGAGAATAGAGGAGTTTAGATATTTAGCATTGTTAGTTTCAAAGTTTCTATTGATGAATGCTAGCATCTAACCCGTGTTTAATTCTTATCTTGATGGTGTTTAGTTTTTGTTCAATTCTTGCTAAGTTAAGGCTATTTAGGTGTTAGTCTTTACTCATATTAGCATTATTTTGAAAACAAACACATGCAAAAATGATAAATGGGCAGGAATCCAAACACATTTCATTATATCCTCCTGCCCAGCCTTATACGAACAATTGTGACCAGGTATGGGTGGATTCTTTAGATGCTAACTCTTTGAATTCTTCTTTTCTAGCCACTATTATAGTACACAATCATATGATGGAAGCTACAGAGTCATATGCACTGACTGATTCTAAGGACTCTGCAACTATGGAAATCAACACTACTACTATGGAATTCGGAATATTGGCATTAGACATTACCTCTGCTGAGTCTGGTAGGAAACTCTATGCTTATAATTCCAAACATTTAGTTCCTGATTTCTATTGTCCTTTAACTAAGGTTCTGTCTTTTGATAACATATCCATCCTGCACATGCTTCAGCCCCATGTTTTCCCATTGAATTCTTTTATCACTAGTACAGAGCTTGCTCTTGTGAATGATACTAAGCAGGTGCTTGTCAGTATGGGTAGAGAGCTGACTATAGGAAGTGACTTGGAGGTCAATCAAGAAGCTAGGGTGCTTGAGGTTTTGAAGAAACATTCTCATGCTTTTTCTTGGGATTACACTGATATGAAAGGAATTCATCCTAGCATCTATACACATCATATTTACACCAATGACATCAAACCTATAAGGCAGCCGCAATGAAGAATCAATCCAACATTGAGAGACATAGTCAAAACTAAGATCGAAAAGCTCCTAAAGGTAGGTTTCATCTATCCTATATCTGATAGTCAGTGGGTTTCCCCATTAGTTATTATTCCCAAGAAGAATGGTAAGTGGCAAATATGTGTTGATTACAGGGAACTTAACAAAGCCACCAAGAAAGATTATTTTCCCTGCCTTTCACTCGACCAAGTCTCGGACAATTTGGCTGGAAAGAAATATTTCTCTTCTTGTTATGTTTGTGGAGCCTATTTTCATGTTAGAGTGTGGTACAACTTCCATGTGTTACACTCGGGTATTTTTACGGTGGTCCCACTCACCGGTGAGCAGAGTCAGGGGGTTTGGGGTTTGAAGCCCCCTCAATCAAAGGGGGTTTGGGGGCAAAGCCCCTGAAGAAATTTTTCATGGGTGGTTTATTAACCCACGGGTAATGGGTAACCATTATGGGCTATTTTTTGGGCCCATGGTTTTTTCGGTACCGCCTCTTCGGCTACCCATAGGTTTATGGGACGGTTTTGTTTTTTCCCATTGTTTGATACCCATGGTTTTGTAAAACTACTTAAGCAGTTGTCTATTTATATGGTCTTATGCATATGATAGAAAGACAAGAAAATGTATTGCATATGTGTTTTGAATTTGGGTGTGAATTCTGTAGAGTTTGTTGAGCATAGCTCCAAATGGATCTGGGTATTGTATTGAGAGAGTGGAGGCTTCTAATAAAATATGAGCAAGTGATTCTCGTGGACGTAGCCTAAATTGGGTGAACCACGTTAAATGTTGTCTCTCTGTGTTGTGTTATTTATTCTACACTTTTATTTGAGATCTATAATATTTTCTGCATATTAGTTTCTACTTATTGCGATTCTGTAAGCGATTATCCCGCATATTTTATCTCTTATTTCCTAACATTTCTTGGATGGGTTTAGTGGGTATAATCAAATTAGTATTTCCCCGCTGATCATGATAAGACTACCTTTACGTGCCCTTGGGGTACATTCACTTACGTGAGTCTTACCTTTTGGGCTTTGTAATTCCCCCGCCACATTTAAGCAGGCAGTCTTGGCCATTTTTGCCAATCTTGCTAACGACTGTGTTGAGGTTTATATGGATGATTTCACTATCCATGGATCCACTTTTGAAGAATATTTGAATAATATTGAGAAATTACTCAGTCGATGTGAACAACACCAACTATCTCTGAGTCATGAAAAATGTCTAATGATGGTTGATCAAGGAATTGTCTTGGGTCACCATGTTTCAGCCCAAGGTATAAAGGTGGATCCAAAAATGATATCAATCATCACCCAATTACCTATACCAGCTAATCAGACTAACATCAAAAGTTTCCTTGTCCATGCAGGTTATTACCACTGATTCATAAAAGATTTTAGCAAAATTGCCGCCCCAATGTTTTCATTGCTAACCAAAGATTGTGTTTTTTAATGGTCTTCTAAGTGTCAACAGGAATTTGATTCTATCAAAGAAAAGCTTATAATAGCCCCTATCTTAGATGGCCCTGACTGGGGACAACCTTTCTATTTCCACACTGATGCTTCTAATACAGCCATGGGTGTTGTCCTTGGACCAAAAGACTCAGAAGATCATATGTATGCAATTTATTTTATCAGCAAAAATATGACTCCTATGGAAAAGAATTACACTACTACGGAAAAAGAGTTTTTGGCTGTTGTATATGCTTTGAATAAATTTGTTTACACTGACCACTTTGCCATTCGATATTTGATGAACAAACCAGTGGTTGGTGGAAGGCTCATTCACTAGTTACTCTTGTTGCAAGAATTCAATCTCACTATTATAGATAAGCCTGGGAAATCTAACATTGTTGCTGAATTTATTTCTAGAATAAATGTTTCAGGTGATGACAAAGTAGTCCAAGACCAATTTCTGATGAACACTTGTTTGCTATCTCTACTAAGACTCCCTGGTTAGTTCACTGATCTCGCGAATTATTTAACAATAAGGAAGTTTTCTGCCTATTTTACTCATAAGGAAAGAAGGTGATTGGTTAGAAATAGTGCAACATATAAATGGTGTAACGGATTCTTATTTAAATGTTGTCTTGACATGGTTCTTTGTAGGTGTGTTCAAGAGGATGAGGTACATGACATACTGCGAGCATGTCATGATGAGCCAGGATGTGGACATTATTCAATGAAATGAACAATTCACAAGATCCTTGGAGTAGGGTACTATTGGCCTTCCCTCCATAAGACTCAAAAAGTATGTGTGGCAAGTGTGATGCATGCCAATGAATGGGAAAACCTACACTTTCTATGAAAATGCCTCTGAACCCTTAGTTAGTTCTAGGACCATTTGAGAAATGGGGTATTGATTTTGTTGGACCATTTGATCCTCCATCTTTTGGGAAGGAGTATCTCTTTGTATGCACAGACTATGTCACAAAATGAGCTAAATTTCAAGCATTGGCATCTGCCAATGAAGATGTTGTTGCTGATTTTCTCTACAATCTGGATCTTGCAGCGATTTGGAGCACCAAGGGCCATTGTATCTAATCAATATCCTCAATTTGTTTCCAATATGATTAAAGCTTTCTTAGGAATCTATAGAATCAAGCACTGAAATCATCACCATATCACCCCCAATCCAATGGGCAAGTGGAGATAAATAATGGAGAACTCAAGAATATCCTAACTAAGGTGGTCAATGCCGATAGAAAGAATTGGGTACCAAAGCTTCCTAAGGCCATCGGGCCTACAACACAACCTAGAAAACTACCTTTGGTTTCTCTCCCTATGATCTGGTCTTTAGGAAGAAGCCACGGTTACTGTTGAGTTTGAGTTATACACCTAGTAAATAGCGTTGGAAGTTGGGATTGATTTGGATGAATCACACCGTGAACACGTGTTGTAGTTGAATGAATTAGATGAAATGTGGATGGAGGCATAGCAACAGACCAAAATTCTACAGCATCAGTGGAAAACTTGGCATGATGCTCACATCAAAAAAAGGATATTTCATGAAGGACAGTGGGTTTTACTCTTTGATTCCCACTATCAGTAGTTTAAAGGCAAGTTGTGTACGTGTTGGTTCAGTCCCTATCAAGTAGATCAAGTGTTTGATAATGGCTTTGTTTGATTGATACCGATTGATGGAGACAAACAGACTCTTCTGGTGAATGGGCATAGGCTTCGAGTTTATCACCAACCATTGGATAAGAAGACTTTCACCAACGACATTCTGTTATGAACAGACATGCATGCTGAGGAGGCTCTTTGCCTCTCATGCATGGAGTAATCAATCTTTTGCAAAATTCAATAAAGGAAGATGGTCCTTCATTCGATCTTCTTCCCTTAGTTAGTAGTTTTTATTGTAATTTCCAATAAATGCAGGAATTTTCGTTATTTCTACTGCCGCTAAAGGTAGGAATCTATGGATATTGGCTGACTAAATGTGGCATGGGTAAGTGTATTTAACTTGCTAATGATATTTCTATGCGAAACATTTCCCCATGTAGTCATTTGTCATTATGATGCCATCATGAAATGATTGCTATGATCATTCTGGATCTCTTCCAAATCCGGCTCTATGAATGACGGCATAAAAGGAGTAATGGCTCATAAATATCCACATGCTTTGATGTGTCACACTCTCTAATGTCAGGACATATGGCACTTGCTCCTCAACCATGGGATATGTGCCGCCATAAAAATCTTAATCTCACACAGTGGCGATCTCATCACTATTTTTTTGCCGTCACCTTCACTTGATGTTGCGCTACCCAAGGAATATGGTGTCATTTGAAATTTAATGCTCTGCAACCACTTCTTCCTATTGTGGTATGCACATCAATCATGACTGGTTTTATCAAACACTCGACGGGAAGTGGAAGAAATGCTCTGCTTTGGTTTTTTTGCTACCGTGTATTTCTTACTTTTGGCTCAGCATGGGACCGTGAAAGACATCAGAACCTGCTTCACCTGACACCTTGCTCGGAATGCTACCCTTTTGTAGGTATTTCATGATTTCAGATGGTTAGATTTCATTTGGAAATTTGAAGGTTTTGATGAGAGCATTGTGGAAGAGTTCTTGAACAATTTTGAGTCCACATGCTCGCAAGTTGGTGGACGAAGAGTTGAAATTACTAGTCAGGTAATTTCTGACATGTCTGACTTGCCAAACTTCAACTTAAAGGTTATGATGAATACCCCTTTGCAAATTCTGATTGCTTAGTTCCATGATGAAGGAGAGGCACTCCTAGAGGTCATCCTAACTCTATCGGGTGTCCAAAAGGGTGTTAAGTGGAAACGTTTTCCTGGAATGTGGGGTGAGATTGTTAAATGGGTCAATAGGTATTTCATATGTAACAGCCAGACCTCTATTCTAGGTGGTGATGCATTAAAAACACTCATTCACCTTAAAAAGGGACATGTAAACCAGGCCCTATGGGTAAATCTGCCAGAGTAGCTCATAGAATCCATCATTAAGGTATGCCAGAAACACTGATCTAGTGGGGGTAAGTCTATGATTAAGCACCCGAGGTTGATTTATCTATCGTGTTCACACCAAGTTTTCTTTCAACCAAAGCGGAGGCTCGAGGGATGTGTTGGTGGCGAAGGGTCCAGGCCAAAGTAATTAAAATCTGGTCTCTCTTCTACACCTCGGTCTACCCTTGCATCGGGCCCTTGCCCTTCACATAGCCAAGCAGAGGCGCTGATGTTCCTGAGCATGCTGACACAGTTGGTACTCTTGAGGGACCATCCCCATCCATTTCTGATTCAAAAGGCAAGTGTCCCATGGCCCCATATTCTCCATGTAACTACGGTCCCGATGGCTTAGCTCATTTTTGCAGACAGGCGGTTTCCAATCGGAGTCCTTACCTGATGATACCGCCCACATTCGGGAGGAACTGCATATGGAGGATGACCCGGCCGCTCCATCATCTACTGATTCTGTCATCTATGAAAATTCACACTATAACTCCGGAAATGCTTGACACCCAAGTGGTGCCTTCTCACAACTATTTGGAGGAGATCACACTGCTAAAATCTCAGTTACAAGGTATGGAAGAATCCACCCTTTTATTACAAGCTGAATTTACACAAAAGACAATAGAAAAATTTCGGGAGATTGCTGCCCTGCAGCTTGAAGTGAGTTGTCTAAAGTGACAACGTGATAAGAGTCTTACCCTCTTGAATAATTTCCAATAGTTGTCCCTTCAGGAAAGGGAATTGTGGAAAGAAAATCAAAAATTAAAAAAAGAAAAAGAATCTCTGGAAGAGGAAAAATGAAAAGTAACATCTATCTTAGACTCTGTCTATCCTTTAGCCATCAAACTACTGTCCTGTAGGAAACCCTCCTCAGTCTATAGCATGTATTTCCAAGAACGATTTTATTCTTGGCGTTATTTCAATTGTGTTCTCAAGCCCCTCACGAAATTCCTGATGGCCCTAGTTTTTTATCAGTCTACAAGAACAACACTGAAATTCAAAATTTTCTCTGTGAATTTTATCTACATAACATGGTAGTGACCAATGTCCTTGATTTCTTGATCAACCTATTTGTGGGGGATTTTTAAATTAAAGCCTTTCATCAGATTGGAATCGAGATAATTTGGAGGCAAAGAAACATATAGTTTCAATAACACTGCTTAGTCCATCAGATTTTACATTCGCCCAACTCATCATATAGATGTCACCCTGTGGAAAACTTTAGATCATTGTACTATCAGGCAGGGGTTGGGGTGAATACTTCTCATATTTTGCTTCAGTGTATTATTGATTTTGAAAATTATAGTTAGGAGAATTTTGGGGCTACTTAGCAAGCTTGTGATAGGAGATGGAATACTTTAACCCGCCTTTGAAACATAGGGAGGTCCCTCTCTCTCCCAGAATTTGATCTAGAGCATATGCGGGGGTGATGCCCTCATCGCCATTATCAAACAAACTACAGAGAAAACTAGCCAGCAATACACTGATGAATGGGCAGGCCTCCAAGTGTGGCCACCACTCCTCTTAAGCCCTCTCACAACCTGGTAGAACAATGCAGCACAATCCCATGACAGTTTCACCACCTGGGTGGAAATTACCTCCAATACTCAGGGCTGTAAGAATACCAAAAAGCAATACGCTGATTAATTCGAGGAGTACGACATGGCTGACCAACTTGGAAGGAGAGTAGGGCACATATGAGTTGCATTAGGACATGCAACAGGTAAAGTAAGGGGGAAAATGATGAGTGCATTGTTTGGCTCATTTATATCATTTCTTTAGATCGGAAATACTCTTTGTGATATGACTTATGATTATATGGGGATGTTTTGTGTAGTCATATCTTAGTAGAATGATGCATTTTCCTTGCTATTATTTATGAAAACCGTTTATCCCATGAACCTCCTACTAACTGCCTTTATGAGATCAAATGTGATGATGTGTGTAGGGAATAATGGAAGTTACTTGTGGATAAGAAGCTCGAGTTTGAAGCATGCGATCAAGACTATTTCCATAGAATTGACCTATTACCTTGGGCTTGACTCTAATGGCCCGTAGGAATCTATGAATATTTGATGAACAGTGTTTAATGCCGCTTGATATGGTAGATCTTGTAACCAACATTATCTATATGAAGACTTTGTCTTCAGAACTTGAGTACCAATTTTTTGATTATCGAAGAAGATTATCTGCATATTGTTCTGGATTTGTTTTTGATATGTTATGAACTCATTTTAAAGTTAATGAAAGCTACAACATTTTGAGAATCAGAAGTTGTTGATCACTCTATCCCAAGGAAGAGCAAGGGCCCACTCAACCGAGGAGATACGAGGTTACTTTGAGTTTTACATGCATACAGTCCTTCGATTAGTTTTACTGCAATTGTCATTTGATGAGTTTTACATGCATACAGTCCTTTGATTATTTTTATTGCAATTTTCATTTGATGAGTTTTTCATGCATGCTTTGATTAACTATATCTACTTTCTCCATTACCGCTTTCGCTTAGAGTAGATGATTTTGTTATGAAAATCTAGTTCATGAATAGTCTTATTTTTTGATAAAAATTCAAGTTATTTAGTTGTGATTTAATTTTTTAAGAATAAGTGTGTGCATATTTTACTTTACAAGAGAAGATTATTTGTTGAAATCCCTTTCATTGTAAATAGTTAAATTCAGCCAGACTTGTATTTAATTTTCATAGATTTTAACCGTACTTCCTTAGAATAGTCACTAAAACTAAGCCACCCCCAACAAACTCAACATATAACTAGTTCTCCAGACTCCATTGCATATTACCTAGGACATGACCCTAGTTTAGAATAACACCGACAAATATTATGCCGGTTAAATGATTGGAAGAATACAATGACCCATTAGGTGGGGCACCCAACCCAAAATCCCTCCAAAACATGAAATAAACTCTTATATGAATTCTCCCCATAGTCACCTCATACAACACACTTAGGAAATTTACCCAAGAACCCAACAAGCATATCAAACATTCAAAAAAGCACATATACACACAATAAAAGAAGAACATTAACCAATAGTATAGCTCCTCCACTTCCATGGTAGAGCTTGATCCAAGAGTCCAACACCAAGCTCCTTCAATGCCACAAAATCACCAACAAGATCCAACCAAATCTACAAGCACTTCAAAATCCTCTAACTCCAAAAATTCAAGAGCAAAAAGAATGATTTAACCCCCAAACAAATAAAAGAATTTGAATAAATAGAAAAGGGAGAGAGGAGGGTGAGTGGCTCCATGTAGGATACCACATCACTCATCCTTAACTCCACCAAGTCAAACCTCAACCCTAATGCACCATAAATTGGTGGGTGAGAGGAATGACAAGTTACTTACACACACAATCCAAGCCCACACCCCCTAAGGACAAAATTAATTACATGAAAGAAAGTGCAATAAAATTTTACCTTTTGTCTTCCCAAAACACCTAATGGGGTCTATTTTTGACCCCCAACCCATAGGTAGGGTTGGCATAGCAATTTAAGAGGTGTGGGACAAGTTTAACTTGTCCCAAAAGCCTTCAAAATTGTCCCTTAAGGACAAATTCGAATTTTCATGAAGGGGTAGAGTGTACAACACTCAAGATCCCAAGCACTCAACTCACAACACAAAACCCAAGAGCCATCTAGTCTAATAAATGAATTCCTTTTAGTCACATCCATAATTAGTTTAGAACATGATTAAATTAACTTAAATAAGACACTTAAACCCATTAATGATAAAGGGAAAAATTACACCAAATTCAAAATAATTAATACAAAGAAATTACATCACTAAAAATCACATACTAACATTAAATAAAGGAAACTAAATAAAAGACAACACATAAACCCTTGGTCACAATTAGAGGTAATCCCCCATGGGAACCCCCTAACAATAATTCAAACACACACACACACACAACAAAATACATGTTTCCATGGTGACCCTTGTTGAATTCACCTAGCATTCCAATGTGGTTGGTCTCCAATCCCTCGTTGTTTGTTGTGAATATATTTACCTACAAAACACATAATACCTCCTTCGGCCTTGTGGCCGCATCAAAACATCCAAGATAAAATATGTAATATAAATCCACAATCATCTACATATGCATCAAATCATCATCTAGGCAATTACGATATCATTTACAATTTCTAACAACATCTCAATTCTACATTTCATTAGTATCAATAGGATCACAAAATTAGTTCAATTATCAAGGTCTACTCAGTGTGACGAAAATATCGCATGTCAAAAATATATATAACCATGTCAACAACATATCATCATCCATATCAAAATGTCTCTAAAAGTCCACACACATCATACTAAGAATCGAAAACCAACAATAGTCTCAGTATCTCCAACATCTAACATCATGCTAAGTCAGAATAATACAAAATGTCCATAAGCATAGTCAATAGTATAGAAATAAACAATAATGAATTTCGAAGGGAAGTGGGCACTACACATTGTAATACAACATGCACACTAATAATTTTCCAAGAAATTAGTAGTTTTAGTAATTTTAACATTATATTTTCCCCCAAGACATATATATAATCTGAGTTAACGAGAAATCAATTGGCTTTTGATTCTCCAGTTTGAGCCACTTTTGGTAGACGCTTTTCAATTATTACTATAAAATCTATTAAATAAATTATTACATTGAGAGAAATTCTTAGAGTGATATTTAGAGTTGGTGGTCAAGTGTAATTTCCACAAGTGTATTTATTTTTAATGGTCAATATAGTAAAAAATTAATTTTATTTATTAGAAGCTGTGCATCCATATACACACACATCAAACATTAAATGAAACTAAATGAAGAGAAATAAAAAGTAAATTAGAGGATAAAAAATTCATAGAGTGCAATTTTACATAGGATTTTTGTTTCCTCAAAGCCTTACTTTCTATACAACTGGACACAAGGCCCTATTGTTTTATGAAGCCTTTAGGATTTAAAGCCTATGGTTTGTAAAACAGAATGTTACAATCTCTAGGAAAGGAAGATTGTTTTAATTGTGTGCACCAAAGTGCATTGCGATAACCTGCCAAGTATTGTGATTATTGTGTGTGTGTGTGTGTGTGTGTGTGTGTGTGTGTGATTATTTCTTATCTATGTGCACATGTGTTTGTAGCAATAAAGTGTTGTGGACTTAACTACTAAAATTTATTCTATTATAGAGTAGTGTATATACAAAAATCAAGACCAATAGATTTTTGTAATTAAACCTCTACATTTATCTCAAAACCATAATCATTGTGAAGTTGTAAGGATAGTTCTTATGGAGGCATAAATCTAATTTTTTTCATCTAGTAATTAATATTTAACGTTTTCAATCAATGTGTAAGAAATTGATTAATCGCCACACATATCCTTCACAATAAATAGTTCCGGCCACTACATATCATTGAATTTTCAAAATAAAATTTCACATTATATAATTAATAACTATGAACAACTGGACATCATATCCATTAGATAGATTGCATCGTAGATAAGAAATCCACTATGTATAGAAAATTCATTATACATATTATTTGAAATCCAAAAATTTATTCTAAAATCCTTAATGGTCATATTTCCAAATCCACAAGTGACCAATAATATTATGTGTTATTTGATAAGGAAATATTGTCTCAACATACCACCGGTATATAATAAGACCCATTTAACCTATTCTAAGGACTTATCACCTAGAAATATTCAGCTATATAGGAGAACACAACAAAGCACACAATCACTAAATTTTGCTCTCAAGAATATTCAAATATCTCTAACTATACACACATCATTCACAATTATCTTATAACATTAAAATAGAAACATTACATGTCAAATATCATTGTTAAGTGTATGTGGCCCTAATATGGTCTTCATAAGCAAACAAGCATTTTTATATACATATTCCACACATTCACTAAGTAGAAAAATAAGGGGGTTAGATTCCTTTTTAGAGTATTGCAACATAGGGATTATGTTTTCGACACAATCCAAAATTTCTCAAATCCCTTATTGGGTGTCTTTGTAGATAATGATAATCATTGAGATCTAAAAACTAAATCAAGGTTACTTACACATTATAACGAACAAATAAAATTAACCAATTATTGAACAATGGGGAAGCAAAAACTATATATCAAGATAAAACATTGATGCAGTCTTAATGCCCCTCTATTGAATTCATCCTACATTTAGTTTCAAACCCCAAAAGTATCATTGCACTATGACATGGTTTAATCCTATATCAAGGTGATATGTTGTAATCAAAAAAATTTAATTGGGTCAAACCAAGTAATTGTGTCCCACTATTTTGTGCTTTTTTACCTTCATCAAAATAGTTCCCACAACAAAAACATGACAATACACATGTGAAATTACCAAACATGTATTTTTCATAGATTAAATATAACAAGGTCTAGGACATCAAAAGTTTACCTAAATTTCTTAAATTATTATATTATTTTACAAGATTTATTTACTAGTCGATTTGAAAATTTTCATTGCCACCAAGTGGTAAACAAATATATGTTATAGCGCAATTTTTTATTGTCCTTATAAATTTTAATTGAATGAATTTTATGCCATGGTATGATTTTAGGACTATGAATTCGCTTATTTGAGATTGTTTGCATTGAATAATATATGTTAATTACATTAACATGTTAATTTTCATATCACATTTTGTTGAACCCTAAAATTACATGCATCCTGTGGTTTTATGCCTTACCCTTAGCATATTTTTATATTTTCCCTAGGCTTTATGATGCCATGTTTTTTTCCATGATAGTAATGTCACTTATATTAAGTTTTTTATAAATCTACTAAATATTCGTTATATATCTCTTATTTAATTAGGAAAGAACTCCTAAGAGTATCTGTACACGACCACCAAATCCCTTATATTGTTGATATCCCAAAGTTTATAATAACCATTTTAGTTGGCATATAAATCCCATCAATGAATCCATCTCTCAATCAGATATGATCCCATCAAGTGTTCTTTTAAACATATGCATATGAATGCAAGCAATTATAATATGTATATTCAATAATTATATTTTCTAGAAATACATATTGACACATTTTTCATAGTAATCTCCAAATTCATGTGTTTGTAATCCATCTATTTATCATAAAACTTATCTATAGTCTTAAAACCCTAAATTCCCATGATCCAAAACTCCTTATTTTATAAATTTCTCCATCAAGATACTATAAAACAAGATACAAGGCATATAGAATGACAAAGTGAAGTCACACACCTAATATTATATTTTGAATCATTTAAAATACATGCCACATGAATAGGGATTGGGGTATATACATGCTCAAATACAAGTCTTAAGGGTCATACCAAAATCCCAAATCAAAGTATCAATGAACATACCTTCATCTTTATTCATAATAACTAGATAAATAAATGGTATGGCTAAATCCAAACTAGATATGCAATGTAACTATCTATATTGAGGTAAAGATCCTTACAGATCTATGCTCTATATGCATGTATTATGACAACCAGCTCTCTATCATATCAATATATAGGGGTTTAGTTCACTATATAGGGCACTTTCTTTGGGCGCCAGTTTATAGAAACTATGTTTCTAATCAACTAAAATTTTGTAAAAATTTTAATGATACACTCCCATCTAGATTGCACATGGCTATTAGTTTTGTATTCACAAGAAAATAGGATTATTCTTGACACATTGACAATTTTTCTATATATCTACAATTATATGTGCATGAAAATGAAGTCATGTCTCGAGGATTTTTAGAGAAGTATCATAGATGTTTCTGTAACACCCACAAAATTCTACTCTCAAATCAAAATAGAAACTAATAATTTAATAGTCTAAATTATGGTTATTTTTTTCTAAAAGGGTTTGCAAGGTTAGACATTAACCATAATTAATAAATTTCTTGGTTAAGTTCTTTCTACACAAGATTGTGAAAATTAGAATTTAAATTAGTTGTAATGGAGAAATATTCCTCCATTCTTCTCTTCATATTTTAGTTTACTAAGTGGAAGGTTTTTGATGATTTTAGAGATTCTCATTGACAATTTTTTCACTTGTACAAAAATGGGAATTAATTAATGATTAAGTGAAATTGAAATTCTTAGCTATAGCTATGTGTGTTGTTACAAAATGTAACAAATCACATAGTCTACAATTTCATGATACCTTCAGCAAAAGAACACAAGGGCCCCAAAGGATAGTTGTGTTGTCTTGATGAAGACACTGAATTACAGAGTAGGTGAAGTGTTAAGTTTTGGGACAACAAACATAGGTACAGATTATAGAAATCAGAGTTCATTACTGAATGTTATAGGTTCTCATTAATGTTCTTTCCTTCATGTTTAAGACATTCAATTAAATGACTGAGTTGTTTAGTTCATCATACAATCCATACAAAAAGCTGAAATGCGTAGAAAGAAATATACAACTCATTTATAGAATTCAATGTTTTATTCATAAGGAATTTTCAAATGTTTCCCACACAAGCCGTGGGATGTAACTGAAAAGTAAAGTACAACTACTGAAATAAAAGGTACACATGCATGAAAGAGAAAGTAAAGGAGTATGAGTGAACCCATCATTGCCTTGGGGTTTCTTTCTTTGATTGAAACATCTCCATTTCTAGCTTCTTCTTCATCTCCATTGTAGAAGCCACTATACCTGAAAAGAAGAAAAAGGATAACTATCAGTTATGAGCTCAAGGATCAATTCATATTCCTAGACTATCCTAATTTGTGCATATGAATCTCTAATAATAGGAGATATATTCTACTTGAAGATCAAACTGCATACATGCTTTATTCACCTAGAAAGAAGAAAGAGAAAAGAAGAGAAGAACATGGACATAAGAGAGGCCAAAAATCCTAAGTATTTTTCTAACTATTTTCCTAAGTGTGTAGGTACAAGTTGCAGCCAGGAAGAAATAGACAAGTCATAAGTACATGTTGGAAAGAAGGAAGAATGTAACTCAAAATTTCAGTAACTATTTTGAAATGGAAGAAGTTACAGAAAGAAGAGAGACTGGAAGATAGAAGCACATGTTTTAGCCTACAACTAAAGAAGAAGAATCAAATTTCAAGAAGTTGAAGTTAACTAGAAAGAAAAGATTACAGCTGAAAAGGAATGAAAAGAAGATTCTAGGAAAATTTTGACAAGGGCTTCGCCATGTAAAATGGACATTTACAACTCTTCATCATGTTGTTTTCAACTATCACATGCTTTAAAAGGATTATGTAAATTAAGTAAAGTGATATAGAAAATTAGAAAAGCATTGCATGATCATAAATGAACAATTATGATGTTTCAACTTTCAATTACCAAATCAGCTTCAATGAAGTGTTATTTTTGTATTTTGAATTAGAAAATACAACTACTATGCTGGAAATGGAAGGAAGAAAGAATTCTAAAAAAAAATTTTTCCAGGGCTTTGCCATGTAAAATCAACTTTTAAATTTTCCAGCATGCCATAAATACTACTATCAAGGAAATAAAAGCATCTAAGTAAAAGAAACAAGTTCTGAGTATTTCAACAAAGCATTTGAATCAAGGCTTATGCCTGAAAATGGTGTTATAGAAGATGAAGAATTGTTTACAATTTCACAGAAAGCCACTTACAAGATTACAAAGGACCATTTAAGAATTTGAAATAAAGAAATACAAAAGAATGCAAGTTCAGACTTTCATTTTATAGATTATCAAATTCAGAGATTTTTTTGCATCTAAAGTAAACAAGTATTTCATACTATCAAGAACAATAAGGAAGCATGTAGAACATCATCACCTACTCTAGGAAAAGATCAAACTCAAAGTAGAAAGGATAAATTGTGCATCAGATCATCATATTCAGAATACAAAGTAAATACCCACACAAATGGCTCTCATATCCAAGTTAAAGAGTTGTAGAAAAGTCAAACAATCAGATATCAAGTCTCAAAAGGAAAGGATACAAATCTTTAGCAAGGTTCCAACCCAGAAAGGATTTGATTCAAGACACTATATACTCAAAAAAGCATAGAGGAATGGTTGAGTAATTAGTGTAATATGAGATCCCAAATCTAGGTATTAGAGTCAAACAATACAGATGTAGTTTTGAGCAAGGTAACACTTCATTTTTCTTTCAAAAGAACTAATATATTGTAGTCTCAAGATGATGGCAGAACCAGTTTCTGAGTTTGGAGGAGTCATAAGGTACAAGAAATGTAATAAGTGAAGGAAACTATCAAAGTGAAACCACTGTTCTAGTTCTGAATGATAAGTAAAAGAAAATTTCATTATTAGAACAGAGCTCCAGAATAGAGGTAAATACTCAGAGAATAAGAAAACTACTTTATGGATGATACAAGAAATTGAAGTGAATATAAAGCCATCTATACAAAAGAATGAGAACACCCAAATGAATTTTGAGCTCAAAAATACAAAGCTTCAGAAATCAGAATAAGAGACAGAACTCACCAATTAACATCAAGTTGTCAAGTCCTCAGAGAACCATCAAATTTAGGAAAAAAATGATAACCTAAAATAGGTTTCGACTCAAACGACCATGGATGAACCACAAAAACCTAGTAAATATAGAGAGAGAATGGTTATTAACATTTCTCGAAGAACAAAGTGAAAATGACAAAACAACGATCAGTTACCATGTTCAGAGATCAAAACTTACCCTTCTCATCAAACAATGGTGGCCATAAGACCCAGAGAGAGCTCGAGTTAAGACGAGTGGCCAACAAACCTTAAAAAATCTGAGCTTAGAGCTTCATCGATGGTGGCCAATAAAGAAACCAAAGACTTCAAAATATATAGAGCCGAACAACAAAGATACATATCCAATCAAGCTCGGAGAACAGAATGCAGAGGGGTTGGGTTTCAAAGTTACCCATAATGGAAAAGTTCAGAGCTTCACAAAGCAACCAACAAATGGCATCAAAAAATTTTTTTCAGGGCTTCACCCGCATCACCAAAAAACCAAATGAAGTGATCATTATGGGTCGAAGTCACCTTTTAGCATGCAAACTCGAGAGACGAGTCAACAGGACTCAACCACGGTTCAAGATCAATGACCACAAATCAGAAGGACAAAGATCAAGGGCCAAGGATCAAGCTCCAGGCTCAAAACAATTAACTACAATCAATCCCACCAACCACATTCAATGCATAGTCAGAAACCCTAACCGTGAGTCCAAATATCGATGGCCTTAGATCTCAAAGTACACAGATCGGTGGTTTAAAATCATCACCAAATTTCCAAAAAGACTCAACCCGAGTTAGGTTTCCACCAAAAAATGCATGAAGGGTGAGTCACCATGGAGAAGGGGCCAGCCCACATCATCGATTAAAACAAAATCATTGCAATGACTTTCAAAGTCTAACCATAGTGTATGCTCTCAATAATTCAAATGCCGACCAAATCATGCCATCAATGATCACGAAAAGGTGAATTTTAAACTATACACTATCAAATATGCAAAGGCACAAAGATATACATGCATGTATTTATCAAAAGGTGGTAAAGCTATATTATGGCATGTGTAATGTCAAAATGGTCACCCTTTTATATTTTCTAAGTCCACAAGGGTGGCCAAACCATGGTAAAGTGCAAATGTGGTCCCTAGAGAAGGAGTTAGAGATGATTTGTAGTATGTCACTTTTGTGACCATTAGAAGCCAAAGGGATGTCAATATCAGAGCATGTGCACATGGGCAGGTGGTCCCCATGATGGATGTTTATACTTTGCAAATATTACAATTATTGTAATTATTTGTTCTTGCACAAGGGGTTATTTTTGCATGCTTCACAAGAGGTCAGAACAGAGAAGGAGACAAAGTTGCATGCTCATGAAGGAGACTTGCCCAGCAAGCAAAAACTTATTATTAACAAATTATTCACCCAACCTTATTAAAAATAGAATAGTCAACTTCAGTTGACTGAGATGTAATCAAAGGCTATTAATGCCTCTTGTACTAGTTTGTATTATTTTATCCCTTTATTTATTATTAAATAAAGGATAAAAATAGGATGCATGGGCGAGTACAAGCCTTAGGCTATTTTTAGGAAGGGTGGGTAAATTAATTTTTCTATATATTGTGTGCCTTTACAAAGCACAAGGAGGAATTTTTGGATATAGGAGTACTGAAGCAATTTTTTCCAATTTTGCCTTCTGAGTGTGAAGTATTTTCTACCTTCCCAATCACTTACAAGTCTTGTGTATGTTTCTATTAGTCTTGTGAATGCAAATTCCTTGATTAATCATCTTACCCTGTTGTAAAATTAGTAGTTTTTACATGATATTAATGTGCATGTTTAGCTTAGTAGTATTGTTGTGATAATCTCCCTCAATACCTCCAAGTGTTTTCCCTTGATATTCTAGCAGAAGAACTGTTGGTTCATGCATCAAGAATCCTTTCACATATCAATTGTGCATAGACTCAGTCAAAGCCCTCATATAAATTTGGTGTATCACCTTAGTTTTAATTACTTTACAGTCATCTTTTACCCTTAAAACCCAGAAGTAGTTTAGGATACATCAACAAGGAACTAGCCTTTATACTCGGAGACTCACCTCAAAATAGGTATACCCACTGAGGTGTTTCCATTGTATCTACGAAAGAGAGAGATCAAATTTTGCAAGCTTAGAAAACCTGTAGCCATCTCTCTATAAGGTGCACTTTGAGAGATAATAGTTTTGGCATGCCGGTGGGACCATGAATCAGATATCTACGTGTAAGTTATGATAGATCCATAACAGATTTACAGTAGTTAC
Organism: Taxus wallichiana var. yunnanensis; assembly: GCA_018340775.1. Lineage (NCBI taxonomy): Eukaryota > Viridiplantae > Streptophyta > Pinopsida > Cupressales > Taxaceae > Taxus > Taxus wallichiana. The sequence goes on along the minus strand of CM031236.1, from coordinate 632,040,542 downwards.
AAAGTCACTTTGGGAGCAAGCTGCAACAATTTATTCTAAATATTTTAAGATCTTTTGGTGACTCGTTAAGTTGATATCAGACTAGTATTGCAACATGTTCCATGCCTAAAGTGACTATGAGATCATCGGTAAGAGGAATTCCTCCTGAGTTTGTTTCTTTACCTTTGAATTCTACTAGAAGGAGAAGAGTTGGTAATACTTTACCTTATAATAGACCTGGTTTTGACAACCCTCCTCCTGATATTCCTTCACCATGTATCAATTTCTCTATTAACATCCCAGTTTTCAAATGGCTATTCAACCTCAAGGAATTTTGTGACCTTTACTAATGGCAGCCCATTAGTAATCCCTAGTTTACCATGACATCCCTAATGCTGCCATGAAAATTTTGCCATCATTCATGGGTGAAAATCAAGGTTACACCTGTTGAACATATCAAAGATGTTGCAGCCATATGTGTAGTCCATAATATTACTCATGAAGATGTAGCTTTAAGACTTTTAGCTACATCTTTTAAAGGGCAAGCCTTGCAATGGTATAGAAACCTAGAAATTGGAAGCATAAGAACTTGGGATGACTTAGGTGAAAAATTGTTGAAACAATTCTAGGATAATTCAGATCATTTGTCTCTCATTGAACAATTATCTACTATTAAAAGAGCCCCTCATGAGTACATGTCAGCTTCAACATCCATTTTTCTAGGACTTGGGAAAGAATCCCAACAAGTGTTAAGCCTCAAGTTGACCATGCTTTTCTTTATTACCTCAGAGCTTTGAATAGTGATATTTCAGCTATGATTCAATCTATGGGAGGTAATACTCTTCCGGATGCTTATGATATTGCTATAAAAGCTGAAAACAACCTTATTCAAGATGGAAAATTGGCACCAAGGCCTTCAATGCCTTTTTTGGTAGATTTAGCACCTATTCCTCAACCTATTACAATCATAGAACCTATTGTTGTAGCCCCATCAGATGATGTATTTAAAGCTTTGTAGACTATGGGGAATAAGTTAACTTCAATTGAAAATAGAATTGCATTACCTAGCAGACCCTATCAGGCTCCTTATCAGCAAAATCAACAGAATCAACAAAATAGGTAGCCCTATCAACAGAATCAAAATTATAGGTAGCCTTACCAAGCAAAGGCAATTTGACCCAAAGGCTCCTAGTTCATCTAACACTTTAGTCCCAGTTAATATGGCTATGAAAAGTGGTGTCAACCTTGCAATCAACCTCATTCAATCTGTAAGTTGCCCAAATGATTTTTATGAATCTGAATCTTGTTGCACAACCTCAATCTAAAACATTGTTCATGCCTCAAATGGAGGGTGGGTAGTAAGAAACTCATGTTTAGAAAGCACCTGAACAGAATTTAGTCAGTTTCAATGAGGAGGATTTCATTGCAGTCACTACTAGGGCTCAAGGAAAAGTTATTGAAAGTCAAAAACAACAAAATAGGCCTATCACTGCCTACTATCACTGATAAGACAACATCTACAGTCCCAAAGTCAACCAACAATCTTGTTGTTCCTAAAAAAAACAAGTGTTCCAGTTGATAAAGGCCATCAAAAAACAACTACATGCCTGATCCAAGAAGATTTTTATACCTTAGATATCCAAGGCGCTGAAGCAGAATCAATTTTTGCTAAAGCTTACTCTAAGATAGTTGAATCCATCTCTAAAATTGTTGCTTCTTTTAACATTGTTGATATAATGAAAAATCATAACATTAACATCTCAATGTGGGATGCTCTAAGTATTCCTGGACAAAAGATTTACTTTCTCATGAACTAGCTAAGCTGCAGATTTCTTCAAATATAGATAGAAAAGGAAGTTCAAAAGGCAGACATGGTCCTTGGAATGTTTGAACAAGACCACATTAAAGAAGTTAAGTGGATGGTTTAGAAATTTTGAATGCTCATGACATCAAGAAGCCACCACCATTTTATTTGTCATTGATTATTGGAGAACATCTAGTTCATAATTGCATGGTGGACAATGGTACAAGTAGCACAGTTATGCCAAAAGCAATTGTAGAAAAATTGGGTCTGCAGTATGAGCCTACAGAAAGGAGTGTCTTATAGCTTGATGGAACTGCAACCAATACAGTTGGTGTAATCAAAAATTTAGAGGTGACGTTACATGCTTTCCCAAATGTTTCTATTCTATAAGATGTTATTGTTGTAGATTTGCCCCCATACTTTGCTTTATGCTTATCTAGAGACTTTACAACAAAAATAGGAGGTTATCTTTCTTCATATTGGTCTTTCTTGTTTTTCACTACTCATTACGGCACCAAAGTTACTATCAATTTAGAACCATTGGCCAGATTTCACATTGAGCCTCACTCTCTAAATGTGGTGGCTAATTATTTAGCCTTAGATCAATTCTGACTTTGATGAGGTAGCTCAGTTTCAACATTAGATGGTGTTTCTAACATGTTTATGGATGAAAAAATAGTGGAAGAACATGCTCATGATCCTTTTAAGGAAGTTGAAGAACACTTGTTTGGTGTGTATTGTATGCATGAAGAAAATACACCACTTCCCTTATTGTCCAAAATAGAAGATTCAGCAGAAGGGATTTGGAAGCTTCATTTTGATGGAGCTAAGAACAAGAAAGGATAGGGAGCAGGTTTGATGCTCACTTCCCCAACAAATGAAAGGTATTTCTCAACTTTGAGTCTCAATTTCCATGTACTTGTAATGTAGCTGAATACGAAGCATTAATTCATGGCTTACTTTGGGCCAGAAAGAGAGGTATCAACACGTTACGAGTCTTTGGTGACTCTGAGTTGGTTATCAACCAAGTGAAGAACTTTAATGTTTGTAAGAATCCATTAATGAAGTCTTACAGACATAGAGTTTTAGACTTAATGGAAGATTTCAATGCTATTAATATTTAGTCTATTCCTAGAACTGAAAACAAGCATGCAGACAGACTTGCAGTCAGTTGGTGCTAGTTTTGAAGTGTTGGAACAGATAGAAAACAATAAAATTCAGCCCCATATTAAACTAATTTTCAGGCCCTCTATACCTGATAATGATTTAAATTGGAATTTTTTGAAAATGATGATCAAATCTATAGGTTTTTACAGCAAGAAGCTGAATTTTTCTATAGTAAATCAAGATAAATTACAACATTTATACGGTGACCAGATTGTTCAACTAAAGACAAATAAATTACCTCGAGGTCTTGTCACATTGGAGGACATCTTCAACACTGACGATTAGTTAAGAAAGGTCAAGACTAAAATGTCAACCCATGTTGATAATTATGAAGAGATCTCGGTTGATGAAGGGAAAAAGCTATTTCTTGGAAAGGTATGTTCCTTAGCTGAAAAATAGTCATTTATTGATCTTTGCAAGGAATTTAAAGATGTTTTCACTTGGAAATACCAAGACCTAAAAGGATTTGATCCTAGTTTAGCACAACATACAATCGAGTTGTAGCCAAATTCTAAACCTGTTAGACAAAAACAGAGGCCTGTAAATCCCAAAATAGAGCCTCTAATGAGGAAAGAATTATCTAAGTTGATTGAATCAGGTATTATCTTTCCAGTTAAGCATTCAAGTTGGGTAGCCAATCTTGTTCTGTTAGGAAGAAGAATGGTGAAATCAGACTATGTGTAGATTTCAAGAGATCTTAATAAGGCTTCATTAAAAGATCATTACCCACTCCCAAATATGGATCAGATTTTAAGAACAATTTCTTAGTGTGACATAACATATTATCTCTCCTAGATGGTTATAGTGGATATAATCAGATTTTAGTCCGGGAAGAAGATAGATATAAAATAACTTTTACCACCAAGTGGGGTACTTATGCTTACAAAAGGATGCCTTTTGGTCTTTCAAATGTCGGTGTAATGTTTCAACATGCAATGGACATGGCTTTCTAGAGCTTGTTAAATAAATGCATCCTGGTTTATTTAGATGACATTACCATGTTCTCGAAAAATCTAGAAGAACACCTAATACATCTAAGGTAGACCTTTTAGTTATGCAGATAGTTTGGGATATCTTTGAATCCACTTAAGTCTATCTTTTCAGTACATCAAGGTAAATTACTTGGTCATATTGTTTCCAAGAAAGGATTAGTAATTGATCCTTTCATGATTAAAGCCATATCACAACTATCATTGCCTCATCATAAGAAGGCATTATAAAGTTTTTAGGAAAAATCAACTTTGTTAGAAGATTTGTTCTAGATTTTGTAGCATTGGTTAAACCACTCACAACTATGCTAAAAAAAGAGAAAACTTTCTCTTGGACCAGTGAAGGGAGAGAAGGTTTTGAAGCAATCAAAATAGCTATCTCTCAGGCTCCTACTCTTGCAAATCCAAATTTTGATAAATATTTTACAATGTATGCACTTGTAGGAGATGAAACAATCTCAGCTATTCTAACTCAAGTTAATGATGAGAATATTGAGCAGCCAATTACTTTCTTTGGACAAAGTTTGCATGATTATGAAACAAGGTACACATTTCTTGAAAAATAAGTACTTTTAGTAGTTAGAGGACTAAAGAATTTTAAGTACATGCTTTCAAACAATAAAATTCATGTTCTTGTTTCTCATCCAAGTGTGAAAGCTTTCTTGTTAAATAAAGAATTGAATGAGAAAAGGGAAGGCTAGATAATGAAGGTTATGGAATATGATGTTGATATCCGGGTTGTTAAGATAGTTGAGGGAAAGGTTTATGTGAACATCTAATTGCTGATATGGAAAAACAACAAGCTGTAGAACCCAAAGATTCAAAACAACATGCTGAAATTATGTATCAACAATCGAACACCATGGTCCAACAAGAAAATCAGCAACCTGAACTTGCTCAAGAGATTCATGAATCAAGGTGGATGACTGATTTGGTTAATTACTTACAACATGGCACCTATCCAGGAAGGTATGGACAAAAATAAATGAAGATATTTTAGGTTACAAGTTGTTCCCTATCTCTTTGTTGATAGTGTGTTGTTCAAAAGGGATATAAATGGAATCTTGTTGCGATGTGTTGACTATGATAAAATTTAGAAATTACTATCAGAATTCCATGAAGGACCTATAGGAGGTCACTTCTCAACACGTACCACAACCTTAAAAATTATGAAAGTTGGTTACTATTGGCCTAGCATATTCAAGGACTGTTTTGAATGGATTAGAAAATGTAAGAAATGTGCTTTCTTTGTTGGAAAAGAACATTTAGCTTCACTACCTTTACTGACCTATCTCAGTTGATCAACCTTTTATGTAAGTGGGGTCTTGACTTTATTGGCATGATAAACCCACCTTCATCACAAGGACATAAGTGGATCTTAACTGCTACAGATTATTTTACACGATGGACTGAAGCAATAGCCTTGAAGGATGCTAATGAAGCTTTGATACTATCCTTTTATGAAGGTATAGTCTACAGATTTGGTGTTTTGAAACTATCATATCAGATAATGCTTTAGCATTTCTTGGTGCTAAAGATAACAGATTGGGTTGTCAACCATGGAATTTACTTAAGTTCTTCATCTAATTATTATCCACAAGGTAATGGCTTAGCTAAAAGTACTAACAAGAACATTTTAAGGATCATTAGAAGAACACTCAAAGATAATCAAAGAGCTTGGCATCTGATGTTGAATTCAACACTTTGGGCTAATAGGGTGACTCCTAAAAGATCAGTTGGCAATTCACCATACAAACTTGTGTACGGAAAAGAAGCAAGAATGCCTATTTTAGTTGAGTTACTGCATTGGATTTCTACATCAAATGGAGCTACTTGAGAATGAACCATTACAAGTTTGTTATGCTAGATTTAATGGAATTACAAGAGCTAAGAGATAAAGCTCATTTGAATATGGAAAAGAATCAAAAACAAATGAAGAAGACTTTTGACAAGAAAGCCAAATTCAGAATCTTCAATGAAGGAGATATTGTGTTAAAGTGGGATATTGATCATGCAAAAGCCTAGGAAGACACATGAAGTTTGATACAATCTGGAGTGGCCCTTACATGATTTCAGCTTACAAAGAACACAATGCTTTTCACTTTTGAAGTTGAATGGAGAGGAACTTCCCATTCCTATGAATGGTATGTTTCTCAAACACTATTATTGAAAATCTTACAGTGATTGTTAGAGTAGGATTTCCCTTCAATAAGTGTAGTCCTGCATTGCATTTTTTCAATTCAATAAGTGCATTCGTGCATGTGATCTAGTTTACCAAGATCCTTTCCTAGTTTTAGTTTCCATTTTGGAAGGGTTGGACCTTTCGGAAAAGGAAAATTTTGGTTACATGTTTGGACTCCATGCCCAATGGACAAGAGCAAGGCACTAATCTATAAGCTAGCAGACAACTTTCCCATAGATCACTAGAAATGTTGACAATTTTTGCACTTGTGCAAAAATGGGCAACTCAAAACTTTGTCATTATGATGAAAGTCATTGGTGAAGTATACCTAAGCTAAGGAAGTTTTGATGTTATTGGTTACTGCTGAATTAATTAATGATTAAGTGAAATATAGCTATGTGTGTTGTTACAAAACGTAACAGATCACATAGTCTACAATTTCATGATACCTTCAACAAAAGAACACAAGGGCCCCGAAGGACAGTTGTGTTGTCTTGATGAAGACATTGAATTATAGAGTAGGTGAAGTGTTAAGTTTTGGGACAAAAACATAGGTACAAATTGCGTAGAAATAGAGTTCATTTCTTGAATGTTTTAAGGTTCTCATTAATGTTCTTTCCTTCATGTTTAAGACATTCAATTAAATGACTGAGTTGTTTAGTTCATCATATAATCCATACAGAAAGCTGAAATGTAGAAAGAAATATACAACTCATTTACAAAATTCAATGTTTTATTCATAAGGAATTTTCAAATGTTTCCCACACAAGCCATGGGATGTAACTGAAAATAAAGTACAACTACTGAAATAAAAGGTACACATGCATGAAAGAGAAAGTAAAGGAGTATGAGTGAACCCATCATTTCCTTGGGGTTTCTTTCTTTGATTGAAACATCTCCATTTCAGCTTCTTCTTCATCTCCATTATAGAAGCCACTGTGCCTAAAAAGAAGAAAAGGATAACTATCAGTTACATGAGCTCAAGGATCAATTCATATTCCTAGACTATCCTAATTCATGCATATGAATCTCTAATAATAGGAGATATATTCTACTTGAAGATCAAACTACATACATGCTTTATTCACTCAGAAAGAAGAAAAGAGAAAAGAAAAGAAGAACATGGACATAAGAGAGGCCAAAAAGCCTAAGTATTTTCTAACTATTTTCCTAAGTGTGCAGGTACAGGTTGTAGTAGAAGAAATAGACAAGTCATAAGTACATGTTAGAAAGAAGGAAGAATGTAACTCAAAATTCAGTAACTTTTCTGAAATGGAAGAAGTTATAGAAAGAAGAGAAACTGGAAGATAGAAGCACATGTTTTAGCCTACAACTAAAGAAGAAGAATCAAGATTTCAAGAAGCTGAAGTTAACTGGAAAAAAAAGATTACAGCTGAAAAGGAATGAAAAGAAGATTTTGGGAAAATTTTGACAGGGCTTCGCCATGTAAAATGGACATTTACAACTCTTCATCATGTTGTTTTCAACTATCACATGCTTTAAAAGGATTATGTAAATTAAGTAAAGTGATACAAAAAAGTAGAAAAGCATTGCATGATCAGAAATGAATAATTATGATGTTTCAGCTTTCAATTACCAAATCAGCTTCAATAGAAGTGTTATTTTTATATTCTGAATCAAGAAAAATACAACTACTATGTTGGAAATGGAAGGAAGAAAGAATTTTGAAAAAAAATTTTGCAAGGCTTTGCCATGTAAAATCAACTTTTTAAATTTTCCAACATGCCAAAAATACTACTATCAAGGAAAAAAAGCATCTAAGTAAAAGAAACAAGTTACAATATTTCAACAAAGCATCTGAATCAAGGCTTATGCCTGAAAATGGTGTTACAACAAGATGAAGAATTGTTTACAATTTCTAGAAAGCCACTTACAAGATTACAAAGGACCATTTCAGAATTTGAAATAAAGAAATACAAAAGAATGCAAGTTCAGACTTTCATTTTATAGATTATCAAATTCAAGAGATTTGTTTTGCATCTAAAGTAAACAGTATTTCATACTATCAAGAACAATAAGGGAAGCATGTAGAACATCATCACCTACTCTAGGAAAAGATCAAACTCAAAGTAGAAAGGATAAATTGTGCATCAGATCATCATCTTCAGAATACAAAGTAAATACCCACACAAATGGCTCTCATATCCAAGTTAAAGAGTTACAGAAAAGTCAAAAAGTCAGATATCAAGTCTCAAAAGGAAAGGATACAAATCTTTAGCAAGGTTCCAACCCATAAAGGATTTGAGTCAAGACACTATATACTCAGAAAAGCATAGAGGAATGGTTGAGTAATCAAGTGTAATATGAGATCCCAGATCTAGGTATTAGAGTCAAACAATATAGATGTAGTTTCGAGCAAGGTAACACTTCATTTTTCTTCAAAAGAACTAATATATATAGTCTCCGGATGATGGCAGAACCTAGTTTCGATTTTGGAGAGTCATAAGGTACAAGCAATGTAATAAGTGAAGGAAACTATCAAAGTGAAACCATTGTTCTAGTTCTGAATGATAAGTAAAAGAAAATTTCATTATTAGAACAAAGCTCCAGAATAGAGGTAAATACTCAGAGAATAAGAAAACTACTTTATGGATGATATAGGAAATTGAAGTGAATATAAAGCCATCTATAGCCAAAATGAGCACCCAAAATGAATTTTGAGCTCAAAAATACAAAGCTTCAAAAATCAGAATAAGAGACAAAACTCACCAATTAACATCGAGTTGTCAAGTCCTCAGAGAACCATCAAATTCAGGGAAAAAATGATAACCCAGAATAGGTTTCGACTCGAACGACCATGGATAAGCCACAAAAACCCAATAAATATAGAGAGAGAATGGTTATTAACATTTCTCGAAGAACAAAGTGAAAATGACAAAACAATGATCAGTTACCATGTTCAGAGATCAAAACTTACCCTTCTCATCAAACAATGGTGGCCATAAGACCCTGTAGAGAGCTCAAGTTAAGACAAGTGGCCAACAAACCTTCAAAAAAAGTTGAGCTTTAGAGCTTCATCAATGGTGGCCAATAAAGAAACTAGAGACTTCAAAATATATAGAGAAAAAAAGATACATATCAATCAAGCTCGAAGAACAAAATGCAGAGGGGTCGGGTTTCAAAGTTACCCATAATGGAAAAGTTTAGAGCTTCACAAAGCAACCAACAATGGCATTAAAAAAAAATTTTTTTCCAGGGCTTCACCCGCATCACCAAAAAAAAATGAAGTGATCATTATGGGTCGAAGTCACCTTTTAGCATGCAAACTCGAGAGATGAGTCAATAGGACTCAACCACGGTTCAAGATCAACAACCAAAAATTAGAAGGACAAAGATCAAGGGCAAGGATCGAGCTCCAAGCTCAAAACAATTAACTACAGTCAATCCCACCGACCACATTCAATGCATAGTTAGAAACCCTAATCGTGAGTCCAAAGATCGACGGCCTTAGATCTCAAAGTACATAGATCGGTGGTTTAAAATCATCACCAAATTTCAAAAAAAGACTCAACCTGAGTTAGGTTTCCACCGACAAAACGCATGAAGGGGTGAGTCACCGTGGAGAAGGGGCCAACCCACATCATCAGATTAAAACAAAATCATTACAATGACTTTCAAATTCTAACCATAGTGTATGCTCTCAATAATTCAAATGCTCGACCAAATCATGCCATCAATGATCACCGAAAAGGTGAAATTTTAAACTATACACTATCAAATATGCAAAGGCTGCAAAGATATACATGCATGTATTTATCAAAAGGTGGTAAAGCTATATTATGGCATGTGTAATGTCAAAATGGTCACCCCTTTTATATTTTCTAAGTCCACAAGGGTGGCCAAACCATGGTAAAGTGCAAATGTGGTCCCTACTAGAGAAGGAGTTAGAGATGATTTTCAGTATGTCCTTTTAGACCATTAGAAGCCAAAGGGATGTCAATATCGAGCATGTGCACATGGGTAGGTGGTCCCCATAATGGATGTTTATACTTTGCAAATATTACAATTATTGTAATTATTTTGTTCTTGCACAAGGGGTTATTTTTGCATGCTTCACAAGAGGTCAGAACAGAGAAGGAGACAAAGTTGCATGCTCATGGAGAGAGACTTCCAAGAAAAAAAGTTATTATTAACAAATTATTCACCCAGCCTTATTAAAAATAGAACAACTCAACTTAGTTGACTGAGATGTAATCAAAGGCTATTAATGCCTCTTGTACTAGTTTGTATTATTTTATCCCTTTATTTATTATTAAATAAAGGATAAAAATAGGATGCATGGGTGAGTACAAGCCTTAGGCTATTTTTAGGAAGGGTGGGTAAATTAATTTTTCTATATATTGTGTGCCTTTGCAAAGCACAAGGAGGAATTTTTGGATATAGAGTATCTTGAAGAAATTTTTCCAGTTTTTGCCTTCTGAGTGTGAAGTATTTTCTTCCTTCCCAATCACTTAGTCTTGTGTATGTTTCTATTAGTCTTGTGAATGCAAATTCCTTGATTAATCATCTTACCCTATTACAAAATTTAGTAGTTTTTGCATGATATTAATGTGCATGTTTAGCTTAGCAGTATTGTTGTGATAATCTCCCTCAATACCTCTAAGTGTTTTCCCTTGATATTCTACAGAAGAACTGTTGGTTCATGCATCAAGAATCCTTTCACATATCAATTGTGCATAGACTCAGTCAAATCCCTCATATAAATTTTGTGTATCACCTTAGTTTTAATTACTTTACAGTCATTTTTTACCCTTAAAACCCAGAATAGTTTAGGATACATCAACAAGGAACCGGCCTTTATACCGGAGACTCACCTCAAAATAGGTATACCCACAGACCTGAGGTGTTTCCATTATATCTACGAAAGAGAGAGATCAAATATAGAGCTCCGAGTAGAGGTAAATACTCAGAGAATAAGAAAACTACTTTATGGACGATACAGAAATTAAAGTCAATATAAGGCCATCTACACCAAAATGAGCACCCAAATGAATTTTCAGCTAAAAATACAAAGCATTAGAAATCATAATAAGAGAGAGTAACTCACCAATTAACATTGAGTTGTCAAGTCCTTAGAAAAAATGATAACCCGTAATAGCTTTTGACTTGAATGACCATGGACGAGCCATAAAAACCTAGTAAATACAAAGAGAGAACATTTATCAACATTTCTTTAAGAACAAAGTGAAAATGAAAAAACAACGATCAATTACCTTGTTCGAGATCAAAACTTACCCTTCGCATCAAAAAATTGTGGCCATAAGACCCTGTAGAGAGCTCAAGTTAAGACGAGTGTCCAACAAACCTTCAAAGAATCTGAGCTTTAAAGCTTCATCGATGGCAGCCAATAAAGAAACAAGAGACTTCAAAATATATAGAGCTAAACAACAAAGATACATATCCAATAAAGCTTGGAGAACTGAATGTAGAGAGATCGGGTTTCAAAGTTACCCCTAATGGAAAAGTTCAGAGCTTCATAAAGCAACCAAAATGGCATCTATTTTTTTTTTTTGTCGGGAGTTTCCTCATCACCAAAAAACCAAATGAAGTGATCATTATGGGCCAAAGTCACCTTTTAGCATGAAAACTTGAGAGACAAGTCAACAAGATCGAACCACGTGAGTCGGATCAATGACCACAAATCGGAAGGACAAAGATCAAGGGCCAAGGATCGAGATCTAAGATCAAAACAATTAAGCATACAAGTCAATACCACGACCACATTCAATGCACGATAAACCGTAAACGTGAGTCCAAAGATCGACGACCTTAGATATCAAATTACACAGATCGGTGGTTTAAAATCATCACCAGATTTCTAAAAATACTCAACTTGAATTATGTTTCCACCAACAAAACACATGAAAGGGTGATTCACCATGGAGAAGGGGCCTACCCACGTCATCAAATTAAAAAAAAATCATTGTAATGAATTTCAAAGTCTAACCATAGTGTATGCTCTCAGTAATTCAAATGCTGACCATATCATGCCATCAATGATCACCGAAAATGTGAATTTTTAAGCTATACACTATCAAATATGTAAAGGTCATGAAGATATACATGTATTTATTTATCAAAATGTGGTAAAGCTATATTATGGCATGTGTAATGTCAAAATGGTCACCCTTTTATGTTTGCTAAGTCCACAAAGGTGGCCAAACCACGCTAAAGTGTAAATGTGGTCCCTACAGAGAAGGAGTTAGACATGATTTGTAGTATGTCACTTTTGTGACCATTAGAAGCCAAACGGATGTCAATATTAGGGCATGTGCACATGGGCAAGTGGTCCCCATGATGGATGCTTAGAATTTGCAAGTATTATAATTATTGTAATTATTTGTTTCGCACAAGGGTTATTTTTGCATGCTTCACAAGAGGTCATAATAGAGAAGGAGTGAAAGTTGCATGCTCATGAAGGATACTTGCCTAGCAAGCAATAACTATTTATTAACAAATTATTCACCCATCCTTATTAAAAATAGTACACTCAACTTCAATTGAATGAAATGTAATCACAGCTATTAATGCCTCTTTTACTAGTTTTTATTATTTTATCCCTTTATTTATTAATAAATAAAGGATAAAAATAGTATGCATGGGTGAGTACAAGCCTTAGGATATTTTTAGGAAGGGTGGGTAAATTAATTTTGCTATATATTGTGTGCCTTTGCAAAGCACAAGACTTTTTGGATATAGGAGTACTGAAGCAATTTTTGCCAGTTTTTCCTTCTAAGTGTGAAGTATTTTCTGCCTTCCCAATCACTTTCGCAGTCTTGTGTATGTTTCTATTAGTCTTGTGAATGAAAATTCCCTGATTAATCATCTTACCCTATTGCAAAATTTAGTAGTTTATGTATGATATTAATGTGCATGTTTAGCTTAGCAGTATTGTTGTGATAATCTCCCTCAATACTTCCAAGTGTTTTGCCCTTGATTTTCTACAGAAGAACTGTTGGTTCGTGCATCAAAAATTCTTTCACATATCAATTTTGTATAGGCTCAGTGAAAGCCGTCATATAAATTTGGTGTATCACCTTATTTTTAATTACTTTACTGTCATTTTTTTACCCTTAAAACCCAGAAGTAGTTTAGGATACGTCAACAAGGAATCGTCCTTTATACCGTAGACTCACCTCAAAATAGGTATACCCACAAACCTGAGGTGTTTCCATTTTATCTATGAAAGTGAGAGATCAAATTTTGCAAGTTTAGAAAACTTGTAGCCATCTCTCTATAGGGTGCACTTTCGATAGATAACAATTCCACTTTGAATCTATTTCTTTTGTATTTAGTATAAATACATTCTTTGAGTTCAAAAATTGGGGGAAATTCCATTTCATTAAATCTTTGTAATTTTACACATTTGGATGCCCTTAAGAATATTTATAATGTTAAAAACTAAATTTTATTAATTACTAGTCGTCATGAAGCTTAATCTCAAAATTTTAAAGCTTAGATTTTGTTTAAATTCAATTTGGATTATTCACAGTCGTGATTTTTATTTTTCTATCAAAAGTGATGAAACCGCTGCCCTAAGTATACTAGAAGTACTATTACTACTTCCCTACCTAGTGGGTGGTTCATCAATCGCTGCTCATGCTAGGCTATGATTTTTAAACCATCGCTCCGCATAGGGTCGCGGTTTTGTTTCCTGAAAATAGAACCTTAAAGTAAAGCATTTTTCAATAGTGTCCTACTTAGGTTGGTTTCTAAGGCAATATTAACTTTAATTAAGGTGTCTACAATTCATTAGTTGATAGATTGATATCATATCTTTATTTCATAACTTAAAATTACCAAATGCATAGCTTTTCCATTCAAACATACAACCTTCAACAATATGAAATGTAAGTCTCTTTTAACAAATATACATTGAGATTTCTTTTTTTAACTAAACAATATAAATATGGTAATTAAAGTTGCAAGAAAATTGTTTTGTAATATAAGAACTTTTAATCCATTTCTTTTAATAAAATTATTCCTTTCCAACAAGGTATACAACAAAATTTCTTTCTACATTCAACTAAATCACTACAACTTTGAATAAATGAAATATACAAGACTTTATTTCAAACATACAAAAGTTAAAATCTTCCACTCTAAGTGGGAACAATAATAAATTTTACAACATGGAGAATTCTTCCAACAAGGTCAAAACACAAGTCTTCTTTCCAATTCATCTCACAACTTCATAGCTTTCAACTTTCATCCTTTAAATCTTCAAAACTTGGATCACAATACAAATAAAGGGATATAAGCGACTCTCTCCACTCAACCTATAATCCCATAAGAGGAAAATCCATAACGTAATTTACCTATAAGCCCCAAATAAAGAAAAATATGAGGTATTATGAAACATTTGACAAGTTTTACAAGAGGCTTCCACAACAAGCATTACATAATAACACAGTCAAATAAAAAATTCAAATAATCCATTCAAACAAAATAACAAAGCTTTCCCAAGAATGAAAACGGTGTGAATAAAATAAGCCAACAAGGAGAAATTTAATATGGGCACCACCTCCTTTTATCCCCCAAGTTAAGTAGGAGTTCCACCCAAAGCCTCCATGTGCACAACTCAAAACATAAATCAATCCTTATTTCTACACTTGCAAAATGTAAAATATATCCATGTTATCATTTTCACTCCCGTAGGTGGAACTCAAACTCACACTCCTTCAAAAATTCATCCTCACATGTCCCATTTCCCTCTCCAATGGTCCCATAAATCCATTTCCCACACACAACTTAAGGTAAGCTACCCATTTACAAACAACATAACCACAACACTCATACAATATAAAAATAAACACCATTTCTACCGCGAATACATTAATACAAAGATGTAAAAAGAGGAGAGACTACCTTTCCATAAAGATCCCAATTCCTTTTCTCAATAATCATTTTAATCCTTCACCCAAGTTTAATCTAAGGTGTAACTCCAGGTATAAAAACCAAGACAAAATTTTAAAAGTGCAAGAGAAGTAAATAAGACAAGTAACCCAAAATCCATCAACATTATCCAATAAATAAAAAGGGATGTGATGATGATAAGGTGGTTCTATGTAGGATGCCACTTCATCATCCCTCCATTCCAAACACACAAGTCAAAAACCAAGGCCAAAGCAATTAAATGAACGTGTAAGACTAAAGACATGCCCACATGACACTTCAACTTGTACACCATGCTTATCAAGCAAAAATGTAAATATGGTAAGTAACAAGTGCAATTATTTACCCTTTTTACACTAAAAAATGCATTAAATTTGTCAAAATATCCCCCATAATTTTTAATTAGGGTTGGTAGGAGAGTTTGAGATGTGAGGGACAAGGTTAACTTGTTCCTTAAGTCTCTAAACCTGGCCAAAAAGAAAAATTCGAATTTGGGAAGGATGGTGGAGTACACACAACCAGAATGCATTTAATCCAATTCAAATCATGTAACAAATAAGGACTACCTACCTAATGTATTTCCCACATGTCATATCTTCCCTTTTAATTTAAATTTAAGCTAAACTAGTTAATTAAGATACATTAGAAATTGTTAATAAAGTGATAATATTTCTCAAATAATTAAACACATGCACAAAAAACTAAAACAAAAAAATTAAAGGAAGGAAACACATGACTTCCATGGCTAGATAAATGAGGTTACCCCCATGGGAACCTCCTAACAAAGAATGCAACAACACAACATAAAATTATACACAAGTTGTCAAATTTTGGCCATGTTGCACAACACTCGACATACTTCCATGGTTAGTCCCCTATCCCATTTTGATACATGTGATAAAATGTACCCGTAACACAAAAATACCTCTTTAGCCTTACGATTGCATCAACAAAATTGAGAAGGATATACATATAGAAATAAATAATAGTAATAAAAAATTAGCAATTCTATCATCTATCATCATAAAAATTAATTCAATTTTAACATTCATAACATCATAATTCTACTCAAAATATTCAACATAGGTTATGACTCAAGAATATGTCAAGTTAGTATAAAATAATAATATTGCAAATCAACATATATATCTATCCATCATCGTCATCTAGTGCATCATAATCAAAATGTAAATCACAACATGTCAATAGTCAAAATATCTACATAGTCTATCATCTACTAATCAAGATATAATAATCAAAATGTCTAAGTATAAATCCAAAAGTAATATCATCATAATTAAAATAGTGTTGAACAGGAGTGAGCACTACATCCCCCTCCACTTAGACTCGACTTCCTCCTAGAAGTCACTAAAATAGATGTGGAAAATGGGCCCGTAATAAGGTAGCATCCTCCCATGTGGTTCGTAGTCTCATCATACAGATCCCACTGGAATCTCACTTGGTCAATCTCATAGTATCGAAGGCCTAAGGTCATGCACTCTATGATACATACTGTGCTCCATAATTACTTACCCATGCTTATGCACCTACTATGTGGTCCAATCCAATACATGATATGGATCTAGAATGTATCTCCTAATACTTGAAACATGAAATACATCATGGATGCAAGACAAGATGGGTGGTAAGGCAAGACGATAAGCTAAGGGACCGATCCTCTCCAAGCTATAGAATGGACCAATCAATCTAGGAGCTAACTTAGACCCTTTTCCATAATGGATGGGGATCTTATGAGGTCTAACACAAAGAAACACCTTCATGCCCACCTCATAGCTATGGTAAAATCTCCTCTAATCTACATATTTCTTCTATTTATCCCGTGCCTCCCGTAGCCTGGTGTGTCTCGATCAAAACAATCTACTACTCCATGTCCTATAACAAAACTAGCCAAAGAGATAGTTTGTCCTCCAATATGTCCCAAATCAGTGGTGTATTATACTCCTCGTAATAAAGTGCATGAAATGGAACCATACCAATAGAATCATGAAAGTTGTTATTATAAGGAAACTCCACCAAGTACAAATACTCCTCCCACCTTGACTGATGGTCCATGATGTACATTCGAAGCATGTCCTAAAAAATATGGCTCACCCTCCTGTCTGTCCATCTATCTTTGTGTGATATGTTTTCTTGAATTTGATACTCATTCAAAGGGAATGCTTTGGATGGTAGTCCATAAATGAGAGGTGTATAAGGGATCGTAGTCGTAAATGATCTTCCATGAAATCCCATGTAGTTTGACAATTTATTCCAATTATACTCATACCATTGCACTAGTTTAAAGGGTGGTCTTGACTAGAGAAGAATAATCAACTTTCTTCAATCTATCCACTATGAACATAATTATGTCATGGTGGTATCTCGACGTCAATAGCCCTACTATGAAATCCATAGAAATGGTGTCCCATTTCCACTTTAGTATAACATGTAGGTAGAGAAATCTAGTAGAATGTTGATGCTTGACCTTCACCCTCTAACACTCTAAACAATAATACAAAAACTAATCTACATATCTCTGAATTCCTCTCCAATGGTACAATTGTCTCAAAGTGGCATGCATCTTCTTCCCCCTAGATTGGATTAATTAGGTGCACGATGAGCCTTAACAAAATATCCTGTCTCAAACATCCATCGCTATGTACATAGATCTGGCCATGATATCGAGAATTCTATCCGACTCTAATGAAAATATATCAAAATTCCCCTCGAGGGGTCTCTAAGACTTAATATCTTCTCTAACTACAAGGTAGAAGTTTTCATGAGGAAGTTATCACAAAATCCTGCTCCGCAAATATGTACTCACTGAAGTAGCCATAACCAAATGTCTCCATTGACTCAAAGTGTCTACAAAAATATTTTTCTTCCCCTTCTCATGCTTTCTTTCAATGTCATACTCACATAACAACTCCATCCAACGTCATTAACGAGCATTGAGATTGGGATGATGTAAGCACAAATGATCTCGTCACGAGAATGAACCTCCTTCCAAGAAGGAAATAATGGCAATGCACCAAAGCATGCACTAGTTCTACAAAAAAAGGTCATGAGTCAGATAATTTATCTCATAATCCTTCGTTTGTGATGCTCAAAGGCCACTATATGGCAAACCCGCATAAAAATCCTCCTAATCCCGCCAATGAAGCATTTGTACACATAAATAAATCACTCGAGGATCCGCACTACAAGAATAAGTGTTGTCATAAGGAATTCCTTGATGTAATGAAGGCCTACTCACATCTATTTGACTAGAAAACTTCTTCCCTTTATGTTGAGGGAAGTGATGGGGTGCTCAACACAAGAGAAGTCTTGAAAAATATCTTGTAGTACCCTTAGAATCACTTGAAACTAGGCACCATACTACCACATTGGTTAGCGTTGGACAATCCATAATAGCTCTAATTTTGGAAGGATCAATCTGTGATACCTTCATTATAAATAATGTGACAGAAGTACTAAATTGATGATCGTAATAAGGCACACTTCTCCAGGTTCCTATGTAGTTACTTCTCATGAAGACACTACAAAACCAGTAGAAGGTGCTCCACATGATCCTCACACGTATGTGATTATATCATAATGTCATCAAGAAACATGAACACAAAGTGATAAAAAAAGTCCAGAAACACCCCATTCATCAAAATCACAAATATTACATGGGCATTGGTTAGAACAAGAGGTACCATTGTGAACTCATAGTGGCCATATCTCATGTGGAAAGATGTCTTGTGGATATCTACCTCCATAATCCTCAGCTGGTGGTAGCCTAACTTAATATCTATTGTAGAAAATATGGTGTCCCCATTCATCTAATGAAACAAATCATCTATGTAAGGAAGGGGGAATGATTCCTGATCGTTACTTTGTTGAGTTGTATGTAGTCAACACACAAACACAAAGATATGTCCCTTTTCTTCACAAATATCACTAGTGCACCCCAAGGAGATACACTAGGATGGATTGGGAATTTCTCACAAATGCCTTCCAACTGCAACTTGAGCTCACATAGCTCAAGTGTGGTCATCCTATATGGTGCACGTGAGATAGGCTCCTCTATCAGAACAAAATCAATAAAAATTCTATCTCATGTGGGGGAGGTAACCCTAACAACTCACTAGGAACAACATATGAAAACTCCTACAAATTGGGGTGGTCATCATGTGATAGTCCATGAGTATCATGCTCGATCAGTCATTAACAATTATTGTATATAACGGATAACCCCGTTGTGTAAACTACTTTAGTTGCATACTAGATATGGTGAAAATAGAGATGGGTCTCCTAACTCCAACTATAACTGAATCCACTCCCATATCATCTCGCACAAGATATAACCTTTTGTAATAAACAAATCTAGATTTGTGTGCATACAACCACTCCTTGCAAAATATAACTCCATAAGAACCCAATGGAATGATACGAAGATTCAAATTCATCGTGAAGGGTCCTAGGTCTACTACACAATCCTTAACTAAGGAGTCCACTGAGATTTTGGTTCCAGAACCCATATCAACATCCCAATTAAGGTCATGCCTAACTACTACCAGCCTGCATCACTCTTCTAATGATGGAAAAATGAAATAATCTGATGACCTTGACTCAAATAAGATGGGGTAGAAATACAACCAATGCTACATGTAGTCTCAATCACCATGTCCTGATGCTCTGCATGGTGGTTCTCGACTACAACATAAATTCTATGGCTCATGTCCATATCACCAACTGTAGGCTCAAAAATAGGTATCTTACCCCGATTAACGGGGTTCTTAGGGCACACTCTCCAATGATGACTATGTACAAAGTGCAACCATAACAACTTAATGGGTCTCTCCACTGAGAAGATACTCCTCCAGGTGGCCTAGTAGTCCGTGTTGTAGAACCTGACTATCATGTCATAGATCTCTTTGGGTGCTATGATCGTCGTAATTTTGTCGACTTTGCTAGAGGTGTATCCTAAGTCGTATTGTGCCCCTCATCTGGAGGTCCCATACTATGCCTTCTCTCGAGCATCATGGCGTGGTCGAGGTTAAAATGGTTGTATCATTTGTTTCTTGTGCTAATAATGAGGAGGAGACATAAAGGAATACTATTCTTAAGTGTGTTTGCCATGCATAGGAGGAGCTTATCTCCTCGACCTACTTTCTTATGTCTATTGTATATGGATCCTCACTCTATCTCGAGCATGCTAATTCTTCCCTCTAGTTTCCTCTAAAATGTAGGCCTTATCCACAACCACTAATAGGGTTTGAGAATAATGAATTCTCACCACCCTACCAAATTCTAAGATTAGGTCCCCGATGAACCCGTGAACCCTGAACCCGCTCATCCACCATGTACTACACATACTAAAGTAGATCCAAAAACTGAACCTCATACTCTACTACCATCATGGAAGCATGTCTAAAATCATGAAACTCTTTGTTCCATTGCTTGATGAATCTCCTAGATATGTATCTACTCCCGAAATTCTCCTTGAAGAGCTCCCAAGTAACTATCTCTCGAATCCATGTGGAGCTTCTCATCCTCGGTCCCGCACCAAACTCGGCTCTGTCTCTCAAAAGGTGGATAATAACACAAGGTTTCCTATAGCTATTACATGGACATAGCTTGAAGCATCGCTCAAGATAACCAAGCATGCCTCGGCCTGAAATCCTCCTATGTCTCCAAAAAATGTGGCAGGTTTAACTTTAGTATGTCTCTAATGTGATCTTCATCACAACCGTTGGCCCCTAGGTCACTCCACATGATAATTCCTTTTCCTAAGGCTCCTAGATATGTCTCTATGTCCCGAAACTCTATCTTTGTGCTCTCTAAGTGGTGACTCATGTCCAATTGACTCTGCATGGGAGTTCTCCGCCCCATCCTCAAGAATGTGATGTGAAGGTGCATGAGCCTTCACCGATATTATACTAACATGTCATATTTTTTATTCGTACACAATGTTGGATATTTTGATTAGAATTATGAAGTTGTGGATGATAAAATCAAATTAAATTGAATGCTGATAAATTATAGAATTTCTAATTTTTGATGTTGATTATTGATTTCTAAAATATTATTCTCAAT
Organism: Taxus wallichiana var. yunnanensis; assembly: GCA_018340775.1. Taxonomy (NCBI): domain Eukaryota; kingdom Viridiplantae; phylum Streptophyta; class Pinopsida; order Cupressales; family Taxaceae; genus Taxus; species Taxus wallichiana. The sequence continues at coordinate 632,019,421 of CM031236.1, read as the reverse complement.
GTGGATGATACATACATAAGGCTAAATAGGTATTTTTTGTGTTGGAGGTATATTTTATCGTATACACTAAAAGGAAATAAGGGACCAACACAGAAGGATGTTATGTGCTATACAACATGGCCAAAATTTCACAACCGTGTATAATGTTATGTTTTGTTATTACATACTTTGATACGAGATTCCCATGGGAGGTAACCTCATTTATGTAGCCAATGGTGTAATGTGTTCATTTCCTTTAATTTTGTTATTTTAATTTGTTGTGTATGTGTTTAATTATTTTGGGAATATTATCACTTTATTAACACTTGCTAATGTGACTTAATTAACTATTTTAGCTTGATTTTGAATTAAAACGGAAGATATGACAGATGGGAAATAAATTGGGTAGATGGTCCTTGAAATATTATGGATGTAAATTATATTTGTTTTTGATTTTGTGTTTTGTACTCTTTCCCTACCTTAAAATTCAGATTTTTACTTGGGAGATTGTCTTGGAGGATTATGGGACAAGCTAAGTTTGTCCCATGCCTCTTAAATTCATCCAACAACCATACCTATGGTATGGGGAGTTAATTATAGGCTTAATTATACATTTTAGAGTGTAAAAATGGTAAATAATTACACTTGTTACTTACCACGTTTAAGTTTTTCCTTAATAGGCATGGTGTGGAAGTTGAAGTGTGATGTGGGAATGTCATAAGTCTTACATGTCCATTTAATTGCTTTGGGATTGGTGTTTGAATTTTTTTGGAATGGGGGAATGATAAAGTGGCATGCTACATGGAACCACCACATCATCCTCACATCCCATTTCAATTTATTGATTGAGATTGAAGGATTTTGGGTTAATTGTCTTATTTCTTCTCTTACACTTTTATAAATTTAGTCTTAAGTTTCATGCTTAGAGAATTTTTGGAGTTACAATTTGGATTGTGCTTAGTTTGAAGGTGTTGAAAGATTGTTGGAGTGAATATTTTTGGAAGCTTAATGGAGAGGTAGGATCTCCACCTTTGTTATTTATTTATTTATGTATATTGTTATGAAAAATTGTGTTTGTATGAGTATTTGCATGGGTGTTGTGAATGTGTTATATTGGGGTTGGGTAGCTTGCCTTAAGAAGGGTGTGGGAGATGGAAGTATGGGACCATTGGGGAGGGAAAAGGGAGTTTTGAGACATGCATTTTGGAGGGATTTTGATTAGGATTTCCACCTTTTGGGAGTGAAAAGGAAAACATAGACATATTTTTGCATATTTGCAAGGGGAGAGATAAGGATATATTTGATTGTTTTGTATTATGGACATGGGTGCTTTTGAGTAGAAATACTACTTCACTTGAGAGGAAAAAGAAAGTGGTTCCCATATTCCTTGTTCCTTTTGGCTTGATGTCAAGCATATGTTTTTGTAGAAAGTTGTAAATATTGTTGAGTATGTCCATTTGAGTGTGTTGTATGTTTTTGGATAGTATGTTTTGTGGGAGCCATTTTTGTAAAAGTTGTCAAATGTTGCTCAAGACCCCTCATCATTCTTTGGTTGATGCTTGGGGGACAATAAGGGGATGGATTCTCCTCTTATTGGATTATAGGTTGGGAGGAGAGCATCACCTATACCCCTTTATTTGTATTGCTATCCAACTTTTTGAGTATTTAAAGGATGCAAGTTTGAAAGCTAAAAGTGGGAGAAGACATTGAAATGAAGATTTGTGTTTGAACCATTGGAAGAATATCTATGTTGTAATTTGACCATATTGTTCCCACTTAGAGTGGAAGTTTGTAAATCTTGTATTATCAAAAGAAGGATTTGTATATTTCATTTATTCAAATTTGTAATGTTATAGTGAAAGGAGAAAGCTTAAGTTGTATAGTTTTCTTGAAATGAAACTCTCCTAAATTTGTATGTTATTCAAAGTTACAATATATATATATATATATATATGGAAAATAAAGATGTTATTGAAAGGAAGTGTTGTTGAGTTATTTTTTGTTTTGTTGGAAAAATTGAATATGTGAAAGAGAATGAATTGTAGTTGATGTTATACTCAAATTTTACATTTTATTGCAAAAGAAAGAATAGAGAAATGAGTTGATGTTTATGTAATTTTGAGTTATGAAACATAGACATGTTATAAATATATGAACTAAATAATTATAGACACCTTAATTATGGTCAACATTGCATTAGAAATCAACCTCAATAGGAAACCTGTTAGTAAAATGACTTAATTAGAGGTTCTATTTTCAGGAAACAGAAATGCTACCTGTGTAGAGTAATAGTTTCAAAACTACCGCCCAACTTAGAGTGGTGGTCGATTGACAACCATCAATCTCATAGTAGTGTCGATGAAACACCTCCTAGGTACGACAACAATGAGAGGACCACTAGTCTATGTAGGGTTGCGGTTTAGTCACTTTTGACAGAAAGTAAAATCCCGACCGGGTGTGAAAAACCCATATTGAATTTTAATTGTAATCTAAGCTTTAATTCTCCTAAATTAAAATACCAACAACTAGTAATTTATCAAGTTTAATTCTTTAAGCTTATCAGTCCTCTATGGGCATCAAAATTTGTAAAACTTTATAGATTTAATGAAATGTGGTTTTCTCCCAATTGTTGAACTCAAAGGATGTTTACATTAAATAACAAAAACATATCCATGGTGGGATATCTACATTAAGCAAATGAGAAATATTACAATAGTAAACCCTTTACAACTAAAACCAAGAAAATTTCTCCATGGTTGCACTTCTTGCTCTCATGGCTTCTCCTCCTCCTCTTCCAAACCTGCAAAACAAGAATGAACAAATGAGGTTGTTTATGGGGCAAATAGAAATAAAAGGAAACCCATAAGGATATTTAGGGTAACCCAAATATAAGGGATATGATAAAATCAATCTCATGGCCTAGATTAAACCCTACCTCAATTAAGTTGCATGTATTATGTGGGAATGAAATTTAATTAAAAATTGTGCATAGGGTGAATGGGCCCACTTAGTGTCTAGGAAAAATCATTAAACCTTTTTGTTAGAAAATAAAGTAATCTTGGTGCATGATAATTGATTAAACTTTTGGAACTTGGTAAACGTATTATTTTAAATCTGTAAGTATATTTTAGGAAATAAATTGATAATATTTAATTATTAATTTAATTCCAACATTCACAAGCTTGTGTAGAAAGACTTTAACGAAGAAATTATTTAATTTTGGATAATGTCTAACCTTGCAAACTCATTTAAAACTATATAAAAATTTGTCATAATTTTGACTATTAAGTTATTAGTTCTATTTTGTTTTGATAGTATAAATTTGTGGGTATCACACTCGGTATCGGGATGTGGGTTGAATGTTTGGACCCTAGGAACACTTGGAAACATGAAACACAACAAGAAAATTTACCAAACTCTAAATCTAGAACACACAACATTACATGATATTTTAAAATGTAGAAAAATTAAAAATTGAAACATAGCCTAGATGATGATAAAATAACTCCCTTCTTGGTCTATGCTGGAGACACAAACTAGATGAGGGTTCCTTACATGTGAACCTAGATCTACCATCCCCATATTAGGCAGTAAGACTTATATTTCCTCAGATACTATAAACACTACAAGATGTTAATGCCACTTTACAAGAAGGATATTTAGGAGGGAAACGTAGTAGATAGGACTAAGATCCATCGGTGGAGGCTCATGTACCTCCACATCAAAGTGATGAGGATAGGGAAGATCACTCCCACATGGAGTTTTTGACATGAGTCACACCTAGAGAGCACAAAGATTGAGCTTTGGAACTCGAGAGACAGATATAGGAGCCCTAGCCGAGGGATGAACATATAGTGGCATATACAACCAGAGAGATACTTAAATTACACCTGCCACATTTTGCTAGAGACACGAGAGGATTTTGTGCCATCGATTGGTTTGTTAGCTTGAGTGGATGATTTAAGCTATTTCCTTATACTAGAAATACAAAATCTCATGTTGTTATCTACCTTCTAGGAGATGGATCCGTAGTTTGATAGAGGGGAGTGAGTAGTAGAAGCTCCTTGTAGATTCTGAGATAGTTCCTTAGGAGCTCTTCGAGGAGCATTTCAGAGTAGATACATATCTAGGATATTAATTAATTGGTGTATTAATGAGTTTAATGATCTACGACAGCCTCCATGACAGTAATAGATTATGAGGATCAATTTTTGATCTGCTTCAGTATGTGGACTACATAAAGGATGAGTAGGTTAGGTTTCATAAGTTCATCATGGGCCTGAACTTAGACTTGGGGGGGAATTTCACATTCATTTCCCACATACTCTATCGAGGCCATGGAGAAGCCATATATTACAGAGGAAACCAACGGGAAGATTTAGTAGGCTCAAGATAGAGTGAGGAGTCATATACAACGAGTTAACAAGATATTAGGTTGAGGGGATCAACTCAACCTCCTCGTGGTGGACACACCTCAACTCAATATTCCTTTAGGCTCCCTCCTCCTCGGTAGGATCACAAGTAGACTCGACCACCCTTTTAACCTCCACAATGTCATCATGTGCAAAGAGGGCATAGTATGGGACCTCCGGCTAGGGTACTAATAGGAATCAAGGTCTACCTCACACACACTTAATAGAGTATGCCCACTTTGCAGCACCCACAAAGATATATGGTGGATCATCAAGTTCTACAACGCAGAATACTAGGAAAACTAGAGGATTTTCTTCTCAAAGTGGAGAGGACAAGGTAATTTCTATGGGTGAGGGGTACATGCTCATCATTGGAGACAACTCCCTCATAACCCCGTTATTTAGGGTAAGGCACCTATTTCTGAGCCTATGGTTAGTGACATGGCTAGGAGCCACATGATTTATGTTGTGGTCGATAACCTCTAGGCAGAGCACCATAACATGGTGATTGAGACATGAGGTAGCATTGGTGGTATTTCTACCCACGTCTTATTTGATTCAAGATCATCTATTTCTTTGATTTATCCATTATTAGTAGAGTGATGTAGGCTGGTGGAAGTTAGGCAAGGCCTTAGTTGGGATGTTGAGATGGCTTTTGGAGCTAAAATATAAGTGTACTCCTTAGTTAAGGAGTGTGTAGTGTACCTAGGACCCTTCACCATGGCTTTGGATCTTTATATCCTTACCTTCAATTCATATGGAGTTATCTTGAGCATGGATTGGTTATCTACACAAAAAGCTAGAGTTGATTATTACAGAAAAGTTATATCTTATGTAGATGATTTGGGAGTGAATTCAATGATTGTTGGAGTTAGGAGACCCATATCTATTTAAACCATATCTATTATGCATCTGGGCTAAAGCAGTGTGCGCGATGGGGTTGTTAGTTATATCACATCAATGTTAGTGAGTGATAAGAGCATGAGACTTAATATAGAAGGTCACTTGATGACCACCCCATTTTGCAAGATTTTTCTGATGTTTTTCCTAATGAGTTGTCAGGGTTACCTCCCCCACATCAAATAGACTTTCATATTGATTTGGTTCCGAGAGTGGAGCCTATCTCACGTGCACCATATAGGATGAAAACACTTAAGCTATGTGAGCTCAAGTTGTAGTTATAAGGCCTTCTTTAGAAAGTCCTAATCCATCCTAATGTATCTCCTTTTGGTCCATGAGTGATATTTACGAACAAAAAGCATAGATCTCTGCGTTTGTGTGTGGACTATAGACATATCCGATTAAAGTAACAATCTAGAATTGTTACCCCCTCCATGGATAGATGATTTATTTTATTAGATGAAGGGGGTCATTATATCTTCTAAGATAGATCTTAAGTCAAGATACCATCAATTGAGAATTACGGAGGAAAATATTCACAAGACAACTTTCCACATGAGATATGGCCACTATGAGTTCACAATAGTACCTTTTGGTCTAACAAATGCCCATGCAATATTCATGAGTTTGATGAATGGTGTTTTTAACCACATTTTTGGATCACTTTTTTCTTGTTTTCTCTTGATGATATTTTGATATAATCATGTAAGCATGAGGAGAAGAAGGAGAACCATCGATGGGTTCTACAGGTGTCTTTGTGAGCAATAGCTATATGGGAACCTAGAGAAGTGTTCCTTTTTCAAGTCATAGGTTCAATACTTAGGTCACATTATTTTAGGGAAGGTATCACAATCAATCCTTCCAAGATTATAGCTATTATGGATTGGTCAACACCAACCAATGTGACCGAGGTGTGTAGTTTCATAGGGTTTACATGTTACTACATAATATTTGTTCAGGAATTCTCTTGGATTGTGTACCTACTCACTTCCCTTTAGCAGAAAGGGAAGAAGTTTGTTTGGTGTGATAGATGTGAGCACAACTTTAGTACATTGAAGGAATGAGTTACGATAGAACTAATTATTATAGTGTAATATCCTCAGAGGGATTTCTTTGTGTGTGTAGATACTTCTTTGGCAAGATTAGGAGTTGCCTTGATACGAAGAGGGCCATGTAGTATCCTTTGAGTCTTGAAAACTCAAGGATTATGAGCTTAATAATTTGACTCGTGACCTTAAGCTTACGGCATTATTACATGATTTGGTGGATTGGCTTCATTTTCTTCTAGGCAGGAGGTTTATTCTTAGGACAGACCATTCGAGCTTACATCACCTCTTCACATAACCCAATCTCAACGCTCTTCAATGACATTGAATGGATTTTCTGCGAGTATGACATGGAGATAGAGCATGGGAAGGAAATGAGAATTGGGTTGCAGATGCTTTGAGTTGTGAGATATATTTGGTTTAGGCTACTTCAATGTGTATATAATTACGGATCAGGATTTTGTGACATCTTCCACATGACAACTTCTACCTTATAGCTAGAGCATAGATTGAGTCTTAGAGACCCTTTAGGGTAAGGTTGATGAATTTTCATTAGACTCAGTTGGACTTCTTGGACACAGATGCTAGATATATGTGCCTAGGGATGGAGGTTTGAGATTATATATCTTGACATAGGCTCATCATGCACCTTATTCATCCCATCCAGGGGTGAAGAAGATGCACACCACCTTGAGACAATTGTACCATTAGAGAGGACTTCAGAGATATGTAGCTCAGTTTGTGTCACATTGTTTGGAGTGTTAGAGGGTGAAAGTCAAGCATTTGCATCGTGTTGGCCTTCTCTACCAACATGTTATACTCGAGTGGAAATGAGACACCATTTCCATATATTTACTATTAGCGCTACATCGATGTCTAGATACCACCACAATGCCATCATGGTCACGATGGATAGATTGACAAAAGTTTCTCATTTTTATCTCAGTGAATAACACCTATATATCTTTGTAATGGTGTGAGTATACTTGAGATGAGATTTTAGAATGCACGTGATTCTGTAGAAGATTATTTGTGGTGATATCCCTTATACACCTCTCATTTTTGGATTACCATGCAATATGCCCTTGGGATGAGTAATGATTTCAATACAACATATCATCTAGAGACATATTGACATACGAAGTAGGTGAACCATATTTTAGACAACATGCTTTAGATGTATGTCATGGATAATTAGTCGAAGTGAGAGGAGTATTTGTACTTGGTGGAGTTTTCTTATAATAACAACTTTTAGAGTTCTATTGGTATGGCTCCATTTCAGGAACTTTATGGTAGGGAGTGTAGGACACTACTAAGTTAGGACAGATTGGAGGAAATAGTATCTCTTGGGCCAACTTTGTTATAAGACATAGAACAACAGGTTGTTTTGATCTGACAGATACTACAGGAGGCACAAGATAGAAAGAAGAAATATGCATATCAATGGAGATTTGACCATAGCTATGAGGTGGGCATGAAGGTGTTTCTTCATGTCAGACCTCATAAAATCCCTATCTATTATGGAAAAGGCTCTAAGTTAGCTCTTATATTCATGGGTCCATTCGAGATCTTGGAGTGAATCGATCCATTATCTTATCATCTAGCCTTGACATCCACCATGTCTTTCATGCATGATATATTTCATGTTTCTATTCTTAGGAGATACATTCCATATCTCTCTCATGTATTTGATTGGGCCACATTACGGGTGTGCAGGAGTAGAGGCGGTGTGTGAAGCCCATGCACATCATAAATCATATGACCTTGGGCCTTCGAGGCTGCGCAAGATTGACCAGTGTGAGTCTCAGTGGGTTAAGTATGATGAAAATGCAACCACATGGGAGGATGCTACTTTTTATGGGCCCAATTTCCAAATTTATTTCATTGAATTCTAGGAGGAATTCGAGTCTAAGGGGAGGGGATGTAGTGCCCACTCCTCTAAAGACACTATTTTCTTTATGATGATATTATTATTGGATTGATACTTCAAATTTTTGATTACTATACATTTATTAGTAGATGATAGACTATGAAAATATTTGGACTATTAACATTTTTATTTACATTTTAATTACAATACACTAGATGATGATGCTAGAAAAATATATATGTTGATTTACAATATTATAACTTTATACTAACAAAGTCATATTTTTTGGCTGCATAGCCTATATTGGATATTTTAAGTAGAATTATGATGTTATGGATGTTAAAATCGAATTAAATAAAAAATCTTGATTAATGATAGAATTGCTAATTTTGTATGACAATTATTGATTTATATAATACTATTCTTGATGTGGTTGATACGGCCGCAAGGCGAGAGGTATTATGTTTGTGTTGCGGTGAGATTTTATCACATATATTAAAAGGATACTGGGACCAACCACGGAAGGATCTCTATGTTATGTAACATGGAAAATTGTTGACAACCGTGTATAATGTTATGTTGTGTTATTACATACTTTGATAGGAGGTTCCCATGGGAGGTAACCTCATTTATGTAGCCAATGGTGTAATGTGTTCCTTTCCTTTAATTTTTTTTTTTTTTGTGTGTGTGTGTTTAATTATTTTGGGAATATTGTTACTTTTTTAACACTTGCTAAAATGCCTTAATTAACTAGTTTAGCTTGATTTTAAATTAAAAGGGAAAATATGACAGGTGGGAAATAAATTGGGTAGATGGTCCTTGAAATATTGTGGATATAAATTAGATTTGTTTTGAATTTTGTGTTGTGTACTCCTTCCCTACTTCAAAATTCATATTTTTATCTGGAAGGATTTTCGGAGGCTTTTGGGACAATTTAATCTTATCCCATGCTTCTTAAATTCATCCAAAACCATATCTATGGTATGGGAGTTAATTTTAGGATTAATTATCCATTTTATAGTGTAAAAGGAAAAACAATTACACTTGTTACTTACCACATTTATGTTTATCCTTGATAGGCATAGTGTGCAAGTAGGAGTGTCATGTTGGCATGTCATAAGTCTTACATGTGTATTTAATTGCATTGGGCTTCGTGTTTGAATTTTGTGTTTGAATGGGTTAATGATGAAGTGGCGTCCTATATGGAGCCACCTCATCATCCTCACATCCCATTTCTATTTATTGATTGAATTTGAAGGATTTTGTGTTTTTGATCTTATTTATTTTCTTACAATTTTTGAAATTTGGTCTTGAGTAGCATGCTTGGAGCCTTTTTGGAGTTGCAATTTGTATTGTGATTTTTTTAAGGTGTTGAAAGCTTGTTGAAGGGAAGATTTGTAGAATCTTAATGGATAGGTAGGATCTCCACCTTTGTTATTTCTTTATTTATGTATATTGTTTTGAAAAATGATGTTTATATGAGTATTTGGATGGGTGTTGTGAATGTGTTATATTTTGATCCAAATTTTTGAAGAGTTAAAGGATGCAAGTTTGAAAGATAAAATTATGGAGAAGACATTGAAATGAAGATTTGTGTTTGAACCATCTGGGAATCTCTATGTTGTAATTTGACCATATGTTTCCCACTTAGAGTGGAATTTTGTAAATATTGTATTATCAAAAGAAATCTTTGTATATTTCATTTATTCAAATTTTTAATGTTATAGTGAAAGGAGAAACCTTAAGTTGTATAGTTTTCTTAAAATGAAACTCTCCTAATTTTGTATGTTATTCAAAGTTACTATATCCGTGTGTGTGTGTGTGTGTGTGTCTGTGTGTGTGTGTGTGGAAAATAAAGATGTTATTAATAGGAATTATTGTTGAGTTCTTTGGTGTTTTGATTGGAAAGATTGAATATGTGAAAGAGAATGAATTTTATTTGATGTTATACTAAAACTTTACATTTTAGTATGAAAGAAAGAATAGAGAAATTAGTTGATGTTTATGTAATTTTGAGTTATGAACCTTAGATATGTTATCAATATAACAAATAAAGAATTTTAGATACCTCAATTAAAGTCATTCTGCATTACAAACAAACCTTTAAGTAAGAAGCTATTTGAAAAATACCTTAATTCAAGGTGTCTTTGCGGGAAACAAAACCACCACCCTCTGCAGAGTGGTGGTTTTAGAATATCCACTCAGCTCAGAGCGACGGTCAATGAACCATCCCCAAGAAGGGCGGTTGTCACAACACCGCCGATCTCTATAGGGTGGAAGTTTTGTCACTTTTGACGGAAAAGAAAATCGATGTGAAAAACCTAGATTGAATTTTAATTGTAAACTAAGATTTAAATCTCAAAAATTAAATTACCATGAACAAGTAATTGATCAAATTTAATTTTTAAGCTTATCAATCCTCTATGGGCATCCAAATTTGTAAAAATCATATATTTAATGAAATGGGGTTTTCTCCAAATTTTTGAACTCAAAGGATGTTTACATTAAATAACAAAAAAGAATCCATGGTGGGATCTCTACATTAAGAAAATGAGAAATCTTACAATAGTAAACCCTTTACAACTAAAACGTAGAAAATTACTCTATGGTTGCACTTCTTAATATCATGGCTTCTCCTCCTTTTCCTGCCGGACCTAAAACAAGAATGAATAAATGAGGTTTTTGGGGCAAATAGAAATAAAAGGAAACCCATAAGGATATTTAGAGAAACCCTAATCTAAGGGCTAGGATAGACTAAATGTAATCGCTGCTTTATTAAACCCTACCTCACTTAAGTGGGAGGTATTTTGTGGGAATGAAATTTAATTAAAAAAGTGCATCGGGTGAATGGGTCCACTTAGTGGAACGGAAAAATAATTAAACCTTTTTGTTAGAAAAAAGTTATCTTGGTGTATGATAATTAATTAAACTTTTGAAACTTGGTAAATGTATTGTTTTAAACCGTAAGTATCTTTTAGGAAGAAAATTAATAATATTTAATTATTAATTTAATTTCAACTTTCAAAAGCTTGTATAGAAAGACTTTAACTAAGAAATTTATGAATTATGGATAATGTCTAACCTTCGTAAACCCCTTTAAAAAAATTAATGTAATTTTGACTATTAAATTATTAGTTCTATTTTTTTAGAGTAGAAATTTGTGGGTGTTACACAATTTCATTAAATCTATGAAATTTTACACATTTTGATGCCCATAAGATGATTTATAAGCTAAAACAATTAAATTTCTTCAATTGCTAGTTGTTGGAAGCTTCATCTTGAATTTTTAAAGATTCTATTTTATGTAAATTCAATCGAATTTTTCACAAATCGTGATTTTTATTATTCCATCAAAATTTATGAATCTGCCACCCTAAGCAGACAGGTGGCCCTTTGACCACTTCTCTTCCTAGTGGGTAGTTCATCAAGTGCCACTGTGTGCTGGGTGATGATTCTGAAACCGCCACTCTGCACAAGGAGGCAGTTATGTTTCCCAAAAACAACACCTTAAATTAAAACATTTTTCAACAGTTTCCTACATAGGTTGGTTTCTAATTCAACATTAACTTTAATTAAGGTGTCTACAATTCATAACTTTATATATTGATATCATAACTTCATTTCATAGCTTAAAATTACCAAATGCATAGCTTTTCCATTCGAACATACGACCTTCAACAATAAGAAATGTAAGTCTCTTTTAAAAATATACTTTTACATTTATTTATTTTATTTTTTGACTAAACAATAAAAATATGGTAATTAAAGTTTCAATAATATCATTTTGTAATACAATAACTTCTAATCCATTTCTTTCAATAAAATTATTCCTTTCCAACAAGGTAAATAACAAAAGTTCTTTCTACATTCAACTAAATCACTACAACTTGAAATAAATTAAATATACAAGACTTTATTTCAAACATACAAAAGTTACAATATTCCACTCTAAGTGGGAACAATAATAAATTTTACAACATGGGGAATTCATCCAACAAATTCAAAATAAAAGTCTTCTTTCCAGGTCTTCTCCCAACTTAATAGCTTTCAACTTATATCATTCAACTCTTAAAAACTTGGATCACAATACAAATAAATAGGTATAGGAGATGGTCTTTCCCAGCCTATAATCCAATAAGAGGAGAATCTATCCCCTTATTGGACCCCGAGCCATCAACAAAGAACAATATGGGGTATTATGCAACATTTGAAAACTTTTACAAGAGGCTTCCACAACAAGCATTCCATAATAACACAATAAAAAAACAATTCAAAAATCCATTCAAACAAAATAAAAATTTACCCAACAAACACAAAAACTTGACAACAACAAGCCAAAAGGGAGCAATGAAATATGGGTACCACCTCCTTTTCTCTCTCAATTAGGAGTTCCACCAAAATCCACCATGTCCACAAATCAAAGCATAAATCAATTATTATTTCTAGACTTGCAAAATACAAAATATATCCATGTTATCCTTTTCACTCCCTATAGGCGGAAATCAAAATCACACTCCCTCCAAAATGAATGCCTCACTTCTCTCTTTTCCCTCCCCAATGGTCCCATATATCCATCTCCCACACACAAATTAAGGAAATCTACTCATTTACATACAACATAACCACAACACTCATACAATATACAAACAAAAACAATTTATACCACAAAATACAATAATACAAAAAAAAAAAAAGACGTGAGCCTAGCTCTCCATCAAGCTTCCAACTCATTTTCTCAACAAGTCTTTCATTCATTCACCCAAGCTCAATCCAATATGTAACTCCAAAAAAAAAAAAAAACTTCAATGATGAAAACCAAGACCAAATTTCAAAAGTGCAAGAGAAGGAAATAAGACAAGTAACCGAAAATCTATCAAAATCATCCAATAAATAGAAAAGAGATGTGAGGATGATGTGGTGGCTCCATGTAGGATGTTGCTTCATCATCCCTCCATTCCAAATACACAAGTCAAACACTAAGCCCAAAACACATAAATACACATGTAACAATTATGACATGTCCACATGATACTCCAACTTTCATGCCATGCCTATAAAGGAAAAACTTAAATTTGGTAACAAGTGCAATTATTTACACTTTTTACACTCCAAAATGCATTAAAATGGTTGAAATATGTCTCATAATTCATAAGCAGGGTTTTTAGGAGAGTTTGAGATGTGATGGACAAGGTTAACTTCTTCCTCAAGTTTCTTAAAGTGGCCAACAATAAAAATTAGAATTTTGGAAGAATGGTGGAGTAAACACCACCAAAATTCATTTAATTCAATTTACATCATGCAACAAACAAAGACTATCTACCTAATTTATTTCCCACATGTCATATCTTCCCTCTTAATTCAAATTTAAGCCAAACTAGATAATTAAGACACATTAGCAAGTTTTAATAAAGTGATAATATTTTCCATTTAATTAAACACATGCACAACAAATAAAACCAAACAAAATTGAAGGAAGGGGAGCACATTACACCCATGACCACATAAACGAGGTTACCCCCATGGGAACCTCTTAACAAATCATGCAACAACACAACATAACATTATACACAAGTTTTCAAATTTCGGCCATGTTGCACAACATCCGATATCCTTCCATGGTTGGTACCCTATCCCTTTTGATGCATGTGATAAAATGTCCCCTGCAACACAAATAAAATACCTCTTGGGCCCTAAAGCCTCATTAACAACATCGAGAATAATATTCATATAGAAATCAATAATCGTCATAAAAAAATAACAATTCTATCATGTATCATCATACAATTTAATTCGATTTTAACATCCATAACATCATACTTCTAATCAAAATATATAACATAGGTTATGCATCCGAATATGATATGTTAGGATAAAATCAAAATAATGAAAATCAACATATTTATTTGTCCATCATCATCATCTAGTGCATCATAATCCAAATGTAAATCAAAACATGTCAATAATCGAAATATCTACATTGTCTATCATCTTGATCAATATATAATAATAAAAAATGGCCAAGTATCAATCCAACTATAATATAATCATAATGAAAATAGTGTCATAGAGGAGTGGGCACTAAAATTTCTATAAGATGACCTTTTGCATCTTGGAAATCCATTGATAACTATTCATCATTACAAAAATATTCCTTGTATATTTTCAAACAAATATTACTAACGATATCAATGTAGATAATTTGGGTAAATCCACCAACATCATGAATCGCCAACATATTCATGCCTATTTTCCATGATTCACATATTTTATGTATCAATCCACATTCAAGCCAAGATATAAAACAAAAATATTCAATCATTTTTTTAATCAAGTAATTGAATCATTAACATCATTTCTTAATGAACCAAATGATTCTAATGCTCTATTCATATATATAAAGAATTATCTATATCAAAAATTTCAAGGGAATTACAAACTAAATTTGTTGATTCACTCACATCAAAGACCAATGAAGACTTATTTTTAAAAAAGGATCTTATGGATATCTTATCTATGAACTTTATTTCAACATTTTCATGTCATTAAATTTATGATGGACTCAGTAAAATTTATCATAGGAAACAAGTGATCATGATCATATTATACACTATGTTAATAGAATAAGTAGTTTTATAAATCTTTCTTGATAAGAGGATCATCTCTACAATTAACACTCGAAATAGGATGTAACATCACCTCATGTGACATCGAGGAAGATCATTTTTAATTATTAAAATAATAATGTACATAAAACAAACATGTTTTATAATTTACACAATCATATCAAATATTCCACCCACAAAAATATTATATAAAAACAATAACGCTATGCAAAAATACGAGAACACAACATGAGAAAATATTTTAATTTATAACAATGTATGCGATCCAGCTAAGAAAAATTAAGTAATCGTAAGACAACGTACATTTAAATTAAAAGAATAACCAAATAAATAAATTCCTATTCTTATTTTAAAATTTCAATTATTTTTCATTCCTATTAAGAAATATCAATTACCAAAATAGGATCTTAGTACTCTTGATAAATTTTATAGCACATTTTTGTACCTTCTATAATTAATAATTTTAACCTCCTATAAGAAGTTAATTGATAAATAATGTATTTGAATCATGCGATACTCACTAAATGTTATGTCATTTGGTTATATTCCTCTTGGATGAAAAAAATATTCATACACCACATGATCAAGAATTGGGCATTTCAAAATATGTAAAAACATGTACCCAAGTGAAAATGGTAATAAATAGGATTTAATAATAAAATGAGGTAAATTACATGATGAACCATTATATATAATATCATTTCAATTTAGAGCTACATTCATCCTAGTTACCCATACATGGATATATAAAAAGGAATACTAATAACACCAATATATATTATGTTGATATTTATAATGAGCCTAAGGTTTAATTTATTATAGGATGATTAAGAAAAATAGAAAAAGATCTCCACATAATCATTGTTTTTGTTATTATTACCAAATGACTCGGACACAAAATGGTTATCCTACTATATTTTGCACATCTTATCCCATGGTTGTTAATAAGGAGGTAATCTAATAATTTAATACATTTATCATTTGTCTAATGTCATTTTTGGGAGAACAATAAATGAAATATCCCATTATTACCTTACAATATAACACATTTATCAATGAAGTGATTTTATTAATGACGAACAATTTTTCTCAGATTTAATTAATACCCAATGATGGAGAACATTATCATGGGTTTGATGTGATTATTAATATAATAATAGATTCGAAAACCCTACCTTACCTTTTTTTGGTTACCAATAGGAATGTCACTATGCAATTTTATCTTACCTTACATTCAATTTTTTTTTAAATGTAAAAGAAATATAAAAAATTAAAAAATTTATAAAAAAATAAATAAAAAAAACTACATATAACATAAAAATCACATGCTTAGATTTTAGTAGTTTTTAATTTCATATTTAGCAGTTTAGACTACTCCAAAATTCATGCTTTATAGAATGCACCAAGTCATTAGAACTCTATACATTATACAAATTACCACATAAGGACATACTCGTTAAAGGAGAAATTACATAATAATTTTAGTTTGATATCAAATCTCACACGATATGGTTTCTTATAGACTTCTATCTCAATATATAACTTCTCCATTGAGATAATAATAACACAAAGGGCATAAATTTCTTAAAACTAGCTCAATGCTCACAAAAAAATTCTATACTACTTATAAAATGTTTTATACCTTGCTTTCATCATATGATCACATTATTATCTTCTAGAGATATGAACAACTATGTTCCATAAGCAATTGGTTTACTACTTTTTTAGTTCACTACTATTTTCCATGGGCTATTTTTTTGTATTGTGTTTTTAGCTACACCTCTAATTAATATATTACCAATTTTGTCAAGTGCACTTATTTTTCAATGATTTATTTCGAAAATGCACTTTGTTGGTGTACTGTAACTATGTATTACTTTCTTTCACTTGTTTAACTCCTTTTACATTACTCACTTAAAAGTTCCATCTCTCACATCACATTCATTGCATACATAATTACATGTATGATATTTCTTTACTCAATTACTATGTGAATTTACATTTTATATTCCATTCTTGATTTGGGACATTGATTTCTTTATCTCTCTATATGCTTATGTGTTGCATGTTAACATAATCTGATGTAGTGAATAGGTTATTTTCCATTATTATTACAGCATGGTCCCATGCTGAGGCTACTGCTCCTATTTATTTGGGAAATATGGTGCCATGCAAAAAAAAAATTATCACTTCTATCAAAACCCAAAAAGTTTCAAATTTCTCAGAAATTTATAACTTAGGGAGATGATTTCCAGCCCCATATAGCAATTGGGGGCAAAAAAATAAATTTGTTGCTTAAATTTTTAGGCATATTTTTTGACACATGGCATTTAATTTAAGCTTCCCTCTGAATTTTCCATCAAAAAGTTTATTTCTGATTCACGGGACCCTATTTTTGCTAGTGTTAAAGCTTCCTATTTTATATCTACATAGAAAAATAAAAAATCATGAGACCCTATTAATTCTAAAATATCCTAATTTTTCTCTCCCTCATCTGCTCAAAAGTTTTAGGTTTCCCTTTCGCATGGGACCATGCTCTTAGATTGTTCGGCGTAACCTTTTCTGTTGCTCCAAACATAGTTTTTAGAGAGTTTGTATTTTTGTTACCACCATTCCTTACATGTTAGTTACCATATTCTAGTAAATATCATTGTATATATCTAAATTGATAATGAATTTTGATGTATTGTATTCTCATTCCATGCAAGATTTGTTATGAGATATTTCTGGATCTAGCGGCTTGCGTAAAGATTAAGGAGGAAACTTGCATCCTATGTAGTGATCACAACGATCAAGGAGGAAGTTTTTTCTACCATGAGTGCTTGCTCTTATAATGTATGGCATATAAAAGTAGTAGAATCAGCGTGGAGACGTGAGGATTTGTGCTATATGTATTCTTTTGATTGGTGTGGCATAAGTTCAAACCAACTATGTAGAGAAAGATAAAGGTGAAACGTCAACGACCTAATTTATTATTTTCCAATAAGAGACTCAAAAGACACATTGAAGGAGAAGCATGAAGATTTAGAATGCTATTAACAATAAATTATAGATTCATGAGAGGAGATCCATGTGAGATCAGCGGAACAATGATAATCTAACAACATGCAATAGTCTACAACAAAGGTGGTTTTTTAAAGAAAACTTCCATCGTGAGTACCCATATCACTATAATGAGCTTTTGAAGACAATTTTCTTCCTCTTATCATATTGATCTACTCTCTTATTGTTTCTTAGTTTTAATGGAAATTTCTTTTGAGAAATGTTCTTGTTCAAATTTTAATATTTGGAAGGATAAAATACAAATGAAATTGATGCATAAAATATTTGGGGTATCATGTAGCGCCCACTTCCCTTCGACACCTTTTTGTTGTTGATTATGACATATCGCGACTATACTTGTGAACATTATTGTAGCTTTTGATTTGGCATGATGTTAGATGTTAGAGATCATTAACTATGGTTGATTTTGATTCATACATGATGCATGTGGATTATTAGAGACATTTTATATTGATGTTGATACACTGCTTGGCATGGTTATATATATATATATATATATATATATATACACACACACACACACACACACACACACATGTTTTTCTTACATGTGATATTTTGTCATATCGAGTAAACCTAGAAAATTGAACTAATATTGTGATTAGAAAATTGAACTAATCTTGTGATCATATTGTTATTGATGAAATTGTAAATGATATTGTTACTTGTCTAGATGATGTTGTGATTTATATATAAGATGATTTTGGGAGTTATATTTTATATTTATTTTGGATGTTTTGATGTGGCCACAAGGCCGAAGGAGGTATTTTGTTTTGTAGGTAAACATGTCACAACAAACATCGGGGATTGGAGACCAACCACATTGGAATCTAGATGAATTCAACAAGGGTCACCATGGAAACATGTATTTGTTTGTGTGTTTGGTTGGTTGTTGTTAGGGGTTCCCATGGGGGATCACCTTTAAATGTGACCAAGGGGTTATGTGTATTATTTTATTTAGTTTCTTTTGTTTAAATTTTGTATGTGGATTTTTAGTGATGTATTTTCCCCTTTATTATTTATTTTATTTGTGTCTAGATTAGTGAGTAATCATGTTGTTAAATAAATTAAATGGGTCAAAAGAATGCATTTATTAGAGTTGATGGCTCTTGGATTATGTGTTGTAAGTAATGTGTAAGTAGCTTTGAGTGTGAAACACTCCACCTTCCTTTTGAAATTCGGATATGTCCTTAGGGGCTGATTTTGGAGGCTTGTGGGACAAGTTAAACTTGTCCCACACCTCTTAAATTGTTACACCAACCCTACCTATGGGTTGGGAGTCAAAATTAGGCCTTATTATGTATTTTGGGAAGGACAAGTTGTAAGTTTTTATGCACACCTTCTTACATAAAATTAATTTTGGTCCTTGGGGTGTGGACTTGGATTGTGTGTGTAAGTAAAAGGTCATTTATTCACCCACTTATTAATTGTGCTTTGGAGTTTGAAGTTGACTTGTGAGGTGGAGTTGAGGATGAGTGATGTGGCATCCTACATGGAGCCACCTCATCCTCCTCTCTCCCTTTTCTATTTATTGAATTATTTTGTTGTTTTGGGGGTTACTTCATTTACTTCATTTGGTGCTCTTGCAATTTTGGAAAGATTAGAGGATTTTGATGCTTGTGGATTGTTGGAGCTTTGGGAACTATTTGGATTTGAAGAAGCTTGTTGTTGAACTTTTGGATCAAGCTCTATCATGGAGAGGTAGGAGCTTGACTCTTGTAAAAAGGTTTTCTTTTTGTATTGTGCTTATGTGAATGTTTTTGAATGTTTGGTATGTTTGTTGGTTGGTTGGGTAGATTTCCTAGGTGTGGTGTAGGAGAAGACTATGGGGATATTTTTTTGTGGGAGGCATAAGAGTTGTGGGGAGGCATAAGAGTTATTTGTGGAGGGATTTTGGGTTGGGTGTTCCACCTTGGACAAGAAATAGCTTGCATTTCTTACTTTTGGGGAGGCATAAGAGAATGGGGAGGCATAAGAGTACTTGGGGGAGGCATAAGAGTATGTAGGGGTTTGAGATGAATATTTTGGTGGGTTTTTAAGGTGGTCACCCATTCCCCATTGGGAGGTATAAGAAGCTTCCCCATAGATCTTGCTCTTTTGGCCTTTGTGTGATGAGGCCTTGTATATTTTGTTATTGTCCTTCTTGTGACTATAACTGCATTTTATTTTGGATTGTGATATGATTGTGA
Organism: Taxus wallichiana var. yunnanensis; assembly: GCA_018340775.1. Lineage (NCBI taxonomy): Eukaryota > Viridiplantae > Streptophyta > Pinopsida > Cupressales > Taxaceae > Taxus > Taxus wallichiana. The sequence continues at coordinate 631,999,339 of CM031236.1, read as the reverse complement.
AATCTATTTTGTGTTGTGGAAGCTTGTCTTGTTGCCATGAGTTGAATCCATTTCCTATTGTAATGTGGTTGGGGCTCGGGGGCCAATGAGGAGGATGACTTCTCCTCTTCATTGGAATTCTTGGTTGGGTGGAGAGCGTTGCCTCTCCCCTTTTTTTGTTGTGACCAAATGAAACATGGTGGATCTCTCTTGTTGTTGTTTTTGGAGCTATGTATGAAGACAAATTTTTAGTTCTCCTTGGGTTCCCTTATTGTGAAAAATTTCCCACTTTAAGTGGATGACTTTGTAATAATATTTGTAGTGAAAAGTTGCTCTATTTTAGGATATGAAAGTTGTATTTGTATGTGAAAAGGAATGAGAAAGATTTATTTGGTATATTTTGGAAAACAGAAAAAGAAGTGTAAAAGGAATTATTTCATTTAATTGAATGTTGATTTACCTTCCATCAAATGGTGTTACTCTTGTTTAAAACTTGTTGTTGTAAGTATATTGTAAACTCTCTGTTGAAGGCTTGGAAATGCCTGTGTTAAAATTATTGCATTCCTCTGTATTATTTGATTGACACATTTTGAAAATAGAATTACATTCTTGCTTTTCACGTATTGAATGAATTAAAGTTAAACATTGTAAATTAGATTGGAATGAACTTAACATTTAGAGTATGGTAAATGAAAATAGATCAATTCGGGTTTAAGTATGTTTTCCATTTGGATTCACTTGTAAAACCTACAAATAAATATTAAAAAACATACAGAGTACCCTGCAACAATGAAATTCAAAATGAAACTTTAAAATGAACTAAGGATGAACAAAGCACATCCAAAAAATTTGCATTTCCTAGTAATTTATTCAGAACTCCAATAATCGGGAAAGAGGCATAATAATGTAGTTTCACAGAAAAGAAAAGAAATTCATATTGTAATCTCAACCGTTAATCAATTAATCCTTGAAATCCATTTGAAATCCATTCAAGTACATTTCTCCATGCTTGTTTGGTGTGTTGAAGAAGAAAAGAATAGCGGATTATTAAATTCTGGTAGTTGAAAAGTTTAGTTCACATTTTTATGGTAGGAAAGACGTTTTCTTAAATTTCACCCATCTAAGTTTGTCAAAAATAAATTTTGATGCTTCCTATGCAAAGAGGAGTTTGAGCCCTTTCAAAAAGTCCTCATTTTCTCAAATCGAGCTTCTAGTCAAAAGTTATGGCCTTATGAAGTTTTTACTTCGTTTGGTTTTAAAAAAAAAAAAAAAAAGGAAATTTTTGTAAATCGGATCCGCATGGGCCCGAAAAATTACTTAGGGCACTTTTTGCAAAAATTCAAAAAGTCAAAATTTCTCATCAGCTCCCATTTACCCTTTGATCTTTCCCTTTGAAAAAAAAAATACTTCCATGGGTTCGTGGGCCCGCACCTTCAAACTTTTCTTTTTGAAAAATGGCAAAAAATCTTAAGTCTCCCCTGCCGACCACCTTCCCCCTGCCAGTCACTATGGGTCTGAACACGTGGCTTCTTAGGCATCGGTGGAGGTGCGGGTTGTTTTTAACCTTCACATTTTTTAACAAAAAAGCCAATATTTCTAAGTTTTCCCGATGGTCCACTTCCCCGCTTGAAATTTTGGGCATGACATGTGGCATCCTTTGGGCGTTCGGCGGAGGCATGGGGTTTTAAAAAAACCTTTTTTCCTTTTTAAAAAAAAAAGCTAAAAATCCTAAGTGCCTCTCCGATGACCCACCTTCCCGTGTTGGCTTAAAAACGTGCCACGTGTCCCTTGTGGCTTGGGGAAAATTTTCTTCTTTGGCGCGAAGCCCCCTTTGGAACTTTGGGGGGAAATGTTGTAACTTGCACTTTTGCCAAAAGTGCAAAGTGCCAAAAAAATTCAGTCCCCCCTTCCCCTGGAAAAGCCTTTGAAACCTTCCCAGCCCACCTTTGGGAAAATTTTCTTCCCTAGGCCCAAAGCCCGCCTTTGGGAAAATTTTCTTCCTAGGGCCCGTTAGCCCACCTTTGGGAAAAATTTTCCTCCCTAGGCCCATCGCGTACCTGTAACTTAAGAAATATGAGGAGTTAGGAGGACTTCTTTATATCATTGGAAAGGGAAGAAATTTCCTATCTAATGGAAAATTTTTAGGAAACCTTAAGTGCATTAAATATGTGAAAAATCAGGTTGAAGTGCAAAGATGAGTCTGAGAGTGGGTAAGTGGGAAATTACCCCTTTTTAACTTAAATGTTTAACTCTAAAGCATGGGTTGACCTTTTTAAGGGTCACGTTAGGGGATAAGAGAATGTTTTTCTATCCCATGTAAATAAGAACCTTGGTTATTGTTTAGACCTAGTGAAATTAAAAACCTTGGGCATTTAATTGCTTTGGCCCCTTTGACCCTCTAAAATTAATTAAGGAATATTTAACTATAGTGTTAATTTAATTATTTATTAAATTAACACCTAAGAGAAATTTAACTATATTTGGATTAATTATACTCATTAATTTTGTAATGTGGATCTAATGTTTGTTACAATGGGAAAATTTCATTTATTAAATTATAATTGACTTTGAATCTTTGTTGTGACAACTGTTGCTTGAAGCCTAGTAGTGGTCACACTTTTTCAAAAAAAAAAAAAAATTATTCCATAATTTTTCTATCTAAACCTAGGTTGTTCTTGGGTCTCGAGTGGTCATTTTAGTGGGTGTTACACTTGGTATCAGAGCCGTGGGTTCAAATCTTGGACCCTTGGGCACACTAGAAAACTTGAGACATGAACATTAAACCTAGTACAATATTAAACCTAGCACACTTTTAAATCTAGAAAACAACTTTGTTTGAAAATTACATATTTTAGTAAACATGGAAAACTGAATAAAACCTAGAATAATGAACTAACTCTCACCTTGGTATTGTGTAGGAGGCATGGACAAGATGAGGGTCCTTTCACATAGACCTAGACTTGCCACCTCCAGATCATACTGTAGTAGCCATCCTACCTCAGATTTTACAAGATGCTTCAGGATGTTAATGCCACTTTACGTGGAGGGTCCGTAGGAGGATGGTCAACCAGACATGATAGGGAGCCATCCATTGAGGCTCATGCATCTCCTCGACATAGTGAGGAGCATAGAGGAGAGAACTCCCGTGGAGTTAGGCAAAGCAGAGTCACCACAGAGGGGATAGGAGACCGGATTTTTGGACACAGGGATAGGTCTCGAGAGCCCTAGGCTTAGAGATGAGCATGCAGAGAGGCCTAGGGGGTCACAGACTATAGTTGTAGACCATATCAGGGAGATCCTAAAGCTATGACCATCTCATTATTCTGGTGACATAGGTGGATTTTAGGAAGAGGCTTGGTTGGTGAGCTTGAGCGGGTGCTTCAAGCTCTGCCCTTGTACTAGCAACATGAAATCTGTGTTGTGATCCATCTTCTGAGGGATGGAGCAGGTGTTTGGTGGAGGACCGAGGAGATAGAAGCTCCATGTTGATTTGAGAGATGGTTACTGGGAGCTCTTTGAGGAGTGGTTTAGAGAGTAGGTACTTATCAGAGGTTCATTCAGTAGAGGATAGATGAGTTTCATGACCTCGATAGGCATCTTTGATAGTAGTTGAGTATGAGAGTCAATTTCTGGATCTACTCTAGTATGTCGACTACATGTAGGATGAGTAGGTATGGATTCACAGTTCATTCGAGGCCTGAATGTAGATTTGGGTGGTGCGGTGCGTATCCATTGTCGCAGACATTAGTTGAGGCCATTGAGAAGGCCTATATAGCAGAGGAGACTTGAGGGAAAGACACATGGGAGGCCAGAGATAGAGTACGGAGCCACATCAGCAAGTAGATATAGGACAAAGAGTTCGGGGTCCTCCTCCTCCTCGTGGTGGATAGGGTTCAACATAGTCATCTTTTAGGCATAGCAGTAGACCCACCCACCGTATAGGCCTCCACAGAGATTTGATGCACAGAGGGGGGGAGTATGGGGCCTCCTCCTAGGGGTCCCATTAGGACACAGGGTGCACCGAGAGCTCATTCAAGTAGGAGCTCATAGTAGAGACCTCAATCCATCATAGCCGGATCATCGGGATCCACAACATAGACCTCTAGAGTACCGGCTAGAGCTGCTACTCATGGGAGAGGACCAGGAAGTTGTTATGGTTGTGGTGTTGCTGGACATTTTTGGAGAGAGTGCCCATAGAACCCTAGTAACAAGGGTAAGACACAGATCTTAGAGCCTACTATTGTTGGTGACATGGGGTGTGGTCATCGGATCTATGTAGTGGTCGAGAACCACCAGGATGAGCACCAGAGTACCGTGATTGAGATGACATGTAGCATTGGTGGTGTTCCTACCTCCATTCTATTTGATTTTGGTTCTTCTGATTCTTTTATTGCACCATCTTTAGTAGAGTGCGATGCAGGCTGGTGGTAGTTAGGTAGGGTCTTAGTTGGGATGTCGAGATGGATTTTGGAGCCAAAATCTCTGTAGACTCCTTAGTTAAGGAGTGTGTAGTGGATTTGGGACCCTTCACCACTACCTCGGATCTTCGTATCCTTCCATTGGGTTCGTATGGAGTCATCTTGGGCATGGACTAGTTGTTGTCACACATAGAGCCGAGTGGATTGTTACCATAAGATTATATCATGTACAAGATGATCTAGGAGTTGAGTCAGTGATAGTAGGGGTTAGGAGACCCATTTCCATTCGCACCATCTCTACCATGCAGCTTAAGTGGTGTGTGTGATGGGGTTGTCAGATGTATGTTGTCATAGTTAGTGACCGATCGGAGGATGAGTCTAGTGGACCATCACTTGATGACCATCCCATCTTGAGAGAGTTTTTTTGATGTCTTTCCAAGGGAGCTACCGGGGTTACCACCCCCACGTGAGATAGATTTTCACATAGATCTAGTTCTGGAGAGAGATCCTATCTCATGAGCACCTTATCGGATGACTACCCTGAGCTCTATGAGCTCAAGTTGTAGCTAGAGGGCCTTTTGGAGAAAGGCCTAATCCATCCTAGTGTATCCCCTTGGGGGTGCACCATGATATTTTAAAGAAGAAGGATGGATCTCTGTGGTTGTGTATTGATTACTTGCCAATTTAAACAAAGTAACGATCAAGAATCATTACCCCCTTCCATGCATTGATGATTTGTTTGATCAGATGAAGGGGGCCATAATTTTCTCTAAGATAGATCTTAAGTCAAGTTATCATCAGTTGAGGATTACGGAGGTAGATATTCATAAGACCACCTTCCATATGAGATATGGCCACTACGAGTTCACAGTGGTGCCTTTTGGTTTGATGAATGCCCCCGCAGTGTTTATGAGCTTGATGAATGGGGTGTTTAGGAACATTCTTGGATCACTTCATGCTCATCTTCCTTGATGACATTTTGATTTACTCACGTATGTGTGAGGAGCATGAGGGCACCTTCACCAGGTTCTTCAGTGTCTTCGTGAGCAGTACAACTTTACGGGAACCTGGAGAAGTGTGTGTTCTTTCAGACAGAGGTGTAGTATTTGGGCCACATCATTTTGGGGAAGGTATCATAGTTGATCCTTCCAAGATTGAGCTATTATGGATTGGTTCCAGCACCCACTAGTGTGACAGAGGTGTGTAGCTTCATGGGTTTAGTAGGTTATTATAGGAGATTTGTTAGGACTTCTCTCGGGTTGTGCACCCCATCACTTCCCTTCAGTGGAAAGGGAAGAAGTTTGTTTGGTAGAAAGATGTGAGTAGGCCTTCGAGACATCTTTGAAGGAATGCCTCACGATAGCACATGTTCTTGTAGTGCCAGATCCGTAGGGTGAGTTTTTTCATATGCATGAGATGCTTCTTTGGTAGGAGTTGGAGGTGTGTTGATGCAGGAGGGCAGAGTAGTTGCTTTTGAGTCTCAAAACTCAAATATTATGAGCTCAATTATCCAACTCATGATCTTGAGCTTTAATAATTGTGCATGCCTTGGTTCGATGGAGACACTTCTTCTTGGCCAGAGATTCACACTCAGGACTGATCACTTGAGTCTTCGCCACCTCTTCACGTAGCCCAATCTCAATGCTCATCAGTGGCATTGGATGGAGTTTTTTTGTGAGTATGACATGGAGATAGAGCATGTGAAGGGGAAGGAGAATGTGGTTACATATGACTCTTAGCAGGAGGAGACATGTGGTTATGGCCACCTCAGTGAACACAGATTTACGGAGTGGAGCAGGATTCTACAGCAGCTTCCTCATGACAGTTTCTACATTGTAGCTAGAGTAGAGATCGAGTCTCAGAGACCCCTTGAAGGGAAGTTTGATGGGTTTTCATTAGAGGTAGATGGCCTTCTCAGGCACAGAGACCAGATTTATGTTCCCAGAGATGGAGGCTTGAGGTAGGACATTCTTGACAGAGGCACATCGTGCACCCTATTCAGCCCATCCTAGGGTGAAGAAGATGCACACCACTTTGAGACAGTTGTATCATTGAGGGGACTTTTAGAGACATGGCTCAGTTTGTGTCATGTTGTTTAGAGTGTTAGAAAGTGAAGGCTGAGCATCAACATCAGTTGGCCTTCTCTTTCCTCATGCTATACTAGGAATGGAAATGGGACACCATTTCCATGGACTTCATTGTTGGGCTACCGATGTCGAGATACCACCACATGACACCATCATGGTCACGGTGGATAAATTGACAAAAGTGGCTCATTTTTCTCCGGTGAAGACCACCTATACAACTAGTGCAGTGGCATGGGTATATCTAGATGAGATTGTTAGATTACATGGGATTTCGTGGAAGATCATTTGTGACCGTGATCCTCTATATACTTCCCACTTTTGGACTACCATGCAAGCATGCCCTCGGGACGAAGATCAATTTCAGCACAACATGTGTATCACCCTGAGATAAATGGATAGACTTGAGTGGGTGAATCAGATCTTAGAGGACATGCTTAGGATGTATGTTATGGATCACCAGTCGAGATGGGAGGAGTATTTGTACTTGGTGGAGTTTGCCTACAATAATAGTTTTCAAAGTTCGATAGGCATGGCTCCTTTCTAGGATTTGTATGGTAGAGAGTGTAGGACACCTCTTAGTTGGGACAAGTTAGAGGACAAAGGTTTCTCTTGGGCCAGCTTTATTGTAGGACATGGAGCAGCATGTGGTTATGATCAGACAGAGACTATAGGAGGCACAGACAAGACATAAGAAGTATGCAGATCAACATAGGACCGACCGTAGTTTTGATGTGGGCATGAAGGTTTTCCTTCATGTAGGCCACATAAGAGCCCCTATCCATTACGGAAAAGGTTCTAAGTTAGCTCCTAGATTCGTGGGCCCCTTTGAGATCTTGGAGCGTATTGGTCCTTTGGCCTACTGTCTAGCATTGCCACCTAGCTTGTCTCACATCCATGATGTGTTTCATGTTTCAATACTTAGGAGATATATTGAGACCCTTCTCATGTGCTAGATTGGACCTCATTGCAGGTGCAGGATCAGGGGTAGGTGATGGTGGAGCCCATTCGCATTATAGAGTGTAGGACCCTGGGCCTTCGAGGTAGAGAGATTGACCAAGTTGAGTGTAGTGGGACAGATATGATGAGATTGTGGCTACATGGGAGGATGCTACTTTGTTATGAGTTTAGTTTCCACACCTATTCCAGTGACTTCAGGAGGAATTGAGTCTAAGGGGAGGGGGATGTAGTGCCCACTTCCCTTCGACGACACCTTTTTTGTTGATTATGATACTATCGACTATACTTATGAACATTATTGTAGCTTTTGATTTGGCATGATGTTAGATGTTAGAGATCATGGACTCTATTGGTTGATTTTGATTCATATATGATGCATGTGGATTATTAGAGACATTTTTATATTGATGTTGATACACTTACTTTGGCATATATATATATATATATATATATATATATATATATTTTTACATGTGATATTTTGTCATATTGAGTAAACCTAGAAAATTGAACTAATCTTGTGATCATATGGTTATTGATGAAATTGTAAATGATATTGTTACTTGTCTAGATGATGTTGTGATTTATATATAGATGATTTTGGAAGTTATATTTTATATTTATTTTGGATGTTTTGATGTGGCCACAAGGCCGAAGGAGGTATTTTGTTTTGCAGGTAAACATGTCACAAAAACATTGGGGGATTGGAGACCAACCACATTGGAATTCCTAGATGAATTCAACAAGGGTCACCATGAAACATGTATTTGTTTGTGTGTTTGGTTGGTTGTTGTTAGGGGTTCCCATGGGGGGATCACCTTTAAATGTGACCAAGGGGCTATGTGTATTCTTTTATTTAGTTTCTTTTGTTTAAATTTTAGTATGTGGATTTTTAGTGATGTATTTTTCCCTTTATTATTTATTTTATTTGTGTCTAGATTAGTGAGTAATCATGTTGTTAAATAAATTAATATGGGTCAAAAGAATGCATTTATTAGAGCTGATGGCTCTTGGATTATGTGTTGTAAGTAGTGTGTAAGTAGCTTTGAGTGTGAAACACTCCACCTTCCTTTTGAAATTCGGATTTGACCTTAGGGCTGATTTTGGAGGCTTGAGGGACAAGTTAAACTTGTTCCACACCTCTTAAATTGCTACACCAACCCTACCTATGGGTTGGGGAGTCAAAATTAGGCCTTATTATGTATTTTGGGAAGGAAAGTTATAAGTTTTTATTGCACCTTCTTACATAAAATTAATTTTTGTCCTTGGGGTGTGGACTTGGTTTGTGTGTGTAAGTGAAAGGTCATTTATTCACCCGGGGGTTAGGTTTATATTGGTTAAAATACATTAGTTTTGGGTTGGGGAAAGTCCACCCCCCCCTTGCCCCCAACCCTTACTTTATAAACTAACGTGCCACAACCATATATGGCCTAAAAGAAATACATTAGTCTTTTTGTAGTTTGAATATTTATACCTCTTTTTTAAAAACTTTTACATACGTAGTTTTATATGTAACCATTTTATTTATATATTTATTCATTTTTAAAATTGATAGTATTAATACACTAATATTATTAATACATTAGTCGTAATAATGTTTTAATCTTAATAATATCTTAATATAAATAGTATTTTAATATTAATATTATTTTAATTTCAATACTAGCATTAACGGAATGACATTTTTATTGTTATTAACGTTAACTAATTTTAATTCTATACTCAATTTTTTTAGTAAAAATTTGATAGTATTTAGGTAAGAGGTTTAACGAAAATAACAACTCAACTTTTACTTATTATTACATCAAGTTACGATGGGATTTATTGGAAGATTTAATAACTTAATATTAATTTTGCACAATCCAAGAGGCTAAAGCCTAAATTGTAAATGATTAATTTCTTCTCTCTAATAGATTTAGGAATTTAGTTGTTTTGTTGACAAAGTAATTATCAATTAAAAGTTAAGTTCTTTCCATCCAATTGCATAAGTTTAAAATTTCTTTCAACCACTATGAGAGAATGAACAAATATAACTTTTTCACTACTCTATAAATTCCATGTAATACAAAAGGAGCAACTATTTCTTTCCTTTTTCAACTACGAATTACAACCATTCCCACAAACAATTATAACAACGTTTTCAATAAGTCTTAAAATGAGAACTACTAACTTTCTAATGAGAGTTACACATTATATGAGAAAATATTTAACTACAATGGAAATGGGATATTTTCCCTTTTAAACTTCTTTTCCTATTACAACAAAACTAGCTTTACAAAGACAAGTCTTCCTTTCCCGTTCAACATACAAGACAACTTTAATATCCGATAATCGATACAAACAAATTTTCTTCACAAAGATTAATGCGGTATATTCCACTTCAACTAGGAAATTTTAGAAGGATGAAGGCTAGAATGAAATACAATTTGTCTTTAATTATGGTTCCAAAATCTTCTCTTCAACCAAGATCCATATTCTCATTACTTGACCACAACAACCAAAATGGGGGAGAAGCAATACTCTCCACCCAACCAAAATTCCAATGAGAAGAAGAAGCAATTATTCTCATTAGCCCTCAAGCCCTAACCACAAGGAAATAAGGGATGTTTCAACACATGGCAACTAAAAAAATGCTTCAACATTCACTTTCAAACCACTAATAACATAATAAATGTAACTACAAAACACTTATATTAAACCAAAAATAATTCCCAAAAAAGGCTTCTAAGATAGCCAAAAAGAGATAGGAAAATTGGGGTGCCCTTATGCCTCCCAAGGGTTTCGATGCCCACCTCTAAAACCTCCAACACACATTGAACAAAAAGTCTCTTATTCCTCCCTCACAACAAAACTATGTCTCTTATGCCTCCCTCACTCTTATGCCTCCCTCTCTCTTATGGCTCCCACAATACATAACATAATAGAATAGAATAAGGTGGGGCATCCAAAACCCACTCCCTCCTAAACCCAACAAGAATCTCTTATGCCTCCCAACATATTTCATCCCCATATCCAAATCTCAACACAACCTAAGGTCAAAATACTACCCAACACTTCAAACAAGAACACAATTTCATACAATCACATAACATGCAAGAAACAAGGAGAAAAAATAAAAGAGCAAGATCCTACCTTGCCATGGTAAAGCTCCTCTTTGAAATCTAGTCCAAAATTATTAAACATAAACAATTTTCAAAGAACTCTTCAAACTCCCACAAGAAAGCATCCAAAATGAGAGCTCCAAAATAAGTGAGTAACCCCAAATTCCTCCCAAAATTTTGAATAAATAGAAGAGAGGAGGAGGAAGATGATGTGGCTCCAAGTAGGATGCCACATCCTTTCTTCTCCACTCCACATCACCCAAGTCAAACCCATACTCCAAGGAAATTAAATGAGTGATTGAGAGGTATGAAAACCCTCTTACACACACCATTTCAAACCCATACCCTTTAAGGACTAAAATTAATTACATGTAAGAAAGTGTAATAAAAACTTACAATTTGTCTTCCCAAAACACATAATGGGGTCTATTTTTGACCCCCAACCCATAGGTAGGGTTGGTATAATAATTTAGAGGTGTGGGACAAGTTTAACTTGTCCCACAAGCCTCCAAAATTGACCCTTAAGGACAAATCCGAATTTTTAAGGAGAGGTAGAGTGTACCACACTCAAGATCACATACACTTCACTTAAAACACATAAACCAAAGATCCATATAATCTAATAAATGAATTCTTTTGTCCCATCCATGATTAGTTTAGTAACATGATTAATTTACTAATCTAGACACAAATTAAATAATTAATAAAAGGAAAATACATCACTATAAAATCACATACTAAAATTAAATAAAGGAAACAAATTAAAATAATAAACACACAAATCCCTTGGTCACAATTGGTGGTTATCCTCCCATGGGGACCCCTTAATAAAAAAAGACACACACACACCAAAACAAAAGTTTCCATGGTGACCCTTGTTGAATTCATCCGGTATCCCAATGTGGTTGGTTTCCAATCCCTTGTTGTGTTATATTTTACCTCTGAAAATATAAAAACATCCAAGATCAAAAATATAAAATATACAATATAAATCAACAATCATCCACATATAAATTAAATTAAATCATCATCTAGACAAGTAATGTTACTATTTTCAATTTCTAACATCTCAATTTTACATTTCATCAATATCAATAGGATCACAAGATTAGTTCAACTACTAAGGCCTACTCAATATGAAAAAAACATGAATGTCAGAATATATAACCATGTCGACAATCCATCATCATCAATATAACATATCTCTAATAATCCACACACATAATACTATAAATCAAAATCCAACCATAATCCAAGTATCTCAATCATCTAACATCAAGCTAAGTCAAAATGATACAATAATGTCCATACGTATAGCCAACAATATCAAAATCAAAAGTAATAGGTGTCGAAGGGAAGTGGGCACTACATCCCCCTCCCCTTAGACTCGAATTCCTCCTGGAAGTCATTGGAATAGGTGTGGAAACTGGACTCGTAACACTATAGCATCCTCCCATGTAGTAGCAGTCTCATCATACCTATCCCACATGACTCGAACCAGGTCAATATCTCGCCTCGAAGGACCCGAGGTCTGCACTCTAGAATACGGATGGGATCCACCATCACCTACCCCTGATCTTGTACTTGCAATGAGGTCCAACATAGCACATGAGAAGGATCTACAATATATCTCCTAAGTACAAAAACATGAAATACATTGTGGATGTAAGACAAGTTGGGTGGCAATGCTAGACGATATGCCAAAGGACCGATATGCTCCAAGATCTCAAAGGGACCCACAAACCTAGGAGAAATATTAGAACCTTTTCCATAATGGATAGGGCTCTTATGTGGTCTGACACAAAGGAATACCTTCATGCCCACCTCAAAACTACGATCTATCTTATGCTGATCCGCATACTTCTTCGTCTTTCCTGAGCCTCCTGTAATCTCTTCTTGATCATAACAACCTCTTTGCTCCATGTCCTGTAGTAAAGCTGGCACAAGAGAAACCCTGTCCTCTAACCTATCCCAACTAAGAGGTGTCCTACACTCTCTTCCATATATTACTTGAAAAGGAGCCATGCTATCAAACTCTAAAAACTATTATTGTAGGAAAACTCCACCAAATAAAATAATCCTCCCATCTCGATTGATGATCCATGATGTACATCCTAAGCATGTCCTCCAAGATCTAATTCACCCGCTCAATCTATCCATCTGTCTTAGGGTGATAAGCTATGTTGAAATTGATCTTCATCCCAAGAGCATAATGCATGGTAGTCTAGAAGTGGGAAGTGTACAAAGGATCACGGTCACAAATGATCTTCCTCAGAATCACATGTAGCCTTACAATATCATCAAAATATACTTGTGCCACTGCACTAGCTATGTAGGTGGTCTTCACTAGAGAAAAATGATCCACTTTTGTAATTTATCCACCGTGACCATGATGGCGTCATGGTGGTATCTCAACGTTAGTAACCCAACTATGAAGTCCATGGAAATGGTGTCCCATTTCCACTTTGGTATAGCATGAGGAAAGAGAAGGCCAACTAGATATTGATGCTCGGCCTTCACCTTCTGACACTCTAAACAACATGACAAAAATTGATCCATGTCTCTCTAAAGTCCCCTCCAATGGTACAACGTCTCAAGGTGGCGTGCATCTTCTTCACCCCGGGATGGAATAAATAAGGTGCATGATGAGCCTCTATCAAAATTTCCTACCTCAAGCCTCCATCTCTAGGAACATATATCTAACCTCTGTGTCTGAGAATACCATCTACCTCAATGAAAATCCATCAAACTTCCCCTCAAGGGGTCTCTGAGACTCAATCTTTTCTCTGGTTGCAAGGTAGAAGTTATTGTGAGGAAGCTCTTTGCAAAATCCTACTCCACAAATCTATACCCACTGAAGTGGCCATAACCACATGTCTCCATCTACTCAAGGGATCATTTGCAACCATGTTCTCCTTCCCCTTCACATACTCTATCTCCATGTCGTACTCACAAAGCAACTCCATCCAATGCCACTAATGAGCATTGAGATTGGGCTGCGTGAAGAGGTGGCAAAGACTCAAGTGATCAGTCCTGAGTGTAAATCTCAGCGAAGAAGGAAAGTGTCTCCACCAAACAAAGACATGCACAACTACTGCAAGCTCAAGATCATGAGTAAGATAAATGAGCTCATAATCCTTGAGTTTGTGAGACTCAAAATAAACCACTCTTCCCTCTTGCATCAACACACCTCCAAGTCATTCAAAGGAATCATCTGTACAAACGAATAACTCACCCTGAGGATACAAAACTGCAATGATGGGTGCTATCATGAGGCATTCCTTTAGTGTCTGAAGGCCTGCTCACATCTATCTAACCATACAAACTTCTTCCCTTTCTTTGAATGGAAGTGATGGGGTGCGCAACCTAAGAGAAGTCTATACAAATATCCTGTAATATCCTGCCAAACCCATGAAGCTACGCACCTCGGTCACACTAGTGGGTGTTGGCCAATCCATAATAGCTCAAATCTTGGAAGGATCAATTATGATACCTTCCCTAGAAATGATGTGGCCCAAATATTGCACCTCTATCTGAAAGAACACACACTTCTCCAAGTTCCCGTAAAGATGTTGCTCACGAAGACACTGAAGAACCTGGAAAAGGTGCTCCTCATGCTCCTCACACGTACGTGAGTAAATCAGAATTTCTTCAAGGAAAATGAGCATGAAGTAATCCAGAAAGTCCTGAACACCCCATTCATCAAGCTCATGAACACTGCGGGGGCATTCGTCAACCAAAAGGTACTACTATGAACTCATAGTGGCCATATCTCATACGGAAGGTAGTCTTATGAATATCTACCTCCATGATCCTCAGTTGATGATAACCTAACTTAAGATATATCTTAGAGAAAATGGTTGTGCCCCCTTCATCTGATCAAATAAATCATCAATGCGCGGAAGGGGGTAACGATTCTTGATCATTACTTTGTTCAGCTGGTAGTAATCAATACAAAAATGTAGAGATCTATCCTTCTTATTTACAAAATATCACCGGTGCACCCCAAGGGGACACACTAGGATGGATAGGCCTTTCTCTATAAGGCCCTCAAGCTATAACTTGAGCTCACAAAGCTTAGGGGTAGTCATCGATAAGGTGCTCGTGAGATAGGCTCTGCTCTCAAAACCAAATCTATGTGAAAATATATCTCATGTGGGGGTGGTAACCCCGGTAGCTCCCCTAGAAAGACATCAAAAAAACTCTCTCAAGATGTGATGGTCATCAAGAGATGGCCCACTAGACTCATCCTCAGATCTGTCACTAATCGTAATCGTAACAACATACATCTGGCAACCTCATCGCACACACCACTTAAGTTGCATATAGCGGAGATGGTGTGAATAGAAATGGGTATCCTAACTCCTGCTATCACTTGACTCAACTCCTAGATCATCTGTACATGATATAGTCTTATGGTAACAATCCACTCTGGCTCTATGTGTAGATAACTAGTCCATGCCCAAGATGACTCCATACGAACCCAACAAAAGGATACAAAGATCCGAGGTAGTGGTGAAGGGTCCCAAATCCACTACACACTCCTTAACTAAGGATTCTACTAGATATTTTGACTCCATAAGCCATCTGACGTCCCAACTAAGACCCTTCCTAACTACCACCAGCCTGTAATTCTCTACTAAGGATGGTGCAATAAAATAATCAAATGAACCAGAATCAAACAAAATGGAGGTAGGAATACCACCAATGCTACTGTCATCTCTATCATAGTACTTTGGTGCTTAGCCTAGTGGTTTTCAACTGCTACATATATCCGATGGTTACACCCCATGTCACCAATAGTAGGCTCTAAAATATGTATCTTACCCTTGTTACTAGGGTTCTATGGGAACTCTCTCCAATGATGTCCAACAACACCACAACCATAACAACTTCCCAGTCCTCTCCAATGAGATGCAACTCCATCCGGTACTCTAGAGGTATGTGTTGTGGATCTGATGATCCGGCTATGGATTGACGATCTTTTGTTTAATGAGATCTTGGTGAACCCTGTGTCCTAATGGGACCCCTAGGAGAAGGCCCCATACTCTACTTCCTATGTGCATGAAAATCTTTGTGGGGGTTTGTAAAGGTGGGAGGTTCTTCTGTTGTTGTTGTTGCTGAGGTGACTGATGTGGTGGCATAAATGAAGACTTTATTGAACCATGTCCACCACGAGGAGGAGGAGCTAACCCCCTTGACTTGTTTTCCGCATCCTTACATATGGATCCAAACTCTGTCCCTAGCCTACTGCGTCTTTCCCCGAGTCTCCTCTACTATGTAGGCCTTCTCAACGGCCTCTGCTAAGGTCTACGGATAGTGTTTATGCACCACACCTCAAACATCTAAATTCAGGCCCCTGATGAACCTATGAATCTGACCTTCTCATCTTGTATATATTCGACATACTGGATTAGGTCCATAAATTGACTCTCATACTTAGCTACCATCATA
The DNA here is from genome assembly GCA_018340775.1 of Taxus wallichiana var. yunnanensis. Classification (NCBI taxonomy): domain Eukaryota; kingdom Viridiplantae; phylum Streptophyta; class Pinopsida; order Cupressales; family Taxaceae; genus Taxus; species Taxus wallichiana. The sequence goes on along the minus strand of CM031236.1, from coordinate 631,983,343 downwards.
GATTCCTAACGGAGGTTGTGAAACTTGTCTATCCTCTGCTAAATGAACCTCCAAGATAAGTACCTTGCTCCTAAACCACTCCTCAAAGATCTCCCAGGTAATCGTCTCTAAATCAACGTGGAGCTTTTTCTCCTTGGTCCTTTACCAACACACTGCTCCATCCCTCAGAAGATGGATTGCAATATGAGATTTCATTTGCTAGTAAAAGGGTAGATTTTCAAGCACCTACTCAAGCTCACCAATATGTCCTTTACCCTAAACCCACTATATCTTAAGAATAGTGAGATGGTCATAGCTTTAGGATCTCCATGATATGGTCTGTAGTTGTTGACTAGCGACCCCTAGGCCTCTCTCCATGCTCCTCTCTAGTTCTAGGGCTCGAGACCTATCGTTATTTCTGAAAACCTGTGTCTCCTGTCCCCTATGTGGTGACTCTGCTCTGGCTAAATCCACATGAGAGTTCTTTGCCCTATTACCATTTCTATGTCAAGGAGATACAGAGGCCTTAATGGATGTCTCTATGTCATGTTTGGCTGATTGTCCTCCTAAGGACCCTTAGTGTATATCAGAATTGAAGTCCTGAAGCGTCTATAAAATATGAGGTAGAATGTCTTCTATGGCTTGATCTGGAGGTGGAAATTCTAGATCTATGTGTAAGGACCCCTCGTCTAGTCTGTGCCTCCTGCACAGACGAAGGTGAGAGTTAGTTCATTATTCTAGGTTTTATTCAGTTTTCTATGTTTACTAAAATATACAATTTTTAGACAAAGTTGTTTTCTAGGTTTTAAAATTGTGTTAGGTTTAATGTTCATGTCTCATGTTTTCTGTGTGCCCAAGGGTCCAAGATTTGAACCCACGGCTTTGATACCAAGTGTAACACCCGCTAAATTCTGCCACACAAAACCGAGAACAACCTAGGACAAGCTAGAAAATTATGGAATAATTGTTTTCAAAAAAACATGCCCACAAAAGGCTTGAAAAATGTAGTTCTCCCATTAATGTTTCTAAGTCAATTATATTTAATAATAAAATTTTCCCATTATAACAAAATATTAAAACCCACATTATACTTTAATGAACTTAATTAGACCAAGCATGGTTAATTTCTCCCTAAGTGTTATTTTAATAAACAATTTAATTCCACTATAGTTAAATATCCCACATTTAAATCAAGGGTAAAAGGGCCAATATAAATAAATACTAAAGTTATTTAATTCCACAAGGTTAAAACAATTAACAAGGTCCCTAACATTATCACATAGGTTAAAAGAATAAACATACCCCTTCACAATAAAGTGACCCCTTAAAAAGTCAACCCATGTATTTTGGAATTTAAACATTTAAATTTAAATTCAAATTCCACTCACCCACTCCCCACCTACTTTTTGTAGGGATGAATCTCATCCCTTGGATGGATTCATTTAGGGCCCTTAGATGAGGGGGAAATCCACTAACCCTAAAGTATGCTTAAGAAAACTACTTTCTCTCTTTCTTTTGGCTCATTGTTTCTCTTTGATTTTGTAGGTTGTTAGAGGAGGATGAGGAAGCCATTAGAGGGCCTCTTAAGCTTTTGGGGAGGCATACATGCTCCATTATTTTCTTATTTTTTTATACCCTCATTTAGGGTTTTAAATGTACTTGAATATTTTATTTACCTCAAATCCCTTTGTTTTCCCAAATGGGCTTGTGGGTTTTGCCCCATTTTGATTAAATAGCTATATTTGATAAGTTACTTCATTTGGGTATGTGGATATATATACATATTGTTGGGGTGTGGAGCCTATTTTTGTCTTCTTAAATCGGTGTTGAAGTGTTGGAGCTCGAGCAGTTAAGTTTGGAGACTTCAGGAGCATCTTGCAGTCATTTGTTGTGACGTTGCTGTGCATTCGTTGTACCATTGCTACGACATTATTGTTAACATGTTGTTAATTGGTTGTTACTGTCAGAACTATTTTTCTAGCCATGGGAAGTTGAAAGATCGTGACTTTCAATCTTCTAGGGTTAGTTTTAGGACTTCTTAAGAGGATTGTAATCCTATAAATAGAGGTGTTAGGGTATCTTAAAGATATCTTGAGTGTTCAAGAGGTCTTGAGTCTTAATGATCAAGAGGTGATCAAGAGTGATCAAGGTTATGCAATTGGGTGTCAATTGTGGTTTAGATATGGTTTAGCATCTTTTGAATTCTATTATGAGTTCATAACTAAGAGAAGACTGTGAGAGTTGTTTTACTCTTATTGATAATAAAATCTAAGCAAGTTCTTGGTGGACGTAGCCCACATTGGGTGAACCACATTAAATCTTTTCTTGTCTTCTTTTGTGCGTTTTGCATTTATGTTGTTATATTTCTGCAAGTATAATTATGCTATATAGTTTCCTACTATAGTGGTTTGAGGAATTATTTCCGCATATTTGTTCTCTAATTCCTAACAATTGGTATAAGAGATTTGGTGGTTTTTTTGCTGAAGTTGTAAATCACAGGGAAAGTTTAGCTTGAGTGGGAGCTATGGCAGATGAGGGTAGATTGAGGGTTGAGAAGTTCAATGGGAAGAACTTTGGTTTGTGGAAGATGAAAATGGAGGATTATTTATATCAGAAGGACCTCCATGTTCCTTTGGTTGGAAAAGCAAAGAAACCTACAGCCATGTCGGATGAGGATTGGGAGTTGCTAGATAGAAAGGCACTTGGGGCAATTTGTTTATGCCTTACATCTTTGGTTACTTTCAACATATCACAGGAGAAGACCACGAAAGGTCTCATGAGTGCGTTAGGGAGGTTATATGAAAAACCCTTTCCCTCTAATAAAATATTTTTGATGAAAAAGTTATTTAATATGAAGATGTCTGAAAATGGTTTTGTTGTTGATCATTTGAATGAATTTAATACGGTTGTGAGTATGTTAAACTCAATAAAAATTGACTTTGATGATGAGGTCAAGGCTTTGTTGATTTTGTGATCCTTACCAGATAGCTAGGACATCTTGGTTATGGATGTAAGCAATTCAGTCTCTAATAACTCAAAGCTGAAGTTTGAGGATGTAATAGGCGTGATCTTAAGTGAGGAAATGTGAAGGAAGAGCACTAGAGATTCTTCTACTTCTGGAAACATTTTGATGGTGGAGAGCAGATGGAGACAAAAGAATAGAGGGAATGGTAACCGTGGGAAGTTGAATGATCACGGAAGGTCAAAGTCCAAGAGTAAGTTAGAATGTTGGCAATGTGGGAAGGTTGGTCATGCTAAGAAAGATTGTTGGGCTCTTCAAGATAAGAATAACAAGAAGGAGGAAACTAAAGAGGTAAACTTGGTAGCGGTGATGTTTTTCAAGATTCCTTAATTCTTTCTTTAGATAATATTGCTAAATCTTGGGTGTTAGATTTAGGGGCTTCTTTCCATGCCACCCTACATAGACATTACTTTACTAATTTTTTCAAGATGATTTTTACATTATATCTTGGTGATGATGAACCATGCAACATAGTAGGGAAAGGTTGTGTTCAAGTGAAAATGCGAGAATGGGAACACATGGCTGCTTAAGGACATTAGGCATGTACCTAAGTTGAGGTAGAATTTGATATCGGTGGGACATTTGGGTAGTGATGGCTGTATGGTTAGTTTTACAGTGGATTCTTGAAAGGTTACGAGAGGTAAGAAAACTAGTAGTTTATATTTAACCGGTGGTGCTAATTATTATAATTTAGTTGCTGCGAGATGGAGATGCAACATTGTTGCACAGAGACTTGGTCATATGAGTCATAAGGGCATGCAGATTATAAAGGATAGGTTGCCCAAATTAAAGGAGTTAGATTTGGACTTCTGTGAGGACTGTGTTTATGGGAAACATAAGCGGGTGAGATTCCTTAAGGTTGGACCTACCGAGAAGGAGGGTAACTTGGAGTTAGTGTATACAAATGTATGGGGACCAACTAAGGTAAACTCTATTGGTGGTTCATGTTATTACGTCACTTTCATTGATGATGCACCTAGAAAATTTTGAGTATATTACATTAGAAAGAAATCTAATGTGTTTGAAACTTTGAAAAGATAGAAAACCTTGGTTGAGAATGAAATAGGTTTCAAGTTGAAATGTCTCAAGTTGGATAATGGAGGGGAATATCACAGCAATGAATTTCTTGATTACTATTTGGTAAATGAGATCCGCGGGAAAAGAACAATACCAAATACTCCACAAGAAAATGGAGTGTCAGAGAGAATGAATAGGAAAATCATGGAGCATGCTAGGTGTATGAGGTTACATGCGGGGCTGCCACTCATGTTTTGGGTGGAAGTGGTAAGTAGAGCTGTTTATCTAATTAACGAGAGGACCCTCTATGGCCTTGGATGGAGGTATACCTAAGGAGGCTTGGTCAGTAATAAAATTGATTACTCATTTCTTAGAGTATTTAGACGTGAGGTATTTTTTCACATTGATATAGATGATAGGACCAAGTTAGAGGCTAAGTATGAGAAATGCACCTTTGTTGGATATGGTGAAGATGATTTTGGTTTGTGTTTAGAGTCTTAAAGACAAGAAAATATTTCGGTCTAGAGATATTGTCTTTAATGAAAAAATCATGTATAAAGATCGATTCTGAGGAATAGAAAGTGGAATCAAAGAAAGAATACAAGTGTTAGACAAAATTACGAGATAACAAGGTGTCAAGGGGCTGGTTCAGGTACAACATGTTCGACACACGCAATTCAGTATCTACTCATCGAGAACCCCAAACTCCTAAGGTGAGAAGGTCTTCAAGGGTAAGAATAGAACCTAAATGATTTACTCCATATTTGAATTATTTATTGCTCATGATAGTGGACATCCGTGAGAGTGCTTTGAGGAAGCGGTGCAGGTGGATGCCGGGAAGAATTCGGAGTGGGCCATGGATGAAGAGCATAGATCTCTTAGGGAAAACCAAACTTGGGATCTGGTGGAGCTACCCGAGGGCAAGAGAGAATTAAAGGACAAGTGGGTGTATAGAATCAAAGAGGAAAATGGAGGCGGAAATGATACAAGGCCCGATTGGTGGTCAAGGGATTTGCACGAGAAGAAAGGTATAGAGTTTGATGAAATTTTTTCTCCGGCTATTAAAATGACTTCTATTAGGACTTTTCTTGGTTTAGTTGCGGTAGAAGACTGCAATTAGAACAATTGGATGTGAAGGCGCATTCCTTCATGGTGAGTTGGAGGAGAAATTGTACATGCAGTAGCAACGGTATTATGAGGTCAAAGGAAGGAGAGGCTAGTGTGAAAATTGAAGAAGAGCTTATATGGCCTAAAACAAGCTCGTGCAGCGGTGGTACATGAAGTTTGATAGTTTTATGTAGGAGTAGGGTTACTCCATGTGTCACTCGAGACCATTTCGTGTACATCGAGAAGTTTCTTTATGGTAGTTATATTATTTTGTGCCTATATATAGATGATATGCTTGTTGTAGGGAAGAACATGCAAGAAATAAAGGTACTCAAGAAGCAGCTAGGTGACTCCTTTGCTATGAAGGATTTGGGGGCAGTAAAACAAATCCTTGGTATGAGAATAACTTGGAATAGGAAGGAGAGGAATTTGGTATTATCTCAAGAAGAGTACATAAAGAAGGTATTGGAGAGGTTTAGTATGAAGGATGCTAAAATGGCTAGCACTCCTTTGGCGAGGTCACTTTAAATTATCAAAGGAGAAGAGTCCCAAGACGAGGAGGATAGAATCCAGATGTCCAGGGTACCATACTCATCAGCAGTTGGTAGCTTGATGTATGATATGGTATGCACTAGGCCTGACATTTCCCATGCAGTGGGAGTAGTGAAAAGTTTTATGAGTGATACGGGTAGAAACCTTTGCTAGGCAGTAAAGTGGATCCTTCGGTATTTGAGAGGGACCATGGGAGTAGCATTGTGTTTTGGTGGATTAGACACTACATTATGTGGATATGTAGATTCGGACATGGCAGGAGATTTGGACAGCAGGAGGAGCATGATAGGTTATGTATTTATGGTTGGTGATACAGTGGTGAGTTGGATTTCATGGTTACAAAAGGTTGTGGCTTTGTCAACGCAGAGGCTGAGTATGTTGCTACCACAGAGACAAGCAAGGAGATGATTTGGCTACAACAGTTGCTTGATTATTTAGGTCATAAGAAGGAAGTTAGGAGACTACATAGTGATAGTCAAAGCACTATTCATTTGGTGAAGAACTCCACTTTCTAGTCTAGGATGAAGCACAATCAACTGATATATCATTTCATCGGGGGTAGTTTTGGAAGAAGATAAGATGAAGCTGGAAAAGATTCATACTAGTCAGAATCCTATGGATATGATGACCAATGCGGTCACAAGGAGAAGATGAAGTTGTGTTCAACTTTGATTGGCCTTCATGGTTGATAATAAACGGTTACGAACTTTACTCGGTTGAAACATTCTCCAAGTGGGAGATTATTGGGGTGAGGAGCCTATTTTTGGTCTTCTTGAATCGGTGTTGAAGTCTTTGGAGCTCAAACAGTTAAGTTTCAAGACTTTAGTAGCATTTTTGAGTCGTTTGCTATGATGTTGTTGTGTATTCATTGTACCGTTGCTGCAACGTTGCTGTTAACATGTTGTTAATTGGTTGTTAATGTCGGGACTATTTTTCCAGTTGTGGGAAGTTGAAATATCATGACTTTCAATCTTCTAGGGTCAGATTTAGGACTTCTTAAGAGGATTGTAATACTATAAATAGAGGTGTTAGGGTATCTTGAAGATATCTTGAGTGTTCGAGAGGTCTTGAGTCTTAATGATCAAGAGGTGATCAAGAGTGACCAAGGTTATGCAATTGGATGTGGTTTAGATTGTGGTTTAGCATCTTTGGAATTCTGTTGTGAGTTCATAAGCGAGAGAAGACTATGAGAGTTGTTTTAATCTTGTTGATAATAAAATCTCGAGCAAATTCTTGGTGGAGGTAGCCCACATTGGGTGAACCACGTTAAATCTTGTCTTGTCTTCTTTTGTGCATTATTCATTTATGTTGTTATATTTGTAAGTATAATTCTACTATATAGTTTCCTCTTTGCTATGGTTTGAGGAATTATTTCCGCATATTTGTTCTCTAATTCCTAACAAATATATATGTAATTATGTGTATATGTAAACATATATGTATATGTATTTTTAAATTTTTTTTTAAAGGATTAAAAAAATCTGAATCACTATTAAAAGAGTGATTCAATACATTTGCAAATATAATAATAAAATAAATGCCTCTTATTATTTATATATATATATATATATATATATATATATATATATATATATATATATATATGCATGTTAGAGGTTGGTCATAACTAAAAAGTGTACTGATCTGTAAAATAAGAAATGCGTAGGGGGTATTACCCGTGGGAAGGGCTTTTGATTTGCATTTAGTAATGTATGGGTGGGTTAGGTTTATATTAATTAAAATACATTAGTTTGGGGTTGGGGGTAATTCCCCAACCCTTACTTTATAAACTAAGATGCCAAAACCATATATGGCTTAAAATAAATGCTTTGGTCTTTATTGTAGTTTTAATACTTATTACCTCTTTTTTTAATAAAGTTTAATATGTAGTTTTATATATAACCATTTTATTTTTATGTATATTTCCTTTTAAAATTGATAGTATTAATACTTTAATATTATTAATAATTTAGTATTAATAATATTTTAATCTTATAAATATCTTAATATAAATAGTATTTTTATATTAATATTATTTTAATTTCAATACTAGCATTAAAGTAATAACATATTTTTGGTTATTAATGTTAACTAATTTTAATTCCATACTCAATTTTTTTTTTTTTGTACAAATTTGATAGTATTTAGGTAAGAGGTTTAAGGAAAATAACAACTCAACTTTTACTTATTATTACATCAAGTTACAATGGGGTTTATTGGAAGATTTACAATAACTTAATATTAATATTGCACAATCCAAGAGGCTAGAGCCTAAATTGTAAATGAGACATTTCTTCTCTCCACTAGATTTAGGAATTTAGCTATTTTGTTGACCAAGTAATTATCAATTAAAAGTTAAGTTCTTTCCATCCAATTGCATAAGTTTAAAATTTATTTCAACCACTATGAGAGAATTTATTTCAACTACAAATTTCAACCATTCCCACAAAAATTATAACAAAGTTTTCAATAAGTATTAAAATGAGAACTACTAACTTTCTAATGAGAGTGACACATTATATGATAAAATATTTAAATACCATGGAAATATGATATTTTACCTTTTAAAATTATATTCCTATTACAAAAACTAGCTTATTACAGAGACAAGTCTTTCTTTCCCCTTTCAACATACAATACAAATTTAATATCCAATAATCAATACAACTTTTCTTCACAAAGATTAATACAATATCTTCCACTTAAAGTGGGAAATTTTACAAGAATGAAGGCTAAAATGAAATACAATTTTTCTTCAATTATAGCTCCAAAATCAACTCTTCAACCAAGCTCCATCTTCTCATCACTTGACCACAACAACCAAAATGGGGGAGAGGCAACACTCTCCACCCAACAAAAATTCCAATGAGAAGAAGAAGCAATTCTTCTCATTGGCCCCAAGCCCCAACCACAAGGCAATAAGGGATGTTTCAACACATGGAAACTAAAACAATGCTTCAACATTCACTTTCAAACAACCAATCACATAAGAAAGATAACCACAAAACACTTATTTTTAAACACAAATAATTCCCAACAAAGGCTTCTAAAATAGCCAAAAAGAGATAGGAAAAATGGGGGTGCCCTTGTGCCTCCCAAGGGTTTGGATGCCCACCTCTAAAACCCTCCAACACACATTCAACCCAAAGTCTCTTATGCCTCCCTCACAACAAAACTATGTCTCTTATGCCTCCCTCACTCTTATGCCTCCCTCTCTCTTATGGCTCCCACAATACATAACATAATAGAATAGAATAAGGTGGGGCATCAAAAACCCACTCCCTCCTAAAACCAACAAGAATATCTTATGTCTCCCAACATATTTCATCCCCATATCCAAATCTCAACAAAACCTAAGATAAAAATACTACCTAACACTTCAAGTAAGAACACAATTTCATACAACCATATAACATGCAAGAAACAAGGAGAAAAATAAAAGAGCAAGATCCTACCTTGCCATGGTAAAGCTCCTCTTTGAAATCTAGTCCCAAAATCTTCAACACAAGAAATTTTCCAAGCACTCTTCAAACTCCCACAAGCAAGCATCCAAAAAGAGAGCTCCAAAAAGTGAGTAACCCCAAATACCTCCCAAAATTTTGAATAAATAGAAGAGAGGAGGATGAAGATGATGTGGCTCTAAGTAGGATGCCACATCCTTTCTTCTCCACTCCACATCACCCAAGTCAAACCCATACTCCAAGGAAATTAAATGGGTGGTTGAGAGGTATGACAACCCTCTTACACACCATTTCAAACCCATACCCATAAGGACTAAAATTAATTACATGTAAGAAGGTGCAATAAAAACTTACAATTTGTCTTCCCAAAACACATAATGGGGTCTATTTTTTACCCCCCAACCCATAGGTAGGGTTGGTATAGTAAATTTAGAGGTGTGGGACAACTTTAAATTGTCCCACAAGCCTCCAAAATTGACCCTTAAGGACAAATCCGAATTTCTAAGGAGAGGTAGAGTGTACCACACTTAAGATCACATTCACTTCACTTACAACACATAAACCAAAGAGCCATCTAATCTAATAAATGAATTCTTTTGTCCCATCCATGATTAGTTTAGTAACATGATTAATTTACTAATCTAGACACAAATTAAATAATTAATAAAAGGAAAATACATCACTATAAAATCACATACTAAAATTAAATAAAAGAAACAAATTAAAAGAACAACACACAAACCCCTTGGTCACATTTGGAGGTTATCCCCCATGGGGACCCCCTAACAACAAACAAGACACACACACAACAAAACACAAGTTTTCATGGTGACCCTTGTTGAATTCATCTGGTATTCTGATGTGGTTGGTCTCCAATCCCCCATTGGTTGTTGTGTTATATTTTACCTGCAAAACATACAATACCTCCTTTAGCCTTGTGGCCACATCAAAACATCCAAGATAAAATATACAATATAAATCAACAATCATCCATATATAATTTAAATTAAATCATCATCTAGACAAGTAACGTTACTATTTTCAATTTCTAACATCTCAATTCTACATTTCATCAATATCAATAGGATCACAAGATTAGTTCAACTACTAAGGCCTACTCAATATGATGAAAACATGAATGTTAGAATATATAACCATGTCAAAAATCCATCATCATCAATATAACATATCTCTAATAATCCACACACAATAATACTATAAATCAAAATCCAACCATAATCCAAGTATCTCAATCATCTAACATCAAGCTAAGTCAAAATGATACTATAATGTCCATACGTATAGCCAACAGTATCAAAATCAAAAGTAAAAGGTGTTGAAGGGAAGTGAGAACTGTAGTGTATGCCCTCCTTTCTATCTTGGCTTCCACAATCTTGAATCCACAAGCTTTAATCCTTTCCAAAACTAAGAAAGCACCAAAGCAATCCTTCAAGCTCCAAGCAAGAATTCTCAAGACCAAAATTTCCAAAATGCAAATCAAGAAAATGAGACAAGTAACCCCCATTCCTCCAATTTCACACCAATAAATAGAAAAGAGGTGAGGATGATGAGGTGGCTCCATGTAGGATGCCACTTCATCATTCCTCCACTCCAACACAACAAGTAAAACCCCAAAACCAAGGAAATTAAATGAAAAGGTAAGGTTATGACATGCCCACATGCACACTTCACATGCACCCCATACCTTTCAAGGACAAAATAAATGTGATAAGAAGAGAAGTGACTTTATTTTCCCTTTTACACTCAACAAAGCATTAAAATTGTCAAAATTAGCCCCATACTTCATAAGTATGGTTGGTAGATGATTATGAGAGACAAGGGACAAGGTTTACTTGTCCCACAAGTCTCAAAAAGTTCCCTCCAAGTCAAATTTCGGGTTTGGAGAGGGAGAAAGAGTGCACACAACACAAATGCAATAAATTTCATTCATCATCATGCACAAATCAAGAACTAACTACCCCATTTATTACCCACATGTCACCTTTTATTTTTAGTTTAAAATTTAAGTTGAATTAGCTAATTAAGACACATTAACAAGTGTTAATAAAGTGACTAAATTTTCCCAATTATTAAAAACATGCTCCACAAAATTAAAACACACAAAATAAAGAAAAGGAAAACATCACCACCCTAGGCCACATATATGAGGTCACCCCCACCCCCATGGGGAAACCTCCTAACCTAGCAAAAAATAACACAAAACTCACACAAGTTGTCAATTGGCCCTTGTTGCAAACACACAACATCCTTCTAGGGTTGGTCCCCTATCCCCTTTCGATGTATAGTGATATAATTTTCCTGCAATCACAAATAGAAATACCTCTCTGGCCTCAAGGCCATATCAATATGTCATGGAAATAAATGCATATAAAACATCCATCATACAATCCTCAACATACATCAAGCAATACAACACACACATATATCTGTCAATTAACATTGTCGTATAACATGGCTAAATCATTATCATCAAATTTATAGTTTTTTTCAATTATTTGCAATTCACTTAACACTTCAATTATACTCTAGTAAATAATTTACAATCATCAATAATCCAATTTCACATTCTACAAAGTCATGAAATTCCCTATATCTATTGTGACTCCTAACTACTAGATACACTCAACAACATATTACCAATCCCTAATACCATCATATTGTTAGCAATTCAAAAAATCAATGAGACCACATGGTTAGTCCAATACTCCGAATATACTCAATACGTCAAGAATCCAAATGTTAGTATATAACAAAGTGACCATTCTAGATTATCATCATATCCTTAAATGTCCATCAATGTTAACAAAACAACCATACATTTGAATGTAAAAGTAAAAACACAATAGTAATCATGATGTCCCTTGTATCTTATTAACATGCTAACTAAAATATAACAATAAGGTCCATGTCTCTAATCAACCAAAATTAAAATCATAGTACAATCAGTGTCAAAGAGGATTGGACATTACACATCACTTATTTTAAAATAGTTCATATCATGAGATTTTATAGGAAATTCATGCATAATGTAGATAAAAATATTAGGATGTTACCATATTAGGATATGAACATAGTTGTTACATGATGAAATCTAGAATACTATTACATAAAAATTTTACATGGAAACCTTGTGCAAGCCTATTTGATGTGCATGGTTACATGTGGCATCACACTCGAGTCATATTTCTTATAAATAATTTACAAGAATCACTAACTAGGATGTTTTTAGGATTCACATAACACTCTTGATTCCTATTTCCTTATTTTATATAAACTTTTATTCCCTCCCATACAATACGAGGAAAAATGGGTGTATAATTTTATTGCATTTTCCGATACCAAGTTTTCATTCCATCACATTCAAAATCGAGGAAAAATTGGTGCACATTTTTTATATTTTTATATTTCAAATTATTTTATTTATTTATTTTGTAATAACATCTTGATAATACATTTTTGTTTAGTTTTCAAAATGACTCACTTATATAAGCATAAATTAAAAATGATAAGGGATCACATATATTTGACTCTCAAACATTTATTTTCCTCATGGGATGTTTACATTTTCATTTATATTTTAATCAATACATTTTTATATTAAAATTATGCAAATGCACATACTATAATATGTACCTCTAAATGTTTTGAAATTAAGATATATATTTTTATATCACATCACATGAATAATTCCCTATAAAATTGATATATTCCTACAATTTTCTTTATCAATAAATACAACCAAACACTCAGTCACATGTGTAATCCATAATTGATAACTTAGAAGCCAATTATTATAATATAAGACACATTTCAACATCTGGACACTATCTAAAATGCAAATATGACATTATGAAATATTCTTGAGACAAATATTGCATGCAAATAAAATAATCAAGAAAATATTTTCCAAAGTTAATGACCTCATCCTAAAAATTCTAAAAATTCGATTTTTAAATCCATAATTCTTTATATTTAGTCATGCTTCATTGAGACAAAATATATTATCAAAATCAGATATTACAAATAAATTCATTTGGCTCACTATATTTATTTCACACAAAATATTTTCTTACCTAAGAGATCACACCAAATCACCAAATCATTAGTTCAATCTCTTAATAATATATCATCAAATTCATCATAAAATGAAAATATCAGTCGATTGATGGAATTGAAATTGTTCTTCCTATAGAGGAAGATTCTAATGGGTGAAAAAGGTTCAATAAAAGAAGAACAAAAAATCTACTTCCACCTCCTAGAGTCATTTTGTTGTTTGTTTTGTTCCACTTTTGTTTCATTGGGGTTTTGTTGTTCTTTTGTTGTTGTTTTGTAGCTCCCCTATTTCTTTTTGTGTTCTTCCTTCTTCGTTGTGTTATATTCTTTTTGTACTCACCTTAATTGAATATCGGGCTTTGGAATTTTGTACCACAGGTATAATTCCAATAAAAACCTTGGATTAGAAATAAAAAATATTCATTTGGCTCATATATGCTTTTCATGCGCAAAATATTATTTTTAACTAAGAGATCACACCAAACCACCCAATCATTAATTTAATCTCTCAAGAATATACATCTAGTTCTAAGTTTACACATATAATATCTTAAAAATTTCTCAACAAAAATTTTAAAGATACATAACACACCCAAGATCAATATTGAGTGTTAAAGTTCCTTATAGGTTCTTCTTTATGAGAAAAACATTGTGATATAAATTTTGCAAAAATTCACTAGCTAGATTACTAAGTTGTTTTGATGGCTCTTTATAGTGTTTCTATGTAGGTATAGTGTGTGATACCCAACCCAATAAATTATGACCCCTTTATAGTCCTCCATGAAAAGAAGAATAAGGAGAAGCCATATATTGGTAGAAAAAAGTCATCATGCAAATCTAAAACAATACTTCAATTTTATAGAAATAGGTGAAAAAGTATAGAATAGTTTAACAAGAATTGAATAGTGCTTGAAAAAACCATTAATCCATAAAAAAACCTTCAATTTGAATGCATCTCCTTCTAAGGATATCATTTTAATATTAGGTTTTAGATCCTAGAATTTTATGCGAACCTTGTAAGCTTTTTATCACATTTCTTACTCAAAGTATCAATATACTATCATTATGTTTTAGCCCATATTGGGAAGATATGTTCTAACCATTAAAATATAATTTCTATTTTCTATTTCGTAATTCTAATATACTTAGTTCTATGTTGTGATATGAGAGTGAAATTAATGTATATTTTGTTTGAGATGATAAATAGAAAACTATATATATCGAATGGTTGTTAGTCCATTGGTGTAGTTTCTTGGCTCACAAAGAGCCCACCAGATTCAATTATTACTAAGGAAAATGCCTTAAGATACTGTAATAAGGGATGAGGATGGGATCATACCCTAGGATAATTTGACGGAATGGAAACCCGTCGGACCTTCGCTAGTTATTTTTGATGCAAAATCACAGCACCCCCAAATGGCTTCAGATCTAAGTGGGGCATTTGGTGTGATTGCACAACATGGGACCATCTCTCAAGTTGTGGGACTTGCAAACTTGAGATGGCCCTCTAGAGAAAGTTGACTTCTTCCTAAAATACCTACCACAAGCTACTCTAGTGTAGGAAAACTATCTAATCATAATCTAACCATCTAAGGAGATAGGGAGAGAGAGAAATACATAAAAACATATTCTCCACTAAGTGGTGATACACCAGAAAAGGAAGTGGCTATTCAAAATTTCAGATTCCTAAAGTGGAGAGAGGTGAGCAATGGAGACGATGGAAAGAAGCATCACGGACCAGAGATAAAATTAACATAGAACACCACATCAAAACCCATTAAACATAGCTCCCAAAAGCTAAAACAGGACATCGAAGTATACACAATATACCCGTGATGATGAGAGGAAAGAAGAGACAATACAATAAGCAAAGGATGGTCAAGATGCATCACAAAATAGATTTTTGCTCCAAGAGTTCACATAATACATCATCGGTGGGCAAGAGGCATGAAAATGCCTTTACGAGAGACAATAGATGAGACTTAGACTCCACATTCTACCCTATGGAAGAAGGAGAGAGGGGGAAGGAGAGAAAAAAATGACCAACCTTTTGAAATATGCCCTTCCTTTACAATATATAGAAGAAAGAGAGAAGGAGAGAGGGAAGAATTTGAATCTTGCTTCCACCACCCTAGAAAGAGCATTGAATTCTGCCTGCAACAATGATGAGCTTTACTACAAGATCCATGCCTCCATGTGTTGTTCCTTTACGGGCAAGAAGGAGGTGCATTCTTCATCATGCTTTGGTAGGTGGGATATTTTACAACCTCAAAATCACAGACTAAAACATAATGGTGGTGGGTAAGAAGCCTCCAAGCCTAACTTGAGCATTTTTAGAATTAGCAGGAGAACATAAAAAGAAAGTTGTAGGACCCTTGTCATGTTACCAAACCACCATGGAGACCTATTGAAACTTATAAATAATTTTTGAAACTTGATCTTGTGGCTTCTTGTGTGAAATTTGAATTTTGGGAAAATAGTGTTTCTCCCTCTTTCCTATCTCTTTCTCTCTCTCTTACTTACTTATGAAATGAAATTAATACATGTCTCTAAACCTATCCTTTCAAATGCTAATTATTATTATTAGGTAAATGGAAAACTAAAACATTAATTATGTTATATTTAGGTGCATGGCATGCCACCAATTTAACATTGATTTCATGCTCAATTGGTTTTTACGGGATGGAAGTAACAAGGCTAAAAGGCGTGGTGTAATTCATTGTTTATTAATGTAATCTATATATGTCATTGTAAAATGTATATATGTATAATATATTTCCATGTTACAGAAAATATTATATTTGAAATTTGGTAATATGTATGCCATGCTAGTTTTAGGGATGACTTGGGAAATGTGCATTTAATCATAAATGTAATTTTAATTCAGATTTACGTATGATATTTTAAAAGGTTGGATATTTTATATATATGAATTTGAATTTAATATCTTGTAGTGCATTTCCAGTGTGTAATAGACAATTAAGTAATTTATGGCTTGTATTCTTTACCTTAAAAATGTAATAAATAAATCTAACCAAAACAAGAAACATTAGTCTAAAACATATGCATATCTACCCTTCTCACATAATCTTTCTTAGCATAGAAGAAATTGAAAACAATAGAATTAACTTAAACCTTTCCACTGTGAAACCTTCTAGTTTAAGTAAATAAGAGCCCAATTTTTCTAGTTGTCATCATAGCTTTGTCAGCTTTTTTTTGGAGTAAGTAGAACTAAAACTTCCTTAGTATCCTAGTGGACTACCAAGTCTTATGAAGTTAGATCTATAAATTAACTTCATCATTGAATGAATTCCTTGTGGGATC
Organism: Taxus wallichiana var. yunnanensis; assembly: GCA_018340775.1. Lineage (NCBI taxonomy): Eukaryota > Viridiplantae > Streptophyta > Pinopsida > Cupressales > Taxaceae > Taxus > Taxus wallichiana. Next base: position 631,966,807 of record CM031236.1, on the reverse strand, counting down.
CAGATGACACAAATGGACCTAGTGAAATAGTTGTACTATGACTTAAACTCTTGTTAATGATCTCTTTAGTTCCTCATAACTAAATGTGTTACCTTGGCTAGTGACAATATAACACCTTTGTATTTTATAGAGGATTTATAGGGTAAATATGTTTTCACACCTTAATTTGATCTATAATAGGGTGTATATCCCTAAGTGCATATTGGAATTAAACTAAACCTCAGTTGATTAGGAGGTTAACTTGTGGGTATAAAATTGTAAGTAACTCCTTGTAAATGAAATTGATTTGAAATATGTTGACTTAAGAGAAACTAGGAAACTAAAAACTTGGTCCCATAATCCCTTGTTATTCCCTTTTATGACATTAAGAATGAAATAATTTTCCAATGAAGAATGACGAAATGTAGAAACATGGGATCTTAACTTGAAAACAAATCACTTGCTATTCATGTGTAGTTGCAATGCTTCTAGTCATGTACTTATTCAAGGTGTTAAACAACTACTATCGTAACTCTTTTGCTATAAAGTGACACCAATAAGAGAACTAATAAACAATGTAAACAAGATGAAAAACAAGAGTATATGTGATAATGGTTTAGGAATAAAATTTCACTTGAAGTCCTCATGGTTGATTCAAGCATTCACCTTTTGTTAAGAATGGATACAAATTGTTCTTGGTGGGACTAGGCATTTGAGCCAATATAAAGTCCACTAAAAATAAAATAAAATAAAAATTAGGACGTGTAAATGCTAAATTGACTCAAACTAAATTTGGAACTAAAACAACCATAGTATGAGAAAAAATGTGCTTCTAATGGAAGGAATTTTATAGGAAAGGGCAACTCGAACCTTCACCTCCTTTGATTCGTAATATTTTCCCCATCAACTTCAGGTTGGTTCCCTTGCATAATAATGGAAAAATTAAACATCAACTAAACATATTTTGAGAAACAAACCTTTAACGTAAGAATGAGTTATTGGGAGACTCATGGTTGTTTAAAATATCATTTAATTAATAAATGATCTATGGTTAATTAATGGGATTAGATGTAGGAATCAATCGTGCATTCTTCTATAAGACTACTTCTCTTCAAAACTATAAAGTCATACAATGGAAACCTAAATGTAATGAAGATATAAACCATAAAAAGGCCATGTCGTGGAGTATGCCTACCTGATGTTTCTTATTGTTATTGGATCATTTTCCTTTTTTATGTCATTTGAGTATGACATTGATGGGTACCCTATGTTATCCTATTGTATGAGTGGGTTCATGTTTATGTAAGTGTCTTATGCATTGTTGAGTTTCTCTACTTGGAGCCCTTGTGGTGTTGTGTAGTGAGCAATGTAAGTAAAAAAATTATTCTGGTATTTTTATTGTTGTATTTGTGTGTGTAAAATGTGAGTGTTACATTTGGTATCAGAGTAGATGTTCATGCTCTCAAACCTCTAGAATAGATTAAAGTTTTGACAGTTTTTGCATGGTGGTAGTGGAGATGGGAAGAGTAATGTGATATAAGTGTGATGTGAACAATGTTGTAATTATGATATTATAAACACACATGTTGTACATGTCACTTATTGCATAATTGTTGTCATGTTGACGTGTTGGTGATGAGAGTATTCCATCTCATTTTCATGGATTCTGTTGGTGCTCAATTTGATCTCACCTGTTTGTCCATGAAATTCTTCAATTTGCGAGCTCTGTCATTTTTTCTATCACCTTATATTGATGCATGAAAACTCTATCCTCCATTTAGTTTCCATGATCGGTGCTTTCCTTGGATGAGGATCACTTAAAGTCTAGAATTTTTTTTCCATTCCTCTGTCCATGTGAAAAGATCTATAACTTAGGCATAAACTCGATTTTTTCCCTTCCTTCCATTTTCCACAGTGTCGTTTTATTTTCCCTATCATTTTTGTCACAAGCATTTGTGGAAACGTGATTGGATGCAGCTTGAAAGATCATATTTAGGCCTTATATAATTTCCAAATTCTCTGTCCTTGAAAAAGGATTCATTTTAGAGACGCAAATTGTAATTTTCCTGCATTTTACGGTTTGATGGGTGTATTTTTCCTAGTGAAATTTATATCTCAACATCTTTGGAAACGTGGGCCTTCTACGGTTGGATGTGTCCCAAAGTATGGCACTTTGAAAACTCTAAAGCCCAATTCAACTCAAATATTGTGCATGTGGAGGGCCAGCGCTCATCTAAAAATTCACCTATTAGTTTGGCCTTAGAGTTACGCCGGGAGACAAGTGGAGGTTTTGTTGCCTTGCCGAGAATTAGACATTGTTTTTGTGGCCGGTGTAGCTTTGGAAGACTATGGAAACATGGAGTTTCAGAACTCATTTGAGGATCTACCTCGGGGTCCCTCCTTAACAATTACAACATCGGGAAATGTGGAGGCTTCCCACCAGCTCCGCTCTATACTTAAACTTTTCAAAGAAATTTTTAAGGCCTGGGACACGTGGAGGGACCACGCATGTTTGGGGACTGGACCCTAAATTTTATTTTAAAGAAGTGCTGAGAGGAAATTTGGAGGCTTCCACTCACTCTGCCCATGCTTGGGCTTTTCAACGGCTAATGAAAACTATCTCAGACCCTAGACACATGGCACCTTCCATTGATCCTTCAATTTTTTTAACAACTCGCCGAATCGAGACACATGTTGAGCCCATGCTTTTTGGGGTCTCCACTTTTAGCAACCATATCAAAATGTGCCATTGAGACATGTGGAGGCTTCTACTAGCTCCTTTTAATGAGACTTTTCAAAGGCCAAAAGGCATTTTTCTTGGGCCTAGGGCATGTGGAAGGCACGCGCTTTTTTGGAAACTTTCCCATGTACTTCTCCTTTATAGTTGCGCCAACGAAAAATGTGGACGACTATAAAATAAAGTAGAGAAGGGGAAGTATCAACGGTTGTTGTGCATTTCACCTATTTCTCTGCCATTTTGCTCTAAGACTCTTGGAGATGTGAATAGGCACTTTTTTTCATCATTTTTCGATTAAATACGTTGTCATTTTTCTCTGCAAATTACCATTGAATGAATTTAGAACTTAATTTATGAGTTTAAGGATTGTTAAGGTCGATATTTTGAAGTTGGAATTGCTTGGGCACTTGTAAAAATGGGAATTACCAGAGAAGATGGATGCGGGGAAAAATTGCAGAGGAAAGAGAGGGAAAAGGATGAAATGATGAAGGTTACAGGGGAAAAAGGTGAAAAAGTGTTTCCTCGAGGTTGAAAAGGATTACCTGTCAGATCTAGTTGTACAGAGCCTCACGAAAAAATGATTAAAATGGGGATTTATCACAAGAAAAAATCAAAATGATTATAAGGACTACCAAAACGGTTTTGGCATGGCATCCCAGTCATTATTCAAGGGTCTAAGAAATGTGATCAATCCATAATTGGTCCACTTGGCAGCTTTTGGGTGTGAATTTTTAAACATCATTTTAAGAGGCAAATTGGTAATAAGCAAAGGTCCCTCGAATATTCTTATTTGGGGGATAATTTGGGATGAGTGAGCGATTAAAATGTATAAATGTAATGAGAATACTCTTGTAAAGGGTCGGGGGTTGAATTCTTAAGAGAAAATTTGAAAGAGCCCATCTTCCTAAGAGACCAATCTGAGATACCTAGTTAATTTCTTTTGTGTTAAATTTTCTTTCATGTCAAGTTGGTTGTAAAGTATAGCCATTGACGAGCATTGAGATTACTCTTAAAACTTTCCCCTATTGATGAATCTAATAAATGTCGAGTTAATTTTTTTAATCTTCGAGCAATTTGTTCTGCTTTGTTTTAGAATGTCTACAAGTAGTTTTTATTAGTCCTATTGCAATCTTATGTTAAAGTCCCTCTTAATCACACAGGATCTCATCCTGTGATAGTTTAGTGGCATTTGCAATTTCATCTCAAGAAGAGCTTTCATGATGTGATGAGATAAACAATTTAAACTCACTTCATTGTCATTTATTGATAAAGATTTTCTGTAAGCCTTCAAGTGTATCTTAGGCATGAGGAACCAGCGGTATTTGATGTTTTATTGAGTCTTTAGCTCGATCCTTCGTGTTAGATTCTCAAAGATTTTGTGAAACCGTGCTAATCAAGGGCCCCCTGTTGAAGCACACCTTCTAGTTGAAGGAATATCTTAGATATTCCAAAGCTTTCTATCATTTAGCTTACAAATTGTTGTGAAGTCTCTCAAACATCTAGTATAATAAACTTTTCCTATTTAATCTCCCACCAAAATTATTCAAAAACCATGAATCCATCCCTGTTATCACCGAATCACAAAGCACCCCTAGGACCCTCGCAACACGATCGGTTGAGACTCTCAGTGCGATTGCACAACATGGAGCTTTTCCCAAGTGTGGGACCTCGCGAAATTGGAAAAGCTCTCCGGATGAAGGCCGGCTCCTATTCCTCTATTCAGATGCACCAATAAAATGCAGAGGTTTACCCAAAAAAATTAATCTAACTACCAAGGAGACAGGGAGAGAGAAATGCATAAAAATAAACCTAAGCTAAGGAGGTGATGCACCGAGGAATGTTGGACACCCATTTTGCAAGATTAAACACAGACCACATAGATGTAATACCACACCATGCACAGGCAACCAAAATGCAATGAGAGATCAAAATAACAGCAATGAATATATGAGAGGGTTTAAAATCAATCACAGACATACATATATTGCTCAAGGATCGATTCAATACATTGCAATGGCCAAGAGGCAAAAAACAACATTACAATCCATATGGGAGGCTTGAAAACTCCACAAATTCTCTTGCAAGTAGGAGAGAAGGGAGGGTGCAAAGCAGAAATGCCCAACACTTTACAAAGAGCCTCTCTTGACCATTTATACAAGAAAATGAGGGAGAAGAGAAGAATTCAGATCCTGCCCCAACCGCCTCCAAGACTGCACCTAACTCATCCCATAATGGTGGTAGGTGGGATCCTCAACAACTCAAAACATGGCGGACTATATTTTTGCATTTTAAGAACTTGTTCCCACCCAATTAAAGATATCCAGTCGTAGTTGCGTAGAGGACGCCGAGAGCTTTCCGAAAAGTCCAACCTTGTGTGAATCCGAGCTCCCTGTGAAAAGTTATGGCGATCTGAATATTTCCCGCGTCAGGGTCTGTTTCCAGTCGGGTTCGGGTTTCTCCTTTGCATCTGCATCGGGTTTGGAGGGTGCCTCGACATGTTTTCACCCCGTGCTTCTGCACCATGTTTCTCCACCTCCGAAACCCGCTTTCCCTTTGTGTCGGGTTTTCCAACCCTTGCGACATGTTCTTTGCTGTCGGGTTTTTTCACCATGTAAACCCAATTCCCTTGGAAGTGTTTTCGGGTTTGCGGAACCCTTGAGCATCGGGACATCCTTTGCGATCTGCATGTTTCATGTTTCGTGTTTCCCGAAACCCAAAACCGATTTTCCTTTGATGTCGGGTTTTCCAACCCTTCCGACATGTCCTTGATGTCGGGTTCATCCGCCTCTCCAACATGCTTCTGCGCCATGCTTTTCCACCTCCGAGACCCGATTTGCTTGTGTTTATCTATATTTACCGGGGGGTAAATATATACAACAATTTGGCGACTCACGGGGTTACCTGCCTGCTAGGTAGAAGATCAATGGCCTTTTAGCGATCCATTGGGCATGGAGTCATAAGCAATAACCTGAAACCAACCTGATATCTTTGAAAACCCCCTCCTGAGCCACTTCAAACCCATTGAACCTGGAGTTGACCTCACCAAAAAACCACTGAAATGGACTGTGCCAGAGCAAAACCAGCAACACCAAAAACTATGTACAGAACTTAAAATCATACATGCTCCAAATGGAACATGTAGAGTGTGCACAAGCACTTCTTCTACTGAAAGCAAACCTACCTACTCTATTCTAACTGGAAGCAAAGGCAAGCTAAACAAACCCTGCAACTGGTTGTGCAAAATAGCTTCCTTTCTTCAAAATTGGCAGCCATGCAAATGATTTGGAGCTGAGTATGGCTGATTGGATGAGTGGAAAATCAACAAGAAGCTGGTCTTCTACCCAAATCATCAAGGTGTCAACTGAAAACAAATCCAATACCTCTTTTAGTTGCTCTGCATTTGGATTGGAGAGGTATGGCAGCTGATCCTTGGTACTTTGTAGTTCACCCTCATGCTTAGAAGCAAGCATGACTGGTTGTGGCTTCTCCTTTGGCTCCAATGAAGCCAAATACCTGATTGGGCAAGGTCTGATCCATTCGATATGCCCATAGCTCTGATTTTCAACCCCAAGAATGGAGTCTTCTTGTAGACCTTCCAGAATGGATGGTGTGGAAGAAATGGTGAAATTCCTTTGTCCTTTCTCTTCCTCCAATGAAGAACATGAAAGATTAAAACCTTCCAATTTTGATTCCAAAGAGCTGTTATAAGATGCAGGCTGCTGCAAATGAATGTTCTCCTTCATGACAGCAGGCTCTAGTGTTTGGAATGTGGATGATGAAAGAGAGAATGGTGGAAACTCAACCGGCTCTTCTCCATCAAAATAGTCCTCCAAATCTGACAGGTAAACTGCCTCATTGCTGTCCTGCTGCTCGTGTTCAACTTCTCCCATGGTGTCCTCTTGATCTGCAACTTGACCACCCTGGTTTCCTTCACTCTCCAATATTGAGTTTGAGAGATCAAACTCCTCTTCAGTACTATAACTTGGGAGAGGTGAAGTAGAAAGAAAAAGCGAAGGTTCTCCTATAGCTTTGCTTTGTGCTCAAACCCCTTGGATCTACACTTTTTTCCTCCACAACAAGGATGTGCTCCTCTTCTTTTGCTGCAACAAAATCAGTCCTGGCCACCATGGTTTCTACCTTAGCCTCTTCCGTAGGCTTTACCAGCAGAGGGATCTTCTCAATTCCAAATTTAAGAGCCAAACTTACTAAGCTCTTAATCATTTCTTCTTTTCCTGGCTCTTCCTCTTGCTGTCCTTGATGACTGATTTTTGCAATTTCTTCTTCCCCACATGGAATTGGGAATGCAAGAGGAGGGATGGGTTGTAACTCAACTGGTTTTACAATTTTTTGTGGTGGTGGAGGCAATGAAACCTCTTGTTTCTTTGGAGGGGGGGTATTTCTATTAGCTCTTGTGGAGGGGATGACTGTTTGGAAGGGAAAAGGAAAGAAGAATCGAGATGAGGTGGAAGACTAGGGGGTGGAGAAATGGATTCAACACTTGGGACAGCAGATGGAGAGTTTGAAACTTGACACTGCTGAAATGGGACAGATTGGGAAAGAGGAAACAGAAAGGCACGAGATGGTGTGCTTACCCGTTGACAAGGTTGCTGAATACTCCTCTCATACACCTCTATTCCTTCGATCCACTTTGCAAGCAAAGGTAGCGTTGCAATCATGAAGTCAAGTTTCTCCTGAGGGCTGTAATGCCTTGGAAAAGGTCCCACCCATGGACAGGGTGCTCCACAACCGATTCCAAATGCTTTCATTTGTGCCTGAGCCCTAGATTGCACCATGTTTACCTCCATCTTTTGGATTTTCTCCAACAGACCAGCATCTTGCATCTGATTGTTCTCGTTATATGCATACTCTTGCTCCTGGAAGGCTCCATTGCCAAACTGACTTTGGCACTGCTGTTCATATGAGTATGCATGCTGATCTGGAGGATTTGTAAAACGTGTTGGAGGTGGGAAACTTTGCTGTTGTTGGAAATGTGAATTCCATGATGGAAATGAAGTCATGGTTGCACAACTTCATGGAATGGAAAAGAATGAAAGAGATGGAAAGAAAGATGGATGGAAATGAATGGAAACGGGTCTGCAACTCAGAGAAATGGGTTACTGATCAGATGGAGTCGCCAGATGTGCTTTTGAATATGCCTCTAAAAGGCTAGATTTTGCCAAGTTACACACCAAACCTGGCAATGTTGAAATAGAGATTAAAAATTTGAAGGACCCGGAGGATGTAGTCTTCAATTCGGAACTCATGTCATGTTATGCAGCTGCGGATCCCGAAAGGTATAGGTGGAACTCAGGTCATGCAATGCAACTCACAAACCCGAAATTGCCATGTGTCGGAACTTGGAACATGTCCGACACCTGGAAAACCTGAAAAGACTACTGTCGGGAATAGGACCATGTAATGCATCCCCAAAACCTGAATGATCATTGCTTTGTCGGGAATAGGACCATGCAATGCATCCCCCAAAACCCGAATTGCTGCTTTGATGTTCTCGGACCCCGAAAACCCGAAATCACAAAAAACATGAAATTTTGAAAATCAAAATATAAAAAAACTAAAGATACCCTTTTGAAGATTACCCTCAGATCTACCAACCGGTGAAAATTCGGCCTGTTTCGAGCAATTTAAGCCCTTGAAAAATGATTTCGGAGTTCAGCCTGGAAGAAGTAAAAATCCAAAAATTTAAAACTATAATTTCTTAGTCTGAATTTCACGAAAACTCCTTCAAATCTTCATGGAATGACCTCTTGGTCCCACCGGGCGTGCCAAAACTATTATCACCAAATCACAGCACCCCTAGGACTCTGCAACGTGATCGGTTGAGACTCTCAGTGTGATTACACAACATGGAGTTTTTCCCAAGTGTGGGACCTCGCGAAATCGGAAAAGCTCTCCGGATGAAGGCCAGCTCCTATTCCTCTATTCAGATGCACCAATAAAACGTAGAGGTTTACCCAAAAACTTAATCTAACTACCAAGGAGACAGGGAGAGAGAAATGCATAAAAATAAACCTAAGCTAAGGAGGTGATGCACCGAGGAATGTTGGACACCCGTTTTGCAAGATTAAACACAGACCACATAGATGTAATACCACACCATGCACAGGTAACCAAAATGCAATGAGAGATCAAAATAACAGCAATGAATATATGAGAGGGTTTAAAATCAATCACAGACATACATATATTGCTCAAGGATCGATTCAATACATTGTAATGGCCAAGAGGCAAAAACAACATTACAATCCATATGGGAGGCTTGAAAACTCCACAAATTCTCTTGCAAGCAGGAGAGAAGGGAGGGTGCAAAGCAGAAATGCCCAACATTTTTTAGAGCCTCTCCTGGCCATTTATACAAGAAAAATGAGGGAGAAGAGAAGAATTCGGAGCTCCCCCAACTACCTCCAAGACTGCACTTAACTCATCCCATAATGGCGGTAGGTGGGATCCTCAACAACTCAAAACATGGCGAACTGTATTTTTGCATTTTTAAGAACTTTTTCCCACCCAATTAAAGATATCCAGTCATAGTTGCGTAGAGGACGCTGAGAGCTTTCCGAAAAGTCCAACCTTGTGTGAATCCGAGCTCCCTGTGAAAAGTTATGGCGATCTGAACATTTCTCGCGTCAGGGTCTGTTTCCAATCGGGTTCGGGTTTCTCCTTTCAATTTCATCGGGTTTGGAGGGTGCCTCGACATGTTTTCACCCCGTGCTTCTGCGCCATGTTTCTCCACCTCCGAAACCTGCTTTCCCTTTGTGTCGGGTTTTCCAACCCTTGCGACGTGTTCTTTTCTTTGTCGGGTTTTTTCACCATGTAAACCCAATTCCCTTGGAAGTGTTTTTGGGTTTGTGGAACCCTCGAGCATCGGGACATCCTTTGCGATCTGCATGTTTCATGTTTCATGTTTTGTGATTCCCAAAACCCAAAACCTGATTTTCCTTTGATGTCGATTTTCCAATCCTTCCGACATGTCCTTGATGTCGGGTTCATCCGCCTCTCCAACATGCTTCTGTGCCATGCTTTTCCACCTCCGAGACCCGATTTGCTTGTGTTTATCTATATTTACCCGGGGGGGTAAATATATACAACACATCTGAACTACCCCTATTTTCCCTGTATATCAGCAAAGGAAAAAAATCTATTTACTAAAATATGCATAACAATCGAGATCTCATAATGTCGTCAGTAACCTTAGCCTTGTTTTGAAAGTATCTCCATCTTTTAGGAGTGAAAATTATTGAGAGTTAAATTATGGAGTATTGATCATACTTTCCTAAGGTTTTCTTCATAAAATTTGTGCAAATGAAGGATATCTCCATCTCCTTCATCAAACAGAGGTTACACTAAGGGTCCTCTCACCCAGTGTCGAAAGGCACAACCTAAAGAAGTGAGGACAGATCAAATCCTCTTGAAGGTGATATGCATCTCTCCACAAATCTAAGTAATAAAGGGCCAGTTAGATATCAACCCCGGATACAAAATGACATGCATTATGATCTATCTGTCTCTAAGCTCCATGTCGAATATGTAATGCTTCTTGGCTTGACAAGGATAACAAATTTGGATACCAACATTAGTGGCATTGTTGCCAAGGATTATTTGAGCTCCGAGATTTATTTTCATAGTAACAACACTAGTGGTGCTATTTCTGGGGATTATTTGATCTCTGAGATTTATTTTCGTGGCAACAATACTAGTGGTGTCATTGTCGGGGATTATTTAAGCTCTAAGATTTATTTGTGCAGAAACAACACACGTGGCATCGTTGCCATGGATTATTTGTGCTCGAGATTTATTTGTGTAGTAACAATACTCGTGGCACCGTTTCCAGGAATTTTGAAGTAATTTACAAATGCAATGCGTATAGACCACAGTAATGCTTCTTAGAAATTTTAAAGTGCAAATACATTGCTGAAACATCATTCTCTATTCAGATCTGTAAGAATTGTTCAAAGTTGTAAGTTATGAGTGCAATATTTCCAACTTATATAGTTACTTGCACTAAATTTTGTATCATCATTGACAACTTTGGGTAAAAGAAGAGAAGAACTTGTAAGCTTTCCATGAATCTGGTATTGAATGACATTTGATAGGTACTTCATTGTGTATTTACACAAACGAATGTGAAAATCCTTAGTGGCGACTCTGTGTCTTTTAAATTCTTAATAAATACCAGTGTCTTAACATACATCAAGTAATATTTGTCATTAATCTCTACAAATTTGGAAGGAAGAAGATCTTTCTTCACCGAGGACACTAGTACAAGGTTGTTTCAAGAGTTGGGAGAGTCTAATTGAAGGAAGAAGAATTTGGAAGGTTATTTGATATCAAGCATCAATAAAAGAGATCTCCACTGGTGAAACTGATTAGCATGTGATTGAAGATTGAAATACTTCTGAAGTGCTTTTGAATTAGGTAGTCTCTTTGTTGAATTGAATTCTCAATCTAGAGAGGGTCCTTCTTTTGTATTCGAAATTTTTTCTTCGAAATCTGCCCCTATATTTTCCAAATCTAATAGAGCTTTCCAAGAAATTGTGTCTTTAGAGGCGAGTCATTCTAAGAATTACATCCCTGTACCACCTAGACCCCTCACTCCTCATCATTTTTTTCTCCTATAAGATCACCTCCTCAAAATAATATGGCTCAGCCTCCACCGAGACCTCCATTTGTTGTTAATACTTTTGGTCCCATCAATTTTAGAGGTATGGCTGGCTATCCAAATGTTGTGCCACAAGATGTAAGAAATAGATTGCCTAAGTTTCAAGGAAATAATGCAATCACTGGTGATTAGCACTTGAAGCTCTTTGTCAATATGATGAAGGAATTTGAAATAGAATTTGAGGATGTGTACATTAAATTGTTTATCCATACTCTAGAATAAGATGCAAGGGATTGGTATAAATATTTTCCAGATAATTCCATTGATTCTTGGAAAGAGATGAAGAATTCTTTTAGATTACAATATGGAGATAAAACATACCCTAGGTTTTCGTTATCGAATTTGAAAATATAAAAAGAGTCCTAATGAATCGAGTGCATGATTTCAATACAATATTTAACAAAACATTGAGAGAAGACTATTTGTTAATTTGAGGCCATATGATGAATCATGTCGATAAAGTATTCGGATGAATTTGATAAGAAAGTTGCTTACTATATGAGGGATAAGAACCCTAGAACTTTAAGGGGGCTTTACCATGGCTCTGCAAATTGAGAAAAACATTAAAGCAGTTGGAAAAACTCCTAAGAGGGAGGGTATTAAATGAATCAATCCAGAGAAACCTCAATCAAGTAAGGTTGTGGATCTTGAGGAAGTTGTAAAGACTTTAGATGGAGCTGTCGAAGAAATCATTACAAGCTAGCCGAGGAAGAGAAAGGAATTGGACAAGGTTCTCGAGTGAGCATAGGCGAGCAAGGATAAGACAGATTTGTAAATCATCTAAGAAATGATCGAGGTTTGATGGTATAGGTAAAGGACCCATGGGAGCTAGACAACCCGAAGCTAGGGAAAATAAAGTAGTTCTAATCCTCTAAATGCTAGAGTTGTTGTTGTTGAAGAGGTAAATTAAATTGATTGGTGTGAAAAATGTTTCTTACCCCACCCGCCATGTGAAGTACATTAACAAGTTGAAGATGTTGATGATGATGATAACACCGATGATGATGCATACATGGTGGATTGCTCTACAATCTCATAATAAGGAGCAACTTCAACTAAAGTAATAAGTGTAAGAACTACTGCAAGTTTTTGGGATTGCATTCACCGAGTACCTCTTCTTCCTCCCTCTCATACTTTAGAAATAGATATGGTACAAGATTTTGAACTTCCTAATAATTATTTTGAGTACCTAAGATCTCTAATGATTAAGAAGTATGATGGAGGAATCCCATCAGAAGAGGATAGACAATCTGTTAATGAATGTTTTGTTACCCAAGAAAAGAGTATAACACAAGAAGTAAAGCTGTCAAAGAGGCAGGGCCTCAAGCCAAAACAAAAACCCCAATTCTCACCAATGTCCCAAAAGAAAATCCAAATAAATATGCATTTGGAAAAGGCCTTGTTGTCTCAAGTAGAGGCGGTGTTCGCACCCATGCCTAAAATGTGAAGAATCTTGTGTCATCCGATGAGTTTGTCAATCTTTTTCCAAATGATGCTTTTCCGAATACATTCCTTATGACATTTCCCAAGTCTTGAGTTAGATCAAGATTTATGTTCCAATTGTTGAACTGCTTATGATTCTTGAGCACAAGAAGAGTTCCTTTGAGTATTTGGGATTGGAAGAAGATAGGAGTACCCAAGGCTGAAATATAAATAATGTAAACACTCCTGCTCCAACCATTTCAGACCTAGAAAAACCATCAGCATTGGAGGAGATAGGTGAACCACATGAAGTTTACTTGGGAACATTTTTGGTTGAGTCCCAACTAAATGTTGTCCATTTTTTACAACGCTGATTATTAAGGATAGACTGCTGCACAATTGTATGTTTGATTCTAGATCAGCATCCAATGTTATGCCTCTAGAGGTCATGAATGAATTGAACATTAAACTGACATTAGCTTATGGTAAGTGTACTACAATGGATTCTAGAGAGGTGTCAGTTGTAGGATGTGTAAGAGGTTTGGTGGTACAACTTGCAACTTATCCAGGTAAGAACATGAAACTTGATGTTGTTATTGTTGATTACCCTGCCAAATGGGGCATGTTGTTATCAAGAAAGTGGGTTGCAAGTGTTGGTGGAAGTGTTCAGATGGATATGTCTTTTTCCACCATTCTAATTGAAGGAAGTCTTGTAAATCTATATGGAGAGAAGAAGATGTTGCACCTCATTGAAGATCCCAATAATGCTTCTTATGAAGTGTTGTATACTAATGTAGATGCTGATAACTTTGTTGGATTTGTTGATGGCAAAGAGCATAAGATTGATCAATGTAAATTTCTTGAACAAGTAGGTTTTCCTTGGACCTTTTTATTTGATGGAGCTTGTTCCAAGTTTGGAAATGGTGCTGGTATTGTTCTAATTTCTCCAAGCTAGGAAGAGTTTGTTTTTTCTTTCAAACTCAAATTGAATGCACTAATAACATTACTGAATATGAAGCATTGTTATTGGGTTTGAGAATTACATGGAAATATGGTGTAAAGGATATCATTATCAAAGGAGATTCAGAATTGATTGTCAAGAAAATTAGAAAACTATATGCTACTAAAAATAAGAGAATGAAACAATGTAAGCATGCAGTACGATGGGATTTGATTGAAATGTTTGACTCATTTAATATTACACACCATGAAAGAAAGTTTAATGTTATTATAGATAAGTTAGTAGTTCTAGGATCCAGATTTGGAAATTAAAAATTATCTCCATTTTGTGAGTATGATGTTTAAATACTAACAAGGCCATCGTCCCCGACAACATTAAAATTGGAAAGTTTTTGATGATGATGCCCACTGAAATGGTTTTGCAGAACCAAGGTGAGTTTCTTGACCAAAATATAGATTGGGAACTAGTGGTTTTTCTTCTTGAAGGAAAGGAAACTTTATTTACCAAAGACATCATCCGATTGAAGACAAAAATGATTCCCAGAGGTTTGGTGGCACTTGAATCAAACTTTGATAATGTTGATTTTATTATTAACAAAAGTATGTCAATTTCAATATATGTGGAAGAGCATGACTTGGGCACAAAGTAAAAACCATGTAAAATCTGGTTAGGAAGAAATCTAAGAAAGGAAGACAAGCAGTCCTATATTCAATTGTTGATGAAATATTAAGACTGCCTAGCTTGGTCTTACTCTGAGTTAAAGGCATACAGGGAATATTTGTTCCAACATGAAATTCCTCTTAAATCTAATACCAAGCCTTTCAAGAAAAAATAGAGGCCAATCAATCCACTTCTTTCTTTCAAGATGCAATAAGAATTAAAGAAATTGAGGGATGGAGGGATCATTCAGCCCACAAGGTAGTCATCTTGGGTTGCAAATTTAGTACCTGTCAGAAAAAATAATGGTGATATAAGGTTGTGCGTAGACTTCAAGAACTTGAATAAAGCATCATTGAAAGATAATTACCCTCTTCCAAACATGGAGAATATGCTACAATTGGTAACTGGTTCTAAATTGTTATCCACTTTGGATGGTTTCTCTGGCTATAATCAAGTTGTTGTGAAGGAGTTAGAAAGAATAAAGACTACCTTTACCACTCCTTAGGGAACTTATGTCTATTTCAGGATGCCTTTTGTCTAAATGAATGCTGGAGCAACTTTATAAAGAGAAATGGATATAGCGTTTGTTTGTTATATTAATGATTTCATTGATGTTTATCAAGATGATGTAACTATGTTTTCCAGAAAAATAAATGATCACTTGCAACACTTGGAGAGAATGTTGTTAAGGTGTAGAGAGTATGGCATATCATTGAATCCCAAGAAGTTCCATTTTGGAGTGCAAAAGGAAAATTTTCTTGGTCACATTATATCAAAGGAAGGGGTCATGATTGATCCTAAGAGAGTGGAAGCCATCAGCAAGGTTCCAATTCTAAGAACTAAGAAGGGAGTTCAATCCTTCTTTAGAAAAATAAACTTTATCAGAAGATTTGTGTCTAACTTTGTTGAGTTGACCATCCCCATTACTAGCATGTTGAAGAAGGACCAAGTTATCAAATGGGAAGAAGCTTCCCTTCAAGCTTTCAATGGGATCAAAGAAGCATTAAAGCACACCGATGTTTTTGTAGCTCCAAATTACAAGAAGCCTTTTCAAATGTTTTCTTTTTCTTTAGAAAACAGCATTGCATTTGTTTTATTGTAGAAGGATGATGAAGGGGTGAGAGACCAATTACTTTTTTCAGTAAGGAATTGTAAGGAGTTGAGTTAAAGTACACCATCATGGAGAAGAAATCATTTTCCTTGGTGAAAGCAAAAAGGTTTTCAGACCTTACATCTTGAGCTCTAAAGTTTTTCTTATGTTCCCCACACTATGGTGAAAGATATCTTATCGAGATGGAGGTCCTAAGAAAAGATGCAGATGGGTAAAAAGTTACAGGAATATGTCATGGATATCAAAACCATGAAATTGATAAGAGGTTTGGTCCTAGATAAGATTATGGATGAGAGCAACTTGCAAACCTGTGAAGGTGAATGAACTAGAAGGATAAAGGGTGGATGTACTTGAAAAGTTGGTAAGCTCTAAATGGTACAAAGATATAATATTTTATCTCAGACATCTATGCTACCACCGAACATTTGTGTAAAAATTATAAAAGATCTCTTAAGTTAGCCTCTCAAAAATATGTCATTACTAATTTTGGGTTAGCTTGGAAGAACCCAGAGTGAGTGCTCTTAAGATACATTTCTAAAGATGAGACCCTAAAATAATTGTTGATCTCCATGGAGGAGTTTGTGGGGGACATTTTACTGGAAGAGTTATAGAACATAAAATCTTGAGGGCTAGTTATTGGTGGCCAACTCTCTTCAAAGATACAACTCTATTGGTTAGGAAATGTGAAAGTTGCCAGCATTTTTCTAGAAGAATGAAATCTTTAGGCTCCCTTCCTTTGCATCCTGTGTCAGTTGAAGCCCCATTTAAGAAATGGGGAATGGATTTCATTGGTGAAATTTCAGATCCTTCCAGTGCTGGTCATAAATGGATTCTTTTAGCCATTGATTATTTCACTAAGTGGGTGGAAGCAATCCCCACCAAGAAAGCAACACACCAAATTATCATGTACTTCATTTTGAATCAAATCATATGCAGATTTGGAGTGCCAACGAAGATTTTTCCTAATAATGCCATGAGTTTCGAGCCAAACCTTTGGTGGCAATGTGCAAAGATTATGGAATCAATTTGACATATTCTTCTAACTACAATCCCCAACGAAATGGAAAATATGAGTCTAGCAATAAAAACTTGTTGAGGATCATTAGAAGAACCTTAGAGATAAACAAAAAGGAGTAATGTGACCAAATGAAGTTTGTTGTTTGGAATTTGTGAGAATCACTTTCAAAACAGCTACGAGATAAAATCCCATTTGAGTTGGTATATGGAACTCAAGCTTTGTTGCCACTTCATTTGCAATTGTCTTCATTTCAGTTTGTTCAACAAATTGAAGAACAAGAAGTTAGTCCATATGATGCTAAAATCAATTAGATTATTGAGTTAGATGAAGAAAGAAGTGCATCCCATTAGAGGCATGTGAAATTCAAAGAAAATTTGAAGAATTTATTTGATAAACAAGTGACTCAAGAGCTTTCAACATTGCGGATCTTGTGCTATTATGGGATAAAATGCATGAAGATAAGGGAAAACATGGTAAATTTGATGCATTATGGATGGGCCCTTATTCAATTGACATTCGAATTGGTGAAAATACCTTCTTCCTAAAATACTTAGATGGGGAACTGCTTGAATTTCTTGTTAATGGCAAGCATTTGAAACATTTCCTTGATTGATTTCTCAGAATCAAGGTATACTCCATTGTACAATGTATAGTCTTTTGGTTTCTTTCTACTTTCGTTTTTTTCTATTTTTGTTTGTCCTAGTCCTTGGTGGCCGTTTTGTTGGTTTCTTAGTTCATCCTTGGGGGAGTTGGTTATTATTGTTCTACTCTGCAAGCTTATTCTTTGGTTCTGTTGCCCAATGGTTTGCTTTTGGCACTTGGTATGCTATTTTTCTTTTGGCACTCGTAGGGAGTGACCATCCCCAACTCGGAGCTGAATTTGGTGCTCAATTTGATCTCGCCCGTTCATCCTTGAAATTCTTCAATTTTCCGGCTCTGTCTTTTTTCTATCTCCCTGTATTGATGCATGAAAACTATCCTCCATTTTGTTTCCATGATCAGTCCCTTCCTTGGTCGAGGATCACTCAAATTCTAGAATTTATTTTCCATTTCTCTGCTCACATGAAAAGATTTGTAACTTGGGAATAAACTCGGGTTTTTTCCTTACTTTCATTTTCCATAGTCACATTTTGTTTTCCCTGTCATTTTTTCCTAAGTATTTATGTAAACATGATTAGATGCCACTCGAGAAGATTGTATTTAGGCCTTATATCATTTCCAAATTATCTATCTTTGAAGAAGGATTCATTTTCGGGAGCAAAGGGTGATTTTCTTACATCTTATGGTTTGTGGGTGTATTTTTCCAGTTAAATTTATATCTCAAAGCATATGTGGAAATGCGGCACTTTTTAGTTGGATGTGGCTTAGCGGGAAATTTGAAAATTCTAAGGCTGATTCAACTCAAAGTTTGTCAATGTGGAGGCTGATGCTCATCCGAAAATTCATCTTTCGGTTTGGCCTTGGAGTTGCGCTGGGGAGACACATGGAGGTTTCGATTCCTTGCCTAAACTTAGAAAATATTTTTACGGCCGATGTAGCTTTGGTAGACCATAGAGACATGGAGGGCTGGTGCTCATTTGATGATCCACCTCAGGGTCCCATCTTAACAATTGTGACAGGGGGACAAGTGGAGGCTTCTGCCGGCTCCACTCTATACTTAAAATTTTCAAAGAAATTTTCTAAGGCCTAAGACATGTGGAGGGACCGCGCCTATTTGGGGCCGGCCCTAAATTTTATTTTGAAGAAGTGCAGGAGGACACTTGGAGGCTTCCACTCACTCTACCCTTGGTTGGACTTTTCAATGTCCAATGAAAACTATCTCAGACCCTAGACACATGGCGCCTTCCACTGATCCTTCAAATTTTTTAACAACTCTGCTAGACTGAGACACGTGGTGAGCCCGTGCTTGTTTGGGGTCTCCACTTTGGGGACCATCTCAAAATGTGCCATTGAGACACGTGGAGGCTTCTACTGGCTCCTTTTTACTGAGACTTTTTTAAACGCCAAAAGGCATTTTTCTTGGACCCAAGGCATGTGGAAGGCCCGCGCTTGTTTGGAAACTTGCCCCTATACTTATCCTTTGTAGTTGTGCCAAGGAAACATGTGGACAGATATAAAATAAATTAGATAAGGGGTAGAATCAATGGTTGCTATGCATTTCACCTATTTTCCCGCAAATTTTTCTCCAAGACTCCTGAAGATATGAATAAGCATTGTTTTTCATCATTTTTTGATAAAATTCCTTCTCATTTTTTGCTTGGAAAGTTCCATTGAATGGATTCAAAACTTAATTTGTGAGTCCAAGGATTGTTAAGGTCCATATTTTAAATTTGTAATTGCTCGGGCACTTGCAAAAATAGGAATTACCAGAGAAGATGGATGCGGGGCAAAAATGCAGAGGAAAGAGAGGGAAAAGGATGAAATGGCCAGAAGGTTACAGTACAAAAGGTGAAAAATGTGTTTCCTCGAGGGTGAAAAGGATTACCTATCCGATCTAGCTACATAGAGCCTTGAGTAAGATGATTAACACCGAGATTTCTCGGTTGAAAAAATCAAAATGATTAAAAGGACTACCAAAAAGGTTGTGGCATGGCATCTGTTATCTCTCGAAAGTGCACCTGTAGAGAGATAATTGTAGGTTTTCTAATCTTGCAAAATTTTATCTCTCTCTTTTGTAGATCAATGGAAACACCTCAAGTTTAAGAGTAAAAGATGAGTTGTAAAGTAATTAAGACTAAGGTGATACACCAAATTTGTATAAGTACTTTGGTGAGTATATGCATAATTGATATGTGAAGGATTTTTGATGCACAAGCCAACAGTTTTCTACATAATTTAAGGGAAAAAACTTGGAGGTATTGAGGGAGATTATCACAACAATACTGCTAAGCTAAACATGCACATTAATATCATGCAGAAATTACTAAATTTTGTAACAGGGTAAGATGATTAATTAGGGAATTTACATTCACAAGACTAATAGAAACATACACAAGACTACAAATAATTGGTAAGGCAGAAATTCTTCACACTCAGAAGGCAAACTGGAAAAAATTGCTTCAGTACTCCTATATCCAAAAATTCCTCCAATAGTTCTTTTGTGCTTTGTAAAGGCACACAATATATAGCAAAAATAAAATTCACCCTCTTCCTAAAAATAGCCTAAGGCTTGTACTCACCCATGCATTCTATTTTTATCCTTTATTTAATAATAGATAAAGGAATAAAAATAGAGCATGCAATTACAAATAGGCATTATTAGCCTTAATTACAATACATAGTCAAACTGAAGTTGATTGTTCTATTTTTAAGAAGAGAAGGATGAATAATTTGCTAAAAATAAGATTGCTTGCTAGGCAAGTCTCTCTCCATGAACATGTAACTTTGTCTTCTTCTCTATTATGTCCTGTTGTGAAGGCATGCAAAAATACTCCTGTGTATTGAGAAAAATTACATTAATTGCAATACTTTGCAAAATAATTCATCCAAATATCCATTTGGTGGGGACCACCCTTGTCTCTGATGTTGACATCTCCTTCAAAATGGTCACATGAGTGACACTTTGCAAATCAATTCTAACTCCTTGAAGTGGGGACCACCTTCACACTACCATACTTGGCCACCTTTGATTATTTACCATGACCATACTACATAGTCTGCCACCTTTGTAATGAGTACTATATTATATAGTTGCCACCCCATAGTTATCGGCCTTGGCATATTTCAAAATTCACCTTTTCGGTGATAAGCATGTATGATGACATTTTGCATTATTTGGAAATGACTATAGTTTGGACTTTAAAAGTCAATGCAATGATAATTTGATTGGTGATGTGGGTTGCCCCCCTTCCCATGGTGACTCACCCCTTGGTAACTTTGTCGGTGGCATATGTAACTCAAATTGAGTTTTCTTTGATATTTTTGATCATTCTAGGCCATCGATCTGTGTCCTTTTCATCTTGGTCATCGATCTTGAACCTGCGGTTTAGGGTTTCAGCCATGGAGGCTCGGGCTTGGGAAATTTTTGGAACTTTTAACCTTTTTGTAAAAAGTTTCAAACTTAAAATATCCCCGGCCTCCGCTTTTGTTGTAATGGTGACACATGTACTTCTCGGGCCTGCATGATGGAAAGCTTGGAAATTTTAACTTTTCAAAAAAGGTTTCAAAACTTAAAAAGGGCCTAACCCCCACTTTTCCGCTTCTATTCTGGTGATGACACATGTCCTTATCGGGCTGCGGGCAGGTGGAAGTTTTACAATTTGAAAATTTGGCAATTGAATAAGTTGGTCAACAACCGCCATTTCACTTGGACTACTTTGCATTGATTCTGATGATCCATTTGTGAGCGTTGATCTCTGTACTTGTCAATTTTTATCGTTGATCTTAAAGCATGGTTTTAGGGTTTCTGCCATGTCATAAATGCATTTTAACCATGGTTTGCATTGTTCATGGAGCTTGATCTTTGGCCTTTGATCTATGTTTACTTGTCATTTTTATCATTGATCTTTAAATTGTGGTTAAATTCTGCTAATTCATCTCTCGAGTTTGCATTATAAGATCAATTCAACCCTAAACATCATTTCATTTGGACTTTCACTCTATGGGTGAAGCCCTGGAAAAATTTTCTTTGACGCCATTATTATAAGCATTCGAGCTCGACTTTAAGCATTTCCCTAGCCTGTGGGGCCTTTGTGACTTTTGTATTGGTATATTCGTAGCCATTCTTCTTCTTTTTGAGCTCTCTGTGCGGGAATGTGAAGGCCAACATTATTGTTCTTTAGACTCTGATGGTCTATTGGAGTTCTATGAGGGTTTTGAAGAAGACTTGTTTGCCATTGTTGAACTTGGTTTGTTTGGTTCTTGATCTCTGTGAGTTAGCCGGCATGGTTGAAATCTTCAAGCTCATTCTCATTGTAACAAGGTAAGTGACTTTTGAATACTGGTTTGGGCCAAGATTTATCTTCAATGGGTGTCGTAAAAGAAGAACTTTTATTCACTTGAAACTGGTCTGTATTTTATTATATGATCTCTATAATTCTTTTGTTAGCTTACCTTGAATGGTTGTGAAGGGTTTGTTGGATGATTTCCATTTTGGGTAATTTTATTTGTCATTTTTAGAGATCCTTAGGTTTGACTAACTTGGAGAGTTAGATAAGGGTTTTCCCAGTCAAGTTCTGAAAAATGACCATCATTCGGGCTTATGGCATTCCATTTTAACTCTTCCACCATTGTTGAAATCTGAACCTCTTCTGCTCTCTAGAAGCTTTGCATTTTCTGTGCTCGAAATCCATTTGGGTTCCATTTTCATCATAACCTTGCTCTGCCCTTAACTCCAAATCTAATGTTTTTGATTTGGGTATTTGTGTTTCACACACTGTAGTGTCTTTGATTCAAAGTTTGAGCTCGAGTAGACGTGTTGTCAAGAGAAAACTCTGTGGGTGAATGTTTACCCTTCTCCACCGGGACTGTTTCCCTTTACCTTGAGTCATAATAATAATAATCGTTGATGGGTACCTCAACTCTGTTGGATTTTCTTTTAGACTAGGGAAATATTTTTATTTGGGTTCAAAGTGTTGGCCCATGTGGTAAGTTGCATAGTTTATCTCTGACATTTTGATTCAAACCTGATCTACTGACACCCATTCATGGGTTATTCGATTGTTGACCGGATCCACACTCCTCTCTGATATTTGTTTCTGTAGAGGCTTTGTATTTACTTTGTTTTCCTGTGGTGGACATAAAGTAATTTCTTCATTCTAGATACTTACTTTCCCCTTATTTGTATGATTTCTTTGTGCTTTAACCTCAGGACAACTATTATTTCATTTGCATTTGTTGAGAATATTGTAGAAATGATGGTTATGATTTTTCTACAAATATAGGTTTTGTATATTACTTCAGGTCTGTTTTGAAATCCTTGGCTCAATTTTTGTATTCTGGAGAATCCATTTATAATTCATTGTTCAAGATCAACTTGATTCTTTGAAAATCTATAGCACCCCTTTGAGAATACTTGCTTTAATCCTTTTCAATCTGAGATCACTTGAACATTGAAATTCCCCATGAGATGAGTGCTTGAATGCAATTGGTTTATCGTACTATAACTTTTGTAATATTGGTGGCTTTGTAAGGTTACTTGGTGTTTCCCTTTGGCTCAAGACATCGATAATTCATTCTTCCTTTGATTGTTCTCCTGAAATGATGATAGTTGTAGCATGCCTTTTGTATTTAAGATTTGTAAGTTGTGCTTATCTCAATGCTAAATTGAAAACTAGTGCTCTAAGATGAGTAAATATGGATCTTCTGATTTTCTATTTTGTAATCCCTCTATTCTAGAGCTCTTGTTGAAATACCAAAATCTCATTTCCAAAATAATTCCATCATTTTTTTCCTTGTCCTTTAGAACTAGAATAGTGGTCTTGCTTTGATGGTTACCTTGAATTATTGCACTACTTATTATGAAAACACCATCTTTGAACTTGGTGAGCTTTGAATGTTTCTAAAAACTTTATCTATTGACTGCTTGACTGTATCAATGTTCTTGACTATCTGAAAATAATGTAACTCTTATTCTTGAAAAACAATGTTATAGGGTGGCTCCATATTGTAAAATTATGAGCTTGACTTTGATTCCTCACTTTTTGTAACTTGCATTGGACATATTATTTCTGGAAACTTGTTTCACAAATTCCCATATGTTGAACAATTTAAGTTTTGTCAAAATAATGTAGTTCCATTTCTTTTCTGCTTCAATACTGTGTTTGAGCTTCATTACAGCTTTATATGTATGCTGGAAAATTTGAAATGTTGATTTTACATGGCGAAGCCCCTGGAAAAAATTTTTTTCCAAAATCTTATCTTCATTCCTTTTTTCTGCATGCACTTATGACTTGTCTATTTTTCCTTGGTTGCAACCTGTACCTGCACACTTAGGAAAATAGTTAGAAAATACTTAGGCTTTTTGGCCTCTCTTATGTCCATGTTTTCTTCTTTTCTTTTCTCTTTCTTCACTCTGAGTGAGCTATGTAATCTGATCTTTGAGAAAGCTATATCTCTGTTGCTTAGAGATCCATATGCATGAATTAGGTAGTGTAGGAATATGGATTAACCCTGAGCTCTTTATTGATGATTCCTTTCTTTTACTTTTCAGGTACCATGCCTTGAGGATGAAAGGAGATGGAAAGGAGATGCTCTGCACAACGAAGAATATACAAAGGCAATGATGGGTTCACTCATATTCCTTTGCTTTCTATTTCATGCATGTGTACCTCTTACTTTAGTAGATGTACTTTACTTTTTAGTCACATCCCACGGCTTGTGTGGGAAACATTTGACCTTCCTTGTGAATAAAACATTGAATTTTGTAAATGAGTTGTATATTTCTTCCTACATTTCAACTTTTTGTATGGATTGTATGATGAACTAAACAACTCAGTCATATAATTGAATGTCTTAATCATGAAGGAAAGAACATCAATGAGAACTGTAACATTCAAGTAATGAACTCTGATTTTTTTTTGTAATCTACACTTATGTTTGTTGTCCCAAAACTCAACACTTCACCTACTCTGTAATTGGTGTCTTCATTAAGACAACACAGTTGTCCTTTCAGGGCCCTTGTGTTCTTTTGCTGAAGGTATCATGAGATTGTAGAATATGTGATCTATTACATTTTGTAACAGCACACATAGCTGCAGATTTCAATTAATCTTATAACTAATTCAGCAAGTAACAAATGATATCCAACTCCCTTAGTTTAGGTATACTTCACCCATGACTTTCATCATAATGATGAAGTTTCAAGTTGCCCATTTTTGCACAAGTGCAAAAATTGTCAACATTTTTGGTGATCCTATGGGGAAAGCTACCTGCTAGCTTAAAGACTAGTGCCTTGCTCTTGTCCATTGGGCATGGAGTCCAAAGCATATAACCAAAATCTACCTTTTCCGAAAGGTCCAACCCTTCCAAAATGAACTAAAACTGGGAAAGGATCTGGTAAACTAGATCACGTGCATGAATGCACTTATTGAATTTGAAAAATGATGCAATGTGTAGAAACTACACTTATTGAAGGGAAATCCTACTCTAACAATCACTGTAAGATATTCAATAATAGTGTTTGAGAAACATACCATTCACAAGAATGGGAAGTTCCTCTCCATTCAACTTGAAAGATGAAAAGCATTGTGTTCCTTGCTAGCTGAAATCATGTAAGGACCACTCCAGAGTGTATCAAACTTTGAGTGTCTTCCTGGCTTTGCACGATCAACATCCCATTTTAACACAATATCTCCTTCATTGAAGACTCTAAATTTGGATTTCTTGTCAAAAGTCTTCTTCATTTTTTTTGATTTTTTCCATATTTAAATGAGCTTTCTCTCTTAGCTCTTGTAATTCCATTAACTCTGCATAATGAACCTATAATGGTTCATTTTCAAGAAGCTCCATTTGATGTAGCAAATCCAATGCAGTAACTCAACTGAAATAGGCATTCTCGCTTCTTTTCCATACACAAGTTTGTATGGTGAATTGCCAACTGATCTTTTAGGAGTCACTCTGTTAGCCCAAAGTGTTGAATTCAACATCAGATGCCAAGCTCTTTGATTATCCTTGAGTGTTCTTCTGATGATCCTTAACAGATTCTTATTAGTACTCTCAGCTAAGCCATTACCTTGTGGGTAATAATTAGATGAAGAACTTAGATAAATTCCATGTTTGATAGCCCAATTTATTATCTTTGCACCAAGAAAAGCTAAAGCATTATCTGATATGATAGTTGTTGGAACACCAAATCTATAAACTATTCCTTCATAAAAGGATAGTATCAAAGCTTCATTAGCATCCTTCAAGGCTATTGCTTCAGTCCATCATGTAAAGTAATTTGTAGTAGTTAAGATCCACTTGTGTCCTTATGAAGAAGGTGGATTTATCATTCCGATAAAGTCAAGACCCCACTGCATAAAAGGTTGATCAACTGAAATAGGTTGTAAAGGTAAGCGAAGCTAGACGTTCTTTTCCAACAAAGAAGGCACATTTTTACACTTTCTAATCCATTCAAAATAGTCTTTGAATATGCTAGGCCAATAGTAACTAGCTTTCATAATTTTTAAGGTTGTGGTACATGATGAGAAGTGACCTCCTATAGGTCCTTCATGGAATTCTGACAATATTTTCTAAATTTTATCATAGTCAACACACCGCAACAAGATTCCATTTATATCTCTTTTGAACAACACATTATCAATGAAGATATAAGGTACAACTTGTAATCTGAAATACCTTCATTTATTCTTGTCCATACCTTCCGGATAGGTGCCATGTTGTAGATAATTAACCAAATCAGTCATCCATCTTGATTCCTGAATCTCGTGAGTGAGCTCAGGCTGCTGATTTTCTGGTTGAACCATGATTTCTAATTGTTGATATGTAATTTCAGCATGTTGTTTTGAATCATCTGGTTCTGTAACTTGTTGTTTTTCCATATCAGCAATTAGATGTTCACATAAACCTTTCCCTCGAACCATCTTAGCAACCCAAATATCAACATCATACTCCATGACCTTCGTTATCAGTTTGCTCTTTTCTCATTCAACTCCTTATTTAGTAAGAATGCTTTCACACTTGGATGAGAAACAAGAACATGGATTTTATTGTTGAAAGCATATACTTGAAATTATTTAGTCCTCTGACTACTGAAAGTACCTATTTTTCAAGAAATGTGTACCTTGTTTCATAATCATGCAAGCTCTGTCCAAAGAAAGCAATAGGTTGTTCAATATTTTCATCATTGAATTGAGTCAAGATAGTTGAGATTGTTTCAGCTCTGCAAGTGCATACATTGTAAAATATTTATTGAAATTTGGATTTGCAAGAGTAGGAGCTTGAGAGATAGCTGCTTTGATTGATTCAAATCCTTCTCTCCCTTCACTGGTCTAAGAGAAATTTTTCTCTTTCTTTAGCATAGTTGTGAGTGGTTTAACCAATGCTGCAAAATCTGGAACAAATCTTCTAACAAAGTTGATTTTTCCAAGAAAACTCTGTAATGCCTTCTTATGATGGGGCAATGATAGTTGTGATATGGCTTTGATCTAAAAGGATCAATTGCTAAACCTTTCTTAGAAACAATATGACCAAGTAGCTTTGCCTTGATGTACTAAAAAGATAGACTTTAGTGGATTCAAAGATATTCAAATTTCCTGCACAACTGAAAAGTCTACCTTAAATGCATTAGATGTTCTTCAGAATCTTTTGAAAATATAGTAACATCATCTAAATAAACAAGGATGCATTTATTTAATAAGCTATGAAAATCCATGTCCATTACACGTTGAAACGTTGCACCAGCATTTGAAAGACCAAAGGGCATTCTTTTGTAAGCATAGGTACCCCACTTGGTGGTAAAAGTTGTTTTATATCTATCTTCTTCCCGAACTAAAATCTGATTATATCCACTGTAACCATCTAGAAGAGATAGTCTATCTAAACCTGAGACTGTTCTCAAAATCTGATCCATGTTTGGGAGTGGGTAATGATCTTTTAATGAAGCCTTATTAAGATCTCTGAAATCTACACATAGTCTGATTTCACCATTCTTCTTCCTAACAGGAACAAGATTGGCTACCCAACTTGAATGCTTAACTGGAAAGATAATACCCATTCAATCAACTTAGATAATTCTTTCCTCATTAGAGGTTCTATTTTGGGATTCATAGGCCTTTGTTTCTATCTAACAAGTTTAGAATTTGGCTGCAACTCAATTGTATGTTGTGCTAAACTAGGATCAAATCCTTTCAGATCTTGGTATTTCCAAGCAAAAACATCCTTAAACTCCTTGCAAAGATTAATAAATGACTTCTTTTAGTTAAGGAACATACCTTTCCAAGAAATAGCTTTTTCCCTTCATCAACCGAGATCTCTTCGTAATTATCAGCGTGGGTTGACATTTTAGTCTTGACCTTTCTTAACTGATCGTCAAGTGTTGAAGATGTCTTCTAATGTGACCAGACCTCGAGGTAGTTTATTTGTCTTCAACTGAACAATCTGGTCACCATATAAGTGTTGTAATTTATCCGATTAACTGTAGAAAACTCAACTTCTTGCTGCAAAAACCTACAGATTTGATCATCACTTTCAAAAACTTGCCAATTTGAATCATTATCAGGTATTGAGGGCCTAACAATTAACTTTATATGAGGCTGGATTTTCTATTTTCAATTTTTAGCACTTCAAAACTAGCCCAACTTGCAAGTCTATCTGCATGCTTGTTTTCAGCTCTAGGAATAGACTGAATATTAATAGCATCAAAATCTTCCATTAAGTCTGAAACTCTATGTCTGTAAGACTTCATTAATGGATTCTTACAAACATTGAAATTTTTACTTGATTAATAACCAACTCAGAGTCACCAAAAATCTATAGCATGTTGATACCTCTCTTTCTAGCCCAAAGTAAGCCATGAATTAATGCTTCATACTCAGCTACATTACAAGTACATGAAAATTGGAGACTCAAAGCTGAGAAATACCTTTCATTCATTGGGGAAGTGAGCATCAAACCTGCTCCCTGTCCTTTCTTGTTCTTAGCTCCATCAAAATGAAGCTTCCAAATCCCTTGTTGAATCTTCTATTTTGGACAGTAAGGGAAGTGGTGTATTTTCTTCATGCATACAATACACACCAAACAAGTGTTCTTCAACTTCCTTAAAAGGATCATGAGCATGTTCTTCCACTGTCTTTTCATCCATAAACATGTTAGAAACACCATCTAATGTTGAAACATGAGCTACCTCATCAAAATCAGACTGATCTAGGATGAATAATTAGCCACTGCATTTGAAGAGTGAGGCTCAATGTGAAATTTGGCCAATGGCTCTGAATTGATAGTAACTTTGGTACCATAATGAGTAGTGAAAAATAAGAAGGACCAATATGAAGAGAGATAACCTCCTATTTTTTTTGTGAAGTCTCTAGATAAGCATAAGGCAAAGTATGGAGGTAAATCACAATAGTAACATCTTGCAGAATAGAAACATTTGGGCAAGCATGTAACGTCACTTCTAAATTTTTATTATACCAATTGTATTAGTTATAGTTCCATCAAGCTATGTAAGACACTCCTTTTTGTAGGCTCATACTACAAACAATTTTTTTGCAATTGCTTTTGGCATAACTGTGCTACTTGCACCACTATCCACCATGCAATTATGAACTAGATGTTCTCCAATAATTAATGACAAATAAAATGGTGGTGGTTTCTTGATATCATGAGCATTCAGAACTTTCTGAACCATCCACTTAACTTCTTTAATGTGGTCTTGTTCAAATGTTCCAAGGACCATGTTTGTCTTTTGAACTTCCTTTTTTGTTGTATTTGAAGAAATATGCAAGCTTAGCTAGTTCATGAGAGAGTAAATCTTGTTGTCAGGAATACTTAGAGCATCCCACATTGAGATATTAACATTATGCTTTTTCATTACATCAACAATGTTAAAAGAAGCAACTATTTTAGAGATGCAGATTCAATTGTCTTAGAGTAGGCCTTAGAAAACTGATTCTGCTTCAGTTGCCTTAGATATCTGAGGTATAAATAGTCTTCTTGGATCAGTTGTATAGCTATTTTTGATGGCCTTTATCAACTGGAACACTTGTTTTTTGAGGAACAACAGGGTTGTTGGTTGACTTTGGGAACTGTAGATGTTGTCTTATCAGTGATAGTAGGTAGGATAGGCCTATTTTGTTGTTTTTGACTTTCAAGTGAGCTTTCCCTTGAGCCCTAGTAGTGACTGTAATGAAATCCTCCTCATTAAAACTGACTAAATTCTATTCAGGTGCCTTCTAAACATGAGTTTCTTGCTTCCCACCCTCCATTTGAGGCATGAACAATGTTTTAGATTGAGGTTGTGCAACAAGATTCAGATTCAGAAAATCATTTGGGCAAGTTGCAGTTGAATGAGGTTGATTGCAAGGTTGACACCACTCTTCTATAGCCATATTAACTGGGACTAAAGTGTTAGATGAACTAGGAGCCTTTGGGTCAAACTACCTTTACTGGTAAGGTTGCCTATAATTTTGATTTTGTTGATAGGGCTGCTTTTTTGTTGATTCTGTTGATTTTGTTGATAAGGAGCCTGATAGGGTCTGCTAGATAATGCAATTCTATTATCAATCGAAGTCAATTTATTTCCCATAGTTTGCAAAGCTTTAAATACATCATCTGATGGAGCTACAATAGTAGGTTCTATGATTGTAATAGGCTGAGGAATAGGTGCTAAATCTACCGAAAAGGGCATTGAAGGCCTTGGTGCCAATTTTCCAGCTTGAATAAGACTATTTTCAGCTTGGATAGTGATATCGTAGGCTGTTGGGAGTGTCTCCCCCATTGATTGAATCATAGTTGAGATATCACTATTTAATGCTCTAAGATAATAAAGGAAAGCATGATCAGCTTGAGGCTTGACACTTGCTAGAATTCTTTCCCAAGTTCTGGAAAAATGGATATTGAAACTGGACATAAACTCATTGGGAGCTCTTTTAATAGTAGACAACAATTGTTCAATGAGAGACAAATGATCTGAATTATCCTAGAACTGTTTCAGCAATTTTTCACCTAAGTTATCCCAAGTTCTTATGCTTCAATTTCTAGGTTTCTATACCATTGCAAGGCTGCCCTTTAAAAGATGCAGCTAAAAGTCTTAAAGCTATGTCTTCATGAGTGATATTATGGACTACACATAGGGCTGCAACATCTTTGATATGTTCAAGTAGGTGTAACCTGATTTTCACCCGTGAATGATGGAAAAACTTTTCATGGCAGCATTAGGAATGTCATGGTAACTGGGATTACTAATGGACTGCCATTAGTAAAGGTCACAAAATTCCTTGGTGGTTGAATAGCCATTTGAAAAACTGGGATGTTAATAGAGAAATTGATACGTGGTGAAGGAATATTAGGAGGAGGGTTATCAAAACCAGGTCTATTATAAGGTAAAGTATTACCAACTCTTCTCCTTCTAGTAGAATTCAAGGGTAAAGAAACAAACTCAGGAGGAATTCCTCTTACCGATGATCTTGTAGTCACTTTAGGCATGGAACATGTTGCAATACTGGTCTGAAATCAGCTTTGTGGAGTCGCCAAAAGATCTTCAAATCTTTAAAATAAATTGTTGCAACTTGCTCCCGAAAGTGACTTTGTAACTGCTGTAAATATATTGTAGATCTGTTGTAGAATTTGTAACTTGCATGTAGATCTGATTCGTTGTCCCACGGGCATGCCAAAAACTGTTATCTCTCGAAAGTGCACCCTATAGAGAGATGGTTGCAAGTTTTCTAAGCTTGCAAATTTGATCTCTCTCTTTCGTAGATACAATGGAAACACCTCAAGTCTGTGGGTATACCTATTTTGAGGTGAGTCTCGGTATCAAGGTCGGTTCCTTGTTGATGTATCCTAAATTGATTATGGGGTTTAAGAGTAAAAGATGATTGTAAAGTAATTAAAACTAAGGTGATACACCAAATTTGTATGAGGACTTTGACTGAGTATATGCACAATTGATATGTGAAGGATTTTTATGCATGAGCCAATAGTTTTTCTACATAATTTAAGGGAAAACACTTTGTTGTACTAAGGGAAAAATATCACAACAAACTGATAAGTTAACATGCACATTAAAATTATGCAGAAAATACTAAATTTGTAGTAGGGTAAGATGATTGATCAGGGAATTTGCATTCACAAGACTAATAGAAACATACACAAGACTACAAATAATTGGTAAGGTAGAAATTCTTCACACTCAGAAGGAAAAAAACTGAAAAAATTGCTTCAGTACTCCTATATCCAAAAATTCCTCCAGTAGTTCCCTTGTGCTTTGCAAAGGCACACAATATATAGCAAAAATAAAATTCACCCTCTTCCTAAAAATAGCCTAAGGCTTGTACTCGCCCATGCATTCTATTTTTATCCTTTATTTAATAATAGATAAAGGAATAAAAATAGAGCATGCAATTACAAATAGGCATTATTAGCCTTAATTACAATACAGTCAAACTAAAGTTGATTGTTCTATTTTTAAGAAGAGAAGGATGAATAATTTGCTAAAAATAAGATTTCTTGCTAGGCAAGTCTCTCTCCATGAACATGCAACTCTGTCTTCTTCTCTATTTCTGTCTGTTGTGAAGGCATGCAAAAATACTCCTGTGTATTGAGCAAAAATTACATTAATTGCAATACTTTGCAAAATAATTCATCCAAATATCCATTTGGTGGGGACCACCCTTGTCTATGATGTTGACATCTCCTTCAAAATGGTCACATGAGTGACACTCTGCAAATCAATTCTAACTCCTTGAAGTGGGGACCACCTTCACACTACCATACTTGGCCACCTTTGATTATTTACCATGACCATACTACATAGTCTGCCACCTTTGTAATGAGTACTATAGTATATAATTGCCACCCCATAGTTGTCGGCCTTGGCATATTTCAAAATTCACCTTTTCGGTGATAAGCATGTATGATGGCATTTTGCATTATTTGGAAATGACTATAGTTTGGACTTTGAAAGTCAATGCAATGATAATTTGATTGGTGACATGGGTTGGCCCCCTTCCCACGGTGACTCACCCCTTGGTAACTTTTTTGGTGGCATATGTAACTCAAATTGAGTTTGCTTTGATATTTGTTGATCATTCTGGGCCATCGATCTATGTCCTTTTTCATCTTCGACCATCGATCTTGAACCTGTGGTTTAGGGTTTTGGCCGTGGAGGCTCGGGCTTGCGGGAAATTTTGGAACTTTTAACCTTTTTGCAAAAAGTTTCAAACTTAAAATATCCCCGGCCTCGCTTTTGTTGTAATGTGACACGTGTACTTCTCAAGCTGCCGGATGAAAGCTTGGAAATTTTAACTTTTGAAAAAGGTTTCAAAACTTAAAAAAAGGGCCTGACCCCACTTTTTTACTTCTATTCTGGTGATGACACATGTCCTTGCTTTCGGGGCATGTGGGTGGAAGTTTTACAATTTGAAAATTTGGAATTGAATAAGTTGGTCAACAACCGCCATTTCCTTGGACTACTTTGCATTGATTCTGATGATCCATTTGTGAGTGTTGATCTCTGTACTTGTCAATTTTTTATCGTTGATCTTCAACATGGTTTTAGGGTTTTTGCCATCATATATAAATGCATTTTAACCATGGTTTGCATTGATTGCATGGAGCTTGATCTTTGGCCTTTGATCTGTGTACTTGTCATTTTCGATCATTGATCTTTTAACTGTGGTTGAATTCTGCTAATTCATCTCTCGAGTTTGCATTGTAAGATCAATTCAACCCTAAACATCATTTCATTTGGACTTTCACTCTATGGGTGAAGCCCTAGAAAAATTTTCTTGACGCCATTATTCTGAGCATTTAGAGCTGGCTTTAAGCATTTCCCTAGCCTGTGGGGCCTTTGTGACTTTGTATCTGGTATATTCGTAGCCATTCTTCTTCTTTTTGAGCTCTCTGTGTGGGAATGTGAAGGTGGCTGACATTATTGTTCTTCAAACTCTGATGGTTCTATTGGAGTTCGTGAGGGTTTGAAGAAGACTTGTTTGCCATTGCTGAACTCGGTTCTATTTGGTTCTTGATCTCTGAGTTAGCTGGCATGTTGAAATCTTCAAGCTCATTCTGTAACAAGGTAAGTGACTTTTGAATACTAGTTTGGGCCAGATTTATCTTCAATGGGTGTCGTAAAAGAAGAACTTTTGTTCACTTGAAACTGGTCTGTATTTTATTATCATGATCTCTGTAATTCTTCTGTTAGCTTACCTTGAACGGTTGTGAAGGGTTTGTTGGATGATTTCCATTCTAGGTAATTTTTATCTGTCATTTTTTAGAGATCCCTGGGTTTGACTAACTTGGAGAGTTAGATAAGGGTTTTCCTAGTCGAGTTCTGAAAAATGACCATCATTCGGGCTTATGGCATTCCATTTTAACTCTGCCACCATTGTTGAAATTTGAACCTCTTCTGCTCTCTGGAAGCTTTGCATTTTATGTTCTTGAAATCCATTTGGGTTCCATTTTCATGCAACCTTACTCTACCCTTAACTCCAAATCTAATGTTTTTGATTTGGGTATTTGTGTTTCACACATTATAGTGTCTTTGATTTGAAGTTTGAGCTTGGGTAGACGTGTTATGTCAAGAGAAAACTCTGTGGGTGAATGTTTACCCTTCTCCACTGGGACTGTTTCCCTTTACCTTGAGTCGTAATAATAATAATCGTTGATGGGTACCTCAACTCTATTGGATTTTCTTTTCAGACTAGGGAAATCTTTTTATTTGGGTTCAAAGTGCTGGCCCATGTGGTAAGTTGCATAGTTTATCTCTGAAATTTTGATTCAAACCTGATCTACTGACACCCATTCATGGGTTATTTGATTGTTGACCCGGATCCACACTCCTCTCTGATATTTGTTTCTGTAGAGGCTTTGTATTTACTTTTTTTTCTGTGGTGGACATAAAGTAATTTCTTCATTCTGGATACTTACTTCCACCCCTTCTCTGTATGAGTTCTTTGTGCTTTAACCTTAGGAAAACTGTTATTTCATTTGCATTTGTTGAGAATATTGTAGAAATGATGGTTATGATTTTTTGCAAATATAGGTTCTTTGTATTACTTAGTCTGTTATAAAATCCTTGGCTCAATTTTTGTATTCTGGAGAATCCATTTATAATTCATTGTTCAGGATCAACTTGATTCTTTGAAAAATCTATAGCACCCCTTTGAGAATACTTGCTTTAATCCTTTTCAATCTGAGATCACTTGAACATTGAAATTCCCCATGAGATGAGTGCTTGAATGCAATTGGTTTATCGTACTATAACTTTTGTAATATTGGTGGCTTCGTAAGGTTACTTGGTGTTCCCCTTTGGCTCAAGACACTGATAATTCATTCTTCCTTTGATTGTTCTCCTAAAATGATGATAGTTGTAGCATGCCTTTTGTATTTAAGATTTGTAAGTTGTGCTTATCTCAATGCTAAACTGAAAACTAGTGCTCTAAGATGAGTAAATATGGATCTTCTGATTTTCTATTTTGTAATCCCTCTATTCTAGAGCTCTGTTGAAATACCAAAATCTCATTTCCAAAATAATTCCATCATTTTTTTCCTTGTCCTTCAGAACTAGAACAATGGTCTTGCTTTGATGGTTACCTTGAATTATTGCACTACTTATTATGAAAACACCATCTTTGAACTTGGTGAGCTTTGAATGTTTTTGAAAACTTTATCTATTGACTGCTTGACTGTATCAATGTTCTTGACTATCTGAAAATAATGTAACTCTTATTCTTGAAAAATAGTGCTATAGGGTGGCTCCATATTGTAAAATTATGAGCTTGACTTTGATTCCTCACTTTTCTGTAACTCTACATTGGACATATTATTTCTAGAAACTTTGTTTCACAAATTCCGTATGTTGAACAATTTAAGTTTTGTCGAAATAATGTAGTTCCATTTATTTTTTCTGCTTCAATACTGTGTTTGAGCTTCATTACAACTTTATATGTATGCTGGAAAATTTGAAATGTTGATTTTACATGGCGAAGCCCTGGCAATTTTTTTCCAAAATCTTATCTTCATTCCTTTTTTCTGCATGCACTTATGACTTGTCTATTTTTCCTTGGCTACAACTTGTACCTGCACACTTAGGAAAATAGTTAGAAAATACTTAGGCTTTTGGCCTCTCTTATGTCCATGTTTTCTTCTTTTCTTTTCTCTTTCTTCACTCTGAGTGAGCTATGCAATCTGATCTTTGAGAAAGCTATATCTCCTATTGCTTAGAGATCCATATGCATGAATTAGGTAGTGTAGGAATATGGATTAACCCTGAGCTCTTTATTGATGATTCCTTTCTTTTACTTTTTAGGTACCATGCCTTGAGGATGAAAGGAGCTGGCAAGGAGATGCTCTGCACAAATGAAGAATATACAAAGGCAATGATGGGTTCACTCATATTCCTTTGCTTTCTATTTCATGCATGTGTACCTCTTTCTTCAGTAGATGTACTTTACTTTTTAGTCACATCCCACGGCTTGTGTGGGAAACATTTGACCTTCCTTGAATAAAAATTGAATTTTAAATGAGTTGTATATTTCTTCTGCATTTCAGCTTTCTATATGGATTGTATGATGAACTTGTATAAATGAGAACATCAAATAACTGTAAACATCAATGAGAACCTTAACATTGAAGGAAAGAACATTAATGTCATCATGTAACTAGCTGTCCTTGAGCCCTTGTGTTCTTTTGTTGAAGGTAATGAACTTTTTGTAATCTGCACTTATGTTTTTGTCCCAAAACTCAACACTTCACCTTCCCATTTCAATCTTGAGTTAAAGTCCATCTGAATCACACGGGATCTTGTCCCTTTGAGATTTCAGTGGCATTTACAATTTAATCTCAAGAAGACCTTTCATCTGTGATGAGATAAACCATTTAAACTCACTTCATTGTCATTTGTTGATAAATATTGTCTATAATCCTTAGAGTGTATCTTAGGCGTGAGGTACCAAGGGTCTTTGTTGTTTTATTAAGTCTTTAGGTCAAGCCTTCATGTTAGATTCTCAAATATTGTGTGAAAATATGCTGATCTAGGCCTCCATTGAAGAACACCTTGTGGTTGAAGGAATATCTTAGCTATTTCAAAGTTTTTTGTCATTTAGCTTTCTAATTGTTGTGAAGTCTCTCAAAGATCTGGTATAATCAACTTTATCTTGCTTAATCTCCCACCAAAATTATTCAAAAACCATGAATCCATCCTAAGCTACCCTTGTTTTCCCTGTATATCCACAAAGGGAAAAAAATTATTTACAAAAGTATGCAAAACAATCAGGATCTCATAATGTCTTCAGTAACCTTAGCCTTGTTTTGAAAGTATCTCCATCTTTTAGAAGTGACAACTCTTAAGAGTTAAATTATGGAGTATTGATCATACTTTCCCAAGGTTTTCTTCATAAAATTTGTGCAAAAGAAGGATATTTCCATCTCCTTCATCAAATAGAGGTTACACTAAGGGTCCTCTCACCCTAGTCAAAACGCACAACCTAAAGCAGTGAAGATAGATCAAATCCTCTTGAAGGTGTTATCCTTCTCTCCACAAATTTGAGTGACAAATGGCTAGTTAGATCTCATCGCTCGCTACAAAATGACACACATTATGATCTATCTGTCTCTAAGCTACTTGTCGAATATGTGATGTTGCTAGACTTGAAAAGGAGAACAAATTTGGATACTAATAGATTCAATGAGTAATTCATGTGTGATGTACCACCTTGTTGTGTGTAAAAGTAATGTTATTGTGGATTGTGGAGTGTTGGAGCATTTTTGCATTATGTGATATAAATGTGTATTGATGTATTACATGAAAAAATTGGTGTAAATTTAATTAGATGGTGGAAAATGGGTTCATGGTTATCCAAACATCTCATGTGTTATACCTTGTCCTAAGTTATTCTATGTGATTCACACACAAAAATAATTATCTCACAAGCATAGAATATCTAACACACACAAAAAATTTCCAACAATTATCTCACAATTATCCTGTTATTATGTGTGTTGTATTTGTGTGTGTAAAATGTGGGCATTACATATAGTATCAGAGATGAGGTTCATGTTCTCAAACCTTTGGAACTTATTGTAGTTGTGATGATCTTCCGTGGTGGTGGTGGAGATGGGAAGAGTAATGTGATATATGTTGTGATGTCATGACCAATGTTGTAATTTTGATATTATGAACACACATGTTAAGAATGTCACTTAGTGCTTATTTGTTATCATGTTGATGTATTTGTAACAAGAGTATTTTATCTCATTTTTTTGGACTCAATGAGGATTTCATGCATGATGTGTTATTTCTATATACATATTTTATTCATAAATTGATCATTATCTCTTTTCTTGTCAGAACCAACATTTTTTGTTGATTGATGTGTTCTTATATTTTGGGCATTTTATTTGGTTTCTGCACTAACATGTAGATTTTGCACTAACTATGGCTATTTATCCATTTCCTTTTTTTTACTTTCAAATTTTCTTTTCATATTTAAAATTTTTATAGCCTTTCCCATGGCTTAGGATTTTTCTAATTGGCATTCGAGATGGATTGTTATGTTAGTTATAATTTCATAATGTGTTGGAATATGGTCATGGGATTCACCATGGAGTGGTTGAACCTATGGACCCACTTCATTGTATGGGGGTATGCCCCAAGGAGCTACATATGACTAGTAGGTTTTTGAACCACGAGTTATTATGTCACTTAGGTGGGGGTGACAGGGCTCTATGTGCCCGGGGCCACGGGGTGTCTCGACCTCATTAAATGGGGAAAGGATATGGGTCTCTATGGTTGAGTGAACCGATATTCATGATGGAGGTGTATGGTTGAGTGACTCGATATTCTTTATGGGGCTCTATGGTTGAGTGACCTAATATTATTGATGGGGATCTATGGTTGAGTTACCCAATATGGAGAAATTAGGTGACGGGCTCTATGGTTGAGTGACCCAACTTGGTTTTGGCACTATGATTCTTTCTCTTTGGGAGGTATATGGAGTTGTTTGGTGATGCTTTGGGAGGTATATGGAGTTGTTTTGTGATGCTTTGGGAGATATATGGATATTGTTTTGTGATGTTTTGTGATGTGTGGAGTTGGTGTTATGAGTTATGTGTACTCTTGTTACACATTTTTATGATTGAGGCTTGATGCTCCCCTTGGTTGGTATGGACTATTGGATATTGTCTTGGCATTGTGTTGGTACAGTCATGGTTTTTTTTTGGGTCATGTGATACTAGTTGCCTTTGTATCAATGTCATGATTCATTGTTTGTTAGTCACTTGTGTGTGTTGGATCTATGCTTGTGACATAATTGTTGGAAATTATTTATTATGTGGACTACTTATTGTCATTCCATGGTGGAGTTATTGGTATTGTGATGCGATACGATCGTGAAATTATGTATCAAGATGTCTAATGTGTCATTTGTGTTGTGTTGAATTCTTTGTGACATCTTGAAGCCAATTATTGTTGGGCACCCACAAACATAAGACAATTGAAATTATAAACAACGAATATTAATAGCTTGATATTTAGAAATACTGTAAAGGAAAATGAAAAAATAAGTAAAAAGAAAAAGATAACTAACTATGAATATTCTCAGGACATTAAAAATTTAAGATATAGTTAAAATTAGTTTGATTTCTTATGGTCGTGTTGTAGCAACAAATTATTTTATTAAACTACAAGTGTTATTAGTGACTTTCTTTCCTATGTATCCTTTGAAATTCAACATTTTGTCACATCGAGGATGATGCTCTTATAAGGTGAGGGAAATGTAGTATGGATATATTTCACGCAATCCAAATTACACAACAGGTGACTTTTCCAAAGCATACAATAGTAAAGGAGAGTGACACATCGTACAACACATTTTTCAAACCTGTCATTTTCTTGCATATTAATCCAAGCACTTTATTTTGAGATCCCAAGGCATTAACCACAATGGAACACAAGTAAAAATTGGAAATTTTGTAGTAGTCTTCTTATGGTCGTAGCATGCATCCTTCACTCCCATAAATAAATAAATAGAACATGTAAGAGAATTGTGCTAAACGGAGATCTTGCCTAAGATATCCTAAAATTGGTACCATTGTGGGTTCAATCAGTATTGCAAATAGATAAAAATATGTAACAAAATATCTTCTCTTTTTTACTATATACAAGTTCATTTTACGGATCGGTATGTGTATCTAAAGTGAGTTCAAGTTTCTCTTAGAGGAAATCAAACTATAATCGACTATTATTTTACGAGAGAAGAAGAAGAATATTGAGGAGGCATTGCATTCAGGTGTAGCGAGATAATTGTATTTTTATTCTTCTTCTGCTTATGTGCACATAAATTGTGTGCATTGTAAACTTGGTAGCACCATTCTCACTATAAATGATGGCTATCAATTTGTATTTTCTTCTTTTTATATTTTATTTGGAGTAGTTGTATTTATTAAGAATTTGAAAGCTTCATTTCCTTCTATCCCACTTATGTCTCTGCCATATTCATTTCTTTCACTTGTCCCCTACGAGAAAACATTTGTATTGTGTATGAAGCGGGTTGGTTTGTCTTTGAGAGGAAATGTCAGCCTGCTGCAATTTCATCTGTTGTGTGGTGAAGAAGAGATCGAGGCCCATCTGTTGGTACTAAATACATTCAGGATGGAGTCTAAAAATGCATAGCTTGAATGCAGTGCTACAGAAGGGTGGGGAAAGATGTTTGCTTCTAAATTCATTGGTCTAGAATAAAATATTCTTAGGTTAAAATGAAATGATATGAATTTGGTGACACAACTAGAGATTGAAAATGAGAAATTTCTTCCATTAGAAGACATAGTTCTAGTTTGGTGAAGGAGCACTTAGATTTATGGTCTACATTTGATGCATTGCAAAAAAATGGTTATTGAAATCTAAGCTTGCAAGGAAGTTGCAAGTGGTGCTTTTAATGAACATAAGTCTACAAAACCTTAAAAAATATAAACGAAGCATTTACTTCATCACAATTCATTGGCATTTCATTAATCACTATTCCAGGTGGCAGTGGCTTATTTTTGGCTAGACAGGATGATGCCACTACCATTATACATACATCCAAAAAATTGTTGTTAAGTATTGATGTTCCTCAAGCTATTTAGTCTTTTGTAACTATATCTTCCACAAATTTATTTTCATCTTTTATGAGACTACAAGCAGTTTTAATTCAAGTGAAAGGCATAATATGTTAGACCTTCCCATTGCAACACCCAACAATGAACAAATAATGGTTGATAACATCAAGTCTTTGATTGAAGAGTTAGCATTGGAAAAATAATCTCTTGTGAGTAGTTTTAAATCCAAAAGTTCAAAAGTAGTGTTATCTTCCTCCAAGCTTGTGCCAAAATGGGGACCATGGAGCAGGGTATGGTTTGGCTACCATAACATCAAAGATGTTTATTTTCACCTGAGGAAATGGTTTCTTGTGCAATGGTAAAGATGTATGCAAGCACAAGGCATACATACATTTTTGTAAAAATACTTGGGAGAAAACGTGGGTCTAAGGACCATTTTTTGTTCCATTTGAAGTGGCAGTATAGAGAAGGCATGTGGACTGTTTGACAAAATGCGTGGGAATGAAGAACAAAAAAAAAGGTTTCATGGAATGTCATGTTGGTTGGATATGCACAAAATGGATTTGTGGAAAAAGGCATTAGGAACTCACAAGTGAATGCAAGTCACCGACCTAAAGTGAGGATGAAAATCCCCATGTTGTTATCCTCCAACAAATGTTGAATACGGTATGGTTTTCCCCTTTTCGCTTGCACTAAATTCTGCTTTCATCATTTCTTGCATTTGGAAATTATTTATTAATTATTAGGAAATGTAACTCCAACCAATTATAAAAACCTTAATTCAATTGGAACTTTCAAAAACAAAAATTATGACCCGAAAAGTTATGTGCATGGAGCGCCACACCAAAATATACTACAAACCTGAAACTCCTTGCATGACCCCTGGTAACATGAGACACTATGTGGAAACTTAACCAAGTTATTTGAACTTAATTAATTCCCTTGCATGTCAAATTTCTAAGCCCACTTAGCTTATCAGTCACTTGTAGTGACATGCTCATTTTAGTAAAACACGATCGGTTTCAACCTACGGTTGCCACTTAGTTCAACAAAAATGAAAACCATTTCTACCTATCCCTAGACTACTAGCAAGAGAATTATAATCCATCTACATTTAGATAAAAATTACTTTGGAGACTAGTATTGCAAGAGTTGTTGTCGCTTAGTGACAAGAGTGATCGCATTTACGATAACCTGGACTCGAGTTTCCCTTGTAACTTGAACTCTACTCTTTCTGCAATAAAATTTTGTCAAACACGATGAATACTATGTATATGACAGAGTATGTAAGAATCATAAACCTTTGTTTTCAAACCTAAAATGAGTGTTTTCAAGACACAATTTGTGAGCACTTCAGATGTTTTGGCCCGCTTGCATCAAAATTGCAACTTTAGTGAACACACCTTCTAAGGGTTCTATTGACTCTAGCTAATTGTGGAACCTTGTACATATCGTTTGTACACTTTATAGAGTATGAACTGATCAAATTATTGGATGAATGTTTTTTTGGTAAATTATGATGTTTCTCTCTCTCTTCCCTTTTCTCTTTCTAGAAGTAACTCTGATATTATGACTAGTTCTAAAAAAGTAAATGAGTTATAAATAGCATGGGTTGGAAATGAAATCAAAATTTGATAATGTATTTGATTATGATACGATGAATAGAAAGCAAAATGAAATCCATACTTTCTCTCTCTAGAGATAATTATGAAAATATTGATTAGGTTTTGAAAATGTAAATGGGTCAAAATGTATATGATTTGAAATGAAATGAAAATTGGATACATGATGTTATGGTGATTTGAAAAGAAAATGAATCCTATATTTTCTTCCTCCTTCCCTTACTCTCTCTCTCTCTCTCTCTCTCTCTCTCTCTCTCTCTCTCTATTGTCTATTAAGATTTTTGAAATGATAGATGCATGGAATTTATGCTTGAGTGTAGGGGATTTCTATACTCAGTCCTAGGACTGACACAATGTTGGTTGCAGGTACTTCGAACAAGAGGAATTTTTGGATGTGATATGTTGTAATTAATGAGTTGTCATTGTAATGTTATATTCACCTTGCAATACATGTATAACCATAGAATAATGATATGTATTGTTGGTTAAAGAATTGTTCTGGTATATTTTGACAAGGAAATACCAATGTGGCTATATTTTATAGTGTCGAATTGGATGTGAAGTTGTACTCAATGTACTTATGCTATTAAGAATTTAAACTAATCATTTCCTATGTTAATTATGTGTTTATTTCCTTAACCCCCACAAATTCTAGGTAGAATAACCTCTCATCAAAACTAATGAAATTAAAAGAATAAATTATAATGCATATTGTCCTTCCTCCCCGCATTTGAGTCCTTTTCTAGGATATAAAACATTGATCATGTTAATAAAATACTCTGACCTCATTAATCATCTCCTTGTTTTGCACCTAAGACGTCTTATTAAGGACTATTTCCTTGATATTTTATGAGGTGGTACATATATGTTGTGAAACCTATCATATTGGCATGAGTGAAGTGATCATGCCTAGGTGTTGCAAGTATGACCATATCCTAAATAAGTTTAACCCTTTCATGTGTGATTTCCTTGGTACCCTAGTGAGTGGCCAAAGCCTTGCAAGATGGTGGTTGTAAATTTGATTGATCTCTTTTAAGATCTAAATTATGTGAGTGGATAATTTTTTTGAATTACTTGCATATTTACCCAACAATTGGAATAGGTCCTTGGGAGGGTATTGCAATGCATAAGATTATTTGGGATATCTCTCTTGCAATATACACTTAATACTTGCATGTCTAAGAGAAATGAAATGAGTTGTCTTGTGCGAGGTTGTACTCCTTGTAGTCTTAAATCCTTAAGTGTTACATAAGTGTTATAGGAATTACATTTGTTCCAAAATGATGTTATTATAGGACCAAAGTAACCGCATAAATGTAGTTAGTGAAAGGGTAAATAAGATTAAACTAAGGAATGACTGCTATGAAAAATGGTATGCCATTGAACGATGTCAAAACCAACTAAAATGTCAAATGTGATCATAAAATGAATGTAATAAAGTAGAGCTCCACGACTAATACAACAACCTAATAAATCAAAAAACCAAATATGATGCATGATCACATGCTTTGTTTGCATAAATATGGGTTAAAAAATGATGCTAATGAATTAATACAAGGTATCCTTGAGAATTGGATAACTTCAGATTGTAGCCAAGGTCTTGTGAGTTCAGTGGAATTGCACTATAGTTTGGACTTGTAAAAGTTGGTAGAAACCTTGGTGTAGATAGGAATATATTGAACCTCGGATCACTTGGGAAGTAAAATTTATTGTCGAATCATGTAATTTACCCGTTACTATTAGGAGTAAATTCA
This sequence comes from Taxus wallichiana var. yunnanensis, assembly GCA_018340775.1. NCBI lineage: Eukaryota > Viridiplantae > Streptophyta > Pinopsida > Cupressales > Taxaceae > Taxus > Taxus wallichiana. The sequence continues at coordinate 631,923,169 of CM031236.1, read as the reverse complement.
TAAGCTTATGAAACAAAAGTAGTTTGAAATGTTAAATTCATCACTTAAATTCAAAGAAAAATCTCTATAATAGGAACACAAGTGTAATGTACCCTTCCATGCACAATATGATTGTGAAAATATGAATTCTTAATTGGAGAAATGGATTGTGAATCAAGAATGATACAACTTAATTAGTTAACCTACATAGTTGGTTGTAATAATTGGAAGATGAAAAGAGTGTATTGTTAGTATTAAACAATGCTATGAAATGAACTTGGGATAGGTTTTCTATTGATCTAGTAACCTTCCTTTTTCTTCCTATGAATTTTCCTCCTTGTAACGAGAGTATTTACCTAAACCAAGTAAACAAGGCTCTCTTAAGAAAATTCTTAAGTCAAATATTAGAAGATCCTTGTGTGAATATGCATTCCTAATCAAAATCGTGCTATATAAAGTTATTTAAGAGAAGAGAAATGAGTGAATTCTAAAGGAACCACTATAGTTAAAATGTTATGTGTTCTAAAGAAATGAAGTGTGTCTACATGTTATGTGTTCTTCGAGAAATATGTAGTCAATCGATAAAAATATGATTGTAATAAATATTTCACCATGAATAATGATGAGTTGTGGGAAGTGCCTATGAGTAAGTGTATATTAATGTGGGTCCATGGTTATGCAAACATCTTATGTGTTATATCTCATCGAAGTGATTCTATGTGATGTTAAGTATCGAGCAATGTAAGCAAAAAAATATTGTTATTATGTGTGTAAAATGTGGGCGTTACACGGGTACAAAAATGCCAACAAACAAGATAAGGTGGTGAAGAACAGAAGAACACAACAAAAGCATGCTTTGAGACAACAAATGAAAGCAACAATTCAACACCAAAACAAAAATAACTATAGACAACCCAAAGTGGAAGATTGAGATCTCGGTGTCATGTGAGAAGGGGTTGATTACGGCTTAAAAGAGGCCATTTCTTGTTTTGGACAAATGTACACTCATTATTAATCTCGTCATCTTTGGCAGAGTCCACACGGTAGGAGAAACACAATAGAGGAAATAGGTCGAAAGTGAGTCCCATTAGGAGAAGAGGGGGTTTCCGTCTCCTTGTCCATCCCAAAAGAGTTCTAGGTATTTTGAGTCATGGAAAGTAGTTCCTTGATAGGCACCTAAAGGGAGATCTCAAAATGATCCATCCTTGAGTGGAGGTATCAGAAGTAGAAACAATAGCATAGTTAGATGAGGCATTAAATATAAAGTGAGAAGGGAGACAAGCCCTCCACAAAACTAGAGAAGCCCGATTTTTTCTCTTAGCATGCCCACAATCTACTATCAAATGTCAAGTTATAAAACATCTATGACAACGGAAGGCCAACCTTTCGTAGTCAAGAGGTTGAGTCCATGTCTTGTCTCAAGATTGCAGATTGATTTTCTTAGGTAAGTTTAGGGATAAGTCAAGATCTACACAAATTCGGGCATAGGTTGTGTAAAACTCCTAAGTGGATGCATCGTCATATTTTTCATATGCCAAAACTTGTTTCCAATGGCTTCGAGATGTGAATCATCCCAAAGTTGCACGGGAAAACCCGAGAGTTTTACCAATATAGGTATTGTGTCAAATGAGTCTTTTAGTGGGTCAAAAGCAGGATACCAGGGTTTAGTCACGAGTCCATAATGATATCCCAAAACTCAATACACATTATCAATGATATATCTGTCCTAAAAAGATTCAAAAACAACTATGAAATAAACTTTGGAGCAGCCATAGAGTTCAATCTTACCCTTGATTTTAGGGCTTCATTTCTATGAGATCCACTCATAAAACTGAGGGAGCTTAGGACCGGAATGGTTGAACGTGTAGATGATTATAAGTCTGGTATAATATTCTTCCAGCTTCCGAACCTTCTGGAGCACGTCATCCTCAAGCATAAGCTCGACGATGTCATTGGTTGCTTGCAAGGGCAATAGCCTCCCACGGTTACTTGTAGAATTTCTGTGACTAGCGGCCACAGAAGTCACTACTACAGAAGGCAAGACTCGATCCTGCCAACACCGCGAGTGTTCCAAGCCAGCCCGTGGCCACCAACTATTCTGCGTGGGCATTGTGAGGGCGAGAAGCCATCATGCACAATAAATTGCTCCCCTGCTTTCCTTGTCCACTGTCATCCAAAGGCGCGATCCCAGAATAGGAATGTGCAGATCCACCCTTTTCTGCCACCACAGGTACTGTTGAACGTTCCTCCACCATTCCGACCTGGTATAGTGTTGCCGCAACCACCTCCGTACTAAGTCCATTTTAACTTAAAAACTTTGTACTAAACCCGTTTTTCTATTTAAGAAAAGCATTTCCATTATTTGGGATCTGGTACATGATAGTGGTTTGATGCCTTTCAAAAATCTGTACCAAAATTCATTGTTTTTCCTCAAACCTTTTCTCTCTTTTAAGAATTACATAGAATTTACAAAAAAGCAGTGTGTTGTGTAATGTTAAGACAATGTGAGAAAGTTGATCGTCGATATTTTTACATCATATATTGATTCTTTTCTAACATACACATCACATGTTTGAAATTGTATTCTATTGGTTAAATTCCTCTCCTTCGTAGGTTAATTATCTTAAAATTGTCTATTGAATTCTATGTTTGAGCTAAAAATTTCTTATTTTTTCATGTGTCTGATCAACCTCGGCCTGCCTCTAAGTGATTGTCCTAAATATATTGGAATTTCAAAGTCCTAAATGCGTAAATGGAGCCTAAATTGAAACCTTAAATATCTTAGAAAGATTCCTTATGTTATAGATTATTGGACATAATTTCAATCCTTAGACCTATGGTTTTTATTATGAGTACATAAATTAAAGAATGAGCATGTTCGTAGATAACACTAAAAGTCTATCTTATATTACACTTATATGGTTATTTAGTCAAAGCGAGGAGAAAGAGAGAAGGAAAGAGTCAAAATTCTGAAAGCTTTGAGTGCAAAGGGTACAAACTCACACTCGTGACTTTCCTAAGGAACATGTTTTTAAATGTCAAGGGCACATGAATGAATCAATTGTGTTACTATTGGAGCCAATGATAAAGAATTATAAAGTTATCTAAGTAAATATTTTAGATGAGACAAATAAGATAGTAAAGAAAAAGATTACATGAAAATCCAAGACAAAGACAAATCAAATTATGTTGATAATCCATCGGATGCTAACATTGATTAACTTACGAGATAGAGAAAGCATATTTTAAAAGAATTGCAACACCTTGAAGACATGAAGGAATCCAACAAAGGTGAAACTCGACATGGATGGTTGTCAAGATATTTAGGAGTCTATGGATTTCAGAATTTACCCGTATGAGGGTCATGAGACAACTTCATAGATTTTGTACATAGCTTAGTATAGATGGTTGTCCAACAATTCGATATATTTTTAATTCGGGAGTTCGAAGAGGTGGAATCTAGGAACTTTGTATTTCATCTCGGGATGTACACCTTTACTAGGGTTAGGAGGCAACTTCATGGAGTTCTACCTAGTCAAAGCATTGTTTTCAAAGGGAAATATTTTGAAAAGGTATGGTCTTGGTTGGTTCTATTATTTTAATCTTTTGTCGGTATGTTCTATAGAGTAATTCTTAAGAGGGGATATTAAAATATAAAGCTTAATATAAGACTTATTTATTAACGTTATATTAATATTAGTTAAGTGTTACTAATAAATGGTTGAAACTACTTCAATGACTTTGTAATCATCTTTCACATGATAAAAGGAAGGTCACACAATGAATAATGTCAGCTTTCAAGTTTCTCTTCATCTTTTCTTTGTACATTCTATTCTTTCTTAATTTTTTCTCTCCATATTCTAACTATTTTTTTATTTCAACTCTATAAAACTAGAAATGTTTCTATCTTTAACAATGATTATACTCCCTACGAGTTTACTATAAATAATATAAGCATATCGTATATTCTATTTGTATTCAGATCTAAGAACAAGATAAGAAAGTAACACTGGATTTATTATTTTTTTAGTCATTCATTTATTAAATCATTAGGGGATCACTTCTTGTAGCATGATCAATGCATCAATGGACATACTAAGGTGGGGTCTTCTTCCTTCTACCGCTAGGGATATTTTAGTTTGCTTCTTCAAGTTCTTCTTATTATGTTTCTACTCTCATCCCTCAATGCAACCACCTCTAAATGGAGATTGAAGCCCACCACCTTGTTTCATGTCGACTGTTTAACCCTTTCAGTAGCCATCACTTGTATAGTGAGGCATCACAACAATTGGTTCTTTGCTGCATAGGTGGGGTCTCATGGCAATGGTAACTATCTAATATAATTGTCAATCGAAATATGGGTGTTTTACCATGGATTTTTCTACAAGAAAGCCCTCAAATTTGTGTTCCATTTCTTCATATAATTATCTACCTAATCCTTTATTGCTACTCTATCTGTCAATGACTTCAATAATACTTGACGTTTAATGAATTCACAAAATTCTTCAGGTATATTCGCCACTTAGAGTGTTAAGTTTTTATTTCAACCATATATTTTTATAGTTCTAAATTTCTTTAGTCACATTAATATAAAATTTCAAAATGTCATTCTTTTCTATTGTCTCCTAAACTCAATTAATATATTATGATTTCTATATATTTTAAATAATTTCTGTAGAAATTATTGTTTCACAAGCACGGTTAAATTTACAATCGAAAATGACATCTATGTATATATTAAACGCTGAGTTAATTTTATAACTTGCAATGTTCAACGACAAATTTAGAATATATAAAGATAAATATTGAGGGTGATTGAAATTCAATTCTGTTTTTGTCAAATATGGTTAGGGAATGTCACATAGCAGATAATAATGGATCATTGTACTTTATCTAGAAACTATAGGGGGTTTACTGTGTGTTACAGTTCCAGAAATGGATAGATGTTTAATTCTTTTGAGTCATGAACCGCAAAAAACAGCATACCATTAACATCGTTTTTAAAGAATTTGCCTGCACAAGCAGGTAGGTTCATTTAAATAACCCAAAATATATACATTGATTAAAAAAATCTAATAATTTATCAACATTTCAAAATGTTTCAAAACCTTATTAGCATAGTTGTTAAATAGCATGCATGTTATAAACTCTGAATCACCAGCTTTATCATCATCAGCAGTTTTAATAGAAGATCTTCAACATTAGTCACAAGCTATTATCAGTGTTTTTAATTTTGAAATGAAGAGAGATATAGAATAAATATGCATAGTTACCTAACCAACTTGAACAGAAGTTTTAATATTACGTTATTCCGATATGAGTAGTGCTCAGATTCCGCAAATCGCCACGAGGAAACATATAAAGCTCCGCTCTACTTGCGGTGGTTTCACTTGGATTTATGTCAAGTTCTTCTCTTTTTGTGTAGCTTTCACTTTCATTTATCTGACAAAGTAAATCGACGCCTAATTTCTTTGAAGGAATATGAAGAATAATGCCTGAAATAAAATATTTAATGCAACTACATACGAATAAAATTGGGGATGCGTGTAATACCTTGGTGGCAAGAAACTTATTACGAGCTTGTAACAGGTATTCCTGCACCCATGACAAGATATTAGAGTCATTCATAAATTTAATTAATGCTTTAAGATATTTAACTAATGCTTTAAGACATTGACATCTATAATTGAATGATGCCTCGTGCGTTTTAAAATGTTCCATACCTTCCTTTTCATATTGTCTATCTTTTCAAATAGCTTTTCATCCTGTTCAAAATAAAGAAATCATGTTTATAAGTTATTATATTGTTTATTTTTAATCTAAAATTAACATATTAGTATTATAATTGTAAATGGAGAAGGTTCAGGATTCCTTTTCCAGTGAACGGAAATTGAAGAATAGAGGCATGTGATTCTCATCATCAAAAGAAAGTTATATAGAGAGAGAGGGGTGGTTGATGTAATGATTACTCATGCAAGGTCATTTACATTAAAGTTATGTCTTCTAATTTTCTAGATTCCAGTGGTTTTCATGATTCGTTGCCTAAATTAGCTTCCAAAGAATTTGCACAGATCTTATCTGAACTTTTTTCTCCTCCACCTTTTTCCGGACCCACCTTCTTTGATCTTACACAATGAAGGCCGTTCTCCAGTCTTATTTGAAGCTCTTGGAGATCCATAATGCTTAATGATGTAAGTGCTTCACCCATCAGTTGGCTGTATTTAAATTAAAGCATTAGAGTATACATTTACTCAGCATTATAATAACTGTATTAAAATAAATTCATGTATATATCTTTGGAGAGAAAGTAAATTCGAAGGCAAAGATGTAGTATAACCTGATAGAATATTTTAGAATGTCATTCTGCTGCCTGAGTTTGGTAATTTCTTCTTCCCAATAATCCATGCTCTTATTAATTCCATATAGTCAGTGCTAATGCAAATGGACTTAATATTTGCTAAACAGTTGATTCTAGTGGACTCTTACAATGCAATTCACGGCTATGTCAAGATTAAATAAATATTCGCAACTATTCACAAATATTACAAAGAACAACTTCACTGTTTCATTTAGATTAATCAAAGGGCATACCTTCGGTTGTGCTAGATTACAATCATGCTTGATATTTCGAGTATGGATTTCCTTGTACTTCTGAATTGTCCTTTCCATGCTTACACAAAAGAAGGAAAAATATCATATCAAAGCGTTACAAAATATATATGGTATCCTTTAGAAATACAGATATTCAACGTTGAAGTTAAAGTACACATTCTTCTAGCATTACAATTTCCAATCAGCAAGGTATGACGGTTAGTTTATGTTCAACAATGGATATTATATTTCTAAACACGTCCCTTAAGCAACATGGCCAATATATGTCCACTTTTGATACTATAATTTGGGAAGAAAAATTCAAAAACTTGTCACTTTTCCTAACACATTTTGGGTTAGCATCATATGGCTGTTATTTTATGTTCGATAATGGGTAGTATATTTAATTTCTGTTACTTTTACGAAATAGATCAAGTTGAGAAATATTCTGTAACACAATCAAATATAAATGAAAATAAAGGGGAGGAGAACAATAATACAAAAATAAAATGACAGCAAAAGCACAAAACAGAGCAGCTGATCTGTGCATAGCATTATATAGAAGAAATATAAGTATTTTCAAAATAATATGGATTACAAATATTTATAAAGAATATACCACAATAGCTATTGTTGTATTCTTTCATCTCTAGTTTACTAAGCTATTCCAACGGTGCTTTGATTCCTGCAATTGTTGTTTTCTCTTATTTCCTAATTGTCGTGTTCTCCTCCAATGCATCCTCTTCTCTAGACTGCTACTAGTTCAATTTTAGCATAGTTTCCTTCCTATTTCCTTTCTTCAACACCTAGTTTGTAACTTTTCTCTTTTGGGTTCTATTGCTACAAAACAAAAAACCAGACAGATATTTTCCGTATTATTATATCTTCTTCCAAACAATCAACCACCAAAGAGCATCAACACTTAATATGCAGTTCAAAATTTGTGTGCCAGAATTCTTTTGGCATATTTCAAAATAGACAAAAAAAAAAATGGTTGGATACATAAGACAAAATAAAATACTTATTGTTAACAGTGTTTTTCTAACACTCCCTCTTAATCACAACTAGCATGTAGTGCCCACTTCCTTTTGACACCCTTTTGATGTTAATCATGATACCGCTGATTATATATTATAGACATGATTCTGGACTTTATTATAATATGATGTTAGATGTTAGATTATGAATTATTGTTGACTTGATTCAATTACGATGAGTGATAATTATTAAAGACATTTTGGATATTGATGTTGATATACTATTTAACATGGTTATATTATGGATATTGTTCGGACATGTGATATTTGGATATTGTGAGTAGACCTAAAAATAGAAATTATTTGATGATGATATAGTTGTTGAGTAAAATTACAAATGATCTTGTTGGTTGCATGGATGTTGTTGTGATTCATATATTTAGATTATCTTGGAATTTTATTTATATTATTTTTAATGTTCTGCTATGATCACGAGGCTAAAGGAGGTATTTTTATTTTGGGTTAAAATATCACAACAAACATCGGGGATTGGAGACCAACCACATTAGAATTATAGATGAATTTAACAAGATCACCATGGCAACTAGTATTCGTTTGTGCTTGTTTGTGTGTGTTAGGGATTCCCTTGGGGGGATCACCTTTAAATGTGACCAAGGGGTTATGTGTTTTTATTTATTTGACCCTTTTTTTTAATGTTGCATGTGTTTATTTTGTGATGCATTTGCCCCTTGCTTTATTTATTAAATGTTGTATTAATATTGTCAAGTAAGCATGTTGTTAATATTAATTAAATAAAATATGTCTTAAAAAATTAATTAATAGAGTTGTTAGCCTTGAATTAAAGTGTTGTAAGAGATGTGTAAGTGATTTGTAAGTTAACTTTTGAGTGTGAAACACTTCATCTTCTTAGAAATTCGAATTTGTCCTTGAAGGTTGATTTTGAAGGCTTGTCGGACAAGTTAAACTTATCACATACCTCTTAAATTTATTTACCAACCATATCTATGGTTGGAGAGTTGAAATTTTACTCTTATAATATTTTTGAGACGACAATTGTATGTTTTAATTGCACTTTTCTTACATGATTTAATTTCAGTCATTTCGGGTGTGGGTTGGATTTGAGTGTATAAGTAAACTATCATTTTATTCAACCACCTATTTTTATGCATTGGGGAATGAAGTTGACTTTTGGGGTTGGAGTTGAGGATGTGTGATGTGGCATCCTACATGGATCTACTTCATCCTATTCCCTTCCCTCTTCTATAAAATTCAAATTCCTTACCTTATTTTGGGTTGCTTCACCTTGGGATGTGTGAATTTTTTTATAAAGTTTCACCGTCGCCCTGCTAGACCACAGTCAATCAGGAGTTGTCACATGGCATCGCAAGGCGTTAACGGAAGCATTGGTGCATTTTACCCTTTTTGCCCTTCGGGGTGTTAAAAACATTTTATCCCCACCACCCAATTTTTCCCACATTGGCTTAGGAGGTGCAATGTGTCTCTTGTGGCCTTACGCGAGCGCAAGTGCAAAGGTGCATTTTGCCCCGCGTGGGAAATTTCTAAAACGTCTCCCATGGCCCTACCGACTCCTGACTCCTTCCCCGGGAAAAGTTCTCCTCGTGGCCTACGGACCCGCCATGGTGAAATATTTCTCTCCACAGCCCACGAGACCCACCATGGGAAATATTTCTCTCCACGGCCCGCAGACCTGCCCCTGGGGAAAATTTTCTCCCTTGGGCCCACTGGCCCACTCTTGGGGAAAATTTTCACCCCTAGGCCCGCCGGTCCATAACTTGAGAAATATGATGAGTTAGGAGGACTTCTTTATATCAATGGAAAGGTGAGAAAATTTTCTATCCATTGGGAATGATTTAGGGAAATTTTGAATGTGATAATTTTGAGAAAAATCAAGTTGAATCTTTAATCCTGTTAGAGAGTGGGTATGGTGAGGAATTACCCTCTGACCCTAATTGAACTTTCTAACCCTAAATTTTTGACCTTGTGACCTCTAATAATTATTAATTATAGAAAGAAATATTCTAGTGGATTAGAATTGATCTGGAACATGTTAGTGACAACTGTTGTATTGTAACCAGGTTGTAGACTCCGTTAAACAAAAAAAATTATCCCATAATTTTCCTAACTAATCATAGGTTGTTCTTGAGTCTCAAGTGGGTTGTTTTAGCTGGCATGACATACCACATTCAAGCGTTTTCAAATCCAAACATGGAATCGGTCCTTAGTCCTTATAGTCCGAAACTTGGTGCTTATAGTTTGAAGTTTTCTTTTGGTAGTTTGGAGTTCACTAATTAAAGATAATTAGATGTTTGGTATATGAGTGATAATATGCCTATGTAAAAATTCTGAAGCTACTTATTTGGCTTTAAAGTTGACTTTTACGAGTCTAGAGCTAGGTTGGAGCTTCTTGTAAGAGTCCAAACCTTTTCCAAAGCTATTTGCTTCAAAATCTATTACTGATTAGCCTTTCTTTTAGGCATTCAAACCTTTATTTTGACAATGGTATAAATAAAATATCTATAATATTCCACTCAAATCTATAGTATTGAAATTCTATCTCTCCATCGAGAGTAAAGGATCAATAATAATTCAATCAATACTTTCCATACAATAATACATACCACATATATAGGAGAGGATCTCTAACCTCTCCCACTAAATCTAGGTATGTGTTTAACCACCTTTATTCTGTAAACTATCTCACCCTACATTCACTTGACCTTCCCTAAAATCACTAAGTTAGTTGAGAAGACAAATCACATAAGATTAAGGAGAGTGATTTTAGGGAAGGTCAAATGTAGGGTGAGATAGTTTAGGGAATAAAGGTAGTTGAACCTCCAACCTAGATTTAGTGGGAGTTATCGAAGATCCTCTACTATATATGTGGTATGTATTATTGGATGGAAAATATTGATTGAATTTATTATTGTGCTTTTTATCTTTCGGATATGGGGTAAAACCCACACTTGGTGTTAGATAAGGTTTCAAGCCTGCTTGAAATCTCACCCCACTCATGCTTTGTTTGTTAAGTTGATTAAGGAAATTGGTTAACGAGATCTCACCGACTCTCGTGACTCCATTCCGTTATTCTATTCTCATTCTTTTTTTTCAAGTCAAGTGGTGCAAGTGAAATACTATCAGGATACCACGGGCCTCACACGAAATATAATGTTTGTAGCATCGACCCTTCTTGCATATTTTCAATGGTAATAGAGCATACCATGGACCTTGCAATGAAACCACTGACATCCATCATTCCCCGCATAATCTTCTCTCTTCCACTCTGTTCATTCTTTGCGTAGTTTTTCATCCATTTTGTTCACCATTTTCATACCCAAAATTTAAAAAATGGTTTTCAAAAAAATAAAAATAAAAATGTTCTTGGATTGGGCATATTTGTGAAGGACAAGTATTCTCTTTATTACAAAATTTTTATGAAGAAGAAAAGTTGATTTCATGGTGACTAAAAAAGATGATTTGAGGGAAATAATGTTATAGATCTCTTCACCAAGCATGACTATATTTGGATCTGGGCATCTCTACTCTTTATTACAATGAGTCATCCACTTGTGAGTTCTATAAAAATTTATTTCAAGTCTCTACAATGGCACCATCAAGCCTTTCAAATGATTCAAAGCATGTTTTTGATTCTCGATCTTCCCTTTTTATTTAGTAGAGAAGTTACCCGCTTGAATACTTGAGTTTCCCTCATTCATTCTGTAAAATTTCTGATTCGAGTTCGTAATTGCACATTGTGACCTTGATCTTGGTCTATTTTCCTCTCCCTACAATCATAAACTCTAGATCATTATTCCTCTTAATATCTAAGCTACTCCACACTTCGCTCCTAGTTTTACGGTTATGGGAATCCAACATGTGGTAGACTAAGATCTATAATGTTTCCCTAAAATTTAATCTTTAATGTGGCTCTCAAAACTTTACATGTTGTTGAGCCTAAATTATTGAAACATATGACCCTTTGGCATTTCTGATTAAATTGTGGGGTCCTTGAGGGATAGTCCAATCCAATGTTCAAGAACTCAATTCTTTGCATGCATCAACTTGTGTTGTAATTCCCACTCTTCTTAGACACTTATTTTAATAATATTTTGATCATTGTTGATTACGGACATGGAATTTGTTCGATATTTGGATAGACTATTATTAGACACTATGAACATTGTGCATATCAAGTACATTTTGACATTTATTCTTGACATTGTTGTTATATTGTGATTAACATACATTGTTATATGGACATTATTTGTATGTTACGACTTATATTATAAATGGTATGAACTACTAGCAAACATTGATAGATGATAATATAGTATTACTTAGTTTTATATTGATGCTTTAGATTTTGGATGATGATGATTATATTTAGATGTTGGACTAACCTTATGATCTTATTGATGTTATGATTTATCAAAATTGAGATGTTCAGTGATTTCAAATAATTGATAGAATTTCCTAATTCTAATGATGATGATATAGCTTTGTGTATGATGTTGTTGGATGATATGTATGTGTGTGTGTTTTATTTATTGATGTATTTGATGTGGCCTTGAGGCTGAAGAGGTATTGTTTAATTGGTTGCAAGAAATTATATAACGACATCAAGATGGGGTTTATGAGACTAACAATGGAACAATATTGAATATTTGCAACAATGTCACCTTGGAAACTTCATGTTATGTGTCTTGTTGTGTTTTCTTGGAGGTCCCCATGGGAAGGGGTAACCTCATATGTGACCAAGGGGTTTGAATGTTGGTTTTAATTCCCTTATTTTTATTTGTTTAGTTTTGCATGTGATTTATTTATTGTAATGTATGTTCACTTTATTAGTGCTTAAGTAATGTGCTTTGATTAGTTAATTGATCATGTGATTAAGTTGAGTGGGATGTGACAAATGGGCATTTAATGGGTTGAGTAGTCCTTGATGCTTTCTTGATTTTAATTAGATTTGAATTTATTTTTGTAAGTGTACTTGTCCCTTTCACCCAAACTCGAATTTTTACTTTGGAACCACTTTTGGAGGTTTGTGGGACAAGTTAGACTTGTCCCATGCCTCTTAAATTCCCCCACCAACCATACCTATGTTGGGAAGGGTTAATTTTAGCCTTCATTATGTGTTTTAGAGGAAAAAAGGGAAGAATAATTGCACTTGTCTTACAAACTCTTTTATTGTGTCTTTGGAAAGTATGGGTGGATGTTGTGTGTGTAAGAGGAACTTCTCATTCCCTCACCCACCTTTTGATTAGCCATGGTATTTTTGTTTGACCAAGTGAGGTGGATTTGAGGAGAAGTGATGTGGCATCCTACATGGAGCCACCTCACCTTGATCTCCTTTTTTATATTTAATTGAAGTGATTTTAGAATTTTGGAGTTACTTGTTTATTTTCACACTTGCACATATTAGAGATTCTTGCTTGGTTGTTTTCTTGGAGCTTAGAAGCTTGCTTTGGATTTGGGCTTAGAATTTGAGAGTTATTTCTTGAAGATAGGAGTCTTTTACTATTGTAATGTAGGTACTTATACTTTGCAATTTACTTCTTGAATGTATGTGTGTTTTGTGTTAATAAAGAAAGTTGAATGTATTTATTGCTTTGGATTTGGGTAGTATGACCTTAAGGATAGTGTGGGAGAAGGAAGATGAGGACACTTTGAGGGAGGCATAAGAGTTTCTTATATGCATTTGGAGGAGTTTCGGTTGGGTGTTTCATCTTGTGACATCAAGCCAAGAAATATTTTTGCTTATCTTCATATGTTTCATTTGAGGGAGTGATAAGAGATTGAGGGAGGGATAAGAGATTGAGGGAGGGATAAGAGTTTAGTTTTGTTTGTGTGGATGTAGATTTTGGAGGCTTATAAGGTGGAAAGTTAACCCATTGGGAGGTATAAGGGATTCCCCATATTTCTCTTCTCCTTGGTTTAGATTTTTAATCCTTTGAGTTTGGGAAAATTGTCAATTTTTGTTATCTGGTTATTATGTTTGTTGTGTTGCAAGTTTTGTGTTGTTAATGGATGTTGTTGAAGCCCTTGTAAAGAGTTTCCATGGTTGCTTGATATCCCTTATTGCTTCATTGTTGGGGCTCAGGGCCAATGAGAAGGGAGGCTTCCCCTTCTTATTAGAATATAGGTTGGGAGGAGAGTGTTGCCTACTCCTCCTTCCTTGTTGTTGTGAATTGGAAATGAAGAAAAAACTATGGATTTTCAAGATGTTCATGTGAAGAAGACATATGCATTTGAGACCAAAGACAGATTCCTATTCGTTTAAATGTATTATGATGTTTCCACTTTGAGTGGAAGGCTTGTCAAAACTTATTTTAAAATGAGTTTTTGTAAATTTATTTATCAAACGACATATTCTAATGGTTGAATGAAAAACATTATAAATTGTATTTCAATGGAAATGGAACTCTTTCAAGTTTGGAATTTAAAAAAAAGTTTGCATAGTATCTTTATTTTGAAAATGGTTTTCTTTCATTGAAAATAAAGTGAAAATATGTTTGCTTCTCTTTGAGGTACTCTTCACAACCTTGGTTGTAAAGGAAAAAAACGAACTTATGTTTGAGTTATGTTATTCTTTTTCATCCTTTTCAAATAAGTATGTAAAATGTTAGTATCTTACAATGTAAATATTGCAACAACAATAAAACACATTAGAAAAAACATAATACACATTTAATATACAAACCCTTGTGTTTATTTAAAGTGAAAATACTAAGGTAAAATAATTATACTACATATAAATTCTCTTATAATTAAATAGTTTTTAAAGTAATTTCTTTAATTCAAATATGTTTATATACAAAAAGAATAATAAATTAATTATTTTAGTTGTTAAATTTAAAATCTATTAAAGAGATATAAATATATACATGTATTAAGAAATAATATAAATTATATATATGTAATACATATTAAAGATAATATATAGATGTAATTACGCCGAAAGGCGTGAACTATGTGGGAAAGCCCGACCCTTTCTGACAAACAACAAGACATGAACGATCACGATTAGTTGGTCGACGATGCACGGATTATCTGGACCGTACACGTGGCAGGCAACAGGGTCAAAATTCGTTGATTTATTTTTGAAATCCTCCGGACTGACCAGGGACAGAAAACTTGTAAGGAGGAGACCCCTGCACCATGCGCGACAGAGGGAGAAGCATTCCGTGAGTCAGAAATGGAGGACAGGTTCTGCATCCAAAGCAATTAAAATTCCTGAGTTCAACGAACGGAGCAGAGTCATTTGTGAGTATCGTGGGGATCAGGCTCACCAAGGACCTCATCAAAGTTGAAGGCCTGCGCGCCCACCTAACCTCATTGGCTCCGCTGGTTCTCCCTTATTCCGAGCAGCTAAAATATGTGGGGTCTCTGGTGGTCGTCAATCTTTTGAAGATGGAGATGAAGCCTTACGTTCCAGACTTCTCCAAGGCGTTCGAGCATGTGTGCATTCTTAATACTTACCTACCTACTGTTTAGTTTTGATCTTTTGTGTTTTTTGTGCGCTTCACTGTTTTCCAATTTGTGCGGTACAGAACGCGGATAAAATGTTTTGAAATCTCTCTTCAGATTTGTCGGTGTCGTTTTCCATTTTCTGTTCATTCGCGAAATTATGCGGATATTTATTTTGAAGGATCAGACATTTTCATTATAATAGAACAAACAAATTTATAAATTCGATCGCTCCGAGCCTGAGTTTGTGAATTCGCGTCTGTCTCTACTGGACTTGCTTGCATTGGACGAATCTCTGGATGTAGTTGAAGATTATGCCTAAATTTCGATATATCTTGATGAATTTCGGTTTATTATGGCTGAAATAGCTTGCTGATAAGACGTGAGTAGCGTTGTGCTTTTATTTTCTTGCGTGTATTTGCGCGACGATTCTCTATTTGGGGGGCGTGTGCGCTACTCTATGTCGAAATCGCACCATATCAATGAAATTTCATTTTTCGCTCTGAAAACCGCTTATTGCCGAGCTGGTTTTTCCCGTAAATAGTGGCGTCTTTTATTTTTGGCTTTGACAGAATGTTTCGGGGCCGACTATTTTGACAATGCTTTTTGGGTTCTTTCTTGGATTATTCTGAAAAGCCTATTTTCGTGTGCATTTTAGTTTCGAATTTGGCTGATCTTAGCGCGTCTTTCTTGACTCCATTTTTATTTAATTTGCATTTCTTTCTGTTAGTAAATATATGTACAATTTCCTTTTTTTCCTGCTCATTGAAACTTTACTCATAAAATTGGACGCTTATTCTTTATTTGGTTAATTTCGCAGATATGTTTATTGCAAAACAGGTGCGGGTGAAAATCTAGTGGATTTTTCCTAATCGGGATTTGAAGGTGCGACTGAAAATGAGCGGGATAGATCCAAGAATCCACGTACAGATTTGGAAATTTGCATATTTCAGGAGGGAATGACAGTGAAATCGTTCATTTTTATGTCATTTAACTGTGTGTCCTCTCGTCATTTAATATCAGAAGTTGTGTTGAAAAATACAGAGTTAATGGTTAGAGAGCAGAGGGACTGGGTTATATTTAGCCAGATGGCACCAGCTTGTTCCATGCATTTCAATGATGAAATTACCAGTAAGGATATCGTCCCTATTATAAGTTTGAAGCCGGGTTTAGTTGATGCTTGTTGTAAACCAAGGGCGTCTAATTTCAACACAAGCTTCAACATAAGTTTCAGAGAGTTTGGTTTACCCTCTGAAGGAGCATAATATTTCTCACAAGCAGTTGATGGTGTTTTGTCGTATGACGATATCGTCATTTTCTTTTTCATCTATTCCAGAACCAGTCCATTGTGTTTCGCCTGCAATAATTAAGAAAGATTTGCTCAAGGTACCCAGAAATCTTTGTTATGTAAGTTACTGTAATATGCATGTAATATATTTTTTGAAAGCAACATGCATGTAATATTATGTAAGTCTTATTTTTTCCATTTCATTTTGAATTCTAGAGTCTGGTAAAGATGAAGACTGTTAGCTCTGTGTCCATTTTTTCAACGGGCCGAGCTAGTGGTGAAAACATATCTTGTTTTCTGCCTTCCCATTCGGTTTCTTCATTCCAAAGAAAAGGCCTAAAGTCTCAGGGGTAACTTTCCATCATATTTTTTTCTATCTAATTTTTTAGGAATTTTCAATTTCTCGTGGGTAATATTCACTTTGAATTTATTTTTTACCGTCTCTGCATGTTTATTCCCAGGTGTTGTAGTGCCAGACCTGAGTTTGGAAATGGGCAGGAAAGGATTTTAAGTAATCAGGTTACTGGGCGCCCTAACATTGCTGCAAATTCTCTGGGGGGTCAGATGAGTAGAGGCATAGCTCATCATGAAGTTTGCAACCCTGCAGCGTTCTTTGAAAATGTAAGACCTCATTTCTAGAGATGCTTTATATAGTTCTCGGGTATCTATATATCATGGAAATGTCGAAGTGCTTGAAACATGGTTGATCTCTTCGCATGTAAAATTGTTGTATTGAATTTCAAGCGGCCCCTACCTAAGCATTTTTGTGAAAGAAACAACAGCTCATTCTGAGATTCTCTTAAGATCAATGCCATTTAAGTTGTCAGGCGTTCTTTTTTAGTGCTCGTCCTTTTTTTTTTTCCGATTCGATTAAATGGGGTGACCTTTGGTTTAGATGCCCTGATAAATGGTTATATCTTCCTTATAATATACCCGAAACTTCCACCCACCTCGTCTGTTGGGATTACGCTGCACTCAGTGAGTTGGATTTGTTATTTTACACAATTTCAGCACCTTATCATGTCTCCTGGGGATTTAAATCTGGGGGTTCTCTTTTAGAAGCCCCAGTATTTTACCACTATTCATCCCATTTCGTGGAGCTCTTACCTGTTTCAGTTTTAACCTTTTGGGGGTTAAGGGCATACATCGAGAAAAAAAACAGTGCTTTTATAAGGACGCATACAAGAACAAGAATAATTACTTTTTGACTCGATTTTATATTTACACCGAAAGACGTGAATTATGTGGGAAAGCCCGACCCCTTCTGACAAACAACAAGACATGACAAACAACAAGACATTACATCCTTTCTTTGTAGTTTCTGCAATGCAGTGCATTACGGCTACGGGTAACTTAGTGCTCTCCTTGAATTGCCCTGTCAAGGGACTGTATCGCCATGTATTACTAAAGCTAGATCAAATTCTAGCTTTTCGAAAAATAATAGTCATCTTTATCTATAATTATACTTCAAATGACTCTGGCTGTTTAGCCTTTATGAGGTGGATGTCAAAACAAATGAATTTATTTGATTATTGGTTGATCTCAATCAGGTTTTATTGAGTGAGGTAGTGCTGCTTTGATCTCGAATTTGAGTGTTTTTGAAGCTAATGAAGCCATTTGGCTACAATTTACATAAACTTGCATAATGCTATGGACTGTGAATGAGTATTCCTCTGCCTACATGAGGTTAAAGAAGCGTAAATACTGAAAAAAAGTTTGCTGTTATAAAAAATAGAGCTGCAACAGAGAAAACTAATACAAATTGCATTAATCTAGCTTGCATTACATTTAGTCCAATCTGCCCTCAATGTTGTGCATGGTTACATTTTTATAGTTTTTCTAAAATATAAATCGCCTTCTACCCGGTTATTAGTGCTGCTACCAAGATCTTTGGCTCGCACAAAATAATGAAAATGTATGTTCTGATTCGAAGTTTCTAGGTAGGTAAGGAGAGAATGTTTTGCCAGAACAGAAAGTCTTAGAAACATGTCGGCGAGATTTTTGGTTCTATTGGCCTTTGAAATTTATGTCCGAAGCAATTTCCTTTGAGTAGCAATTTATTGGAAAGAAACTAGATACGGATCATCGCATTTCTCGGTTGTCCAATCTTAAGAACTTTGGTATGTTAGAAGCCTCTGTTCAACATTTTCCTGTAATTGTTGTGTCTTTTCTTCAAATTTCCTTTAATGGGTATCTTGAACTGACTTTGTATTTTTTCTCATGGTTGGGCGGGATACAATTTTTGGTTGGAGATCGCACACTGATTTCAGATGAACCACAGAATTTTGAAGAACAACAGATTGTATCTGAAACTTAGTAAATTCTACATGTTCAATACCGAAGAAATATATTGGTAACCTTAACTTCCATCGTCGCTAATAATAGATTGTGGAGTAGTAATTTCAGTTCTGCTAGCGAAAAATGATTATCTTTAAGTAGAATTGTTTTCCGTTATGAAGAATACAGGGTGGTCCTGTGAATAGTCAAGCCACCAAAGACAATAGAGATTAGAATTTTCGTGTAATGATTCCTAACTAACCTATTTCATTGTTCGTAGACTGGAAAAATACAAATGAGTACGTCCAACAAAGGTGGGAGGAGTGCGAGGATTGTCCGGGGCTCAATGGAATCAGTATTGATGTATTCAATGGAGATTTCAAGGCTTGTGATAGAAGTGTTTCATTTTCTTCCTTTCTCTCTGGAAGTGATTCTTGCCAAGCGGTACATCGACCTTCCATTGAAGCAGGCAGTGGGAATACAAACAGTACATTTGTAAAAGGGTTGGAGAAGCGAATCTCTTTCAGCAAGAGCGTGACGAAGGACACTGAGATCAGTATCTTCCGAGTAGAGAATTATTTCAGCTCTGAGCAAGAGAAGAGAACTGACGCAAATTAGGATTCCACAACGCAAAGTTCAAGCCAAGAGATAATTCCAAAGCCAAAATAGAGGCAGGAAAGGACAAGGTATCGTTCTCTGGTACTCATGATATATATGATTCTGGTAATCGAATTCCCTCTCTTGCATCTTCCATCGGGGCAGTAAATCACACTTTCAGGCCAGGAGGGGCAACTCCGACAACTTCTTCAAAGGTGAGCTGGAACAACCAGTTAATTTAAGTCACCAACATCGGCTTCCGGTCTCTATTCTAAACCTTTCTCTTTGCTTTGAAAACTGTTCTGCCATCTGTATTATGAAGCTGCACTTTCTGTTATGGAGCTGCAATTCATGTACCTTTTATAATGCATCATACAACTTAATTATTTATAGTCGAACAGCTAGGAAAATATAAGATGTAGTCTATAGGAATCTCCTATGGTTGCCTAAGAGCGCCGAGGCAAGTGTAATGGTACTGAAGAACTTCTAAGAATTTTTACAATTTATAATTTCCATTTTATCAGTTATAATGTTGTTTTGATTCTCTTCTTATGTTGAATTCATTTTGTTTTGATTCTCTTTTTACAATTTTTGACGCTAAATGTAGGCAGAAAAATCTTAAGAAGTTGGGTTGAAGCAGAGTGTGAGGATGCAGAAACATCCCTGCTTTTAGATGCATACAGGGTCCGCCCTTCAAACATGGAAAGCCTTCCACTCATTGAAGTTGCTCGCGACATGAGTTTCAGAAAATATCACAAGCGCACTAGGTGGAAGAGTCGTACCCATCCAACTATTGTTTGGGTGTTCCCCAAATTTCAATGCGTTCCATCTAAGGACTTCCCCTCTTTTGAACTTTTATGTTGGTCTGAACTCCTTCTATACAAACCTTTCCGCAACATTTCTACTGGTATTGGTTCAATACCTCAACAAACCATTTCCAATTGGAGCTTTTTCAGATACGATTATCGGCCTTGACATAATGCACGGCGTGGTTCAAATCCGTCACTCACCTCTGACAGAGACACTGAGTCCAAGGCTGAGCCCCCCCTTCCTGTTGAGCAACTATATGATTGGCAACTGTTGGCTCGATTCCACCCCTGGAACACTTCTTTCCTTGACATCTTGCAAATGTTGGGCCTTTGTGAATTTGACACCCTCCACAATTGGAGCGCACATCGTATTCCTATTGCTCTGCAGTCTTTTGGCACCACTTTCATTGAAGATAATAAGGCAGACCATATTTTAGCTTCCTTCGTGGAAAGATTTGACCCTCCAGCTTCAGGTTTATCCCCAGAACAACAAGCAACTTTCAACATAGTTATTCAACACCCGCAAGCCTCCGGATTCCCGTTAAAGAAATCAAACCCTTAGAGGGCCAAGCTTTATTGTCTCTTCAAGACTCCCTCAAGCACATCAAATACATTTTAATTGATGAAATGAGTTTCGTTGGGCCACATTTGCTTTCCAGAAATGACTACCGTCTTACGGAGGCTTTCCCGCACTTCAAATATTCAACATTTGGAGGTGGATCTATGATCCTTGTTGGAGACCTCGGTCAACTTCATCCGGTTATGGACATCCGCTTTATGCCAGCAAGTCTTACGGAGCCACCCTTTGGCGAGAATTCAACATATCTGTCTCCCTTCATTCAATCTTCCGACAACAACACTCTGATCCAGCACAGGCATCATTCCGGAACTTCCTGCTTAACATTCGTAACGTCGTCCCTCTGATCTAGGACTGGGCAGCTCTTATTTCAAGATAAATTGAAGTCCCTTAACTCTCCTATAGCCAGATCAATTTCCGAAAATACCATACATTCTACATCTGGCGATACCAAAGATGATCAGTTGAAGCCCGAGGTTCTTCTCCCAGCCCTCGTCTTAGCTCCTTATAGCGATCATGCAATCATGGTGCCATACCTTCTTTATAACAGTCATGCATGTGTATATCACGTGTATTTTGTGTCGATAACCCCTTTCGGTTCGTTTTTGTATTATCTGCAACTAGTTTAAACACCATATTTGATCTATGTTTGTTTACAAATATGTTCAAAGTTTCTTCCTGCACTCTACTTCTAACAGTCTAATATAACTAATGGATTTTTTATACCTCGCTATTATTCTTTTATATTTAATGCTCAAGATCTTGTTGCTTATGTTTTTTCACATTTTTCTTAATTTGACCATATCCCCACCACACTATATAATCTTCTACTTAAATTTCATTTTATTATCCATTCTTTTATATTTGCTCCACTACTTTTCCTTTTTGACTCCTACCATTACTTGCATTTACGAGATATATTGGTTTTTAACACTCTCCACTTTCCTTCAGTTTTACCTCTTCTCTTTCCCTCCTCCATTTCCTTTTCCCTTTTTCATTTCTTTTATCCTTTCTGTCAAATGCATTCTTCTTCTCTACTTCCTTCTCCTTGTTACCCAACCTCTCTTTCGGCGTTATCATCGCACACCTCACGTGCGATTGCTAGTGTATAATTATAGGGGTGAAAAGGCTCGGCCGTACCCTACCCCTACCACATTTAATTAAAAACAAAATTAAGTTTAATTTTTTTATAAGAAAAAAGTGGAGCACTTATTCATTGGGCTGAAAATGGAAAAAGAGGGTTCACGCCAGGAAGAATGAATGAGGTAAATCTCGCAAAGACACAGCGGGATAACAGGAAAGGGAAACCTTTGAATGTTTTAATCAATTCAAAAGCTACCAAAAAATCAAAGATAGAGAGCAGATCAAACCAAAACATGTATATTTAAAACCAAGAAGACAATGGCTGGTAGTAGTAGTTTCCTCTCAGAGTATTTGAAACCACTTCAAATACAGATTCAGATCCAGATCAACCTGTTTGTTTATAGTAAAACGTAGAGATAATAGGGTTCCAGACTTTTTTCATGGGCAGCGAGCCTTTAACCCATAATTGCAGTGATTTTTGGATGACTATTAGCCAGAGCGCTGCTTACCAGCTCCCCGTAACATTCCTTTTGAAACTAACAAACTTGTGTTAAATTAGGGATTTGGCGTGGTCGATGCCTCTCTGATTCAAATAAATGGTTTGTATTATTATGCAAGTAAGTGGCAGGTATGAGAGGCTGTATGGCGTGTGTGGCTCTCTGTGTTCTTTATTGGGTTTTGAAGAGCACTTAATCGGTTTGCTGGGCGGTCTGACATGGGTCCTTTTCTTCCCTCTCAGCTTTTATTTTGCTGTCAAATACACGAAGAAGTAAACAACAAATAGAATACTTTTAAATTTATATAATTCATATTATTAAATAATACTTGTTTTATGTAATATATAAAACGTATGGTTGGGATTTTATTAATAAAAACTAACGGCTTAGTTTATAAATTATATAAATAGATTTCATAATAAAAATTCATACGTGGAAGGATATATTAAATTTAAGATATATATATATATATATATATATATATATATATATATATATATATATATATATATATATATATATATATATATATAATTCTATGGGAAATAGTTTGTATAATTTCTAATTTATTTATAATAGCTTGTATATATATATATATATATTACAATAATAGTATTATCATAATCACAATAAGTATCATGACAGCTTTATGATGATATTTTAACATTTATAAATTGTTATATTATTCAAAATTGGGTATTACTAATAATTTTAGCAAGTGATGCAATATAGTTCACTATCATACAATTTGTAATGCTTATAGTACTATGTTATAATTACATCGTTTAATGTTATTATCATTGTAATATTTCATTGCATGTAATATCACTATATAGAACATATTATTATTTTGATGGGTATAATATAATAAAGTGGATCTCTTGTAACTTATAAAGCATTAACTAATTCAACGATATGCTATAAGTAATAAGTAGTATATCAAACTCATGTGAAGCCCCATAGGTAAGGGAATTAGGGCAATTGACGTATATTGTCTACTTGGCTCATGAGGTGCTATCAATTGTAATATTGATCTTATAGTTTATAGGACATAATACTTATAACACATTTATTGTTGTTATAATGGTACAGATGAACCACCATGTTTAAACCTTGTAACAAGCCATCTAAATTAGTAGTCTCTTCGAAGACATCTGATAAAATTGGAATGATAGAGAGAAGATTAACTTAGCCCATGTGTAAGGAAGGCACGCCCGCAATTGAGACACAACTCATTCATAGTTGAATAGCGAAACGTAAAGAGATAAACGGTTTGATTAAGCTTTGTAGTTGCACAAAAAAAAAGTAGTTGGTTTTTGGGTGTGACTTTTGGGGCGTTACATGTGCATTCAAGTGATGATCCCGTATTTCCATCCTCAACTCATGGATGTGGATTTATCATTATTGGCGAGTTATTTCCATTTGTGTCTATCTCGAGATCCTCTCACAAGCACATATTTCTTCAAAGTGGAAGAAAATCGACATCAAATGTTATCTCCTCCTATGGCAAAGGTGCAAAGGCTTCGATGGTAAGACCTATGCCCTTACCCAAAATTAGGGATGACATATTTTGAAAATTTCAAATGTTTAAAACATAAGTAAAAGTTTTGTTTGATGAAAAAGATCTTATATTATATTAAAGGCAATAAGATACAAGATAGTTTTCAACGAAAAGCCGGGAGGTATGAAAGCACACTCCAAAATAAAAAATAAACTAGGCCAAGCCTAGGAGAACAACATAAACACTTGGAAAAGCCTAGAAATACATAAAACTAGAAGACATAGAATCAAGTTGCCACCTTAAATAGCCCAAAAGAGGGAGGATCATGATCATTAGGCCATCCTGGACCAAGGAGGTCCCTGCAAGCATCAAGAATGTCCCAATCTGAGCCAGTGGGGGCCTCATCTTTATTATCAGCCGCTACCTACGTGGGAGAGATGGCAAGAGGAATTCGGGGGAACTTATCCGAAGGCGGTGACGCTAGAGATGACAGGTTCAAACCATCATGGGTACATGGCTCGAGAGCTACCGATGAGCCCCATCGGAGTTGATGACCCAGGGGAGCCCCAACCTTGTTGGTCAAATAGTGAGGAAGCATTCCTCCGTTGAGCATGGATGAATGAATGCCACTGAGAGCGGCTTCGAAGACCTGCAAGGGACGGCCGTCACGTGATGGAGAACACTGAGAAGGAAAAGGTGGTTCTTGGGAGACATTACATGATGGGGCATCACCCAAATTCCATAGAAGAGTCTATATATGTTTCACCTCAAAGGAAACTTTATTAGCGTGGACTTGAATCTATAGAGACACATTGGATATAACCATATATTTGTTATACACTCGAGAGTTGTTGATAAAATTCATAATTAGAAAATAAAAAGCATTTTTCTCTTTCCATATCCAATACAAAATTTCCCCACTAAAAATATGCCAAATCAGGTCGAATATATGTAGAATTCAAGCATTATGTCCTAGAATAATGTGATGCTTAGGTAAAACACTCAAGAAGAAAAAGAGTGATTCGAATTCCATGCACGTTGTGCTTTGGGGAAGAACCGGAAGAGGTGCATCAACATTTTAATGTGGCCTTAGAATGGAAACTTGTGAGCAAGAATGCTAATTTGAACTAGGCAAGAGCCAATTAGATCACCTTGGTGTAGAATACACTATAGAAAATGAGTGATTTTTGGTTCCACATAGGCATAACAAAAAATGTCAAATATCCTTCTCCAACATCATAAGGAAGAATGCACCCCCCCGAGTGTTGATTTTTTCAACCATGGGAAAATGTGGGGAGAGCCAATGGTAACCTTTACTAGTTGAATAATTACAAAACGGGGTGTCAACATACCACTTCCAGTCCATCCACCAAGGGCAAGGAGGTCTTCATAGAATTTTTATGTAGCATAAGGTTAGGGAACGAGTTCATGATATCGCTAATACTAGAAAAATCCTGGGTGGTGATCCAAAACCATGATTTATGCTCAAGCTAAGAATACCAAGATTGAGAGTGCTTTGGCGGAACAAATCTTAGACGGAACAAATTCCACTCTTGAAAATATTGAGTGTAGGAATTCCAAGGATTTTGCAAGACACTAATTTTGAGCTTGAATAACGGTGACCACCATAAATATTGATGATTTTTAGAAAGACAATTATGGAAGCCATTACCTTTCTATTTAGCTAGGGTTTGATGCATTCCCATTCTTTCCAAATAGTTTTGAGCATGAAAGTTCAACAAATTTAACAAGAATAGGAGCAATGAGAAGATTGAAAAACCTCAAGCCTTTCCGGTGGGGTGGTGTAGGGTGAGTGCTCTTTGATTCTTTGACGTGAGTAATAACTTTTCACACTTCATAACCCTCAATGCATCGAGTTATCCATTTTGTAAATACGCATGCCATTGTCATTTGAATGTCAATGAGGCCCAAACCCCCTTAATCATGGGGAAGGTGGAAAATTCCCTATAAATCTATGAAAGCCTTTTCCTATAAAGGCATTAGCCTAGAGAAAGGAGTTAAGGAGCTTCCAGTTTCTTAATAGAGGCTTTGGAAGGCACCCAACATGATTAACAATAAACATGGGTGGCTTTATAGACACAAATATTTCATATTAGACAATATTTTTCTAGTCTTATACTACTGTTTACAAGGTTCAAGTGTAAAATGTACCAATTAATCCCACCTATTTTCAATCTTTGTTTTATTTCCCATGTGTTTGCCGATACTTATCACCCCTTTTTATAACTTCATTGAGAATCTATCCCTAATTTTGGGAACCCCGCCCTATACTGGGGGGCTCTGTGGTGTCTAGGTCCCACTCTGGACGCCCAGATCTATGCTTAGCCTCTCTCACTCCTTTTTGGGTCACTTTTAGCCATTGGTCATCTTTATCTTTTCCTCGGCCGGAATTATCATGATTAATTGTGAAATTAAACTTGACATCCCTATAAATATAAAGCTTATAAGACCATAATTAGAGTCCTAGGTCATGACATCCTATCACTACTATTACTCCATCAAGGGCTGCATCCATTACACCATCTTGCATCAACATATTACCATGATTTCAAGCTAGGAAATTTAGTATCACACACATTCTTAGAGCAGAGGCATTCTATTCATTCTATTGTAATATCTACATATTCTATATCTACCATAGCTTGTTATTTCACAAAGTACGGTACGACACGAGAGCACCTACGACATGACATACAAAAAATCACCATAACTACATCAGGGTTTGTAATGTATTGCAGCGCTCAATGATAAGTTCACCGGTTTGACAACCGAGGTCATTTTGACCCCTTCTTCTTCATTTTGTATAGGGCATGATCCGACAAAAATACGGTGTGATAGACATAGAGTGTTCAAAGATACATAGCGACTATACCAAATTAGGGTTTTGAACATTTATACTCTTCCGAGTGCCGAGACTTCAAACCGGGGATGCTCGAGGTACCCCAAGTACACTCCTAGGCACCTTTATCACTTAAGACAACCCAAATCTTCCCTCTACAGGACCCCTAAGTGTTCATCTTCCTTGTCGAGTTCCGGTCCAGATTTGCAACAACCTACGATATTGACCATCAATTATATGAGTAATTTCCTTACCCCCTCTTACATTCTAGGGTTTTATTTCACTTATATCAAATCATGTAATTGATTTACATCGCTTTAGCATATTATTTTGTTGTTATTTATTATTGTTTAGCCTCTTTATTTACAAGTTTTTAGTCCTCTTATTTAGATTAGAATTAATACCATAATACGTATTTAGGTTCCAATAGGCTTCTTTATTTTTGTTAATCGTTGTAGTGAATGCGACCATTCATTCTCATCACCTTCTCTAGTACTAAATCATCGCAATAATGTTTGTGTCCCCCTTTTTCTTTTTGGTCTATACTATATTTATCCGCCATTCATGATACCTTCTCCTTCCCTGCGGTTGTCGAGTCAACTCACGGCATCATTATTATCTCTATTCACGCATAATTGTAAAAATACCTAGATTGCCTCCTTCACCTCCAAAATTACTTAGCTACTCACTACATTTCTCCATACATTCTTCAGGATATGTCTACCATAAGTTTGTTTCCACCTTAACCCTTAATGAAGATCAAATCATTTTTACATCGATGACCTCCCGCCTACTACCCCGAGTTCTTAGCCCATGAACCTCCATTATATATCCAGTGTATGTTAAGAAATTCGGTATCAAGTGTTCCTATTCGAAAATGGATATGGCCTCAACATTTATAATCTTATTTTTCTCCACCATATCGGCATGACAACGACATCCCTTAATCATTCCATCATTTCTATTTGTGTCTTGGATAACATCCCAAAATGACTTCTAGGTATTTTATAGTTACCCATTACAACCGGGCCATGTACCCTTACTATCCCCTTCCATGTATTTGCCAATGACCCTAATTATAAGATTCGCTTGGTTGGCCGGATCCATGCCATGCATGCATTTCCCTTGACATTCCATGCTCAACTAAAGTTTTTTTATCAAGACACAATTTATGATGTTCCTTCATATCCTTCTCTTTTAGTATATAATAATTTCATTCAGCAACCTTTGGACTCCCTCGCTTCCCCACATGTTGGTTCATATCTCGAGTATGGGTTAGGATACGACTATCTTAGTCATTTTGGTTTTTATCACTACCAAGACCACAAAGTTACAAAACTTTGGGACCTCCCTATAGGTTCACATAAGTTTGGCCTTGGCTATCAACCTTTTGACCCATTTCCCATAAAGTAACACACCATATATCATGTCACATCTCTTCCCCTATTACACCCAAAAAATATTAGTAATGATGCCCCATCCTTTTAGGACACCACCGATCCTTTCCCTATTGATGATGTGTTATTGGATCATATGGGTGCTTATGAGGATCTATGTTCTTACCATCATAAACGATGCCAATCCCTTCCCTTTGTCAATATAATTTTTTTGGGGATTATGTTAAATCCACTCGATACTTTTGACCTACTTGACATTGTTCTAACAATACCATATATCGAGGATTGCTCCACACTTATCAATGAAGAAACCATACAACATAATTTGGGAATAGTTGATAATCCTTGTATTGTCTTATTAGTTGCTTTCCTTACTAATGGCGATGAAAATGATCTCAATTAGGTCCTTCATGAATTTTTTCGATATCTTTGCTCGGGACTATAACAACATGCCGCTTATTGATATCTCTCGTAATGATGCATAACATTTTTTTCAATCCCGATGTGAAGCTCATTAAACAAAAAATCCATAAGATGCATCCTAAGGTTGCACTTTTAGTCAAAGAAGAAATCCAAAAATTTCTTGATGTTGGCTTCATCGACGTTGTTGACTTTCCCGAATGGGTATCTAACATTGTTCGGTAATGAATCTTAATGGTTGTCACTACTACTACACCGATTTCCAGGATTTAAATAAAGCTTCCCGAAAGGATAGTTTTCCCCTCCCACACATTGATACTTTTTTAGAATCTACCGTAGGATATGGCATACTCTCTTTTATGGATAGTTTCGCGAGTTATAATTATATTAAAATAAATCAAGTTGATCAAGAAAAATCTCTTTCACTACGCCATGGTGTGCAGTTTTCTACACTATCATGCCATTTGGCCTCAAGAATGCCAGGGCTACCTATCCACATGCTATGACACACACTTTTCACAAGTACATCCACAAAATCATCAAATATTATGTTGATGATATTATTGCTAAGTCTCGTTGTTGTTTTTCCAATGCACGTGACCTCCGGGTGCTATTTGAATTATTGCATTAGTATTGTGTTCACCTCAATCCTAAAAAATGTGTCTTTGGCATCACCATAGGAAAGTTGCTAGGATCTATTATCTCACATCATGGCACCAAAATTGACCCCACTAAAATTAAGGCTATTCTCGACATGCCTCCACCAAAAAATCTATATCAACTTTGTTCCTTACAAAGTAAGATTCAAGATATTCGTTGTTTCATTGCACAACTGGGTGACAAGACTTAACCCTTTACACAGCTTATGAAGAATGATACCCAGTTCACTTGGGATGAACAATGTTAACAAGCATTTGATCACATCAAAGCTTATTTATTACACCCTCTAGGCCTAGTCCCACCCCCAAGAAACCTGTCCCTTTCTCTTGTATATTTCTACTACCTTCCACTCCTTTGGAATAATATTGGCCAAACATGATGACACCCATCGAGAACAAGCCATCTACTATATTATTCATACTCTTATCTCTTGTTAATGCAATTATAGCTACATTGAAGAGTTATGCCTTGATCTTGACTTCTTTTTGACAAGTTACATCATTACATCCTTTACCATGAAGTTCACATTATCACTAAAGTTGACCCTTTATGCTACCTCTTTTCCCATACTCATCTTTTAGGGTATTTATCTTGCTAGGTTATGCTCCTTACGGAATTCAACCTAAAGTTCATCTCTCAAAAGGAATCAAGGGGATGTCATTCTTTGATCGGTTGGCCGCTACCCTCTTTAGATGCTTCCCTATTTTTTGATTCATTCCGTGATGATTTTACTGATTATACAATTGAAACACACATATAGACCATGTACTTCGATGGCTTGTATTTTCGCTTTGGCGTCGTTCTGGTATTGTCTTTATTACCATGAATGGTGATCCACTTCCCTTTACATTCTGGTTGGGATTCTCCTATACAAATAATATCACTTAATACGAAGCCCTAATTTTAGGTTTTCTCACTGGTAAACATCTCCTCATTTGTAACTTATGCATCTTTGGAGACTCTCAATTAGTCACTAACCAAGTTAATGGCTCCTATCACACTATGGAAGAATACCTTATTCCATAAAATTACTTTGTCAAATACCTCTTAGCTACCTCCATTATCCCGCAAGACCTTCATGATGATCAAACCACTTTCATCATCACCCAATTAAGACAACCATATGTTTCTACCATACCTATCACCTTTGCTGTGCCATTACCCATAGTCATGAAACCAATTAATTTTTCACAACTATCTATAACTATTTGTACAAATGACTATTCACGATACTTTACAACCCCATGAAGCTCTGCAGACTACACCGTGAAGCCACTCGTTATGTCATCATCAGATTGCGATGTTAAAGTGTTCTCTTGATGATCACCTACTCCATTTTCTTTCCCTTACAAATATTTCCACAAGTTGTATCTCACATTCATGATAGCCTTTGTGGTATCCATTTTTCGGTAAATCCACGATGCAAAGAATCTTATGTTAAGGGTATTATTGGCAAAAATGAAATCCATTTTCTGGATTATGCTCAACATTGTGAAAAATGTCAAAAGCATGGTAATCTCAATCATGCACCTACATATGATCTTCGACCTATCACTCCCACATGGCCTTTTTCCCCGTGGAGATTTGATTTAATTGGCCTTATAAACCCTCAATCCATAGATGGCCAAAAAGCCATCATTACCACCATCCAATACTTAACCAAATGGGTTGAATCCACTCTTTTATGTACAACCACCGGTACCAACATTTACAACTTTCCTACCACACACATTATCACTCGCTTTGGTGTACCATCCACTATTATCACCAATATTCACTCCTCAAAAAAAAAAAAAAAGTCAAAAAATTTAATTCTAAGTTTAAGATCAACCAATCATTTCCCACGCCTTATTACCACAAGGAAATGGCCAACCTAAAGCTACCAATAAAACCATTGTCGAAATCCTCTACAAAGCTGTTGATTATAGTGGTACTGATTGACATAATCAAATACTATGTGCATTATGGGCCTAACACACTAGCATTCAAAACCCCACAAATGCTACTCCTTTCTCCCTAGTTTATGACACTAAGGGTGTTATTCTGTAGAACTCGAAATACCGACTCTCGAATCTCTCTCAAAGGAATCCTTAAAGATGACACTTACCATAGAAATCGTTTACATGAGATAGAAATTTTGGTCTTGTGTCGTGTCTAAGCATTGGTAAATTGACGTGCCTACCATACCCACATTTTACATGTTTACAACAACAAGACTCGACCTTGAGACTTCAATATGGACGAAATGTCATAAAATAAAACCAAAAGAATACCAAAGTGAAGCCAAGCTCAAAGGGAAATTCATTCCCAACTCACTTAGCCCTTACATCATCATAGAAAAACTTAGCGGTGGTATTTACCACCTCACTTCCCTTCTACGGAAACCTCTCAAAAACCCACTCAATATCATACATCTCAATAAATAATACAGCTTAACTCGATGCACTACACTCACCACCCTATGACACACTCTAGTTTCTCGGTCCATACTCGACAAGGGTTTACAAATCAAATGGACCATACGTACATGCAACATGTGATCATGCCACATTTCTTGGACTTGTGAACAACACTTTAGGCTATATCGTCACCCATACTCATCATCATATCATGTATTGTTATATACCTTAGGTGAAATTACCACTCCCTTCATCCGTTCTACATTATTCTATTACATCCAATCATCACCTATTCTATCATCTTCTTCTAATTCATTCTACTACATCATCACCTTTCCTACTCATCCATTAGTGGTATATGTTTTAGGGATAAATCATCACTCCTTTATCTAACAAATTCGTGCTATATGCTTAGGCTATAAGGCCCATGTAAACCTTTCTATATGATGCATTCCCATCGATCCATCTCATAGTGATATACGCTTAGGGCTAAATCATCACTCCTTTATCCATCAAGTTGTGGTATATGCATATTTTATAGGGTCCATGCACACATTTCTATATGATGCATTCCCATCCATACATATTATAGTGATTTATGCTTAGGGCTAAATCATCACTCCTCTATCACACCTAGTCATCATATATGCTTAGGTTCTAAGGTCCACAAAATATTTCTATACATCTTATCACCATCATCTCATCCTCTAATTATATATGCTTAGGGATTAATCATCACTCCTACGATAAAAAAAAGTCATGATATACGCTCAGGTATAGGGTTCATGAACATCATCTCTCCACACATCACATAACATTACCACTACACATACACACTCATAGTGGCTTCTAAACACAACCAACATTACTCGATCATTTATCGATGACAGACTCTTGTTTACAGTTCATTCTTTACTATTGAGGGGGAAAAATGAAACTCATTGCATACGCTTCTATACACTCGAGGGACACATTTCTCCTATCATTCCATATTGGTTTCCATTCCATCCATCCATAGCATACTTGCATTGTCTTGGTAGCTTTTACTTTTACTTACTAGTGTTTTTTCCTGTTCACTTTACTACACATGATATATTGCTTTCCTATATGTCATTATCATACACACATGCACATTCATGCCTTTGTTTAGTGTGATTTTAGATATAGGACATTTACACACAACATAGATGCTTGTCTTCTACCCTTCCTATATTGGTCATTGGGGCATCCACATTCATCTCATATAGGTGCTATTGTTTCATTTTGTACTTAGCATCTTATACCACTTACTTATACACACTTTGAGATATTGGTTTTCACTCTAATATGCTAACGGGTGGTCCATGTGCAACACTTGTTTTTAGGACTACATGTTTTGATAAATACTTGTATTTCTACTTATCTACGTTATTTTCTATTGTATGTGGGATTTTTCCTTTGATTGTGTGCACAATTGTCTCTATTTGTGGCCATGATGGCCTTGCGTGTCTTGCAAGATCATGACTGATTTACCTTATTTGTAACCTACTTTGTGTGGTCTTCTTGTTGTTTCTTGCGTGTTACACTACTTTGCTTAGTAGTTTTTACATTGTATTTTCTTTTAGACTTATTTACATGCATGTTTTTGGACTAACACTTGGTCTTGGCTAGCCATCTCCTTTTGTGTTTTCCTTAGTATCTACCAAGTACTTTCCCTTTCCTCTATAGGGTTGAGCTGGTTGCAAAATCGAGTGTAGATGGTCCTCTCCCGGGGCTGCATTCTCCTTCCAAGGTCATCACATGTGCCCCGAAGATGGGTGGCATCATTAAGGGTTTCTAAAAACACGTTGTATCTACATCGGTTCACACACAAGCGTGAGCTCGAGACCATCTCTACGAACTCCACACATAACGGACTTAACGGGACATGGTGTCCTTGGGTAATTTTATAGAGTGGTCATAGGATCATGGATTACAAGTGGGTATCCTCTCTACACTTCTTCATCCAGTGGTGTAAGATCACTAAAAACACCAACGCACTATAGAGATCTTTTCAACAAATTTCAGCGAAGTGGTTAGAGTTGGAGGACACAAAACATTTCCTTCCTACACTTCTTCAGACTAAGGTGGCATGACAATGCCTAAAAAAATCATGACATTACAAGTTATTCTTCTACACCCTTTTTCTCAACATGGATAAGGTGCACATGTTCCATTTTTCCATTTACACTTTCTATTCTAGAGTACATTACATTTTCATTATTTACAAAACAATTTTACATTCATATTTGACAACTTGATCATTTTCTCCTGCAGTTCCATCGTATGAGAATCAAACAGTCAAATTGGGGGCAACAACAACAATGATAATGACAGCGACAACAACAACACATCAAGACAATATTTTCCATATACGACCATGTAAGTAGACTACAAACATGCAAAGTAGCTACACACACATTCTTCACTAGGTTCACTCTCATCACTTTCTACACATGTTCATCTTTAGAATCCACACTTCTCCACATATTTTATTTTTTTCATTCCACGCTTCTATTACATCGGCGTGTTTTCTTCTACACTCTACATGAGCATTAGGTACACCTTTCTATCTACTTTATGTTATCGAGAAGTTCACTCACCTAAATAATATGGGGAAATTGTAGACACAAATATTACACATTAGACAATATTTATCCCATTCTTATACTACTATTGATAAGGTTCTCAAGTGTACTGAGATACCAATTAATCCCACTTTTTTCCATCTTTGTTTTATGTTTTACTTCGTCTTTCCCTCGTATTTCCCAATACTTATCTCCCCATTTTCTAACTTCCCCAAGAATTTAGGCCTAATTCTCGATGCCTCACTCTATACTAGGTGCCTTGGTCCCAATCTAGGCGGCGCGATATGTGCTTAGCCTCTTTTGCTCCATTTTGGGTCACTTCTAGCCATTGCTCATCTTTATCTTTTCCTCATTTGACATTATTGGGATTAAATGTGAAATTAAACTTAAGAGCCCTATAAATATAAAGCTTATAAGACCATAATGAGGGTCCTAGTTCATTGTATGAGAGTCTCAGTATCACACACATTCTTAGAGGAAAAGGGATTCTATTGATTCTATTCTACTATCTACATCTTCTATATCTACCATAGTGACTATTTCAAAAAGTGCAACTACCATGAGAGCACCTACAACATACACACACTCATCCGAACTACATCGGGGTTTGTAATTTAGTAGAAATCTCACCTTTGATAATTCCATCGGTTTGAAACTGCGCCGTATGACCCCTTCTTATTCTTGTTATGGAGGGAGTCATCTAGTCCATCCAAAGTGAATCCAAAGTGGGATAGAGAGAGAGTGTTTAGAAATACTTAGCAAGCCTTATCAAATTAGGGTTTTTAGCATTTATATTGTTCTTTGTGCCTAAAGTGCATACCGGGGTGTCCCTGGGAACCCTAGTACACTCCCTGTGCTCTTGTGTGACTTTAGACAATCCAAAACTTCCCTTTCGGGGCCTCTACGAGTGTTTGTATGCGCCAAGTTCCATTTCTAGATCTACGACAACTGCGATAGTCACCATCAATCGCAGATTCATTTCCTTACTCCCCTCTTACATTCCGTGGTTTTATTTCCATTTGATCAAATCATGCAATTGACTTACATCGCTTTAACATATTAGTTTTTCGATCATTTATTATTATTTAGCATCTTTATTTACAAGTGTTTTAGTCAAAATATTTAGATTAGCATTAATACCCTAATAGCCCCATTTAGGTTCCATTAGGATTCTTTATTTTTGTTAATCATTTTGGTGAACTCCGATTGTTCATTCTAATCACCTTCTTTGGTACTCCATCTTTGCCATAATATTTGTCTCCCCTTTTTATTCTTGGTTTATATGATATTTACCCGCCATCCCCGATAAATTCTCCTTCCCTACACTTGGAAGTCATGTCATGGCTCCATGAGTATCAATATTCACGTACACTTGTAAAAATACCCTGATTTCCTCATTCGCCTAAAAAGTTACTTAGCTACTCACAACTTTTCTCCATTCTTATCACCTGAATATGTCTACCATAAGTTTATTTCCACCTTAACCCTTAACTAAGATCAAATCACCTTCATATCGATGACCTCCCCTCCCCCAAGTTCTTAGCACATTACCCTCCATTATATATCCATGTGTGTGTTAATAAATTCAAGATGATCAAGCATGCCCTAGTTGAAAATGGATTTTTCTTAACATTTGTAATCTTAGTTTTCTCTACCATATTGGACATGACCCCAACATCCCTTGTATCTTCCATCATTTTTATTCAAGGCTTTGATAACATCCCAAAATGCATTCTAGGTATCAGACAATTACCCATTACCACGGCCCATGTACCCTTACTATCTCGTACAATGTAATTCCCAATGACTTAATTATAACATTCTCCTTGGTTAGCCCTGGATCCATGCCATGCATGTAGTTCCCTCCACAGTCCATGCTTGACTAAAGTTTTTTTATTAGGGAACCATTTTTTATATTCGAGGAAATGCATGGCATTTTGGATATTCATGGAAGAACTAGAAGCTAAACATAAAATATTGCGCCAATGCATGAAATTGTGGATATTTGTCTCTTCCTCAATTAGCATAAGGGAAGAGTCTTCTTTGAAGTGAACATTAGGCAATTGAGAATATTTTGTACAAGGCAACATAGTTCCCGTAATTTGAGCCCTTTGGATTTATCCTGAGCCGAAAGATACGCAAAGCCTTTAAAATTGAGCACATAAAGTGGCTCTAACAAGAACCCTTGGAGAATGGAACATAATAAACTAAAAGACTTAGAATTGTGGCCATTAATGGTGATATGGGAAGAAGCATTAGTAAAAATCATCCGAATAGATTGAATAAAAATGGGCCAAAGCTGAGGGCTTGAAGCATGGGAAGAATAAAAAAATTCAATGTAATCATATGATTTTTCAAAGTCAATTTTAGTGAACGTAGAAGATTGATTAGATTTGTGTACCCAATCCATTCCTTCCCAAACAATAATGATGTATTCTAGAATATAGTGCCCCAAAATGAACCTATTTTTTTCTTGTTGGATGATGACATGAAGGATATGACACAAACCGAATAGCTAAAGTGTAGAAATAATATTTTATGAGACATTTAACAAGGTAATAGGCAACCATCTAGTTATTTTCTCTAGATATCTAGGTTGAAAAATAAATTTGATGTTCCCTTTGTTGATATCTTGACCCAAAAATGGTTCGAAATCCTCGAGATAGACCAAAAGAAAGTCCCTGGCTGATAGTGTCCCATAACAACTTATAAAAATCAAAAGGGAAATCATCACAACAAGGGGCCTTAAGATTTTCCATTTGCATGACCGCATCATGCAAGTCATCAATGGTAAGCATGCAGTCATAGGAAACCTTTAAAGTAGGAGATAGCTTTAATGAAACAACATCTAGACATTAGTCAAGAGCTTCTTCTCACTTGTCAAAGGGTAGATGATCTTGAAATCCCATCTTATAATGTTGAACAAATACCGAAGCATGAGTGGGTATTTGTAAACCAAATTCTACCATCATTGATGGCACAAATTTTCTTAGAAAGTTTTATTGCTATGAGGGAAAGAAATAATTTCTTTAACACCCAATCACCAATTATATGCTAGTACACGCAGCATGTATTTGAGCTCCCCAAAGCATTGTAATTGTCAAGTAATTTGAATTTTTGGCGAAGCTCCACCACTTGAAGTTACAGAGTTTCAGATAAGGGGTTGGTTTAAAGTGCCACAACTTCTCAGCTAAGAGTGGAGGTGGTAATGGACTATGAGGGTGTATAACTTTAGCCAACTATCGATCATACATTCGAGGAATCTAGTTGACTAATTCATAGCATCCTCCCACCATCGAGTACAATGGCATGCATATGTTGATGAAAGTATTGACAATTACTTGGCCAAGGGGACAAGTTTCACATGTAATGAATGTGGTTGAGAGTGGGGCCATGTTCCATCAAGGATTTATTTAGAAAGAATTATCCTTTATGCCAAAAAGTGTGTCTATCATGCTAAGTGAGTTGAAATATTATGGGGTAGTGATCCGAAAGGACAAATTCAAGCATGAAGTCCACATGTAAGGAGTAAATGTTGTCAATCTCAAAAAAATATTTAGTTGACATTATAGCTTTATTGAGTCATTTAATAACACAATTCCATCTTTCTCAAAATTTGTACCCGAGTAATAAAAGTTTGAGAGATGGGACTGCGAGAGGCATTAGGGTCATAAAGTCTAAAGTTATTGTCCATGAAAATCCATGCCTCTTTTTTCCAGTTGTCCATCACATGGGAAGGTCCCTGCACTTATAAGAGGGAAAATCAACCATATTAAAATCAACATTTATAACCCAATAAACATCAGGAATTATGCATGCAATCCACCGCCAAAGATCGGCCCTTTCGGCTGCATCATTAGAGGCATAAATATTAATGAGGCCAAAATGGCAGCCGTGCATAATAAATAGGACCCAAATGGCATGATTAGTGGGGTATACACCATGATCCATAAAAAGGCCCTCCATTTTAGGGTAAAAGAGAAATTAAACCCCACACCCCCATCATGATTCTTTTGTAGAGTGTCATGTTGTTAGGGACAGATTGATTAAAGAGTTGCGAACATATCAAGAGGCATGTCGGGTCAAAATAGTGGGGGAATTGGATGGATTAGAGAAGCAAAAAACATAGAATCCTTTGGTCATATTTTGTACAATCTCAAGTTGGATGCCACGAGGATTCCGTGCTGAGTTAGCCCGAGATTTGAGCATGCTTTTAGAGGGGATGTGACACATGAAATACCCAATGAGATAGAATTGTTTTACTTATTAAAAAACAACATTAAACAAATAAATAGGTAAAACAACATCATGAGGAGAATCTTTACCTCATGAAAAACCTTTGGGACGAAATTCCTATGGCATTTTAGTGGCAGCACCATTGTTCAAATCTCCAATATCTCTAGGTGTGGTTTAAACAACCAACCTTGAAGTGGAAGATATAATTATATAGGGGCTCCTGGGGAGATAAACCCTAAAACTTCGATACTGAGATATAATCTTGTAGTTTCCAAGAAGGCCATGGAATGATAAATGCGGAAAGGAAACTCTAGCAGAGCTCTTTAATTCCAAGTTATATTTCCATAAGTAAAATTTTTGGCATACAAATTTAGTCGTATATAACCTTATCGGTTATATTATATTATATATATATTTTTATATATATATATATAATTTGTAAATATTGTTTCAAAAAATGGTGCTAGGTAGAAATATTTTTGAAAAATTATGAAGAGCCATTATTTTTGTACTTAGATGCATTATCAATGGAAATCGACATCCGAATGTTTATTTGCTAAGGGGAGAAAACAAAAAATTAGGGGGTTCATTAACCCAAAAGAAAAAGTCATGAGGCCAATGTGCATGCTCGTGCTCCACCATGCGACATTTTTTCCCATGTGCACACTAAGGGGGTAATGTTAGGAATAATTAGTGTGGACATTATTATGTGCTATTTTATTTTTAAATTACTACTATTATTATGATTGAAAAATAATGTGAGTTGAGAAAACAACTCACGTAGGATGTAGGAGAGTGATTTTAATGAAGTTTGAGTGAATATTGGGTGAGATAGTTTAGGGAATGATGGTGGTTGAACCACCCTCCTAGATTTAGTGGGAGAGGTTAGAGATACTCTCCTATATATGTGGTATTTATTATTTGTCTGGAAAATATTGATTGAATTATTATTGACATTTTTCTCTTGCGGATACGGGTTAAAAGCCACATATGCTTTCCTTACCATAGAAAAATGGATTTTTTTAATTTCTCTTGGGGATACATTATCACGAAATACGGTTGTGGCACATTCATTTTCCCCATTCAAATATGCTTGTATTTTCTAAGCCAAATAACCTAACATATAACTTCACTTGTTTGTAACATACTCATCTTTTCCTTTACTGAGAGAAACTATTGGCAAATTTTTTGATACGCGTAAAATTGCTAATGACCCAATATGGAACACATGGAATTTTCTCTTTCTATTATGTATACTACCTTCCCAATCATTTTCACTATAACTAATCAACTCAAAATTAGTTGTTGTAGTATACTAAATACCATGGCCTTTCATGTCATTGACATATCTCATGGTTCTATTCCATTCTTGTGATTGTGTCTCCTTACTTATCTTGGTAAATATAGACATTATGCTTCAACATGCATCAAGTAGGCTCTAGTTATTATCAAACACATTAAACATCCAATCATAATCATGTATAAAGTTATATTTATATCATTTCTACAATCTTCTTGGCTTTAATTTCATACTTGTACTTATTGGTGTTGAAGAAATCGATTTTTTCAATATTCAAAACCTCTTCAAAAACATATGGCATTTTGGTTTGATAAACAAAAATGTCACGGTCCATTTTTTTTTTTTCCACCTTAGTATAAGGCAAAAACATTAATAAACCAAATTCTTTCATGTGAAAATCAGTTTTCATTTCATATTAAAAATAACCAATCAACAAGTTATTATTTCATGTGAAGATTAAATCATATCTATATTAAAAAATTAAAAAAAAACTTATGATTATCTACCTTGATGTAGAATGTGGGCTAGTTGTTTCTTTTGTTGAAGCCATTACACATATGAATTTACTATGTTGTATCGTTCCGGGTGCTTTTTTGATCCCGTAGAGTCTTTTATTCTACATGTACACATTGACTTCTTGTCCAACATCCTCATGCACATGTTTTTGTTCAATATTAACTTATTCCTTGACAAATACATTTAGAAATGCTGGATTTATGTCCATTTTGAATACCTTCCACTTAGTGAAGAACTTTTAATTACAAGAAAGTTCACTGTTTCAATTCTTACAGCTCGATCCAATGGTGTTGGTCGCGTCCTATGTTTTCCTTCTAGTTGAAAGGGTTTCCTATCGTGTTTTCTTAAACTGCAAGTATCACATTTATTTTAGGCTCTATAATAGTCAATAGATCCCTTAACCATATACTTATCAGAAAAAAATAATTCTTGAGAATTTTAAATTTCCACACTTTAAATGATAAAGTTATGACGGATATTTGATAGTGTTAAACACTTCCTATTTGAATGTGGCTCCATATATATTCATGTCCTTTGAAAATGCTACTTTTAAATTTCTATAGAAATTAGATTGTATCCTAAGAATAAATGTCTAATTTTTTCTTTGTAATTTACATATTTGCAATCTTGCTTTTCCTCCACTATGTATTGTAGACTATTTACTCTCCATTCTCCATAAGGAATACATACAATTTTTAATCCATTTTTGAAATGCTCATTAAATTATGTTTAATAATTGAGACATAATAGATGTCACGGATTTCTCTATTATCACTACTTTTGGTGCGAATGGTTATAGTTAATTTGTCCATAATGGAGCCTTTAATTTATTCACCATCTTAATTCTAGATTGAATATTCTTATCAATGAAAAGAATAATATTCCAATAGAGCTATGTGGTTTCTACAACTATTGTACAAGCACAACTGCTCTTCACTACAATATTGAATATAATAAACAATTTTTATTGTTTTGAGACTCACATACCTTTTCATTTGCTACTTTTGTACTCTACTTAAACAGTCATCCTATCAGTTTCTAAATTTACTTGAAAAATGGCCATACTTCGATAATAGTAGGACTAGATATTTCTATTTTCATAGCTTAGATTTGGGACGTTTCTCTGTTTCTTCTCTCGAGGTATAATTTTTGGTTGCTTTCTTCCTCCTACGATTTTTGGTTTCCCCTTATAGAGTAATTTATTGCTCTACTATATCTTCCTCTACCCTACCTATTGTATACATCTAAGATTCATTTGTTTATTTTAGGAAAGAAGGGTGAAATATCTTTAGCCTTTGCTCATGGTTTTGTAGTAAACTCACAATTGATCAATTATCATTTCATACATGTATTTGAACTTTATAATTGGTACAATAATAGGGCCATATATAATACGCAATATCCTAATGATTTTTTCAATAATTATTCGATATTTAATGGCCTAGATCTATTTTTTTAATTGCTTTACTATCAATGATATTTGAGTATGAACTATGTACAAGTATTCTTTTTCCTAAGTTAGATTGAAAGAAAGAACTACCACCTAAAATAGTTCCCTAACCTAGCTAGAAACAAGAAAGAGTACCATCAAGATGAAGAAATGAACAAGGCCTACACTAGCATCATAACTTTGAAATAGTGAAATCAAACATAATGCAAATCAAGAACTCTATTCTTCTAAATTGCCTAATTAAATCAAATAGACCTATGTAGTCCAATGGAAATCAACAATATTGCTTGCTTTGATCCTTCAAGGATGCTTGGGTGTGAGGCTTAGCTCTTCAAGATGGATGATGGAAGGGCTTGAGAATGGCGAAAGGAAACTAGAGATGTGAGAACTATGTGCTTTCTTTTGCTTTCTCAAGGGAATTATTTGTAGGTTTAAAGGTAGAAGGAGGGCTCTTTATACAGCCCAATGGATAAAGGAAACACTTCCTCCCTTTGCATTTAGGATAAAGGTAAAACATGATTAGGAATGGATAAGGTTGCTTTATAAAAGGTAGCCTTACTTTAGAAGGGTTTAATTTATGCTTAGCAAGTCATGGGAGTTGGGGGTGTTTTAATTAATCAAAGGTGATTAACTAATAGGTAGATGTAAGCTTATAGAAGCTAATTAGAGGAATATTAGTACGATTTAGGCTATTAGAAGGGGATTAAATCAATTAAATATTGATTTATTAGTTAAATGAAGTGAAAGGCTAATTAATTAATAATAATTAATTAGTCTAGATAGAAGGGGTAAATAATTAATGGAAGGTCATTAATTAGGTTGTTAGCTGGATAGGTGACTTAATCAATTAGCGTATTGTAATTAATTAACGACAATAAGAGGGAATATGAGTGCTTTTGATGATATGTCATCGATTTGCAGAAAGGGGATAATTAGCGCAAATTTAAGTATTTAAATTGCTTGGGTGTAATTATAGGTCTCTACATGAACGATAGAAATGGATTTAACCTTTTTATTTTGTAGAGTTTTAAATGTATCTCAAAAGAAATTCTATTTTAATTAACTTCACGATATATATCATGTTATATGGTTTTTGTAGACAATCCTAATCTTGCATGGAATATTTAATTCTTCTTTTGGGAACAAGCGGTTTTGTCATTCATCTTTAAAAAAATATATGTTGTATGTTTCATGATAGTCTCCATCAACAAAGGTTTTGATCATACGCAAGGGATACAATGGTTGTTTGGTAAGCTAGATTGGTAAACACACATAAAGAAGCTCATAAAAATCACCGTAATTCAAAATGGTCTTCATTTTCTCGTACATCATAATTTATAGTGTGAAAGCTAGGAATGTTCTACCATGTATTTCAATCATTTCTAGTCATTCGAAATTCAGAATTTTCTCTTAAAGTTAGGAAAAATATATGATCCTAGATTTAATAGAGTTTGATTGAAATAATGGGGGAGAAGAACACTCGATGAAAATACAATGTGACAAATAATTGGGTCTAACATATTTAAATTGTTTGGGCGTAATTATAGGTGTCTACATTTGTCCCTCTTTGGGGTGGCGTAAGTGACACCACTTTAAAGACAGTAGACAAAAGAAAATTTTGAAGGAATAGAAAAAAATTAGCATGAAGGAGAGATGCCCCTCGAGTGTTAATGGGGTAATGAAGGAAGATGATCGACGATCGAAAAGGTGACAGATAGATAGAAGAATGGAAAGGGTAAGGATGTCCTCGTAATGCCCTCGCCGGGCATGGGCTTCCTTTTTCGCTACCTGCCCCCCCTCCCCACTGCCACCTTGGCCTCCTCCCAACCACCCAACCTGCCATCCTTTATGGCCATCTATGCAACCTGCCCGGCGTAAGGGAGAAGCTGTTCCATGAGTTGTGGTTGTTTTGTCCTTTTGGCAAGTGGTGTGTGGTTGGGCACCTCCACTAACTATCTTCATTGTTTGACAGGCCTATTAGTTCACCAATCTACCATAATTTATAACCCTGTCACCTCATTTTGACCTGCTCACGCAAAGAAACTTTGGTGGCAGTGTAGCTTGCTTTGGCGTGTTCTGGATAGTGGATTCATTGATGGTGAAATGAAGGTCTGTTGCCCTGATGTTGCGTGGGTGGGTGTGGATCCTCAAAATCGTGTTGTACAGGTCGTTTCAGTGGAGCGTAGAACTGAAATTCTCTGAAAGTGCCATGAGGAAGTGATTGGCTATATGCAGCAGCTACAGGGTAGAGAAGTAAACTTATCCCAGAAAATTAGTGGCCTCCAAGAGAGAGTTAAGTGTGACAACATCGCAGGTGATCCCAAGGAACCGTTGGTGTTGATCCCGATGGTCTGGTTGCATGTGACCATAGTCGTTATCAGTTGTTGCAAAATCTTGCAAGCTGTAGTAGAAGAACACAGAGGCCAGTGGAAGAGCACTACAACATAGGCTGCGAGAGGAGCGTATCGTGAGAAACTTCTCGCAGGAGCTCCGCATAGAGAGATGGTCAAAATGGGAGAGCGGGAAATGCAAACCTGATGAATGGGAATGGCACGTTGACCAGCAGGTTTACATTTTGAAAATGATGCCGCATGGTTCTATACATGTGACCTTGTGCGATACCCCAAGTGGCTCGAGGCCTCTCTGTATTTCCGGGGTCCTTACGAGGAACACTATAGCTTTCTAGCCTACGGGGACGACTAACAAAAGATCAGGCTTAGGTTGAGTTGAAGGTGGGCAAATGCAAGGAATGGCATTTTGGGGCTGAGCCATTTATCACACAGCTTATGATGTGAAGCATTATTGGGATGAAGAAAGTTGTGATTTGGGCCACTTCATTGGATTCTTTGTAGTCTTATTGGCTGGATTTGGATATTTAGGTAAAGGATCGGTAAGGTCAGAAGTGGATTGATTGACATCCATAGGAATTTGTTGTATATGAGAGATGCAAACCTTGCTTGGATATCCACGAGGAGTAGCCTGAGTAATGGCAAAGATGTTACCTTCTATAAACTCATCTATGGCAGAACTTTCTCAGGTTGGTAAAGTGGGATACCACACACAATGACATTGGGAATTAAATTAGCATTGCTCTTATTTTGCTTAGCTTCTATGATTAGAAAACTATGAAGATTATAACCACCAGGTCCATAAGCAATAGATACTAGTATGTATCATGATGTTTTTACCATGTTTTGAAGAAATGTGTGTACCACCTTGTTATGTAGTAATGGATGTTAAGTTGAGATGTACTATGTTCATCGTATGTATGATTTGTGCAAATATGTAATGCTTCATGTTGTGATTTTGGGTCATACGGTGAGTGTATGAACCCTATCGTATGGTGATTGCACTTTGGGTGCAGAATGTGGTAAAGTGATGTGTTACACTCAGTGAATGTATGATCGTGA
Source organism: Taxus wallichiana var. yunnanensis (assembly GCA_018340775.1). NCBI lineage: Eukaryota > Viridiplantae > Streptophyta > Pinopsida > Cupressales > Taxaceae > Taxus > Taxus wallichiana. Next base: position 631,878,233 of record CM031236.1, on the reverse strand, counting down.
TCTATCCTGTATATGTACCATATGTAAGACGTTATGGTAGTTATGTGTGTATCACCATTATGTTAGTGATGTTGTTGTATGTTATGTTGTGAACCCTACGCTAACCGACCCTGAGGGTAATCGATAGAAGTGTATGTGTGAGTGAGGAATGGTATACCATGGGTCAATAACTCGAGCTAAAACTCAGTTTAGTAGATAACATGTGAATCCTTCCTCTCTCCCTATGTGGTTGTATGTATGCAACCTAAGTGCAAACTATGACTATGTTTAGCCTTGTCAAAGTGGTGGCGGGATGATTCAGATGGAGGCGATGATAGTTGTATTATTAATATGTATTTTACAAGCTGAGGCTCGATGTTCCGAGTGCTAGCAACTCGTTGAGTACCCCTTTAGTGGCTAGATAAAGCCACACAGTTATCGTAATGTGACATTATTATAAGTTGATTTTATTCATAAATTGAGCTTTTTACTTTATTTTGTAAGGACCAGCAACTTTTCTTGATTGCAATGCTTTACAATTTTGGGCATTTCCTTGGTTTGTGGCACTAACATGGGGATTTTGATACTAAATTTGGCTATTTGGCCATTTATTTTGCTTGATTTTGGGTTTTCTTTTAAATTTGGAATTTTTACTGCCTTTCCCAAGGTTTGTACTTTACAACTTGGCACTTTGATTGGATTGTTTTGCTAGTTCTAATGTTGTGATGTGTGGAATAGGGTCATGGGATGCACCATGGAATGGTTGGACCTATGGACCCGCTTTGTTGTATAGGGGTACACCCCAAGGAGCACAGATAACTAGCGGGTTGTTGGACCACGCGTTATTATGTCACTTGGGTTAGGAGTGTTCGAACTCTATGTGTCTTGGACCATGTGGTCAACCGACCTCCGAGGAAGGCATAAGAGACTTGAGGGAGGCATAAGAGACTTGAGGGAGGCATAAGAGACTTGAGGGAGGGATAAGAGTTTGAGGGAGGCATAAGAGACTTGAGGGAGGCTTATGATGTTTGTGTGTATAGTTGATGTTTCAGGATATACGTTGAGTTATTGTGATGTTTTGGTAGTGGTATTTTGATGTATGTGTTACTCATGTCGATGGTTATGTGTTGTGATGTTGTCGTTATGTCATTGATTCCCTTGTGCACACTATGTACCTATAGCATGGTTTGGTGTTATTTGAGTTTTTCATTGATGCAAATTGAGGGAATGTCTGGTGGATTGTAGTACTCTTTTGTTGGAGTATTTTGTGTGTCAATCATTGAGGTGTGATGAGTACTATGTTATGTGGACTGTGCCTACTCCATTCCGTATTTGAGTAACCTTTTTGTGGTGTAATACAATCATGAAGCATATACTTGTGTGCTTGTGAATCTGTAAGTGTCTTCTGAACCTGATAGGGTGTTGTGTTAGCAGTTCATGTTGGGCACCCACAATAAGGAATAAATCAAAACTCTTCAATGATGATATTTTTTAAAAGAAACTAAAACTAGAAATAATGATAATGGAAAGAGACTAATGAAATGATGAACAAGAAAGAACTGCCAATCTTCACAGAACATTGAAAGTTAAAAATTCTACCAAATGTTCCTAAGGCTACCTTGTGACCGTACTTTAATCAACTAAAATTTTAAACCATAAAGTGTACTTTCTCCTGTACCTGTTCTTGGTTGCGAACCATTTCTTTTCCGTTGTGTTATGTCACATCGAGGACGATGCTTTCTTAAGGGGAGGAGAATGTAATGCCCCACTGGGCATGGGCTTCCTTTTCTACTACCTCGCCCCCCCCCACTGCCACCTTGGCCTCCTCCCAACCACCCAACCTGCCATCCTTTATGGCCATCTATGCGACCTGCCTGGCGTAAGGGAGAAGCTGTTCCACGAGTTGTGGTTGTTTTGTCCTTTTGGCAAGTGGTGTGTGGTTGGGCGCCTCCACCAACTATCTTCATTGTTTGACAGGCCTACTGGTTCACCAATCTACCATAATTTATAACCCTGTCACCTCATTTTGACCTGCTCACGCAAAGAAACTTTGGTGGCCGTGTAGCTTGCTTTGGCGTGTTCTGGATAGTGGATTCATTGATGGTGAAATGAAGGTCTATCACCCTGATGTTGCGTGGGTGGGTGTGGATCCTCAAAATCGTGCTGTACAGGTAGTTTCAGTGGAGCGTAGAACTGAAATTCTCCTGAAAGTGCCGTGAGGAAGTGATTGGCTATATGCTGCAAGCAGCTACAGGGTAGAGAAGTAAACTTATCCGTGAAAATCAAAGTGGCCTCCAGAGAGAGTTAAGTGTGACAAATGCATCTTTGCAGGTGATCCCAAGGAACCGTTGGTGTTGATCCTGATGTTCTGGTTGCACGCGACCACAGTCGTGATCAGTTGTTGCAAAATCTTGCAGCTGTAGTAGAAGAACACAGAGGCCAGTGGAAGAGCGCTACAACATAGGCTGCGAGAGGAGCGTATCAGAGAAACACCTGCAGGAGCTCCGCGTAGAGAGATGGTCAAAATGGGAGAGCGGGAAATGCAAACTGTACTGGGAATGGCACGTTGACCAGCAGGTTTACATTGTGAAGGGAAGCGTGAGGGTGGTTCCAAATGGCTGCGAAAAATGACGCCGCATGGTTCTATGCAGGTGACCTTGTGCGATACCCCAAGTGGCTCGAGGCCTCTCTGTATTTCCAGGGTCCTTACGAGGAACGCTATCGCTTTCTAGCCTACGGGGACGACTAACAAAAGATCAGGCTTAGGTTGAGTTGAAGGTGGGCAAATGCAAGGAATGGCATTTTGGGGCTGAGCCATTTATCACACAGCTTATGATGTGAAGCATTATTGGGATGAAGAAAGTTGTGATTTGGGCCACTTCGTTGGATTCTTTGTAGTCTTATTGGCTGGATTTGGATATTTAGGTAAAGGATCGGTAAGGTCAGAAGTGGATTGATTGACATCCATAGGAATTTGTTGTATATGAGAGATGCAAACCTTGCTTGGATATCCACGAGGAGTAGCCTGAGTAATGGCAAAGATGTTACCTTCTATAAACTCATCTATGGCAGAACTTTCTCAGGTTGGTAAAGTGGGATACCACACACAATGACATTGGGAATTAAATTAGCATTGCTCTTATTTTTCTTAGCTTCTATGATTAGAAAACTATGAAGATTATAACCACCAGGTCCATAAGCAACAGATACTAGGATGTTTCAACCAGTGTTAGGGCAAAGTCAGGCCGTATGGCCACACTGAATGCGGATGTAACACTGGAAATGTTTAGTTGGCTGCTATTGCTCGGTACTTGTTGCTATTGTGGTATTTGCTGCAGCAGACGCATCAATGGCCAAAACAAGGGTCGAGGGTGCAGATCTCTGAATTACATTCACATAGCAACTCCTTGTACTGGCTGTGTACAACCATTGACAACTCCTTGGTACAACACAGTTATTTCTGCATTTGAATAAATATAGTTCAAGCGACAATTGACATAGCATTGACTTCAGGTATGGTTGTTGAAGCAATAGATATGCAGATAATAACATTGCAGAACTGGAAGCCGTGGCTGTTGGGTTATGGAGATTTTGGGGAAATTAAAGAATTCTACAGAAATAATGGTAATGGTTATAGAATTTGGGAAATTTGAGAGATAACAGATTGTCCAGAGATTCTCTACGGAGACCTTGCTTGTTCTGCGATGTAACTCATGGAAGAAGATCTTATAGGGGTGGATCTGTTTCATATCAGAATATTCATGAAGCACTTTTTGCTTTGCAATGATATGGGCTTCTTCAACGAGTCACTGAGTTGGCAGGCATAAAGGTCTCTGTTGGAATTATCATACCTTACAAGCTACAGCTGTAATGTTTGCACCGAGAGTTTGATGTTGTCCCCAAATCTGATGAAGGAAAAGGTTTATGTATCAATACGGTAGATGCCTTTCAGAGCCAGGAGCGATGTAATCATTATGTCTTGTGTCCGAGCTTCAAACCATGGTTGGTGTTTAGCTTTCTAGCACAAGTGCTCTTGGACTGAGTGGTAAGTTAGGTTCGACTCTCACCCCAAAGCAGTGCATTGAAGCAATCTAGTGTTTGGGACAGCCACCTATTGCATTCTAGTCGTGCCTTCAAAAGGGAATCCTGGTGTGGTATATTGCAAGAAAAGACCAGTGAAGTAGAGGATAAAGTGGAGGGCGTGTGGCTGTAGCAGTCCCTGCTGGATGTTCACGACTGGTGGATGCATTAAAACAGGCAAGATAGACTAACCATATACATAATATGCTAGTATCTAATAAACCTCTTGAAATGAAACTTTTTCTTTCTAGAAATTGGTTTAAATTTGTGATTTTGTGGATTTGTGTTCAATATATGGTTAATAGTTTGTTACTTCTGGATTTGCCTCTATTGGTTGTTCTTGTTGACGTGATCAAACCCATTTATATATAAAACAAACAAAGGTTCTCAGTGTATGCTTCGATTGATCATATGAATAAAAATATATATATAATTTTAAAGTTACTTCCTTCTGCAAAAATGCCGCTGTTTCTTTTGTGAACCTGGGTATGTAATCGCCCATGGAAAGTCAGTAACTTTGACTAGTATTAGGTTCCTTTTATGTTATTGCCCTAGAGGAAAATATATAGTTAATTTTTTATTTTTTTTATGATAAGCGTGATTATGCACTTCGTGTATTGTGCAAATTATTAGGGTATTTGGAAATTAGAAGATATATATATGCTTGTTAAGAAGGAAGTTTTGGACCGAAAATATGTCCTGGGTTGATAGAAGGCATATCTTTGATCTTGCTTTAAATATTTTTAAAAAAATGGGTTGTATGGCTTCATATTTATTGTTTTTGGTAGGTCGACTTTCACTCAGTGAGCCTTAATTTTTTAATCACCCTTAATCGGGTATATGTGTATCATTTCATTGTCTTGGTGGGCTAAGCCGAGTTGAAGTGCAAGTTTGATTTTTGTTACGAGTTTAGAAATTGGCACTTTTGTATAAACCCAAACTGAGAACTTTGGGGTCAATTATATATTTTTTGGTTTAGACCTCTGTGTTTTCGATTATGTTGTTAGGTCCTGAATGGGATGAACGCTTAGATTGTTATTATTGTTTTAAAAGGGCATGATTTTGATAGAATCCCCACTTGACCCTACTCTCCGTAAGAGTAAAATTTGATAATATTATGGCCTTATAGTGTTATGAAAATTGAATGGATGTGTTTAGAATTCTAGCTTACTTAATGGACTTGGTTAGTCATGGGGCTTGTCTCTATTCCGGTCTTGGTTATGTCTAGTAGGTAGGCTGCTAGGCAATACCTATTCCAGACATTGATTTTCTTTGTTTTTCATCCTTTCCACTCATCCTTATTAAGCTATGAAGTCACTTGTTAGATAAGAAATAATGGTTTGAGTTTGAATATAATATTTTCAGCCATTTAACCTTTTGTTTACATGATGGAACTCTCTTCTTACCCTCGTGGTTTACTTCTAACCTATTAGGCCTATGGCCTTCTAGAATGATTGTTGAACTATTGTTTGTTTCTGGTGACCAAGATCGTGACTGGTTTTCATCTTTCGACTTCACCTAGAGAATGTTGATTTATGGGAAGCATATTAGATTCTAATTACGTATTCTACTGGATTACATGATTGAAATCCTAATACTCTCAACTCTTTGTTCTAACATTATAAATTCCATAGTATTGCATATTTTGATTGTCAACCTTTTGTGGTTTTCGAGATATTGTTCATAATTAAAACATAGGGCTCTCTTCTTAGTTGGTATGTTGAAAATTATATCTTGTTTCAAAATGTTGTTAGAGGTTAGAACTTTGATCCATTTCTTGAAATAGAATGTTTCATTTCATGGTATTGTTAGCTAGTAGCTTATTGTTGCTATGTATAGTCTTATCTTGCTCGCCTTCGCGAACCGACTCAAAGTTATTAATTGTTGCGCAGATGGCTTACGTGGTTAGATGATGGAAAGACTTGTAGATTATTGCATCAATCTTGGTTATGATGTTCCTTTGTATGAATGAGTATTATGTTATAAAAATTTGGAAAGGGCCTTTGGACATTTTAGAAGAAGGGTCAGTGCCTTAGTAAATGTATTGTAGAGTATTGTTGATGTAACTATGAAACTTTGGTTTGTTTGGTTATCACGTGAAAGATGAAATTTGATTACCGCTTGGTTACGGGATATTCTAGTGTATTTTAATCCTTAGAATACTAGCGGGGCATGTCCCATGTTATTACTCTCTTGCTCCCTAGTCATGGTTCAATAGAGATGGTATGTCCCTTTGGTTTGTGCATCATGTTGGAATGAATTGATGTAACCTTGTTTTGTTTCGCAAACGAGTACTGTTAAACTTTGCTCTTGAGTTAAAATGTTGACTTGTAAATCCTTCTAAGGCATAGTAGCAATGAGTTTGTAAGCACTATGAAGTGAGCTGGATAGTCCTGATAAAAGTTAAACTAAAATTTATATATATGAATATATTAATGTAGATGTGATCTACTTGATAACCTTTGAGACCTGGAACAATCAAGAGGAAACTATCTTTTGTAACGAAATATGATTACTTTTTTTTTTTTCCCGAGCCAAACCAATAAACACTATCCTTTTTGGTGAAACCTTAAATGATCTCATGGTGAAATCAATGGTTATATTTTAGAAGATGATAAGATTTAATAAGTAGGAGGGAAATTGTTTAATAAAACCTTAAATATCTCTCTATCGTTTGAAATTTTCTCCTTTGTTAAACTTAATTAAGTAAAGTCTAGATGGAACATTTAACAAATCTTGATAAACTCTTAACCTCAATAAAAGACTCATAGTAAACAATGTGACCCTGAAGCTAAATTCTCGTTGTCCCTGCTCTCATTAACACTTGCCTTGATTCATGGTGATATTTCTTAAGCAAGGTCAAAATTTGATCCTTAAACAAGAAGGTTATTGTTATGAACCCTAAGCGGTACTTTCCACTCAATCGGAGCTTATGCCTTCACCTGTGCATTAGAGGTGTGGAACATGTGTTAGTGGCTTGAGTAAGTTTAATTAACCTTGTAAGAAATGGAAAATGTTCTAAAATCAAATGAATAAAAATCCTTGGACATAAAATTGATGATCCTAGTTTAGAAAGCTTGGCCTTAAGCTATTTAGTCAATAGTTGAAAAGAAAGAAGTTCTCCCTTGTGAAAAGAATTGTGTGAATCATTACATGAAATTTTATAAGAACGTAAGTTAAGAATTAAGAGACATTTTAGTAAACAAGAAAATTTAACAAGAATTTCCTCATGGGATGCCCTAAATGTAAGTGTGTCAAGTGGTTGGACTTCCATGTTGTCTTGTCAAAAAGAAGAAAAAAAAATGTATGTATTGTCCTTGATAGGTGTGAACATCTCCGTGCTGCCTTTATGGCCATCCTTGTATCAAGTTGTTCACAGTGTTAGTGGTATCCTTGGTGACGACATGTTGCGTCATGTTATGTGGCAAGCAAGTCAAAAAAAAATTATCCTGTCTTTTTTATCGTGTTGTTCGTGTGTGGATTTTTGGGTTGTTACAAGGTCCGGCGATGAGAGGGAAGATTAGGGGTGAAAGGAAAGTGATGTAGAAGAAATATGGAGAAGGGAAGGGAAGAACTTAGCCTCTAGCCGCTATTTATTGGAACAATTTTGATGTCATCATATTACCATAAGAGCTACGTCATCGGTCCATATGAAAAATATAAGCATACGACAAAGGTAGAATGACAGAAAAGTCATAATATGAACAATTTTCCATTGCTAAAAATACCAACTCCACGCAACATACAATAATGCAATGCAATACGAGAAGAAAACAAGCTCATTTAATAGGAAAACAAGTACAAACACACATATCTAACCCAAAAATGGTCAAGATAGTTGTACAAATGTTTTGTTATCAAGTCTTTCAAGAGGTCCACAAGTTCTTGATTGATGACAAGGGTTAAAAATGATTCCCAAAAAAAGATACATGCAAGGGTAAATGAAAATGGACATGAGATCTAAGGAAAGCATTTGTGCACAATGAAACAACACCAGGAAACACAAATGCCCCAGAGTATAGGCGAAGCAAGCAAATGTGCCTAGCTTTGTGAATGGTTGTGAATCTGGTGATCCATGAGTCGTATTAATTAGAGAAGATGTGAGAAAAACTAAAAGGATATGGAGAAATTACCATGTGCAAGACACAATTTTCAGCTGTAACAAGCAAGTTACCATTTTTGTAGGGTTTTTTACTTTTTAGGATTTTTTTGAAAATTTTTGCCCTGTTTTTGGATTTTTGACATATATATTGTTTTTATTGTTTTTGCTTTCCAAATTGTGGTGAACAGTAGAAGAAAATAGAAGAAGAAAGCGAAGGGCCTAGGGGAAACAGAAAGTGCCCTAGGTGGAAGAAAGAAGAAACAAGTGACAAATAATGTCCTTGTTTAGTGGAAAAATTAAGAAAAAATAATTATTTGAAAAATAATTATTTACGAGAGTGTGGAGAAGAATAAAAATCGCCAGGGAGCAATAAAATTGTCCGAGGGAGAAGAAAGGGTATTGGACAACAAAAAAATTCCCCAATATGGTGAAAAATGATTATTTAATATAAATATTTATTCCACAGTGAATAGAGGTGAAAAACATGCGATCAAAACAGACCTCCCGACCCTCCTAACGGTGAAAATGGTTAATATACCCCATTAGGGAGGGTAAAAATGTTGCGACCAATTCATTTTAACCGGGCTATTTAGAAATTTTACCGTGAGGCTCTGATATTGACGAGAACCATGGTGATCACACGAGACCGATTGAGGCACATAGATGTAGTCCGAGGGTACCAGCGGCACGTAGATGATGGCCCCTTTGTGAGTATCAAACCCTAGCTTAGTAATTTTGGTCATTAATGCATTAAATGAGGCATTTAGCCCTAGGAAGTTACGTCGGTGTGCCTACGCACAGGCACATGTGTCAGATAGGGGCACAGGTGTCCCTTTGGGGGTGCATGCGCCAGAGCACCCACGCATGCACGCACACACATGAACACATGTGCGCACATGTGCACACACAGAAATGGGGTGCACATGCAAAAAGCATGCCAAAGACATGAAAAAGTGGGTGCATCCAAACAAGAGCATACACGCGTAAGAGCAAGCACCAAATGTGTGGCACACATGCCAAAAAGGGCGGGTAGGTACCTGAAAGAGGGCGCAAGAACCAAAAGACACACGTGCGCAAGCGTAAGCACAAAAAATGAGGTTCACACGCTAGAAAGGGCACGTTGGCGCACAAGACAGGGTGGAGAAAAGATAGGAAAGTGTCAAAAACATGACACTTAGAAGAATTTTTAGGATTTTTGGGTTAACCATAAAAGAATAGATAGAGTTTTAGAAGAAATGTTAATAATCGACTAACACTCGTTATTTTCCGCAGAGAATTACCTATTTTACAGATGTGAGAGTGACATACCCGGATAGCAGAGCTAGAGGGTAGCATGCGCTGGTGTGACCGATGAGCCATGGTGATACTTCTCGAGGTAGTGGGGCTAGGCCCCATGTCTCGGATGCCTTCCATCATACTGGATCATGGCCTATTGACTACGCTAGCCGAGCGATGGTCATAGCGAGAGTTAGTGCTTTAGAATTTTGACAGGAGAGATGACTATGACCATCGAGGATGTATGGTGGATTCTTCGCGTGCCAATGATGGGAACCTTGATCGAGTACAAATATATATGCAGGGCTGATTAGAGCAGCTTATAGTGCCCTTTTTGATGTTGATGACATTCCACACGATGGGATGACCATAGCTTTTTGACGAGTGTATCTAAGACCCCACATTACATCGGGGGCCTCTCTACATCATGTCTCTTATCAGTGGGTTCTTACTCACTGGTAAATCAAGGACCTCATTCCCAAGAGGATTATTGCCCTTGGTTCATGACATCTTTAGCGGTGAGAGATACTACTGGGGGCAGTGCATATTGGCCCACCTATACTGGGATTTACATTTGATCACATACCACGGTCAAAAGACCGTGGGTCTAGCCTCTTTATTACAGATATGGTCATGGGATCATATTGCGATCAAATGCCCTGTGGGCACTTTGCATGTCTGATATATTGAGGATCCATCATACATGGCATGGGTAGTAGATGGTGGGGATGTACACGGCCATCTTGGCAGCCTATTCAGATATAGGTGAGAGTTTGATGAGCTAGTATAGATAGATGTTATCCGGTGGCGATACTGGTATTTCTAGTGGCCGAGGATGCCAAAGAGCTCGGCGTGTGCCTGGTGGAGAATTTTATCATTCACACCGTAGTTAGATTATTGAGTCAGACGAGTAGACAGTGCCAACGTCGGCCTGGGCAGGTACATGGGGTCCCCCGCCGATATCCGGCATGCACATAGGTATTCCGAGAGGCACATAATGGGGCCTTGCATACCAGTGGCCCAAGCTAGGGAAAGTTTCATGTAGGTGGTCCCACCGTGCATGGGACCCAGATGACAAAGCGAGATCCAAGGACCACAACCGACTATGCAACTTGGTATGCTACAGTGTTACCCTGGTGTCTCAACATTCCAGAGGAGGCTTGAGTAGCAGGCACTCACCCACCTGTAGAGATATGGCATGGTTCGAGCACAAGGTGAGGGAAGTGGCACAGGGGCTAGACCGTAAGATCCTTTGATGGCACTTCACATGATGGGTAGGGTGCCTCACAGGAATAGGGACCAAGGCCATAGGGCCCAGTATAGGTAGTAGTACTTCCATCTAGAGGCAGGGTCCTAGATCAGGGATAGTCATCCATAGCACCTCAAGGACTAGTCCCTGAGGCACAAAAAGCCTCCCATCCAGTGGCACAGATAGCCACAATACAATACGGCTCTGAAATGCATGAGAAGGTCATAGTGAGAGAGATGCGGCAGAGCAGAGAGAGATGAGGCTCGAGGATAGATGTGGATCGCCACCGCAGAGAGCATGATGAGGCCTGAGCTCACATTGTTACTTTACTTTTAGAGTGGGATCAGGCTCAGGCCCGGGCTAGCCCAGGAGATGATAGAGTGGCATGGTAGAGCCAGATTCGGGAGACAGTGGCACAAGGGGCTCAGATATTGAGCCTTCTTCATCAGTCCCAGTCACAGGTGCAAATGGTTGTTGTGCAGAGAGATCATGTATATGCATGATCATAGGCACTCCTTACAAAGAGGGATCACGCCCACACCAAGCTGCAGACTACTAGAAACAACAAAGAGTACCATCAAGATGAAGAAATGAACAAGGCCTACACTAGCATCATAACTTTGTAATAGTGAAATCAAACATAAATCAAATCAAGAACTCTATTCTTCTAAATTGCCTAATTAAATCAAATAGACCTATGTAGTCCAATAAGTAATCAACAATATTGCTTTCTTTGATCCTTTAAGGATGCTTGGGTGTGAGGCTTAGCTCTTCGAGATGAATGATGGAAGGGCTTGAGAATGGCAAAAGGAAACCAGAGATGTGAGAACTATGTGCTTTCTTTTGCTTTCTCAAGGGAATTAGGTGTAGGTATAAAGGTAGAAGGAGAGCACTTTATATAACCCAATGGATAAAGGAAACACTTCATCCCTTTGCATGTGGGATAAAGGTAAAACATGATTAGGAATGGATAAGGTTGCTTTATAAAAGGTAACCTTACTTTAGAAGGGTTTAATTTATGTTTAGCAAGCCATGGGAGTTGGGGGTGTTTTAGTTAATCAAAGGTGACTAACTAATAGGTAGATGTGTATATCAAAAATTAGCCAAAACAATGAAACTTAAGCTAAAATGACATGGGACTAAGTGTCCCACAGGGTGGCATGCCAAATGTGTGCATGTATTGTTTTCAAACTAATGCTAATATGAGTAAAAGACTAACACCTAAGTAGCCTTTAACTAAAGCAAGAGTTAAACAAACTACTTAGCACCATCATGATAAGAATTAAACAAGGGTTAGATGCTAACATTCATCATTACAAAATTTTGAAACTAACAATGTTAAACATCTAAAATCCTCTATTCTCTAACAACATATAAATGAAGGGACTAAGTAGGCTCCATGGCTATAAAAATGGTTGTCCTTAGTGTTCTAAGAACCCAGGAATGAGGGCTTGTCAAAGTCAGGTTACAAGACCCTTTTGACACCTCTCATATGACCTAAGCACTTAGGAAAGAGGCTTAACTCTTCAAGATGATGAACTCTCAAGAAAACAAAAGGCAAGCTCTTAATCTATTTTCCTATATGCTTCGCATTTGTCTTCTCAAGAAGTTTAGGTGTAGGTATAAAGTTAGAAGGAGGGCTCCTTATATAGCCCAATGGATAAAGGAAACACTTCATCCCTTTGCATGTGGGATAAAGGTAAAACATGATTAGGAATGGATAAGGTTGCTTTATTAAAGGTAACCTTACTTTAGAAGGGTTTAATTTATGCTTAGCAAGTCATGGGAGTTGGGGGTGTTTTAATTAATCAAAGGTGATTAACTAATAGGTAGATGTAAGCTTATAGAAGCTAATTAGAGAAATATTAGTACGATTTAGGCTATTAGAAGGGGATTAAATCAATCAAATATTGATTTATTAGTTAAATGAAGGGAAAGGCTAATCAAATAATAATAATTAATTAGTCTGGATAGAAGGGGTAAATAATTAACATAAGGTCGTTGATTAGGTTGTTAGCTAGATAGTTGACTTAATCAATTAGCGTATTGTAATTAATTAACGACAATAAGAGGGAATATGAGTGTTTTTGATGATATGTCATCGATTTGCAAGAAAGGGGATAATTAGTGCAAATTTAAGTATTTAAATTGCTTGGGTGTAATTATAGGTGTCTACATGAACGATAGAAATGGATTTAACCTTTTTATTTTGTAGAGTTTTAAATGTATCTCAAAAGAAATTATATTTTAATTAACTTCACCATATATATCATGTTATATGGTTTTTGTAGACAATCCTAATCCCGCATGGAATATTTAATTCTTCTTTTGGGAACAAGGGGTTTTGTCATTCATCTTTAAAAAAGATATGTTGGATGTTTCATGATAGTCTCCATCAACAAAGGTTTTGATCATACGCAAGGGATACAATGGTTGTTTGGTGTTTGGATTGGTAAACACACATAAAGAAGATCATAAAAATCACCGTAATTCAAAATGGTCTTCGCTTTTTTTACTTAACATCGTAATTTATAGTGTGAAAGCTAGGAATGTTCTACCATGTATTTCAATCATTTCTAGTCATTCTGAAATTTAGAATTTTTCTCTTAAAGTTAGGAAAAATATATGATCCTAGATTTAATAGAGTTTGATTGAAATAATGGGGGAGAAGAACAATGATGAAAATACAATGTGAAAAATAATTGGGTCTAACATATGCACAATAATATACATAAGAAGCATTCAACATATTTTTATTGAATTAAAAAAACACATTTGTTATTCAATTGAATATAAATGTGGGGCATGCCGAGTAGCAAGTGGCAAAACACTTTTGAATTTTTCAAAGGGTAGGAGAATAACCCAAGACCTAGCTCGCCCACATCCTCCTTCTCAACAGCTGCTCCCACCCATTCTAATATTTATAGCCATGAAAGGAGACTACTTTAGATGACATGATTCAATTTAGAGTAGGTAACATGAGGGTTGTATCTTCTCTCTGGTTTCCCCGCCTTCCCCTTCCTAGGATGTTGTCAAGGGCTCTCCTTAACTTTTCCAAAGGAGATAATGAATAGATAAGAACAAAGGTATGATTTTTCTTTACAAGGAAGACTTTTCTCTACCCATAAAAAAAAATGTTGAGAGGAGCTAGGCATAATGAAAATGCAAGCAAAGAGGTATACTGGATATTATTGCCATGGCTAATCAATAATTTCTCTTTAATTTCTTTATTGGAGACTATTCTATTGTGGTTATTGATCTACTTAAATGCGCTTGGTTTTTAAGTAAGACTATTCTAAATATGGTCAAATGTGCCCCTGGTTTTCTTAGGTTTCCTCCTCCTAGCACTTTTCCTATCCGGGTTAGACTTCCTACTCTTCCTCTCACATTCAGCAGCTAGAGGGGATTTAGGGCATTCTTTAGTGCTCTTGGAACCCATTTAGTTTTTGATCCAGACACCAAAGCATGCTCTATAATTTTTAATACCTAATTCTTCATCAATGTACAAGATGGTAAACCCCGCCTCTTTCAGATTAGATAAAAATATGGTGTTTAGGTTAAAATCCTAGTTTCTAAAGAATCAAGGATTTTCTACACCAAGCTTTTGAAGTTAGGAATTGCTCAAATTTGTGTGGCTTCATTGGATTTGGCGTAAAACAATTCCCTTGTTGGGGACGTTTCTACGCATGTTGTCAATATTTTGTATAATCTGTCTAATTCTATTTGAAATCCTACATTTTTGAGAATATGTGCTAAACATTATGAATATATGTTTTCGGAGATGGTAATGTATTCTTCTTCATGCCCCGGGTTTCTCTTCTCTTAGAATCAAATAATTGCATGTCACTAGGTGAGATTAAATGTGCTCATGAGAGACATATGGCTGAGGTTGAGGTTGAGTGCATGTCATGCCCCGAGTGTGGCCCAACAAATGTGTAGGACAACACAAAGATGGAGGGGGACTGTTTGGGTTTGAGAGATAGTCAAATTTGGAGATCATAGCACTAAGGGTGGAATCCATAAACGGTTCACTTTCCTTCGACTTCTTATTGGTTTCCCAAGGTGGCCCTACATTTTCTCGAATGTTTTGGGATTTAACATGAGGAATACTTCCCGTCTTTGGCGCAATCCGTGGAACAATTACAATTTATCATTCACAAGTCTCTTGTGGTGATGAATGATTCGAATGACCATTTGCTTGTGGAGGTAGACATGAAAGATTGTTTTGAAGAAGAAATATTGAAATGGGAAGAAGAATGATTCTTGAAAGCTAAATTAGAAGTTGTCTTCAATATTGATTCTTTTAATCTTTGTAATCCACTCTCTAGGTCCGATGGTGAATCAACCCCCATTCCTCTTGATCCTAACTCTATTAAAATATTTAATATTTTATAGTGGTCTAAGATATAAAGATTACCCAAGGATGACCTTTGGCTCATACATGATTTTAAGGATCCATTTGAGGAAAATGGTTGGAATATCATCCAACATAGGAAGTCTAAGTTGAAATGATTGTTTGGTCTTTGGTTTTGTTTTGGTGTCGCAGTTTGGGAGTGGGCTACTTGTGTCTGTGGTTTATGTTTTTGTCTTCATTGTTCTATCTAATGTTTGATCACAATTTTTATTTTTGGGAAGGGCCTCAAAAAAAATATTTATTCCCAATAATAAAATATCCACAAGAAAAATAATTACATTAAGAATAATATGGATTATGAAAAATTATAAAAAGAATATGTAACTATTGATGCGTAATCACAAAGACTCGAATTTCTGCAACTTGATGTGTTAAAAATCTCAATGTGATTTCATAACATGGAGCTTTTCCCAAAGTGTGGGACTTTGCAATCGAGAAAGCTCTCTAGATGAAGGCTAGTTCCTATTCCTCTATTCTGATGCACACATCCAAATTGTAGAGGATCTACTCTAAAACCTACTCTAACTTGCCAAGGAGACAAGGTTAAGAAGATTACAAGAAAATAAACCTAAACTAATAGAGGTGATACACCAAAAGGAATGTTGAACACCTACTTTTCCATTAAACACAAACCATTAAAAATGTAATACAACCACCATGCACAGATAACCAAGATTGTAATGAGAGATCAGGAAGATGCAATGAACATAAGAAAGGGTTGAAAATCATCCACAAACTTTTATTATTGCTCCAAATATTTGATACAATGCATTACAATGGCCAAGAGGAAAGATTGCATTTATAATTTAGATGGGAGGTTTGAACTCCACAAATTCACTTCAAGACAAAAGCAAAAGGGAGGGTGCAAAGCCAAATTATCCAAGATTAGAAAAAATCCCCTCCTTATAATATATAGGAAGAATGAGACAAAGATATAGAAGAATTTGAATTTATGCTACAACCACCCAAAAATGCATTGAATCCACTTACAAAAATGATCGGTTCTACTACAAAACCCATGCCTCCATGAACTCTTCCTTGTTGGGCAAGAAAGGAATCCATACCTTCATCATTATGGTAGGTGAAAAGCCTGACACCCTCTAGAATGGTGGAGTGTATTTCTTGATTTTGAATAACTTAGTCCCACTCAAATTAAGATCAATGTAAGCTTTCCAAAATGTCCTTTCTTGTTAAATTATAAGCTCCAAGTTAAAAGATATGGCCATTTGAAAGTCGAGGTCATTTTGCAAAAATGTGAACTACATCGATCTTCCTTTTTTGAGTCCAAATTCATTCAACCTCTAAAATCCTGAAATTCATACTTTCAAACATTTTTGTTTCAGAAGTTGGGTTAATGTTCATCTGTTTGGGCATGTTAAAACTTTGAAACTCCGAAACCTGAAAGTCTGAAATTTTAGACATTTTGACTTCGGAATATTTGTTACTATTCATCCCTCAAATCGGCTTGAAAGTTCTGAAACTCTGAAACTCGAGAGTCAAAAATTTCAGACTTTCAGAATTTCAGAACTTTTCCTTTTTGTACATTTTTCTTACAAGTGCTCACCGAGAACTCGAAACTTCAAAACTCCAAAAGTCTGAATTTCATACTTTTAGACTTTTCCTCCTTTCGGAATTTTTCTTCTTCGTGACTTTTTATCCTTTTAATTTCTTTTCTTTCCTTTTCGACTTTTTGTCCTTTTTAGACTTTTTGCTTGCCTTTCGGATTTTTTGTCTTTTCGAACTTTTTTCATTTTAGAGTTTTTTTCAAATGTCAAATTCTCGAAGTCCAAAACCTCGTCTTGGGCCTACATTCTTTTATCTCGAGCTTTGATATCCTTCGGTTTTCCCTTGGCCATTCATTTGTCGACCCCACATGTAACTTGATTGTCAATCCCAATGCACAAGCTCCCATGGCTAGATGAATCCCTCCATCTTCTCAGTGTGCAAGGTCATGTTGTTCAATTTCACCGAAAGGCAAAATTGTATAACCATAACAACATCTACTATAGTATTTTCCTTCTCTAATTTTAATCATTTGTTAAATTTATCTTTTGATTCCTAGAACTACTATTTTCTCATTATTCCTAGTTCTTTTTCCTCTAATAAATTTGTTTCTTATAGTGTTGCCACTTTAATTTAGGTAATGTCCACTTCCTCTTTTCTTCCTTTCACACCTATTTTTGAACCAAGATTTACTTTTTGGTTCAATTGTTAATAAAATCAAAACCAAGCATACACATTTTTTCTCAAATTTTATCTTCTTTTAAAAAATTAACCGTCAAAGAACAATCATCATTCAATATGGATTTTAAAATTTCGGCATTAGAATTCCTTGGAATTTAACAAACTAAAGAATTAAATTTTGATAGATGCACAAGTAAAACTTAAGTACTAGTTTTCGAGATTAATTTATTTATTATCCTCGCGAAGGAAGTGATATTCTTTAACATATAAATTAATCATTTTGTATAATTCAATCAAAACATGACATTTGTCAATACAAAATATTTAAGTAAAGTTTTATAATATTATATATTAAGATAAAAAGAACTTTTTCTTTTTTAATTTGTTGTAACTTTTATTCTCACTCGGATAAGAAATTTGTTTTTTTCTACATATTTAACCATATTTTAGAGAATTAACATTAAAATAATATTCTAATAAAAGAATTATATAGTTGTTGCTTTTAACTTTTTTATTAGGTAAATAGTTTAGTTTTGTGGGGACCCAAAACCCAGAGTACAAAGCCAATAAAAAAGAAACAACGCACACAAAACAACCCAAACAATTATGAGGGAAAGACATGGACAAAGAGAATTGACCAAAATCTAAGCCCACAAAGAGACCAGGAAAAGAAATCCAACCAAATCCAACCAAACAAATCATCGCCGTGAAAAATATTATGTATTCGATTTCCTTGAATGAACATTATTACACCCTCTTCCTCTAGTGCACGATCAATAAGTTTATTGCGGTTCCTACAACAAAATATTTTGAAGATATATTCATTATAATCCAAACCTTGCGAGAAATCAAAAATTTTGAGTTTGTTACAGTACTACGAAGATTTCCCAGCACAAGATTCAGTTGTCAAATCCCTAGGTTCTTCAATATTTAAAATGATTTTTATGTTACCAAGGGCTAGGATATCAAAAATCCTTTGTCAACATCCTCATCATTAATCGAACTACCTCCATCCTCAACCTCCTCAAGGAACTTGTTGTCTTCAGTGTCACACCCATCATCTAAATTCCAATCTGAGACATGTTGTTCCTCTATCGTCGTAGACTGCCCTGGACGCACAGACAGGTTTATTTACCATATGTAGGTTTCAATCAAACATCCCTTGCTTGCCACCAAGTTTAAACCATTAGTAATGTTGTCTTTTTCACTCTCATGCACAATAATTCTTAATATGGATACGTACCCATTTTCAGCCTTTTCTTGTACAACGTTTACCTGGAAAATACTTCTTCTTATTTCCAGTATACAACATTTTTGACGAATCTTTAATGATATAATTCTTTTTCATATCCAAAGGAATAAAAGTCATCATATTTTTTATAATCTAGCATTGGAAAGAATTTTTTCCTAAGTACCTAAGTTAATATTCTCTCTAATGTTCTACTTCAAATCAATCTAATCAAGGCCAACAAAAAAAAAAAGGTTTAGCTTGAAAGTGCAACACCACCACTCTTTCCAAAATACTTGAGTGCCTTGAGAAACTTCATTCTGCCACTCTGCTTCTTGGATGTGGCAAAGATATTCATCGTCACCACTTTAGGAGCATGCGAAGAATCTCTCACTGTTTCTGTCAACCTTAGCCTTTATGAGGAAATGATTAAATGTTTTATCGCACAGGAGGTAGATTTTCTGGTAAATGGGGAGCTCCTTCCTAAGGCAAGCTTCCCTATCTGGCTCTTATCATTTCTCCCTATACACATGTTAAAGAAACTGAAGTAAAGTAAAAGAATGATCGATGAGAACCCGTACCTGACATTGCAGAATTTCCAGGTGTCATGGCTGGGAAAAGCCTAATACACCCTCTCCACTTTCTCAAACTATCATGTCTTCTGTTGTGTAGAGTTTTATTATTTGTGTTGTTGGTAGTCCGTCGTTTCATGTTCCTTGTATTTTTATCACTTTTTTGAAATGCAGAAAACACTATTCTCAAGGATATCTAACTATTGCAGCTATTTTTTGTAGTTGAAATAATATTTTCCAGATATTAGATTAACTCCATGTTATTAGCATTAATGAATTTGAATTTTAAAGACGTGTTTTTACAATCAATGTCATCCTAATATATATCATTAAAAAAATGTGTTTCTCAATTATTATAACAAAACAGCACCTAAACATTTACGCAACAGTGTTTTCCGAAAAAAAAAAAAAAGATTCATCATGCTTGTAGCTTAAGGATTTCCATTCTTTCTTGAAACACTTTTATGTAAACATAATTATATTTGCTTACATTATTTCTGGAGCTCTCTGGAGGAAACTTCTGGCAATAATTACTGTATTATCGACTCATATGACTTTGATAAAATATAAATAGTTTTTTTATTGTCGTTTTTTTAAATGAATTGGGATTCAAATTTTGACACAATTAAATTATGTTGCAATTAAAAAAGGACAAGTGAAAAAGGAATGGTTATTCGCAATTTGCATGATGGGCTGTTATGATAGAATTAATGCTGATTTCTCTATTCCCCTCCTAATTAAACACAGTATCTGTACCAGAAAAGAACTACAATAGGGTAGTTAAAAAATTAACTTAGAGAAGAAATATCCTACTTGATACAAAATAATAAACCCCATTATTATTCTCCATTTCTTCCATCTAATTATTCGGTTAATATCTATCTAGATCTTAATCTCTGATTTCAATTAAAATAGTTACTTTCAAATTCTACTGAAAATCACTTAGTACTGGGGAATAAATTATATGAGCATCCACAACTTTTATAGAGCTCCCATTTTATCAGTAAAATAGGTCAAATAAACTACCTGTTGTTGGCATATTCATAGAGCTTCCCAGTGCTCGAGTAGATAAGGAGAGCCACCTCTGCATCACACAGTACTGACAGCTCAAAAGCTTTTTTATCAACCCATTTTTTCTCTTAGCGAAAGTAACTTGTCTGTTAATCCTATTCTCAATCTTCTTGATCTGAATCTTCCGTCGTCCCATGATGCTTACTAACAGTCCTCGTCAAGCCAACGATCAGTCTAAATAAAGAAAATCTCTAATGGCAGGAATTCGAAACAGAAACAATCAAGCGCTGGAGTAATCGTGACTCTCGAAGGGCCAATAAACAAAGCGGTGAGATTGTGGTATCTTTTTGTGCATCGAACAAGGAAAACGGGGGTGCAGGGCAGTCATGGAAGAGATAGGGCATCGGGATAGATCAGACATTGAAGGCAGAGAAATGGGGATGACATGCGAGGTAAAGACATGTCTCCTCGCCCACGTGAACACAACCCCCAACTCTTTAACATCATTCGAGAAGGAAATTAAAAATTAATAAATGAAATTAAAAACAGGATTATGGTATGTTTCCACTTTTGTTAAGTTCGTCTAATACGTTCTCGTTCATCATCCTATGTGGGGCTTCCATTCCATGCGTATGTACACAAATATTAAACATTTTTGGTAAGAAAATATTACGACGAGTATGACTTTGACATTATAGTTTATTATCCTGCCGAAAGCATGGATATTGTCTTCACCTTAGTTATTTGTATTTTGTTCAATCAGATTTTGCCATATATATTTAAATGGGCTGAACTAAAGTTTGATACCTTAATTTTTGTGTTGTGGCAGGATTTTATTAGTGATCCCCTTTATTTGGCATTGTAGAAGGGAAAAGTGGATGATTAAATGCATTTATTGTGCACCTGCAGATTCAAACGGTTTTGTGTGTCTCAAGGTCGCACGGTTTTGGTTTGAGCACGTCGGTTCCTAGGACGCTAATCAATGAATTTGGGAAATTTGGTATAGAGGACAGTAATGGCGGCAGTCCAAGCCTAAGCCAAACGGACTGGACCGAGTGATTTATCCAAGTGGTGTCATTGATGAATGTTGTGCGAAGGGTGCGAGGATTCCTCTAACATGGGAGCTGCTGCAGCCGATGCTAAGAATTTTTGGGCACTGCCTCCTGGGGCCTTTGAATCCACAGCAAGTGAAGGATGCTGCGTCGTCCGCAACAAGATTTTTGTTCGCCAAGGTTTCACATGATTTGGTCCCGAGAAGCGATTCTGGCGACTAGGAGTCTCATAAGGTTGGATGTGGTTACGCGAGCAAGGGTTGCTGCGGCTACTGCTGATGCTTCGCAAGCAAGAATAGTACACCGACCAAGCGCAAGAAGCCCGAGGTGCTGCTGGTTTCAAAATGAGGTCACTCATTCTTGTACTCTTTTAATTCAATTGCACATTCTTTTGAGCATTGGACACCATAGTGATAGATGTTTCTTCATTAGATTGTTCAATCTTTCACGGTTGAATATATTTGGTGTGGCTATCTTTGGAAACTTTGTGCCAAACTTCAAGAGTGGCGGGTTCAGAAAGAGTTGTTCAGCTTTGTGTTTAGTGTTGCATAAGCTTGTATTTTTAGTATGAGCCATCTTGGTGGTAAGCACCCACAATTTTATAATAGGCCAAGCTCATGGGATAAAATATATGCTCAAACCATTTTATTTTTCTCTTTTCTCTTTGCATGTAATTCCAGGGTGATTATATCCAGGGATTTACACCATTTCTACTTTTTCAATTTGGGTTCTAGAATGTTATCTAGCATTTTGTAGTGGCGAGGATAATGCTTGTGAGTTTATTAGTCCCCTAAAAGTGAAATGAAAAGAGACTAACACTAAATTTTTAATGAAATGACACAAGTTTATATGAATCTCCTCAGGATGCCCTATGTAATGTATGGGGCAGCAAAATTACATATACAATATGAGCCATAATAATTGCGATCGACTACTTCCATCTATAAAGCTATCTAAAACCACATTCCCAAATGTGAAACATCCTTAACATTAGTATGCTTGTTGGGAGGCAAGCTCAGAAAATTGTGTGAATTGTTCATCTCACTGTACTATAGTGTTTCAATCTTATTCTTTCGGCTTCTCCTTTATTAAATTGAATATACAATTGTGACTGACATTCTATGCTCTTCTATATGTTTCTTTCAACTTCTAGGTGGTGTCAGCTACATTGAACAGATGACTCTCCTGAGAAGGATTTTAATTTTTGTAGGTGTTGCTGCTCTCTCTAAACTCTAAGCTATTTTTAATTTATCTTTAGCTACTAGAATCTCATTTTGTTATTAGTGTATGGCAACCTTCAAAACTAGAAACTCATGTATGCTTTAACAGAGTACTTTTGTATTTTGAGTAATTTGAAAATTTTAAATACCCTAGTTTCAAATCTGAGCAGATACTGATGGATTTCAATATCTGATTCTCACCCTCTTGTTATCTGTGTGTCAAATCATGCATCACTAAAGGATTACAAAGGAAAGGCATTTGGCTGGCACACCTGTCTTGACAATTAATTTTCTTACGAGCCTATGAGCATTCATTAAACTAGCTTTGGTCTTGGGTTCTGAAATTTGTTTGAAAATTACTGGTTGGTTTGGTTTATTTGTGGTTTGAAGTTCCTACCGTGGTTTTTGTTGTGCCATTTGTTGGTGTACTGAGAAAAATCCATATCTAAAAGCTCCTTCGAGAGATTTGGCTTCAGATTGGCTTACCTTCCTCTGAATTACTGTACAGAATGCATTTTAAAAACTGAGTTTTGTATATGCAATGTCTCACAAAATGCTTGCAACAAGTGTTGTACTTGTGGAATGTTTAATACACTTGCTTCTAAGTTTTAAGCCACATGGTATTCCTTGTTTTGCTTTTATCCAGGGTTTTCAAGATTTGCTTGAATGTTGTGTGTTTTACGGTTTAAATTGTTATCTTTGTAGTTGTAGTTTGTTGGAAAATTATTTGATGTATCGAGGAAATTTGAATCTTTGGTCTCCTTTTGAATATTTGACTACTGTTTGGTTTGCTTCACTGTGAATGTAGGATGCATACTCATACAATGAAATTGAGTGGTGTATTTGCAAAATAACTAGTGTACATGGCTAATCTTGGCTCTAAATAAAATATTGTATAGCAATGTTTGTTTTTTTAACTTTTAGCTAATGCGTGAATGTTTAAGTTCATATTGCAGTCTATTTATTGACATCAAAGCGTGCAGTGGGAATTATTTTTTCAAGGCCTAATCATTATCCTGTAGGATAAATTCTCTTGGGAACTACTTTTTGCTTGCATAACCCATTTGTAATGATTTGTATGAGCATCTGAAGGGTGTGTAAATCAGTAGTTTATCTGTACACGAGGATGGTAGATTGTCACTGCAATAAACTCAGCTATATCAGAAGGTTCTGCAAGTGCCTTGGTTTTTTTTTGCGAATGTGCATAAGCATGAGAAACATGAATTAGGTATATCATAGGCAACTCCACTTTAACAGTGTGATTTTTTTAAAACACAATTACCTCCATAGTGTACCTGCTATGTATTGAATGACAAATGCCATCATTATCTCGGTTGGTAAAAGATTGCCAAGCAACTCCATACACGATTAAAGAGTGTCATGTTATATATTCCTTACTAGCATACTAATAATCTCGAACGGCCGGTTCGGTACCAAACCGGTCAAACTGGTCTCCTACCGACTGAACCAACCGAGTTGTGCAAAGACACATGCATACGGTGTTGAGTATAAAAAAATCTAACTTTCAATTAAAATTTATTCCTTTAACACCATTCTTACTTGGATTTTGTGCCATTTTGCTTTTAACACTTTTCTTACATGTTATTATATTGTATATTGTTTTCACCTTAGCAATTAGTTATTTGCATTTTGTTCAATTAGATTTTGCCATATGTATTTAAATGGGCTGAACTAAAATTTGATGCTTTAATTTTTGTGTTGTGGCAGGATTCTATTAGTGACCCCCTTTATTTGGCAGTATAGAAGGTAACGTGGATGATTAAATGCATTTACTATTCAAGCTATAATGCATTTATTTTGCACCTCGCGAATTCGGATGGTTTTGTGTGGCTCGAGGCTAGGTATGATTTTGGTTTGAGCATGTCGGCCTCCCGCAATGCAATTGTTAAAAGTTCTTGACAATTAAGCAATGCAAATGCAAATCATCAATTGTTTTCATTGTTTATATTTGTTTTGTGGGTTGGTTCAGTTCAAGGGTTTCATTTTATCCTTCAATGCTGTAAAAAAGATAGATTTTAATCAAACGATTTAATTTTGTGAAATTTGTCGTAGATTGGTTGTTATTTTTACATTATGGTTTTGGTTGTGTAATAAAGCATTGGAGTAATTTTCAATCGGAGGTCATGGTTTCAAATTTCATGGAGTTAGTTTCTTTATGGTCATGGTTTTGAATTTCATGGATTTAGTTTCTTTCCGTGCCCTAGTTTTATTACATTCAAGTAGTTTTTACCCGTAATTTTGGAGTCAGCAACATTTTTGGAGTTTTGGAGCTAGTGCGGCCTAATTGCTGATGATTGGTTTAATTTGAACTTGCGGTTTTCTTCAATAATTTATTTGGGGTAATTTTAATCGAAGTCATGGTTTCAAATTTCATGGAGTTGGTTTGTTTTTGCCCTAATTTACTTCACTCTGCAGTTCTTGCATACAAATTTGGATGTAAAAGCATTTTTAGAGGTTTTAATTTGTTCCCACTATTGGCATCTAGTGTTGATTGACTTGAGGATTATGTTGTTTTGGGGTTTTGGGCTTGTGTTTTTTTGGCATTGATTGAATTTTATTGTTGGTCTAGAGGAAAGACAGAGTTAATTTTGATTGTGTTCCCTAATGAACTTTTCTTTCTCAACCAAAAAACTTCAAGTCGACGTCTTTGTACAAGTTGAGGTTTAAGTTTAGAAAACCAAATGAATGGTGAAATTTCAGGTTAATGATTTGAGCAATGTGTCTAAGTTCTTCATGGTTTAAGAAGTACAAGTTTGGTCTTATTTTTTTTTCATATCAAGATTAAAATTTTAATTTTTGAGTTTTCAATGACAAATTATTGATCTTTTCACGTTGCTGATTATGCAAGTGATCGGTAGGATATAATGTGTTTAAAGCTATTTTAAAGTAAAATTACAGACCATGTCATGGGATATTATTACTTTTCAATGACCTTTGAAGTTTTCTATGATATGCATTAAGGATGGCAGGATGTTGTAAGGATGTAGTTAATTTTTTAGCTTGTTGTTTGCTTCCGGGTTCTCTCTCCTTACTCTTCGTTGTACTATTAAAAATTAGATCATAGTTTTCATTAAATTTTGATAATATGTATCTTTTCAAGGGGTAGCTCTTTCCTTAAGCTGCATCAATATGTTATCCTTTTGCATATTAGTTATTATCTACTTGTTTTTCATTTGTAGTGGTGTAGGATTTTTAAATGCTACATTTGTTTCATTGATGCTAACAAATTGGGGACTTGTTTCAGTTATCACAACAAAGATCCCTACTTTGGTAGAATAGGTACTAATTAATCTGTCCAATTTTTGTACTGTGCTTGCAAAGTATATGTAAGTGATAGTTGAGCATGTTTATGTATTATGTTTGTCTTTAGTTTATTTTTTTCATAATCTCAATTATAGTAGTAACATGATTCAACTGATAAATTATGATATCCATAGAGAATATTTGCATAAAGTAATGGAACTACTTTGGCTAAGGGAGCAGCATGCTCCGACACTCTTGATTCATCACCGCTGGGATGTTGAAAAGCTACTTGCTGTGTTTGTAGATAAAGAAAGTAATAGGTGCCTTTCAGAAGTAAGTGTTACGGTTTTGGAGTCAACAAACTCATGTTCCACATCCCACTCTTCTATTTTTATGTGCAATATCTGCATGGATGAAAAAGTTCAGGAAGAAGTGACAATGATGGAATGTGGCCATTGTTTTTGCAATGAGTGTAAGAGATGTTGCTTTCTATTGCTAAGATCTGCCCTACTAGGCTCTTGTAGTTCCACCTATTCTTTATTACTTCTAAACATGTAAGCAATTGCATCATTTCATATATGGTCAAAGGACAAATTACATTATTATTATGATAAATGAAGGAAATATTAGGTGTGTGAAATGCATGGCACATAAATGCAAGGCTATCGTCATGAAGATGTCGTCAAAAAAATCGTGTCAATTGTTGTTGGGGCTACGTGGTGCCACAACATTGGTGCAAAGTAAGTGGAACGAAATAACATGGAAATAGTTTGTCTCACATGTTTGGGTATCTTGAATGGAAACGGTGCAGAGCCTCTTTATTTGAGCTAATGTCTCATTACCTGTCTTTTGGCTAGTGCCAAGTGATCTGCTGAAATGGTCATTCATGGATCATAATTTCATATTGGCATCTTTTTGATGAGCTAACATATCTACCTCGGATTAATAACAATAATATAACTTCACTATAAATTTGTTTATTTAACTTTTGTAACATCATTGTCACAAATATATCTTAGCGCACTCTTCCTCAACACGACCTTTGTCTACACCATTTTTATATTTTAATTGTCTCATTTGCATACTCGTCATCTTCCAACATTTTCCCATTAACTTCTTTTGTAAATTCATGATCATTAGTTGCATCCAGTTCACATTTTTATAAGGCTTAATAACATGCTTCAGATTTTCCATTATTCAAAGTAGCCTCAACATATGTATTGCAAAACTAGAACCTCTCCTACTACGAGAAAACACAATCTTTGATAGGATTTGCCATATCATGGCCTTGTTTTTATTATCCCCTTCTTTTCAAGTCGGCTACCCTTCACTTATTTTGCACCTAAATATGGTGCCTCGCCCCATGGCCCATGCCCCATGTCCGTAGCTGACTTTATGATGTCATGTCGGAAACCGCTTATCGACACCCATCCCTTGATGTGGTGATTAACGTGTGTCAGGAACACACCACGACATGGACCAATCAATGTGGATGTTAGGTGGGATCAATTTGAATTATTGTCCTTCGTGCCCACCATGTAATGCCCCATTCGACGTTACTCCTATTCGACTTCGATGACCTTGTTGCTAAGAGTTGAACGCTATTGTGCTCCTCTGTTGACCGTTAGCTAACTTTGACCTTGTCGCAGTTGAAGAATTATCACCCTCACTCTCCCTCTTGCCTTCTTGAGTCGTTATCGACACCTCTATATGTGGACCTTGTAACATCCTGTACGATTAACCTATTAAAGGAAGATCTTGTTGTCGCATTGTTAAGCTTGATCGTTGGTCATTATTAATGTGAATAATAATTATATATATATTTTTCTTTATTAATTTAATAAAGAGTATATACATACATATATATATATAATATTTTAAAATTTAATTGTCGATCAAACCTTTATTTTATAGTATTATTATTTTACCTTATTGTCGATTATCATCGATATTTTATATTAATTATCTCTATATTATTTCTTTTTGATTGTTTCATTCTGATCGTACCATACATCGAACCTCATTCCGTCTTTGAAGAAGGGATTTCCCCGTCATGGTGCCATGGTCTATGTAAATTGGTCCTTGTCCTGTGTTTGCTTACTCCAGCTCACCAGTCGTACAAAATTTAATCTTTTGGTTGGCATAGGTTTGATTAGGTACCTTTCTTCCTTAATGGCTAAATTTGTGAATGCGTAGGGGTTGAGTATGCTGCTGAAGCTTTGAAGGGGCCATTTACTATGATCAAATTAATTTTTCCAACTACCACCTCTCACCCCTTACCACTCTAGCAACAACCTGGCATTGTCACGTGGCATGTCACTAGGGATATTAATTGTTATTTGGGCGTTAGTTATTTTCCTCTTGCAAAAAATTGGTTTTGATCTGATAAAGGATGAGTGCGTGGAGTTTGATGGCCACCTACTCTTCATTTAATTCTCTTTAATGCCAAACCTGATTGTCTTTACCTTGTTCATCCTAAGGCCAATTAG
Source organism: Taxus wallichiana var. yunnanensis (assembly GCA_018340775.1). Classification (NCBI taxonomy): domain Eukaryota; kingdom Viridiplantae; phylum Streptophyta; class Pinopsida; order Cupressales; family Taxaceae; genus Taxus; species Taxus wallichiana. Next base: position 631,850,114 of record CM031236.1, on the reverse strand, counting down.
ATGCTAGCTTCTTGCTTTATTGGAGTCTTTTTTAAAATTTTCTGCTCCGACTAGTAAGGTGTGCTATTTTTGGTTGTGTGAGCTACTTCGGGGAAGTTTTTTTAAATGTAGCTGTTAAGGTGTGCACATATAGGAAAGTGCGTGGGGCAAGAGCAAGGCCATCCACCACGACTGCAACCACATTCTTCCCCTGCCTATGCCAAGCGTGACTATGTTTGGAGTATGGACATTTTTGCTAGCAGAGAAAAGGAGATGATTTCCTATCATAGCAAGCTCGTGGCTCTGCCTTGTGGGTGCGACTTGGGGAAAAGAATAATTTTTAGGCATGTTAAGCCTAAACTCTACAATTTTCTGCTACCATTTCTATAATCCCATGAAATGTATGTTTCTCTTCCTGAATGGCACCTTGGAGTGGTTTGGTTTGTTGTTAGTTATTGATTGCTTTGAGTATCTTGGTTTCCCCTTTTTATCTCCGTCTGAATCATTTGTTTTGGCATGGATTCTTTATCCCATCTATTGTGCTACTATGAGATACTGAATATCAAACGGTTTTTACTTCTCTAGCTATTTTCTTTCTTATTTATTATGGATTAAAGGCAAGAAAATCCATGGTTAGAATAGAAATTTGTGGGAATCGTGTATTCCCATATGGGTATTAGGGACGTGGATTAATTTTACTTGATGTAGAGGCCATTTTGATATATTTTAATTAAATTATCTCGGAGGGTCGCATGGGGTCGATATGAGAAGAGGAAAATCTTAATTTTTGGTCATAAATTTATCCAGGGTAGAAGACCCTCTATTATATATATCTATATATATATATATATATATATATATATATATATATATATATATCTAATTATAAAATGGGATATATCGGGATATCAGTTGAGTTTGTGTGGAGTGTTATCCATTTCTTTAGACCCAATATTTTGGGTATACACGAGACGACATATACTTCGTGGCTTTGCACATTCTCTGTAAAAATATATTAGCAATAGTTATAGTTTTCTAAGACCCTTTGTTTAATCAATGAAGAGCCCATTAAGCTCGCTAATGAAGTGAACTGAGTATACTGCTACTATAAGTTGAGAAGGGTAAATTTTGCTATCGGTTTGTTTTAAAAATATTGGTAAATTTTGATAAAATATGTGTTGGAGTTTGGATTAAACCTTTCTCTTCCCTATTGTTCCATTATGAATTGATGTGTAGTAATTTGATTTAAATTGCTTTGTTATTTATGTGATATCTGGTAAGGAGTTTAATAAATGAAATATGGGTGCTTGCATAATTGATTATTTTTGTGGCTGTGTGGAATACTAGTAAACACTATATTTTGTGATTTTGTGAGGGTATTCCATGGCTCGTATTATATGTAAACCTTATTAGCTTTGGGATTATATATCATGTGGAAACTTCTGGATTGAAATAAGTGTCGTTAGAATGTTGGGTATTATGTTGCCTTTGTTACACCATTTAGGGGTATGCGTTTTGGGTCTTGTGAAAGAGGGATGACATTCCCTGGCCTTTTCCCTTTGTTATGGTTAAACTAAGTTTTGTTTTCTCAACCTTCTGAGGTCAACATGAAGTATATGGATCTATATTTATCTCAAAACTTCATACAGTATTATGTTTTTTAATTATTTTGTTCCATGCCAAGTTTGGAGTTTCTTGAGTTGGAAACCAAAACCATGTATGCGGATTTTTTTCTATTAACGTAAGGATGACATATTTGTTATTGTTAATGAGATATGGAATGGACATAAGGATCTCAAATGGGTGCTTGCTATAGAAATTTGTGTACTCCCCAAGCTGTTTGAAACTCAGAGAAATCCTGTAAGATGATTTCTAGAATCGGTTTACCTTTTGGGCTTAAAGCATTGAGGATATATTATATGTTTGTTTCTCTTTGTCTATTGAATCCACACCTAAAGATACGGTCTGTAGTTTTTTTCTTTTGTGATGGATGGTTTTAGTATTAGATTTCAATCACATAATCCATAGGATTACATGATTGAAATATCAAAACTCTTGATCCTTTTGTTCTTAACCTATAATGTCTTACCTTGTTTATTTGTGATATCATTCTTACTAGAATATTTTGTTGTCTTCTTGTTGTCTGGTGGGGAATTTCTTTTTATCTCATTTGAAGAATTTTGATTAGTGGTTTGTGTTGTGATCCATTCTTGAAGTCGAAATTTCCTTTCATGGCATTATTAAATGTTAGCTTACTGTTGTAGTGGATAGTCTTAACATGCTCAGTTCTCTCGAACTTACTTGAGTTAATACTTGTGCAGATGGATTATGTGAGTAGATAAAAGGAAAGAGTTGTAAAGGTTCCATCGGTTTCTTTTGTGAAGTTCCTTGTATAAATGTCAAATGTGTTATAATTCTTACGGTGGTGCTTGTGTCTTGAGTTTAGAAGGCTTATTGCCTTAGATTTCAGTATTTGTGAACTAAATTTCTCTTGTCCTTTTGTATTAAAACTTGTAATTGTCTTTGTGAAATAATATTTAATCAATCATCATTGTAATGATTATTCTTGTGGTAATATTATTTATCGATCTGAAAATGGTTTTGCATGGTTTGACAAATTTTTCACTTTCTTTTCTCACCAAGTTCATTTGAATCTTTTGACACCTTTGATTTGTGTGCCATGTTGAATAGAAATTTTATAAGCATGTTTAATTTTTCTCTTGATTAGAAATGGAAGTTTTTGCTTTGAGTTATAAAACTTTCATGTTTTTATAATCATCCATGGTATTGGCATCCCCTCCTGTTATTCTATGTATATTTTAATGTGAGTTGGCAATCCCTTTTCTAGAGTTAATTAAAATAAAATAAACCAAATATATAGATGATTAAATAAATAAGATGATAATGAATGTGGACATTATTTCTAGAATTAAGAGTCTTAAATAGGAAAGAAAGTATTTTTCTATCAAAGTGTAAAATAATCTACCCTCGTTAACCTTAAGCTACGGATTAAACCTTATCCTCCTTATTGTGAAACGTAATTAGTTTTAAAAATATATGCAATGTTGGCTTTTGAGATATAGTCGATCTTGTCAAGTAGGGGAGTTTGAATAAGAACACTTTAAGTCTCATACTTCTATTTTGGGGGCTCCCACGCACATCCTTTGTCGAGCTGAATCAAGAGATTGCTAAATGAATCTTTTACCCCAAATCCAATTAAACTCTTAAGTCTCGTTAAAAGGCTGGCTAATAACTAAATAGATTATAATAAAATAAATTGACCTTCTCTCTCTAACCATTTCCATAGTGATTTGTAACCATTTCTTAAGAAATGATAAAATTTTAATCCTTTCTCAAAGGGGTTTGTTGTTTTGAACCTAAAATAGTACCTCCATCAATTGGAGCTTACACTCGTCTCCTTTTGCAATGGAGGTTGAAACAAGGATTTTGTAGCTTGTGGTTGTTTAGATAACCTTGTGGGATTTTTTCACCACACCCCTTGTAGCGTTAATCTAATAACTAATTAATTTTTTTGTCAAAGTAAAGATGATCCTCTTTCGGAAATTTTTATCTAAGCATTATGTCTCTAGTATAAAAGAAAGGAATCTAAACTTTTAAGAAGGATTATACGGTTCATAACTTGAATCTCTTAGAATGTAAGTTAATGTTTGAAGGGTGTGTTTCAGTAAAATAAATAACCTTAAGAATATTTCTAGTGGGATGTCTTGAACTGTAACTATGTATTGTGGTTGGTCTTTTATGTTGTGCCTCGTCAAGAGAAAAGTGAACTATCGTTGATGGGTGTTGAATGTTTCCTTGTTTTCCAATGGGTCATCATTGTGTCAAGATGTTTGAAGAGTTAGTTGTAGCCATTGTGACCACCTGTTGTGTCATTCTGTACTTCGAACAAGTTAACAATAACTATCTTGTACCTTGCTATGTTGGCTTGTGTGTCTGAAATAGTGGGTGTTACACTTGGTATTAGAGCGAAGGTTCATGCTCTCGAACCTCTGGGCCAGTTTGGAGTTGTGATGATATTACATGATGGTGTTGCATGATGGTGATGGTGTTGCATGATGGTGGTTGATATTGGAAGAGTAATGTGATTTAAGTGTGATGTGAACTATGTCATAATTGTGATATTATTAGCACACGTGTTGTGTATGTCACTTAGTGCATAATTGATGGCATGTTGATGTGTTAAAGATGAGAGTATTCTCTCTCATTTTAAGGAATTATATGTGAATTTGAGTGTGAAACATTGTTTGTTGTGTGTGTGTAAGAAATGTGATTGTCAATTCGGATTTTTGGATCCTTTTGGCATTCGTGATGTGTCTGGGTGTGCTGATATGTTGTGTAACTAGGTTGGTTGTAGTGAACTGGATTTCTTAAGTATGTTATTACCATTTGTGTAGAAATATGTGTAATTGCATGTTATATGGTAGTTGAGTAGATGTTGTAATGTGTAACAACCGCTAAAAACAACCCACTTGAGACCCAAGACCAACCTAGGAATAGCTAGGAAAATTATGGAATAATTTTGTTGTTGTTGTTTAAAAGAGTCTATAACCAAAGTTCAGTAAGACAATATTCATCACAAACAAGTTTAAAACCCAATATACTATTAATAGCTTATAGATTTGTTAATATGACAATTATAAAAGATCACGAGGTCCAAACATAGGGTTAGATTAATCAATTAGGTTATGTTATGATCCTCATGTGTGGATTTCACTAATGCCTCAAGGTTTTGGTGTAACAGTTCATTACATTTGGTATCAGAGCAACCACCCATGTTCGAATCCCACTTGGTTGGTTACGCCATGTAGCCGGGGCCCATGGGGTGCCTAAACATCGGTGAAGCGAGGCTCGTACGTATGGGAGTGCGGGCGTAAACCCAGCCCAAGTTGGGCTCTACGGAAGTGTGGTGGGATGTTATGATCCTCATGTGTGGATTTCATTAATGCCTCGAGGTTTTGGTGTAACGATTACATTCTACAGTTAAGAGGGTAATTTATCACTATACCACTTTCTAATAGGCTTAAAATATTCAACTTGATTTTTCTCAAAATTAACACACTTAAAACTTCCCAAAAACATTCCCATTAGATAGGAAATTTCCTCACCTTTCTGGTGATATAAAGAATTCCTCCTAACTCCTCATATTTCTCAAGTTATGGGTCGACAGACCTTGGGAGGAAAAATTTCCCAAGAGTGGGTCTACGGGCCTAGGGGAGAAAATTTTCCCATGCGCGGGCCTGTGGACATTGAAAAGAATTTTCACCTAGAGGAGGAATGCAGATTGGCAGTGGTTGGGAAGCAATTTTTCCCATACATGGGCTAGCGAAGAGGGGAAGTACTTTAGCGCTCTTTCCCTCTTGGGACGAAAGGATGATTTTCCTCCGTGTGCACACGAGCTCAAAAGGACACATGTCAAAGCATTTCCAAATCTTTGGCGAAAGTTGGGCCATTGTTGAATTTTAAGACTTTTATCCTTTTTTTTTTATTTCGAAAAGTGCTAAGGGATCGAAATGATCTGCACCTCCGTTGACACCCAAGGTGCCACGTGTCAGCCATCCATTGGTTGGGGTCAACGGGCTAATGGGAGAACTTAGAAGATTTTTCCAAAGAAAATTTTCAAAGTGATAAGTTTTTAAGGGATCCACTCCTCCGCCGACACCTCATGACACCACGTGGTAAAGACTGATTGGTTGTGGGTCGTGGGCCAGAAGAAAAATTATAATTTTTTCAAATTTAAATTTTGAAAACACTAAGGTTTAAATGGGTTGTGCACCTCCATCATTTCCTTGTGAGGCCACATAGCAGCATTTGATTGGCTCTAGGTAGGCATGGTAGTGGGCAAAATTAGGAAAATTTTCCCAAAAATTTCTTTTTAACTTAGGTGACTTTTTTGATAAAAGAAAGGGTCATGGGTCAATGGAGCAATGAGGAACTTCATGCCTTTGGAGTTTTTGTCCAAAAAGGTGGTAAGGGATAATTTGGTCCTACGGGTCCACCTAGAAAATTTTACCTAATAATACATTTTTATTTTTTTTAGTTGGAATTATTTTAAACACAAAATGAAGGAAAACTTCAGAAAGCCATAACTTTTGATTGAGAACTTGGTTTTGAGAAAACAAGGACTTTTTGGAAAGATCTCGATGCCCTATTTGCACAAGAATCATAATATTTTAATTTTGATAAATTTTAAGGGGTAAATTTCATGATAACGATCTGTAAGATTTTAAAAGGCAAACTGGTAAATTTTAACTTATGAAATTTTAGTCAATTGATGTTCTTCGTCCCTCAACTTGTCCATTAAACATGGATAATTTTTCTTAGATGGATTTAGGATGGATCTGGAAATTAAGTTTGTTTGATTGAGCTCTAATTTGAAAATTTACAACTTTGACAGCAAAATGATAGTGAAATTATTTGAGCCCGAGTTTGCTAAGTTTTCTAAGAAATTCCTCAAGTTTTAATGTCTAGATGAATTTGTTTAGAATTTATTATGTCCAATTTAATGTTTTAATTGTTATTTCTTTGTTGTAGGTTCAGTCTACGTATTTTGGATTAAATAATTACCAGTTTGAAAATACAAAATAGAGATCAAATTTTAAAGGGTCTATTTGCCATTTTCTTCTTCCAAGTATTAGAGTATGTTCCAATACCAATCTAATAAATTTAGTTGATTCAAATCAAATTATTCAAAACCAAAATGCAATTCTCGATATCAAATTTTTACACATTTCAAAAGACAGAGCTCTGCGTTTTTCCTCACATGCATTTCTTCGTTCAAAAAAAGATTTCAAATACATTTAAATGATTAGATTCAATACCATAATGCAATTTGAGAAAGGTAATACATTCATTTATTGATTCCAAAATAAAATTTACAACTTCTTTCTTTCATTCCTCAAAGTCATCATCTTGAATATAATTCTTTCTTTCAAAATTAGAAATGGAGTATATATCTTTCACATTTCCATTTAAAACTTTCATATACAATAAAACATATTTCCATTACAAAACATATACGAGTTCATCCACTTCAAATGGGAATGTTACAATAAGATTTCATTTTAACAATGACTATCAACACCGCCTTCTTTCTCGGTTCCATAATAACAACATGCAGATCCTCCATTTTCTTTATTTCAATTTGATCACAACAAGATCAGGGGAAAGGAAATGCTCTCCACCAAACAAAGACATCCAATGGCAAGGAGAATCCATCCTTATTCATTGGCCCTCGAACCCCAACCACAAATCAATGAAATATGTGATTAAACTCATGTCAACAACAGGCTTCCACAAACACACATGTAAATTTCACATTTAAAACACAGTCCAAACAAAATGTTGTTTCCAACTACATTAAAGCATGAAAAAAACAATAAGGATTCATCTAATAAGCCAAACGAGCAAGAAAATATGGGGGATACTGCTTGTGCCTCCCAAAGGGAAAAGGGTATCACCCCCGATTTTAAACTACCAAAACATAGTATATCAAAGCCCCGACATGCCCTTATGTCTCCCCAAGTACCCCTTATTCCTCACATTTCCTTATGCCTCCCAACCTCTTATGGCACCCCATGAGGAGTAAATAAATGCAAGCTATTTCATTGTAAGGTGGAACCCAAATCCTCAACACTTATACCTCTCAAAACACTTGTGCCTCCTACAAAATGAACCCCATAGTCTTCTCCTACACCATACCTAGGCCATCTACCCAACATCTCACAAAAATACCAAAACATTCACAAAAATAATAATTTCATAAACAAAAAGAGAAGTAGTACAAGATCCAAGCTCCTACCTTTCCATGATGGAGTTGTTCCAAGTTCCAAAACAACAAGCTTTACCCCAATACAAGCAATCCAAATCAGCCAAGCATAAGCATGCCACAATATTTTAAAAACTTCTCCCAGTAAGAGCTCCAAAAACAAATAATTCACCCCTAAAAGAGATTCCAAAAGTGAAGCAACCCAAAACAAGGGAAGCAATTCAAATTTTATAGAAGAGGGAAAAGAAGAGGATGAGGTAGATCCATGTAGGATGCCACATCACATACCCTCCACCCCAACCAAAAAGTCAAATTCATTCTCCAATGCATACTAAATAGGTGGGTGAATAATATGACAATTTACTTACATACTCAAATCCAACCCAGACCTCAAATGACTGAAATTAAACCTATGTAAGAAAAGTGCAATAAGAACTTACAATTTGTCTTCTCAAAAAGCATTATAAAAGTCTATATTCAACTCTCCAACCATAGGTATAGTTGTTAAATAAATTTAAGAGGTATGGGACAAGTTTAACTTGTCCCACAAGCCTCCAGGAAAAATTTAAATTTCTAAGAAGGTGGAGTGTTTCACACTCAAAAGTTAACTTACACATCACTTACACATCTCTAAATCATAACCAACAACAATATTAATTACATTCTCATGATATCTTTTAATTAATTAACTTAACAACATGATTACTCACAATATTACACATCATTTAATAAACAATGAAAGGGTCAATGCACCACAAAATAAACACATGCAAACATAAACAAAGGAACCAATAAATAAATACACATAACTCCTTGGTCATGTTTAAAGGTGACCCCCATGGGAACCCCTAACAAAATAACCACACACAAACAATACAAGTTACCATGGTGACATTGTTGAATTCATCTAGAATTCCAATGTGGTTGGTCTCCAAACCCCGATGTTTGTTGTGATATTTTAACTTGCAAAACAAAAATACCTCCTTCGATCTCATGGCCATATCGAACATCCAAAATAATATAATTAAAATTCCAAAATCATCTAGATATATGAATCATAACAAAATCAAAGAAACCAAGAAGATCATTTTTATTTCACTCAACAATTATATCATCATCAAATAATTTTCATTTCTAGGTATACTCACAATATTCAAATATCACATGTCTGAACAACATCCATAATATAATCATGTCAAACAATATATCACATCAATATCTAAAATGTATCTAATAATCATCATGCATCATAATTGAATCAAGGTCAACAATAATCCATGATCTAACATCTAACATCATACTATAATAAAGTCCATAATCATGCCCATAATATAATCAACAGTATCATGATCAATATCAAAAGGTGTCAAAGGGAAGTGGGAACTACATAATGGTGCTCATCATAATTGTAATTCATGTGTGATATGTAATGATTGATTTCAAAATTTGGGACATATGGGAGTATATGATCCTCATTGTATAATGATTGCACTTTGTGTGCAGCATGTGGTGATGTGGGATGTTGTAAACTATGAATGTAATGTATGTGACATACCATGTATTGGTACCATGCATAAGATGCTATGGTTAATGTGCGTGAACCACCATTGTATTAGTGATAAAGTTGCATGTTATGTTGTGAACCTTATGCTAACTAACCCTGAGGGAAATCGGTAAAAGTGTATGTTTGGAGTGAAGGATTACAAACCATGGGCCAATAACTCAAGCCAATTTTTTGTTCCATAGATGACGACCTGTGCTCCTTTCCTCTCTCCTTATGTGGTTGTTGTATGGATGCAACCTGAGTGTAACTATGATTTTGTTTAGCCTTGTTGAAGTGGTGGTGGGATGATTCAGATAGAGATGATGATAGTTGTACTATTGATATGTTATTTTTTTATGAATTGAGGCTCGATGTTCCGAGTGCTAGAACTCGTTGAGTACCCCTTGGTGGCCAGATAAGGCCACATAGTCATCGTAATGTGTTATTCTTATATGTGTATTTTTATTCATAAATTAAACTTTTTACTTTATTTTTGCAAGGACCAGCAGTTTTCTTGATTGCCATGCTTTACATTTTTAGGCATTTCCTTGGTTTGTGGTACTAACATGTAGATTTTTACACTAACTATGGCCATTTGGTCATTTTTATTGCTTGGTTTTGAATCTTCTTTAAAATTTTAAGATTTTATCACCTTGCCTAAGGCTTGTACTTTGCCACTTGGCATTTGGATCAGATTTCTATGTTGGTTCTATTGTCGTGATGTGTGTAATAGGGTCATAGGATGCACCATGGAATGGTTTTAGCTATGGACCCACTTTTTTGTATGGGGCTACGTGTAAAGGAGTTACATATAACTAGTAGGTTGTTGAACCATGTGTTATTATGTGACTTGGGTTAGGGGTGTCTATACTCTATGTGCATAGGGCCATAGGGTAACCTACCTCTTGAGGGATACATAAGAGAATTGAGGGAGGCGTAAGAGATCAAGGGAGGAATAAGAGATTGGGGGAGACATAAGAGACTTGAGGGAGGTATAAGAGACCGAGGGAGACTTAAGATACTTGAGGGAGGCATAAGAGATTGAGGGAGGCATAAGAGATTGAGGGATACATAAGAGACTTGATGGAGGCATAAGAGACTTGAGGGAGGAATAAGAGATTGTGTGTGTGTGTGTGTGTGTGTGTGTGTGTGTGTGTGTGTGTGATTGATGCTCTAGGAGATATGTTGAGTTATTGTGATGTCTTGGGAGTGGTCATGTGATGTATGTGCTACTCATGTTAGTTGGATATGTTTTGTGATGTTGTGGATATGGCATTGATGTCCTTGTGTGACTCTATGTACCTATAGTTTTTGTTCTGAGTTATGTGAAATCTTCACCTGTGGAATTGAGGAAACATTTGGTTGTTGTAGTACACTTTTGTTCAAAGATTATATGCATTGGTCATAGATGTGTGAAAATTACTATGTTTGTTGACCAATTATGTTCCCTTCTATTTTGGTTAACCTTTTGCAATGTTGTACAAACATGAAAGTATGTAAAAGTATGCTTCTGAATCTTTAGTGTTGTGTATGACCCTTGTAGGGAGTTGTGACTGCAGTTCTTGTTGGGCATCCACAAGAATGAATTAATTAAAATTGTACAACAATGAAATTCTACAAGAGCCCGAGTTAAGAATAATGTAAACACGGAAAAGAGAATTAATTAAATAACGAAGTAAGAGAAAATTGCCAATCTTCACAGAACTTTTAAAGCTATAAATTTGGCATCAAAATGTTTCTAAGGCCACCCCGTGGCTATGATTTAACGATGAAAAATTTTAACCATAGGGTGCACTTTCACCTTTATCTATTCCTTGATGCTTACCACCCTTCCTTCCTTCAATGTTGTGTTGCATTGGGGATGATGCTTTCTTAAGGGGAGGAGAATGTAATGCCCCATTCGGCATTACTCTTGTTCATACTTCGGTGACCTTGTTGCTAAGCGTTGAACGTTGTTGTGCTCTGTTGACCGTTAGCTGACTTCGACCTTGTCGCAGTGAAGAATTATCACCCTCCCTCTCCATCTTGCCTTTCGATTCATTATCGACACCTCGTATGTCGACCTTTTAATGTCTTGCATGTCACGATTAACCTATTAAAGGAAGTTCTTGTTGTCGTATTATTAAGTTTGATCATTGGTCATTATTAATGTGAATAATAATTATATATATATTTTTATTTATTAATTGAATAAAGAAAATATATACATATTTATAATGATAATAATGATATTTGTAATTTAATTGTTGATCGACGTTATTTTATAGTATTATTATTTTACCTTATTATCGATTACCACCGATATTTTACATTAATTATCTCTATATTATTTCTTTTTGTTTGTTTCATTCGATCATGTCGTAGACCGAACATCATTTCGCACCTTTGAATAAGGTATTTCCTGTCATGGCGCCATGGTATATGTGAATTGTTCCTTGTTCCATGTTTTCTTTCTCTAGCTCTTGATCATACAAAATTTAATGTTTTGGTTGGCATATGTTTGATTGGGTACCTTTCTTCCTTAATGGCTAAATTTGTGAATGCGTAAGGGGTTGAGTATGGTGCAAGATTTTAAGGGGCCATTAACTATGCTAAAATTAATTTTTCCAACTACCAACTCTCACCCCTTACCACTCTAGCAATGACCTCGCGTTGTCACGTGGTTGTCACCAATGAAATTAATTGTTGTTTGGGTGCTAGTTATTTTCCTCCTATAAAAATTTGGTTTTTATCTGACAAAGGCTAAGTGCGTGGAGTTTGATTGCCACCTGAAATTCATTTAATTATCTTTAATTCCAAACCTTATTGGATTTGCCTTGTTAATCCTAAGGCCAATTATATGCTAGTTGCTTGCTTTATGGAAGTGTTTTTAATTTTATGCTCTAATTGGTAGGGTGCGCCATGTCAGCTATGTGAGCTACTTCAGGGGAAGTGTTTTGGAGGGTAGCTATTAACGTGTGTGTTATCCATATTTCACCCCCACGAGAAAAATATTGGATCAACCACGACCCTACACAGAAAGATTCGAGAGAATGCATTTAAATCTTGCAAATAGGTTGCAGAGGGACTCTACAATGGAATGACAGGCCTGCAAAAGTTTAAATGACCATGTGATGAAAGAAACAGAAGAAAAAACTCTGTCATGTAAATCTTTGTCTTAAATATATTTGATGATTTGGGCCAGCTCTAAAATGAAAAGGAAGGGTTGGGGAAGAAGGCTAAGCAAAGTGTTAGCATCACAAAGGAATCAGGAGCAAGAAGGGGAGAAAATGGTGAAGTTTCAAAGTTTTTCAGGCTCAAGACCTTTCAAGAAACAGTCCAAAATCGATGAAGTATGGAGGAATTAGTGGAGAGAACGACGTGTCATAACGATGCTCCTCCAAAGGTGAATCCAAAAAGAGAATCTCAAATAATCGTCACATCTCCACGTGTCACATGATGAAATGGAGGCATGGGAAAATGGTCAAATAGAGTCAAAAGATGAACATGGAGGGCCTCAAAATTGGTCAAGTATAAAATTCTAAGTGAAGAATACCAAGTGTAATAGTGGCGCATCTCTAAAGAGCCAATCCTAGGACGGAGACCCAAATGAGCGCGAGCTCGCCATGTAGCCCAAAGTCCAAAAGGGGTAAGATAGACCAATGGAGGCCGACAAGTGTCAACTCGATACTCCTCCAAAGGTAAATTTTGAATCGGGCTCTCAAGCAAGTGTGGTGCCGCCACGTGTCGATGTCAAAATGACAGCATTCCGTTGAATAGTCAATGCATAGGCAGTGGTAGAGGTTGCCAAATGTCTAAATGGCACTAGTTCAAAGATTGAATAGAGAGAGGGTTTCCAAATGATCTCCAGGACCACCACGTGTCCTAGATCATAGTGGGCCATCGGGGGTAAAGTTGGTTTTTCCCCTTGATATATAAAAGGTGTAAAAGTTGCTAAATGGGACGCAACTCCTCGAAAAGGAAAAAGTTAGAGTTAGAGTTTGAGTCAAGCCAAAGTGGGGAGTTGGAGGAAAAGGTGAAAATGTTCTTTTTGACAAAAGGGACAAAAGGAAAAAGTTGGAGCGCATTTCCTCAGCCAACCAAAGGATACCACGTGTCCAAGAAGAGAGCGGGGCTGTGGGATTTTTTTAGATTTTGCGATTCTCATGAAAATGGGGGAGAAGATAAATTCTAAACCCGCAGACCCGATTTTCCCTAATCTAGTTTGCCGCATGTTTGATATTAAAGGGGACCCAGTTTTTCAAATTGTTTTCGCGCCCATTTGTATGGACTCAATACAAACTTCAGAGGGGCATATCTTTCGACTCAAGGCTCAAAACATTGCAAATATAACACTGTTGGAATCATCTCGACGTCCTCTACACCATGAAAAGATACTTTTTATTTTTTTTCTAGCCTTGGTAGGTGAACCATGGAGAAACATCTTAAGGAATTTAATACAAAATCTGATTTTCTCAGCTACCGGATCCAATTCAATTCGATCTGCCATTCTTCTTCAACACGCCAGATAGACAGAGAGGGCCAAAATCAATAGGTTTGGGGCATATTTGAAAGGGGGAATTGATTAATGGCATTTGAATCTTCAAGGCATGATTCAATGCATATCTTGGGGTGGTTGAAAAAAGATTCAACTTTTCCCTCCTCCCCCTCTCTTATTCTTCTATATATTGTAACACTTCTCATTTTTTAAAGGGAGACATTCTGGGCATAGAGAAACTCTGTCAAATTTGTTTCTCCATGCCATTTGTGGAGATAAACTTTCTCCAACGCCTAAAAATGTATTTTTGTCTCTATTCCAGAAATTTGATGGTTTGTGCACCTTCTAGAGAAATAAACATGTGTTTTTGTGGTGTTCTTCAACCCTTTGCATTGTTTTTTGTTTCTCCATGCCTCTCCCTTCTAGATTTGTTTTTCTATGCATGTATTTCACATTTGCAGGTGCAGGATGTTCTGTTTCATGGAGTTTAATGGTGAAGTTGAAGATTTGGGTCGTGTTACTTCTGTCTGACCTCCCTCATCTCCATTTTTTCTATTTCTTTCTCCCTCAACATAATATCTCTCTTCCTTTATTGGTGTATCACCTCTTTAGTGTATGCTCTATTTTTCCCTCTTTCTCTCTCCTAAGTTCCTTGGAATAGTTTGATTAGGATTAGATTAGTTTTCCCCTGACTGGAGTAGCTCGTGGCGGGTAGTTTAGGAATAGGAACCAGCCTTCTCCGGAAGATCACTCTCATTTGCAAGTTCCATGCCTTGGGAATGATCGATTTTATGTAAATCACACTTTGAATGACCTTGCCTTAGAAAAATAGATTTATAACTCATTTGAGGGTCCTGTGATTTTGCACTAATAGTTTTTGGCAACACGGTGGGACCAAGAGGTATTCATTTCATTTCATCAAGTTGATGTGTTCTTAGTGAGATTCATCCTTTAGAGGCACATTCAAAGCACATCTGGCGACTCCATCTAGTCAAAAACCCATTCTCTAAGTTGCAGACCTTTTCCATCCATTTCCACTCATTTTCATCCATTCTTCTTCCATCTCTTTCATTCTTTTCCATTCCATGAAGTTGTGCAATCATGACTTCATTCCCTTCATGGAACTCAAACTTACAACAAGAGGACATTCCACCTCCAATGCTTTTCACAACTCCTCCAAATCAGCATTATGAGTAGATTCAAAATCATTATACCTATCCATAGCAGCAATGCCAAAACTAGTTTGGCTATGGAGCTTTCAAGAGCAAGGGTATGCAAACAATGAAGAAAATCAAATGCAAAATGTTGGTCTACCGAATAAGACTCAAAAATGGAGGCCGACATGGTTCGATCGTGGGGTATTTCATAAATGAAGGCGTTCAATATTTGTTGCAGGGCACCTTGTCCATGGGCAGGCCCTTTTCCAAGACACTACAACCCTCAAGAGAAGCTTGACTTCATGGTTGAAGTACTACCTCATCTTACACAGTGGATTGGGGACATTGAAGCTTATGAGAAAAGTGTGAGACATCCTTGTCAATGGGTAAGTCAATCACCAACTCCCTGTATTTCATTATCTCTTCCTCAATCTTTATCATTTCAGCAGAGGCAAGAGTTAAGCCCCTAACTTGCTGCCCCAATTTTTTATTTCATTTCTCCATCTCCTAGTCTTCCACCTCATCTTAGTTCTTCTATCCTTTTCCCTTCCAAATAGTCATCCCCTCCAAATAAACAAGAAGCTACACCTCCCTTCCCACCACAAACAATTACAAATATGGTTGAACCCCAACCTTCCACTCCTCTTGATTTCCCAATCCCATGTTGGGAAGAGACTCAAGAATCTAGTCAAGGAGAACAACAAGAAGAGGAGCCCAACAAAAAAGAAATGACAGACAATTTGAAGAGTTGGGCTGCCAAATTTGGGTTAACAAAGATCCCCTTGATGGTGAAGACAATAGAGGAGGTCAAGATTGAAGAGCTAGTGGTGGTTGAGACTGAATTTTCATTAGAGAAAGAACAAGAAAAGGAAGAATAAAATCAGCAATCAATTTACTCAGAATGTAGTGTCCATGTTGGCACTTTAAGTGAAGAGAATTCTGATCCAATTCAAACTACCCAATCAGCCAAGGAAGGAGAAAACAAATCAGCTCAAAGTCCCATTGGAAAGGAGCAAGTGGATGAAACCAAATCAGAGTTTGTAGCAGAAGAAGAAGACATTATTGATGTTTTCTTGCTTTCATTTGAAGGCCCTGTTTTGGTTGATGAATCCATGATGGAGGAAATCTCTAAAAGAAATCTTGCAGCCCCAACTTGTCCTCTAGAGTAGGAGTTTGATTTGACAAACTTCATGCTAGAGGAAGAGTTCAATCAAGAGAAAGATGGTCTTCAAACAATAGAGGAAGGAGAATCTGCTCCAAATCCAAAAGAAGAGGAGTACATTCTAGCTGTGGAGGATAAAAATGTAGATCCAAAGGCTTTGAACACAAAACAGGCTATAGAAGAACCTTCAGTTCTTCCTTCCACTTCATCTTTCTTGAGCTCTAACGTTGGAGAAGAGTTTGATCTTTCAAACTTCATGTTGGAGGATGAAAGAAACCATGGTGAATAAGTTATAGACCAAGAGGTCACCATGGAAGAGGTTGAACATTTGTAGCAGAACAACAATGAGGCAATTTATTTGTCTAATTTGGAGGATTTTTTTGATGGAGAAGAACCAGTTGAGTTTCTATTGTTTTCTCCTCCTTCATCCACCTTCCAAGCATATGAACCTATTGTCATGGAGGAGAGCATTCAATTGCAGCACAGCCTGCATTTTATAGCAGCCCTCTGGAATCAAGTTTGGGAGACTTAAACCTTCCATGCTCTTCACAGGAGGAAGAAAGGAAAGGGCAGAAAGATATCACCATTTCTCCCACACCATTCATCTAAGAAGTTCCACAATAAAACTACATTCTTGGATTTGAAACTTAGAACAAGGGGCACATTCAAAGGATCAGACCATGCCCAATCAGGTACTTGGCTTCATTGGAGCCAAAGGAGAAGCTAGAACCAGTCATGCCTACTTCAGGGCATGAGGATGAATACCAAAGCACCAAGGGTCATCATCAATACCTCTAGGAGTCGAATGCAAGTTAACTTGAGGAGGTATTTTCCATTAATTATGATACTTTGATTATTTGGGTGGAAGATCAACTTGTTGTTAGTTTTTCACTCATATAGGAAGCTATATTTAGTGTTAAATCATTTGCATAGCTGCCCCTCTTGAGAAAGGGAAGCTACTTCTCCCTGCTTGTACCAATATTTTTTTAGCATTCTTTCTCTTTGGTTAGTGTAGGAGTAGGAGTAGACTTTGTTTCCAGCAGAAGAAGTGCTTATGCACACTCTGCATGTCTCATTTGAGGCATGTATGATTTGGTCTCTTTATATAAGTTTTGTTCACATTGCTCCAAAGGTGCATAAAGCCAGGATCTTCAGTGTTCATAGCAGGGAAACTCATAGTTACCTGTAATAGTTTCCATCTTCAAAAGAAAACAAATACAGAGCAACTAAATTTGTTTCAAATAGTCCATTTTAGGGACATACTAAAACCCAGAGAGTTAAAACAATTTTCTATTCTCAGAAATTCCATTTTTCAAGATTTTCTTATGAAAATTGAGAGTATAGACTCAGGATCAGACAAAACATAGAAAAGCATACATCCGGCTCGCTCGCGGTGGCTCGGGGACCGAGATCTTCAAAATTTTAGATCGGGTCTTAAGTTTATCAAGAAGTCTCCATGCTCGATGGATGCTTCAAGGCCATTGGTTTCTTCATCTAGCAGGCAGATGTCCCCGTAAGTCACCAAATTGTTATCCATATTTCACCCCCCCAATAAAATATTGGATCAGCCATGACCCCAAATGGAAAGAATAAGAGAGAACGTGTTGAAATATTGCAAACAGGTTACAGAGGGAATCTACAATGGAATGGTGGGGCCCGTAAAATTTTAAATGACCTTGTGCTGAAAGAAAGAGAAGAAACAAATCTGTTGCTTAAATCCATGTCCTAAATATATTTTACAAACTCGAGAAGGATCTAAAATCAAAAGGAAGGGTGGGGAAGGAGGCCGAGGCATTTTTGATGCTTTATGCAAAGGAATCAAGAGAAAGAAGGGGAGAAAATGGTGAATTTTCATAGTTTTTAAGGCTCAAGACCATTCAAGAAAGAGTCAAATATTGACTAAGTATGGAGGAAGTAGTGGAGAGAACCAAGTGTGCTAATGATGCTCCTCCAAAGGTGAATCTAAAAAAGAGAAGCTCAAATAAGCGCCACATCTCCACGTGTCTCAGGATAAAATGGAGGCAGGGGAAAATGGTCAAACATAGTCAAAAGGTGGACATGGCAGGCCTCAAAATTGGCCAAGTATAGAAGTGTAAGTGTAGAATGCCAAGTGTCGGTGTGGACGCATCTCCAAAGAGCCGGTCCCGGGACGAAGACCCAAAGGAGCGCGAGCTCACGATGTAGTCCAAAGTCCAAACGGGGCAAGAGGGACCGTTGAAAAGTCCAGGAACCAGCAGAGGTTGACAAGTGTCAACTTGACACTCCTCCAAAGGTAAATTTTGAATCAGGATCTCAAGCAAGCACAGTGCCACCACGTGTCCAGCCTCTCAAAGGGAACATATTTGGTTGATTATTCAATGCATAGGCCATAGGTGTGAAGTGTCTAAATGGAACTAGTTTAAAGATTGGATAAAGAGAGGATTTCCAAGCAAGCACTAGACCGCCACATGTCCCTGGATTCAAAGTGGTCCATCAAGGGAAAGTTGGTTTTTGCCCTTGATACCGTAAAATGGGTAAAAGTTACGAAATGGACCGCATAACTCCACCTAAAGGAAAAATTCAGCGTTTAAGTCCAAGTCAAGCCAAAGCGGGGGAGTCGAAGGAAAAAGTGAAAATGTTCCTTTTAAAAAAAGGGCCAAAAGGAAAAAATTGGAGCACATCTCCTCAGCCAACCAAAGGGTACCACGTGTCCAAGTGGAGCAGCGGGGCTACAGGATTTTCTTGGATTTTGTGATACTCATGGAAAAGGGGGAAAAGACAAATTCTAAACCCGTAGACCCGATTTTCCCTAATCTAGCTTCCACATGTTCCATATTAAAGGGGACCTAGTTTTCAAATTGTTTTCCCACCCATTTATACAGACTCAATACAAACTTTGGAGGGGCATATCTTTCAACTTAGGGCTCGAAATATTACAAATCTAACACTATTGGAAGTGTCTCGACATCCTCTACACCATGAAAAGATAAGAAAATCATTTTTTCTAGCCCTTCTTGGTGAACCATGGAGAAATGTATTAAGGACTTTAATACATAATCTAATTTTCTCAGCTACCAGATCTAATTCGATTCGATCTACCATTCTTCTTCAACACGCTAGATAGACAGAGGGAGCTAGAATCAACATATTTGGGGTGGATTTAAAAGGGGCATTGATTGATGGTGTTTGAATCTTCAAGGAAGGATTCAATGCATTTCTGGGGTGGTTGAAATAGGATTCAACTTTTCCCTCTTCCCCCTCTTTTATTATTCTATATATTGTAACACTTCTCATTCTTTAAAGGGGCACATTCGGGCATAGAGAAACTCTTTCAAATTTGTTTCTCAACACCATTTTTGAGCAGTGAACTTTATCCTACGCCTAGAAAATGTATTTGTGCCTCTATTCAAGAAATGTAATGGTCTGTGCACCTTCTAGAGTAATAAAGACGTGTTTTTGTGGTGTTATTCAACCCTTTGCATCATTTTGTTGATTCTCCATGCCTCTCCCTTCCATATTTGTTTTTCTGTGCATTTATTTGACATTTATAGGTGCAGAATGTTGTATTTCATGGAGTTTAATGGTGAATTTGAATATCTAGGCCATGTTACTTCTGTCTGAGCTCCCTCATCTCCATTTTTTCTGTTTCTTTCTCCCTTAACAAAATATCTCACTTCCTTTGCTAGCTTATCACCGCTTTAGTGTAGGATTTGTTTTTTCCCTTTCTATCTCCTTGGTTCCTTGGAATAGTTAGATTAGGATTAGATTAGTTTTCCTAGACTAGAGTAGCTCATGAGAATTTGTTTTGGAATAGGAAGCAACCTTCTATGAGGATCATTCCCATTTGTAAGTCCCATAGATTGGGGAATGATCCAATGTTATGTAAATCACACAAAATGACCTTTCCTTAGAAAAGAAGATCCATAACTCATTTGGGAGTGCTATGATTTTGTACTAACAGTGTGCACATCTAGCAAAATTCATGGGGCAAGAACAAGGCCATCCACCATGATTGCAACCACATTCTTCTCTGCATATGCCGGGCGTGACTATGTTTTAACTATGTACGTTTTGTTAGGAGAGAAAAGAATATGATTTCCTATCTTAGAAAGCTCATGGCTCTTCCTCAGGTGTCACTTGGGGAAAATAATACTTTTGATTCATGTTAAGCGTAAACTCTACAATTTTTGCTACAATTTCTATAATCCTATGAAATGTATGTTTCTCTTCTGAATGGCACCTTGGAGTGGTTTGGTTTTTTATTACTTATTGATTTCTCTATGTATCTTGGTTTCCCTGTGTATCTCCTTCGAATCATTTTTTTGGCATGGATTCTTTATCCCATCTGTTGTGTTACCATGAGATACTTGAATATCAAATGGTTTTTACTTGTCTAGTTATTTTCTTTTGATTTATTATGGATTAAAGGCAAGAAAATATTTGGTTAGAATAGAAATTCGTGTGAATCGTGCATGCCCATCTAGGTATTAGGGATGTTAATTAATTTTACTTGATGTAGAGGCCATTTTGATATATTCTTATTAATTTAGTCCGAAGGGCTGCATGGTGTTGGTATGAGAACAAGAAAATCTTAATTTTTCGCTATAAATTTATCCAGGGTAGAATAGCTCTCTATAATATATATATATATATATATATATATATATATATATATATATATATATATATAAACTTATATTTATCTATCTCGTGAAATGGGATATATCGGGATGTCGGTTGATTTTTATGCAAGCTTATCCATTTCTTTAGACCCAATATTTTGGGTATAGACGAGACGACATATACTTCATGTGTTTCATGTTCTCTATAAAAATATATTAGCAATAGTTATAGTTTTGTAAGACCCTTTGTTTAATCAATGAAGAGCCCATTAAGCTTGATAATGAAGTGAATTGAGTATACTACTACTATCAGTTGAGAAGGGTAAATTTTACTATCAGTTTGTATTAAAACTATTGGTAATTTTTTATAAAATATGTGTTGGAGTTTGGATTAAACCTTTATCTTCCCTACTATTCCATTATGAATTGATGTGTAGTAATTTGTTTTAAATTTCTCTGTTATTTAGGCTATATCTGGTAAGGAGTTTAATAAATGAAATATGGGTGCTTGGCTAATTGATTATTTCTGTGGCTATGTGGAATACAGGTAAACATTTTATTTTGTGAGGGTATTCCATGGCTCGTATTATATGTAAACCCTAGTAGCTTTGGGCTTCTATATCATGGGGAAACATCGGATTGAAATAAGTGTCGTTAGAATGTTGGGTATTATGTTGCCTTTGTTACACCATTTAGGGGTATGCATTTTGGGTCTTGTGAAAGAGGGATGACATTCCCTGGCCTTTTCTTCCCTTTGTTATGGTTAAACTAAGTTTTTTTTTCTCGACCTTCTGAGGTCAACACGAAGTATCTGGATCTATATCTATCTCAAAACTTCTTACGGTTTTATGTTATTTTGATTATTTCGTTCCAAGTCAAGTTTCGAGTTGCTTCGAGTTGGAAACCAAAACCATGTATGCATTTTTTTTTCTATTAACGTAAGGATGACATATCTGTTCTTGTTAATGAGTTATGGAATGGACATTAGAATCTCGAATGGGTTCTTGGTATAGAAATTCATGTCTTGCCCAAGTTGGTAGAAACTCGAGTAATCCTATAAGATGATATTTGGAATCAATTTACCTTTTGGGCTTAAAGCATTGAGGATATATTCTTTGACCATTTCTCTTTATCTCATTGAATGCATACTTAAAGATATGGTCTGAGTTTGTTTTCTTTAGAGATGGATGGTTTTAGTATTAGATTTGAATCACGTAATCCATAGGACTACATGATTGAAATCTCAATAATCCCGACCCTTTTTTCTAAAGCTATAAGGTCTTACCTTGTTTTTTTGTGATATCGATCTTACTAGAATATTTGGCTATCTTCTTGTTGTCTAGTGGGGAATTTGTTTTTATCTCATGTGAATAATTTTGATTAGTGGTTTGTGTTGTGGTCCATTATTGAAGTAGAAATTTCCTTTTATGACATTGTTAAATGTTAGATTATCATTGCAGAGTGGATAGTCTTAAGATGCTCGAGTTCTCTCAAGCTGAATCGAGTTAATACTTGTGCGAGATGAATTATGCGAGTAGATAACATGAAAGAGTTGTAAATGTTCCATCGATTTGTTTTGTGAAGTTCCTCGTACAAATGTCAAATGTGTTATAATTATTACAACGGTGTTGTAATGGAGTTTAGAAGGCTTCTTGTCTTGGATTTCGGTATTTGTGAAATAAACTTGTCTTATCCTTTTGTAGTTAAACTTGTAATTATCTTTGTGAGAAATAATATTCAATCTTTACATTGTTATGAGTATTATTTTGGTAATATTATTTATCAGTCATGAAAATGTTGTTGCATTGTTTGACCAATTTTGCCACTTTCTTGTTCTCAGCCAAGTTCATTTGAATCTTTTGACACCTTTGGTTTGTGTGACATGTTGAATAGAAATGTTATAACCATGTTTAATTTTTCTCTCAATTAGCAATGGTAGTTTCTTCTTTCGAGTCATAAAAATTTCATGTTTTTATAATCCTCCATGGTATTGGCATCCATGTTATTCGTGTATATTTTAACGGGTTGGAAATTCCTTTTCTAAAGTTAATCAAAATAAAATAAAATGAATACATACATGAATAAATAAATAAGATGATAATGAATTTTAGCCTTGTTTCTAGAATTAAGAGTCTTAAATAGGAAAGAAACTAATTTTCTACTGGTTTAAAAGAATGTACACTTGACAACCTTAAGCTATGGATTAAACCTTATCCTCCTTGTTGTGTTTTAATTAGTTTTTAAAGTATTTTCACTATTGGCTTTGGGGATATAGTTTGATCTTGTTAGTAGGGGAGTTTGAATAAGAACACTTTAAGTCTTGTGCTTCTATTTTGGGGGCCCATGCGTATCCTTTGTTGATGTAAATCAAGATATTACTAAATGAAGCTTTTACCCCAAATCCAGTTGAACTCTTAAGTCTTGTTAAAAGGCTGGTTAATAACTAAATAGATCATAATGAAATAAATTTACCTTCTCTCTCTAACCGTTTCATAGTACTTTGTAACCCTTTCTTAAGTAATGATAAAATTTTGATCCTTTCTCAAAGGGGTTTGTCGTTCCGAACCTAAAACGGTACCTCCATCAATTGGAGCTTACACTCGTCTCCTTTTGCAATGGAGGTTAAAAAAGGATTTTGTAGCTTGTGGTTGTTTAGATAACCTTGTGGGATTTGTTTCACCCCACCCCTTGTAGCGTTAATCTAATAACTAATTAAACAAATATTTGTCAAAGTAAAGATGATCCTCTTTCAGAAATTTTTATCTAAGCCTTATGTCTCTAGTATAAAAGAAAGGAATCTAACCTTTTAAGAAGGATTATATGGTTCATAACCTGAATCTCCTGGAATGTAAGTTCAAGTTTGAAGGGCGTGTTTCATTGAAATAAATAACCTTAAGAATATTTTCACAATGGCATGTTCTGAATTGTAACTATGTGTTGTGGTTGGTATTTTATGTTATGCCTCATCGAAGAGAAAACTGAACTGTCCTTGATGGGTGTTGAATGGTTCCTTGTTGTACAATGGGTCATATTTATGTCAAGATGTTTGAAGAGTTATTTGTAGCCATTGTGACCACCTGTTGTGTCATACGTACTTTGATCAAGTCAAAAAAAGGTTATCTTGTACCTTGTTATGTTGGCTTGTGTGTCTAAAATAGTGCGTGTTACACACCGACCCTTTGCACTAATGAATCATTCCCTGATTCCTCCAAATCATTTAAACCTATGGAAAATCATGAGAAGAACCGAAAATCTCAAGCCATGATTGTCATTGTAATCACATTTTTCCTCCATTGTAAGCGGTATAGAGAAGAATCACGAGGTGAAGGAAGGTGGTTATCCGTGGCATCTTGAGATCATTCGAGCCCCTCACCACTGTATACAGTTTGAAGGGTAAGGAAGGTGCTCGGAGTAGGAGAAAGGAGAAGGAGAAGGATTCTTCCATTCACATTTGTCGTAAGCGCTCATACCCACTCCTTTATTTTTCGTGTTTTCTGAAAGGGTTTCCTATTTTTGTGTTTGCATTCTTTCTGTACTGGTATTGTTGTGTTTTTTTTGCATATGGATGCCCACCTCTATTTTTGTTTAATATTTTGTGTTTTCACAAGGTATTTTTGCAAGATGCAATACAAAACCCTTATAATTATCCATATGTATTCAATCCCCTAACTCAATTTCATGCCATTTTTGTTTCTGAGATCAATTATTTGGCTCAAGCTCGTTCAACCTTGCAGTGGGTGCCACTATTTTCACTCTTGAGCTCATGTTGATGTTTTGATATTACATGTGGGAAGGATGCTAGAAAATGTTGTCGAGTCTGACTTTAGGCCTGCAAATACCATGTGCATAAAAATCTCCACCCCTTATCAACAAGCACATTTTGTGCATATCCTACAATAATAACATTCCATGAGATCACATTTTGTTGTGTCATTTTATCAAACAATTAACGTGCCTTTAGTATAATTCCTTGTTTCACATACATGTATATCAAGGTAGTCACGACTACAACATCTGACAAAAATCCTGTTTTGATTATACACTTATGGATCCCCATACCCTGTTCCAAAGTTCTCATTCTGGCACATGCTAGGAGGATGCTGGTGAAAGTTGTTGAATTTGGATTTACACCTTCTAATTGCATTTGCTTAAAAATTTCTAAGGCTTTACCAACCAGCCCATTTTGAGCATAGTTACTCAGCCAATGATGCCTCTTAGCTCAACAACTTTGTCATCATGCTATGGTTTATCCTGAGAAACCATAGTCCTTCTAGAGGTGTTCTTGATGCAATGACAATGATCATATTGGAAACATTTACTTGCATGCATTTATAATATTTAAGGGGTTTCAAGGCACCCTTTGTGCTAAATTACATGCTTTAACCTTTCATCAATGATGTATGAAAATGTACACACCATCAGTAATATCAAGGGTAGCCCTATCTATTGTCCTATTCTTCACTTTGTCCTCTTGGGATAAGATAACTCTTGTCTAGGTATAACTTGTCATTGGCTCTTGTATCTCTATTACTGGACATAAAAATATTAATAAACATCATTTTCCATCAATGTATCCTTCATTAACTTCAACCAATAAATTTTATGGACCATTAAACTCCAAAATTTTTATATAACACGTTATCTCCTATATCTCTGGTCAGTCCGTCCTTGCAAGTGCATTCAAGGTGAGAAAGGGAATGTCAACATGTTTCACACTTATGAAGGGTGATTTCATCATGTTCTAACCCTAATCACAATCCATGACATCAAACCCCTAGGAAGAATATATTGTGCCCCACTTTGCCTAAAAGGCATATTTTAATAATCTTTAGGTATAATTATTTAGTTTATGAGATTCACAGTGGTTTTAAGAGAATTTAATAAGCGTCCTTTATATATCCTTAGGTCATGAATGAATTATTCCTAGGGTACTTTATGGAATTTATCAAATAATTATGGAGTATGCAATCCACTTTGTGTGTCTAGCTTAGTGATTCTTCAGATAGTTAGCATAATCAACTTCTCCATAATCTTAAAGCCTTATAAACATCTTAATCATACTCCAAAACACCATGTTCATTGATCCCAAGCTTCAAAACATAAAATATCATCAAAAATTTGCATTCAAACCTTCCTCCTTGCTTGAACCTATCCTTCTTGGGAAAAAAAGATATTTTTCTCTATTTGGTCACTTTTATTAGGTCACCTTAGATGCGACTTCTGGTTTGGCTTGTGCAGGAATTTCAATGAAGAGTCTCATATATAAATAATAACCTTAAAGTTTATTTTCATACACTATATATAAGGCACACCTTAGAGATCACTATTCACAAAGACTATACATGTCTTAAATCTTCTAAGAGTATTCCATGAGTTAAAATCTAATATGCAATACATACAGGTCTAAATTTACATGTTGCAAAGTATTTTGTGCCAAGAGAAGGATTATCCTAGTTACATTTGATTACTCATAGTTGCATTGATTGAGCATATAAGATCAAGAGTGTAGTAAATACACTTCACTCATAAGGGGAGAAGTACATAAGCCATTATTAAACTTCTGATATGTAGTGTGGTGATATCACTCAATGGAGAGTGGGAGATCAATTTGTACTTTATTCTAAAATTATCTCTCTAAGTATTTGAGTTGTTTGTAGGGTTTGAACCAAGAAAAACAAATATAAAATACCGCATAATATTTTATATATCCTAATCAATATTCCCAATGTAACGACCATATTTTCGACACACAAAACCTAAGACAAAAACTGAAACTTAATCAGGAAAATTGATGCAGGAGAACAACTTGCAAAGACCATAACTTTTGTTCCGTCTCATTGGATGTTACTGAAATTTTACGGGGTGGTAGATAAACATTATTACTATGATGGGGTAAAATTTGCTTACAAGGTTGTGGCCATTTGGGCAGATTTTCGGGCCCGTATTCCTTCATCTAGTGCCCTAAAATTGGCTCTGAATGTTTTTTCACTTTTGACTAGGTCATAGAACTTTAATAACTTTTGTTGTGCTTGTTAGAAAAAGTCCAAAGTTTTTGTGAGCCATAATTTATGAAGGAATATTTGGAATGTAAAATTTGGGGTCCATTCGAGTTGTTTTTCTAGTAGGTAATTTTCTTCATTTTAGGGCTTTTTGGCATTTTAGGATTTTTAGAGTAGACATGAAATAAAAGGAGGATGAAAATGATGTAATAGATTAGTGTGGATTTTAGAATGATAAGTAAGCTATTTCAAAACTCCTAGTCTTTATTTGTAAATCTGTTTATGTGTGTTTTGGAGGTATTTCAACATCTTGCAGTTGGATTCACATCATTTGGTATCGGGGCGGATTTTGATCTTGCGGAAATAGTTAAGGTAACATATTACATTTTTCTATGTAATTTTTCCTCTATTTTATATAATCATGGATATACGTGGGATGGGAGGTTATGCCGAAATAAGTAGGCATATGCAGGAGCTATAAAGATAAGTTGTTGAGCTCACAGGAGAAGTCACCCGCCCTAGAAGGAGACATGTAAATAGGGATGTAGTCCCAGATAGTGATACTAAAGAAGGACATCCATTAATGAATGAAGGAGGAGATGAACAAGATAATAAGAGAGATGAAGAAACCTAAAATGTGAGACCATTTAAGGAGAGATTGATCTAGGCTTTAGAGGGAAAGAATGATGGCATCAAGATTAATGTTCCTGATTATGGTGGAGGGTTACGACTAGAGGAGTTGATTGATTGGTTAAATCACATGGAAAAATTCTTTGAGTGGAAAACTCTTTTAGAGGAGAAGAAGGTTAAGTTTGCATGTACTAAGTTGGCTGGACATGCATTGATCTAGTGGGATCACCTACAAAATTAAAGAAAAGGAATGGAAAGGGAAAGATTTGAAACTAGAATAAAATGGTAAAGAAGTTGAAAGAAAAGTTTCTTCCTGTAGATTATGCTCAGACACTCTTTCGAATGTTCCAAAACCTAAGACAAAATTATCTCAACATTGAAGAGTATATAAATGAAATTTACAAGTTGTCAATTAGGGTGGAACATGGAGAGTTTGAAGAATAGAAGGCTACATGGTACATAAATGGGTTGAGTTACACCATACAAGATGAGCTAAGTATGGTCGAGATCCATATCCTAGATGATGTTTATCAACTCGCATTAAAGACATAAGAAAATAATAAGAGGAATAATTTTATAAGAGGTGTGAAGAGAGGTCCATCATCATCTCCAATGAGAGGCAGGGGTATATTTGAATCTACAAAAGATAAATCCTCTAATATAGAAAGGCATGAAGATTCTGGTCAAAGCCATGGTAACTACCAAAGAGGTAGGGGGTTTCAGAGGGGAAGAGGTTATAATGGAGGACGGGGTTGGAATAGCCCCCAAAGGTAATATACATGTTACAAATGTGGTGAAGAGGGGCACAAAGATTTTGAATGTCCGCACTATCCTACAAAAGATAGCTGGAAAGGAGAATAACCATGAGTAAATCTGGTTGAAGTTGAAGAGGAAAAAGAAATGGCTCGGTTTCTTTGTAGACTTCAATGAAACCCTCATGATAAGGAGGACAATGATTGTCCTAAGGAAAGAGAAATAACATGATGTTCTTTGGTGCTTTGATTCATTGCTATGAATAAATATATTTTGAACAAGATGCACCTCTGGAGGAAAGTTATGTAAAATTATTATTGATGGTGGTAGTTGTGAAAATATGGTTTCAATTGTAATGGTTGATAAACTCAATATAAAATGTGAGAAGAACCCATATCCCTATCATATATCATGGTTCAAGAAAGGAAATGAGGTAACCATAGATAAAAGATTCCTTATAAAGTTTTCAATTGGGAATACCTACAAGGATGAGGTGTGGTGTGATGTTATCCCAATGGATGCATGCCATATATTACTTGGGTAGGCCTTGGCAATATGATAGAAAGGTTACACATGATGGAGGGAAAAATACATATACCTTTTGGAAGGATGGTATAAAGGTGGTCTTGTTACCCTTTAAGGAAGAAGAGAAGAGTGAGGGCTTATTGGATACAAAAGAGTTTATTACTGAGAAATAGAAGAATCTGGATGGTGTTATACACTAAAGTGAAAAAAGGTGGAAATAAAAGACTTTAATATACTTGTTGCTGTGGAAAAGGTACTAAAAGAATACAAAGATGTCATACCAGATGAGATTCTAGATGGGTTACCTCCAAAGGGATATATTCAACACCATATTGATTTGATCCTAGGATCGGCCCTTCTAACCTGTGAAACCTATCGGATGAGTCATCACAGAGTGAAAAGTTGAAGAGACAAGTGATATATCTAATATAGAAAGGGTTATTGAGAGAAAGCATGATTCCATGTGCAACTCCAATGCTATTACCTTCCAAAAAATATGGAGACTTGAGAATGTGTATAGATAGCAAGAGCCATAAAAAGATCACAATTAAGTATCCATTCCCAATTCCACAATCGAATGATATGATGGATGTGCTAGCGGAGCCCGATATTTTAGCAATATTGACATGTAGAGTGTGTACTACTAGATCTAAATCCATGAATGGGATGAATGGAAAATTGCTTTCAAAACAAAAGATGGATTATACGAGTGGATGGTGATGCCATTTGGGCTATCTAATGCACCCAGTACATTCATGAGGTTGATGAACAATGTACTCCAAGAATACAATGGTAAGTTTGTTGTTTTCTATTTTGATGATATTCTAATATTTAGTAAGACAGTGGAAGAACACTTGTTACATCTGAAATTGGTGTTAGACTTGTTACGTAAAGAGAGTATATGTAAACTTAATGAAGTGTATATTTCTTCAGAAGAGTCTTATTATTTTGGGATTTTCCATATCAAATAATGGAGTGAGGATGGATGAGGAAAAAGTAAGCGCAATTTTGGAATGGCCTATTCCAAGGAATGTGACACAGGTTCGTAGTTTTCATGGATTGGAAACTTTTTATAGGAAGTTCATCAGGAATTTGAGTAGCATTGTTGCACCAATAATAGAGTGTACAAAAGGGATGGATTTTGTATGGACTGAAGCACAACAACATATAGTTTTGAATTGTTGAAGAAGAAAGTGTCAGAAGCACTTGTTTTGGTATTGCCATATTTTAGCAAGGTCTTCGCGGTTGACTGTGATGCCTTAGATGTCGGGATTGGATCTATGATGAGTCAAGAAGGACGACCTATGGCATTTCTTTAGTGAAAAGATAAATGAATTGAGGAGGAAATATTCTACTTATGATGTAGAATTTTATGCTATTGTTCAGGCATTAAGGAATTGGAGACATTACTTGGTAGCAAATGAATTTATACTCTTGATTGACCACGAAGCCTTAAGGCACATAAACACATAAAAGAAAATAAATAGTAGGCATGTAAAATGGGTTTCATTTTTGCAAGAATATAATTTTTTTTTGAAGAGTAAGTCTAGTAAACAAAATCAAGTTGTTGATGGCTTGAGTAGGTGTGTATTTGTTTTGAAAACAATGGAAAATAAATTACTAGGGTTTGAGGCAGTTAGGGAATTGTATGAAGGTGATCCAGATTTTGATAATGTTGTGAGAAAATTTAAGGAGCCTACGGTAGGTCGTGATTCTTCTGATTATTTGATGTAGGATGGTTTTTTTTTTTTTAAGGGGAAACAATTGTGCATCCCTGCTATATCAATGAGAGAATATATTATAATAGAATTACATAGTGGGGGGTTGGTTGGACACTTTGGTATAAGTAAGAAAATTTCTCTTGTTGTAGAAAAGTATTATTGGCAAAATATAAAGAGGTACATAAGTAGGATTGTAGCAAGATGTAGAGTGTGTCAAATGGCTAAGGGCCATGCACATAATATTGGGTTGTATATGCCATTACCTATCCCTACAGGGCCATGGGTTGATTTGAGTATGGATTTCATGTTAGGACTTCCTAACACACAATGAGGGAATGATTCTATCTTTGTTGTGGTTGATAGATTCTCTAAGATGGCACATTTCATTTCTTGTAAAAAAACTAATGATGCTTCCAGAGTTGCAGATTTGTTTTTTGAAGTGGTTAGATTGCATGGAATTCCATGAATGATCACTTCAAATCGGGACATGAATTTTTTTTGTAACTTATTTAGGACTCTGTGGAAAAAATGGGGACATAGCTATAGTTTAGTAGTGCATATCACCCCCAAACTAATGGGAAAAATAAAGTAGTGAACAAAATCTTGGGAAATCTCCTACGTTGCATAGTTGGAGAAAAGCCAAAACAATGGGACTTAGCTTTACATCAGTTGAGTTTTCCTATAATATATTGGTAAACAAATCAACATGAAGGTATCATTTCTAAACTATATATGGTAGGAATCCCAAGGGGTTCTATATCTCATTTTTCTACCCGGTGAAGATGAAACTAGTGATAATGCAAAGGAGTTTACAAAGCACGTTCTCTTGCAAGATGAAGTGAGGAAAAAGTTGAAAGTGGGTAATGCATAATATAAAATAGCCATAGATTCTAGTAGGAGAGTTAGTGTATTTGAATAAGGAGATATGGTGATGGCTCATATTAGAAAAGAGAGGTTTCCAAAGGGGACATATAATAAAATCAAGTATAAGAAGATTGTGCCATGTAGGATTCGAATAAAATGAGTGATAATGCCTACAAGGTGGAGCTACCGAAAACTTTGCTATCTCACCGTTTTTAACGTTTCGATTTATATAATTTTCTAGGTCATGATGAAAATTTTGTGGAGGAGGATGTAATAAAATGGAAGCAATAGATGTCAAAGAAGCAAAAGCGAGAGGGTAACGTGTGTCTTGAACCAAAAGACTTTCACTACTAGACATGTGAGCTACAATAGATATTTAGTACAGTGGGAAGGTTTGCAGCAAGAAGAATATACTTGGATTCCTTAGTGGGAGTTAGAGAATATTGAAAGCGTAAAATTAGTTGAGTTTAGTCAATAGATTTTGCGGGAGGTGAATTATTTTTATCCATGAGAGAATGATGTAGGAGTATAAATTGCAGAGACCATAACTTTTGATTCGACTGTTGGATCGTCCTAAAATTTTATAGGGTGGTAGGTAAACATTAGTAATATTATGTGGAAAATTTTTCTTACAAGGTTATGGACATTTTGGCATATTTTCGGGCTGGATTCCTTCATCTAGTGGCCTAAAATTGGCTCCGAATGTTTTTTTCGCTTTTGACTAGGTCTTAGAACTTTAATAAATTTTGTTGTTCTTGTTAGAATAAGTCAAAATTTTGTGTGAACCCTTATTTATGAAAGCATGTTTTCTACATAAAATTTGGGGTCCATCTCGAGTTGTTTTGCTAGTAGGTAATTTTTAGCATTTTAGGGTTTTTAGAGTAGACATGAAATAAAAGGAGGATGGTAATGATGTAATAGATTAGTGTGGATTCCAGAATGAGAAGTAAGCTATTTTGAAACTCCTGGTTTTTATTTACAAAATTGTTTATGTGTGTTTTGGAGGTATTTCAACCTCTTACGGTGGGATTCACATTAAAAATATGGAATATATGTATTTTTAAAGAGTTGCAAAGCAAAGTACTAAGCTGTAGACAATAAAATTAGGTCACACTCCCCTTTGGTCCCTCGACGAATAAAAATCCTTTATTACATTTACCTAGCCATGTCCCCTTCACCCCATTAATATTAATTTAATTACTCTAATTAAATTAATTTATTATCCTCGCTATATTTATTATTTAAATAATATCCACACATATAGTTCACTTAGACACCTCACCAACTCAACTCAACCTAAGACATATTCTTAACAAGTTGTCGTAACTAACTAAGACTTACCCAAACCCTAAAAATCAATGCCTACATTCCCTCTAACCACATTCCCGCATGCTCACAAGAAGCTCCCAGTCTAATCTGCGGGATAACGACATGAGATTTAAGGAAATCAAGAGGATCTCCCTAGTTTAGTAAACCTAGGAAATCCCACCTTGACCGACGTCGATTACCCCTAACCATCACCGGTTAAGCTGGACCATCATTAGTTACCCTTTTAACCCCTAAACTACCTTATTCTCAAGGTTGGAAAAACATTTTGGGAGAAGGTTGATGAGAAAGAACACATCTCAAAGAGATAACGCATCTTCAGAGAGCAAATTCCAGTGAAAACCTGCATGCAAGGAAGGAGATTGAGCATCTTCTCCTGCACAACCATCCCAACCATGATCTGATCCATCCAAGCAAAGAGGAGTGTACATGTAGCCCATGCAGAAGCTTTTCTTCAGTTGGTGATCACTTGCAGCCTTCAAACCCCTCATCAGCACCTCCATCCCTCACACATAGGCATTTAGGACCGGAATCCAAGTAAGTATAACATCATACTTTCTTGGTTTATTTCATTTTATCATCATTTTATCATCTATTGTTTACTTTGCCCCCTATTGACCTTCTCCAATGTTTTCACCTCCATATACCCATTAAAACCTTGCAAAGCCTACTCCAGTCACCCAATACCTCATCTCGACCCACCAAAGTCCTTTGTGCAATCACAAAGGAGACCACAACTTGTTCTGTGATATTTCTAGATCTCACAAGAAGGCACTAACTACACCTAATTGTCGTCGATCACCGTGGATCGACACCGATCTCTGTATTTTCCCACACCTAGAATAGAGACCTACCCACCAAATTTCATCTTACCCTCATTCACCTACGATCTATCTGTGACCTCTGTCAAACCTACAGAACCCAGAACCAATCATTTGACCTTTGGATTCTATTCTAGCTTAGCCTGTTAGATTAGATCTATTTCTTATTGTGTTTTAAGTGAGATACCTAAATCATTTCAAACTACAATAGGATTTACTTTGTTTACAACATTAAATTGTTTAAAATAGTGGACTGATAGCCATATAGGAAGTATCACACTTCCCGGATCTAGCATACACTAGGCAGTTCACTACCCATATTGTTTAATTCCTTCTGGTGGTCTTGCTTTGCATTACAGGTAGTTCCTCCTAGCCAAAAAGAAGCTCTCATGATCAGCTATGGATTCTGAAGTCATATGCGTGCAACAACCCATCAACCAACATTTGAACAAGGTATTCCTCCTATGCCTATTACGCTATCTGTTTCGTCAATTCTTCAAAGAAATGATCTAAGAATCAGGTGAAACATTTTGGCATGCTCGGTGGGACCCATCTAGGGTTCCTTGCATTTCATTCATTCCTAGGAAAAATTGTGTGTTTGTTTCCCTTCTGAAAAGCATACACACTAATTTTCTTCTTTGGTAATCCACCTCTTCTTTCTATTTTCTCTAAAAGAAGATTTTTCTTTTGGTGTAATTAAAAAGAACCATTTCTTCATGTTTTTTGCATTGTAGTGAAAAACCATCCCTCTTCCTCTTCATCTTATTATGTCATCCAATTTCACATTTTCGATTTGGGTTTAAAAATAAGTGCATTCCATTTTGATTTATTGCATTAGCTCACATTAATTGAGGGCAACCTATATCGCTGGAAGTCATGCCCGTTGATGGTTGACAAATAAATCATAGAAAAGCACTTATGTCCTTTTCTCTTTCTCTGAGTCTTAACAAACCTCACAAAAATTCAAAATACATACATTATTAAACAACATCCTACCTGGAAGAAGTTGTAGGTGATCACATGATCACGACACAATGGGCACCCAACTCACTGCTATGTCGAGTCATACTTCAGAGCAAAGCCCACCCCCACCATAACATACTTGAAACCTCACCTTTTAGATCTCCTTCTTTATAGGAATCCATCTTCACCAAAAAATATATTTAACAATTCATGTGTCAGTTACTAAATAGCATAAGCTAAACAAACATAATAGAAAAGGCACTCCTAGGATCACATTTTCTTAGTGTTTCTGCTTGGCTTGTGTTTTGAGGTGAGAGATCACATTCGTCACTTTTTTGTTCATCCTTGCATGCTCCTCATCACAACTGGTGTATTATGGCTTCACCTGAGCGTGTTGGGGCCATATCATCATCATTCTAAAAATTTTGGGTCTGATTCTACATCAGATTTAAATTCATAACCACTTTCTTTCATCATTGTTTCAATTTCATAGTAACCGTCATTGGTTACCTCTTACCACCATCGGTTATACCCAACCATTGTCGGTTCCAGGTCCTTTTTCTAACCTACTCAAAAGGACATTTTTCTTCAATTTCTTCCACTTTTCATAGTCCCTCACTGTCATTATTCCCATTAATGTTTTAATTATCTTCAAATTTGGCATACCTGTCAGATTTTACCTTCTACCTCGTTGTTTACTCACTGTCATTTTCTACAGTAACCGGCAGCGGTTACCCCTGACTGGCATCGGTTTTCCCTAACCAACATTGGTTAGCCTATTTCACATTCCAGCCACCATTTGGTACTTAATCCACTTTTTATCACCAAATTCACCTATTCATATTGTTCTCTGTGTCATTTACAGAGAAGTAGCCCTACCTGATCAGTATTGGTTCACATGGTGTTGACTCAAGACAAGCAAGCACACTCATATTTCATGCCAGTTGTCAACCACTCCCACCTAGTCCTTCACCACCTTCCATTTTATCACTAGCCATGGATCCCATCTAGCCTATTACTATTGCTACCGAAGATGAGGAGTTTGCACGACTCCTTGACCAAAACCCTGTCGCCTTGCAGTTTTACCTTTCCCACTCATCCACTCAAGATGCCTCGGGTCAGTTGATATATGACATGCCCGTATCTATCCCCCAACTCTCATACCCACTCCCGCATCATCGGCCCCATCCGGCTCCGTGCTGCCCGTATCCACCTTACCCCTGGGATCGTTTCATAGTTAGGTCCTATACCCACTATGACTACCATGTCTGCTACCTCTTTGGCACCGTTACATCCACCGTACCCTCTAAAAATACCTCGAACACAACCTCATCCGCCCCTAATGTTTCACACATAATCATATCTACATTACCACCTCCAAAGTGTCGATGACCCCTACCCGATTTTAGAATGTGGTTCTTTCTATTCCACAATCATTAGCCCCTATTGCCACTAGGTTTCCCAATTAGGGTATATTTGCCTTTGCTCTCGGGTAATTGAAAAGTCCGGACAAGTGAGAGATTATATGAGGGGGTAGCTTGATTTGATGCATGAGCTAGGCTGGCCTTGAGTACAACTACGTTAGCGGTGCCCTTAGCTTTTAAATAATTGTTTTGTGGTTTGGAAGAAAAAGAGGTATCATTTGACTTGAATGTCGAATTCTTATTGCGTAATTGGATTTTCTTCTCTTCGATGGCCCGAATCTCTAACTTTCATGCCATAGTGAATGCCTCATCAAATGTTCAAAGGTTTGGACCTACAAGGTTGCGGAGATATGTCTAGTGCAAGCCCGTGTGAAGAGCTCGATGAGTTTTGTTTGTGGAATTTGGAAGGTAAGTTGATTGATCAGCTGCGCCCAATGCCAGTGACAAAATCGTGATAGATTCGTCCTCATATTGAATTTTGGAATATAGATCGTCATGGTAACCTTCTTAACGATATTGATAGAGAAATGATCCAAGAAGGCTTGGGCTACCTTATTGAATGAGAATATAGAGTGTTTAGGTAACCCACTACACCAATCTAATGCAGTTCAATGAGGGACATGGGAAAGGTTTTGAAAAGCAAGGCATCATCATGAGCGATCGATAACACCCATGTTTTGACCAAAAATTCTGTTGTGGGTCTTCTTTTTTATTGAAACAATTGAATTTAGGGATTTCCCAATGCACGGGGTATGAACGGATAGGAATGGATGGGTGAATAGGCTCGAGAAAATCTCGCCATAGGTGAGAGTGAGTGTCGCAGAGCGGAAACCAATGCCTCTAATGTTTGCATCTTGTCCAACATCATTTTAATTAGGTCATTAGTGGGTTGTGATGATTGGATGCCTCGTAGCGAGAGACGGTTGGTTTTGGGCATATAATGGGGTGGCAATCCAGGTGTATGGGGCTGCCATGTACGATGGTGGAGAAGAAGGTAGTGAATTAGGGGGTACATACCCAAAATGTATAATGGATGAAATGGGAGGTTGTTGATAGTGTGTATATGGGGGAGGAAGGGTTATGGTTGAACAAAATGTTGAACAACAACCTCAACCCTTCCTCCCCATATACACACTATCAACAACCTCCCATTTCATCCATTATACATTTTGGGTATGTACCCCCTGCTTTCACTACTTCTTCTCCACCATCGTACATGGCAGCCCCATACACCGGATGCCACCCACATTATATGCCCAAAACCAACCGTCTCTCACTACAGGAGGCATCCAATCATCACAACCCACCAATGACCTAATTAAAATGATGTTGGACAAGATGCAAACATTAGAGGCATTGGTTTCGGCTCTTGCAACACTCTCACCTATGACGAGATTTTCTACGAGCCTATTCACCCATCCATTCCTATCCGTTCATACCCTGTGCATTAGGAAATCCCTAAATTCAATTGTTTCAATAGCAAAGAAGACCCACAACAGAATTTGTGGTCATTCAAACATGGGTGTTATCTGATCGCTCATGATGATGCCTTGCTTTTCAAAACCTTTCCCATGTCCCTCATTGACTCGCATTAGATGGGTGTGAAAGTGGGTTACCTAAACACTCTATATTCTCATTCAATAAGGTAGCCCAAGCCTTCTTGGATCATTTCTCTATCAATATCGTTAAGAAGGTTACCATGACCGATCTATATTCCAAAATTCAATATGAGGACGAACCTATCACAGATTTTGTCACTTCATTCGGGCGCACTTCGATCAATCAACTTACCTTCCAAACTGCCACAAACAGAACTCATCGAGCTCTTCACATGGGCTTGCGCTAGACATATCTCCCCAACCTTGTAGGTCCAAACCTTTTGAACATTTTATGAGGCATTCACTATGGCATGAAAGTTAGAGATTCAGGCCATCAAAGAGAAGAAAATCTAGTTACGCAATAAGAATTCGACATTCAAGTCAAATCATACCTCTTTTTCTTCCAAACCACAAACCAATTATTTAAAAGCTAAGGGCACCGCTAACGCAGCTTGTACTCAAGGCCAGCCCAGCTCATCCATCAAATCAAGCTACCCCCTCATCTAATCTCTCACTTGTCTAGACTTTTCAATTCGACGAGAGCAAAAAGTAAATATACCCTAATTGGAAAACCTTACTCTTCTATCTTAGAAAATATTATCAAAGCGGAGCCATCACCCTTCCTCCTATAAAGCCACACACCGGTTTTGACCCTACTGCCCCATGCCCACATTGTATAAAGAAGATGATTTCTATAACTATCATCAAGTAAAGGGTCATAGTGATGACAACTCCATCACTTTCAAAAATATTATCCAAGAAATTCTTGAGAAAGGTGAGTTAACCGTGGAGAATCCCAATGCCACCCAAACCAAAATCTACAAATATTCAAAAACCATTTCCCAACTATGCCCCTTCATCTAATCAAACATGTGAGACATCAACTCACGATACCCATACCCACGAGGTTCGGGGACTATCTTTAATGAGGTACCTGTCACCTCCTAATTACCCCATATTCCTTCCATAGAGGAGATCCTAACTCAAAATCCTCCTTCCGCATTGGAACCAACCTCCCCTGTTCCTTCACCAATAGAGGACCACCTTTCATCTCCTTCATCACCTACGAAGGGTCTTCCACTAATGTTGAGACCATCTCACCCCTGGCTTTACCACTTAGAGAACCTTTACCTACAAGTACCTCCTCCACCCATAGAGGAGCACCCAAGTACCTCCTCCACCCATAGAGGAGCACCCATTACCTCCTCCACCCACAGAGGAGTGCCCATCTATTCCTCCACTTATAGAGGAGCTCCCATCATCTCCTCCACCTATCATAGACCCAGTTGACATATCTTTTCCTCTTGGTGAGCATTCTCCATCAGCTACCTAGAATCCCGTAGACCTACTTTTGGCTCTCTTACCCACGAAAGTGAAGCTAGCCAATTCCCCATCTCTAAGACACATTTTACGGGAATTTCCATTAGGTCCTCACCAACTCCACCTACAGACATTCTGTTCTCACATTTGGCTGATCATTTAGATTATGTGGATAGGGCTTTACTATGGGGGCACCTCTTACTCCCGTCTCAACACAGATGCAGAGATCCCTCGCTGATACCTCCACTATCTACCCAAACACATTTTGACCAATCAAAAAAAACACAACCACCTCTGTCACAACCCCTTCCACGATACATGTTAGCACTCAAACCACACCCTTACCCATAACCCAACCTACATCTAAACCCAAACCCACACCTACAACATTTGCCTCAACTAAACCTATCACCACTTTAGTGGTCACCCCGACCACCAGCCTCACTCATCCACCTATTAAATTGGATTTAACTACATCATCCAACATCAATACCACACCTACTATGACACCCAAACCAAAGAAACAAACCCATCGACCTCATACCCATAACACACCAATCACACTAGCACTTGTCCCGTCTATCTTAAGACCTCAGCTACCCAACATGGTCGAGCAACCTTCACCCATCCATAAACCAATAACACAACAGCCCATTCCTTCCTCACAAACCTCTAACCTACCCAAGCACACAACATGACTTACACTCGCACCACCAGCGGTCTCTTTACCACTAATACCCTCCGCTATTGCTTCACTACCCACTACACTTCGGTCATTGTCCCTCACACCCCAAGCATGACCCGCGTCATATACCTTCACAACACCCCCGTTATCCCCACGGGTAACTTTCCCTCTTCCTCCATCTGCTTTTCCTTCTAGACCTCATACACCCAAATCACCTTTACACAAGAAGGTACAACCCAAAAACAAAACCAACTACCCCACAAGATGGTAGTCGAACAACCACACACCATCCTACCCATCCATCTACTGTACCCTACCCAAACAAACACAATCGATACCTAAAACCACACCG
This sequence comes from Taxus wallichiana var. yunnanensis, assembly GCA_018340775.1. NCBI lineage: Eukaryota > Viridiplantae > Streptophyta > Pinopsida > Cupressales > Taxaceae > Taxus > Taxus wallichiana. The sequence goes on along the minus strand of CM031236.1, from coordinate 631,810,428 downwards.
ACACCTAAAACCATATCTTGACCCATTCCTACTCTTCCAAAACATTTCCTCGAAAATCAACCACACCTACACCCAAACCGATGTTCACTTCCCGTTGTGATCCATTAGTAGGGTCCCATGCCAAACCTCCTCGAGACTTGTTATCACATTGCCACCACTCGACCTTCCAACCCCCTCGAACCCAATCCAAAAGGGTTTGATGATACTAAAATTTTTGCATACCATCGTGTGCCAGGGCATGATGTGGAGAACTGCAAGGCCTTGAAAACCGTCCTCATCCAATTGTGTCCACCAGAAACCAACTTTGATGATGACAACCTTCTTGACGAGGATCCTGTTTCACCAACACCCATTCCCACACTTCCCACTCAACAACCACAACCTCCACCCTCACCACTCCTAGAGTCACCCTCAAGATTTGAAATTAACATGGTTCACATCAAAGAGCTTGCCACACCACCACCCCAATGTCATTGTGCCCAGACTCACTTCACAAGGTTGTTCTCCTTCAATAGGTTTTTTCCCTTCATGTCATTACACCACTCACCATACACCTTCCCCATTTCCAACCCCCTCAAATCAATATGATACACATCACTACACATGCGTAGAAGGGGAAAGAAAAGGCAACTAACCCACTAACTAATCCTATACCCAACATACCATCTCGCACCTATACCTAAAATAACCATCTCGTAGCCCCATGTACCCCATCTCTAATGGCATCATAAATCACACCATGCTCAAAACATTACACCAATCTCCCTTGAAAATGTCCTTATACGACCTCATCCAAACTTCGTAATCCCATCGTCAAGCTCTCATGGAGGTTCTTCAATCTATTGAGGTTTTACCCAATGACCCTACACTGTAGCCTCTATTATAACACCCCATCATGTATCCTCTCTCACCAAATTACCACCTTCATCTTCACCCCATCTTTATCACCAAGTGGCCTCCCTTAGATTCTCGGAGGAGGAGATCATGCCACACCAAAATTATGACTAGGACCTAGCCCTCTTCATCTCCATCCACATTGATGGCATACAGTACGACGTGTGATGATTGATGGAGGTGTTAGCATTAACGTCATTTCATCCCATGCATTTTCTAAAATGCTCATACCTGACAATTACATGCATAAACATCCGCTCATGTTCCATTCATTCAACAACACTATCACCTCCACCTTAGGCACTATCATCTTCTATGTTTGCGTGGGCCCCTGTACTATTCCATAATTGTTTTACATTTTGGAGGGGGAATTCCAATATAACTTGTTACTTGGTGGACCCTGGATCCATGTCATGGGTTGCGTTCCTTCGACTTTGCATTGTTGTGTAAAGTTTTAACATGAAGGACACACTTATACCATTCCATCTGACCCATCACTTTTCAAAACATGCAACATGATTTACCAACCCAATGATGTGCTCATACCTATCAAGCCATCTACCTCCGCAACCACTACCACTTCACCTACACCTCCACCTACCAGTACAACCACTGCTTTCACCGCACATACCTCCTCCATTCCTACCACTGCTATAACCTCCACGGTTGACCCATTAGCTTCCAATCCGTTAACTCCACCTCCACATCAACCTCCAACACATCATCCTCTCTAGCTACCTACATACCAACCACTGATCCCTTGGAAGGTATTTTTCAACACCTCACTCTAGGGAGTACCACCTATATAGTGTCAACACATTCCTTACTCCGCAGAGTATGGAAGCCTTCACCAACACCCTCACTATGATCACCATATAGGAGAATGCCTCCTTTATGGTCCCTCTCATCTTCGTACTAGTCTCACCTATGGGGGACTTGATACTACAACTTACACACCTAAACCACCATCACAAACCCACCCATTTTCCGCTGACTTCCAATCACTTACAAATCACCATTTCACCCACACCTTCCTGTACCACTGTGCTTGGAAAGGTTTTGGTTTTAGATTTTAAGAGCAAGGCTGCCATACCATTATTCCATGTACCGCCCACAAACATAACAACCGTAATGGTATCAGCTTCCCTGAACCTCCTACCAAACAAGCTCGCAACAAACTCATTGAGGACCCTAGCCCTTCTCCACCTTCATCTTCATCACCACCTTCAACCGCTCCACTTTCATCACCACCCTCATCGATAGAGTTGATGGATCCTGAATCTATCCCTCCTAACTTTATTTTTCATAAACAAGATTTCCTTAGGGCCTTTGACTTATCAACGTGAAGGCAAGGCCCCTTCCACTCTTCCATTCCCGTATCCGAGATAATCGATAATGACAAACCTACAATTCATTTCGTTAAATGTCGGGATGATGAATCCATACTCACCTACCTTGGTGTAGAAGACTCATATATTCATCGGTCATTACCTCTGAGATGAAAACCATGTTGAATGAATCAACTATCGAGATCAACATTCATACTCGGGATGACCCACATATCCTAAATATCAAACAATCTTTAGATGATCTTGAACAGAAGCCATCACTTCTTTTCTCTAAGATCATAACCACACTTTCACTTGGTCTTACACGAGACATTCCCAGCATTTATCCCACTATAGTGGTCCACAATATCATAACCGTTCCCGATGCCAAACCTATCAAACAAAACCGAGGAAAATGCACTCTCACATTCCTCTTCTCATCAAAGAAGAAATTTAGCACCTTATTTCCGTGTCCTTCATCTTACCCATTGATTATCCTCATTGGATTTCTAACATTTACTAAAGCGACAGGGGACTCCGTATTTTCACGGACTTTCGTGACCTTAACCTAGCCTACCCAAAAGACGACTTTCCCTTGCCCGGTGTTGATCAACTTATTGACCAAATCGTTGGTCATGAGATTCTACCACTCATGGATGGATTCTTGAGTTATAACCAAATTTTTCTTACCCTAGAAGATCAACACAAGACCACATTCATCACCACTTGGGGACCTTCTACTATCGAGTCATGCCCTTTAGCCTTAAAAACACCAAGTGCCACATGTCAAGATGCTATGACTTATATCTTCCATGACATCATGCATCACATATTAGAAGATTATGTGGATGATCTCTTGGCCAAATCTAAACATCGATCCGAGCACCTCGTTGTCCTCAAAACTATATTTGACTTCCTCATTAAGTATGGCATCCACCTTCACCAAAGAAGTGTGCCTTGACGGTTCTCTTAGGAAAGCTCCTAGGAATTATTATTTCCCTCCATGGTATAGAAGTTTACCCCGATAAAGTTAAGACCATTCTCAAAATTCCTCCACCTGCTAACCTTCGCCAACTCTATAGCCTCGCAAGATAAATTTTAGTCCATTCGCCATTTCTTTTCACAATTATCGATCGATGTCGACCATTTCATCATCTACTTAGGAAGGATGTCTCCTTTAAATGGGATGATGACTATCACAAAGATTTTTAGGCCCTACAAAAAGACCTTATACAACCACCCGTACTCATTCCACCTAAAGACGATCAACCTTTTTACCTATACATATCTCGATACTTATCATTCCTTGGGAGCCATGCTCGCTCATCGCAACGAACAACACAGGATCGGGGGTTTATTACATAAGCCATACTCTTTTGGACTATGAAACCCAATACAACCAGCACAAAAAAATTTTCTTAGCATTAGTTTTCGTTGCCACAAAAATCTGCCATTACCTAATCAACCACAAAACCTATGTCGTGACTAACACCGATCCCTTACACTTCATGTACATCAAACCTTATCAAAATCAGCAAGCTGCATGATTGCTTATATTTTTAGCTGATCTTGACCTCGAATTAATTCATCAAAAGTCCATCAAGGACCAAGCTATCACCGACCAATTGGCCGACACACCTTATTCCGGGGATCAACCCTCTAATTTTTACTTTCTAGATGAGTCGATTGCTACCCTTTCCCTGGACAAACCCCCTTACCAAATGACACTTTTCTTCGAAGGTTCCAAGTGTCAGCGTGGGGGCAGGGCTGGTATTATCATCATTCCTCTAGATGGTGAACCCATGCCTTTGTCTTTCAAACTAGATTTTGAATGCACCAACAATATTGCAGTACAAAGCACTCGTACTAGGTCTCAAAGCCGTATATTCTTTAGATGTCAAATCAATCGACATTTCTAGTGATTCACAATTGGTCATAAACCAAGTCGATGGTATGTACCAATGTCGTAATGAGATTCTTCAAAAGTATAAATAACATGTCAACATACTTTTGACCACCTTTGATCGTTACACCCTTCAAACTAGCCCATGTTCAAACAACAAATTTAGAGATACCATGGCCTACTTAGCTTCCCAAATACCCATTTCCCTTGCCAATTCCAAAATCTTTGTCATCGTAAAACACCTCCATTCACCTTCTTATTTACCTCATGAAGTTTACTCGATCAAAACCGACACCCTGCACTGGGTGATGTTTCGTATAAATAATAATCCGACTACCTTTCTCTCTCCATCTTACCTGCTGATCTCACCCGTAACGGACAATGTGCCTTCCTTAAAAAGGCCTCTCGTTTCATTATTTTGTGGGAATCCTCTATAAGCACAACTTTTATGGTATTCTCTTATGATGCCTCACAAGTTCTGAAATTCCTTATACCATTAAGGAGGTTCATGATGGCATATGTGGAGGTCACTTTAGTGGCCTTGCCATTGCTAAGCATATTCTTCACCTAGGCTATTACTAGCTGACCCTTAACCATGATTGTTGCGACTATGTCAAATGTTGTGTGAAATTTCAACAACATTCCAACCTTCATCATACACCCAATCATGCCTTACAGGTCGCTCGTGACCTTTGGCCCTTCTCTTAATGGGGTTTGGATCTTGTCGGAGAAATCAATCACCATTCTTCCCAATGCCATCAATGGATCATAACTTCTACCGAATATTACACAATGGGTGGAAGCCATACCACTCATCTCCTAAAAAGTTGAGAAAATATGTGAGTTTATTAACCATCACATCATTTTCCACTTTGGTGTCCTCATTGCCTCATCATTGACAATGGAAAACAATTCAAAAAAAAACATTGCAAAAACTTTGCGATGCCTTCGACATTCAGCTTACTTTCTCATCACCTTATTACCCGCAAACCAACGGCCAAGCCGAATCCACTAAGAAAACCCTCAACAAAATTCTCATGAAAGTAGTTGACAATACTGGCAAGGATTGGCATACGCACATTCCTTTTACCTTATGGGCATACTACACTAGTATTCGCACTTCCACCGTGGCTACACCATTTTATCCGGCTCCATGCGATGAGGTTGTTTCGCCTCTCGAAGTCCAGTTCCCCTCAATCCACATTTCTCTCCATGACATGCTCACTGATGATGAATTTTGTCAGGACATCTTAGCCAAACTAGAGTCATTAGACAAACGTCATCTTAACGCTCTGGATCACAATGAAATTTACCAACAATGTATCAAACGTGCTTATGACAAACATGTTCATGAACAAAGCTTCCAAGTCGGTGACCTTGTGTTGAAAGAAAATCAACACGTAACTAAAGCATAATAAAGTAAACGGGCAAATTTTCTCCTAATTGGCTTGGACCATACATTGTAACTCATACCTATGGATCAAGTTCTTATTGTTTATCTTTACTTGATGGTAAACCAGAACTTGATCCCCTTAATGCATTGCATCTTCAGCCATTCTATTGTTGACTAGTCATCCTAACTCACCCTTTGTCTCTTTCCAGGCTCTTCCCTTGAGCACTACCCACTCCATACACCTCCCCAAAGATTAAACAAGAATCATGTGAGTACCTGTCACTTGTTATCTCTTCTTAAATATGTGTACCATGGTGCTGCACATAGCATGATTCTCATGGATACTTTTCATCTCCCTTTAGATGAGATTCCATGGTCGTTCCACCTCGCCTTTTGAACAAGAGTCCTATCCTCCACCTTGGTCTTGTCCATGACTTCAAAGACCTCACATGGGACCAAACTCCTGAGTCAAACTTCTAATAAAAGATGACTCTCTCAAAAGGACATCCTCCTCTCAACAAAATTGCTGCTATAAATAGACTACTCACTCAAACAACTATGTGACGCTTTTAAAAAAAAAAAAGAGAGAGAGAAACCAAAGCTTCCCGCATCGATAAAATTCACGAATACCTCAAGGAGTACCATATTATTTATCCCATATAGACTTCCCGCATCGATCAGTCTATCAAAATTCAAAAAGCTTTTTAGTCATGGACTTGCCCATTGTGACCTAGGACCCCTTGCCCAAAAGCCTTGTCACTCAAAACATATAAAATTAACTACCTTTCACCCTCCTTACAACTTCCACTCTCATTGTCTCAATTTCCTTAAGGGACATCTTGGAATTTAGACATTCGGTGATCCTGTGACTACCTTCATTATATAACAATTAATCATGCAATTCCTTTCAGGTCTTATGTTCATCACCCCCTCCAAGGTATGATCTACTTGGTATGATCCTACCCAATCAAGTGGATTTATTGTCGCCCTCTTATCTTTTAACCATCTTTGTTTACGTTTTTATTACCTTATACATGACTTGGTCCTCAACGCTTACCTTTCGGGTAGTCCTCCCTTTCACCATAATTTCCTTCCCTACATCATTTTACCTATAATCTACCTACACCTATTAAACCTAAACCCACAACATGCCCAAAAACCTACCAACTCATTTTCATATTCTTCCCTAGCTCATGGGAGAACTACATCGACCTGAGGTCCCTTTTTCACTAGGACTATGTAGGCAACACTCGAGGGCATGGGGCCCTTGGAGGTTAGCTCGGCCATTCTCTACCCTAAAACAATTCATCAACCATGCCTAACTCACCATTTACATCACATTTCACTTAGTTCCCCTTTTCTAACAAAATTGGAAACTAAGCCACATACATAACAAGTTGCTTCCCATAACATACATTTATTACACCTACCATCTCTCTATCATCACTATGCATAGATTATACAACATTTCATATATGACCCATATTATTGTTCATTGCCTAAAAATATTGAATCACAACTTCACTTACTTTCAACTCAACCATGCCTAACCAAACCTAACTCAACCATGCCTAACCAAACCTAACTCAACCATGCCTACTAACCTGACTCAACCATGCTTATAAACTAACTCAACCATGCCTACCAACCCGACTCGATCCACGCCTAAACCAACCTAACTTGATCCATGCCTATAACCCGACTCGATTCATCCCTAAACCGACCTAACTCAACCATGCCTATAACTTGACTCGATCCATGCCTAAACCAACCAAACTCCATCATGTCTAACTCACCTAATTTCAATCCATATTAAAGTAAAAATCCATATCTCATCTAACACAAGCCATAAACCAATGTCTCATAAACACATCAAAAAATCACAGAATACCATGTCTCTCATCATATAAATCAATAAATGTGTATCTCAATATACATGTCTATCTCATCATGTCTATCATCTCAAAATGTCGTTACACAAAGTGCCGGTCTCATATATAAAAAAGAATGAATCAATACAAAATCTCTTCAGCACGCAGGCAGTATATGCTCAAAATATACAAAATCACTCATACATCCTCACTATCTTCGGCACGCAGGCCAACATATATATAAAAATCACTAGTATACATCAAAAATCAGGTGACCGCATATCAGACATCTCACCGGATGTCCTCCATCTCTATGTCACCTGCACCCTCAGCCTCCTATGTCCCTGCTGGCACCTCATATAGTGTTGGTTGTTGTGCAATGGTGGCCTCTCCCTGATTAGGCCTTGGAGCTTGTTGACCTCTTGTGCTCTCCATATTATGCGTGTGGGATCTCGTCCTCTCACTAGATGGTTGTTATGCCTCGTACTCTTTGTAAGATAGGAAGTTTATCCCACTCACCTTGAGCTAATCCCGATAGTATCTCGCCTCACCTAGGGCATCCCATAACCTGGATATAGGCATGGTCTGTGGTGGTCCCATAGGTCTCAGCCCTATACCTACAATGTAACAACTGCCACCCCGTGTCAACTCGTGAACTAGGACCATTTCCCTGTGCTCGTGGGGTGCCCCTACCCTTGTGCCTGTATCTAGGCATGTAAGGCCCTAATCTGTGCTTGTGTTGTGGCTAAATGGCCCTAAAAACATACCACTTGAGCCAGTTGGGATGTCACCTAACCATCTCTATTTCCATCTCCTCCATCCTCTCCCTCTCGCCATCTAGGCTCGCATACTAGCCACCTACCTATACTCGTAGCTCAGCTCCGTATGCCCGTGGTGGTGCTCCCCTACCCCGTGCTTGTATACGGGCCTATAAGGCCCCAATCTATGCTTGGGATGTGGTTAATTGGCTCTCTAAACCTGCTACCTACCCCTGTAGGGCATCTCTCTGCACTGTGATGGTAGCTAAGTTTTTATGCACTTGTCTAGGTGGTATGGCTCAGAATCGAGCTTCCCACCACCGCCTTCGTACCTATTGATACATCTCACGTCATCTATCCACTGATCCACTAGCTCCTCCTCCTCCCCTGTAGGTACTATAGGTTGTGGTAGAGGTAGAGGCCTCTCCACGTCATCTCTCTGATACTGTGGGAAGGACAGAGGAATATCCTGTACAAGCCCGAACTTCCATCGACACGTCTACCAGGATCATCTCATCCTCCTTGGCATGGAGACCCCCAGTATCCTCTCTCTAGCTGCATCTTAGCTAGATCTCATGCATGTGCCTATATGGGTAATCCCACATATGGCCTCTAGATAATGTCCACTCTGACAACCCCTCCAACAACTACAAAAATGGGCCACATCATATGTCGGCCTCATCTCGATCTCTCGTTCTACTACAACCGGCATCCATCTCCTGTATCCCACCCACACAAATCTCACTGGGAATGCATCTACTCGGGGCATCCCTATAGGTCGAACACAGACTATGTGCTCATAGGCCCAATAGTGTAGTATAAATGTACAACATAGGATAAAATTGCGCAACTACCCATATGCCCTGACTCTCGGTATAGCTGCACTAATAATGTTGGTGCCTAGGCAAACCGGGTTTCTCTACCATCATATCATGGAGCACCCCATTAGTGATTGGGGAAAGCATCCACCCTCTGCATCGGGTAGTGCATAGCAGCACACTACCTCCATCAATAGAACCACTAGCCTCATCTCATCTGGATGGGCTAGGTACATCTCGCCATAGCTCAAACTGGTGCTATGAAATCTCAGATCTTCCACCCTTGCCAAAAACTATCCCAATCAGCTCCTCTGAGGCCTTGGAGGAGATAGAGTAAACCTGGGCACCCAATATGGGTAGCCGCAAAATCTGAAACATGTCCTCTAGGGTGATAGTCATCTCACCCATCGGAATGTGGAACGTGTTGGTTGCGGAGTTGTATTTATCGATGATCGCAACCATCAAGCTGGGATACCGAAAACATGTTGGTAGTGTCAAATCCCACTTAAGCCCACTACCTCCACGTGTTGCAACTCCAAAGGGGTCACTAAGCGACACAACGTCACTAGCAGAGGTGGAACCCTATCCCGCATGTGTAACTGTGCTCTCCCCTACATCCAATCCAAGCATGACATTAATCATGACCATATTCACCAATTATCATTACCCTCCACCCTATTTTTACCCTACCTATCTCAATTACCTAACCTATATCACTTTAGCACCCTTTTTCCTAAAATCCTAATAGGTACCAATTTATTCTAGCCGACTATGGTCACCTTTAAACCGGCATCGGTCACCTATTTGGTGATGGCACCAGTTCATATTTATCGAGCATGGTTACCACTTAACCAGCATTGATCACCTGTTTGGTGACCGATCCCAATTCTACCCAATCGATGCCACCAACCTTGATCGACATCGGTCACTATATAGAAAATTCCATGACTTCCTAAACCCCCTTTTTAAAACACTCCCACTTGGCCCTTTTACCCCACCTACAATGATCTACACTACCCCAATATCGCTACGCACCCCACCTATACAATTTACTACCCCCCCCTCTTTTTACAGTTATTCCCCCATACCCACATTTTATTTTAACCACCCACAAAACCCAAAACCTCTAATCTAGCTAATCAACAATATAGAGTTAGGCACTTACCTCTTCACTTTTGCCGTCGTATCATTGGCACATCTGGTCACCGTGCCGATGGTCCTCCTGATCCCTCTCTAGCCTTTGCAATCACCGAATAACTACTCGCAACCTCCAACCAATCAACTCTCTCACCCTGATCCCATGGACCCACTACTCACCAACCCAACCCTCGTCAAATCAAAGCTTGCCCGGGTTAGTGTACCATTTCCTCTAAATAGTTTCCTCTCTTTTCTCTATCTTTTCTATCATTTCTTCACTCGCAAATAACAAATGAAAAATTAAAAAATGTGGATTTTTTGTTTTTATAACCCACCTGACCTAACCAACGTCAGTTACCCTTGACCGGCATCGGTCGCGTGCCCTACCTCACCGTCGTCGGTTTTCCTATACCGATGTTGGTTAAACATGACCGCCATCGGTCACCCTCACCTACACATTTCCCTTACTTTTCCCTTTTACCCCACCCTTTACCCTGATCCTTTACCCCACCCCACCTGTATCCAACCTATTTACCTTACCTTTCTAGACCTCCTCACTTGCCTACCCTTGTCCTCCTTTGGGGACTTCTTATTATTTTACCCCTACCTTGGCCTTACCCATGCCATGACCTAGATATTTGGACCTGGACCATCGCTAGTGACCTTTGACCTCATGTGTTCGCTATACCTTGTGGCATTGTTACCTATGTTGATTGACCTAATGACCTTACCTAGCCTATTGTTGTGACCGTTTATCCTAACCCTACCTTTGGTGTACCGGAACATACCTAAACGTTCCTGCACCTAACCTACATTGTGTTTCCTGACCATATCCTATACCTCGGATACCGGACTCACTTCCACCCTATTTGGATAAACCTATCAACCTTAGACGATATAGAGTTTGCTTTCTCTTCAACTCGATAGCGTGTTCCAATTTATACATGTGTGTGCGTTTGATTGTTGCTACCTTTGACCCTGACCCATTACCTAGATTTCCCGAGTAGACCTTTTATCCTTTTTTTCCCCGTGCCCACCTGCCTTTTCTTCACATTTTCCTTTTATCAAACCACTCACCGCTTCAGCCTGCTACCTTGTTAGTTCTTTGTTTTAGGGGATTGCCTTCACCCACACATGGGGCAACCACATCTTACTTATTGTTGCTTACCAATACAAGCTACACAAAAAAGGAGGCAAAATGTAGACACTAAAATTAGGTCACACTCCCCTTTGGTCCCTCGACGAATAAACATCCTTTATTACATTTACCTAGCCATGACCCCCTTCACCCCATTAATATTAATTTAATTACTCTAATTAAATTAATTTATTATCCTCACTATATTTATTATTTAAATATCTTATTTAAATAATATCCACACATATAGTTCACCTAGACACCTCACCAAGCCAACTCAACCTAAGACCTATTCTTAGCAAGTTTTCATAACTAACTAAGACTTACCCAAACCTTAAAAATCAATACCTAAATTCCTTCTAACCACATTCCCGCATGCTCACAAGAAGCTCCCAGTCTAATCTATGGGAAAATGACACGATATTCAAGGAAATTAAGAGGATCTCCCTAGTTTATTAAACCTAGGAAATCCTTCCTTGACCAACGCCAGCTACCCTAACCGTTGTCGGTTAAGCCGGACCGCAAATGCCGTTACCCTTTTAACCCCTAAACTACCTTATTCTAAAGGTTGGAAAACATTTTGGGAGAAGGTTGATGAGCAAGAACACATCTCAGAGAGATAATGCATCTTCAAAGAGAAAATTCCAGTGAAAACTTGCATGCAAGGAAGGAGATTGAGCATCTTCTCCTGCATAGCCATCCCAGCCATGATCTGATCCATCCAAGCAAAGAGGAGTGTACATGTAGCCCATGTAGAAGCTTTTCTTTAGTTGGTGATCACTTGCAGCCTTCAAACCCCTCATCAGCACCTCCATCCCTCACACACAGGCATTCAAGACCGGAATCCAAGTAAGTATAACATCATACTTTCTTGGTTTATTTCATTTTATCATCTATTGTTTACTTTGCCCCCTATTGACCTTCTCCAACGTTTTCACCTCCATATACCCATTAAAACCTCACCAAATCCTACTCTAGTCACCCAATACCTCATCTCAACCCACCAAAGTCCTTTGTGCAATCACAAAGGAGACCACAACTTGTTCTGTGATATTTTCAGATCTCACAGTAATCGCACCGGTTACACCTAACCGTCATCGGTCACCCTTGACCGACACCGGTCTCTGTATTTTCCCACACAGCCTAGAATAGAGACCTACCCACCAAATTTCATCTTACCCTCATTCACCTGTGATCTATCCGTGACCTCTGTCAAGCAGCAGAACCCAAAACCAATCATTTGACATTTGGATTCTGTTTTAGATTAGCCTTTTAGATTAGATCTATTTCTTATTGTGTTTTTAAGTGAGATACCTAAATCATTTCAAAGTACAATAGGATTTACTTTGTGTATAGCATTAAATTGTTTAGAAGAGTGGTGACAAAACTGCCTAGGAATTATCACACTTCCTGATATAGCATACGCTAGTGCAGTTCACCGCCCATATTGTTTAATTCATTCTTGTGGTCTTGCTTTGCATTACATGGGTAGTTCCTCCTTGCCAAAAGGAAACTCTTATGATCATTTGTGGATTCGAAGTCATATGCACGCAACAACCCATCAACCAACATTTGAACAAGTATTCCTCCACACCAAGTTACCCTATCTATTTCTCAATGCTTCAAAGAAACGATCTAAGAATCAAGTGAAACACTAACAACTAGGTTTAATTATTTTTTAATTAATAACTTCGATATTTTAAAGGTTTTCAAATATTAAGTTAATAATTAACATTATTAATTTACTTTAAGTCCAATTCATGATAAAATTCTTATCTAGGATTTTTGTTAATTCCCATTATTTAAAATTACAATTGGGTCAATATTTACTAAGTTAGTTTAATTATTACTTCTTATAACAATTAACAATATGTAAATATTTTGAAATCCACTTAATTAACCATTTTTTTATTATTAATGGTGAAAAATGGTTAAGGAGACCCTACCCCATACAAAAGGAGGAGAGAAAGATAAAACATCGGGGAACACAACGATCTAACCTCTATAAGTGGTTTTAAAGATAAAAAAAAGTAGTCACACACATCCAACAACAAATAAAAACCAACAACAATTTCAGCATAGCCACCTCCCTTTGGATCTTATTTGAGTCTTTGGGGATAGATTGTGCCTTTCTTTTTCCGATTGACAACTTTCCACCACTCATCCAAATTTGGATTTACATTTTCATTATTATGGATTCATTAGTTAAGTTACCCTTTCCAAAATTATTTAATCTAACTTTAATGGTCGAATGTGATTTATTTTCTTAACATTCTAAGGGTAAATTTTCCACTTACCCTAGCCATTAAGAGGACCCATTTAACTCAAATACCCATACCTTTTAAAATTACCCAACACCATAAAGTGCCACAAATTAAAATGTGTAGGGTTGATCCTTAACCCTTATATTAAATGGATATACTCCTTAGATCTAGGTAATTTCAAATGAACCCTAAACATCCTTATGGGGTCTTCTTATTCTTTCTTTTACCCTAACTCATTCATTTGTTCCATTTTAATTTGTAGGTTGGAGGAGTGGATGCCATGGAAGCAAGAAGTGAATCCATGGAGAAATTTCTTTAGATCTAGTTTACAAATGGGGAAATATTCCTCCTTTCTTCTCTTCATAGTTTAGGTTATTTCATTAGATCTATGAGTTTATGCACATTTGGGTGCCCATAAATGGATTTAAAGACTCAAACAAATAAATGTGTTCATTTACTAGTTCTTTGTAGTTTCATTTTGTAGTTTTAACACTTAGATTTTAATTAGATTCATTCCAAATTTTGCACAGACGCGCATTTTATTAATTCAGCAAAAGTGACATAACCGCCGCCCTAATCGGGATGGTGCTCTTGTGATCGCTACCTTTTTTGGCCGACGATCCAAAATCACCACTGGGTAGGGTGGCGGTCCTTGTCGCCACTCGCAAAGGGCGATGCTTCTATTTCCTAAAAACAAAACCTCAATTGCAAGCATTTTCTAAAATTATTTCTACTTTTCTTGGTTTCTAAGGTAACCTTAACTTTAACTAAGGTGCCTATAAGTCACTATCTCGATAGGTTGATGTCATTTCTACATTTCATGTCCTCAATTACTAAGTACATAGCTTTTCCATTGCAATAGTGTATAAGTAACAACTACAAGATTTCCTTTCCATTAAAATTTCTTTTAATCTCTAAAAGAGAGAAATGAAATCAACCAATTACTAAGTGTAATTTCTTTACTTTTCACAACAAGAGTGATAACCATTTCAACAAGGCAATCAAGTATAACTTTCATACATTTTTACAACACAAACACAACCATTTTACCAAATGAAAGCACAAGTAACTATGATACATTTCCATATTTGAAGGGAATACATTCTCATTAAATTATAACTTTCAAAGTTCTTCTTTCCCCTTTTGATACAACAAATATTGCTAGTAAAAATTACAAGAACTCTTACTTTTACAATAATACCAGGGTAAGTGCACCAAGTTGGGGGGCCAAAAGGGGTCTTAAGTGGATGTATTTTTCTAAAAATTAAAAACTTCAACCTGTTCGATTTTTTCAAAATAGTTACACTCAAAATTGGAATATGTTGTAGAAATATGAATCGTATAATTTTGAGTCTAGTTTATAAGCTACTAAATTTTATTGAAAACAGATAAGTTTAAGTGGGTCAAATAACTAAAATACCAATAGGTGCTCCTGTTTTTTTGTTTAAAAACATAATAGAGTGACTTTCATGCCCCCCACCATTTTTTGAGAAAAACTTAATATTTTTGAAAACCCTTTGGTAGAAAGATAGCTAGGAGCATCTAGTTTGTGTTAGAATTTTTTTTAGATTTTTTTAACAAGTATTGTTTTTTTTATGATTTTTTGAGTACATAAATTTTATGTTTCTAAAAATAATGGAGCTCCAACCGTGCCCCCTTAACTACCTCAAAAATTTCAAACATTAGATTTTTTTTTGAATATGTATAGAATTATGCCTAGTTTATGCTAGAATTTTTTTTTTTTTTTTTCAATTTCGATGACCCAAACAAAATATACATGATGAAAGATATACATATTTAATCTTTAAAAATAGCTATAAAAAGGCATAGTTAGAAAATAAATACTATGGAAACCTTGTATTAGTCGGAAAATTTGAAAAATTATATTTTTAGAAAGAAGAAACTCTAATCTACGTCGTGATATAATTTTTAAAAAATGGATTGATTGTTTTATTTATTTTTATCATAGAGAAAGTGGAAATATTATATTTTCCTGCAAAACACATTATTTTTGTGTTTTGCAGGTCCATGCCTCAAGGTTGGGGATCTAGACCAGATCCCAAACCTTGAGGCATGTGCTAGAAAAGGTAAAAAGAATAAGGCGTACATGTTATAATGCATACGCATTATGTTTTGGTAAATATGAAACCTAAGAAATTAAAATGCGATCACGTTATAATAGAATGCGTATGCATTCTACTTTTTCAAGTTTTGTCAACTTTTGGGCCCCCAACTTCATGCACTTACCCATCAATTTCATCAAGGAAACAATGCACTATCTTTTTTTTCTCAATGAGCATAATTTAAGTTTTTCTTTAATACAAGAGCTCTTCTTTCCAAAGATGAAAGAACGATTTATAATTTTACAAATTTCATTTTTTTCAACATTGAAACAACATTACAAAGGTGATCCTTTTGGCTCCAACATAGCATGACTCCTCCAATCTACAAATTAAAACACAAAAAAAGGGAGTAGGCAACGCTCTCCACCTAGCCTATAATTCAATGAGACGAAAAATCCATCCTCTTCAATGGCCACCGATCCCCAACAATGAAGAAATGAAGGCTATCAAGTAACCATGGAAACATTTAAAAGGCTTCTATAATAACCATTGATACAAAAATTTCCACACACAAGCACAATACAAAATTTATAACAATCATACAATTTTTCGCAAGCACAAAGGCACAAATTCAAGCCAAAGGAGAGAAGAAACATGGATAATCACTTACGCCTCCCATGGGGATTAGGTGTCCACCTTAAAAATCCTCCTAAACATCATTCACACAACCATAAACAAAATATTATCCCTCCCTCAATTTCTCCTAAGTCTCCTCGCCTCAACTCATATCCCTCCCTCAATAAACATATTAAGATAAATAATAAATCCTTCTTATCATCAAAAGGTTGGAAATCCAACACCAAAACTCCCTACGAAGCATAATATAAAATCTTATCCCTCCCTCAATATTTTTCCCATTTTCTTTCTCCTACACAACCTTAAGGCCATTCTAATCCCAAAATCAAAATACACAACATTCATTCATTTACAACCATTTGCACAACAAAAAGAAATAAAAATGCATGGATGAAGTCCCTACCTTACCATTGCAAGAACACTCCAAGCCATAAACAAAATCTCCAAAAAAATTCCAAGGACAAAAAAAGATTCAACAATCTTCCAAGCTCCCAAAAAGCACTCCAAAAACAAGCTCCTTGAAAATACAAAAGTGAAAATGAAAACATCTAACCCAAAAACCATGAAATAAACTTGTATAAATAGAAAAGGGAAAAGGTAAAGTGGCTACATTTAGGATGCCACATCAATTCTCCTAAACTCCACATCACAAGGTAAAACCCAAAACCCAAAGCTCAATAAATTGGTGGTTGAGGAAATGAAAAGCCTCTTACACACACAAAGTCAAACCCACACCTCTAAAGGAAAAAATTAAAAACTCATGTAAGAAAGTGTAATAAATATCACCTTTTAATGTAAAAATCACATAATGGGGTCTATTTTTTACCCCTTAACCCATAGGCATAGTTGGTAGGTGAAATTAAGAGGTGTGGGACAAGATTAACTTGTCCCAAAAGCCTCCAAAAATGGATCTTAAGCCCAAATCCGAATTTGACATGCAAGGTTGAGTACAAAACACTTAAACCAATGAAAATCCTTTCAACTCCATAATAAAATAAAGGACAACCTACCAAATTTTAATACCCCTTTGGTCACATCCAATTACAATAACTAATAAGATTAATCAATCTTAAATGGAGAACATTAAATAACAATAATAAAGTAGGACATATTACAGTAATAAATTACATACCCACAAAATAATTAAAATGAAATGGGAAAAAAACATATCTAACCAACATCACATTTGATGCTACCCTCGATGGGGACCTCTTAGCAATTATCAACAAAAACAACATACAAAAACATAAGTTAGTAAAGTGAGCAGTTGTTAATAGCTGAAATTTTGTCACTTTTGATCTCCTATCCCCTTTGTTTGTTGTGTTACATTTTCCTTAAAAATAACAAAAACACCTTTCGGCCTCATGGCCATATCAATAACATTTAAATAATAAATGCACATATAGATATCAATTCACATCATCAAATAACATAACTAGATCATCTCTAAAATCAAGAAATTTAATCAATTGTTTATAATTCCAAAATATTTCAATTCTATCATTTCATCATTAATAATTTGATCACAAGACTAGTTGAATCGTCTAATAACAATCTATATGTCAAAATCCAATGTGTCAAGTATATGTATATAAAGTAGTAACTCTAAATCATCATCAATACTGAAATATCAATCCATGCATATAATCCATCAACTAAATCACAACATGTCAAAAGTCTAACATCCATACTGTCTATCAAATAGGTCAATCAAAATATGCTAATGTTCATATCTCTAGTCAATAGTAATCAAAATATAGTGCAATAACTGTCAAAAAGAAGTGGGCATTACACCCATGAAGGATAAAAAGATAATTTTTCATGCTATATTTGGAGTTTTAGAAATCATTGAGGATCATTATCAATGTCACATGATAGGTTCATGTTTGAGCCTATTCTAGATAACATATCAGGTGACCAAGCTTTCTCGATGTTCAAGTGAGTCTATTTTGATCCCATCTTGAGATTTCAAGTTTTCAACACAATCAATCTATATAATAAAATAAGGTTGGGTGTTTCCACACTCACACTTTTGCACCTTTTTATCTACATAATGGTGCCCATAATCAATTTTTTGTGGACAATGCCACACTAAGAGAGGAGTAGTATATTGTAGAATGTGTAAGAAAGATTAAATCAATTAGTTAACCAAGCACGTTTAAATGTGGAATACTTATATGCACTTGAATGAAACTTCTATTCAATATGATAAATAAATAAATTACACATGTGTATAATGAACTGATAAGGCTAAGAGTACAATATCTTGTGATCATAAGGGGAATGTGTTCTTGTTGATTTTTCTAGGCTACTTTGAAAGTATCTAGAACTACAAAGTATTTAATGTTAGATACTTAAGGAATGGTAACCATTTCCTTTCTAGTATACATAAGTTCCTTATCGATCAAGATTGATACATGATCCCTAGAGTGTGGTAACAATACATACATATAAATACATATATACGTACGTATGTACATACATATACTATAAGATAACAATTATGATTGATATCGACTACAAGAATATTCACCTTCCTAGCTAAGTAACAATTACTTTTGACATGTGTTATGCTAACAATATGCTTTGAAATGGGAGGATCATGGAGTGCTCCACTTGCATATTTCATGACAATAAAATACTATTAAGAAAATGATAAGTGTAGAATTCTTATGAATGTATGTGGCAAATATTGTCATATGTAAAAGCAAGGCATATGTGTTCTAACATGACACAACACTATGAGGTTCTAAAAACATTATAAGAGGTTGTAAGTGAATTGGGATGTGTAAAAAATTACATAGGGCGAGAATACTATGTGTAAAATTATAGAATATATGAATATTATGAAGGGATATGGTGTAAGTCTGCATGAGCTATCAATACTCTGAGATGAAATATGTAATATTTCAAGAGCAACAAGTGTTTCTTTATGCTAGCATGGGATTGTTAAAGATATTAGGGTTGTGAATCATGTGTGGGACTACACATGGAAATCTACTAAGTATTGATACAATTTTTCAAGGGTGAATAGTGTTGGGAAAGTTGCGAGGCAAGTATATTTTCACTATATGGCTATATGCGTAGGTTTGGTCAGTTTATTAATACTTAGTGATTAACATTTACTCCCACACACCAAAATCCCAAATAGTATAACTTTCACACTCTTCCAAATAGTTTTGTGGTCTTTTGATGAGATGTGAATGTCTCTTGGTAGCTTCTCTAAATTTCCACATTCTGTACATACTCATTTGATACAATCAACCTTAAATTCAAGTTCATTGTCTACTTTATTACAAATAGTATTGCTGACAACATGACTTGCACATGGAGGGAATCCATCATTTGTTGTCATCTAATATATAATCTCTAAAATTTCTAAATGTGGCTGTATATAACTCAAACTATATATGGGTACCACAACAACATATGTCATAGATTATATGTTTCCTTACATATATCAATTTTAAATTCTCAAATTCTCATTGTGTAATTTTGATTTTAGGATTGTAATCTTTAATGATTCTATACAACTCACTTTGGTTTTTTTTCTAGAACAATTCTTTCCTCAAACTAGGAAAAACCATAATTTGTAATACATCCTTTGCATTGGAAGAGACACATGGTTTTTCCAATACTCAATAACAATATCTTTTACACCATTATAAATTTTATTTCTTTGAGGTTCCGTACATATCAATACCTGATTTTCCATTATTTCATCCAATTTTACCCTACACTTCACATACCATAAGATAGTTCTTCTACCTTTACCAAGAGCATTTGCAATTGTTGTGACCTATCACTTTTTTACTATTTCTGGAGCCACTAAAGTTTTTATGATAGATCTATGTGCTAAAAAAATATTTTCTATGAGAGAAGCTACCAATAATTTCAAGTGCATTATGTAATTTATGTACCTTGATTTATTTCAAGTTATTCATAGCTTTTGAATCAAATCCTAAAAACTCAAAAATAGGGACCATGTCTTTACGTTGAAAAATTCTTTCTACCAATTGAGATATGGTAATCAAATATTTATTTTGAAATTAATCATTGTGTATCTTTGTTGAATGGGACTTTATATTGTTTACAAAATCTACCTTTATCTCTTCAACAATAAAATATAAATCATCTTCATCCATATCCTCATTATTATTCATGTTTGGTAATCCTCCATTTAGAAAAATTTCTTCTTCCTCTCCTTAAGAACAATCAACATCTTAAGAATTTTTATTTGTTCATTGTTTCCTTTTATTTCTTCATCTATTATTTCTTGAGATTGGAAATCTTCTTGTTCTTTAATTTCTTGGCAAGTTTGAATAGCTTCAAGAGCTTGTTGAGTTTGAAGAGCTTCATTAACTTGAAGAGAAATTTGTTCCCTTTTTAACTTGTTATCTTTGTTTCTCTTTTCATTATATTTCTTCTCCTTTTTAGGGTCTAAATTTTGATCAACCTTCCTCACTCTTATACATTTCTAACCCATTACATGCCATAATGCCTATCAAATTACAACAATTTGATTTAATTATTTAATTTTAGAAATTGAAGTAAAAAGAGAAAATTGATTTCATATTTGAACTAAATTGAAATTACATAGTTGAAGTAAATAAAATATTTTAATATTTACTTAATTGAAATTACAAAAATGAAGTAAATAAAATAGTTTAATTTCATACTTAAAAAACTAAAGGAAATAAATGAAAAAAAAATTAACTAAACAAAACAACTTGATTGATTATGACATTGCAGTAAAATAAATCATTTGATTTCATATTTAAATTTAAAGAAAACAAATGAACTAAATTTAAAATGAAATGAAACACTCAAGATTGATTACAAAATTGAAGTAAAAATAATAATTTTATTTCATACATAAACTAAATAAAACAAATGAAAATAAATTTAACTAAACAAAATAACCCAACTGATTACAAAATTCACAATGTCTATTTTAATATCAATGTATCCTCTAAAAGAAAATATCTATTTTACATTTTTCTTTCCACCATTTAATTTCTTAATACCACATTTATTTTTACTTTGTTTGGGCATTCCTTCTTAGACCTAGGATGTGGAACATTAATCCCATTTAGAATTAATTTTTGTTGAGGTTCATAGTGATGTAATAACCACCCAAAGGGGATTCCTCCTTATAATGCAAACTTTTTTGCTAATGCATGTATGTTATATAGGCTTCAAAGGAAGACATGAAATTAATCCTAATTATTTTAGAGCCCCTACTAGAAAAAGGATTCAAGGTATATAATACTCTAGACATATAGATTCAATTTGGAACTATGTGACTAAGTGTTAACCTGTGGAATGATTTGTGTGTTTGGGTAAATCACATATTAAAACCTTGATTTTTGGATCTATATTATCCTGATATGAATTAAGTTCAACCTATCAATACTTATAATGGTTATAAATTATTTGGATCTCATAAAAACTCAAAAATGAGGGAATGGAATGGTAGAAAAGAAACTAGATTCTCTCTTTCAATTTATAAGAATAAAAAGCACCTTGATCTCAATCAAACCACACAAAAACATTATTTCTGAGGCCATTGTTCAATTAAAATTATAAATTAATTGAACAACCATCTTATTAATTAATGGTTGTTCTTAAATTGATAAAATGTGCTCTTGCCGAGTGTCCCCAAAGTTTTATCAGTATGGTAGATTCCAAATTTTAACACTTGTCTAGTTTAGTATGGAAGTTTTTTATGTTAGTTGATTTAGTATGTTTATCATATGCTGATCCCAGGGACAACATTTCATATACTTGATAGGGAATTGTTTTTGAAAAATGTTGAAAAACACAGTGTGTTTTTCAACAACAAAATTTTCAAGTATTTATTCTTTCTTATCATACATGATTGTGTCTCAATAAGATGAACTCATCTATGGAAGTAAATATTATTTAGTAGTAATGCCATATAGTTAAATTATTGATGTAATTTACAACACATACATTTGAAATGTTGTACACTATAAGCTTCTTATATTTTATAATATCTTCTTATATTAAACATGCTTATATTAGGTATGGGTATATGCGTAGGTTTGGTCAGTTTATTAATATTTAGAGTATAACATTTACCCCCGTATACAAAAATGTCCAAATTCGCATGAAGATTCTTTTTCTACAAACTAGAGAATGACACAAATATATTATTATTGACCAGTTTGGATTTTCATGAAACTATTAAACTATTTGTAAAAACCTTTTCTGATATGATTTTATTATTAATATATAAGCTATAGAAATGATCTATACTTCTGTTTTGTTTATACAAATCAATTTAAAATATTGAATATAAGTATTTATGTTTTATGATACTATTACTTGTTCATTTAGTTAATTTTAAATATAAATCTCACCTCATATGTTATGGATGATTGAGTTGTTTTTATAGCTGAACATA
This sequence comes from Taxus wallichiana var. yunnanensis, assembly GCA_018340775.1. NCBI lineage: Eukaryota > Viridiplantae > Streptophyta > Pinopsida > Cupressales > Taxaceae > Taxus > Taxus wallichiana. Next base: position 631,787,795 of record CM031236.1, on the reverse strand, counting down.
TTCCTAATTTTTAAATATTTTATTTTAAGTTGTTTCATTATTATTTGTATTATGGCATAATAAATGGCTTTGAAATGTAAATATTCATTTTTGATGTTATCTAAATGCATTGGTATTTATTCTTAAAAAATTACATATGAGAGTAAATGCATTGCTATTTATTTTTTTATGTTATCTATTTATTGTGATTATTCCAATTTTATTATTCATGTACTATTTTGGTTTGATTTAGTAATTTATCTTTGAATAGACATAGTTGCGACTAGTTTTAATTTTTTCATAATATAATTAATTTTAAACATTTGGTAATTTCTTAATATGATTGAGAGATCTTAGTTGTGTTAAATGGAATAACATTAGAGTAAGTTTGATTTTTCCATACTCATTATATTTGTAGATAATGCTAATGTGCATATACCATTTGTATATAGAAAATTGTTTATTAGTTATATTTATTTATGATGTAATTTTAAATATAAAAATTATATGATATCATACTCTCACTTGTAAATTTGGCATGTGGGGATAAGTGCCCTTGTAGAGATAGGAATCAGTGCATGCTAAAGGGGCTTTCCCTTTAGGATGTAACATTGATATGGAAAAATATCATTGCTTATTGAAGGGGCTTGCCTTAGAATTCCACATCAATAGTTGGGTGGTAGGTTGTCTTTGCACGAGAGGTTTTTAAATCTACTCACCGAAGCTACCCTTCACTCAAAAACACCCTCCCATAATATCACAACCATCCCTTTTCAATGGATGGTTGTGATATTATGGGAGGGTGCATTTTGAGTGAAGGATAGCCGTTGGCATTTATTCATACTTGAATTTTTCATGGATATTAGCTTTCTGAAATTGTGATTATTTTATCATATTGGATGATGTATATTAGATTTTTCATGTATCATACTAACATTAATTGTATATTTCTGTTTACATGTGTGTTTTTGTATTTAGTTTCTCTTTTGCGTGGTGAAAATGAATACACGAAGCTCTATTCCTCTAAATCCCATATGGATAACATTGAAAACTACCAAATTCCAAAGGGAGGAATCCTTCAAGAGGTCCACATTTGTGGTCTACATAGACCATCATCAATAGAATAAACCGCGAAACCAGAAATTGTAGCCATGGTTAAGGCTCGACTCAATTTTCCTGAAAATTATGTTATTTATTTGTCTAAGTTTTGTACTATAGGGTCCCATTATCGAGGATATGGTATAGTTTATGACACGATGGGGGATTCCAAAAAGTACGAGACTCCACATAAGCCAAGGAATATGGGAATTTCTATCATAAAATGGGCAACAAATAAAAAAAAGTGCAAATAAGATTACACATGGAAGTAGCTCCAAGTTTTCTACTAAAAAAAAATTAAAAGACTTACTACTTTTATTTGTTTTGTAATAAAAACTTATGACATGTTTGAAAAAAACCTATATAAATATTTAATTTTTGATAAATGTTGATTCACACAAGCTTAAATATATTTCATTTTAAATTCGAATATACTCTTGATTCACACAAGCTTAAATATATTTCTTATTGTTGTTCGAATATACTCTTGATTCACACGATCTTAAATATTAAATATGTTTTGTAATGGATTCAATGTGTTTCTATGGATTCTATTTTTAAAATTACTAATTTTATTTAATTTATAACAAGTTTAGATTTTTAAAATTCATTTATGTTAAAATTGTATTTAGGTAACAAATGCATAATGGTAATGATTTTCTAAAATAATCACAACCCCTCAAATGAAATGTCTTCATGGTTATTTCAATACAATCGGTGAAGTCTAGTTAAAAAATAAAAAAATTAACAAGGTCTTAAAATATTTAAATATTCATGTCAAATTAACTAAGTCTAATGTTCTTGTATAAAATGTAGGGAATGAGAAAGAAAGCATGGATGAGCGGAAAAAGGTTTTCAATTTCCTACGAGAGGATCAGTGTAAAAATATTGGGCAAAGTGGGTAGTTAGTAAGAGAGTGTGTGTCCCGCCACTCCGTCCCCTGAATAAAACCTAGAAATAGGAAAAACCATCCCTGTTTGTTCCAGGAGGACATGATTTTATGATCTAGAAACAAATATGGTATCTCTCTCTTTGGTCAGTTTGCTGACATTAGGCCAAATGTGGATCTTGTCAGGGCATGGGCCAAGAGAAAATGGTATCCCATAGGTGGTATCTCTTTTTTGGCTATTACTAATCAATCTTTCTTGTTCTAGTTTTATAGGGAGGAAGAGTATCTCTTCACCATTAATGGGGGTCCTTGGTTCTATGGGAAAACCATGTTATACCTAACTAAATGGTGACCTGGGTTAGACATGAAATTTTTTTCTCCCAATTCTTTTAGAGTGTGGGTGAATCTCCCAGATTTGGCCCTTGAATTTTAGGAAGTTGAGGTTTTTAAAGGGATTTCCACGGCCATAGTGAGCTATTGGTCATTAATTCAACCATTCTAGCAAGGAGAAGGATGACCTTTTATAGAATGTGTGTGAATGTACAACCAGGGAAAAATATACCCTCTCTCATTCGTCTCAACTCTAGCCATGGGTTGGTTGAACATGAGGTTACGTATGAGTGCTCCCCTATGGAGATTATAGATCAGCTCTAGAATGATGGCTCCAGCACTCTTTGTTTATCTTTGAGTGTGATGTTGAATGTTTGAAACAAGATCCCCTCTTTTTTCCCAAATGGTGGAGAGATACAAACTAGTAAGCCGACATTTGTAAGAGTGGTAGAGGTGGTTGGCGGGTCGGCTCCTTTATCTAGTTTCCCATGTCCCCATCTAATAAGACAAAAAAACTAGTATGGAGGTGGTGAATAGGGATAGGCTATCAACTATGGTGGGGTTAGATGTTTGCTTGTTGAAGAATGTGGATTTTAGTTTCCCAAAAGTCTCTAGCTTGGCCATTAATATGACTTTACACTACAAACTTCCTACTAAGGAGGACAGTGTGATTAAAGGCGAGGACTTGGTTGGCAAAGTGGACGTGGAAGACTAAGGACCAGAATGCTTCCTTCTATGGATCCAATCACGAGGTAAAAATAGATGTCTTTGTCCCTACCTATGTGTCTTCATCTAGGGATTCCTTTGAGGAAGATTGGTTGAAATTTTATGAGGTAAAAATGGTTAACCCGATTAAAAGCATCACCAATGGAAATATCGAAATAGTTCTTGATATCAAAAAAATCCCAAAGAAGGTTGTTTCTGGGGTTTTAGATCCCAATAAACTATTTGTTGTTAAATTTTGGCAAGGATCTCACTATAATAGTTATCTTCTTGAAACTTTCAGTTTCATAAACAATGTCAAGATCATTATGCATGCTTTAGAGGATGAGGGATGGAGTCTAGTTCATTAATAAAATTGAAACAATCCTCTCCTCTTCCTGTTGTTAGGAGATAGATTTCTCCTCCTTTGTAGTGCCTTTGTACCTAGTAGGAGTTGGCCTTTGGTAGTTTGGGTTGTCCCCTTGGTGTTGGTCAAGTTTTTTTTTTACGGCTCGTCTTGCGTTTTCCTTTATTCCTTGGCATTCTCCTATTTGGGGTTCTTCTTCTATTCATTTTTCTTCTTCTTTGGTCCTGATGTGCCCCATTTTCTACTATTTCTATCTTATGCCTTGTTGCTTATCTTTCGGTTGTATAGGGTTCCCGATCCCTTCAAAATAAATTTTTCCATATCTAATAAAAAACTAAGTATGGGTAACGATCATTTGTATTTAAGGTATTCATAAGCCCCCCTTTGATTATTTATTTACTTTTTAAATTATTTTGTGTTGTTCTAAGACTTTTGCTAGGATAGTGCACTTGACAAGGAACGTAAGTCCAAAAGGTTATGGTAAACTACATGGTTATGAGAAAAGAGTCCCCATTCCCTTCCAAATTTATCCATGTGACCCTTGGTCTACCTTCTTCACATTTTTGATAGTTATATATCAGTTTGTTTGTTTGTGTGTCAATAGTGTTCTAATATGAGTTCAACTCATCTATAGATGCACATGTACCCTACTTAATCTACATAATATAGAAATTCATTATTGTTTGAATAGGAGTTAATTCTAGAGAATTCAAGTATTCATTGAAGCATGTAATTTTCATACTACATATACATTACAATGGTTTTTTAGTGAATAAACTATAACAATTATTGGAATGTCATTCACAATACTATATGCTATTGATGGACTTGTTAAATATCAAGAAATATTAGTCTATCTGATAAAATGAAAACCCAAAAACATTTTATTATTTCCTTATGGTTTAAACTTCAGCATCTAATTTAGGGAAAGAAAAATAAGTACATTTTCTCATTGATTGTAATGAAGTTTTAAAAACTTGAGGAGTTTTAAGACCCCTTGTGTTGACAAATCTACTCGTAAAAATATATTTTGAATTAAAGTGCACTATTTTACTGGGAATGCCAAGTTTGTGGTTTAGGTATGCTTGAAATGTCGAGTGTTTATTATACACTTTTTGGTTCTCATAAATGTAGGTTTTCTAGCTTTCCTATGTCTAACAAAAATCAAATTTACTACAAGATTTGGATGATCATACTCTTATCACTTCCAAAGAACATGATACATCTCAACTTTGTCTTGGATGATCATCTTCTTGTCACTCCTACGAACATGATAAATCTAAACCCTATGTACTAGATATTTCTTTATTGATTTGGTTTTGAAAACTAATCAAATGTTATTTACTGTTCTACATCCATTTTATCCCTAATCAAATGTTTATAGATATTTATATTGCAATTAGATTGAAATATATCTATTCATAATACACTAATCAATTTATTAAGTGATTTATTCAAATTTAATATTTACCCATAACATTTATAAACTCATAATTATAGGAAAACATTTTTTTAAAAATTATTAGAAAATGTGCTTGTATTAATTATATGTTAGAAATATAATGTTATTTATACAAAAAATGAGTGGAATGGAATCAAACCCCTGAATGTGATTCCAATATATTCCAAAATATATTCCTCCTTTAGTTTAATATATAGAATATGAAGTTTTAGTATTGTAAGGAATATATTGTTTTAATACAATGTTTCCCAAAAATAAGTCATCACAAACACATGACGTTAACTCAATTAGTGTGTATGTCCCTAGATAGAGTACTAACTCCACTGAATCTCCAATATGAAATCATTAGTAATGAACGAACTCAGTAGCAAATGTTTTAGTGCCTTGTCATATGTTAAATTACAGATGGTTGTATTGAAAAATTCAAATTTGAAGTGTTCATTATGATTTTTTTGTTTTTGCTTACGATATATGTTTGTCCATTGTAAAGGTAAACATGGTTTCCATTTGGAGATTGGAAATTCATGGAGTGTCGAATACCTCGAAAATTTTGCACACTCATCATTCATATTATATGAACTGACGGAAGTCGTAGTAGAGAGAGGTACAATAGTGGGAAATGTCACTATGACCTTCCACCAAACCGAGTATGGCCTTGAAATTGGGTCTTGAGGAAAGAAATACACCATGAAGTTTGGAGAGAAAAAAATTCTCTCACAATATGCTTGTTGTGAAACAAATTACTAGTTTATACAAATGTAACAATGTAAATCTTTCGGATTCTTCAAGTTCAAGTGCTAGAGAGTGTATCTCGCTTTGTGAAATGTTCATATGTGCATGTAAAAGTAAATAGAGGTAGGTTATATGTATGTATAGTGTCTAGGACACTATAAACCAAGAAGTGGTAGCTTTGCTAGCACTTGCCATTGATGGAATTTCAATGTGATATATGTACACACCTTGTATTTCCTTTTTGGGTAATGGTAGACATCCTGTTTTTATTAGATTATGAATAACTAATATTATGTGAATTGTCTCCAAATCATATATTTAATATTTTTTGGATAATATGATGATACATCATATAGTGTAGAATTATAAACTGGGCATTTTGGATAAAGGGGAAGGATTGTAGAGATACGGGAAGGATGTGGAAGGTATGAAGTATTAATAACAACACATACAAGAACCTATTAATATGTCTTGGGATAAGTTTGTACATATTCAATGGATTCTCATATTAACGTGTTAATCCATTTCATTTCTCCTCATAATACCATGTCCATCTATGTCATTATCTTCATAATACCATGTTTCGTTATGTTCCTCAAAATAGTATGGATATTTTGTTTCATATTATGCAAATGGATGATTGGAAAAGTTCAGTATGGATACTCTTAAGAAGAATCCCAATGATGGAAGTCGATAAGGTTCATAGTTCCTCCGTAACATTGTTAAATTATGCAATGTATCCTCCCCATTCGATATTAGACCAAATATGGATAAACAATTGAATTTTTGATATTTTGAATGGAGAATGGTCCCAAAAAATTATGGAGCTGACAAACATGGTAATCATGTTGGGGATGGTGGTCCTGTTATCACCAAATCACAGCACCCCTGTGTTTATACAAGTGCATATACTTGAACTCACGGTGTGATTGGATAACATGGGTACTATCTCCAAGTTGTGGGACTTGCTACTTGAGATAGACCTCCAGAGAAAGCTGGTTCTTACTCCTAAACTACCTGCCACAATCTACTCTAATGCAGGGGAAACTAACTATCCTAATCTAAATTTCCAAGGGACCAGAGAGAGAGAATGCATAAAATGAAATCCTACACTAAAGCGGTGATACACCAGAAAAGGAGGGTGTGAGAGTAGTCCCCAAATGTGTGAAATACAGAGGCAAAGTGCACACTAGAAGAGGTGATGACAGTTCTCCATAATCTAGCAAAATGCATTCACAACAATATTCCAAGCATACACAATGATAATGAATCCCTGCAAGAACATAATAATAGACACAATATTCTTGTAGAAAGATTAAAGGGGCAAGAAGAATGCAAGAAAACACAGCAGGGGAAGATACATCCACAAACTGATATTTTATTGCTTCATGATATGCACAGTTCAATCTATTACAAGATAAGGGCCTGGATCACCATGCAAGGAGTCCACTACAAGGGCCTGCAGCACATTGGCTTCACAAATAAATTTTGACAGAGCTTTGCTACAAAGAACTACTTCCTCCTTTCAATGAGCCCAACACTCCAATTTATAGAAAAATGAGAAGGGAAAGAGAAGGGAAAATGGAAATCCCAAAATCTGTCCTTCAACCACTGTAAGAGGCATTAAATGGAGTAAAATGATTATATATTACTTGCAAAAGGCTCCCCATACTATCCCATGTGCTGCAGCAGAGAAAGAATGATGACCATGCCTCTTAATTGCACTCCCAACCACCAAATGAAACACTGTTATGAACTTGCCACGTTTTGTTAAAAATATCAATCAATATCTCATCAAATCCAGAATTTTTTCATTTACGTGCGTCATGGGCTCAGTCAAAATTCCAATGGTACCAATTTTGTGTGATTTTGTTGAGAAATGCAAAATTTATGGCCTTCTAAGTGTTGGCGGCTATTTTGGAGTGCCGCGGTGTTTTCTGTCATTTGTGGGAATGAGCATTAACCGATCTGGAGCTGAATATATTTCTCTTAATTAAATATATCTACCCTCATCAAAAATCATCGTTCTCATTCCAGAAAGTCCAATTTTATGAAAATCGAGCTCGGAGTCAAAAGTTATTCTTTGTTTGAAGTTTCACGGGTCAAATGTTGACTTTTGTTCCCTTCGGGCACTTCGGCTTTTCGTGTCCCTCGCGTACCTTTGTCCTGGCTGTCTCGGATGAAAATCTCTTGCTTCGGCCGATTCAGGGCTCCCTTGTTCCTATTTGCGGCAAAGACACGTGGCGAGATTCCATTCGCTCTCGGCTCTTTCGGCTTTTCGCGTCCTCCGCGTACTTTTGGCCCGGATGTCCCAGTACGAAAGTCCTCTGTTTCAGCCAAACCGGCCGGTTCGCATCCTCCGCGCACTTTTGTCCTAAGCTGTCTCGGACTACTGGCACAAATTTCTTGAACCGCCCAAAATTGGTGACTTGCGCCAAATGTTGGCGATCCGCGTCTTTCACGTACCTTTGTCCCGGATGTCCCAAACCGCGCAAAACAAAACATGGCATTTTTTCCATTTTCGGCGGTTCACCTTTTGCGTCCCGCACGCCCCGACGTCCCGGATGCCCCTTTGCTCTGCAGACTACCTAGCGGCCTTTCGGCCGATTTGCGCCCAGATGTCCCTCATGTCCCGACTGTTGTGAGGACTAGGACTTAGCCATTTTTCATGATTTTTCCTGGCCCAAGCTTGTTTTCTTGAGGGGGTGAATTTTGGATAACTGAGTTCATTTTTACGTTTGACCCTCGGCTCACAAGGATTGACACATTCACTTGAATATGGATCAATGAAAAACTCCTATAGTACATTAGCAATAATACCTTGGGTAGTACCATGACATCACATTGGTCGTACATCAACCTCTGGATGGAAACTAGCCTGGCTTATTAGAAAATGCTCTTGATTGGTTGGATGATGTTGATCATCAGCTAGAAGAGCTTGATGAGTGGAGGTTTGAACAATGGATAGCAACACATCATGAATTGGATGAGTGTGACAGTGATTTTAGTGAGGATTCCTACACTGGCCTTTGTCACGTGAACTGATGATTATGTATTCTGTAAAAGTGAAATGCACTTATTTTGAAAATGTTACTTCTTCCATTGTTTGGGTTGATGTTTCATTTGTATTACAAACACAACTTATGAACAACCAAACACATAATATAATTACATGGGATGATACTTGGATGTTCAAATTTATTTTCAAAATGTAATGTTATTGTTTTGATGCTTTAATCCTATATTGTCTTGTAACACACTTGCAATTCACATTTCATGTTTAATTCAGAAACATCTAGAGTCGAGTATCTAGTTTTGCAAACTTAAGTGTGCTGCTAACTTCGTCACAAATGGTTTATTATGCATGATTTTCTCAATATGAATGAAAAATAAAAATAAATATGTTTGTGCACCATTGTTTAAGTTTATCAATTTTAACAATGTCTCACTTCAACCATGGTTATTATAATGCACTTGACTGAAACATGCGGAAGTTTGGCAAAATGGGCCCATCCATATTCAAAATGCATTGTTATGTTTTTGGGAACAAATAAATAATTAGATGATAATATAAATAAATTTCAACAATAATTGTTTCACTTAGTGAATGTACCTAATGTTTCTTCGCATTCCATGATGGTAATATTCATATATGTGAACTTTAATTTTTTTATAATACTTAATATTTTATGTTGGGCTAATATTTATGTATATTTACTCCCGGGTATAGGCCCCTTTACATTTAATGGCACCTACACGTTCCATGATCAAAGAGAATGCAAAGGGATATGCTCCTCCAATAGTCGATGGCACTACGTCGAGATGGTCCTTCCATGCCCGTTAACACAGAGATATCTATGTGCCTACAATAGAGGTGAATAATAATAAAACTTAACATTTTTATTGTTTTTATTGTTGTTATTCAATAGTCTAAGAATTATTATAATTTTCTAATATTTTTTTCAACCACCACATCGTAGAGTACAAAACCAAAAAAATTAATGGTCATATTAAGTATTTATTTCAATATGGATCATGTGTTGTTAGTGGGAATGTTAGGTTTTGGGAGTTGTATAGACTTAATCGACATTGCCAGGTAGCACACAATCTTCCCTTCGTAGATCCGCGTAAGCATGACCATAAGCATATGGAAAGTGATCCCCTCTCCCTCAAAAAGAGCATGGAATACATGTAGAAGAGAGAGGGGGATGTGAACTATGTCATGTGGTAGTGATTCTACATGTAGTGCAGGAGGGTTATCGATCAATTTTGAAAAAATAATGGAATGCTCGATTCAAGGAGTTGAGCTAAAAAAGAAAGAGGGAGGTGTAGGTGTAATGCACACCTACGATTCAAAGGAGATGCAAAAGTTGAGAGAGGAGAAGTGGTTGAGAGCGAGAGGAAAAATTAACTCAAATATCGGGACAGAGGTAAATTTAAGATTAGTATAATATATTATATATTATGTTTGGTTGGAAATCAAAAACTTAATATTATTTCATGAACATGAAGATAGAGAAGAGGGTGGAACAACTAGTAGGAATGTTGACCCCTGCACTGTAAATGATAATATAAGTAATTATTGGTCTTTCGTTGTTATATAAAATATAGTTTTGTTTATTTGTATATATACTAATTGTATAGGTGTGCCTAGGATTATGACATTCCCTTATGTCAACTCCAACATCTCGAGAGAGAATCATTTCATAGTGTGAAATGTAGAAAGGTAAAAACCACTTAACATGTACTTGAAAATTGAATGTTTCATTATGTTATTGATATTTGAAGTTTCTTTATGACTTGATTGTTATAGGTGGACGTTTGAGATTACACCCACCTTCACAATCAACACATGGTCTCAATATTGTCGAAGAGATAACTTCATGAGAAGTAATAGAGCCTAAGTTGAATATTGTCAAAGATGCAGCTTCTTTTCTTAGTTGAGGAGAGAGAGAGGGTGAAAAAGGGAGGCACGAGGAGAGGGGATCCAACAACATTGTTGATAGCATGAGAGAGAGTGGAGCTAGACTAGTAAGTTATTGAATGTTTTCATTTGATTTTCTATATTCTTATTGTGTAAAATTAAGATAAAGTTATTAATGCAATTGATATTGTCGTTATTCTAGGCTTTACGATGAAGTAGAAATTGCGTTAATGTCAGATGATATAGTTGTTGCAAGAGAAGTGGTTTGTGATAGTAGCCCACATGCGAAGTTTCATGGCATCACACTCCCCTAATTTACTGTGAAATTCATTATTTCTAAGGCCATTGTTCCCACTGCTCCATTTCCCTACCCTAATTCATTTGCAAGCACTTTGGCAGAGTGTGTCAAAGGGTTTGCTATATGGGATCTTAGAGATATCAGACGAACACTCCTTGTGAAGAGGCAAGTAGATGTAATGGGTGATTTAATTTAATTATGTGTTTAACTGAGAGATTCATCTACATTGACTTATTTACTATATGGTTGGCTTTCAGGATGATGAGGTATAGGTTGAGACAATGTGTCATACTCAGATAAAGACATCGATGCCCTGACCATTCTTCACATCACACATAATTTTGTTCATAGAGATGACAAGAAATGTATTAGATATTATGATGGAATATTTCTCGTCACTAATAATAAGCGATGGAGGAGATGAAAACATTTATTGTATAACATTTCTTATGAGGAGTTAGATTACTATATATGTGTATATAATGATGATGTTACTTTAATGTGTTTGAGGTTTACGATTTAGTTTTGATATATTGAATATGGTTTGTGGCTATGGGTTACATAGAGTTATCAATTTCAGTTCTATTTATAGTGCATTAGATTGTTTTTTATTCTTGTTATGTGACATTCCATTTATTTTATAAATGATGATGTTATCATTGTGTATCTACTTAATTTATTAATGTGACTATGGATTGTGGATTACAGTATATGGTATATGGTTACATAGTTGCGTTCTTCTTCCATGTATGCCTACTTGGGTTTGACATGTTTAGTAATTTATTGTAGATAATTCACAATTTTGTTTTCAAATCTAGTGTATTATGGATTATGGTTTGTGGTTTATGGTTACATAGTTGTGTTCTTCTTCCATGTATGCCTACTTGGGTTTGATGTGCTTACTAAACTTTCATATATATTTCATCCATGATAATATTTTGTTGAGTATAAGTTAAGTGCATTATTTTCTTTGTAATTATGTTTGAATGGTAACAAATATTAATCAGTTGTTTAAATACAAGTTTAATTAGATGGCAAGACAAAAGAAGGTTGGAAAGCACAAGGCTTCACCAGTGCAGGAACTGAAAGATTATGAAACATTCGATAGTGCCACTTATGTGTTCAGAAAGAATGCAAAGAGCCCTACAAATGAAGATGTTGGTGTTGGAAAAGAAGATGAGTCTTCCCCATCATTCCGTATGGAATTAGAAATGAAACTTGTAACGAAGAAGGAAAATATGTATAAAAATGAGTGTGAAAGCCTTGCATTGGAAAATTTATATTTTTGAAAATAAGTAATTATTGGAAAAATAGGATTAATTTCCTCAAGGAAAATGGAGTTGTAGCTTGAGGATAAAAATATAGAACTAGAAATTAAGAGTTACGAGACATTATGCGTGAAGGCAGGACCAAAAAGTTTTCGAAAATAAAGTAGTTGTTAGTATAGAATCACATCACTCCAGAATGTACGAAACTAGATGAGTTGATACTCTTAGTGTGATTTCACAACATAGAGCATCTCTCGAAGTGTGGGAATTTGAAATTGAGAGAGCTCTCTAGATGAAGGCTGATTCTATTCCTCTGCTCAGTGCATCCAAATAAATTGTAGAGGATCTATTCTAAAACCTACTCTATCTTACCAAGGAGACAAGGTTGAGAAGATACCAAGAAAATAAACCTATTCTAATAAGGTGATGTACCAAAGGAATGTTAGATGCCTATTTTACAATTTAACACGGACCATAGAAATGTAATATAACTACCATGCATAGATAACAAAGCGTAATGATAGATAAGAAGACAAAAACGAACACATGAAAGGGTTGGGAATCATGCATAGACATAAATTATTACTCCGGAGTTGATAAAGTACACTATAGTAGCCAAGAGGAAACAATTTGCATTACAACTTGAATGGGAGGTTTGAAATATCCACAAATTCTCTTGCAGACAAGGGAAGAAGGGAGGGTGCAAAACAAAAAGTCCATCGACCCTTTACAATGACCCCAAATCCTTTTATAGATGCAACACGAGAGAAGAATGAGAGATGCGGGAAAATTGGTTTAAAGTTGTGTACCGGCCATATATGCTCCTACAAATATGCCCACAATCTGTCAAGTCCACCTTGATTACACTGTTCGGTGTGTTGAAGGAGGGAGAATAATGGATCAAATCAAATCCGATTTGGTAGTTGGAGCAATCAGATTCTGCATTAATGGTTCAAATATGTTTTCCACATTTTTACCCACCTACCCTTGTAAAAATTAAAGTTTCAGACCTCCATTGTGTATAGGATGTCCAGACCTTTCTAAAAAGTCTTCTCTACCTAAATCTAAGTTCCCAATCGAAATATACAAACTAATCGAAGATCATGGTCATGGGTGTGAAATATTTAAAAGATTCTATCCATACCAGGTCCACGTCATATCCCCACACCGATTTCAGATTTCACCTATTGCCTTTGCTCTTAAAATTGCACCCATGAGACACGTAGTGTCGTCAAGAAAGGCCCCTCGATTTGCTTTGTATTTTCCTAAGTCTTTTCGCTAGTGGAGGCATTGTGTCGACCCAAGACATGTGGCGGCTTCGTACATGTTTAGAAAACTTCCCTAAGACCTTTCCTTTGGAGTTGCGTGGATACAACACGTGGAGACCTCCACATGCCTTTTTAATTTTAAACACTTGTTCTTACCTCTTTAGACTCTAGGACATGTGGTAGGTTGGTGCTTTTCTTAGTTTTACCCCTAGGATGCCCCTCTTGAATTAATGTGGTTGAGGCATGTAGCACCCTCCAATAATTCTACCCCATCTTGACTTTTCAACTATTGAATTTGTCCCTCTTTCAGACCTGGGACACATGGAAGGCCAACACTTGTTTAGGAGACCCGATTCTAGATTTACCTTTGGAGGTGCGCCGAGCTGACACATGGCTCCTTCGAGAGCCTTTGATACTTATCCGATTTGGGCCGATGCCTTTGAATGTGCACCATTGAGACACTTGGCTCCCTCCACCGATACTCTTATACTTAAGTTATTTGGGCCCACTGCTCTTTGAATTTTATTAGACCCTGACCACATGGAGAGATAGCACTAGTTTGAGTCTCCACCTTGAGCTTTCTCTTTTGAAATTATGTCGAGCTGACACGTGGTTCTTTCTGCTCATTTGGACTTTTCAACGACCGGCTCTGTCCCTTTTTAGGTGCAGGGCATGTGGAAACCTCCCATTTGTTCGAGCCTCTGCTTTTGGGTTTAACCTTTGGAGAAGCACTAATGAGGCACATGGAAGCTTCCACTGATTCTTCCATACTTAGTCAATTTGGGCTCGTTCTGAATCATTTGTAAAGCTTGAAGACTTTGAGCCTTTCTCCGTTTCTCTCCTTTGAGCCTCTAGTTTTCTGTGACACTGTTTGGCCCTTCCCCGACCTTGCTACTCCATTATAGAGCCTTCCTGTAACCTAACTATTAGATTTGAAATGTAGGCTCATTTGACAAATGTCCCTTGGATTTCTTTTTGCACAGGGTCGTGTTTGATCAATTTTACCAGGGGAAAAATTGAGATAAAAATTTGGTGACTCATAGGGGCATCTTCTTGCTAGATGAAGAGATCAGTTTCCTTGTTGTATCCATTGGGCATGGAGTCATGGGTGGTGGCTTGATGTTGGTCCTATTCTTCTGGAAATGGACCCTTTGAGACCCAATTTTAGTTGCTCTATATTTGTTCTATTTTAAAATTAACAACTGTCATGGCGACCACGGGTCTCCCTGCTACAAATGCTTTGAAGAACCTAGTGCATTCAAATGGACGCGCATCAAACTACATAACGATGCAAACCACGGAGTAACAAAAAAAACCTTTGCTAAAGCACTTAGGGAAATAAAACCTATGCTAAAACAAGACAATGTGCATATGCACTTTGGGAAATTAAAGTCCTGTGGTAATATTTACAATGGTGGAACCTTCCTTTTCAGTATCAATGTTTGAGATGGATCCCATTGACTGAGGTCTACAATTCTTCGCCATCCAATTTAGCCAACTAGAAGGAATTGATTCTTTTGCACCTTGTGATCATATATGGGTCATTCGAAATGGCATCAAACTTGGAATCCCTTCCTGGCTTTTCTCGATCTACATCCCACTTTAGAACTAAGTCCCCCTCTTGAAAGGTCCTCATTCTTGCTTTCTTATCAAAACTCTTCTTGATCAATGCTTGATCCTTCTCCATGATCTACATTGCATGCTCTCTTGCCTCTCCTACTTCCATTAGCTATGCATACCTGATTTCCATAGGTTCAAACTCGGCTAGTTCAACTATTTCATGAGCTCGACATAGGAAAATCCAATGATATGGGTAATACTACCTCTTTTCCATATACAAGCTTGTATGGGGAGCTTCCCTGTAGACCTTTTGGATGTGATCCTATCATCCCATAGAGCCGATTTGAGATTTTCATGCCAATTCCTCTAAATTTCATCAAGATTTCTTCTGATAATCCTCAATATGTTCTTATTTGTGGACTCTACTTGGCCATTACCTTGAGGGTAATATTTTGATGAAGTGATGAGGTATACACCATTCTTAACAACCCATTTAGGGATCTTCGTACCTAAGAATTCCAATGCATTATCTGATATAATAGTGGTAGGGAATCCAAACCTGACGGCTATTCCTTCATAGAAATCCAAGATATTGGATTCATTTCCTTCCTTAAGTGCCACTGCCTCAGTCCACTTGGTGAAATAGTCTATTTTTGTAAGTATCAACTTATGACCTTGGCTTGAGTTTGGGTTAATCACTCAAATGAATTCTTATCCCCATTATATGAATGGATGATCCATTAAAATTGGGCGAAGGGGAGGGCTGATAACTTCTCCTTTCCTGTGAAGAATGCACACTTCTTGCACTCCTTGATCCATAAGTAGCAGTCCTTAAACACCGTAGGCCAGGAATAACAATATTTCATGATTTTGAGAGTTTTTACTCGAGGGGCAAAGTGGCCTCCCTGATTCTCCATCATAGAACTCTTCTAACACTCTCTCAATTTGGCCTATTCCAATGCACCTCAAAAGGACACTATTGTTATCCTTCTTGAACAAGACTCGCCAACAAGAAAATATGGGATGGGTTGTGAGTCCAAGTATCTAATTTTTGCTTTGTTCCATGCGGAGGGAATAATCTTGTCTAGAGATAATGCACCAAGGCTTGAGTCCAACATGGAATAAGTGCATCATTAGCTGGTTGTTCTTGATCATTTTGTAGTAATAGGACAACCTCTTCTTCATCCACCGATTCAGCCTATTGCACGGAAGCGATCTACTCACTGGACCCTTGCCATGAACCAATTTGCTCACCTTGATTTGAATTTCATAGTTCATTGCTTGAGTGATCCAACCAGCTCTCTTCTCATTCAAGTACTTTTCAGAGAAAATATTTGGCACCAGCGAGAGATGCTTGTGAGTTGATTCTTATAGTTCGAGACTAAGTGTCTGAACTTCTTCAAACTCCTAATGACAGCAAGGACATGCTTCTCAATGAAAGAGTACTTTACCTTGTAATCTTCCAAGCTTTAACTGAAGAAGGCTATGGGCTGTTCTGAACCTTCCTTGTTGGGCTGAACCAAGATAGTTGAGATTGTGTCTGACCCTCCAAAAGCATATAGCATGAAGTCCTTTAAGAAATCTTGGTTAACAAGAGTTGAGGCCTATGATATTGCGAGATTGATGGCTTCAAAACTCTCTTTTCCCTTTATTTTCCATTTAAGTGCAAGACTCTTCTTTAACATAATTGTTAAAGGCTTCACAAGAGTGGCAAAATCAGGCACAAAATCAGGGAAAATTCATATTTTTCTTGTTGAGTACTTACCTTGCCGATTCGCAACGTTTTTCCTTCTTATATAGAAATGGGATCTAAATATTCATCCTTTACCTAAACACTTGATTTCTTCTTTCAGAATTTATCATTTGGGTTGAATATTGACTCCAAAGTTACAAGACCCTTTGGTAGTTTCTTGGTTCTCATCTACACCACTTGGTTACCATACTGTTGTTCCAATTTTTCTTGATTTCTACAGGAAAAATCAACCTCTTCTTGTAGAAAGTTGACAATTTGCTGGTCATTCTCGAAGACTGCCAACTTCTATTATTGTCGGGGACAACTGGTCTTACAACCATTTCAATGTGGGGATGAGATTTATCACTCTTGATACCCTCTACAACATCAAATACCGCCCCAATCACTGCAAGTTTATCGCCACTTCATTCCTCTTCCTAGGGATGGAATTGACATTGAATGCTTCAAAATCCTCAATGAGGTCCCATACCCGGTTCTTTTAGTTCTTTAACAGATCGTTCTTGGTAGTATTTTGTCCTCGAACTTAATTCACAACAAGCTCACTCGCCAAACACTTACAATTTTTTAATCCCTCTTTTCCTTTCCCAATACGAAGTGCATGGATCAAGGCTTCATACTCCATTGTGTTGTTTGAGAAATCAAATTGGAAATGGAAAGCCGAGTAATATTTCATACCTTGAGGTGAAACAAGCATAGCTCCTCTTGAATCCTTTTCTACTTCTTGATCCATCAAAGAACAATTGCCATACCTCGTTATCATCTTTGTGGTCTAGCTTAATGATGTCAAGAAGAGGATGATTATCCTCACATGAATATTAGACTCATAGCTCATATTCCTCCAACTTCTTATAGGGGTCAAAAGAATGCTTCTTATTTGCCCACTCATTGAGGGTCAAGTCTGGAATACACCCAACCTTGGTATCTACCTCACAAACGTTTGGGATGTCCTCCTGATCAAAGGTTAAACAATTGGAATTGATTTGGCTAGCTACATAAGGCTCAATATGGTAATCCACAATGGGCTCAGATCTGATCGTAGCCTTAGCTCCATACCTTGTTCTAAAAAGCATGTACGACCAATCAATAGACAAATAACCTCCAATTTTAGTGGTGAAGTCTCTTGACAAACATAATGAAAAATGTGGTGGTAAGTCTATGACTAATAAATTTTGCAATATAGTCACATTGGGGCATGCGTGTAATGTGAGGGTAAAATCCTTGATGACTCCAACCATTGTTTAACTATCCCATCTAATTGCACTACGCTCATGGAGATGACTTCGTATTGAAGACCCAGTTGATCGATTATTTGTTTTAAAATTACAGAGCTACTTGCCCCAAATCAATCATGCAATTATGTACCAAGTTTCCCCCAATGATCAATGAAACATAGAAGAGAGGGGGCTTCAGATTCCTACCTTGTTATCTTCCATGGTTTCCTTGGGAGAAATTTGCATTGGTAAGCACTTTCTCTTATTGGTTGGGGGGTTGGTATGAGGTTTAATAATTGGCTATAGTAGCCTGCAACAGGTATCTCTACCCTAGGATAGCCAATGACTCCCACATTGAAATATTCACATTTGTTTGATGATGTTGAATGGGGTTGAGCTATATTTTTTCTGCCCCTTTCCTTGTAGATTTTCTCTTGCACATGGGTCATTACAAACGGTGTCTGAGTGGGTTTGGAAGGTGGCTTGGGCTGACTCTACATATTGGGAGTTGCACTTTGAGTTCCAATACCTTGTGGAATAATAGAAGGTTGAGGATTACCTGATTTTGATAATTATCCCTCTCCAATATTCCTTTTCTTGGATCGTGTATTAACAACCACACTTTGAGAAGGGGCTTGGTTAACTCCACAAAAGTCTTCAACCTACCAATTGACAAGCATGGTCTCACTTGGAGGTGCCTCTTTCTAGGTTTCTTACTACTTATTTTCTTCTTGACTAGACTCTTGGGACACACCAATGGTCTATACCATCAAGGCCTGGTTTAGTGCACCATTGAAACACATTGATTGGTTGTGGGGCTGATTGCATGGGAAACACCAAGTCATATTCTTGTGCCATATTGTTTTGTGTTAGAACCAAGGCCCTTGATGTTGAATCTATGTTTATATCATATGGTCAGAAATTCCTAGTAGCTTGAAGTTGTCCTTGTTTTTCGTTTTGATTTGCAACCTTATTAATTTGTCTATTTTATTGATATGGGGGTCTAGCCTGATATTGAGTTTGAGGTTGATATGGCCTAGAACTTTGAGCTTGCTTCCTTTTGATAGTCACTAGCTCATTCCCTAGGTTTTGCAGTTGTTTCATAACCTCTTGTAGTTATTTTGAAGTGCTAGAGGATGAGGTAGAAGCTTCAGCTGAACTTTGATTTCTTGGAGTAGGTATGGGAGCTAATGTGGGTGTTTCACTAGTGCTTGGAGCTCCTAGTTCTAGATATAGAGGTATAAGTGGCCTAGGAGCAAGTTTACCAGCTTGAATTAAACAATTTTTGGCTCTAATTGAAATGTTATAGGGTGCAGGTAAGGTGGTTTCTCCCATTGATTGAATCATTAAAGCAATATCAAAATTTAATTCTCTAAGAAATTATAAGAAGGAACCTTCATCTATGGGCCTCATGGCCAATGGAATTCTATCCCATGTCCTTTGAAATCTGAAGTTGAAATATGTCAGTTGCTTATTAGGATCCCTCTTGATTGTTTTCAAATGCTCTAGTAGGGATAGATTATGTCCCTTCTCTCTCGAAGTGATTGTGAAGAGCTCGCACGAGATGGTCCCGATTCGAATAGAGCCTCATTGTTAGAATCTTGAGCCATGGTGAAGATTTACCCTTGAGTGAAGAGGCTAATAATTTGACCTGTAATGTCCATCTCAATGATCTCATGAATTGCGTATACATTTGCAATGTATTGGATGTGGTCACCAAGCGAAGTATGGTTCTCTCTAGTAAAATATGGGATACTCTTTAATGCTACAACTAGGACTAGATTTTACACATTAAGAGCGAGTGAGCTGCTACTAGTGAAGTTGACATAGGGGTTGGGTGGTTGTGCCATTATAATTGGCCTGAGAACCCTTGTTCATTGAATGAATGACCTACCAAGAGGACGTGTTCATTTAGTGGAGATGGAGACCTCTGGGCTATTCTCCCCCTTCTCCCTCTATCCTGGGAACAAGTACAGATAGAAAATATAGTCCCTCCTCTCTAGTTCTTGACCTTGTTTATATTATTCTCATGAACTTAACAATATTGGACTGTTGAAAGTAGTGGGTTTTGTCTCTTTTGGAGTTTCCGGATGTGCAATGAAGAGCTTCTTAAAAGTGGAAAACTTGTAACAAGTGCACATCAATCCGCTTTGTAATAAAAATTAAGACCTCTTTGTCCCACCAGGCATGCCAAAACTATTAGTGTAGAATCACAACACCCTAAATGTCTGCAACTAGATGAGTTGAGACTCGCAACGTGATTACATAACATGTAGCATCTCTTAAAGTGTGGGACTTTGAAATTGAGAGAGCTCTCTGGATGAAGGTTGGTTCCTATTCCTCTATTCAGGTGCATACAAATAAATTATAGAGGATCTATTCTAAAACCTACTCTATCTTACCAAGGAGATAGGGTTGAGAAGATACGAAGAAAATAAACCTAAGCTAACAAGGTGATGCACCAAAGGAATGTTAGACACCTGTTTTACAATTTAACACAAACCATAGAAATGTAATACAACTACCATGCACAGATAACCAAACTGTAATGAGAGATCAGAAGACAACAATGAACACATGAAAGGGTTGGGAATCATCCACAGACATATATTATTGCTCCAGAGTTGATACAGTACACTACAGTAGCCAAGAGGCAAAACTTTGTATTACAACTTGAATAGGAGTTTTTAAATCTCCACAACTTCTCTTGCAAAAAGGGAAGAAGGGAGGGTGCCAAACAAAATCTGTCTAACCCTTTATAATGAGACTAGCTCCTTTTATAGATGTAGCATAGAGAGAAGAAAGAGAGAGGTTGGAAAACTAGTTTAAAGATCAGCTACCGACCATTAAATCTCCTGTAAATATGTCCAAAATCTATCAAGTCCACCTCGATTACCTGTTTAGCATGTTGAAGGAGGGAGAATGAAAAATCAGATCAAATCTGATCTAGTAGTTGGAGTAATTGGATTTTACATCAATGGAATGAGGATGTTTTCCACTTTTTTACCCATCTAACATCGTCAAACTTAAATTTTCAGACCTTCATGGTGTAGAGGATGTCGCGACCTTTGCAAAAAGTTTTCTCCCATCTAAATTTGAGTTCTCAATCGAAAGATATATCTCGTCTAAAGTTCGTGGTCATGGGTTTGCATTGTTTAAAAGATTCTTTCCATACCAAATCCACGTGGCAGCCCCATGCTCATTTGATATTTCCCCCTTGCCTCCGCTCTTAAAATTGTGCCCATGAGACACGTGGCTTCATCCACGGGCCCCCAATTTCCTTTTTATTTTTGCCGAGTCCTTTCCACTAGCAGAGATACTATGTCTTACCCGAGACACATGGTGGCTTTGCACATGTTTTGAAATTTCCCCAGATCTTACCTTTGGAGTTGCATGGATATGACATGTGGAGACCTCTGCAGGCCTTTGGAATTTTCAATGCCCTTTCTTACCTCTTCGGAATCTAGGACACGTGGCGGGTTGGTGCTTATTCGATTTTTTCCCCCAGGTGCCCCTCTTAAATTTGTGTGGTTGAGGCATGTGGCACTCTCGGCTAATTCTACCCCATATTGAATTTTCAACTATCGACTATGTCCCTCTTTCAAACCTGGGACACATGGAAGGCCAACGCTTATTTAGGAGACCCACTTCTTGATTTACCTTTGAAGGTGCGCGAAGCTAACATGTGGCTCCTTTAGCGATCCTTCGATACTCATCTGATTTGGGCCAATGACTTTGAATGTGCGTCATTGAGACACTTGGCTCCCTCTATCAACACTCTTATACTTAACTTATTTGGGCCAACTACTCTTTGAATTTTATTGGACCCTGACCACGTGGAGAGTTGGTACTAGTTTGAGTCTCCACCTTGAGCTTTCTCTTTTTGAATTACATTGAGTGACACGTGGTGCTTTCTACTCATTTGGACTTTTCAACAGCCGGCTTTGTCCCTTTTTGGGTCTAGGGCACATGGAAGTCTCATGCTTGTTTGAGCCTCTGCTTTTGGGTTTAACCTTTGGAGAAGTGCCGATGAGGCACATGGAAGCTTCCATTAATTCTTCCATACTTAGTCAATTTGGGCTCATTCGAATCATTTGTAAAGCTTGAAGACTTTGAGCCTTTCTCTGTTTCTCTCCTTTGAGCCTCGGTTTTCGTGACACTTTGTTGTCTGGCCCTTCCCTAACCCTCGCTACTCCATTACTGCAGAGCCTACCTATAACTTGACTATCGGATTTCAAATGTAGGCTTGTTCAACTGAAACATCCCTTGGATTTCTTTCTGCGTGGGGTTGTGTTTGATCAATTTTTCAGGGGCATAATTGAGATAACAGTAGCAAAATTTGATTCCATTCTTAAAATACATGAATATTAGAAGGAAGTCGGAATAAGATGTCCATGCGAGGCCAAGGTAGCAATTGAGGAAAACTTACTAGGCACTCCCACCGAAGACAAAGCTAACAAATGAATATACCAGTCATGCAGCCTTTGAGATGAAAATATACTTGTTAAACACATATTAAACTTACTTATATAGTTGACATCAGTGTGTTATTGTACTTATATATTTCACTTACATATTTGACATATTTTACTTATATATTTGACATATATGTATAGGTATTGATTTTTTGGTATGCAAAAAAAAATGTTTTATTTAATGATTATAGCCTTTGTAGCATAATAGATGAGATGGATAGATACATGTGGTTATATTATGATTATTATATTTATGTGATTTTATTCTAGTATGGTTGTTTTTAGTTGATGTTATGATGTGCACATTAATTAGTATATAGATCATGTATTAGATCATCTATTCACCTTCCCATGTGACTTGCGAATTTTCACATCCTAGTTGTACATTGGGATCCTTATCTACTCATTCTCGAGTGTGTCTATATATGAATGTAATATTTGTTTATTATCATCGAATATAATATAATATTCTCCATTTTAAAAGCGCACATGTAAACATATTTCTTCTAATCTTTATTACTATTCCTAAAAATACGAATAACGTAGAAAGTCTCCCAAAATTAAAACTCAAAGCAACTACATCATGCAAAACAAAAATTGTTTTTAGTAATAATATGATGGAGACGAAATTAAATTCTTTTTCTAATAGGCACTAATCACATGCCATATATATCGAATCATTTTTACACTCCTTAGAAAATAAATCGTAGATGTTATCTATTCCTTATCAATTAAAATTATCTTTTCAAATATTAAAAATATTGGAGATGTATGGACACCTTAGTTAAAAAATAGAATAAATTTCCCTTCTTAGAGGATGATAGTATTGATGATATAGAAAGTGACTAAAAATTTTACCATAAGACTAAGGATTTCTTACTCTACTCTCTTAATCATCACATTATCAAATCGACAAGTTAGAATACATGAACTACAATGAATTTTGAACCAAGCCCTATCATAATAGTAAAATATAAGTGCAAAATCACACCATCCATTCAAAGCACCTTTTCTTTGACTTTTTACGACTATATAAGAAATCCCAAAAAACCACTAAATTTCAAAATAACTAACTCAAGCACATCAGCCAATACTAAGTTTTCATACAACCTATACAATTGTACTCGAATATCTATAACCTACATATACACTAAAATTCCTTTCAAGTGTTGGAGTTATATGCGGGATATCAAAATTTCCATGTTTATTGAACAATCCAACACATTCACTAGGAAGGAGAACTATGTGAAAATGTGATTCTTCTTCATAATATTTTTAAACAAAGAAAATATCATTGCACAACATTTTTGGGGCTATAATATTTGAAATCTAATTGACTAACTCCATTCTCAAGCTAAAATGTAATATTAAAAGTATGCTTTTCCTATTTAAGATTATTTACTAGTATCAAAAATTGAATTAGATTTAAAAATAGAAGAATGATGGTAAATCAAAAAACCTAATATAATGTATTATATTTATTCATAATATTCAAACTCTAGAAAGTTAAGATTTAAAAAATACCAAAAATAAGTATTTACAACATACTTACACAAATCTACATGATACAAAGTGATTTTTGTGTGAAAATGTTATTGATTCATCGTAAAATTATAGTGAAATTTATGCAAACGATTACTAAAGGAACCCATGTTGATTCTTATTCTCTCTCTCTCTCTGTGTGTGTGTGTGTGTGTGTGTGTGTGTGTGTGTGTGTGTGTGTGTGTGTGTGTGTGTGTGTGTGTGTGTGTGTATTAGAATACACATGTGAGTAGTTTGTTATTTAAATACATAAGGGTAATACTGGTGTACATTTAAATTAAGTAATAAATAACAATGCATAAATAAGATAATAGATACAAAAGTAATCTACTAGATATAAAAATAGGTTTGATTTCTCAAAAGGGGGATTTTTGAAAGTATGTGTCACTTGTGTTGTCATTTGTGTCAATTCCATTGATGTCAAAGTGGTCTAGGTGATTTAGGAGTATGGCTAGGTGATTTAGGAGTATGGCTAGGTGATTTAGGGGTCTCCAAAGGTGCATACATGTGGCTTGAGTCTCTCAAAGGTGGTATGAAGGTAAAAAAATGTGATTGATATGTTTTAATGACTGTGTAACATTTCCACATGGTCCATTCATGAAATGTATGCTTCAAGTCAATGGTGTAAATCAAGAAAACATGAGAATTCACTCAAACCAGAGTAGGGAAATAAATTTTGGATCATTATGAGGTAGATAAATAGGTGAAAAAATATCTACAAGAGACAAACTAGGTTCATGAGACTAAAATAGATCAGTATAGAGCTTTCTTAAGGCAATCCACAAGCAAACAAGGTGTGAAATGTTGACCCAAGGTGTGATGATGAAAACCAAACATGGTGTGAGCATTGAATGATGATATATGGTGTGTAAAAGGCCTCACATGTAGTTATTGAAGTGTTTTAGGCACTTCTATAGGTTAACATAGTTCAACTTCGAGAATCAGATACCAAAGGGCACCTAGATGAGATGGGATGGAAATATGCAAGATGAACCAAAGAAAAATATCACTTGGAGGTATTATAGGGATGATTCCTTGATGTGTGAGACAAATTTCAAAACCACGAGGATAGATATTTTTCAAGTTATGCAAGTATTTCAAAAATGGGTTTTTCAAAGTATGCAAATTGAACACAAAACTTTTTAGTAGTAAAGAAACATTGTGGAGCCTCCTATGGATAAATAATAACATAAAAATGGAGAAAATTATGACAAATTTATGGTGCAAAAATTATTTTGGTGATTGGTTTAGAAGTTCTATCCATTTTTGTGAGCATGTTTCTAACCCTCCAAACCCCAGTTTGGACCAATTTTGAAAAATTGAGTTGGGTAGGTGTCTTAACTCAAATATTTTTCTTGGAAACATATTTTAACATGTATAGGAATCATGAGGGCAGGTTTACATGATGATTTCAGTTCATGATGTTTGGCAGCCCCTTTGAAAAGTAGGTATTTTGTGAAGATTTCAAAGGTGTACAGGAGAATATTGCAAAGGAAACACTACTAAAATTTAAGCTGGATTATGGTTATAATGTTTTATTAAACTTTATGAAGTTACATAGGTTAGTGATTTAGAGAAAATTGGAATAGTGGTTGCATATTTAATCTTACCGACAAAAGAAGCTTGTCTTGAGAAGCTAGTGAAGAAGAATGAAGGTAACCATATCAAATTACATTGAACCAATAAAATATATTTCTTTGGTAATATTTTTAATCTACCATATGATGTGGTAAGATGTTTATTTTGGATAGGAAACATGAATTATATCTTTTAGATGAATGAGTCAAATCTTCCATATTAGGCTTATTGAGAAGCCTATCTAAATGAGCATGAAGGTAAAAATTTCTCCATTTGATCTATTTTTCTGAATTCTTGAACATTTTTATACATCCTAAATGAATTGTTACACATGGTATTAATCTCTTAAAATTATTTTGAGGTGTTTGAACACAATGAGTGGAAGACTAGTTTTTGTGTCTTCAAAACAATCTAGATCGGTTACGCAAAGATCTAAGTTTTGGAAGGCATATGGCATGAATTGGAGCAGTATGATAAGTTTATGACATAATATACTTCATGATATTTCCATTTATATGATAATTAATCATGATTAAGAGTTTTAGTTATGTATCAACTCATTATTAAAGACCAACTTTAGAGATGCTAAAACCAGCCCTGAAAGTATTGCAAAGTGGTTTTTCTTGATGTGTTAAGTCTTGAGTTGGATCTTGCAGATAAATTTTGATGAAATTAGACATCATAAGGATCTTATTTATATTTTACTTGGGTTATTAATATAATTATAAGTGGTCTAGTTATATGATTTTTGAAGACTATGTTTGTAAAAGTTTATTTTAGCACACCTATAAGCCTAAATGAATGTGTTTACTAATGTGGTGAGTTTATAAGAATACAAGAGAGCTATTTTTCTTAGTGGAACTTTGTACCATCTGAATAAAAATTAGGATTATATTTGGAAAACTTGGAGAGGTAGAAGATAAAATATGAACTCTTCTTGAGAAGAAGACAAAATCTGACCCCAATTTGAATTCAAGGCTAGGAAGTTGAAGAGTCAAGTGGAAAATGAAGTGTAAGAGTCATATTTTAGAAGGTTTTTCTTTGTAGAATGGTGTTCCATATTTGGGTGAGGTGAATTTAAACAAAAAGAAAATCTCTTCTTTTGAAGAAAACCTTTGCTGTAAAGAAAAACCCCTAGAAGTCTCTTCTAGGTTAGTAGCTGGTTGGAGTTTCATGAGGAGGATGTGAGTGAAGAAAAAATGGTGAAGTATCTATTGGATGTAATCTAATTTGAATATTTGTAATTTGAGTTGAAGATTTTTAATCAAATTTTAATTCCAATAAATAATTTTTCTAGTACATCTTGTGTTCTTGATATGTATGCATTTCTTGATGAACTGTATCTAATTGTGATCCAACATTAATGCATGTGATTTATGAAAGTGTATATTTTATGTTTGAAATAGAAAATTGAAAAGTTTAATATAGGACTTATTCACCCCCCTCTCTCTGTTCTTTTCCATTTCTAACAACAATAACATGGAAGAGATGCAAGATAATCCTCATTATAAAATTCCTCTAATAGAAGATATTCCTAATGATGAGAGAGAGACTCAAGTTGAAAATTCTAAACAAAAATCCATGCAAAAGAACAAAACTAGTTCAAAAATTAAGAGGTCGTTTAAGACTAAGAATCTAAATATACATTCATTGAACCTATAGAACCATAGAATGGTAATGATACTAGAAAACAATGTAGAGGTACAACATGTAGGTATAAATTTAGAAAGACCACAAATTACAACTGACGTTGGACACAATGAGAAACATTGTGGAAAATGTTTTATGAGAGTCAAAGAAAAATATGGGAAAAAATTAAAGATGTGTGAATGGAAAACTACAAAATATTTCTTTCATGTAAGATATGAAGGTGATTAAAGTAAATAGAAACATTGACAATCACTTGTTGAGAAAGGGGGAACAATTAATGCACAATTTTAAAAAGTTATGGATACCAATCTAAACGCCAAAAAAATTATAATTGTCTTTTGTGTTCCACATTCTTAAACAACACAAATCAATTTCATATTTTGCAGATTATAAGGTTTTGTTTCAATATAATGGGTTTCTCAACATTCCACAATCACATTGGTTGGAATCGAGTGCATGGGAAATGGAAAAGTGTCTAATGGTTATTGAAATGGAAAATTTAAAATAAAAAGAAAAAACTATGCTTATCTCATTGTCAACAAATGAGGTCACAATAATTGACAATACATCATGGGTTTGCATGCATGTCTACACTTTTGAGAATCATTCAAGGAAAACTCATTTGTTAGCTATTAATAAAATGGTTGAAAATTGTAATGCTGAAAACCTTTGTGAATTGGTTATTTCTAATTTGAGGAATTTAGTTGGGATGGATGACTATGTAATTACTAAGACGGTGTGTGTTTGTCTTGATAGTACATTAGTAATGTAGGGTCATAGAAGTTTAATTTTGTTTTCCTAGAAAAAAACTTACCCCATTTAGGATTCTAATTCATTGCAATGTTTATAGATTAAACCTTTCATACAAAATTGTTAGCACATTTGAAAGTTTCGCAAAGGTGGAAGAGCTAGTCCGTTACTTACATGCATACGTGGTGAGTAGTCCAAACATTTTTTTCAAGTAAAAAAAATGTAATTGGATATATTGTTGGTAAAAATATCGTTTAAAATGTTGATTCAAGATGGATTTTTATGTATCATCCTACATGTTGTATTTTTGAAGAATATCCATCTTTAACAGGTTTCATGTTTAAATACCATACGAAATTGGACAAGTGGAATTTTTTTTTAACGTTTAAAATATTTAGAAACATTAATGAAACTATGTGGTCTTCTCGTATGTTCAACAAAATAAATTACCCAGTTAAACATGCTTAAAAATATCCATATATATTTCTGACTTCATAAGGTTGAGAAAACATGTATGTCTATCTCTTGATATGTTATACAACTCTGAAGAAAGTTTTAAAGGACCAATTTTTAGTAGTTGGAAAAATTTAATAGATATAAAGGATCCAAAAATCTATTTGAAATTCAATATCAATGACTGCCTTTGTATCATTGTTAATGGGATGGAGATTTTAATTCACACTTTCCAAAAAAGTAGAGATATCATAGTAGTAGATCTTGAAGAAGTACCTGTAACACATAATTTATATGAAAAGGTTATATATGACACAAATAAAATTAAGAAAATTTTCATAAATATTATCCTGTGATGTAAGAGAACATTTTAAAAGGATGACTTGTTTGAGGCCATGGTCGTGGTGAATCCTAATTTTTTGAACCCCGAATAAGGTAAGGAAGGCATAAGTAATTATTTTTATAAATTTAAGGAAATTATCATTAAAAATTTTAGTAAATATGTAGAGTTCCAAGGAGTTGAAATTAAAGGTCTTCTACATAATGGATTATTGATGTCTCATTTTGTGCTCACAATGATTGATCAATATAATTGTCTAATTGAACCAATAGAAAAAGGTTCTATTACATGGTTATTGAAAACATTGTATTCTAGTATCATCATGCAGAAGTCTGTAGGTGAATATTTCCAATTATATGAATTGTGTCAAACAATGATATTGGGCTCAATGGAAGATGAAAGGGTTTTTAGTGCATTAACATTTGTTAAGTCAAAAATCTGAAATAGATTGGATAAAAATTTAGAGACTTGTTTGAGATTGTATGTTTCACCATATTCTATGGACACACTCCTATTTGAAATAGAACTACAAATATGGAGTACCCTTATGGATAAAAAGAGGGTCTTTAATACAACCAACAAAAATAAGATATGGACATTCACATTGAATATGCCTCTGGGATGTTAGATATGAGTGCGAGTTATGAAGAACAAGATAGTGAAGGTCCAAGAATGTTTCAGCTACTTAATTTTAACTAATGATTTAAGAACATTGTATTTCTAGAACTAAAATTTCATATAACATTGTTATGTAGTTGACATGTTGTGTTCTTTATTGAAAGAAAATATTAGTATCATTGTTTACTGTTTTTTATTTACAAATTTGTTAATTATTTAATTCTTTCCTAATTAAATTTTATTTATTACAACTTGCAATATGATTTTTTTACTCTTGATACTTGGACAAAAAAATTAAAAATAACCATAATTAATTATTAAAAATAGTCAAGAATTGTTTGAGGTACCTAATATAGACTAAAGATGTATGTATGGACATAGTATTTCAAGAATTCAAAATTTAAAATGAAATCAAACCATTATTTGGTGAAAATTCAAATGAATATAATACAAGTACAACAACATATAAATTTAAACTCTCAATATTTCATATATTTAAGAATATAAAAATTATTAGAAAATTATATATATTTAAAGTTTGAATATTAAACTATTTTACAAATTACAACAAGAGTTTCAAATGAAAATTTTCACAATTTCATCTTGCAGCTACATTTTTAAAAATTGTTTTCCTTCATTTGTGTTTTTGAGTCCTCTCGCACCATAACAATTTTGTAAAACACCGACTAAGCTACCTCCTTTGCAATTGTATTTATATTTGAAATTATTTGATGTTTTGAATTTTTCACATCACCGGCTAACATTAGTGTTGGATCCTCTACAATTTTGTTCCTCGACAATATATTAGGATCAATTTAATTTTTTTATTATCCTTCTTAAATTATTATTTTACTTGTTTAAATTAACAAGCTTCTCCTTCAAATAACTTTCTCGCAACTAAAAGTTTCCTTGCACTTTTAAATGGACATCAACCATTGTAGTCTCATTATTAAAATTATGGTAATTGGACTTATCTTTTAATAAAAGATATTTTTAAAATTAAAAATAAATTGTAAATCATATTTTTAAATTATTTAAAACTAACCAATGAATTATTCATTTATGCATTTACTGATAACAAAAATCCCCTTTTCTCTTGACCACATATTATGATATGTTTGTGCATCTACATTCAAATTTTATATTTTATTCAACATAATGTATAATACATCATCATCATAAGTATTAGTACAAAACAAAGTACTAGAAACAACCTTATCCATCCAAATATCAAGCTTACCTATATCATTTTGAACTAAAGAATATAATAAATGTCTTTGGGAGTGGTTCTTGAATCAAGAATTAGTTTCTTTGATCAATTTTTTTCCATAAATTCTCATAGTATAAATAGTTTTATATCCTAATATAAAATATCATTCACTATGCATAGACAATTGTCAACCAAAAGACAATTAAGTGAAATACTACTTTTCTCATTTAATCATTCAAGGCAGTTTTTACAAGAGAAGGTGTGTTTGAATGTTGTTCTCTCGTAGGAGAAGGCTGCCCTATCCCATGAATCATATCTTGTGTATTGAACGTTCCATGGGGTTGATCCTATTTGTTTCTTTCAATGCCATGGTATTCCTCATCGAAATCAATCTCATTAAAGTAGAAAATACACATGCAATAGTAACATTGTGCAATAAAATATTTTTGAACCCATATCCACAACTAAGCATTCACATGCTTGAATCTAGAGCATTAAACGATATATATTTTCATCTTCCCCCTGTCTTGATATTTTGTTGTGGTTGTGGCATGGTGACATATTTTTCCTAAAAGAATCAAATCGTTTTTTGAAATGGAGGAGAAAATTCAACAATCAATTGTAGAAAACATGAGAAATTGAAGTAACAAACATAAATACGAAATGAATAATAGAAAATTACATATTATATATAATTTAAAAGCATTACATATTTGCATAGGATGTAGATGGTCCGTCATGTAGTTGTTGTTATCTAGCTGATTGGGAGTGTGATTGGTGGTTTTATTATTGATGTAGATGTAATTAAGTAATTTATCTGTTGCTATAATGTGAAAATGAATAGGCTTAATGACTTTATATAGAGAAATTATGAGAGTTGTACCATATGGTAGTGGTCTAATTGCTACCGACTAGTAAGATCCTATATGCTTCTAGATAGAAGCATTCTACATACTACTAGTTGGTAACATGCACAATTATAACAAACGGTACCATGTAGAATGCTACCAGTTGGTAATATCCTAGATGTTATCGAAGCGGTAGCATTGTACATGCTCTTGGTTAGTAGTATCCTAGATACTACCATTTGAAAAGATTCTATAAGCTACCGGTTGGTGGCATTTATAATTCTACCAACCAATATGATGAAAAATATTACCGTCGGTAGCACCCAACATGCTATTGATTGATAGAATTCACAATGCTACCATCGGGTAGCATTCACAATTATGCAAATCAATACCATAAAGAAAGGTATTGGCCAATAACATCTTTTATGCTATTATTTAATGAGGTTGAGAATGCTCTTGATCGGTAGTAAGAAAAATTATACTAGTTGGTAACATTTAGAATTTTCCGACTAGTAGAATGCAAACTATCTTGATGGATGGGAGCATAGAGAATTCTACAACCATGTAGCATGTAAAAATCACTGCTGACCAAGAGCATTACGAATGCTAATGACAAGTAGTACTCTAAATGCCACATGTCAATAAAATTTTAAATACTATCGATTGTCCATGGCATTCTTGATTCTACCATTGAGTTTCATGCAAACTTTTCCTACTACTTGTAATGCTGGAATTTTAGTAAACAATACTTGAATTTATGTGCAAGATAAGCAATATATTTGGGTAACAAATTAATAATATATTTCGGATATAGTGTTTAATGACAAAGAAGGGATGTGCATGGCAAAGACGAGAGTATTATTTAACACCGGGAACTATGTGGGTAGCACATAAATCATTTATTACAAGATATCCCCACAACGCAAGTGAACGCGGGAAAAGTTGTGAGAGCAGAATGTAATGCCCCGCTGGGCATCGGATTCCTTTTCTACCTGCCTCCACTGCCATCCTTTATGGCCATCTATGCGACCTGCCTGGCGTGAGGGAGAAGCTGTCCCATGAGTTGTTGTTGTTGTTTTGTCCTTTTGGCAAGTGGTGTGTGGTTGGGCACCTCCGCCAACTATCATCATTGTTTGTGAGCCTACTTGTTCACCAATCTACCATAATTTATAACCCTGTCACCTCATTTTGACCGGCTCACGCAAAGAAACCTTGGTGTCCGTGTAGCTTGCATTGGCGTGTTCTAGATAGTGGATTCATTGATGGTGAAATGAAGTTCTATCGCCCTGATGTTGCGTGGGTGGGTGTGGGTCTCAAAATCGTCTTTGTACGGGTAGTTTCGGTGCGGCGCAAACAGAGAACTGAAATTCTCCTAGGAAAGTGCCGTGAGGAAGTGATTGGCTATATGCAGGAGCTATAGGGTAGAGAAGTACGCTTATCTCAGAAAATCAGTGGCCTCCAGAGAGAGATAAGTGCGACAGCTACCGCAGGGTGATCCCAAGGAACCGTTGGTGTTGATCCTGATGTTCTGGTTGCACGCGACCACAGTCGTGATCAGTTGTTGCAAAATCTTGCAGCTGTAGTAGAAGAACGAGATAAAGTTTTAGTTGAGCTGTCTTGCCTTTTCATTTTGGAAAGTCGCTTCCGTCCAGGTGGTGAATTTAACATGGAAAAAGCTCGATCAAATCTTGAGGCAAGTTTTGCGAGTGAGGCAGAGAGGAATGCAACGCAACATGTATTGGCATTTGGAAGCCGTGTAACTCCGGCCAGAAGCGAGGCCTTCACAGATTGTCCGTGGTGTTTACAGATTCAACGTGATAAACTCCATTGGTGTTTGAAGGAGGCAGTCACAGGGTGGAGAGATTCTGAAGGCTGATTTGTGAGATAAATTTTAGTGATATTCTCATCCATCTTCTCTGTCAATTCGTCGGCTATTTTTTAAATATGAATGGTGGTCGGAAGCCTTCCATGGAGTGTGGAATGTGGGTCCTGGGACTCGATTTGGGGGCACCATTGCTGCGGCGACCAGTTTACCTACTGCTGCTTCATTCAATACGGGTTGTATCCACAGAGGCACGGGAGGTCTATGCAATGTTGGAGAAAACGTCTTGGGAGATGAAGGTAGCAGGATATTTGTCAGATTCAGAACATGTGCTGAGTGAACAGGGAAAGTAAAAGTGTTACTCTGCCACACTGCATCAAGTTTTTCAGGATTGTTGCAATGCAAATTGTTGTGAGAGAGGCAAAGCGGTTCCATTACTTTAAAGAAAAAGGGAAATGTTCTTGTAGATATTTCTGGTAATGCCTGGTGAAGCAATCTAGTGACTGGTCAGCCTTATTTGAAGATGTTGAGTCTAAGGACTGTTTTATGGATATGTTGAAATGGCTTTATAAACTTACAAGCAAATGCAAAGAGCAGGTGTAAAGCCAAACTCCACAACCTTTGATAGCATCTCCATGCCTATACCAAAGTGGGATTGTTTGAGCAGGGCATGGATGTTCTCCAATGCTTTTGAAAAAGAGATTTTTGTTGCTTGTTGTATCTGCTAGTGTCCTGGGCGCATAACTGTCTTAAGACGGATTTTACTCCTGATACTGGATGCTCAACGAAGTGTTCGGATGGTTTGGGCAAAACTTGAAAGAAATGTGGTCTTTTGGACAGCAATGATTGTTGGTTGTGGACAATTTTGGGTGGGTTGAGACACCTTGGAAACTTGGAAAATAATGGAGAAGGGACAAGGCTGGGTCAAATGCTTTGTTTGTCGGTGCATTGGTAGATACATATGCAAAGTGGAAGCAAGCATAAAACACCCAAACTACTTGACAAAATGCCTGAGTGAAATATGGCCAAAGGACAGAAAGGATTGCAGGATATGTTTTGGAATGGATTTGTTGAGGAGGCATAGGAAGTTGAAACAAATATGAATAACTTGGGTAAATCCATCTCCTCCAGCCTTGTGTAGATCACTTGTGTTTGTGGTAGCGCGTATAGGGTATGTGAGTTGGTTGTCGAATCCCACAAGAAGTAGAAGCTCAAGGAAAGCAATAGTCAAGCACAAGTGCATGGAGTCACTTCGAATACAACAATGCTCATGAACTATTTGACAAAAATCCTCCTCAATTGCATGGTCTCACGGATCGTGAATGTGGACCGCTTAGAACTGGTGCACCCAGATTCCAGTACCTACAGTTCTTATGCTGACCCGTGCGGAGTCTATACGACCTGTTGAAGCTGGAGAAACAGGCAAGATATTTCTACACCTTTCTACTGCTATTATATTTACAATTATTGTGAAATTGAACCACTTTTTCCTTGCATTGATTTGTCAGTTGGATGTCATGATGGGAGATTTCCCCTTTCTGCTTGTTTCTTATTGTTTTATCTTTTATCGCTGTTGTGATGTATGTTGGTCGAAAGGATGCGTGTGCCCTTTCCCCTGAATGTTATGTTTCTCTTGCTCGAGTG
Organism: Taxus wallichiana var. yunnanensis; assembly: GCA_018340775.1. Classification (NCBI taxonomy): domain Eukaryota; kingdom Viridiplantae; phylum Streptophyta; class Pinopsida; order Cupressales; family Taxaceae; genus Taxus; species Taxus wallichiana. Next base: position 631,753,021 of record CM031236.1, on the reverse strand, counting down.
ATAGACCTTCGCTTGTTTGCTTATGTATTAATTCTTCTCTGTGATTAAGTTACAAGTTATTATGTTGATCAAACTAGTATTTTCGATATCATGGAAGTAAGTTACGATAACTGTGAAGCTCCTCCCTAGCACCCAAGTTGTCTTTTGATGTTTTTGTTAGCTCCTTCGCAAGTCCCTTTGATAATATTTTGGCATCGAGAAAGAAAATTTGTAGGATTGTGTGAGCAATGCGTGGGCTAGCTTGACTTAGAGTTTGGTATTAAACCGGTAGAATAAAAGGGTTCGTGTGCAACGTGTTTTTCCGTCTCGCGTGTTTAAACTCTTATACTATTCTTCGTCTTGTTTTTAGGCTTGTAAGGCCATCCTCAAGAAGTACCTTGACCATCCCTATCAACTTGAATCATAACTAGCTTTTCGGATCAACTAAGCTGGAGGTTTCATTGTGCGAATCCAGTAACTCGTTGACACTAGAATAGTTTGGTCTAATCCCCCTCTCAGAATTATTTCTGATGGCGCTCTTCTATCTTTCCTAACTTGCATTATTTTCTCCCTTGTAATGTTAACGCTATTAATTAATATTGGTCAGTTTTTATGCACGTAATTACCATAATAGTTTGTGATGGAGATTTCCTTAAATGTGATTGACCTTCGGGAAAAACTCAGCTTTCGTGTGATAATCTTATGAATTCATAGCGGAAGGTTTTGTTTTGATAAAGTCACTTAGAAATTATGTTTGTATCTATTTGTGCGACGGTTGACTGTGTTACCAAGGGTTGCCATAAAATATGGTTGTTTTGGGATATGGGTAATTTATTTTAAATTAACCAAACATTAGTATTGTAGTGGAGGTTTGCAAATCCTTAGTGTTATAAAATTTGTTGATGACATTATTGTATACTCTTGTGTGACGGAACCCCCTTCTTCTCTCGCATGCTTGCTACTAGCCTGTAAGACTTTGACCCTTCTTGGATGATTGGAAAATCTTGTAGTTAATGGTCAAAACTAGTATACCTTTCCTTCACTTCGAAACTTATGTTGTGTGTATACTCTATTTGATTTCCGGTTTGAAACTCAATTATGCATGGCTTTTAGTGTTAATTTTTGAAACCCGTGGTTCCCCTTTCTTGGGCCGATCAACTCTTGTTCTTTTAGAAATATATTATTTTAGTCTATGTGTATGGTACCTTTGATAAATTTTCTAGATGGTTGGTGTATATATATCAAATCTCAATCTTGTAACTATTGTTATTTACTTACTTGATGGGAATTTTGTTCTTTGCTAGATTGTTTATCTCTCCTTATAGGGCCAAGGGCCATTCTCATACGATTATTAATTTCGTTGCTTTTGCTCCTAACTGAAGTACAAGGTCTTCTCCTTCTTTGATTGGCATGATGAAGACTTTATTATAACTTGATGTGTTGATAGTGTTTAGAGGTTTGAACCAATTCTTGTAATAAAGTGCTTCCTTTTCGTGGTATTGTTAGATAATAGTTATGGTGGTTTTGTGTAGCCTTATCTTGCTCAGTTCTCGTGAACTGACTCTTGTAGAAAATTTGCTGCAGATGGATTTTGCATGTAGATGAGGGATAGAATTGTAGACTTTTGTCATCAACCTCAGTTGAGAAGTTCCTTTGCTCGAAACCTTTTTATGTTGTTCAACTTTTGTTAACGTCCAGTGGAAAGTTTAAAAGAGGATTAATGTCTTAGTATAAATTATTGTGGACTTTGTCATCTGAACTTTGGAAACCTTGTATTGTTTGACCATCATTGAAATTTTAAGAAAATTTGGTTATTGTTGTTGAGTGACATTGTTGGAGTATCAGTAATTTAAGAATTGATGTAATCTTGTTTTGTTCATGTAAATGAGTGTTGCTACAACCTTGCCTTGAGAATAAATTTTGAGTTAAACCTTGACATGACTTAGTAATAAAGTGTCATAAGTAAACTAACATGGGATTGTTTAATACTCCGGGAAGTTAAATTAAAAGTTGTATTCAAATAAAGTAACGTAGGGGTCACCAAATTGAGAGCAAGAAATTCTTTAAGTAAACTAGGGCAGGACTATCATTGCAAGTAAACTTTATATCATGATAACCCTAGCTCCTCTAGGGAACATTATTCCTTTTACGGTGAAATTTGTAAAATGACCCTAAGGTGAAATGAACTGTTAGTGGTTTGAAGATGATAAGATTTAATAAGCCAGAGAAAACAAACTGGAGACCTCACCATCTTTCTCACCGCCTTTTGGAAAGTAAATTTTTACTCCTTGTTAATACTTTTAGTAAAGCCTAAGTAAAAGCGTTAATAATTACGTATAAAACCCCAAGCTCCAATTAAACCTTGGTAATAGCTAATGACGTCTTAAAGAGGAATTTAACTCGACCTTATCTCCTTAACTCTTTCCCAGGATACTTTGTAAGTCATCTTGATTTTGTTGAACACGAATTCTTGTTGTAGCAAGGTAATGAGCAATTTTTAGTAATGTAAGTATGGACAGATAGCCTTGTGGAATTAAATTAGTCCCTTATTAAATAATGGAACTAAACAACTAATTGTCGTAAAGTGAAGACTTTTAGTGAACTTCTCTACAGTGTATAAGAAATTAACTCTGTTGGTAAGATGACTTTTTGCAAAGCATATAACTGTGTCCCACTTTTTTGCAATTTTTGTACTTTCAGCAAACTATGTCTGATAACCAAAACATGACCAAACACATATAAAATGACCAAACATGCATTTTTAAGAGGCTATAAATACCAAGGTCCAGGGCATCTAGAATTTACCTGATTTTTTAAATTTTTATAGTATTTTTTAATTATTTATTTACTAGTCAGATTTTAAAATATTTATGGCCACAAAGTGGGAAAGACTTGCATGCTTTGAGGTCATGAGTTAAAGGGTGTTATATCAAAATAAGTAACCTTCAATCATTCTTACTGTGGCTTGCCCTATTTGTTAGAGTGTTCTGTCGTTGGACTTCTATGTTGTCTTGTTAAAAACAAAGAAAGGTGTATTATCCTTGGGGTGTGAACGTTTCCGTGCTGACCTTGTGGTCCTCCCCGTAACAAGTGGTTCCTAGTGTTGGTTGTAACCTTGTGACGACATGTTGTGTCGTGTTATATGTCAAGCAAGTCAAAAAAAAAAAAATTTATCCTGTATTTCACTGTGTTGTTCATGTGTGATTATTTGGTCTTGTTACACTTGGTATCGAGCATAGGCTCATGCTCTCGAACCTACGGGCCGGATTGGTGTTATATGATGATGTTACATGGTGGTGGTGGTGTGATTACTACATGATGATGATGATGTTGCATGATGGTGGTATATATTGGAAGAGTAATGTGCTTTAAACGTGATGTGATTATTGTCGTAATTATGATATTGTGAACGCACATGATGGGTATGTCACTTTGCATGTTTGTGATCATGTTGATATGTTGGGGATGGGATTATTCTCTCTCCTTCTTGTGGATTCTATGAAAGAGTTCACGTGTGAATTGTTGTTTAAGATGTGTGAAAATAATTATAATGTGGATGACGAGTGTTGGAATATTGTGACATATTATGATATGTAAGTGTATCAATGTGTTGTATGACTAGTTTGATGTTAAAAGAAATGAGTTGTATCATGATGTTTTTACCATGTGTCGAAGAAACATGTGTACCACGTTGTATGTAGCAATGGATGTTATGTTGTGATGTACTATGTTCATCGTATGTATGATTTGTGTGTAATATGTAATGTTTCATGTTGTGATTTTGGGTCATACGGTGAGTGTATGAACCCTATCGTATGGTGCTTGCACTTTGGGTGCAGAGAATGTGGTGAAGTGATGTGTTACACTCGGTGAATGTATGATCGTGATCTACCTCGTATATGTACCATATGTAAGACATTATGGTAGTTATGTGTGTGCCACCGTTATGTTAGTGATGTTGTTGTATGTTATGTTGTGAACCTTACGCTAACCGACCCCGAGGGTAATCGATAGAAGTGTATGTTGAGAGAGTGAGGAATGGTGTACCATGGGTCAATAACTCTTGAGTCAAAACTCGGTTTAGTAGATAACATGTGATCCTTCCTCTCTCCCTATGTGGTTGTATGTATGCAACCTAAGTGCAACTATGACTATGTTTAGCCTTGTCGAAGTGGTGGCGGGATGATTCAGATGGAGGTGATGACAGTTGTATTATTGATACGTATTTTGCGAGCTGAGGCTCGATGTTCTGAGTGCTAGCAACTCATTGAGTACCCCTTTGGTGGCTAGATAAAGCCACATGCAATTATCGTAATGTGACATTATTATAAGTTGATTTTATTTGTAAATTGAGCTTTTACTTTATTTTGTAAGGACCAAAGACTTTTCTTGATTGCAATGCTTTACAATTTTGGGCATTTCCTTGGTTTGTGGCACTAACATGGGGATTTTGATACTAACTTTGGCTATTTGGCCATTTATTTTGCTTGATTTTGGGTCTTCTTTTAAATTTGGAATTCTTACCGCCTTGCCCAAGGCTTGTACTTTCCCACTTGGCACTTTGATTGGATTGTTGTGCTATTCCTATTGTCGTGATGTGTGGAATAGGGTCATAAGATGCACCATGGATTGGTTGGACCTATGGAACCGCTTCGTTGTATGGGGGTACGCCCCAAGGAGTTACATATAACTAGCGGGTTGTTGAACCACGCGTTATTATGTCACTTGGGTTAGGAGTGTTCGAACTCTATGTGTCTTGGACCATAGGGTCAACCGGCCTCCTTGAGGGAGGCATAAGAGATTGAGGGAGGCATAAGAGTTTGAGGGAGGCATAAGAGTTTGAGGGAGGCATAAGAGACTTGAGGGAGGCATAAGAGTTTGAGGGAGGCATAAGAGACTTGAGGGAGGCATAAGAGTGTGAGGGAGGCATATGATGTTTGTGTGTATGGTTGATGTTTCAGGATATACGTTGAGTTATTGTGATGTTTTGGTAGTGGTATTTTGATGTATGTGTTACTCATGTCAGATGGATATGTGTTGTGATGTTGTGGTTATGTCATTGATTCCCTTGTGGACACTATGTACCTATAGCATGGTTTGGTGTTATGTGAGTTTTTTTTTCATTGATGCAAATTGAGGAAATGTCTGGTGGATTGTAGTACTCTTTTGTTTGAGTATTTTATATGTCAGTCATATATGTGTGATGAGTACTATGTTATGTGGATCGTGCCTATTCAATTCCGTATTTGAGTAACCTTTTTGTGGTGTAATACAATCATGAAGTATATACTTGTGTGCTTATGAATCTGTAGTGTCTTTTGAACCCGATATCATGTTGTCTTAGCAGAGTTCATGTTGGGCACCACAATAAAGAATAAACTAAAACCCTTCAATGATGAAATTTTAAAAGAAATTAAACTAAGAATAATGTTAATGGAAAGAGACTAATGAAAATAACAAATAAGAAGGAACTACCAATCTTCGAGAACATTGAAAGTTAAAATTTCTACCAAATGTTCCTAAGGCTACCCCTGTGGCCATACTTTAATCATCTAAAATTTTAAACTATAAAGTGTACTTTCTCTTCTTTATCTATCCCTTGTTGCGAACCATTTCTTTTCCCTTGTGTTAGGTCGCATCGAGGATGATGCTTTCTTAAGGGGAGGAGAATGTAATGCTGGAATTTTAGTAAACAATCTCTGGCCATCCTTTCTGCAAGATAAGCAATATATTTGGGTAACAAATTAATAATATATTTGTTATAGTGTTTAATGACAAAGAAGGGATGTGCATGGAGGGTGGAGTATTATTTAACGCGTGTTGGAACTATGTGGGTAGCACATAAATCATTTATTACTAGATATCCCCGCAAATCAAGTGAAGGCGGGCAAAGTTGTGAGAGCAGAATGTAATGGTGGGAATCGGATTCCTTTTCTACAAGGGCCTTTTTGCCATTTTATGGCCATCTATGCGATGCTTTGGCGTGAGGGAGAAGTTGTCAATGAGTTGTTGTTGTTGTTTTGTCCTTTTGGCAAGTGGTGTGTGGTTGGGCGCCTCCGGATTACATCTTCATCCTGTTTGATGAAGTGAGGCACAAATCCTTGGTTCAAATCTACCATAATTTATAATCCTCACCTCATTTTAATCTGCTCATGCAAAAAGAAACCTTGGTGGTCGCATAGCTTGCATTGGCGTGTTACGGATAGTGGATTCATTGATGGTGAAATGAAGTTCTATCGCCCGATGTTGCGTGGGTGGGTGTGGGTCTCAAAATCTTCATCATCGTGTAGTTTCAAATGGAGCGTAGAACTGAATCTCCAAGGAAAGTGCCGTGAGGAAGTGATTGGCTCATCCCATGGAAGGGAATGCCAGCAGAATCACTATAGGTGAAAGATCACAGCAAGCTTATCTCAGAAAATCTGGCCTCTTTGGAGAGAGATAAGGTTCGGATAAAATTTCTTGAGGTGATCCAAGAGGTCTCTCTTATGGGTGTGATGAGATGGAAAGTTGTTGCACACGACCAGTCGTGATCGGTTGTTGCAAAATGATGTAGTAGAAGAACGAGATAAAGTTTTAGTTGAGTTGTCTTGCCTTTTCATTTTGGAAAGTCACTTCCATCCAGGTGGTGAATTTAACATGGAAAAAGCTCGATCAAATCTTGAGGCAATTTTGCGAGTGAGGCATAGAGGAATGCAACGCAACATGTATTGGCATTTAGAAGCCGTGTAAGAAGCGAGGCCTTCACAGATTGTCCGTGGTGTTTACAGATTCAATGTGATAAACTCCATTGGTGTTTGAAGGAGGCAGTCACAGGGTGGAGAGATTCTGAAGGCTAATTTGTGAGATAAATTTTAGTGATATTCTCATCCATTTTCTCTATCAAATGTCGGCTTATTTTTAAATATGAATGGTGAAATGAAATCCTTCCATGGAGTGTGGAATGTGGGTCTGCGGGACTCGATTTGGGGGCACCATTGCTATTGATGTTTACCCGAATCCAAGCTTCATTCAATAAGTTGTATCCATAGAGGCACGGAGGTCTATGCAATGTTGGAGAAAACGTCTTGGGAGATGAAGGTAGCGGGATATTTGTTAGAAACATGTGTTGAGTGAATAGGGAAAAAAAGTGTTACTCTGCCACACCGCATCAAAAGTGGATTGTTGTAATGCAAGACAAAATGTTGGGAGAGAGGCAAAGCGGTTCCATTACTTTTTTAAAAAAGGGAAATGTTCTCCATGTAGAGATTTCACTTTAATCCAGTGAAGCAATCTAGCAAACTGGTCACCTTATTTGAAGATGTTGAGTCTAAGGACTGTTTTATGGATATGTTGAAATGCTTTATAAACTTACAAGCAAATGCAAAGAGCAGAGTAAAGCCAAACTCCACAACCTTTGATAGCATCTCCATGCCTATACCAAAGTGGGATTGTTTGAGCAGGGCATAGATGTTCTCAAATGCTTTTGAAAAAAGAGATTTTTGTTGCTTGTTGTATGGCCCTCATTAGTGTCAAGGTGGTGAAGCTGTTTAAGATGACTTTTTACCCCCGATCCGGATGCTCAACGAAGTGTTCAGATGGTTTGGGGAAAACTTGAAAGAAATGTGGTCTTTTGACAGCAATGATTGTTGGTTGTGGACAATTGTAAGTGGGTTGAGACACCTTGGAAACTTGGAAAATAATGGAGTGGCAAAAACATCAAATGATTTGTTTGGGAAGCGTTGGTAGATACATATGAAGGGAAGTGGAAGCAAGCATAAAACACCCAAACTACTTGGAAAATGCCCGAGTGAAATATGGCCAAAGGACAACAAGGATTGCAGGATATGTTTTGGAATGGATTTTTTGAGGAGGCATAGGACGTTGAAACAAATATGAATAACTTGGGTAAATCCATCTCCTCCAAACCTTGTGTAGATCACTTGTGTTTGCTCAAGAAGAGTATAGGGTATGTGAGTTGGTTGTCGAATCCCACAAGAAGTAGAAGCTCAAGAGAAAGCAATTTCAAGCACAAGTGCATGGAGTCACTTGAATACAACAATGCTCATGAACTATTTGCCCAAAAATCCTCTTCATGCATGGTATCGTGGATCATGAATGTGGACCGCTTAGAAGCTGTGCCGGATTCCAATACCTAAGTTTCTTATCTGAAAGCAATGGAAGAGTCTGGGACGACTGTTGAAGCTAGAGAAAAAGGAAAGATATTTCTACACCTTTCTACTGCTATTATATTTACAATTATTGTGAAATTGAACCACTTTTTCCTTGCATTGATTTGTCAGTTGGATGTCATGATGGGAGATTTCCCCTTTCTGCTTGTTTCTTCTTGTTTTAGCTTTTATCGTTGACAGTATGTTGGTCGAAAGGATGCGTGTGCCCTTTCCCCTGAATGTTATGTTTCTCTTACTCGAGTGATAGACCTTCGTCTGTTTGTTTATGTATTAATTCTTCTCTGTGATTGAGTTGCAAGTTATTATGTTGATCAAACTAGTATTTTTGATATCATGGAAGTAAGTTATGATAACTATGAAGCTCCTCCCTAGCACCCAAGTTGTCTTTTGATGTTTTTGTTAGCTCCTTCGCAAGTCCCTTTGATAACCTTTTGGCATCGAGAAAGAAAGGTTGTAGGATTGTGTGAGCAATGCGTGGGCTAGCCAGCTTAGAGTTTTGGTATTAAAACTGGTAGAATAAAAGTGTTCGTGTGTAACATGTTTTGCCGTCTCACGTGTTTAGACTCTTATACTATCCTTCGTCTTGTTTTTAGGCTTGTAAGGCCATCCTCAAGAAGTACCTTGACCATCCCTATCAACTTGAATCATAACTAGCTTTTTGGATCAACTAAGCTGGAGGTTTCATTGTGCGAATCCAGTACCTCGTTGACACTAGAATAGTTTGGTCTAATCCCCTTCTCATAATTATTTTGATGGTGCTCTTCTATCTTTCCTAACTTGCATTATTTTCTCCTTGTAATGTTAATGCTATTAATTAATATTGGTCAGTTTTTATGCACGTAATTATCGTAATAGTTTGTGATGGAGATTTCCTTAAATGTGATTGACCTTCGGGAAAAACTCAGCTTTTGTGTGATAATCTTATGAATTCATAGCGGAAGGTTTTGTTTTGATAAAGTCACTTAGAAATTATGTTTGTATCTATTTGTGCGACGGTTGACTGTGTTACCAAGGGTGCCGTAAAATATGGTTGTTTTGGGATATGAGTAATTTATTTTAAATTAACCAAACATTAGTATTGTAGTGGAGGTTTGTAAATCCTTACTGTTTTAAAATTTTTGATGACATTATTATATACTCTTGTGTGACGGAACCCCCTTCTTCTCTCGCATGCTTGCTACTAGCCTGTAAGACTTTGACCCTTCTTGGATGATTGGAAAATCTTGTAGTTAATGGTCAAAACTAGTATACCTTGCCTTCACTTCGAAACTTATGCTGTGTGTATACTCTATTTGATTTCCGGTTTGAGACTCAATTATGCATGGCTTTTAGTGTTAATTTTGAAACCCGTGGTTCCCCTTTCTTGGGCCGATCAACTCTTGTTCTTTTAGAAATATATTATTTTAGTCTATGCGTATGGTACCTTTGATAAATTTTCTAGATGGTTGGTGTATATATATCAAATCTCAATCTTGTAACTATTGTTATTTACTTACTTGATGGGAATTCTGTTCTTTGCTAGATTGTTTATCTCTCCTTATAGGGCCAAGGGCCATTCTCATACGATTATTACTTTCATTGCTTTTGCTCCTAACTGAAGTACAAGGTCTTCTCCTTCTTTGATTGGCATGATGAAGACTTTATTATAACTTGATGTGTTGATAGTGTTTAGAGGTTTGAACCAATTCTTGTAATAAAGTGCTTCCTTTTCGTGGTATTGTTAGATAATAGTTATGGTGGTTTTGTGTAGCCTTATCTTGCTCAGTTCTCGTGAACTGACTCTTGTAGAAAATTTTCTGCAGATGGATTTTGTGTGTAGATGAGGGATAGAATTGTAGACTTTTGTCATCAACCTCAGTTGAGAAGTTCCTTTGCTCGAAACCTTTTTATGTTGTTCAACTTTTGTTAACGTCCAGTGGAAAGTTTAAAAGAGGATTAATGTCTTAGTATAAATTATTGTGGACTTTGTCATCTGAACTTTGGAAACCTTGTATTGTTTGACCATCATTGAAATTTTAAGAAAATTTGGTTATTGTTGTTGAGTGACATTGTTGGAGTATCAGTAATTTAAGAATTGATGTAATCTTGTTTTGTTCATGTAAATGAGTGTTGCTACAACCTTGCCTTGAGAATAAATTTTGAGTTAAACCTTGACATGACTTAGTAATAAGTGTGTCATAAGTAAACCAACATGGGATTGTTTAATACCCAGGAAGTTAAATTAAAAGTTGTATTCAAATAAAGTAACGTAGGGGTCACCAAATTGAGAGCAAGAAATTCTTTAAGTAAACTAGGGCAGGACTATCATTGCAAGTAAACTTTATATCATGATAACCCTAGCCCTCTCAGGGAACATTATTCCTTTTACGGTGAAATTTGTAAAATGACCCTAAGGTGAAATGAACTGTTAGTGGTTTGAAGATGATAAGATTTAATAAGCCGAGAGAAAACAAAGCGGAGACCTCACCATCTTTCTCACCGCCTTTTGGAAAGTAAATTTTACTCCTAGTTAATACTTTTAGTGAAGCCTAAGTAAAAGCGTTAATAATTACGTATAAAACCCCAAGCTCCAATTAAACCTTGGTAATAGCTAATGACGTCTTAAAGAGGAATTTAACTCGACCTTATCTCCTTAACTCTTTCCCAGGATACTTTGTAAGTCATCTTGATTTTGTTGAACACACGAATTCTTGTTGTAGAAGCAAGGTAATGAGCAATTTTTAGTAATGTAAGTATGGAATGAGATAGCCTTGTGGAATTAAATTAGTCCCTTATTAAATAATGGAACTAAACAACTAATTGTCGTAAAGTGAAGACTTTTAGTGAACTTCTCTACAGTGTATAAGAAATTAACTCTGTTGGTAAGATGAATTTGTGTGAATCATATATTGAATCTTTCTGAAAACATAAGTCATGAGTTAAAGGGTGTTATATCAAAATAAGTAACCTTCAATCATTCTTACTGTGGCTTGCCCTATTTGTTAGAGTGTTCTGTCGTTGGACTTCTATGTTGTCTTGTCAAAAACAAAGAAAGGTGTATTATCCTTGGGGTGTGAACGTTTCCGTGCTGACCTTGTGGTCCTCCCCGTAACAAGTGGTTCCTAGTGTTGGTTATAACCTTGTGACGACATGTTGTGTCGTGTTATGTGTCAAGCAAGTCAAAAAAAAAAAAAAAAGTTATCTGTATTTCTTTGTGTTGCTCATGTGTGATTATTTGGGTTGTTACACTTGGTATCGAGCTTAGGTTCATGCTCTTGAACCTATGGGCCGGATTGGTGTTGTATGGTGATGTTACATGGTGGTGGTGGTGATTACTACATGATGATGATGATGTTGCATGATGGTGGTATATATTGGAAAAGTAATGTGCTTTAAACGTGATGTGATTATTGTCGTAATTGTGATATTGTGAACGCACATGATGGGTATGTCACCTTGTGCATGTTTGTGATCATGTTGATGTGTTAGGGATGGGAGTATTCTCTCTCCTTCTTGTGGATTCTATGAAGAGTTCACGTGTGAATTGTTGTCTGAGATGTGTGAAAAGAATTATAATGTGGATGACGGAGTGTTGGAATATTGTGATATATTGTGATATGTAAGTGTATCAATGTGTTGTATGACTAGATTGATGTTACAAGAAATGAGTTGTATCATGATGTTTTTACCATGTGTTGAAGAAACATGTGTACCACGTTGTATGTAGCAATGGATGTTATGTTGTGATGTACTATGTTCATCGTATGTATGATTTGTGTGTAATATGTAATGTTTCATGTTGTGATTTTGGGTCATACGGTGAGTGTATGAACCCTATCGTATGGTGCTTGCACTTTGGGTGCGAAAGTGGTGAAGTGATGTGTTACACTCGGTGAATGTATGATCGTGATCTACCTCAGTATATGTACCATATGTAAGACATTATGGTAGTTATGTGTGTGCCACCGTTATGTTAGTGATGTTGTTGTATGTTATGTTGTGAACCTTACGCTAACCGACCCTGAGGGTAATCGATAGAAGCGTATGTTGAGAGTGAGGAATGGTGTACCATGGGTCAATAACTTGAGTCGAAACTCGGTTTAGTAGACAACCTGTGATCCTTCCTCTCTCCCTATGTGGTTGTATGTATGCAACCTAAGTGCAACTATGACTATGTTTAGCCTTGTCGAAGTGGTGGCGGGATGATTCAGATGGAGGTGATGATAGTTGTATTATTGATACGTATTTTGCGAGCTAAGGCTCGATGATCCGAGTGCTAGAAACTCGTTGAGTACCCATTTGGTGGCTAGATAAGGCCACGCAGTTATCGTAATGTGACATTATTATAAGTTGATTTTATTTGTAAATTGAGCTTTTTACTTTATTTTGTAAGGACCAGCAGCTTTTCTCGATTGCAATGCTTTACAATTTTGGGCATTTCCTTGGTTTGTGGCACTAACATGGGGATTTTGATACTAACTTTTGATATTTGGCCATTTATTTCGCTTGATTTTGGGTCTTCTTTTAAATTTGGAATTCTTCTTGCCTTGCCCAAGGCTTGTACTTTCCCACTTGGCACTTTGATTCGATTGTTGTGTTGTTCCTTTTGTCGTGATGTGTGGAATAGGGTCATAGGATGCACCATGGATTGGTTGGACCTATGGACCCACTTCGTTGTATGATGGGGGTACACCCCAAGGAGTTACATATAACTAGTGGGTTGTTGAACCACGTGTTATTATGTCACTTGGGTTAGGAGTGTTCGAATTCTATTTGTCTTGGACCATAGGGTCAACCGGCCTCCTTGAGGGAGGCATAAGAGTTTGAGGGAGGCATAAGAGTTTGAGGGAGGCATTAGAGACTTGAGGGAGGCATAAGAGTGTGAGGGAGGCATATGATGTTTGTGTGTATGGTTGATGTTTCAGGATATACGTTGAGTTATTGTGATGTTTTGGTAGTGGTATTTTGATGTATGTATTACTCATGTTAGATGGATATGTGTTGTGATGTTGTGGTTATGTCATTGATTCCCTTGTGGACACTATGTACCTGTAGCATGGTTTGGTGTTATGTGAGTTTTTTTTTCATTGATGCAAATTGAGGAAATGTCGGTAGATTGTAGTACTCTTTTGTTTGAGTATTTTGTATATGTCATAGATGTGTGTGACGAGTACTATGTTATGTGGACTGTGCCTATTCCATTCCGTATTTGAGTAACCTTTTTGTGGTGTAATACAATCATGAAGTATATACTTGTGTGCTTATGAATCTGTAGTGTCTTTTGAACCTGATATGGTGTTGTGTTAGCAGTTCATGTTGGGAACCCACAATAAAGAATAAACTAAAACCCTTCAATGATGAAATTTTAAAAGAAATTAAACTAAGAATAATGCTAACGGAAAGAGACTAATGAAAATAATAAATAAGAAGGAACTGCCAATCTTCACAGAACATTGAAAGTTAAAATTTCTACCAAATGTTCCTAAGGCTACCCTGTGGCCATACTTTAATCAACTAAAATTTTAAACCATAAACTGTACTTTCTCCCGTACCTATTCTTGGTTGAGAACCATTTCTTTTCCATTGTGTTATGTCGCATCGAGGACGATGCTTTCTTAAGGGGAGGAGAATGTAATGCTGGAATTTTAGTAAACAATACTAGAATTTCGTGCAAGATAAGCAATATATTTGGGTAACAAATTAATAATATATTTCGGATATAGTGTTTAATGAAAACGAAGGGATGTGCATGGCAGCAACATGAGAGTATTATTTAACACCGGGAACTATGTGGGTACCACATAAATCATTTATTACTAGATATCCCCGCAATGCAAGTGAAGGTGGACAAAGTTGTGAGCAGAATGTAATGCCCCGCTGGGCATCGGATTCCTTTTCTACCTGCCTCCACTGCCATCCTTTATGGCCATCTATGCGACCTGCCTGGCGTGAGGGAGAAGATGTCCCGTGAGTTGTTGTTGTTGTTTTGTCCTTTTGGCAAGTGGTGTGTGGTTGGGCGCCTCCACCAACTATCTTCATTGTTTGACAGGCCTACTGGTTCACCAATCTACCATAATTTATAACCCTGTCACCTCATTTTGACCTGCTCACGTAAGTGTATCAATGTGTTGTATGACTAGATTGATGTTACAAGAAATGAGTTGTATCATGATGTTTTTACCATGTGTTGAAGAAATGTGTGTACCACCTTGTATGTAGCAATGGATGTTATGTTGTGATGTACTATGTTCATCGTATGTATGATTTGTGTGTAATATGTAATGTTTCATGTTGTGATTTTGGGTCATACGGTGAGTGTATGAACCCTATCGTATGGTGCTTGCACTTTGGGTGCAGAAAGTGGTGAAGTGATGTGTTACACTCAGTGAATGTATGATCGTGATCTACCCTGTATATGTACCATATGTAAGACGTTATGGTAGTTTTGTGTGTGCCACCGTTATGTTAGTGATGTTGTTGTATGTTATGTTGTGAACCTTACGCTAACCGACCCTGAGGGAAATCGGTAGAAGCGTATGTTGAGAGTGAGGAATGGTGTACCATGGGTCAATAACTTGAGCCGAAACTCGGTTTAGTAGACAACCTGTGATCCTTCCTCTCTCCCTATGTGGTTGTATGTATGCAACCTAAGTGCAACTATGACTATGTTTAGCCTTGTCAAAGTGGTGGCGGGATGATTCAGATGGAGGTGATGACAGTTGTATTATTGATACGTATTTTGTGAGCTGAGGCTCGATGTTCCGAGTGCTAGCAACTTGTTGAGTACCCATTTGGTGGCTAGATAAGGCCACGTGATTATCGTAATGTGACATTATTATAAGTTGATTTTATTCGTAAATTAAGCTTTTTACTTTATTTTGTAAGGACCAGCAGCTTTTCTTGATTGCAATGCTTTACAATTTTGGGCATTTCCTTGGTTTGTGGCACTAACATGGGGATTTTGATACTAACTTTGGCTATTTGGCCATCTATTTTGCTTGATTTTGGGTCTTCTTTTAAATTTGGAATTCTTACCGCCTTGCCCAAGGCTTGTACTTTGCCACTTGGCACTTTGATTGGATTGTTGTGCTGTTCCTATTGTCGTGATGTGTGGAATAGGGTCATAGGATGCACCATGGATTGTCCACAATTGACTCATAGTTCCCACAATATTTCCATCCACATGAAACACTTTTCCTTAATATTATCCTCTTAATAAAAAGTCATTCTCATAAATTCTACAAGCAATATCTATATTTTTTTATAGGGGGTCTTAAAATTTGCCCTAACCTTCTTATATACGGTTCCATAAATGATTTACTTAGAAACATCAACCCGAATGTAGTATAACACCGAATGAAAGATATTGATTTGAAATTAAATTTAGAGGAAATTTTAGTCCAATACTATATAGATGGGTCGAGCCTCATAAAAATTCTATACCAAACTACACGGCCCTAAATAGCAAAAGGAAATATGAAAATTGATTTTTATAACTCGTCAAATGATGATTTTCTATTGATTTTGTGTATTATGTTGGAAAAAATTTCAGCACTCCCCATGGGATGCATGACATGGACTAACCTCTTCCCATGGATTCACTAACTCTAGAAATTATATCAGAAAGTGACAAGTCAACCTTTTGGATTAACGGTGATTGTTGTTGTATATATCTCCCCCTGGGTAAATATAGACAAACAGGAGAATATGGGAATCAAAGAAACTCAAAACTTGACATTTATTTACGCCACCGGTGGCACGGGTTGCGATAGCAAAGAAAAAGATGTCGACATGCAAAAATTCGTGCCACTGGCGCGAGTTGGAGGTGCAAAGCAAAAGACGTCGACATGCAAAAAGTTGCGCCACAGCGCAGGTTGGAGGCACAAAGTAGAATATGTTGACATGCGAAAATTCGCACCATGGTGCAGGTTGGAGGTGCAAAGCAAAACATGTCGACATGCAAAAAGCGCGCCGACACAGTTGGAGGTGCAAAGCAAAAAATGTTAACATGCGAAAAGTCGCGCCTTGCGCGCAGTTGGAGGTGCAAAGTAGAAAATGTTAACATGAAAATGGATGTGCTTATGGCGTAGGTAAGAAAATGTTGACATGAAAATGGATGTGCCTATGGCACAGGTAAGAAAATGTCGACATGAAAATGGATGTGCCTTGGCGCAGGTTGGAGGCGCAGATCACAAGACATCAACACCACATTTTCAGCACCTATGGCACACTTAAAAGTAGGTTAACATGAGGATGGATGCGCCGAGGTGCAACATTTTTAGCGTTGACACCCGACAGGAAGCAAACCCTGACCCAGATATTCAAATGGCCATAACTTTTCACAGGGAGCTCAGATTCACGCAAGGTTGGAATTTTCAGAAAGCTTAATTGGGTGAGAACAAGTTCTTCAAAATGAAAACTATAAATCACCATTTTCTAGGTTTGCTAGGGTCCTCACCTACGCCATAATGAGATGAATTAAATACAACCTAGAGGTGGTTGGGGTAGATTTGGAATTCCTCCCTCTTCCCTCTCTCATTCTTCCTATAAATTGTAAGGAGGGGTTCTTTATAAAGGTTGGACATTCTTGTTTTGCCCCTCCCTTCTTCTCTTGGCAGTGAATTTGTGGAGTTCAAACCTCCCATCTAAAACCTGTAATGCAACTTTTCCTCTTGGCATTTTCTAGTGTATTGTATCAATCTTTGGAGCAAATACTACATGTTTGTGGATGATTTTAAACCCTCTCTGTGTTCATTTGCATCCTCCCGATCTTTCACTGCAAATTTGGTTATCTGTGCATGATCTTGCATTGCATTTTTATGGTTTGTGTTTATTGGCAAGACAGGTGTTCTTCATTCCTCGGTGCATTACCTTTGTTAGTTTAGGTTTATTTTTATGTATCTTATTACCATGTCTCCTTGGCAAATTAGATTAGGTTTTGAGTAAATCCTCTGCATTTTTTTATGTGTGCATCTAAACAAAGGAATAGGAACCGGCCTTCATCCGGAGAGCTTTTCCAATTCGCAAGGTCCCACACTTGGGAAAAGTTCCATGTTATGCAATCTCACCGAGAGTCTCGGCCCATCAAGTTGCGAGATATTCGGGGGTGCTTGTGATTCGCCATCAACAATTGCTTCTACCAATTAGTATTGGAGCGAAAGGTTATGGGTTCAATCCCCGGGTAACAATTGGGGATTTCGTTATAAAAATTTCATCACTCTCCATGGGATTATTGACATGAACTAACCACCTCTCATGGATTCGTTAAATCCAAAGTGCTTGTATCGAAAATTGGCGGGTCGGCTTTTTGGTTTAATTACAATCACTTCAACATATTATATTATCAAAGCTTTTCAACATCTCAATGTGCAATGATAAAAAGATAAATAATGGAACTCACAAAGTGTTAAGTGGTAACAAAGAAGTTACACATATCATAAGTAAAATGCATAGTAAAATTAAGAGTTGTAAAAGTGAAAATTACAAAATTTTATTGCATAAATTTCCCCCTTCAAGTGCTAAATAAAAATTGCATGCTTAAAGGAAAATACATGTATGTTTGTAAAAATAATTTTCCTTTTCTTCAATTTTTATTTTTCCGATGCCATATTCTACTTGGTGTTGTCATGATCCAACGCAAAAACTATTAGTGTAGTCAATTTCTGTAATGAATTACTACTACTGAAAGCCAATATAAATCAAAGGTAAAAAAAATTCAACAACCTTTCCTATGATACAAAACTTTTGCAACAAAATTTATTCCAAACCCAAAAATAGAGAAACATAGCAAAGGAAACAAAAACAAAAACCAGAAAACACAAAAATAATTTATATTAATTCCAAAATAACTTACTACATAACTTACATAACTTTCAGAGTTGCTACTCTGTTTTCTATCTCGAGCTTTGTTTTGCTGCTGCAAAATAACTATCTAAATATTATATTCACTGTTTTATATATCAAGATTTATTGTGTACTTTGTTTTCTGTTATTAAAAATTGACGTTCACTCCTAAGCTGCTACTCTATTCCTTTCCTCGAAACATTCTTTATATTTATGTAATGTTCTTTCTAGCTGCACATCATTCTTGTTATCTTCTATTGTTGTGTTCATTTCTATATATCTCTCCGCTACGTACAACTACAAAATGAATTACAAACATAGATTTTTAAATGAAATTATATTCTATCTCAAAATAGATCTTAAAATATGGGCACTCTGAATAACATTAAAAAAACTACTGCTTGCTCTGACATTGCATTAACGACAGGGGTAGGTGAAAAGTTTAAAATACAAAATTGGATAAGAATTATAATATTCAACAGATCTAATTAGAAACCATGATGAATGCACGATTCGTTTAACTACACCTTCACTCAAATAAGCTAAATGATGATCATATGGATAATCTGGAAGGAACACAAAACAAGAGAAGTCAAAAGATGAAGTAGTTTCTAGTACTCACAATGTGGTAAAGGCATTCTTCATACCTGGTTAGCGGTGGGTGAAATTTCCCCCTTATCTAAAATGAAGATAATTTCATGGAATCAAAGCCTCTAAAAAACAATGCTTATTCAAGTGCTATATAATCACGCAACAGGGAAAAAAATTGTTCAGAAAGTAAAGGATTTGGATTTGAAACTAAGAAGGGTGGAATTGTTAATTTGTGGATGATCTTGGATCCTTTGGCGGGCTTATATTCATTTGGAGCGCTTGGAAAGTGTTGGTGACTGTGATTTTATGCCACCCCGATCGGATGTTTTAGAAATATACCTCTTTTAATGATGAATATGCATTTTATATCTTTAATAGCTATATTAACATACAAAATATTAATGGAGCATCATAATATTAACATTAAAAAGTATGTTCTCGGTAGACATTTTAATGAACTTTTGACAAATAGGTATATGGTTGAGGGCCTAAATGAGGGAAACCACTCCTAGAAGGAATAAAAAAAAATTTTATAATACAAATAATCTAACAAACATTTATCTTATTGACACTTGTTATACGTGGACTAAAAATCGTCTACGCTTTATAAACATTAATGAGTGATTGGATATATTCCTTATCCAAAAACATTTATAGTGTCAACCAACTATTAAGGGATTGGAATAGAATCTTTCAAAAATAATTTTAGAGAAAAATGGAATTTCAATTGGAAATTAAGGCCATTAGTGAATAGATTTTCATGGCGGAATCATAAATCTATTTTATTAGATCGAGGAAAATATTATGGCAAAACTTGGAGTTAGAGGCTATCTCGATGGCGAGAATAACATGTGCGTGTTATATGCCCCGATACATTCCCCATCCATACATGTGTATGCGGACCACACCATTGTGGTATACACACATTTCAGGAATCATTAAAATAAATAGAAATGAAATCAAGTGATGGGATGTTGGGTGCTAGGTGGATTGGTAGGTTTGAGTGCTAATATCGTGAGGTTGTGGGTTCCAATCTTAGATTTTTTTGTTAACTATTGGGTTCTGTGTATACCACACACCCGTAAATGCATGTATGGGTGTTGCAGTCCTGCTGCAGGATAGCCGGTGCCAAACTTGGAGAACTATCGACAAGGATGAAATTAATTGAAAATAGATATCCAGAAAAGGATGGTTAAAAGAAGGTTATCACAATATAATTCTTTTTCATAATTTGGTTCCCTCTCAAATGAATCATACTAATATATAATCAATAAAAAACAAAAGAAGATTGCTAATTCTAGAAAATGAGGAAATCCAAATGGTTGTTCTTCTCCTTGAAAACCTTCTTGCATATATTGATGCATCCAATCTTGTAGCTTAGAATAATATAACTCATCCCACCTATTGATACCGAAGAGCATAATGAGCACCACATGGTTTCGTTCTCTTTATAAGGGGTGAAGGTATCCTTTCTCCTTGGTTTGGATTAAGGTGCCAAGACCAGATGGGTTTCCCAAAAACAATTAATGAAGTTTCGGTATATTATGAAGATTATGTAACTGCAATATCCAAAGAATCTATAAAGTCTAAAAACATACTAAAACAAAGCAACTACAATTTTATGTGCCTCCTACAAAAACAAGAACATGTAGAATTCCTTAATGATTCTAGATCGGTAACCCTTAGTAACGTGATTTATAAAATAATCACCAAGGTCATTGCTTTCCACTTCAATCGCATGTTGGAATCACTCATATCCCTAGAAAGAAAGGATATTATCATTGGCAGGATCCTATTTGAACGAATCATCATAAGCGATGAAATCATGCCTTATCCGTTAATTACTCTCCATGTGTGTTGATTAAAATGGATATCATCAAAGTATTAAATAGAGTTCCTTAGTGGTTCCTTATGACAATCCTGAGGTTCTTTGGGTCCTCTTTCAAGTTCTGCCCAAGGATCTTCAACTATATGTCTGAGCCTATGTTTTCAATTTTGGTAAATGCGAGTCCTCCATGGTTTCTGCCTCAAACTCGAGGGCCTACGAAATGTGACACACTTTATTCTTTCATTTTTATTATAATGGAAGAAGCTTTGGGAAGATACATATCATTTATGTGTTACAACATGAAGATTTGAGGTACCCGGGTCATGAACAATATGGAACCATTCTCTCATCAGCAATTCATTAATGACACCATTATGTTTGCATTTACATGCAGACATAAAGTTAAAGACTCATTGTATGGAAAATCACCAGTGATACTAAAACAAACATTATTTCCTTACACTCTAGTCGGGCATCAGGTACAAATCAACGAAATTTTGGGCTTCAATATTGTTTCACTCCCACACAAATACCTTGCAAATAACCTTTTTTCCAGCGTGGCAATCCATCTCACTAGAAAAAACTCATACTATTGTTTCAATCAATATCTAAAACCTTAAACGGAAATCACTGTCATGGGTGGGTAGCATAACTTTCATTAAATATGTTCTCATTTCTCTCCTTGGTTATATGACTTATGTCTTGTGTGCCCCCGTTGTTGTTGTTAGTAGAAATAACCGGAACATCATGGGCACATTCCTTTGGAAAGGGACCGAAGCTGCTACACCGATAAAAATATTCAAATGCAAACAAGTATGCATCCCTATGTTTAAAGAAATGGATGAAATCTAAAATTTGGATGTGCAGAATAGGGATATTGGGAAAAGGCTAGTTTCGTTAGTGCCCATGAAACCCATAGATAAAAGGTTACAACTTCTACAACATAAATATCTAGGTTATACATTTTTCAAGGATCATTTTGACAACCCACAACTCGCTTAGGAGTCTCACTTTTCAAATTTTATGCTTTCATGTACACCCATCATTTGTAGATTTACTTCATGGCTAATTAAAAATGGTAGGAATGCTAAAATTTACTTGGTCGATCATGCAATGAATTTCCTCCTTGGGAAATATTTCTGAATTTTATGACCTACAAACATTTCTTAACAATATGTGGGGATTGATTGTGGAAGACTACTCGAAGTTTCTTGCACATGATTCTTTGGTAATGGTGTGTTTGAAATCTTTAATGATATCCCCTTTTCATAGACTGTAGAAGACTGTACAATGAATAAAATCAATTTTAGAGTATTCACTTCATTCAACAATATGAATTCATCATACACAGTGACCAAAGATTACAATTTATTTTATTGGTAGAATAAAAATTGGCTTACTTGAATAGGAAGATTGCAGGGATATGGATTATTTTTCTATAAGTGGGTATACTTTATTAATTGTCAAAAGGAAAATTCTAACCCAAAAAGATGCCTGAAAATAGGGCCACATGAACCCATGGTGTGTTTTTCATGCCTCAATATTGAAGAAGATATATATCACCCTCTTCTTCGTATTCCCTTTGCTTAGGAGTGATATGATTGGTTATTTCAAAAGGTAAATCTTTGTTGGGTCTTTCCAACTAATATCTTATTTGTGTTGTGATGTTAGTATTTCTTGCGTTCTAGAGATTTTTTCCACTCATTTAATTTTATAGCCCATTGCTTATGATATGTCATATTTGTCCATAAGGAAATAAATCCATTTTTAGTAGAGAAATTCATTTTTTGATTTTTTCATAGAAAGCATAGAAAATGCCATCCTGGATAAAGTGATGTCTTTTGTACTAGCAAACATCCATCTTATGATATGAACATTAATCTTATAAATGATTGGGATCTCCTTCACTCTTCTCCCATAAAGTGGATAGGCATGATGATTCAATTATGTAATAGATTAATGCCAAATGGATTCTCCTATCTCATGATTATTCAAGCTAAGATATGGTAGGTAAGAAAAGAGTATATGGGGCCTCAAGGGTTAGATGTTGTTAGGAAACCATAGACTATGTCACATTGAATACGAAGAAAGTAGAACCAAGATTTACGTGGTAAAACCTCACTTGAGTTCTTACGAAAGCATCCATGGTGCAAGATATAAGGATTTTATTAACTCAAGATGAAAAAATTACATGTCAACTCATTATGAGCAACTTTAGATCTCCAAAAAAATATATACACCTAATAGGCTAAGTATAGTTATGATTCCTCCTCCTGAAAATAGAGTAGAAAAACAACATTTGTATTTTCCTTCCTAAAAATAGAATTGAGTTGAATTCATCTTTTTAGAAACAAGGTATTGACTCCTTAATTTTTGCTTGAGGGGATCCACCCTTGAACCTCCACCAAGGGGTGCTCCACAACATATCTCCACCCCCACTAGATCGTCCTACAACATGAGTTGTGGGTAAAACCCACTCCCACACTCTCCTTTGTCAAGTGAGCTACAAACCGAGGCCCAAATGGATCCAAAATTTTACTTTGTTGAAAGAGATCTAAACATATCCACCATGACAACAAATCCACTTGATATCTTACACCACCAACTCATCAGATTTTCTAAAATCCAAGAGAATCCGAACACCTCTTTATCTTCTCTAATAGTCCTAGTTATGTGAACATATCAGCATTATTTCCTTTGGTAGTCATATTTTCTAGTACTACTATCCATTCACCAATAACATGCCTAAAAAATGATACTTATGCTTTTTCTTAGTGTGATAAGCCAGATTATTGGCCAAATAAATATAACTTTAATTGTGAAATAATGTAGACAAAAACTATCACTCTTGGGCTAGGTCCTAAAAGCATGCTAGCATTTGCATGATTCCTAAGCAATAAAGCTAGTTATTAAAAGCTATCTTTGGCCTCTTTTCTTTGTCTCTTACTTTCTCTTTGGTCTTATACACCCTACAACCCAGTTATAACTTATCATCCTCATATATTATGGCTTTAGAAACTAGCATCGAGCAAGGAAAACATTGCCTGTGTGGTCTTATCCATCCTAGGCACCCCTGACCCTTTCTTACCTTACTTGCTCTTTTCAGTCTCTTTTATCTTTTGGTCACCTTTTTCACTTATGGGTCATCCTTCTAGTTGTCAATTAGGATATTCAAACAAGAGAATAGTCTAAATACATATTATGTGTTCAAAATAATGGACCAAGCACTAAGCATTACTATTACCACCTAAGCTTGCATTCAAAAATCACCTAAAGCACTCCAAGGCATTCATCTAGAATCCATTAAAGGGACAAAAAATTGCATATTCTGCATACATAACATAGGAAGGGGAAGTTTATTCTATTGCATTTACACATTTTCATCTCAAAGAAAATATAGCTAGTTATCTAGTGCATCTTTGTTGAGCCCATAAAAATGACTAAGTCCCGAACGAAGGATCACGTGTAGAAGACGGTCTAGGAAGAAGACATGGTTACATCTCTAAAGTGTACCCTGCAGAGAGATGGTTGCAGCAGTGTTCTAGGCTTGCAAAATTTATCTCTCTTTCGTATATACAATGGAAACACCTCGAGTGCAGTGGGTATACCGATTTTGAGGTGAGTCTCTAGCATCAAGGCCGGTTCCTTATTGATGTATCCTAAATTGATTTTCTAGGGTTTGAGGGTAAAAGATGACTGTAAATGAAATTAAAACTGAGGTGATACACCAAACTTGTATGAGGTATTTGACTGAGTACATGCACAATTTATATGGGAATGGATTTTTGATGCATAAGCCAATAATTTTCTACAGAATATTAAAGGAAAACACTTGGAGGTATTGAGGGAAAATATCACAACAATACTACTAAGTTAAACATACACATTAATATCATGCAAAAATTACTAAATTTACAATAGGGTAAGATGATTAATCAGGGAATTCACATTCACAAGATTAATGGGAACATACACAAGACTGTAAATAATTGGAAACACAGAAAATACTTCACATTCAAAGGGAAAAACTAGTAGAAATTGCTTCAACACTCCTATATGTAAAAGTTCTCTTTGTGCTTAGCCAAGTAACACAATATATAACAAAATTAATTCACCCAACCCCTAAAAATAGACTAAACCTATACTCTCCCATGAATCCTATTTTTACCCTTTATTTATTATTTAAAAAAGGAATAAAAATAAGCATGCTAATACATTGAGGCATTAATAGCCTTTGGTTACAAAAAAACCATTAAGTCAAATTGTAGTTTACTTTTCTATTTTTAATAAAGCATGAGTGAATAATTCTACTAATAATAAATCTTGCTTGATGTGCAAGTCTTTTTCCATGTGCATGTAATTTATGTCTTCTTGTTCCCGATGTGACATCGTAACTCCGCCCCTCCATGGTATGCATCTCGATGGGGACCACTTTCTCCGATGTGCACATATGTTTTGTCATCTTATGGTCACATGAAGAACTACACTCGACTTCATAGGGGTCTCCATTGAACTTGGCATATAATTTGGTTTATATTCATATAATCATAAGTCCTTCATTTTGAACGTATCACCCTTTTACATAAGGTTACTGAGACTTCATTTTGCACTTGGTCGAGAAAACATAGTCATTAAAAGGCATAATTTGATCACCTTTGATGAAAGATTTCGTACTAAAAATATAAGGTTTACCTTTGTTTCAGTTGACCGTGGCATTTATCGATCAAATATTAATTATCCGATTACTTGGCATATATGATTTATTTTAGCCATACTTGAATTTGTTGAATGTGGAAATACTCTTTCATCGGTAGTCACCGTAGCAATGGGTGATATTGCAAACTTTTGCAAGGTTTATGTAATGATCACCATAAAACTTATCCCCTCTTAATGATAGCTCCACCCTTTCGACTATTGTGTTGGTGGCTCTTCTTTCGAAACTAACCCGAGTGGAGTTAGGGTTTCTTTGCAGCATTGACACATCAGTAATTCCTAACCATGGTTGAATCTAGTGAACTAGGGACATGAGTTAATGTGAAAAAGTATGACAACCCTAATGATTTTGGCATTTGAATTCTTGAGCTCTATTCGAGCTAAACGAACTCTAAAAATTTTGTCTTTACTACCACCATTGATGAATTTTGAAACTCTAGTTTCTTTGATTTCTCACCGTGGGTGGTCATTCCTCTAATTATTTTGAAACTCTTCTTCCGAGGATATATGGGTGTTGAATCTTGCACTCAACTATGGGATTTAACTTGGTAGCCGCCATTGTTTTTGGGAATGTGATTTTTGAGCTCTGGATTGTAAAGTCACTTTACTTCAAGCCACAATAGAGGAAGGTGAGTGTCTTCTCAAGATTTATTCTTCCATACTTAGATCTTGAGCTTCATTTTTCGGTTGGAATGCAAACCCATAAGGGTTTTCCCCATTTTTAGTTGTTGTCTTGGCATGACTTCAAGGGCCATAACCTATGGAAAACTATGAAAATATGGGCTCTTCTCTACATCTTGATTCCATATCGGGTGGTTTGTATTGTGGGTACTTGTATTTTGTTGTGCAAATGGCACCTAGGCTATCATATTTAGAGCTGAAGCTCATGTTTTGCTCTGATTTTTTATTTTGAATCATGTGGCGAGGGTTTTGACTATTGTGTTGCTCGGTATTCAGAAATCTCAAAAGACTTGGCTCTCTATACTGAACTTTTATTTTGAACCTCTTTTTCAATGGATTCTTCTTGAAGGTTGGTGATGTGATGTTTTAAAATAGTCTACTGTAAACTAAATGTGTGAAGCTATTTTGACCAAAAAAATAACTTCGATAAATTTATTTGCACAAACCAATATTTTTTCTCTCGCAAAATGTTCATGAAAATTGGTAAGTATCAAGGCTATGTGTCTCAGTGTTATGTAAGGGAAATCGGGAAGATCCCTTGATTTTGATGCCATTTTCTTCATTATGCTTTGATTCCTCTTAGTAGAGTAAACTTATTTAACACACATCTTACAATTTCGACCTTCAAGCTCACCAATGGGGTTTCAATACCTTGCTTGGAGTTTTTATCTTTTACCTGCTATGCACACATTTTATCGTTGTTGGGTTGCATTTGCAACTCATGATTCTATTTTCAAAACATGATATTAGTATTTGAATAATGGTTGTGCCTTACTAACATTGTTTGGCCACTGTAAAATACCCAAGCTCATTGTTATCTTCCATTTCGACCTAGTTTTGTTTCATCCTACTTAGTTGTTATTTGTGTGTACACCTGGGCCATGGCTTCTTGTTCTGTGTTTAATGAGATGAGTGTTGTGGTATTTTGGTCCTGAAATTTCTACCTAAGTGCCTTACCTTTGATCCATTGTGAAATCCTTGAGCTCATATTTTTGCTTATTTCAAAAAAATTGCTTATAAAAGTTTGTTTTCTACTTTTCCCCAATCTGGGTCATTCTAGTCATTTACCATTGATGATTTCCATCGAGCTTTCTATTATGCATTTCTCTTTAAGATATTCATGACCTGGAGTCATGGTGACAACCGATTGAGATGATGGAGCTACTCCCTTGGTGATGATGATGCCTAGTTGTGTCAACTTAGTCAAAATATGCATATATTGAAAAACCATTCTCTGAAATGTACATTCCTTTTTCCTAGATTGAATGTTAACCTGTATATCTTATCATGATCTGGAAAACTCTATTTCTCTTCAAAATTATTACTATTAAGATGCATGAGAAATTCCTGGATTTACTTCACACTCGTAGCCTTGAACTGGGTTGTTCCTTGCCTTACTTGATTTTGCTAGAAATGCTTTCATGATTGTTGGTTCTTCCTTCTTAGTTGTATCTTGAAATTACAATTGATAATCTTATTTAACTACAAGATTGAATATTTGATTCTTTCCTTGCCTTTGATTTGCAATCACACCGGATTCATTATAAACCAAATTTGTTTTTTTTTCTATCCTGACTTCGAAATTTTGCATATGGTTCTACATCTAAAATCCTTTTGTATGAAGAAATTTTTTACTAGAAAATTCAAACAAATTCCTTCCGCATAAAACTATTTAGGAATTTCTAAATTATAACTCGAATTGATTCGATAATCATCTGGTATGAGCTCTTATATATCATAGTAGACCATTCTTTGTCACTAATTCTAAGCTATATATCTTGTAAATTCATCCCTTACAAGATTTTCATACACTTGGCTTTATCATTTACTTTCATTAAATGTTGATTTGAATCTGCACCTATTCTTCAACTGCATACTTGAGAAACTGTACTCCGTTCCTTTGATATTCAATCTGTGTGGGCTATTTATTTGTATCTTTTTATTGAAATTTGCTTCTTATTTCAAGTGCATTTTGAAAGTTCATTTGATATTATGCCCTTTCTATTTTAAAGAACCGTATGATTATTTTGTAACTTGCTTGGAGTTGCTTACAAATAATTTTACTTTTGATTTCTTGTACAATCTTTCATTTAAGACTTGAAATTTGATGGATGTATCTCAAAAGAAATTATGAAATTAACAGTTACAATCTAATGATCACACTTGAAACAATATAAAACAAGAAAAGATGCTTTATTTATGCAAGCCTATTTCTTGATTCTACTTTTAAAGATGCAAAATTTCATTTTCTCTTTACTTATGAATGATTACTCCTAGCTTTCATGAGTTTTTATTATTGTACCTATAACCATCCTAAAGAAAATTGTTAGAAACGTAAAGGCTGACAACCTTTCTTGTATTCCATAGTTACTTTCTTTTCCTTCTTTCTATCATGATTTGAGAAAGACACTTTGTTCTTCAATTCTTTTCTACATTCTGATTTCAAGTTCATTTTTAAAGTTCATCTACTTAAAGTTTTGAATACAACAAGATCAAAATCCGGAGCTCTAACAAAATCTCTTTTCTCTTTCAGGTACAATGTCATCAATTGGTGAAGATGGTGGAGAGGAGAAGCAAGGACAACAACTCAACCCAAACTGATGGAAATCCAGAGCAATGATGGATTCCATTCTTTCTTTGTTCACAACTTTACGTATATGCACTTTCATTTATGTACTTATTTCAAATTTATTCCCACGACTTGTGTGGGTTTACTGTACTATTATTCCTCATGAATAAATGAACTATTTTCATGTAATGAGATGTATGTATTTTCTTTTCTGTACCTTCTTCATTTGTATGGATAATAAATGAACTTATACAACTTAGAACACTTAAGTAATTCACTTAATCATAGAAATAAATTAAAATCAAGTGTACCTTTTGATGCTCATTGAGAATGCAAACTACTTATAACACTACACCTTTCCATGCTTCAAACCTATAACTGAGGCTGCTGCTTTAGAAAGTGAAACCTTACATATGCCATCTTTCCCACCTTCACCAAGGCCTTACAGTAGTCTTCCTAGGCTACTGCATTGTCTTACTAAAGACGATAAATTGGAGAGGTGGTATATGCAGAGTGTTGCCTTCTGGGGCAACACTTTCAACTATTAATTTGATGCATGACATTCTAATTTTGTCCAAAACCAAACAATTAAAAATTTGTATCCCCTTCCGAGATGGCTGCCCAAAACATAGTCAAACTTCTAACTCGACCCTTCGAGAAACTTAAAATTTTTGAGTTGACCTTTTTTTGCGCATGGTGCAAGAAATGTAAACATTTATAGTGATTGTGCAGGGAAAGTTGTTTGTTATCTTATAGACTAGTCCCTTGCTCTTGTCCATTGGGCATGGAGTCAAAGCATATAACGAAAAATTCCATTCTAAAAACAAAACAAAGCTGGGAAAGGATCTTGAAACCAGATCACGTGCATAAATGCACCTTATTGAATTGAAAAACATTGCAATGTGCATGAACTGCACTTATTGAAAGGGAAATCCTAATCTACCCTACTCTAACCAGCAACAACTGAAGCTAAACAAAACCCAAAATAGGTAATGAAAAGTAGATCCCCTTCCTCCAAAACTGAGGCCATGAATTCAACTCTAAAAACTAAAGAAAGTGACATAGTTGAAAACAAGATATGTACCTTTATTTCATTAATCAGATCAGTCCAAGAGCTAGGAAACACCTCTATCTGATCGTAATCTATTCTGGCATGATTTGGGGCTTGTTGTTAAGAACAGATAACTCACTTTTGTGCTCCAAGACAAGCATGAAATCTGGCAATATTGTAGTTGGGTGAGAATCAGCCAAATACCGAATATGACAAGGCCTTCTAGTAGCGGATGCATTGGTTGTTTTGATCTGGTCTGAGTCATGAACATCATTTTCAATAATGAGCTCTTTTTGAAGCTTTCCTGGAGGCTGTTTTGTGTCTTCTAACTGCTGTAACTCATCTTGAAACTATTTTGAGGTCTGCTTTTGCTCTACAAGTTGTTGTTCTGTGACTGTTGTAAGTGATCTTTCAACACTTTTTCAAATGATTCTGCATTTCTCATATCCTCCATGCAGTCTAAATACTCAAGTTCATCCTCTTCTTCTTCATAGGCACTATCCAAATACATGGTATAGTTAAAAATCGAAGATCATATTTTTCATCTTCATAGGTACTTATATGAAGTTGTTGTTTTGTATCGTCTTTTAGGACATTCTGAAACTGATGAAACACATCTCAGTTCTTTCTAACTGATGTACCACAACTAATATTTCATCTTGCTCATTCTGATTTGACATAAAATCTATAAGATCAAAATTGTCTCATTTTTTTGCAAATGGTGTGATTTGAACATCATCCTTTTCATGACATTCTTCTCCCAAAATGGTTCTTCCAAGAGGGGATAATAAATATCTTCACCCAATAGCACTCCTTGCTCTTTTTTATGTACAAGAAGAACCTTAGCAATCAGAGGTTCTTTGGATGTTGAAACTACAAAATTAGTGAGTTCTATAGGTTGCTCTTCACCTATGTAGTTTTCCAAATCTGACAAGAAATCAGCCTCTTCAAGTTGTAAATTTGAAACACAATTTCCTTTAATTTCAACCTCCTTTTTATTCAAAATTGACCTATCCTCTTTTGATAAGATTGGAAGCTATGTGAGTATGATTCCCTCATGCACACTACACTCGAATATGTAGATTGTTGATCATCTTCCAACTGCTCTTGATCTGATGGAAAAATAGGTTGTGCCTTTTGCATGATTTCTTTTTCCAATTCTAGAATAAAATCAAATTGAAACTTTGACACCCATCCATGCAAATTCTTCAAAAATCTAGCCTATTATTGTCTTTTTGTTGGCTGCCCTCCTTGATGATATCTTGGTTCTCTCTTTTTGAGATAAGAAGTATGGGTAAAGGAGGAGGAGTGGGCTTAATTTCAGTTTCAACTGGAAAATTTTGGACAAGAGGTTGGGGTATAATATTTTCTTCTAGAACAACATCTGAATGCCAACTTGGAAACTTGATTTTGACTTCATTATATGATTCTGGGGTAGAAAAAGTAGGAATTACAACAGCTTGATAGTTAGGAAACTAGGGAATAGGCTGCATTGGCTGGCCAGGAGTATATATAGGCACTGAATTTTGATATGGAAGGTAAGCAGGAACATCCCATTGATAGGGTTCCCTATCCTGACACCTATCATTCTTCATTGCTTTTGATTTCTCAATTTGTTCCTTGATAGCTAAATATTGTTGCTTCAAATTATTAAACTTGATTCTAACATCTTCATGTTGTGCATAATCAACATAACCCTCTAGTATATCCTTGATCTTGAACACATAACCCTCATATTGATAATCATATTGATGGATGGGGTTTGGGTTATAAGTATATTCATTCCGATAGGGGTTATAAAACTGATCTCAAGGAGAAGGTGGATAAAATGGCCACTGGCTTGGAGAATAACACTGCTTAAAATGAGGGTTCATGGCTTTGGGACCTTATAAAATATTGAAACTATGAAAACAAGTCTACTGCTTACAAAAATAATTGATAACATAAAAATAAGAGATCTGATTTCCTTGAAAAATACCTGAAAACCGAAATGAAAAATGGTTAAGGTCAAAAGTGATGAACTGATCTAAAATCAGATTTACGGAGTCACCAAATGAATTCTGCACCTTGAATCTTCAATTGTTAAATTCATCAATAGTAGTTATTTCCAAAACTACTATCCATCGTGTTTGATATTATTTGAATGATGAAACACCTTTGAAAAGTGAAAATTTTAGCTATGTGAGAGTCCCACAGGGCATGCAAAAATTGTTGTCTCTCGAAAGTGCACCCTGTAGAGAGATGG
Organism: Taxus wallichiana var. yunnanensis; assembly: GCA_018340775.1. Taxonomy (NCBI): domain Eukaryota; kingdom Viridiplantae; phylum Streptophyta; class Pinopsida; order Cupressales; family Taxaceae; genus Taxus; species Taxus wallichiana. The sequence goes on along the minus strand of CM031236.1, from coordinate 631,721,374 downwards.
CTACAGGTGTTCTAGGATTTCATAATTTATCTCTCTCTTTCGTAGATACAATGGAAACACCTCAGGTCTATGGGTATACCTATTTTGAGGTGAGTCTCCGGTATCAAGGTTGGTTCCTTATTGATGTATCCTAAACTGATTTTCTAGGGTTTGAGGGTAAAAGATGACTATTAATGAAATTAAAACTGAGGTGATACACCAAAATTGTATGAGGTATTTGACTGAGTACATCCATAATTTATATGGGAAAGGATTTTTTATGGACAAGCCAACAGTTTTCTATAGAATATTAAAGGGGAAACACTTAGATGTATTGGGTGAAAATATCAAAACAATACTACTAAGTCAAACATACACATTAATATAATGTAGAAATTACTAAATTTGCAATAGGGTAAAATGGTTAATCAAGGAATTCACATTCACAAGATTAATGGGAACATACAAAAGAATGAAAATAATTGGAAACAAAGAAAATACTTCACATTCAAAGAGAAAACTCGGGCATAAATCTGCTTCAACACTTCTATATCTAAGAAGTCCTCTTTTGTGCCCACTAAGGAACACAATATATAGTGAAATTAATTCACCCAACCCCTAAAAATAGACTAAAACTATACTCGCCCATGCATCCTATTTTTACCCTTTATTTATTAATAAATAAAGGAATAAAAATAAGCATGCTAATACATTGAGGCATTAATAGCCTTTGGTTACAAAAATACCATTTAGTCAAACTGCAATTGACTATTCTATTTTTTATAAAGCATGGGTGAATAATTCTACTAATAATAAATCTTGCTTGATGAGCAAGTCTTCTTCCATGTGCATGCAATTTATGTCTTCTTGTGCCTGATGTGACATCTACAACGTGCCCCTTTATAGTATGCATCTTGATGGGGACCATTGTTCTGATGTGGACATCTGTTTCATCATCTTATGGTAACATGAAGAAATACACTCCTTGACTTTATAGGGGTCTCCATTGAACTTGGTATATACTTTGGTTTATAATCATATAATCATAAGTCCTTTGTTTTGACCATATCACCCATTTACATAAGGTTACGGACTTCATTCTCCACTTGGTCAGCAAACATAGTCATTAAAAGGCATAATTTGATTGCCTTTGATGAAAGATTTCATAGTGAAAAATATAAGGTTTACCTTTGTTTCAATTGACCGTGGCATTTATCAATCAAATATTAATGATCTGATTACTTGGCATATATGATTTATTTTGGCCATACTTGACTTTGTTGATTGTGGAAATATTCTTTGATCATTAGTCACTATAGGAATGGGTAATATTGCAAAATTTTGCAAGGTTTATGTAATGATCACCTTAAAAATTGTCCCCTCTTAATGATAGCTCGACCTTTTGATTATTGTGTCGGTGGCTCTTATTTTGAAACTAACCCGAGTGGAGTTAAGGTTTCTTCGTAGCATCGACATGTCGGTTCTTTCTAACCATAGGTGAATCTAGTGAACTCGAGAGATGAGTTAAGATCCCAAAATATTGCAACCCTAATCATTTTGGTATTTGCATTCTCGATCTCTATTCGAGCTAAAAAACTCAGTAATGAATGTTTTTACATCCACCATCGACAAATTTCGAAACTCGAGTTTCTTTGATTTCTCACCGTGGGTGGTCATTACTCGATTATTTTGAAACTCTTGTACTTGAGGATGTATGGGTGTCAAATCTTGCACTTAGCTATGAGGTTTTACTTGAGGTAGCCACCATTGTTTTTGGACACGTGATTTTTGAGCTTTGGATTGTAAAGTCACTTTACTTGAAGCCGCCATGGAGAAAGGTGGGTGTGTTCTCAAGCTTTATTCTCGCGATACTTAGATCTTGAGCTTCATTTTTAGTTTGAATGAAAACCAATAAGGTTTTGTCCCCATTTTGTAGTTGTTGTCTTGGCATGAATTCAGAGGCCATAACCCGTGGTAAACTATGAAAATATGGGCTTTTCTCTACATATTGACTCCAGATCGGGTGCTTTGTATTGTGGGTACTTGTATTTTGTTGTGCAAAAGGAACCTTAGTCACCGTATTTAGAACCGAAGCTCACGTTTTCTACGATTTGTTATTTTTAATCTTGTGGTGAGGGTTTTGATTGTTGTGTTGCTCGATATTCAAGAATCTCAACAGACTTGGCTCTTTCAGATCGAACTTTTATTCTTAGCCTCAATTTTTAATGAGATGGCTTGAGAATGTAGCTGATGTGATGTTTTAAACTCGTCTACATGTAAACTAATTCTAATAAGTTGTTTTGACAATAAAAGTAGCTTCTAATAAATTTATTTGCACAAAACAATAGTTTTCTCTCTAAAAAATGTTGTCAATATTTGTTGTTCATGAAAATTGGTAAATATCGTGGTTATGTGTCTCGGTGTTTCGTAAGGGAACTCGTGAAGATCCCCTAATTTTGATGCCATTTTCTTCATTATTCTTTGATTCCTCTTAGTATAGTAAACTTCTTTAACACACACGCTTATAAACGATTTATCTTAGAAACATCAACCCAAATCTAGTATAACACTCGAATGAAAGATAATGATTTGATATTAAATTTAGAGGAAATTTTAGTCCAATACTATAAAGATGGGTTAGCTTGATAAAAATTCTATACCAAACCACATGGCCCCCGAATAGAAGAAGGAAATATGAAAAGTGATTTGTATAACATGTCAAATGATGATTTTCTATTGATTTTGTGTATTATGTTGGAAAAAATTTCAGTGCTCCCCATGAGATGCATGACATGGACTAACCGCCTCCCATGGATTCATTAACTCTAGCAATTATATCAGAAAGTGACATGTCCGCCTTGTGGATTAACAACAATTGCTTCTAACAATTAGTATCATAGAAAGGTTACGGGTTCAAATCCCCGAGTAATGCTTGGGGATTTTTTATAAAAAATTCATCGCTCTCCATGGGATTATTGACATGAACTAACCACATCTCGTGGATTCATTAAATCCAAAGGCTTGTATCGAAAATTGGCGGGTCGACTTTTTGGTTTAATTACAATCGCTTCCAACATATTATATTATCAAATTTTTCAACATCTCATAACAAAAAAGTTACACATATCGAAGTAAAGTAATTAATAAATTTAAGAGTTGTGAAAGTGAAAATTACAAAAATTTATTGCTTAAATTTTCCTTTTATGCTAAATAAAAATTGCATGCTTAAAGGAAAATACGTGTAAGTTTGTAAACACAATTTCCCTTTACTTCAATTTTTAGTTTTCAGATGCCATATTCTACTCGGTGTTGTCATGATCCAAGACAAAAACTAGTAGTGTAGTCAATTTCTAAAACGAATTACTACTACATAGCCACTATAAATCATTGGTAAAAAAATTCAACAACCTTTCCTATGATACAAAACTTATGGAACAAAATTTATTCCAACCCAAAAATAGAGAAACATAGCAAAGGAAACAAAAACAAAAATCAGAAAACACAAAAAAATTATATTAATTCCAAAATACCTTACTACATAACTTTTAGAGTTGCTACTCTGTTTTTTATCTCGAGCTTTGTTTTGCTACTGCAAAATAACTATCTAAATATTATATTCACTGTTTTATATATCAAGATTTATTGTGTACTTTGTTTTCTGTTATTAAACGTTGACATTCACTCCTAAGCTGCTACTCTATTCCTTTCCTCGAAACATTCTTTTATATTTATGTAATATTCTTTCTAGCTGCACATCACTCTTGTTATCTTCTATTGTTGTGTTCATTTCTATATACAACTACAAAATGAATTACAAAAATAGATTTTTACATGAAATTATATTCTATCTCAAAATAGATCTTAAAATATGGGCACTCTGAATTACATTAAAAAAATACTGCCTGCTCTGACATTGCATTAACGACAGGGGTATGTGAAAAGTTTAAAATACAAAATTGGATAAGAATTATAATATTCAACAGATCTAATTAGAAACCATGATGAATGCACGATTCATTTAACTACACCTTCACTCAAATAAGCTAAATGATGATCATATGGATAATCTGGAAGGAACACAAAACAAGAGAAGTCATAAGATGAAGTAGTTTCTAGTACTCACAATGTGATAAAGGCATTCTTCATACCTGGTTAGCGGTGGGTGAAATTTTCCCCTTATCTAAAATGAAGATAATTTCATGGAATCAAAGCCTCTAAATAACAATGCTTATTCAAGTGCTATATAATCACGCAACAGGGAAAAAAATTGTTCAGAAAACAAAGGATTTGGATTTGAAACTAAGAAGGGTGGAATTGTACATTTGTGGATGATCTTGGATCCTTTGGCGGGCTTATATTCATTTGGAAAGTGTTGGTGACTATGATTTTATGCCACCCCGAACGGATGTTTTAGAAATATACCTCTTTTAATGATGAATATGCATTTTATATCTTTAGTATCTATGGCTCTAATCGTCAATCTTGGAAAACTAGGTAGGGCAAGAAATATTAATGGAGCATTATAATATTAACCTAAAAACTATGTTCTCGGTAGACATTTTAATGAACTTTGGACAAATAGGTACATGGTCGAGGGCCTAACTGAGGGAAACCACTCCTTGAAGGAATTAAAAAGAATTTTATAATACAAATAATCTAACAAACATTTATCTTATTGACAGTTGTTATACTCGAACTAAAAATCGTCTACGCTTTATAAACATTAATGAGTGATTGGATTTATTCCTTCACCGGAAACATTTATAGTGTCAACCAACTATTAAGGGATTGTTAAAAATCTTACAAAAACATATTTAGAAAAAAATGGAATTTCAATTGGAAATTAAGGCCATTAGTGAATAGATTTTCATGGTGGAATCATAAATCTATTTTATTAGCTTGAGGAAAATATTATGGCAAAACTTGGAGTTTGAGGCTATCTTGGTGACAAAATAACGTGCGCATGTTATATGTCCCGATACATTCCCCACCCATACGTGCCTAGGCGGGCCGCACCAGCTGTGGTATACACATATTTCAGGAATCAATAAAATAAATACAAATGAAATCAAGTGATGGCATGTTGCAGGTGCTAGGTGGGTTGGTAGGCTTGAGCGGTAATATACGTGAGGTTGTGGGTTCAAATCTTAGATTTCTTTTGTTAACTATTGGGATTTGTGTATACCACACACCCATAAATGCATGTATCGGTGTTGCAATCCTGTTGCCAGGATAGCCCGTGTCAAACTTGGAGAACTATCTCACAAGGATAAAATTAATTGAAAACAGATATCTAGAAAAGGATGGTTAAAAGAAGGTTATCGCAATGTAATTCATTTTCATAACTTGGTTCCCTCTCAAATGAATCATTGTAATATATAATCAATGAAAAACAGAAGAAAAATGCTAATTGTAGAGAATGAGGATATCCAAATGCAGTTGTTCTTCTCTTTGAAAACCTTCTTGGAGATATTGATGCATCCAATCATGTAGCTTAGAATAACATAACTCATCCCACCTATTGATATCAAAGAGCATAATGAGCACCACATGGTTTCGTTCTCTTTATAAGGGGTGAAGGTATCCTTTCTCCTTGGTTTGGATTAAGGTGCCAAGACCAGATGGGTTTCCCAAAAAAAAAATTAAAGAATTTTCGGCATATTATGAAGATTATGTAACTGCAATATCCCAAGAATCTATAAAGTCTAAACGCATACTAAAACAAAGCAACTACAATTTCATGTGCCACCTACAAAAACAAGAACACGTAGAATTCCTTAATGATTGTAGATCGGTAACCCTTAGTAACGTGATTTATAAAATAATCACCAAGGTCATTGCTTTCCACTTCAATCGCATGTTGGAATCACGCATATCCCTAGAAAGAGAGGATATTATCATTGGTAGGATCCTATTTGAAGGAATCATCATAACCAATGAAATCATGCCTTCCTTATCCATTAATTACTCTCCATGTGTGTTGATTAAAATGGATATCATCAAAGTATTAAATAGAGTTCCTTATGACAATCCTGAGGTTTTTGGGTCCTCTTTGAAGTTCTGCAAAAGGATCCCCAACTATATGTGTGAGCCTATGTTTTCAATTTTGGTAAATGGGAGTCCTCCACGGTTTTCGCCTCAAACTCAAGGGCTTACGAAATGTGACACCCTTTATTTTTTCATTTTTATTATAATGGAAGAAGCTTTGGGAAGATATATATCATTTACGTGTTACAACCGTAAGATTAAGGTACCGGGTTATGAACAATATGGAACCATTCTCTCATCAGCAATTCACCAATGACACCATTATGTTTGCATTTACATGAAGACGTAACGCATTACGAGACTCATTGTATGGAAAATCACAAATGATACTAAATCAATCATTATTTCCTTAACACTCTAGTAGGGCATCGTGTACAAATCAACGAAATTTTGGGATTCAATATTGTTTCACTCCCACACAAATACTCTTGCAACTAACCTTTTTTTCCTAGCGTGGCGAGCCTTCTCACTTGAAAAAACTCATACTATTGTTTCAATCAATATCTAGAACCTTGAAACGGAAATCACTTTGTCATGGGTGGGTCGATAACTTTCATTAAATATGTTCTCATTTCTCTCCTTGGTTATATGACTTATGTCTTGTGTGCCCCGTTGTTGTTAGTAGAAATAACTCGAACATCATGAGAACATTCCTTTGGAAAGGGACCGAAGCTGCTACACCGATAAAAATAGTCAAATGCAAACAAGTATGCATCCCTATGTTTAAAGAAATGGATGAAATTTAAAATTTGGATGTGCAGAATAGGTATACTGGGAAAAGGCTAGTTTCGTTAGTGCCCAAGAAACCCATAGATAAAAGGTTACAACTTCTACAACATAATGCATCCCTATGTTTAAAGAAATGGATGAAATCTAAAATTTGGATGTGCGAGAATAGGGATATTGGGAAAAGGCTAGTTTCATTAGTGCCCAAGAAACCCATAGATAAAAGGTTACAACTTCTACAACATAAATATCTAGGTTATACATTTTCCAAGGATCATTTTGACAACCCACAACTCGCTTAGGGGTCTCACTTTTCAAATTTTATGCTTTCATGTAGACCCATCATTTATAGATTTACTTGGGCTAATTAAAAATGGTAGGAATGCTAAAATTTACTTGATTCATGGAATGACTATCCTCCCTTGGGATATATTTCTGAATTTTATGACCTACAAATATTTGTTAAAAAATATGTGGGGATTGATTGTGGAAGACTACTCGAGTTTCTTCCACATGATTCACCGGTAATGGTGTGCTTGAAATCTTTAATGATATCCCCTTTTCATAGACCGTAGAAGACTGCATACAATGAATAAAATCCATTTTAGAGTATTCACTTCATTCAACAATATGAATTCATCATTTGGGTACCTTTCAAATGAGTTGAATACACAATGACCATAGATTACAATTTATTTTATTGGTAGAATAAAAATTGGCTTACTTGAATAGGAAGATTCATAGGATATGGAATTTTTTTCTATAAGTGGGTATATTTTATTAATTGTCAACAGGAAAATTCCAACCCTAAAAAGATGCCTAAAAATAGGGCCATATGATGAACCCATGGTGTGTTCTTCATGCCTCAATATTGAAGAAGATATATATCACCCGCTTCTTCTTATTCCCTTTGCTCGGGAGTGATATGATTCATTATTTCAAAAGGTAAATCTTTGTTGGGTCTTTCCAACTAATATCTTATTTGTGTTGTGATGTTAGTATTTCCTGCATTCTAGAGATTATTTTCCACCCATTTAAGTTTAAAGCCCATTGCTTATGATATGTCATATTTGGTCACGTGGAAATAAATCTATTTTTAGCAGAGAAATTCATTGTTTTGCTTTTTTCAGAGAAAGCATGGAAAATGCCATCCTAGATAAAGTGATGTCTTCTCGCACTAGCTAACATCCATCTTATGATATTGAACATTAATCTTAAAAATGATTGGGATCTCCTTCACTCTTCTCCCATAGAGTGGATAGGCGTAATGATTCAATTATGTAACGGATTAAGAAGGATTAACCGGAAATGGATTCTCCTATCTCATGATTATTAAAGCTAAGATATGGTGGGGAATAAAAGAGTATATGGGACCTCGAGGGTTAGATGTTGTTAGGAAACCACATGACTATGTCACATTGAATACGGTGAAAGTAGAACCAAGATTTATGTGGTGAAACCTCACTTGAGTTCTTACGAAAGCATCCGTGGTGCAAGATATAAGGATTCTATTAACTCAAGATGAACAAATTACATGTCAACTCGTTACGAGAAACTTTAGATCTCCATAAAAATATATACATCTAATAGGCTAAGTATAATTAGGATTCCTCCTCCTCAAAATAGAGTAGAAAAACAACATTAGTATTTTCCTTCCTAAAAATAGAATTGAGTTGAATTCATCTTTTTAGAAACAAGGTATTGACTCCTTAATTTTTTCTTGAGGGATCCGCCCTCTAACCTTCACCAAGGGGGACTCCACAACATGTCTCCACCCCCACTAGATCCTCCTGTGACATGAGTTGTGGGGAAAACCCACTCCCATAATTTCCTTTGTCAAGTGAGGTACAAACTGAGCCACAAAGGGATCCAAAATTTAACTTTGTTGGCAGAGATCTTAAAATATCCACCATGACAACAAATCGACTTGATATCTTACACGAAAAACTCATCGCCTTTTCTAAAATCCAAGAGAATCGAACACCTCTTTAGCTTCTCTAATAGTCCTAGTTATGTGAACATATCAATATTATTTTCTTTGGTATTCACGTTTTCTAGTACTACTATCCATTCATCAATAACATGCTTACAAAATGATACTTATGCTTTGTCTTATTGTGAGAAGCTGGATTATTGGCCTAATAAATAGAGCTTTAATTGTGAAATAATGTAGACAAAAATCTCACTCTTGGGTACATTTCTAGGTCCTAAAAGCATGCTAGCATTTGCATGATTCCTAAGCAATAAAAATAGTTATTGAAAGCTATCTTTGGCCTCTTTTCTTTCTCTCTTACTTTCTCTTTGGTCTTACACACCCTACAACCCAGCTTATAATTTATCTTCCTCATATATTATGGCTTGAAACTAGTGCCCACTAAGGAAAATAACGCCTGTGTGGTCCTATCCATCTTAGGCACCCATGACCCTTTCTTACCTTACTCACTCCTTTTCAGTCTCTTTTATCTTTTGGTTACCTTTTTCACTTCACTTATGGGTCATCCTTCTAGTTGTCAATTAAGATATTCAAACAAGAGAATAGTGTAACTACATATTTATGTGTTCAAAATAATGGACCAAGCACTAAGCATTACTATTACCACCTAAGCTTGCATTCAAAAATCACCTAAAGCACTCTAAGGCATTCATCTAGCATCCATTCAAGGGACAATCAATTGAATATTATGCATACATAACATAGGAAGGTGAAGTATATTCTATTCCATCCGCACATTTTCATCTCAAAGAAAATATAGCTAGTTATCTAGTGCATCTTTGTTGACCCCATAAAAATGACTAAGTCCTGAACGAAAGGATCGAACGTGTGGAAGACGGTGTCGGAAGAAGGCATTGTTATCTCTCAAAGGTGCACCCTGTAGAGAGATGGATGTAGGTTTTCTAGGCTTGCAAAATTTATGTCTCTCTTTCGTAGATACAATGGAAACACCTCGTGTCTCGTGGGTATACCTATTTTGAGGTGAGTCTCAGATTATCAAGGTTGGTTCCTTATTGATGTATACTAAACTAATTTTCTGGGATTTGAGGATAAAAGATGACTCTAAATAAAATTTAAACTGAGGTGATACACCAAACTTGTATGAGGTCTTTGACTGAGTACATGCACAATTTATATGGGAATGGATTCTTGATGCACAAGCCAACAGTTTTCTGCAGAATATTAAAGGAAAACACTTGGAGGTATTGAGGAAAATATCACAACAATATTGCTAAGCTAAACATACACATTAATATCATGTAGAAATTACTAAATTTGCAATAGGGTAAGATGATTAATTAGGGAATTCACATTCACAAGATTAATGGGAACATACACAAGACTATAAATAATTGGAAAGGAAGAAAATAATTCACATTCAAAGGGAAAAATTGGCGAAACTACTTCATCACTCCCGTATCTAAAAAGTCCCCTTTTTTTTTTGCTTTGCTAAGGCATAAAATATATAGCAAAATTAATTCACCTAACCCCCTAAAAATAGACTAAATCGTATTTCGCCCATGCATCCTATTTTTACCCTTTATTTATTAATAAATAAAGGAATAAAAATAAGCATGGAAATACATTGAGGCATTAATAGCCTTTGGTTACACGAAAACTAGTCAATCAAACTACAGTTGACTATTCTATTTTTAATAAAGCATGGGTGAATAATTCTAGTAACAATAAATCTTGCTTGATGTGCAAGTCTTCTTCCATGTGCATGCAATTTCTATCTTCTTGTTCCTGATGTGACATATACAACCTACCCCTCCATGGTATGGATCTTGATGGGGACCACTTTCTTTGATGTGGACATCTGTTTTGTCATCTTATGGTCACATGAAGAACTACACTCCTTGACTTCATAGGGTTCTCCATTGAACTTGGCATATAAATTGGTTTATAATCATATAATCATAAGTCCTTCATTTTAACCTTATCACCCTTTTACTTAAGGTTATGGACTTTGTTCTCCACTTGGTCGGAAAACATAGTCATTAAAAGGCATAATTTGATCACCTTTGATGAAAGATTTTGTAGTGAAAAATATAAGGTTTACCTTTGTTTCAGTTGACCGTGGCATTTATCAATCAAATATTAATGATATGATTACTTGGCATATATAATTTATTTTGGCCATACTTGACTTTGTTGACTGTGGAAATATTCTTTGATCATTAGTCACTGTAGAATGGGTAATATTGCAAAATTTTGCAAGGTTTATGTAATGATCACCTTAAAAATTGTCCCCTCTTAACGATAGCTCGACCTTTCCGATTATTGTGTCGGTGGATCTTCTTTCGATACTAACCGAAGTGGAGTTAGGGTTTCTTCACAACATAGACACATAGTACTTCCTAACCACGGTTGAATCTAGTGAACTCGGGACTTGAGTTAACATGCCAAAGTATTGCAACCATAATCATTTTGGCATTTGCATTCTTGAGCTCTATTCGAGATAAACGAACTCGCTAAAAAAAAAAATTACAGCCACCATTGACGAATTTGAAAAATTGGTTTCTTTGATTTCCCTATTGTGGGTGGTCATTTCCTACAATTATTTTGAAACTCTTCTTCCTAAGGATATATGGGTGTTGAATCTTGCACTCAGCTATGCGGTTTTACTAAAGGTAGCCACCATTATTTTTGGCACCTGATTTTTAGCTCTGGATTGTAAAGTCACTTTACTTGAAGCCATGATAGAGAAAGGTGAGTGTGTTCATAAGCCTTATTCTACCATACTTAGATCTTGAGCTTCATTTTTTAGTTTGAATGCAAACCCATAAGTGTTTGCCCCCATCTTGTAGTTGTTTTCTTTGCATGACTTCGGAGGCCATAACTTTGTGGAAAAATGTGAAAATATGGAATTTTCTCTACATCTTGACTTTAGATTTGGGTGGTTTGTATTGTGGGTACTTGTATTTTGTTGTGCAAAAGAAACCTAGGCCACCATATTTAGAGATGAAGCCTACATTTTGCTTTGATTTTTATTTTGAATCTTATGGCGAGGGTTTTGATTGTTGTGTTGCTCGTTATTTAGGAATCTCAATAGACTTGGATCTATGTACCTGAACTTTTATTTTGAACCTCTGTTTTTAATGGACACCTTCGAAGGTAGGAAATGTGATGTTTTAAAATTTTCTACGTGTAAACTAATTCGTGAAGTCATTTTGACCATAAAAGTCACTTCGATAAATTTATTTACACAAACCAATAGTTTTCTCTTTGTAATATTTTAATGAAAATTGGTAAGTATCAAGGCTATGTGTCTCGGTGATCTCGTAAGGGAACTCAAACAGATCCCCGATTTTGATGCCATTTTTTTCATTATGCTCTGATTCCTCTTAGTAGAGTAAACTTATTTAACATAGAGCTTACACTTTTGACCTTCAAGCTCACCATTGGGGTTTCAATACCTTGCTTGGAATTTGTATCTTTTACCTACTATGCGGGCATTTTCTCATTGTTGGGTTGCATTTACAACTCATGGTTCTATTTTCATAGCATGATATTAGTATTTGAACAATGTTTGTGTCTTACCAACATTGCTTGGCCACTGTAAAATACCCAAGCTCATTGTTATCTTCCATTTCGACCTAGTTTGGTTTCATCATACTTAGTTGTTATCCGTGTGTACACACAGGCCATGATATCTTGTCCTATGTTTAATGAGATGAGTGTTCGGTATTTTGGTCCCGAAATTTCTACCGAGTGACTTACCTTTGATCCATTATGAAATCCTTGACCTCATATTTGTGCTCATTTTAGAAAAATTGCTTATAAAATTTTGCTTTCTATTTTCCCCCAATCTGGGCCGTTCTAGTCATTTACCATTGATGAGTTCCATCGAGCTTGTTGTTATGTATTTCTCTTTAATATATTCATGACCTGGAATCATGGTGACAACCATTTGAGATGATGGAGGTACTCCCTTGGTGATGATGGCTGCCTAGTTGTGTCAACTCAGTCAAAATATGCATATATCGAAAACCATTCTCTGAAATGTACATTATGTTTTCCTAGATTGAATGTTTACCTGTATATCTTATCATGACCTGGATAACTATATTTCTCTTAAAAATTATTACTATTAAGAAGCATGAAAAAATCCTTGGATTTACTTCACACTCGTAGCCTTAAACGGGGTTGTTCCTTGCCTTACTTAATTTTGCTAGAAAATATTTCATGATTTTTAGTTCTTCCTTCGATTTGTATCTTGAAATTTAAATTGATAATCTTATTTAATCTGTAACATTGATTATTTCAGATTCTCTCCTTGCTGATTTATAATCACCGGATTGTTATAAACCAGCTTTTTTTTTGTTTTTTTTCTGTCCCTACTTGGAAATTTTGCATATTGTTCTAAATCTAAAATCCTTTTGTATGCAGAAATCTTTACTAGAAAATTGAAACAAATTCCTACAACATAAAACTCTTGAGGCCCTTCTAAATTGTAACTCTGGATTCAGATTTGATAATCATCTGGTCTGAGCTCTTATATATCGTAGTAGACCATTCTTTGTCACTGATTCTAAGTTATATATCTTGTAAATGCTTCCCTTACAAGTTGTTCATACACTTGTCTTTATCATTTACTTTCATTAAATGTTGATTTGAATCTGCACCTATTTTTCAACTGCATACTTGAGAAACTGTACTCTATTCCTTTGATCTTCAATCTATGTGGGCTATTTATTTGTATCTATTTACTGAAATGTGCTTCTTATTTCAAGTGCATTTTGAAATTTCATCTGCTACTATGTCCTTTCTATTTTAAAGAACTGTATGATTATTTTGTAACTTTCTGAAGTTGCTTACAGAAACTTGTACTTTTGATTTCTTGTACAATCTTGCATTTCAGACTTGAAATTTGATGGATGTATCTCAAAAGCAATTCTAAAATTAACATTTACAATCTAAAGATCTGACCTAGAATAATGTAAAACTAGAAAATATGCTTTATTTATGCAAGACTATTTCTTGATTCTACTTTTAAAGCTGTAAAATTTCATCTGCTCTTTACTTATGAATGATTACTCCTAGCTTTCATGAGTTTTTATTATTGTACCTACAACCATCCTAAAGAAAATTGTTAGAAACGTAAAGGCTAATAACCTTTCTTGTATGCCATAATTACTTTCTTTTCCTTCTTTCTGTTATGATCTTGAGAAAGACACTTTGTTCTTCAATTCTTTAATGCATTCTAATTTCAAGTTCATTTTGAAAGTTCGTCTACTTAAATTTGTGAATACAAAAAGATCAAAATCTAAGGCTCTAAATGAATCTCTTTTCTCTATTTCAGTTCAATGTCACTCTCTTGGTGAAGATGGTGGAGAGGAGAAGCAAGGAGAAAAACTCAACCCAAATTGATGGAAATCCAGGAAATGATGGATTCCATTCTTTCTTTGTTCACAACTTTACGTATATGCACTTTCATTTATGTACTTATTTCAGATTTATTCCTAAGACTTGTGTGAGTTTTTTTGTACTACTATTCCTCACGAATAAAGGAACTATTTTTGTGTAATGAGATGTATTTCTTTTCTTTTATCCACCTTCTTCATTTTTATGGATAATAAATGAGATTATACAACTCATAACACTTAAGTAATTCACTTAATCATAGAAATAATTTAAAAATCAAGTGTACCTTTTGATTTTCATTGAGAATGAAAACTACTTATAACACCGCACCTTTCCATATTTCAAACTTGCAAGAATCGAGGTTACTACTTCAGCAAGTGAAACCCTACATATGCCATCTTCCCTGCCTTCACCAAGGCCTTGCGCAGTGGTCTTCCCAGGCTACTATATTGTCTTCATCAAGACAATAAATTGGAGAGGTGGTATACGTAGAGTGCTCCCTTCTCGTCGAAACACTTTCAATTGCTAATTTGAGGCATGAAATTCAAATTTTGTCCAAAACCAAAGAATTAAAAAGTTCTATCCCCTTTCGAGATGGCTGTTTAAAACATGTTCAAAATTCTAACTCGACCCTTCTAACAAACTTAAAAGTTTTGAGTTGACATTTTTCGCGCATGGTGCAAGAAATGTCAACATTTATGGCGATCCCGTGGGGAAATGTTTTCGCTAGCTTGTAGACTAGTGCCTTGCTCTTATCCATTGGGCATGGATTCAAAGCATATAACCAAAAATTCCATTTTGAAAACAAACTAAAACTGGGAAAGGATCTGGAAACCACATTACGTGCATAAATGCACCTTATTGAATTGAAAAAACATTACGATGTGCATGCACTGCACTTATTAAAATGGAAATCCTAAACTACCCTACTCTAACTAACAGGAATCGAAGCTCAAAAAAACATGAAATAGGAAATGAAAAGTAGATCCCCTTCCTCCAAAACCGAGGCCATGAATTCAGCTCTAGAAACCAGCAAAGTGACATAGCTAAAAACAAGATATGTACCTTTATTTTGTTAATCAGATCAGTCCAAGAGCTGGGAAACACCTCTATCTGATCTATAATCTATTCTAGCATGATTTTGGGCTTGTTGTTGAGAATAGATAACTCACTTTTGTGCTCTAAGACAAGCATGAAATCTGGAAATATTGTAGCTAGGTGAGAATCAGCCAAATACCGAATATGACAAGGCCTTCTAAGTAGCGGATGAATTTTTTATTTTGATCTAGTATGAGTCATGAACATCCTTTTCAGTTATGAGCTCTTTCTAAAGCTTTCCTAGAGGCTGTTTTGTGTCTTCCAACTGCTGTAACTCATCTTGAAACTATTTTAAGGTTTTCTTTTGCTCTACAAGTTGTTATTTTGTGACTGTTGTAAGTGATCTTTCAAGAATTTTGTCAAATGATTATGCATTTCTCAAATCCTCCATGTAGTCTAAATACTCAAGTTTATCCTCTTCTTCTTCATAGGAACTGTCCAGATACATGGTACAGTTTAAAAACTTAAGATCATCATTTTCATCTTCATAGGTACTTATATGAAGAATTTATTTTGTATCATATTTTAGAACATTATGAGACCGACTCGAACACATCTTGGTTCTTTCTAACTGATGTAGCATAACTAATCTTTCATCTTGCTCATTTTGATTTGACATAAAATCTGTAAGATCAAAATTGTCTCATTTTTCTACACAAGATTTGATTTGAACAACATGTTGTTCTGAGACATTCTTCTCCCAAAATGGTTCTTCCAAGAGGGGATGATAAAGATCTTCACCGATAGCACTCCTTTCTCTTTTTTATGTACAGTAATAACCTTAGTAATCAGAGGTTCTTTGGATGTCTGAAACTACAAAATTAGTCACTCTATAGGTTTCTCTTCACCTCTCGTAGTTTTCCAAATCTAACAAGAAATCAGTCTATTCAAGTTGAAAATTTGAAACACAATTTCCTTTAATTTCAACCTCCTTTTTATTCAAAATTGACCTATCCTCTTTTGATAAGATTGGAATTTGTGTGAGTGTGATGCCCTCATGCACACTACACTCGGAATATGTAGATTGTTTATCATCTTCCAACTTCTCTTGATCTGATGGAAAAATAGGTTGTAGCTTTTGCATGGTTTCTTTTTCCAACTCTAGAATAAAATCAAATTGAAACTTTGACACCCATCCATGCAAATTCTGCAAAAATTCCAGCCTATTATTGTTCTTTTGTTGGTTGCCCCTCCTTGATGATATCTTGGTTCTCTCTTTCGAGGATGAGAAGTACGGGTAAAGGAGGAGGAGTGAACTAGAAAAATTTCAAAAGAGGTTGGGGTATAATATTTTCTTCTAGAAGAGCATATAAACGCCAACGTGGAAACTTGATTTTGACTTCAGTATATGATTCTGGGGTAGAAAAAGCACAACTTACAACAACATGATAGTTAGGAAACCTGGGAATAGGATGATTGGCTAGCCAAGAGTGTATATGGGTGCTTGAGTTTTGATATAGAAGGTAAGAAGGAACATCCCATTGATAGGGTTCCCTATCCTGACACCTATCATTCTTCATTTCTTTTGATTTCTCAATTTGTTCCTTGATAGCTAAATATTGTTGCTTCAAACTATTAAACTCGATTCTAAGATCTTCTTGTTGTGCATAATCAACATAACCCTCTATATATCCTTGATCTTGAACAACATAACCCTCATATTGATGGATGGGGTTTGGGTTATAAGGATATTCATTCTGATAGGGGTTATAAAACTGATCTGAAGGAGAAGGTGGATAAAAAGGCTGCTGGTTTGGAGGATAACACTGCTAAAAATGAGGGTTCATGGCTGTAGGACCTCATAAAATATTGAAACTATGAAAAAAAGTCATTACTTACGAAAACAACTGATAAAAACACAATAATAGATCTGATTTCCTCGAAAAATACTTGGAAACTCCAGCTGAAAACTGGTTAATTTGAAAAGTGATGAACTGATCTAAAATCAGATTTACGGAATCGCTAAAATGAATTCTCGCACTCGAATCTTGAGTTGTTGAATTCATCAATAGTAGTTATTTCCAAAACTACTATCCATGGTGTCTGATCTTGTTTGAATGACGAAACACCTTTGGAAAGTGAAAATTTTAGTTGTGTGAGTGTCCCCACTGGGTGTGCAAAACAAAATTTGTCTCTCGAAAGTGCACCCTGTAGAGAGATGGTTGTAGGTGTTCTAGGCTTGCAAAATTTATCTCTCTCTCGTAGATACAATGGAAACACCTCAGGTCTATGGGTATACCTATTTTGAGGTGAGTCTCCGATATCAAGGTCAGTTCCTTATTGATGTATCCTAAACTAATTTTCTGGGGTTTGAGGGTAAAAGATGATTGTAAATGAAATAAAACGAGGTGATACACCAAACTTGTATGAGGTCTTTGACTGAGTACATGCACAATTTATATGGGAATGAATTCTTGATGCACAAGCCAACAATTTTCTACAGAATATTAAAGGAAAACACTTTGAGGTATTGAGGGAAAATATCACAACAATACTACTAAGCTAAACATACACATTAATATCATGCATAAATTACTAAATTTGTAATAGGGTAAGATGATTAATTATGGAATTCACATTCACAAGATTTATGGGAACATACACAAGACTGTAAATAATTGGAAACATAGAAAATACTTCACATTCAAAGGGAAAAACTGGTAGAAACTACTTTAGCACTCCTGTATCTAAAAAGTCCTCTTTTGTGCTTTGCCAAGGCACACAATGTATAGCAAAATTAATTTACCCAACCTTCCTAAAAATAGACTAAAATCTGTACTCCTCCCATGCATCCTATTTTTACCCTTTTTTATTAATAAATAAAGGAATAAAAATAAGCATGCTAATACGTTGAGGCATCAATAGCCTTTTGTTACTAAAAAACCATTCAATCAAAGCTGTGATTGACTATTCTATTTTTAATAAAGCATGGGTGAATAATTCTACTAAGAATAAATCTTGCTTGATGAGCAAGTCTTCTTCCATGTGCATGTAATATCTGTCTTCTTACGCATGATGTGAAATCTACAACCTACCCCTCCATGGTATGCATCTTGATGGGGACCACTTTCTCCGATGTGTACATCTATTTCATCATCTTATGATCACATGAAGAACTACACTCCTTGACTTGATAAGGGTCTCCATTGAACTTGGCATATAGTTTGGTTTATAATCATATAATCATAAGTCCTTCATTTTGACCGTATCACCATTTTACATAAGGTTATAAACTTCATTCTCCAATTGGTTAGCAACCATAGTCATTAAAAGGCATAATTTGATCTCCTTTGATGAAATATTTCATAGTGAAAAATATAAGGTTTACCTTTGTTTCAAATGACCATGGCATTTATCAATCAAATATTAATGATCGATTACTCGGCATATATATCTTATTTTGGTCATACCGACTTTGTTGATCTGTGGAAATATTCTTTGATCATTAGTCACTCGTAGAAATGGGTAATATTGTGATTATTTCAAGGTTTATGTAATGATCACCTTAAAACTTGTCCCCTCTTAACAATAGCTTGACCCTTGTAATGATTGTGTCGGGCTTGCTCTTCTTTACAAACTAACCTTAGTGGAGTTATTGTTTCTGCATAGCATCGACACGTCGTATTTCTAACCATGGTTGAATCTAGTGAACTCAAGAGATGATTTAAGGTGCCAAACTATTGCAACCATAATCATTTTGGCATTTGCATTCTTGAGCTCTATTCAAGCTAGAAGAACTCTGCAAAGAATTTTTTTACAGCCACCATTGACAAATTTTGAAATCGAACTATTTCTTTGATTTCCCTACTGTGGGTGGTCACTACTCTGATTATCTTGAAACTCTTGTTCCAGAGGATATATGGGTGTCGAATCTTGTGCTCAGCTATGGAGTTTTACTTGAGATAGTTGTCATTGCTTTTGGGCACGTGATTTTTGAGCTCTGAATTGTAAAGTCACTTTACTTGAAGCCACCATGGAGAAAGGTGAGTGTGTTCTCAAGCTTTATTCTGCCATACTTAGATCTTGAGTTCCATTTTAGTTTGAATGCAAACCCATAGGGTTTTGCCCCCATTTTGTAGTTGTTGTCTTTGCATGCATTTAGAGGCCATAACTCGTGAAAAATATGAAAATATAGGGTTTTCTACATCTTGACTCCATATCCGGGTGCTTTTATATTGTGGGTACTTGTATTTTGTTGTGCAAAAGGCACCTTGGCTACCGTATTTAGAGCTAAATCTCACGTTTTTCTCGATTTGTTCTTTTTAATCTTGTGGTGAGGATTTTGATTATTGTTTTACTCAATATTTTGAATCTCAATGAGACTTGGCTCTTTTCAGACCGAACTTTTATTTTTACCCTTTGTTTTTAATGGATGACTTCAAAAGGTAGTTGATGTGATGTTTTAAACTTGTTTACTTGTAAAGTAATTCTAATAATTTGTTTTTACCATAAAATTATCTTCTAATAAATTTATTTGCACAAACCAATAATTTTCTCTCTACAAAATGCTGCCAATATTTGTTGTTCATGAAAATTGGTAAGTATAAGGCTATGTGTCTCGGTGTTACGTATGGGAACTCGGGAAGATCCCCGATTTTGATGCCATTTTATTCATTATGTTCTGATTACTCTTAGTATAGTAAACTTATTTAACACATAGCTTACACTTTCAACCTTCAAGCTAACCATTGGGGTTTCAATACCTTGCTTGGAATTTGTATCTTTTACCTACTATGCCCGCATTTTCTTGTTGCTTGGTTGCATTTGCAACTCATGGTTCTATTTTCATAGCATGATATTAGTATTTGAATAATTTTTGTGCCTTACCAACATTGCTTGACCACCTGTAAAATACCCAAGCTCATTGTTATCTTCCCTTTCAAACCTGGTTTGGTTTCATCATACTTAGTTGTTATCCGTGTGTACACCTGGGCCATGGCTTCTTGTTCTGTGTTTAATGAGATGAGTGTTGTGGTATTTTGGTCCTAAAATTTCTAGCTAAGTGTGTTATCTCTGATCCATTGTGAAAGCCTTGAGCTCATATTTGTGCTTATTTCGAGAAAAATTCCTTATAAAAGTTTGCATTCTACTTTTCCTCAATCTGGTCCATTCGATGAGTTACATCGAGCTTGTTGTTATGAATTTCTCTTTAAGATATTCATGACTTGGAATCATTGTGAAAATCATTTGAAATGATGGAGCTACTCCCCGGTGATGAACGTTGCATAGTTGTGTCAACTAATTCAGAATATGCATATATCGAAAAATGATTCTTTGAAATGTACATTTTTTTTTCTAGATTGAATCTTAACTTGTATATCTTATCGTGATCTAGAAAACTATTTTTCTCTTCAAATTATTACTATTAAGAAGCATGAGAAATTCACTAGATTTACTTCATGCTCGTAGCCTTAAACTAGGTTATTCCTTGCCTTGCTTGATTTTGCTGGAAATTCTTTCATGATTGTTGGTTCTTCCTTTTGATTTGTATCTATAAATTGCAATTGATAAACTTATTTAATTGCAAGATTGATTTTTACAGATTCTCTCCTTGCTGATTTGCAATCACCGCACTATTATAAACTAGCTTTTTTTTAATTTTCTATCCCAACATGCAAATTTTCCATATGGTTCTACATCTAAAATCCTTTTGTATGCAGAAATTGTTTACTAGAAATTTCAAACCAAGTCTCGCACCATTAAAATCTTCAATCCCTTCTAAATTATAACTCTGGATTTAGATTTGATAATTATCTTGTTTGATGTCTTATATATCATAGTAGACAATTGTTTGTCATGGGTTTGAGTTATATATCTTGTAAATTCTTACCTTACAATTTGTTCATACACTTGTATTTATCATTTACTTTCATTAAATGTTGAGTTGAATCGCACCTATTTTTCAACTACATACTTCAAAAACTAAACTTTGTTCCTTTGATCTTCAATCTTTGTGAGCTATTTTTATCCGTTTACTAAAATGTGATTATTTCAACTGCATTTTGAAAGTTCATCTAATATTATGCCCTTTCATTTTAAAGAACTATATGATTATTTTGTAACTTTCCTGAAGTTGCTTATAGAAACTTGTACTTTTGATTTCTTGTACAATATTGCATTTCAGACTTGAAAGTTGATGGATGTATCTAAAAAGCAATTCTGAAATTAACATTTTCAATCTAAAGATCTTACTTGGAACAATGTAAAACTTTAAAAGATGCATTATTTGTATAATATTGTTTCGATTCTACTTTTAAAGCTACAAAATTTCATTTCTCTTTACTTATGAATTATTACTCCGGCTTTCATGAGTTTTTATTATTGTAGCTACAAGCATCCTATAGAAAATTGTTAGAAATGTAAAGGTGACAACATTTCTTGCATTCTATAGTTACTTTCTTTTCCTTCTTTATCTCATGATCTCGAGAGAGACACTTTGTTCTTCAATTATTTTCTCCATTTTGATTTCAAGTTCATTTTGAAAGTTCATCTACTAAAGTTATGAATACAACAAGATCGAAATCCAGAGCTCTAACAAAATCTCTTTTCTCTTTTAGTACAATGTTAGTTAATTGGTTAAGATGGTGGAGAGGAATAGCAAGTACAATAACTCAACTCAAACAGATGGAAATCTAGGCAATGATGGATTCCATTCTTTCTTTGTTTAGAACTTTACATATATGCACTTTCATTTATGTACTTATTTGAGAATTATTCCCATGACTGTGTGGGTTTACTATACTATTATTCCTCATGAATAAATGAACTATTTTTCATGTAATGAGATGTATGTCTTTTATTTTCTATACCTTCTTCATTTGTATGGATAATAAATGAACTTATACAAATCGAGAACAATTAATTAATCCATTTAATCATGGAAATAAATTAAAATCAAATGTACCTTTTGATGTTTATTGAGAATGCAAACTACTTATAACACTTTGTGCCTTTCCATTCTTCAAACCTACAATTGAGGTTGCTGCTTATGAAAGTGAAACCCTGGATATTCCATCTTTCTTGTATTCACCAAGGCCTTGTAGTGGTCTTCCAAGGCTTCTACACTTTGTCTTGGTGAAGATGATAAATTAGAGAGGTGATATACGTAGAGTGTTTCCTTCAGGGCAATGCTTTTAGCTGCTAATTTAAGGCATGGAATTCTAATTTTGTCCAAAACCAAAAAATTAAAAAATCTTATCCCCTTCCAAGATGGTTGCCCAAAAAATATTCAAACTTCTAACTTGACCCTTCTGACAAACTTAAAAGTTTCGAGTTGACCTTTTTTGCAAATGGTGCAAGAAATGTCAACATGCACATGAGAAGGGCGTGTAGGAATAGCTAACTCACTCACAGGAGAAGAAAATGGTTTTGAGACTTAGCCGCATTTTAGGTTTATGGTTTTGCATGGAAAACACATGAGGATACAGATATGTGTGATAGTGGATAACATTAGAACATGGAGACTTGAGCCCAAGGAACTAATATTGTAGGATACAATCATTATGTTTAAGAGTTGTAAAGTAGAGTTAGTTATGGGTTAGCTGGCACTTGCATGTCTAGAATACTCGAGTATGGCAGGGTATGATGACATTTGGCATGTGGTTTTCTCTTGAGTAATGCTGAGGTGGTAAAGGAAAGATCCCGCTCTATTTAAGAATGTGTTTTGGATTTGAAGCATGAGATGGATGGATGAGAAGAAGAAGTGTGTTGTGAGGCAATAGATGCAAGAGATACTTTAGATGCATGAGGGAAAGCATGGCTATAACTCTTTGAGTAGAGTCATTTGGTAGGGTTAGAATGTTATTTTTTTCTTAATGTATTCTATCTACTATTACCTTCTTAATGTAATCAAGTCTTGTAAACAATTGTGAATCAATATATGTTTGATGGATTGTTCTAAATATCTATGTTCATGGGTCCAAACCCTTGTGTTCTTCATATTGCTCATGGTTCAGATCTAATTCCTCTGTATTATTATAATGATTGCGTTCATGTTATTGTGCATCTGTGTTGGGATTAAGTTTCTTTACCTTTGTGATAGAATGGATGTTTGTGTTTATGTCTATATATTGTTCAGCTATAATGATAAATATTCTTGCAAGGATGACATAAAAAAGGGGCTTGGCACCTTTGCGCGCCTCAGGTGAGCACTCAATTCAAGTTGGGTGATATGCCAAGAATCCTTGGAATTAAAGGGTTGGGAAAAGTGACTACATTTTGGTTATTTTTTCGGGACCTCTTTTGAAACTATTGTAAGAATGGTGTATGATGGAAAATAACTTGAATTTGGCCATCGTGGAGACTTAGCTTAAGAGCATGGAGGATGATTTTGCATAAAGATTCAACACTGGACTTGAGTTTGATATGCGTACATGGGTAGAATAGCATTTGTATCATGATCTCTCTAAAACATTCATCTGTTGTTTTCTAATAGAACTATATTAATGGTTTTCAGCATATGCATTGAGGAAAAGTTGGTACTATCGACCTTATGTGTGGACCCAAGAAGAATATCGGTGGCTTCATGATGTCGATCTTATGGACTTGTGATATTGATCATTGGTGGAGTTGTGTGTTTAATAGCTTCACATTGGAATACACAATTTCTACTTATTCTTTCCCAAATATTCTTGAGTTCAAATTCTTGTGAGAATCGAGAGGATATTTCTTTCATGTTATACCACTATCCATCAAGATCCTAATCATCAATCTGAGTTTAGAATCATTTCCTATGGCTAGCTAAACTCCCTCTAAGTGAGGGCGCAGAGGTGGGTGTGGTGAGAAAAAATGGATCCTACATAAAACAAAGAGATAGGAGAGGCAACTTAAGTATAATGAAGCTCGGGGAGAGGGAATAGGAGAGACGATGTGAGATTGTAAGAATGATGGATGTTTGGAGGTAGAATTTTCAGGAAGGATTTGAGGTTCATGCAGACAACGTGGAACCTGAGCTTTCTGTGTTATCCCATCTTGGAAATATTTGAAGTAGAACCCCCTCAGCTTCTATTGAGATCTGCTCAGATGTACAAAGGAGAATAACCTTTGGCATTGGTAAGGAATTAGCATCAGGTAGATATAATTTTATGTTATATCCATCTATGGTTGCATAGACATTTCCTATGTCTTGTGGTATCCTTTCAAGCATGTCATTTGGACAAGGTATGGGCTCATGGAATGTGGGTATTACGTCTGCAAGTAGCTCAACTTCATAGAATGTTGGAGGTCATTTTAGTACAACGATGGGAACATAGAGTAGCACTACTTAAGGTCTTATACCTACTACAAGAGGAGGATCCAGAGGATCTTGTAGATATAGAGGGTCATGAATTGGTGGAACTAGTGGATCTAGTGGTGGAGGAAACACAAGAGGGAATCAAGGTTCTTAATCTAGTGGAATAGGACCATAATCCCATTAGCATGTATTTTATGAGACGTCTCTTCATTTTTATGATTATAAAGGTGTTGAGGATGATGCAGCGCATGTACACAAGTGTGAATTACTATGGATCTAAGGTGATCACTACCATAGAATGGAAGTCAAGCTTGAGTTCATAACTACGTTGTGAGGTCATGTGTATAGCTAGTATAGAAAATATGACCCACATCAAATGGAGGTGGATTATTCCTGAATTTGAGAAAAAGAGCATCCATGCACTCATGAAGATTCAATAGGGTATACCAAAAAGTGTGCGAGAGTATAATGCTAGTTTTAAAACTCTATTTTCAAAGTTATCTTATGATATCCATCCCTCTCAGCATGCTCAGTGGTTTTGTGGAGGCCTGATAACACCTTTCGGATGAGCGCTTTCGCATAAGACTTTTGTGGATCCGTGTGAGGCCTTGGAGGCTACATTGCACTCGAGGCCATTATGAGCTTTAATACTTGGCTAAATCCCTTTTTAGAGGAATAAATTGCTTCCATGATGAAGAAACTTGAGAAATTATCTAAAAATTCAGCAAATGAGACTCATAGTGGACTTTGGTGTATTGATTGTGAAGTAGAATGACACACCAAGGATTGTTCCCCTTGAAAGTTGGTACTCACCATGTTAGTAGACTGTTAAATCTATCATAGGGATCATGATCCAAGTAGATGCCCCTTGTTACAACACATGCTCCATAAAAATGTTTCTTGCTATTGTAAAATTTTTACCTCTAATACACATGACACTAACGAATTTCAGGTGATAGATGAAATTCATGATGCAATTGATATTGGTGTGTGTTAGGCGACCATTACGAACTGTTGTAAGAATGAGGGGTGTCAGACTGAATGGAATGAAGATGGAAGATGAAGAGGAAGAAGCTTTCATGAAGGATTCGGAGAATTTGTGGTGGTCGTGGTAGAGGAAGGAGTGAATTTCCTTATGGAACTTGTTTCAATTGTGGATCTATGGATCACTATAAGCGTGAGTGCCTAGATTTACTACAATGCTCATGGTGTGGAAATAAACATAAGTATGAGGAGTGACCGGTATTGAATAATCACATGAGAAAGGATTAGAACAAGGACAAGGGCATGGGAATTGTTAGTGTGAAAAGTGTTGAACCTTTTTCATGCTTACGGTAGTGTCTAACCCCGAGTTGGATCTTGTATTAGTAGCTACATGCGATAAAGTTACACACACCAGATAAAAACCAAATAAGAGGCCTCTAATTATAAGAGAAGAGGTATTGTATGGGAAGTACCCTTATCCAACTTATTAGAAGGAGGTTTACCAGAAGACTATGGAGGCTATTAGGAACTTGTAAGGGGAGATCTTATGCTTGAAAGAGAAAACTCAGACGCGTTGGAATATGCGAATAATGTTGAGATCCCTCATAATGATGTTGATGATGTCAAAATTATATGTAAGATGCTATGATAGAAGAATATCATTTCCTTGTTAGGAGGATGGTTGAGAGGAAAGGTACTGCGCATTGGACGTGAGTGCAAGAAGTAGATATTGTATGCTAATTTTCCCCATCATAGTCTTGATTATGAAAAGGAGATCACATTGAATGCAGAATTTATGGATGTATTTTGACTAACATACTAATAGACATATATGTGCAGAGGTAAATGTTCTTACTCTTGATGTATAGAACTAGATGGGTTGACCACCATTGTAGCTATCTTCAATTTTTTTGTAGAAGGAGAATAGGACTAAAGTTATTCCCATCAGAGTCTTGAAGGATGATTCCGTAACCATACAAGGGGCTAAGTTCACTGGGGACTTTGAAGTTATGCAAATAATGTTGATTTGCGCTTCAACAAGGGATACATTAGCTTTTACAACAAGGAACTTGTTATTATTCCACTAATAGATGCTAGGTATGTGTGCTATGTCAAGCCATTATGGGAAGAAAACATCAATAGAATTTATGTATACACCATCGTGAGACCCAGAGATTATTTAGCCATCAAGAGAAGGAGTAATTCAATGGGATGATGCTCAATCATTAAGTGATACGACTAATATAACATGTGATAATTTGGTGCATGGGACTTATGATTTGTTTGCAAGAGAATTGAAGGGAAATATTACTCGTGTTGTCAAGGTGTGTTCGGTTAGGTGTTTGGGAGGGAGACAGGTTAAAAATTACACCGAAGAAGCTCACCCCCGATGTATTCTTGCACGCTATGGAAGTTTGGTGGACATGTGAAGTAGAATGAAGGAATAGGCTTGTTTATAACTTGAGAGGGATAGTCCTGCACTGGTGGATGACTCATCAGGATAATCTTATAGAGTCACGCGACATAAAAATTGTGTTCTCTGTTAGATTGTAACAAAAAATTGCACCTTTAAAGATATGTGACTATCATGGGTAGAAATCAACCTTGTACCAAGTTCAGGAATGTAAGAAAGCTTTGACAGAAGACCTAAAAGGTTTACCTCCCTCCCTCTGGGTGCATAAGTTCTATTTCACTTTACGAGTTTGTGCACACACTTGGTATATCAATTCAAAGTTACATCGTCAAATTGGAAATTTGGAAGAGTTGACGACATGTATTATTCAAAAATTTGAGTATATATCTTAAAAACAATCAAGTGAATGAGGGGTTATAGGAAGTCAAGTGTCTTACTTTTGGAAATAGTGACAAAGATGAGGACATCATCATATATTTTCTAAGAGATCCTTACTTGGAGGTGCTCCTTGAGAAAGGATAAGAAATGAATGAAGTATAGTTTGATCGTACTGCTTTGTTATCTCAATTTTACCCCTGGAAAAATTTATCAAACATGACTTTTTGTGCGAGAAAGGGACGGTTGCATCATATGAGCCTGTGTTTTAAATCTAACAAATAGGTTGTAGATGAGATCTAAAATGGAGGATCAGGGTTGAGGAAGGAAGCAAACAATGTCAAAGAAAACCAGAGGCTCAAAGGAAAAGAAATGGAGAAAAACTTGAAGTCTCCAAGCTCTATGAATGATTCAGAACGAGCCAAAATTGGCTAAGTATGGGAGAATCAGTGGAAGCTTCCATGTGCCTCATCGGCACATCTCCAAGGGCTAAACTCAAAAAGTAGACTCAAATGAGCTCGAGCTTCCATGTGTCCCAGGCCCAAAAAGGATAGAGCCAGCCGTTGAAAAGTCCAAACAAGTGGAAAGAACCATGTGTTAGCTCTGTAATTTCAAGATGGGATCCCAAGGTAGAGACTCAAACTTGCGCTAGCCCTCCACGTGGCCAAGGGTCAACAAAGGTCAAATTCAAAGTGGGCCCAAATCGGTTAAGTATAAGAGTGCAGGTGGAAGGCGCCACGTGTCTTAATGGTGCACATTCAAAGGTGCGGCCCAAAGCAGAGACTCAAATGAGCGCAAGGCTTCCACGTGTCATCCTAGCGCATCTTCAAAGATAAATCTAAAATTAGGTTCTTAGACAAGCGCCAAGCCTCCACATGTCCTTGGTCAGATGTATGGCCCCCCCAGAAAAAGGACTTAGTCAAAAACATAAAAGAACAAAGAAAAGCCATGGAAGGAGCCACATGTCAGCCCAACACAAATTTAAAAGTAAAATACAAAACCAGTCACCAAACGAGCACCGACCATCGGCGTGGCTATGTTCCAAGTCAAAACGGGAAGGTGGGTCGCAGAGGTAATTTTAACTTTTGGCTTCATTCCCAAGAGAAATAAAGTATAAAAATGAGTCATGCCTCCACCGATGCCCAAGGCTTCACATGTCGGTCCTCAATTAAATGCGGACTGGCAGGCCCGAAGATGGTTTTTTGACAAAAAAGGTATTGCAGGCTGCAAGGAAATTTTTGCATTTTTATATTTTTGTGCAAAAGGGATGCAAAGTGAATTTTAGGCGCGCAGAACCCGTTCTACTAACTAGTTTTACGCCATTTTTTATACAAACCTGATTCAAATTTTCAAATGGGCATATATTCTAATCCAGTGACAAAAATCCAACAAATTTGGCACCATTGGAGAGATATCAACCTTGTCTATACCATGGAGATCTAAAAATTTAATTTGAAGAGGTTAGATGAGTAAAAAATGGAAAACATCTTTGTGCCATTAATGTAGGGTCCAATTTATCCAACAACCATATCCGATTCAATCTAATCTTTCGTTCTTCCTCTTTCAATGTGTTGAAAAAAAAATCAAGGTAGATTTGACAAACTGTGGGAAGATTTGTAGGGGCATTGATGACGTGGTAAGCCGAGTTTCAAATTAGTTTTTCGGCTCTCTCCTTCTTCTCTTTGTGTTGAATTTATAAAAGAAGGGGCGGGGCTCATTGTAAAGGGTTGGATAGTTTCATTTTACACCCTCCCTTCTTCCCTTTTTTGCAAGAGAATTTGTGGAGCTTTTGAACCTCCCATTCGAGTTGTAATACAAAGTTTTTCCTCTTGGCTACTGTAGTGTATTGTATCAACTCTGGAGCAATACTATATGGTTGTGGATGATTCTAAATGTTATGTTTGTGGAGCCTATTTTCATGTTAGAGTGTGGTACACCTTCTATGTGTTACACTCGGGTATTTTTATGGCGGTCCCGCTCACCAATTAGCGGGTCAAGAGGGTTTGGGATGAAGCCCTCAAGCAAATTTTCATGGGTGGTTTATTAACCCATGGGTAATGGGTAACCGTTATGGGCTGTTTTTGGGCCCATGGTTTTTTGGTACCCATTGTTTTGTAAAACCACCTCTTCGGCTACCCATAGGTTTATGGGACGGTTTTGTTTTTGCCCATTGTTTTGATACCCATGGTTTTGTAAAACTGCTTAAGTAGTTGTCTATTTATATGGTTTTATGCATATGATAGAGATATGAAAAACATTGCAGATGTGCTTTGAATTTGACTATGAATTATGTAGAGTTTGTTGAGCATAGCTCCAAGCAGATCTAGCTATTGTATTGAGAGAGCGGTGGCTTGTAATAAAAACTGAGCAAGTGATTCTTGGTGGACATAGCCCAAATTGGGTGAACAACGTTAAATAATGTCTCTTTGTGTTGTGTTATTTTATTCTGCAATTTTATTTGAGATCTGTAATAATTTCTACATATTAGTTTCTACTATTGTGATTAGGTGAGGGATTTTTCCAGATATTTTATCCCTTATTTCCTAACAATTGGTATCAGATCCTAGTTTGGTTTGTTGAAGTGTTGAATCACACGGAAAGTTTTATCTTGAGTGGGAGTTATGGAAGATGATAGAAGATCTAGGGTTGATAAATTCAACGAGCAAGTATTTCGGTCTTTGGAAGATGTAGATGAAAGATTACCTTTATCAGAAGGATCTTTATACTCTATTATCTGAGAAGTGAACAAACCCTCGAGTATGAAAAATGTGGAATGGGATTTGTTGGATCGGAAGGCACTTGGAATGATCCGGATGTGTCTTGCATCTTTAGTATTATTTAATGTTTCAAAGGAAAAGACTACAAAAGAACTAATGGATGCATTAGGGAAGTTGTATGAAAAACCCTCTACCTCTAATAAGATATTTTTAATGAAAAAGTTGTTTAATATGAAGATGTCTGAGAATGGTTCAGTAGCAGATCATCTAAATGATTTTAATATGGTTGTAAATATGCTAGCTTCGGTTACAATAGAATTTGATGAAGAAGTTAGGGCTTTATTAGTTCTGTGCTCTTTACCTGAGAGTTGGAATAGCTTGGTAATGGCGGTAAGCAACTTGGTTCCAGCTAACTCAAAGTTGAAGTTTGAGGATGTTGTAGGGGTGATTCTAAGCGAGGAAATGTGAAGAAAAAGCTCTGGTGAATCTTCTACTTCAGGGAATTCTTTGACAAAGTGGAAACTAGAGGGATAGAAGAATAGAGGAAGCCGTGGAAAATAAAAGGATCAAACAAGGTCAAAATCCAAAAGCAAGATAGTATGTTGGCACTGTGGAAAGCCTGGGCATGCAAAGAAGGATTGTTGGGAGCTTCGGGATAAGAAGAAACAATAGGAAGAAAACAAGGAGGCAAATGTGG
This sequence comes from Taxus wallichiana var. yunnanensis, assembly GCA_018340775.1. Classification (NCBI taxonomy): domain Eukaryota; kingdom Viridiplantae; phylum Streptophyta; class Pinopsida; order Cupressales; family Taxaceae; genus Taxus; species Taxus wallichiana. Next base: position 631,690,744 of record CM031236.1, on the reverse strand, counting down.
CATCGTAATGTATGCCAAGATGCTTTGATTCTTTCTTTGCATAATATTATTGAATCTTGGGTTTTAGATTCAGGGGCTTCCTTTCATGCTACTCCACATAGGCATTATTTTGTTGATTATGTTTAAGGGGATTTTGGGCATGTTTTTCTTGGTGATGATGAGCCTTGCAATATAGTTGGAAAATATTATGTTCAGAGTTAAGATGCAGAATGGGAATACTTGGCTATTGAAGGATGTCAGACATGTGCCTACATTAAGATGAAATTTGATATCGGTAGGGAAGTTGGGAAGTGATGGTTGTACTGTGATATTTATAGTAGACTCTTGGAAGGTTACCAAGGGTGCTCTTGTGGTGGCAAGAGGTAAGAAGGTTAGAACCTTTTATTTAACCACTTATAGCACTAATTTTCTAATCTTTTGGCTTGTAAGTAGATACAACATTATGGCACTATAGGCTCGGTCATATGAGCCATAAGGGCATGGAGATCATAAAGAAGGATTTTCTCTATATATAGAAACAAGTTTGGAGTTCTATGAGGACTGCATATATGGGAAACAAAAGTGAGTAAGGTTTCTCAAGGTTGGACCTACAAAGAAAGAGAGTAAGTTAGAGTTGGTGCATTCTGATGTGTGGGGCCGGCTCAGGTATCATCTCTTGGGGGTTCAAGTTATTATGTTACTTTTATTGATGATGCAACAAGGAAAGTTTGGGTTTATTGTATTAGAAACAAATCTGATGTATTTGACACTTTTTTGAATGGAAATTCTTGGTAGAGAAAAAACAGGTCTTAAGCTAAAATGTCTCAAAGTTAGATAATTTAGGAGAGTATTGCAGCAATGAATTTGATGATTATTGTTCTAAGAATGGAATCTACAGGCAAAAGATGGTTCCAGGAACTCCGCAGTAGAATGGGGTATCAGAAAGGATGAATAGAACAATAATGGAATGTGCTAGGAGCATGAGGATACATGCAGGACTGCCTCTTTCTTTTTGGGTAGAAGCGGTGAGCACAACTATGTACTTGATAAACAAAGGACCTTCAAGTGCCTTGGATGGAGGCATACTTGAGGAGGCTTGGTATGGTAAGAAAGTTGATTATTCATTTCTTAGAGTCTTTGGATGTGAGGTGTTTGTTCATATAGACAAGGATGATAGGACCAAGCTAGAGGCTAAATCAGAAAAATGTACTTTCATTAGTTATGGTGGTGATGACTTTGGATATAAATGTTGGGGTATTAAGGACAAGAAAATCATTTGATCTAGGGATGTGGTCTTTAATGAGAAAGTCATGTATAAGTAGCAGTTGCAGGAAAGTAGGGAAGAATCTAAGAAAGAATATGCAATGGTAGAGGATCTTATGGATGGGAAAGTTACACATGAATCAATTCAGGAACCCCCTCAACAGGAACCCCAAACTCCTATGTTGAGGAGGTCTCATAGGGTAAGAAGAGAACCTGGACATTTTTCTCCTTCTTTTTATTACATATTACTCACTGATAGTGGAGATATAGAGAGCTTTGATGAAGAAATGCAGCTAGATGCTAGGAAGAAGTGGGAGTAAGCCATGGATGAGGAGCATAAGTCTCTCATGGAGAACCAAACTTGGGATTTGGTGAAGTTACCGTAAGGCAAAAGAGCATTGCGAGAACAAGTGTGTGTATAGAGTTAAAGACAAATAAGAAGGAAAGAAAAGATATAAGGCCCGGTAGGTGGTCAAGGGTTTGCATGCAGAAACAAGGTATATATTTTGATAAGATTTTTTTCTCTGTAATAAAAATGACTTCTATCGGAACTGTTCTTGGAATAGTTGCAGTAGAAGACTTGCACTTAAAATAGTTAGATGTATAGACTACATTTCTCCATGGTGATTTGGAGGAGGAGCTATATATGCAGAGCTAGAAGGATATGAAGTCAAAGATAAAGAGGAGATGTGAGTAGATTTATGAGTGATCTAGGTAAAGAGCATTGGCAAGTAGTAAATTGGATCCTTCGGTATTTGAGAGAGGGCCATGGGGAAAATTTTGTGCTATAGTGGATCAGACACCACTTTACATGGTTATGTAGATTCAAACATGAATGGAGACGTAGATAATAGGAGGATCATGATAGGGTATATTTACACTTTGTAGGTGGGATAACAATGAAGCTAGATTTCACGACTATAGAAGTTTGTGGCTTTGTTAACCATGGAGGCTCGGTATCTTTGCTTCCACAGAGGAAATCAAAGAGATGATTTGGTTACAATAATTGGTTGAGGAGTTAGGGCATAAGCGGGAGGAATGTAAGATGTATAATGATATTCAGAGTGCCGTACACCTAGCTAAGAACTCGCTTTCCACTCTAGGACGAAGCATATATAGTTGAGATATCACTTCATCAGGACTACTTTGGAGGAAGATAAGTCGAAGTTGGAGAAGATTCATACTAGTCAAAATCCTACAGACATGATGACCAACGTGGTTACAAGGATAAAATAAAGCTATGTTCAACTTGGGTTGGCCTGCGGATGACGGTGAAGGGTTGAGAAGCTTGGTCGGTGGAAATCGGTCTCAAGTGGGATATTGTTATGTTTTTAGAACCTATTTTCATGTTAGAGTGTGGTACACCTTCTATGATTTACACTCAGGCATTTTTACGGTGGTCCCGCTCGCTAGTGAGAAAGTCGAGGGGGTTTGGGGTGAACCCCAAAGCAAATTTTCATGGGTGGGTTATTAACCCATGGGTAATGGGTAACCGTTATGGGCTGTTTTTGTGACCATGGTTTTTCGGTACCCATTGATTTGTAAAACCGCCTCTTGACTACCCATAGGTTTATGGGATGGTTTTGTTTTTTGCCCATTGTTTTGATACCCATGGTTTCGTGAAACTTCTTAAGCGATTGTCTATTTATATGGTTTTATGCATATGATAGAGATATGAAAAACATTGCGAGATATGCTTTGAATTGGTCATGTGAATTCAGTAGAGTTTGTTGAGCATAGCTCCAAACAGATCTGGGTATTGTATTGAGAGAGTGGTGGCTTGTAATAAAATATGAGCAAGTGATTCTTGGTGGACGTAGCCCAAATTGGGTGAACCACGTTAAATACTATCTCTTTGTGTTGCGTTATTTTATTTTTCAATTTTATTTGAGATCTGTAATAATTTCTACATATTAGGTTCTCTTTGTTGTGATTAGGTGAGGGATTATTCTGCATATTTTATCCCTTATTTCCTAACAATTGGTATCAGAGCCTGGTTTGGTTTTTTGAAGTGTTGAATCACATGGAAAGTTTTATCTTGAGTGGGAGCTATGGCAGATGATGGAAGATCTAGGGTTGATAAATTCAACGAGCGATATTTCGGTCTTTGGAAGATGTAGATGAAAGATTACCTTTATCGAAGGATCTTTATACTCTATTATCTCGAGAAGTGAACAAACCCTCGAGTATGAAAAATGTGGAATGGGATTTGTTGGATCGGAAGGCACTTGGAATGATCCGGCTGTGTCTTGCATCTTCAGTATTATTTAATGTTTCAAAGGAAAAGACTACAAAAGAACTAATGGATGCATTAGGGAAGTTGTATGAAAAACCCTCTACCTCTAATAAGATATTTTTAATGTAAAAGTTGTTTAAAATGAAGATGTCCGAGAATAGTTCGATAGTGAGATCATCTAAATGATTTTAATATGGTTGTAAATATGCTAGCTTGATTTACAATAGAATTTGATGAAGAAGTTAAGGCTTTATTAGTTCTATGCTTTTTACCCGAGAGTTGGAATTGAAGTGTGAGGATGTTGTAGGGGTGATTCTAAGCGAGGAAATGTGAAGAAAAAGCTCTAGTGAATCTTCTACTTCAAGGAATGCTTTGATAGTGGAAATTAGAGGGAGACAGAACAATAGAGGAAGCCATGGAAAATCAAAGGATCAAACAAGGTCAAAATCCAAAAGCAAGATAGTATGTTGGCCTTTGTGGAAAGCTTTGGGCATGCAAAGAAGGATTGTTGGGAGCATTGGGATAAGAAGAAACAATAAGAAGAAAACAAGGAGGCAAATGTGGCATTAGGTAATGTCTGCCAAGATGCTTTGATTCTTTCTTTGCATAATATTCTTGAATCTTGGGTTTGATTCGGGGCTTCCTTTCATGCTACTCCACATAGGCATTATTTTTTTGATTATGTTCAAGGGATTTTGGGCATGTTTTTCTTGGTGATGATGAGCCTTGCAAAGTATAGTTGGAAAAGGTTCATTCGGGTTAAGATGTAGAATGGGAATACTTGGCTAGTGAAGGATGTCAAACATGTGCCTACATTAAGATGAAATTTGATGGTTGTATTGATGGTTGTATTGTGATATTTACAGTGGACTCTTGGAAGGTTACCAAGGGTGCTCTTGTGGTGGCAAGAGGTAAGAAGGTTGGAACTTTCTATTTAACCACTTATAGCACTAATGTCTCTAATCTTCGGCTTCGAAGTAGATACAACATTATGTAACTATAGGATCGGTCATATGAGCCATAAGGGCATGGAGATCATAAAGAAGGATTTTCCTATATATATAGAAACAAGTTTGGAGTTCTATGAGGACTGCATATATGGGAAACAAAAGTGAGTAAGGTTTCTCAAGGTTAGACCTACAAAGAAAGAGAGTAAGTTAGAGTTGGTGCATTCTGATGTGTGGGGGCCGACTCAAGTATCATCTCTTGGGGGTTCAAGTTATTATGTTACTTTTATTGATGATGCAACAAGGAAAGTTTGGGTTTATTGTATTAGAAACAAATTTGATGTATTTGACACTTTTGTTAAATGGAAATCCTTGGTAGAGAATGAAATAGGTCTTAAGCTAAAATGTCTTAGGTCAGATAATGGAGGGGAGTATTACAGCAATGAATTTGATGATTATTGTTCTAAGAATGGAATCTGTAGGAAAAAAATAGTTCCACGATCTCTGCAGCAGAGAATGGGGTATCGAAAGGATGAACAGAACAATAATGGAATGTGCTAGGAGCATGAGGATACATGCAGGACTGCCTCTTTCTTTTTGGGTAGAAGCAAAGTGAGCACGAGATGTGTACTTGATAAATAGAGGAACCTCAAGTGCCTTGGATGGGACGCATACCGAGGAGGCTTGGTATGGTAAGAAATTTTATTATTCATTTCTTAGAGTCTTTTGATGTGAGGTGTTTGTTCATATAGAAAAGGATGATAGGACCAAGCTAGAGGCTAAATAAAAAAATGTAGTTTCATTGGTTATGGTGGTGATGAATTTGGATATAAATGTTGGGGTATTAAGGACAAGAAAATCATTCGATCTAGGGATGTGGTCTTTAATGAGAAAGTCATGTATAAGTAGCGAGTTGCAGGAAAATAGGGAAGAATCCATGAAAGAATATGTAGCGGTAGAGGATCTTCCAGATTGGAAAGTGACACATGAATCGAGTTCAGAACCCCCTCAACAGAACCTCAAACTCCTATATTGAGGAGGTCTCTTAGGGTAAGAAGAGAACCGAATGTTTTTCTCCTTCCCTTTATTATTTATTACTCACTGATAGTGGAGAGCCAAAGAGATTTGATGAAGAAATGTAGGTAGATGCTAGGAAGAAGTTGGAGCGAGCCATGGATGAGGAGCATAATTCTCTCATGGAGAACCAAACTTGGGATTTGGTGAAGCTACAGGAAGGAAAAAGAGCATTGCGAGAACAAGTGCGTGTATAGATTTAAAAACAAATAAGAAGGAAAGAAAAGATATAAGGCCTGGTTGGTGGTCAAGGGGTTTACATAGAAACAAGGTATAGATTTTGATGAGATTTTTCTCCTCTAGTAAAAATGACTTCTATCAGAACTGTTCTTGGAATAGTGGCGTAAGAAGACTTGCACTTAAAAGCAGTTAGATGTAAAGACTATATTTCTCCATGGTGATTTGGAGGATGACCTATATATGCAGCAGCCGGAAGGATATGAAGTCAAAGGTAAAGAGGAGATGGTGTGTAAACCGAAGAAGAGCTTGTATGGTCAAACAAGCTCCGCATCAATGGTATAAGAATTTTGATAGCTTTATGATGGAGTATGGTTATATTAGATGTCATTCGACCATTGCATGTATACAAAGAAATTTGAGGATGGAAGTTATATTATCCTGTGTTTCTATGTTGATGACATGTTAGTTGCATGTAAAAACATGTAGGAAATAAAAGTACTCAAGAAATAGCTAAGTGAATCCTTTGATATGAAGGATTTGGGGGTAGCTAAACAAATCCTTAGTATGAGGATAACTTGGGATAGCAAGGAATAGAAGCTGACTTTATCTTAGGAAGAGTACATTAAGAAGGTATTGGATAGGTTTAACATGCAGGATGATAAACCGGTTGGGACTCCTTTGGCAGGCCATTTTAAGTTATCAAAGGAGCAGTGTCCCAAGACAAAGCTAGAAAGAAACCATATGTTCATGGTACCTTACTCATCAGTAGTTGGCAATTTTATGTATGTTATGGTGAGCAAAAGGTCTTATATTTCCCATGCAAGTGGGAGCTGTGAGTCGATTTATGAGTGATCCGAGATAAAGAGCATTGGCAAGCAAAGTAAAGTGGATCCTTGATGATTTGAGAGGGACCATGGGGAAAGTTTTTGCTATAGTGGATTAGACACCACTTTACATGGTTATGTAGATTTATACATGACTGGAGATGTAGATAGTAGGAGGAGCATGACAGGTATATTTACACTGTAGGTGGGATAATAGTGAGTTGGATTTCACGACTATAGAAGTTGGTAGCTTTGTCAACCATGGAGGTTGAGTATGTTGCTTCCACAGAGGTAAGCAAAGAGATGATTTGGTTACAACAATTGCTTGAGGAGTTAGGGCTTAAGCAAGAGGAATGTAAGTTGTATAGTGATATTCAGAGTGCTATACACCTAGCTAAGAACTCTTCTTTCCACTCCGGGACGAAGCATATATAGTTGAGATATCACTTCATCGGGAAATATTTGGAGGAATATAAGTTGAAGTTAGAGAAGATTCATACCGGTCAAATCCTGTAGACATGATGACCAAGGTGGTTACAAGGGATAAACTAAAGCTATGTTTAGCTTGGGTTGGCCTTCGGGAATGACAATGAAGGGTTGAGAAGCTTGCTAAGTGGAAATCAGTCTCCAAGTGGGAGATTGTTATGTTTGTGGAGCCTATTTTCATGTTAGAGTGTTGTACACCTTCTATGTGTTACACTCGAGTATTTTTACGGTGGTCCCGCCTTTGGTGAGCGGTTCAATGGGGTTCGGGGTGAAGCCCCGAAGCAAATTTACATGGGAGGTTTATCAATCCATGGGTAATGGGTAAATTATGGGCTATTCTTGGGCCCATTGTTTTTCGGTACCCATTGTTTTGTAAAACCGCCTCTTCAGTACCCATAGGTTTATGGGATGGTTTTGTTTTTGCCCATTGTTTTGATGCCCATGGTTTTGTAAAAGCGCTTAAGTAGTTGTCTATTTATATTGTTTTATGCATATGATAGAGCTATGAAAAATATTGCAGATGTGCTTTGAATTTGGTGTGAATTCTCAGAGTTTGTTGAGCATAGCTCTAAACGGATCGACTATTGTATTAAGAGAGTGGTGGCTTGTAATAAAAATTGAGCAAGTGTTTCTTGGTGGATGTAGCCCAAATTGGGTGAACCATGTTAAATACTTTCTCTTTGTGTCGTGTTATTTTATTCTCAGTAATTTTATTTGAGATCCGTAATAATTTCTACATATTAGTTTCTCTTTTGTTGTGATTATGTGAGGGATTATTCCACATATTTTATCCCTTATTTCCTAACACTAAACCCTTTCATGTGTTCATTGTTTTCTTCCGATCTCTCATTATAGTTGGGTTATCTCGTGCATGGTAGTAGTATTGCATTTGTATGATCTATGTTCAATTTGAAAATAGGTGTCTAGCTTTCCTTTGGTGCATCACCTTGTTAGATTATGTTTTTCTTGTATCTTCTCAACCTTTTCTCCTTGGTAAGATAGAATAGGTTTTAGAATAGATCATCTCGTAATTTATTTGTGTGCACTGAACGGAGGAATAGGATCAACCTTTATCCGGAAATATCTCTCAATTTCAAAGTCCCACACTCGAGAGATGCTCCATGTTGTGTAATAACACTAAGAATCTCAACTCATCTAGTTGCAGACATTGGGGGTGTTGTGATTCTACACTATGATTTTGGCATGCCCGGTGGAATGAATAGGTCTCCATCTTTATTGCAATAAGACTGATGTGAACTTGTAATTTTAGCTTTTAAGAAGCTCTAAAATTACACATCTGGCAAATCCCAAAGAGATAGAATCCAATAGTTTCAACAGTCCAAGCTTGTCAAGTTCATGAGAAGAATACAAATGAGGTCAAGAACTAGAGAGGAGGGACTATTTGTCTATTTGCACTTGTCCGCAAACAGAGGGAGAAGTGGAAGAAAATATCAAAGGTCTCCATCCCCACCAAATAGAACCTTGTCAACACCTCCTCTTGGTAGGCCATTCATTCAATCAACAAGGGTTCTCAAGCCAATCATAATGGCACAACCACCAAATCCTTATGTCAACTTCACTAGCAAAAGCCCACTCGCCCTCAATGCACAAAATCTAGTCCCAGTTGTAGCATTAAAGAGCATCTCATACTTCACTAGAGAGAACCAAAATTCTCCTAGTGACCACATTCAAGACATTACAAATGTATGTGCAATTCACGAGATCACTAAGATGACAATTACGGTCTAATTTTTTATCCTCTTCACGCAAGGGTAAAGCTTCAAAAATTTAGGAGTCTAACAAAGAGGTTCTGTTCAAACTTGGGACCATTTGTGCAGAGCTCTCCACAACCAATTTAGAGAAAAGGGAGATAACTTTTCCTTGTTAGATAATTTGACAACCATCAAGAGGGCCCCTAATGAGAAGTTAATAAATTTCAACTTTAGATTCCAAAGGACATGGGACAAGACTCCATTGGTTGTAAAGTCCATAGATGAAGGTGCTTTCTTATACTTTCTTAGAGCTTTAAATTGTTATATTTCCTTAATGATTCAATCAATGAGAGAAACAAACTTACCTATAGCCTATAACATTTCAAAAAGAATTGAAAATCATTTAATCTGGGCTCGAAAACTTGCTCCTAGGCCACATATGCCTCTATACCCAAAACTAGGAGATCCAAGCACTAGTTAGACACCCACATTAGCTCCTATACCTACTCCTAGGAATCAAAGTTTAGCTGAAGCCTCCACCTCATCTTCTAGCACTTCAAAAGAGCTTTAAGAAGTTATGAAACAACTGCAAAACCTAGGGAATGAGCTAGTGACTATCAAAAGGCAACAAGCTCAGAGTTCTAGGCCATATCAGCCTCAAACTCAGTATCAAGCTAGACCCCCATATCAGCAAAATAGACAACCACTCAAGCTGCAAATCAAAACAAAACCAAGGAAAACCTCAAGCTACTAGGCCTTTCCAGTCATATGATCCAAACACAACTTCAACATCAAGGGCCTTGGTTCCAACACAAAACAACATGGCACAAGAATATGATTGGTGTTTCCCATGCAATCAGCCCCATAACCAATCAATGTGTTTTAATGGTGCACTAAACCAGGCCTTGATGGTACAGACCATTGGTGTGTCACAAGAGTCTAGTCAAGAGGAAAATCAGTAGCAAGAGGCATCTCCAAGTGAAACTATGCTTGTCAATTGGCAGGATGAAGATTTTTGTGGTATGAATCAAGCCCCTTATCAGAGTGTGGCTGCCAATACACGGTCCAAGAAAAAGAACATTGGAGAGAGACAATCATCAAACCTAGGTAATCCTCAACCTTCTATTATTCCACAAGGAATTGGCATTCAAAATGCAACTCCTAAGATCCAAAGTCAGGCCAAGCCACCTCCCAAACCCACCCACTCAGCACTAGTTGTAACGACCCATGTGCAAGAGAAAAATGTACCAGGAAAGGGGCAACAAAAGGATAGATCATTTAACATCATTGAACAAATGTGAATATTTCAATGTGGGAGTCATTGGCCATTCTAGGATAGAGAGATCTATTGTAGACTGCTATGGCCAATTAGTCAAACTCAAATCAGCCCCCTAACCAACAAGAGAAAGTGTTTACCAATGCGGTTATTTGAGGAAACCATGGAGAACAACAAGGTAAGAATCTAAATCCCCTCCATTCTATGTTTCATTGATCATTGGAGACAAATTGGTACATAATTGCATGATTGATTTGGGGAAAGTACCTCTGTAATGCCAAAACAAATAACCGATTAGCTAGGTCTTCAATACGAAGTCATCTCCAAGGGTGTAGTGCAATTAGATGGGATAACAGTAATAACAGTTGGAGTCATCAAGGATTTGTACCTCACATTACATGCATGCCCCAATGTGCCTGTATTGTAAAACATATGAGTCATAGATTTTTCGCCACATTTTTCATAACGTTTGTCAAGGGACTTTACTGCTAAAATTGGAGGCTATTTGTCTACTGATTGGTCACACATTCTATTTAGAAAAAGGTATGGAGCTAAGGCTATGATCAAATCTGAGCCCATTGCAAACTATCATATTGATCCTTATGTAACCAACCCAATCAATGTCAATTTTTCAAGCTTCGATCAGGAAGACCTCCCAAATGTTTGTGAGGATGATACCAAGGTTGGGTGTATTCCAGACTTGACCCTCGACGAGTTGGTGAACAAGAAGCATGATTTTGACCCCTATAAGGAGATGGAGGAATATTAGCTAGGAGTCTACTATTTGTTTGAGGAGAATCATCCTCTTCCTAACTACATTAAGCCATACCAGAAACAAGATAATGAGGTATGGTAGTTATTCTTTGATTGCTCAAGAAGTAGACAAGGAGATGGAGGAGGAGCTATATTGTTTCACCTCAAGGTATGAAGTATTACTCGGGTTTCCATTTCCGATATGCTTCCTCAAACAACACAATGGATTTTGAAGCTTTGATCCATGGACTGCATTGGGCAAGAAAAAGAGGAATCAATAACTTGAAAGTGTTTGGCGAGAGTGAGCTAGTCGAAAATCAAGTCCGAGGACAAAATGCCACAAAGAAAGATCTGCTAAATAGCTACAAGAACCGGGTATGAGACCTCATTGACTTCTTCAAAGTATTCGACACAAATTCCATCCCAAGAAAGAAAAACGAAGTAGTAGACAAATTGGCAACAATTGGGGCAGCATTTGATGTTGTAGAGAGTATCAAGAGTGATAAGTCTCAGCCCCATATCAAAGTGGTTATGAGACTAGATGTCCCTGATAATAACACAAGTTGGCAGGTCTTCGAGAATGACTAGAAAATTTTCAACTTTCTACAAGAAGAGGCTGAGTTTTCCTCTAGAAACCAAGATAAACTGGAGCAACAGTATGGTGATCAAGTGGTGCAGCTGAGAACCAAAAACTACCAAAGGGTCTTGTCACTTTGGAATCAATCTTCAAACTTAATCACTAATTCTAAAAGGATAAGGACAATATTTAGGTAAAGGGTGAAGATTCAAAGCCTATTTTAATAGAAGAAGGCAAAACATTGTAGATTGGAAAGGTAAGCACTCAATAAGAAAAATCTAAATTTATTTAACTTTGTCAAGAATTCCTAGATGTATCGTGGTCTCTGGACTTACAAATATTGAAGAGGTTTCCACCCAAAGATGGCACATCACACTATCGAGTTGGATCTAGGATCTAAGCCTTTGAGAGAAAAAAGCAAAGGCCAATAAATCCTCACATTGAGCCTCTCATGAGAAAAGAATTGAACAAGCTAATTGAGGCCAAAGCATCATCTTCCCTATCAAGCATTCAAGTTGGGTTGCAAAATTGGTGCCTGTGAGGAAAATAAATGGAGAAATCAAGCTATGTGTGGACTTTCATGATCTGAATAGAGCATCACTCAAGGATCATTATCCACTTCCATCAATGGAACAAATCTTACAGGTTGTAGCTAGCTCTGAGAGGTTTTCATTTCTAGATGGATACTCAGGATATAATCAGATAATGGTGAAAGAGGAAGATCAATTTAAGATAGCCTTCACCACCAAATGGGGTACATATGCTTATAAGAAGATGCCATTTGGACTATCAAATGCCGAGCAACATTTCAACAAGCTATGGATATGGCTTTCAAAGGCTTAATCAACAATATTGTCCTGGTGTATCTAGATGATATCACCATCCTTTCAAAGAATGTTACTGAGACCATATCTTCCACCTCAAGCAGGTATTCCAGAGATTTAGAAGGTTCAGAGTATCACTGAATCCAAAGAAGTGTGTGTTCTTGGCACATGAGGGGAAATTTTTGGGCCACATTGTCTCAAGATAGGAGTTAATAATTGATCCTAAAAGAGTTGAATCCGTTTGGAGACTTCCATTGCCACAACACAAAAAGTCTGTCGAAATCTTCTTGGGGAGGATAACATTTGTTCATAGATTTATACCTGATTTAGCCACTCTTGTGAAGCCTTTAACAATGATGTTAAAGAAGAGTCTTGAATTAAAATGGACAGAAGAAGGAAAATATATTTTTGAGGCCATCAAGCTCACAATATCACAAGCCTTAACTCTTATTAACCCAAATTTTTCAAAAGACTTCATGTTGCATGCTTTTGGAGTGTTAGACACCATCTCGTCCATATTAGTCTAGCCCAACAAGGAAGGTTGAGAATAACCCATAGCCTTCATCATTCAGATGGCTATGAGGTAAAGTACTCTTCCATTGAAAAACACTTCCTTGATGTTATTAGGAGCTTGAAGAAGTTCAGAAACTTGGTCTCAAACAATAAGATTCAACTGCTAGTATCTCATGTTGGTGTGAACGATTTTCTCCTGAACAAGGAATTGAATGAAAAGAGAGCAGGTTGGATCACTCAGGTAATGGAATATGACATTGATATCAAGGTGACAAAATTGGTTCGTGCAAGGGTCAAAGTGAATATCTCACCTCAAGCAACAAGCTGAGTTAGTGGATGAAAAATAGGTTTTCTTGATATTGTAGAATAATCAAGAGCAACCAACTAATGATGCACACATTCCATGTTGGACTCAATCCTTGGTGCATTATCTCCAAACAAGTTTTTTCCTCCAGAATGGAACAAATAAAAAATGAGATACTTTAGACTATAAACCATCCCATATGTGCTTGTTGGCGGAGTCTTGTTCAAAAAGGATATCAATAGTGTCCTATTGAGGTGCATTGGGATAGGCCAAATTGAGAGAGTATTGCATGAGTTCCATGATAGAGATGTAGGAGGCCACTTTTCTCCTCGAGTAACATCTCTCAAAATCATGAAATTTGGTTATTACTGGCCTATGGTGTTTAGGGACTGCTACTCATGGATTGATAAGTGCAAGAAGTGTGCATTCTTCATAGGGAAGGAGAAGTAAGCAACCCTTCCTCTTCACCCAATTTCAGTGGATCAACCATTCATGCAATGGGGATTATACTTCATTGGAGAGATTAACCTAAATTCAAGCCGGGGGCCACAAGTGGATACTTACATCAATAGACTACTTCACTAAGTGAACCGAGGTGGTTGCACTTAAAAAGTAAATGAATCTAATATCCTAGATTTACGTGAAGGGATAGCCACCAGATTTGGATTCCCTACCACTATTATATCAGATAATGTATTGGCATTCCTTGGTACATGGATCACTGAATGAGCATCGGGAATGGTGTATACCTCAACACTTCATCAAACTATTACCCTTAAGGTAATGGCCAATAAGATTCCATAAACAAGAACTTGTTAAGGATTATCAAAATGACTCTTGATGAAAATCGAGAGAACTTGGCATACAAAGTTTAAATAAGCTCTATGGGGTAATATGATCACATCTAAAAGATCCATAGAAGCTCCCATACAAGATTGTATTTGGAAAAGAGGTAGTGTTTCCCATATCATTAGAGTTGACCGCTATGGAGCTCATGAAATAGTTAGAACTGGTCGAGTTTGGACCCAAGGCAATCAGGTATGTAGAGCTAATGGAAGTAGGAGAAGCAAGAGAACATGCAATATAGAGCATGGAAAAGGATCAAGCATTGATCAAGAAGGGATTTGATAAGAAAGCAAGAATGATGACCTTTCAAGAAGGGGACTTAGTTCTAAAGTGGGATATAGATCAGGAAAATCTAGGAAAGCATTCCAAGTTTGATGCCATTTGGAGTGGCCCCTACATAGTCACAAGATGTACAGTAGAAATGAATTCTAGCTAGCTAAATTGGATGGCAAAAAGTTGTAGATCCCAGTAAATAGGATCTATCTCAAACATTTAATCGAAAAGGAATATTCCAGCTTTGTAAATATTAACATAGGATTTTAATTTCCATAAGTGCATATGCACATTGTTTTGTTGTAGTACAGGTTTTGTTTCCCTAAGTGCTGTGGCACAAGTTTTTTTTGGTGCTCCAAGTTTGCGTCGTTATACGATTCGGCTTCAACATGCCTCCAGGTGATTGTGTAGGCCCTTCAGCATTTGTAACATGGAGACCCATAGTTTCCATGACAGTTGCTCATTTTCTAATAGAACAAATACAAAGAAACTAAAATCAAGTCCCAAAAGGTCCATTTTTAGAAGAACAGACCAACGTCAGGCCACCACCCACGACTCCATGCCCAATGGATACAACAAGACAACTGATCTATTCATCTAACGGGCAGACATCCCCACGATTCGCCAAATTTTTATCTCAATTTTTCCCCAACAAAATTGATCAAACATGATCCTATGCAGAAAGAAATTCAAGTGACGATTCTGTCGTACGAGCCCACAATTTAAATCCAACCAATGGGTTGGGGATGGGCTCTAAAATGGAGGAGAAGGTTCGGGGAAGGAAGAAAATAGTGTCAAAGAAAACTAGAGGCTCAAAGGAAAATAAATGGAGAAAAAATCAAAGTCTCCAGGATCTACGAATGATTCAGAATGAGCCCAAAATTGGCTAGTCTCCAGGATCTATGAATGATTCAGAATGAGCCCAAAATTGTCTAAGTATGGAAGAATTAGCGGAAGCTTCCACGTGCCTCATCTACGAATCTTTATGGGCTAAAATCAAAAAGAAGACTTAAATGAATGTGGAGCTTCCACGTGTCCCGTGCCTCGTAAAACAATAGAGACATCCGTTGAAAATCCCAAACAAGCGGAAAGAACCACATGTCAGCTTAGCACAATTTCAAGATGGGAGCCCAAGGCGAAACTCAAACTTGCGCCAGCCCTCCACATGGCTAGGGGTCAACAAAGGTCAAATTCAAAGTGGGCCCAAATTGGTTAAGTATAAGAGTGCAGGTGGAAGGTGCCACATGTCTTAACGGTGCACATTCAAAGGCACGGCCCAAAGCGGAGACTCAAATGAGTGCAAGGCTTCCACATGTCAGCCCGATGCATCTTCAAAGATAAATCTAAAAGTGGGTCCTTAGACAAGCACCAAGCCTCCATGTGTCCCTGGTCAGATGTATGGCCCCGCCAAACAAAAGGACTTAGTCAAAAACATAAAGGAACAAAGAAAATCTACGGAAGGAGCCATGTGTTAGCCCGACGCAACTTCAAAAGAAAAATCCAAAAGTGGTCCCCAAATGAGCACTAGCCCTCCACGTGGCCATGTTCCAAGTCAAAGTGGGAAGGTGGGTCACCAGAGGTAATTTTAACTTTTGGCTTCATTCCCAAGAGACATAAAGTATAAAAATGAGTTGTGCTTTTACGATGCCCAAGGAGCCACATGTCAGGCCTAAATTAAATGCGGGTGATGGGCCTCAAGATGGTTTTTTGACAATAAAGGTATTACAGGCCAAGGGGCATTTTTACACTTTTATACTTTTGGGCAAAAAGGGGTGCAAAGTGAAATTCAAGCCCGCGGACTTGTTACGCTAACTGGTTTTATCCATTTTTATATGGACCTGATTCAAATATTCAAATGGGCATATCTTTTAATCCAAGACTCCAAAATCCAACAAATTTGGCACCATTGGAGAGATATCAACCTCGTCACGCCATGAAGATCGAAACTTTAATTTTTAACAGGTTATGTGGGTAAAAATGGAAAATATATTTGTGCCATAAATGTAGGGTCTAATTGCTCCAATAACTAGATTAGATTTGATCTAATATGTCGTTCTTCCTCCTTCAATGCACTAAATAAGCAATCGAGGTAGATTTGATAGATTGTGGGTGGATTTATAGGGGCATTGATGGTCGGTAGTTGAGTTTCAAATTATTTTTCCTGCCTCTCTCTTTCTTCTCTCTATGTTAAATCTATAAAAGAAGGGGAGGAGCTCATTGTAAAGGGTTGGACAATTTTGTTTTGCACCCTCCCTTCTTCCCTTGTCTGCAAGAGAATTTGTGGAGCTTTCAAACCTCCCATTCAAGTTATAATACAAAGTTTTTCCTCTTGGCTATTGTAGTGTACTATATCAACTTTGGAGTAATAATATATGTTTGTGGATGATTCTCAACCCTTTCATGTGTTCATTGTTGTCTTTTGATCTCTCATTATAGTTCGGTTATCTGTGCATGGTAGTAGTATTGCATTTCTATGGTCTGTGTTCAATTGCAAAATAGGTGTTTAACATTCCTTTGGTGCATCACCTCATTAGCTTAGGTTTATTTTTGTATCTTCTCAACCCTGTCTCCTTGGTAAGATAGAATAGGTTTTATAATAGATCCTCTGCAATTTATTTTTGTGCACATGAACAGAGGAGTAGGAACCAACCTTTATCCGGAGATCTCTCTCAATTTCAAAGTCCCACACTTTGAGAGATTCTCCATGTTTTGCAATCACATTAAGAGTCTCAAATCATCTAGTTACATAAATTCAGGGGTGTTGTGATTCTACACTAACACCTACCTAGAAAAAGAGAGGAAAAATGGTGTACCCGATAGAAGATGAAGATAAAAAGAACCTCAATGTTGATCATACAAAGGGTACACATGATGTTTTGGATAGTGTGGACGAGAAGGAAATTGCCTAACATGAGTCATTAATGAAAAGAAGATCAACATTGGCACTAAAGAAGAACCAAAAGAAGTAATCATTGCTAATTACTAGACAGGACATGAGGTTTGAAAGATAATTGAGTTGTTGTGTGACTTCAAATATTTGTTCCTACATGGCTATCATGAATTGAAAGGAGTTCATCACTCATTGGGAGATACATTGATTAAGTTAAAGGAATTTATGTGCACGATTAACATGACGCCTTATCGGATGAATCGTAATCTATGTGTAAATGTGAAGGAGGATATTTACAAGATCTTGGAATCTAAGATTATTGAGGCCATTGAAGATATTGAATGGGTCATCCCCATGCTGATTAGTATCAAGAAAGATGGGAGGATACAGATCTGTATACACTACAAATACTTGAATACTACATGTATTATAGATCCTTTTCTAACATCTTTTACTAAAGAAATCTTGGAAGGTGTAGCAGGGCATGAGATCTACTCTTTTACAGATGGATTTTTATGGTATCACCGTGGAAGGATTGCAAAATAAGACAAAGGAAAGAATAATTTCAACACTAAATGGGGATGTTTTTCTTTTATGGTTATGCCATTTGGGTTTAAGAATGCACTTGTTGTATTTTTGGGCATTATGGTACAAACATTCTAAGACTTTATAAGTTTCTACATGTCTACCTTAATGATTGAATAGTCTATGAAATAGTAAAATATTATTGCAACAACTTGAGATTGATGTTTGAAATATGCAGATAGTTAATTATCTCTCTAAAAATTAAGAAATGCGTCTTTACTACCCCCTTACGCACATTGGTAGGTCATATTATTTGCAAGGAAGGCTTATTGGTAGACCCCGCCAATTTTTTTGATATTTTGGGTTTGGAGGAGCTTGCCAATCAAATCGTAGTGTGTAATTTTTTTGGGCATACAGGTTACTATAGAAAATTCATCAAAGGTAATGCCAATATTTCCATGCTCTTAGAATAAATATTGAGGCACAAAGGAATATTTCACTCAAATGAGTGCAACAAGTGGCTTTTGATACGTTGAAGTAAAAGGTTACTACTGCAGCCAATTTGTATTTTCCCTCTTGGGAAAATCCCTTTCATGTGCATGTGGATGCATCAAGTATGGAAAATGGAGTAGTGTTAGCATAACCTAGAGATAGGATTGTTTATCACCCTTTATGTTTTGCAAGAAGAAAGTTATCCCTAGTGAGAAGAATTACACAACAACAACAGAGAGTGAAGCATTGTCTATGATTTATGCATTGCATAAGTTTAGGAAGTAATTTTTGATACTCTGTTTATATTTTACACAGATCATATGACACTTAAGTATTTAGTAAACAAACATGTTTTGCAAGGGTGCATATTTCAATGGATCTTGTTCTTTCAGGAATTCAAACTTTTAGTGGTAGTCAAATAAGGAAAGTGCAATTCAAGACCTTCCCATCTTTCTAGAATTAGTTTAGGTGAGGACACGTAGAGCATTGAAGACACAATTTCATATGCACATTTGTTTTGATTACAACGTGCCCCCAATAATTTGGCTGACATTGATGTATTTTTATGAATAGGTGTGGCACATGATGGAATGAACAATATACAAAGGAAACAACTTTTCATTTGTGTCGCGCTTTATTTGTTGATTTGTGGAGATCTATACATACTTATCCAGGATGAGATTTAATGTTGGCATGTACAAGAGTATGAGTGCATAGGTATTATGGGAGAAGCTCTTGGAAGGATTGCTTATGGGCATTATGGAGGTAGATCCAACACACATAAGATTCTTATGGATGGTTTGTGGTGGGAGATAATGTACAAGTATTTTCAATAATATGCATGGGGATGTGATCATTGCAAGTGCCTTTGGAAGCTTAGGCATAGGGATGAAATTTCATTGAGGCCTATAGAAAATTAGGAACCTTTTGAAAAGGGGAAATTTATTTCATGGGCCCTATTCCCCTCCGATAGGCGGGACATGGTCACGCTACATCATTACTTGTATAGACTATCTTACATTGTGGGTGGAAGAAACACCTATGAAGGATTACATTGCAGCTACTACTACAGAAAGGTTACTTTGGGTGAATATCATAAGAAAATATGGATGTCCATTGAGTTTAATCAGCCATAGGGGTACTCATTTCTTGAATGAGACTATTATGATATTATTGGTGGAATTTATGGTAGCCCATCATAAGAACACCTTATCACCCACAAGATAATGAAAGTGTTGAAGCTTTGAAAAATATTTCAAGCCACACATTGACAATTTTTGTGATGTTGGAAGGAAGGATTGGGATGATAAAGTCTATGTTGTTCTTTGGTGTTATCGAAAAACCTACAAGAGAATCAACAAAGAAACACCATTTCAATTAGTGTTTGGCACTGAAGTTCTAATTCTAGTTGAATTTATGTTACCATCTTTGTGTATTGCATGAATAGGATGATTGAATAATGAGAAAGCATAGTAAGAGCACATTGACAAAATTATGTAGTTGGATGAAAGGTGTGTAGTAGCCCAATGGATCCAGAAGATAAAGAATGCAAGACATAAGGTCTGACATGAATGACACATTAAAAATAAGAAGCTGGAGGTTGGAAAAAAATTTCTTTCCTATGACAAATTTTTTTGCAGCACCCTAGGAAGTTCAAGTGCATTGGTTGGGATCATTTATTGATACTTGTATACTTGACTCCAGCACTTCCCGATTACAAGATTTGGATTGTACAAAATTTCCCGATTTATTTTACGGGAGTAGGTTGAAGCAAGACTATAAATAAATCTTCTTGGTCTTTTTAATAAGGCAATATTACCATTTAGATTAGTTTCTATTTAATGCAATTTCCATTTTATATGTTTTCTTCCATCATTGTTATGCTTTGTATTTTTAGCACTATGTTGTGTTGCACATTTGTTCACCAGTAGAAAATTAATTTCTAAGAGGTTTCATGGGCAGAGGACCATGCTTAGCTTTAGTATGGGGTGGAGAGCATAAATAGGAGGTACGCAGCTTGAGTGATGTTGATTGGTGTCCCAGAAAGAAAAACAAAAGCGCGTGGTGTCTAAGGAATTCGCGTAGAAGAGGTGATAATGGGTAGAGATAAAATGGTTTCAAAAAAAAGTTTTATGAAGTCCACATATAGTGATAAATGCATAGAACAACATAGCATAGGTGGCGGCATGAATAACTACTTGGTATAAGACATAGAGGTAGATGTACATTGGTCTTTGGGAGCATGTGTAAGAGATTCTATGATCGATGTAGTTTTATGCACCATAAAGTTGAGGAGTTTATGCTTGAACGTGCACGTGAATGAACCACGTTGGAGAATAATGGAAATATATAAATTTAATGTGGTAGTATAGTGGTAGGTGGCATGGAAATAAATGTGGTAAAAGTGGAAATCTATAAATAAGAAGTTGGGATAAGTTATTTTCACCTCGCGTTTAGTTTTGGAAGAGCTCTTACGAACTACAACATCTTTACATGAAATTTGCAAAAATAAATGTATGGTGTGAAATATTTAAGAACTAGATTGAAACAAAGTACACAAGTGTCCACATAAGTGGTTGTTTGGAAGGATTTCTACAGGTGTTAGTGTTGTCTTGTGGAAGAAGGGGTTTGAGGTTAGTGTTAGTGAAAATCGTAACACCCCCAAATGAGTTCTATAGATCTGGTTTTTTAAGGCGAGTCATTTGGTATGATCCACATAACATTGAACTTTCCCCAAGGTGTGGGACCTTGAAAATGGAAAATCTCTCCAGATTAAAGGTTGGTTCCTATTCCTCTATTTAGGTACATACATGAGAACTTGCAGAGGATCTATCTCTATACCTAATCTAAAAGTTGCCAAGGAGACAGGGATAAAAACGGAAGTAAGAAATAAGAAATAACTAAACTACAAGGTGATGCACCGAAGGAATGATGAACACTAGTTTTGTTGATAGACATAAACCAAAAAATACATACAATAATCAAGCACAAATAACTATATTTATAATGAAAGACCAGATGTGAGAAAAAGAGACAGAAAGGATCTAGAATTGATCACAAACGTGTTTTATTGCTCTACAGATTGATACAATGCATTACAAAATAGCCAGGAGGCAAGAAACATATTGCAATTTTAATGGAAGGCCTAAACTCCACGAATTCCTTTACTAGAAGGAAAGGGAGCCTACAAAACAAAAGAATGTCCAACCCTTTACAACGAGTCTCGAGCCTGTATTTATAGATTCGATATAGACGGGAGAAAAAGAAAGAAGTGGGAAAAAATAGCTCCAAGCTCAACCACCACTATTTAATGTCTCCCATAAAATTTGTTCCAAATCTGTCTTGACTGCATCAAATCCTTATTTGGCACCTCAAAGGAGGAAGAAATGGCAGAGCAGATCGAATCCAATCTAGTTGTTGAGGTAAGAAGATCCTGCATTAAAGGCTGAAGATTTTTCTCAAATTTTCACCTACCAAGACCTAAAAAAATGATTTTTTATCTTTCCATGGCATAGAGGATGTCAAGACACTTCCAACGGTGTAAGATTTGCAATATTTCAAGCCCTGAGTCGAAATATATGCCCCTTCAAAGTTTGTATCGGGTCTGTACAAATGGGCGGGAAAACAATTTGAAAAATGGGTCTCCTTTTTTAATATGGGGCACGTGGTAGCCAGATTAGGGAAAAATCAGGTTTGCATGTCCATGATTTATCCTTCTACCCCTTTTCTGCAAAAATGCAAAACTCAGAAAACTGTCGTGGCCTAGATGCTCCACTTGGACACATGGCACCCTTTGGTTGGCTAGGGATATGCGCTTCAATTTTTATCTTTGTGCCTTTTGACAAAAGGAAAATTTTCACCTTTTCCTCGACTCCCCACTTTGACCTTGACTTGGGCTCAAATGCTGAATTTTTCCTTTGGGTGGAGTTGTGGCCCATTTGTAACTTTTACTTCTTTGGAATAAAAGGGAAAAAGACCAACTTTTATCGACATGACCCACCCTATCGCTGCTAGTTTAGGCTTACCACGTGGTACTTCCTCTGCTTCCTACCTAATTTCTATATTTTGGTTAAGTCCTTTGCTCGGCGGGGTCATATTTCTTGACTGTGACATGCGGAATTCTGGCGCTCATTTGGAAACCCTCTCTCAATTTGATCCTTGAATTAGCATCATTCAGACACTTGGCACTCTCCGTCGGTCTACCCCATGCATTGACTATTCAACCAACTCTGCCCCTTTTTGAGATTGGACACATGGAGGCACCGTGCTCACTTGAAAGCCCGATTCGAAATTTGCCTTTGAAGGAGCGTCGAGTTGACACTTGGCAGCCTCCGTAGGTCTATGGACTTTTCAATGGTCCCTTTTATCCTTTTGGACTCTGGGCCACATGGAGAGCTCGCGCTCATTTGGGTCTCCACCTTTGGACTAACTCTTGGAGATGTGCCAAGCTGACACTTGGTGACCTCCATGTGCACTTTATACTTAGCCAATTTTTAGACCCGCCTTGTCTACCTTTTGACTTTGTTGACCATTTGACCCTACCTCTATTTCATCCTGGGACACGTGGAGATGTGGCACTTGTTTGAGCCTCCCTTTATGGATTCATCTTTGGAGAAGCGTCATTAGGAAACGTGGCTCTCTCTGCTGGCTCTTCCATACTTAGTCGATTTTGGACTCTTTCTTGAACAATTTCAAGCCCAAATAATTTTGAAACTTCACCATTTTCCCCCTTATTGCTCCTAGTTCCTTTGCGGCATTGTTCTTTCTTTTCGACGACCTGTTATTCCATTATTGAGTCTACCTATAACTTGAAAAATGGATTTAAGATGTGGAAACGACTTGATAGAGTCATTTCTTTTGTACAGGTCATTTAATATTTCTTAGTCCTTGTCACTCCATTGTTGAGTCTTTTAGCAACCTATTTACAAGTCTTGAACAAGTTTTCTCAGGTTCTTTCTATGCGGGGTCATGGCTAATCCAATATTTTTCCTAGGGGGTGAAATTTGGATAACAATTAGGGTTTGAGAAACTAGTGCATGAGTTTGAGGAATTTGCGCATGAAGATTAAGGAAAAGGGATTGAGTAGTAAGAAAGCAAGATACAAGTAAGTATTAACAAGAACCCAAAAAGGAAAACTACACCAAGGAAAAGATCAAAGTTTTCACCGAAGAGGAAGGGCAATGGAAAGGGAAAACCAATCATGTCGAAAATTTTCAATGAAGAATGGTATACGGAGATACAATACCCATATGGGTTATTATTGGGGATGTATTGGGTATCTCATGTATGAAAAATCATTATAAGTGATTATAACCACATGATAGATATAACTAAGACATAGATAACATCGAAGCTTGTTCGCCATACTAGAGAAAGAACAAAAGATGAGAGACCAGTTAATGATGACTCCATGAAGAAGACATTGGAGAAGGTTGATCTTTTGTAACTCTATGAGTTACCATTTTTGGCAAGCTTTGAGAGATTATACCAATGGCTTATGTCGCATATGCATGAAGATTACTTTTACTTTGTAGGAAGGAGGATGCACATAACTCCATAGTTGATCTCCAAGTACACTGGACTTATCTACATAGGAGAGTCATTGGATGATGACTTGGGTGACAATGAGGTTGTCAAGGAAATAACTAAGGAATTTGAGTATAAGAAGGGCAGGCGAGCCTTCGATATTTCCAAGAAAAAGGACCCATTCATGAATATGGCCATGTGCTTGTGCACCAAGTTGAATAAGAATGATGGACACAAGTGAACATGATATGGTTGAATGTTTTCAAGAAAGCTTCAAAGGGGACCATCTACAACATCTTGGACTTCATTCCATAGGATATCATTGATGTCACATGAGATAGAGATAAAATTTTATATGGTAGTACTCATCTTATCATTCTGTTTGAGAGATTAGAGTACCCAATGGGCCATATAACAACAGATTGGGAGTACCCGATGAGAACCCCTCCTCGCCTAAGAGGTTTCACACATTAACTTGTGAAATTATGACACCTACATACAAGACATGCTTGGATAAGTGGCACAAGCCGATGCATGATGCATTTAGAGAAGAGTGGACAATTCCTTAGTAAATCCTAGCCTTGGTGAAGGATGAGGTTGAATTTACAATATACCAACAATTTTGCATTTGTAGGTTCACATTGGTGATGGAACCAAGAGCCCATGGTGTATACTACCTTTTCCTTCACAACATAGTATTTTCATACCGTAGGTAACAAGTTTAAGGATGCTAACAAACTAAGGTTTGATCTAAGTGAAGTAGATCATGAGCACCGTGCGTTACGTAAGACACTTGTATATCCTCATAACCAAGCATATTTGGAGAAGTATGTCTCTCATGAAATTCATATCCTAAGGCCCATAACATTACCTCTTGTAGGCACAACAAAAATAAGGGTGTAAATAAACCTAAGGCCTAAGTTTGATAATGTTGCATATGTTAAGGATGATATCTCCATCCCTAAAGACCATGTTAGAAGGAAGAAGATAGTGATAAATAAGAGAAATAGAGAAAGAAACTCCAGCAAGTAGGGCACCGAGCATGCGTGTTGTTCAGACTATAGGTGAATAAGAGTCAGGTGTGGACACAAGTACTTATACTCGCATGAAGAAGTCCCTAGTAACGGATAAGTCTTCTGTGTAGGAACAATCTCTAGTAAAGAAGAAGCAGAGGGTAGTGCAAAGTTCGGTCTACGAAAGAACATAGAGTATGAACAATTATGATACTTGGAGAAGAGGATGACAGCGCGAGTGAGAGAAGAACCCCTGTGTACAATGTACATGAATATGATGAAGAGTTGAATGAATCTACAGAGGATTCTTGAGAAGGAGAAATAAGTGAAGAAGAAGTGGGGACAAATGTGCAGGAGACTCCACACCTATCTGGTGAATAGTTAGAGGAAATGGTGGAGAACGAGGTGGTGGATTTCACACAAGATTTGGTAGAGCATGAGGTGGAGCGCAGTGTTGGAGAAAATGGAAACAGAGAAGTGTGGTAGCATAGGTGGGAAGACAATTTTAGCATTGGGTTTTCAAGAGGCATCGTGTAAAGGTGGCAAGCATGTGCCGAAATCACAAGGAATTATAATGACTTATGATGTTGATCCACACAAGGTCCTACATGCACATTTCTAGAGAAAAATTCCCATAGAAAACCTCTTATTTTTGTTTTCTTTAGATGCAAATGGTGTGTACCCAAACATAAAGAATATGTTATTGTGGGTTTTGAATCCCATTTTGATGAGCGGTGGAAGTCAACGTAAGTGCAGCGATAGCCACAACGAGTGTGACGGAGGTCAATCCTATTGTGGATTCTCAAGTAACTAACTAATGATCGGTGTGTGATATTCTAAAAAAGTGTTGGTGGAGGTAGAAGTGAGGTTTTTTTGGATGAATAATAGGATTAAAACATTGGAGAAGGAATTGGAGGAAAAAATAAAGGATATTATAGAGAGGGACAAGGAGATAAATGGGAAAGAGTATATAATTTCCTAGTTGCGGATTAAGGTTAGAGAAGAGAACAGGAAGGTACACGATGATTATAAGAAAGATGAGAATATCTTAGACTCCCTTATTTTACTTCGCATGGATTTATATCTCCCACGAAGTATGAGTCAACCTTCCACTTCCTAGAGGATTTGACGTGCATCATCACGATGGAGAAGCAACCATTTGCATTGCGATCGGAGGAAGAGGTAATTATAGGACATAAAGAGTAGGAATGATTACAAATTGAGGAGACCATAACTCAGTACACTAAGCTTCTTGATTCAATTAAAACCATGGCTTATATGGAAAAAAATTTCTATGACAACTATGAAGAAACAGCAGGATGGAAAGTGTGTTGGTTTCTACCCATAAGGTAGATTTGAAGGATTTCCAGGCTAAGAATAGAGGAAATCTAGTGGATCGTGACAAGATCTTGGTAGAGGTTGAGAAGAAATATGAGGAAATTGAGATTTTAAGGACCTTTATTAAGAGTAAAGTCAAGGAATTATACCCCCAGGTGACACATAGGATGGACACACTGACCGACCTTAGCAAGAAAATGGAGAATATTGTTGACACATTGAAGGCTAAGGGTGAAGATATGACATTCGATGAGGTATATGCACTCATATGGGATTTATTTAAACATTCCTAGAGTGAGGTGGATGGTAGGGATGAGATTGAATAATCCTTGAATAAAAATTTCCCAATCCTTATGTGATGAGCAAAATTCTTTTGTTATTTGGCGTAAGATAGATATAGGTCATCTTATTATTCCATTCTTTATTCTTTTTTGGAGATCATATTATTTCCATGGATAAACAACAAGTTTAGTGTGGGGTAATTTGAGCGAGAAAAATAACTAAGTCACGGAGAAAAGGATCAACGCACGCGAAAGAAGGTGTAGGAAGAAGGCATATGAGGAAGAGTGCACAAAAATAAATAAGTCACGTGCGCAGGAGCAGAAAAGGGTTTTGATACTTATTAAAATTTTATGGTTATGGTGTTGCATGGAAAACACGTGAGGATATGGGTAGGTGTGATAATGGATAAGGTTAGAACATGGAGACTTATAGCCCAAGGAAGGAATATTCCAAGATATAATCATTGTGTTTAAGAGCTATAAAGTAGAGTTAGTTATGGGTTAGCTAGCACTTGCATATTTATAATACTCGAGTATGGTAGGTATGATGACATTTGGCATGCAATTGTCTCTTGAGTAATGCTGAGGTGGTAAAGGAAAGCCCCGCTCTATTTAAGAATGTATTTTGGATCTAAAGCAAGAGATGGATGGATGAAGATGGGTATGGAGGAGAAGAAGAGGTGTGATGTGAGGAAAGAGATGCAAGAGAGAATTTAGATGTATGATGGAGAGCATCACTAGAACTCTTTCAATCGATTCATTTGGTAGGGTTAGAATGCTATTTTCTTGATGTATTTGGTCTGTTACGACCCTTCTTAATGTAATCTGACTATTGTAAACAATTTTGAATCAATATATGTTTGATGGATTGTTCTAAATATCTATGTTCATGGGTCAAAAAACTTATGTTCTTCATATTGCTCATGGTTCATATCTGATTTCTCTATATTATTATAATGATTACGTTCATGTTATGGTGCATTTGTCTTTGGGATCTAGTTTCTTTACCTTTCTCGATAGAATGGATTTGTATGTTTGTGTCTATCTACTTTGTTCTGTTATAATGATGAATCATCTTGCAATGCTCACATAAAAGAGGAACTCAACACCTTTTCACGCATCGAGTGAGATCCCGATTCGAGGCTTGGTGATATTCCGAACACCTACGCATTAAAGGGTTTGGAAAAATGACGACAATCTTGGACAAGGGATTCTTAAGGTATCATATATACACACACATAAGAACTACATGTAGTCGAGAGATGTACTGCAATGATTGGTCATAATTTCACTTTCATGGTGACCATTTGTGTAAGTCGACTCCCCATTTTGCATTTTTAAGGTTTAATGTAGTTTAAGGGATTGTGAAATTAAATTTCTCTTTTTTAGGTTATAGGTACCTCACAGTTATCTTGGAGTGACTATAAGGTGATCAACATAGAACAACTATGACACCGTTACAATACAATAGAAAACCAAATCCCGAGCATTTGTAAAGTTACGGGTGCCTAGATCAAGTCATCAATTCCTAAGCACCCCTATTGTTCATTGAGCGCCCTTGTCTCGACATCATTCCCGAATCCAAATTTTTTTATCAAGAATTTACAACATTCTTCTCATCATTTTCAGCAATGTACCTTGATCAGATCACTTCAAGTTACGCATAAATGAACTAAATTATCTTGTCTCCTCCCTTTGGTTAGGGTTTTATAATTTACATGCTTATTGTTTTGTGTCATATTGTATGTTAGAAATTTCATATCATTCATTATAGTGGTTACCGTGCAACTACATTTAATTTACATTTTTATTAAATCATCTGGTGATCCTATCCACTCAAACTCTTTCTTCTTATGACCGTTAAAGGTAGTGGTAAATTCAGATATTTTGATAACACAAAGCCTCCTCCATCTACTTGTAGGGTTTCTAAACCAATGAATGAATCTGATAACCCCTTTGTTAACTCACAAAATGTTATTATGGAAATCATTGAAGCCTATGATAGCAAGAAATCATATGATGAGGACACTAATGTTGATCAAGAATAGCTATAAAATATAACCGATTTATGTCAATATTTATGAACAAACCCTTTGCATATTCCACATGTTCTTAATTCCTTACTTAGTATCAAAAATTCTCGAGATGCTTATTTTCTCTAATTATGGGTTCCTCTTCAACCGCCATGGCCTCCACCCAATGCTTTAAAATTCCTACTTCCATTGCTACCACTACCTATCCTCTCATTACTCATGATCCCTCTAATACAAAACCTAGTTCTTCTTGGGACAATCATGACTTAAATTCTTCATATCATGATCTACAAGTTCAAATCCATCAACTCCAACAAACTACTTAATGTTCATATCAATATTTTGACTCCTCCTTGCTCCAACATACTCCTTTTTCACTTGTCATCTATTCTTATCCACTTCCTTCAAAATTTGTCACCCGTAAGCATCCCACCTTCAATGGCCATGGTGACCCTTAAGATAATATTTGATATTTTTTCATCTAGCATGTCTTGACATTGAGGATGATCATACCTTTATAGCTAATATACTTCCTGGAAGTATACAAGATTATGCCTTGCCTTCATTTTAGGATCTACTTGATCATTCGATAACATCCTTTATATACTTAGTCGATTCTTTTCTTCCATGTTTTCAATCAATTTTTGCCACTAAGATCTCTTATCCGTAACTTTCCTAAATCAATCATGGATCTAATGAACATCTATGTGCTACGTTAGAAGAAAAATATAGAAAATATGACCAATATACTCGCCGATTCCAAATTGTAATATTTCTTTGTTCAAATTATCTTACCTCAACTACAAGAGATTGTTATGTTTGAGACCTCTTCATATGTTGACCAATTATGTCATAATCTTAAACTACGCAAAATAAAACTCTTATCTATGGAAAAATTGAAATATTATGATGATGTTTAATCCCCATTTTATAATCTATTTCAAGCTAGATATACTATCAAGCCATATCGCTAGCTTGATGAAGATAAATCTACCGTTAATGAGGTCTCTACCCCCACACTACAAGTACAAGCTCCATGTTATATTTTCACCAAATTACCCTATGCACCACTATTTCGATTTCCTCAACTCATCAAAAGAAACCTTATTATTGTAGCTCCACCACTCAATCTTGATTATCACCCCTGTGGCAAAAATTATGATGAAAATTATAGATTTGACTATCACCAATGTGTTAGGAATTCCATTAATCATTGTTTCAAGCTTAAAAATATTATTTAAGAACTTATTGACAAAAAAATTAGGCTCCCTGATCATTCTTCTTCTAAGAAGGTCAATGATAAAAGAAGGTTAAAAATATTTAATGACCCTTGTCCTAAACATGAAAAACAAGCTATTGATTCTTCTCTTTGTCATTGTCATCATGAAATCACTGATTTCCTTGTTGATTCTACAAATGCATCACCATTGGACATTCCTATCATCATGTTATGTTTACCTGCACATCAATGCCTCTATTTCTTATATTGTCTTGTATGATATCTGGTTCTCAAATGCATCACCATTGGACATTACATTATCATATCATAATTATCTAATTATTTTTGATTACTTACACTAAATTATGATTCTTGCACTGCCCCATCTTATATTGTCATTGAAACTATGTCTATCTCGACAAATAAGCTAGATATCCTTCATCACATTTTTCCTACTACATACACTAAAATTAGGTCACACCCCTTTGGTCCCTTAAGCACCCTTCATCACATTCACTAATACCCCTTTCACCCCACTAATATTAATTTAATTAATTTAATTAAATTAATGCATTATCCTCACTATATTTATTATTTAAATATATTATTTTTAAAAATATCCACACATACAGTTAACTTAGACACCTCACCAAGCTAACTCAACCTAAGACCTGTTCTTAGAAGTTGTCATAACTAACTAAGACATACCCAAACCCTAAAAATCAATTCCTACATTCCCTCTAACCACATTCCCGAATGATCACAAGAAGCTCCTAGTCTAATCTGTGGCTTAACGACATGAGATCCAATGAAATCAAGAGGATCTCCTAGTTTAGTAAACCTAGGAAATCCAATCGTGACCGATGCCGAGTTACCCCTAACCATCGGCGGTTAAGCTCGAACCACCGTCGGTTACCATTTTAACCCCAAAACAACTTTATTCTCAAGGTTGGAAGTTGGAAGCAAAAAATTTGGTGAGCATTATCACATCTCAGAGAGATAACACATCTTCAGAGAGTGAATTCCAATGAGACCATGCATGCAAGGAAGGAGATCAAACATCTTTTCCTACACAGCCATCCCAACCATGATCTGATCTAACCAAGCAAAGAGGAGTGCACATGCAGCCCATGCAAAAGCTTTCCTTTAGTTGGTGATCACTTGAAACCTTCAAACCTCTCATCAGTACCTCCATCCCTCACTCACAGGCATTTAGGACTAGAATCCAATTAAGTATAACATCATACTTTTCTGGTTTATTTCATTTCATCATCATTTTATCATCTATTGTTTACCTAGCCACCTATTGACCTTATCCAACATTTCCACCTCCATCTACCCATTAAATCCTTGCCGAAGCCTACCCAGTCACCCATACCTCATCCTTATCAACCAAAGTCCTTTGTGTAATGACAAATGAGACCTAAAGCTTATTCTATGACATTCCAAGATTTCACAAGAATCGGCACACAGTCACACACGACCACAGCATCGGTTACCACAAACCAACATTGGTCTCTGGATTTTCCCACACAACCCAAATCAGAGACCTAACCACTTAATTTCATCTCACCCTCATCCACCGTGATCTACCCGAGACCTCAATCAAACTGCAGAACCCAAAACCAATCATTTGACCTTTGGATTATATTATAGCTTAGCGTATTAGATTAGATCTATTTCTTATTGTGTTTTAAGTGAAATACCTAAATCATTTTAAATTACAATTAGATTTACTTTTTTACAACATTAAATTGTTTAAAATAGTGGACTCACAACCATATAGTAAGTATCACACTTCCCGGATCTACCATACGCTAGGCAAATCACTGCCCATATTGTTTAAATCCTTCTTATGGTATTGCTTTGCATTACAGGTAGTTCCTCCTAGCCAAAAGGAAGCTCTCACGATCAGCTATGGATTCGGAAGTCATATGCACGCAACAACCCATCAACCAACATTTGAAAAGGTATTCCTCCTATGCCCGTTACCCTATCTGTTTCGTCAACACTTCAAAGAAACAATCTAAGAAAATGGTGAAACATTTTGTCACGCCAAGTGGGACCCATATGAGGTTCCTTGCATTTCAATCATTCCTTGGAAAATTTGTGTGTTTTTTTCCATTCTGAAAAGCGTACACACTAATTTTATTCCTTGGTAACCCCCCTCTTCTTTCTATTTTATCTAAAGGAAAATTTTCTTTTGGTGTAATTAAAAAGAATCATTTCTTCATGTTTTCTGCATTGTAGTGAAAGAGCATCCCTTTTCTTCTTCATTTTATTGTGTCATCCAATTTCACATTTCAATTTGGGCTTAAAAATAAGTGCATTCCATTCTAATTTATTGCATTAGCTCACATTAATTGAGGGAAACCTATACACTAGAATTCATGCCCAACTGATGGTTGACAAACGAATCATAGAAAAGCACTTATTTCCTTTTCTCTTTCTCTGAGTCTTACCAAACCTCACAAAAATTCAAAATACATACATTCTTAAACAACATCATACCTAGAAGAAGCTTTAGGTGATCACATGATCATGACATAGTGTGCACCCAACTCGCTGCTCTGTCGATTCATAGTTTAGAGCGAAGCTGCCCCACCATAACATACCGAAACCTCGAACTTTTAGATCTCCTTATTTTTAGGAAGCTATCCTCACCAAAAATTCTATTTCACAATTCATGTGTCAGTCCCTAAATAGCATAAGCTAAACAAACATAATAGAAAAGACACTCCTAGGATCACATTTTCTTAGTGTTTCTACTTGGCTTGCATTTTGAGGTGAGAGATCATGTTCTTCACTTTTTTGTTCATCCTTGCATGCTCCTCATCACAGCTGGTGTATTCCAGCTTCACCTGAGTGTGCATGGGCCATATCATCATCATTCTCAGAATTTTGGTCTGATTCTACATCAAATTTTAATTCACAACCACTTTTCTTTCATCACTATTTCAATTTCACAAGAATCGTCGCCGGTTATACTATATGGGTTATACTAACGTCGTTTTAGGTCCTTTTGCTAACCTACTCAAAAGGAAATTTTCATTCATTTTTTTCCACTTTTCATAGTCTTTGTCACTATCATCATTCCCATTAACATTGTAAAATCATCATGATTTGGCATACATTAGATTTTACCTTTCTCCTTGTTCACTCACCTTTGTCCATTTTCTATAATAACCGATAGAAGCGGTTACCCCCGATCGTGTTAGTTTTCCTTAATCGGCATTAGTTATCATGTTTCACATTCCACCACCATTTCGTACTTCATCTACTTTTTGTTGCAGAGTCACCTATTCCTATTGTTCTCTATGTCATTTACAGAGAAGTAACCCTACCTGATTAGTACTGGTTCACATGGTGCTGACCCGAAGACAACCAAGCGCACTCATATTTCACACCAGTTTTCAACCACTCCCACCTAGTCCTTCACCACCTTCCATTTTATCACCAGCCATGGATCCCATCCACCTATTACTATCACTACGGAGATGAAGATTTTGCATGATTCTTGACCAAAACCCTGCCACCTTGCAATTTTACCTTTCCCACTCGTCCACTTGAGATGCCTCGGGTCAGTTGATATATGACATGCCCATATCTATCCCCTCGACTCGCACCCACTCCCGCATCAGCCCCATCTAGCTCTGTGCTTGCCCTTGCATCTACTTTACCCCAATCATTTCACAGTTAGGTCCTATACCCACTATGACTACCACATCTTACCCCCATGGTAGTTGTTACATCCACCGTACCCTCGACAACTACCCAAACACAATCTCATCCAACTCTAATGTCTCACACATACCCGTAGCTACATTACCACCTCAAAGTGTCGGTGAATCCTAACCCATTTCAGAACGTGGTCCTTTCCATTCCACAATCATTAGCCCCTATTGCCACTAGGGTTACCATGAACCTTCCACCCCCATATACATACTATCAATAACCTCCCATTTCATCCATTATACACATTGGGTACATACCCCTATTTCACTACCTTCTTCTCCACCAACCTACATGGCAGCCCCATACACTGGAGTGCCACCCCTATTATATTCCCAAAACCAACCTTCTCATGCTATAGGAGGCATCCAATCATCACAACCCACCAACGACCTAATTAAATTGATGTTGGACAAGATGCAAACATTGGAGGCATCGGTTTTCGGCTCCCACAACACTCTCACCTACGATAAGATTTATAACAAAGCCCATTCACCATCCATTCCTATCTGTTCATACCCCATGCATTGGGAAATGCCTAAATTCAATCGTTTCAATAGCAAAGAAGACCCGCAGTAGCATTTGTGGTCATTCAAACATGGGTGTTATCTGATCGCTCATGATGATGCCTTGCTCTTGAGAACCTTTCCCATGTCCCTCACTGGACCTACATTAGATTGGTATAGTGGGTTACCTAAACACT
Organism: Taxus wallichiana var. yunnanensis; assembly: GCA_018340775.1. NCBI lineage: Eukaryota > Viridiplantae > Streptophyta > Pinopsida > Cupressales > Taxaceae > Taxus > Taxus wallichiana. The sequence continues at coordinate 631,656,925 of CM031236.1, read as the reverse complement.
CTATATTCTCATTCAATCAGGTAGCCCAAGCCTTCTTGGATCATTTCTCTATCAATATCATCAAGAAGGTTACCATGACCGATCTATATTCCACACGTCAGTATGAGGACAAATCTATTGTAGATTTTGTCACTCACTGGCGCAACCTGATCAACCAACTTACCTTCCAACTACCACAAACAAAACTCATCGAGCTCTTCACATGGGCTTGTGCTAGGCATATCTCACCGACCCTTACAGTCCAAACCTTCTAAACATTCAACAAAGCATTCACTATGGCACGAAAGTTAGAGATTCGGGCCATCAAAGAGAAGAAAATCCAATTACGCAATAATAATTCGACATTCAAGTCGAATGATACCTCTTCTTCTTCCAAACCACAAACCAATTATTCAAAAGCTAAGGGCACCACTAACGCATTGGTACTCAAGGTCAGCCCTAGCTCATCCATCAAATCAGGCTACCCCCTCATCTAATCTCTCACCTGTCCAGACTTTTCAATTCAAACGAGAGTAGCGAAAATATACCCCAATCAGGGAGCCTTATGCTTTTGTCTTAGAAAAGATTATCAAAGCCGGAGCCATCACCTTCCACCTATAAAACCACACACTGGTTTTGACCCTGCTCACCCCATGCCTACATGGTATAAAGAACATGATTTCTGTAACTATCATCGAGTAAAGGGTCATAGTGATGGAAATTGCATCACTTTGAAAAATATTGTCCAAGAAATGCTCGAGAAAGGTGAGTTAACCATGGATAATCCTAATGCACCTACCAACCAAAACCTACATATCTTCAAGAAACCATTTCCAAACCACGCCCCTTTGTCTAATCAAACTAGTGAGACCACTCATGATACCCATACCTACAAGGTTCACGCTATCTTTAATGACACACTTGTCACCTCCCAATTACCCCATATTCCTTCCATAGAGGAGATCCTAGCCCGAAATCCTCCTTCCACATCGAAACCAACCTCCCATGTTCCTTCACCAATAGAGGAACACCTTTCATCTCCTTCATCACCTATGGAGGAATCTTTCACTAACATTGAGACCATCTCACCCCTGGCTTCACCACTTAAAGAGCCTTTAGCTACAAAGCACTCCTCCACCCATAGAGGAGCACCCATCATCTCCACTACCTATCATAGACCCAGTTGAGATACCTTTTCCCCTTGGTGAGCATTCTCCATCAGCCACCCAAAATCCTACAGACCTACTTTCGGCTCTCTTACCCACGGAAGCTGAAGCTAGCCAATTCCCCATCTCTAAGACACATTTTATGGGAATTTCCATTAGGTCCTCACTAACTCCACCTACATAAATTCCGTTCTCACATTTGGTTGATCACTTAGATTATGTGGATAGGACTCTACTATGGGGGCACCTTTTACTCCCCATCTCAACACAGATGCAAAGATCCCTTGCTGATACCTCCACAATCTACCCAAAAACATTTCGACCAATTGAACCAAACACAATCACCTCTATCACAACCCCTTCCATGACACCTGTTATAGCTCACACCACACCCTTACCCATAACTCAACCTACACCTAAACCCAAACCCATACCTACAACATTTGTCTCGACTAAACCCATTACCACTTTAGGGGTCACCCTGACCACCAGCCTTACTCATCCACCTATCAAATTAGATTTAGCCACATCCTCCAAAGTCAACACCATACCTACTCTGACACCCAAACAAGCACCAAACCCATAAAACTCATACCCCAGCTGCGCCAATCACACCTGCACATGTCCCATCCGTCTTAGGATCTCATCTTCCCCACATGGTCAAGAAACCTTCACCCATCAATAAACCAAAAACACAACAGCCCATTCCTTCCTCACAAACCTCTGAGCTACCCAGATGCCCAACCTAACTTACACCTACACATGTAACCTCTTTATCACCCATACCTCTGATACCCTCAGCTATTGCTTCACTACCCACTACACTTTAGTCATTGTCGCACCACCTCAAGCACGACTTGCGTCATCTATATTTCACAAGCACCCCACAGTATCTCCATGGGTAACTCACCCTTCTCTCCATTGGATTTTCCTTCTAGACCTCATACACCCACATCACCTTTACCCAAGAATGTGCAACTTAAAAACAAAACTCCACTACCCCACAATAAGGTAGTCAAAATGACCACACACCCTCCTACCCGTTCATCTACTATACCCATACCTAAACAAACAAGACCGACACCTAAAACCACACCACCACCCAAACCCATGGCTCGAACCCCTCTAATTATAAAGACCATTCCTCAACAATCACCTACACATACACCCAAACCCACGTTTACTTCCCATTGTGATCCACTAGCAGGGTCTTATGCCAAAATTTTAACCAACCTCCTGAGACCTCTCGTCATCACAATACCACAACTCGGACCTCATGACCCCCTCAAACCCAAGCCAAAAGGTTTTGATGATACTAAAATTACACATACCATCATCTACGGGACATGATGTGGAGAACCGCAAGGCCTTAAAAACCGTCCGTATCCAATTATGTCCACTAGAAACCAACTTTGATGAGGATGACCTTTCGACGAGGATCCTACTTCACCAACAACCATTCCCACACTTCCCACTCAACGAAAACAACCTCCACCCTTACCTCTCCTAGGGCCATCCCCAAGATTTGAAATTTACATGGTTTGCATCGGAGAATTTGCCACGCCACCACCCAAATGTCGTTGCGCCCAACCGACCTCACAGGTTTTTTCTCCTCCGATAGGTTTTCTCCCGTTGTGTTGTTATACCACTCACCCTACACCTTCTCCATTTCCAACTTCCCTTAGATCAATATGATACACATCACTACATGTGCTCAGAAGGAAAAGGGCAAAGAAAAGGCAACTGACCCACCAGCCAGTCCTATACCCAACATACCATCTGCACCCATACCTAAAATAACTATCCACGGCCCCATGTACCCCATTTCTAATGGCATCACACATCACACCATGCTTAAACAATTACACCAATCACCCCTCAAAATGTCCTTATATGACCTCATCCAAACCTCAAAATCCCATCGTCAAGCTCTCATGGAGGTTCTTCAATCAATTGAGGTTTTACCTAATGACCCTACACCCGTAGCCTCCATTATCACACCACATCATGTAGCCTCTCTCACCAAATTACCACCTTCATATTCACCCCACCTTGTTCACCAAGTGGCCTCCCTTAGCTTCTCATAGGAAGAGATCACGTCACACTAAAATGATGACCCGGACCCAGCCCTTTTCATCTTTGTCCACATCGATGACATATATGTACATCGTGTAATGATTGATGGGGGTGCTAGCATTAACATCATTTCATCCCATGCATTCACTCAAATGCGCATACTTGACAATTGCCTACATAAACACCAAGTCATGTTATGTTCATTCAATGATGCTATCACCTCTACACTAGGCACCGTCATCCTCCACATTCATGTGGGCCCCCGCACTATTCCCGAATTGTTTTACATTTTTGAGGGGGAATTCTAATATAACCTATTACTTGGTAGACCCTGGATTTATGTCATGGGTTACGTTCCTTCCACTTTGCATCATTGTGTAAAGTTTGAACATGAAGGACACACCTATACCATTCCAGCTGACCCATCACCTTTTAAAACATGCAACATGCTTTACCGACCTAATGATGTGCTCATACCTATCAAGCCGTCTACCTCCGTGACCACTACCGCTTCACCTACACCTCCACCTACCAGTACAGATGTTGCTTCTACCGCACATACCTCCTCCATTCCTAATGCTGCCATAATCTTCATGGATGACCCGTTAGCTTCCCAATTCATTAACCCCACCTCCGCATCGACCTTCGACACATTATCCATACCAGCTACCTACATACCAACCATTGATCCCTTAGAAGGTGTTTTTCAACACCTCACTCTGGGGGAGTACCGCCTATATAGTGTCAACACATTTCTTACTCCACAAGAGTATGGAAGCCTTCACCAACACCCTCACTATGATCACCATATAGGAGAACATCTCCTTTATGGTCCTCCCCACCTTTATACTAGTCTCACATATGGGGGACTTGATACAACCACTTACACACCTAAACCACCATCACAAACCCGCCCATTTTCCGCTAACTTCCAATCACTTACCAATCACCGTTTCACCCACACCTTCCTACACCAATGTGAGTGGAAGGTTTTTGCTTTGGCTTTTATGATCAAGGTCACCATACCATTATTCCATGTACCACCCACAAACATAACGATCGTAGGTATATCGGCTTTCCTAAACCACCTACCAAACAAAGCTTGCATTGAACTCATTAAGGACACTAGCCCTTCTCCACCTTCATCACCACCTTCACCGATGGAGTTAATGAATCCTGAATCTATCCCTCCCGATTTTTTTTTTTATAAACACTATTTCATTGGGGCCTCTCGACTTATCAACGCGAGGGCAAGGCCCCTTCCACTCTTCCTTTCATGTATCCCGAAATGATCGATGACAACACACCTACAATTAATGTCGTTCAATGTCAGGATGATGAATCCATACTCACCTACCTTGGTGTAAAAGACTCATTTATTCATCGGTCGTTATCTTCTGAGATGCAAACCATGTTGAATGAATCGACTATCAAGATCAACATTCATACTCAGGATGACCCGCACATCCTAAAGATCGGACAATCTTTAAATGTTCTTTGAACAGAAGCCAAAAATTCTTTTCTCAGAGAACATAACCACGATTTTTCTTGGTCTTACGCAAAAATTCCCAGTATTGACCCCACCATAGTGGTCCACAATATCGTAACCATTCCCAATGCCAAACCCATTAAACAAAAGCTGAGGAAAATACACCCTCACATTGCTCTTTTCGTCAAAGAAGAACTCTAGCGCCTTCTTTCAGTTTCCTTCATTTTATCCATTGATTAGCCTCGTTGGATTTCTAACATTGTTCCTATCCCTAAAGTGACAAGGGGACTCTGCATTTGCACAGACTTCCATGACCTCAACCTTGCATGCCTGAAAGATGACTTTCCCTTACTTGTTATTGACCGGTAGGTTGACCTCACCACTGCTTATGAGATGCTATCACTCATGGATGGCTTCTCGGGTTATACAATTTTTTTTTTTTCCTAGAAGATCAACACAAAACCTCATTCATCATCCTCCCGTTGGGGACCTTCTCGCTATCGATTCATGCCTTTTGGCCTTAAAAAGGCCGGTGCCACATATCATTTGGCTATGACTTACATCTTCCATGACATCATGCATCACATGTTGGAAGATTACGTGGATGATCTATTGGCCAAATATAAATGTCACTCCAAGCACCTTACCGTCCCTAAAACCATCTTTGATCACGCCTCATTAAATATTGCATCCACCTTCACCTAAGAAAAGTGTCTTTGCGGGTCTCTCAAGAAAGCTCCTAGGATTTATCGTTTCCCTCTGTGGTATAGAAGTTGACCAGGCTAAACTCAAGGCCATTCTAGAAATACCTCCACCCAAGTAACCTTTAAAAACTTCATAGCCTCGCAAGGTAAGTTATAATCTATTCACTGTTTCATTTCACAATTATTGGATCGGTGCCAACCGTTTCATCATCTACTCAAGAAGGATGTCTCCTTTAAATGGGATGATGACTATCACAAAGCTTTTGAGGCCTTAAAACAATACCTTCTCCAACCACCCATACTTATCCCACCTAAATACGATCAACCTTTTTATCTATACATATCCACTACCGATCACTCCTTGGGAGCCATGCTTGTTCATCACGATTAACAACACGGTAATGAGGCATTTTACTATATCAGATGTACTCTTTTAGACTATGAAACCTGATAAAACCATCCCAAAAAAATATTATTAGCCTTTGTTTTCATTGCCACCAAACTCCCGCCATTACGTACTCAACCACAAAACCTATGTTGTCACCAACACCAACCCCTTACACTTCATACATGCCAAACCTTATCAAAATTTTCATGCCCCATGATGACTTATGCTTTTATCTGATCTTGATCTCAAATTCATTTATTAAAATTCCATCAAGGTAAAATATATCGCTAACCAATTGGCTAATGCACCTATTTCCGAGGATCAACCCTCTAATTTTGCCCTTCTAGATGAGTCGATTTGCTACCCTTTCCCTAGACAAACCTCCTTATCAAATGACACTCTTTTTTTATGGTTTCAAGTGTTAGCGTGGGGGTGGGGGTGGTATTATCCTCAATCCTCTTGATGGATAACCCATCCCTTTGTCTTTCAAACTAGATTTTGAATTCACCAAAATATTTTTGAATACGAAGCACTCGTACTAGGTCTCCAAGCCACCTATTCTCTAGATGTCAAATAAATCAACATCTTTGGTGATTCTCAGTTGGTCATAAACCAAGTCAATGGTATGTACCAATGTCGTAACAAGATACTTTAAAAGTATAAACATCATGTAGACATACTCTTGACCACCTTTGATCGTTACATCCTTCAAACCATCTCATGTTCCACCAAAAAATTTACTGAGATACCGTGGCCTACTTTGCTTCCCAAATACCGCTTTACCTTCTAATTCCAAAATATTTTTCACCATACAACACCACCATTCACCTTCTTATTTACCTCATGATGTTTACTCAATCGGAACCAATACCCCTGACCTGAGTGACCTTTGGTATAAATAATATTTCGACTACCTTTCTCTCTCCATCTTACCTCCTGATCTCACCCGTAACAGATAATGTGCCTTCCTTAAAAAGGTCTCCCATTACGTTATCCTAGGATTACTCCTCTATAAGTGTGACTTTGATGGTATTCTCTTATGATGCCTCACAAGTTCTGAAATTCCTTATACCATTAAGGAGGTTCATGATGGCATATGTGGAGGTCACTTTAGTGGCCTTGCTATTTCTAAGCGTATTCTTCACCTAGGCTATTACTGGCTGACCCTTAACTATGATTGTTGTGACTATGTCAAACATTGTGTAAAATGCCAACAAAATTCCAATATTCATCATACACCCATTCATGCCTTACAGGTTGCTTGTGACCTTTGGCCCTTCTCTCAATGAGGTTTGGATCTTGTCGGAGAAATCAATCCTCATTCTTCCCAATGCCATTAATGGATCATCACTGCTACCGAATACTACACAAAATGGGTAGAAGCCATACTACTAATTTCCATGAAAGCCGAGAAAATATGTGAGTTCATTAACCACCACATCATTTGTCGCTTTGGTGTTCCTCATCACCTCATCACTGACAATAGAAAAAAATTTAAAAACAAAACATTGCAAAAACTTTGTGATGCCTTGAAGATTCGGATTAGTTTCTCAACACCCTACTACCCACAAACCAATAGCCAAGCTGAATCTACTAACAAAACCCTCAAAAAATTCTCATGAAAGTGGTTGATGATATTGGGAATGATTGGCATATGCACATTCCTTTTTCCCTGTGGGCATACTACACTAGTATTCGCACTTCCACCGTGTCCACACCCTTTTCTATGGTCTACAAGACAGAGGTTTTTCTACCTCTCGAAGTCTAGATTCCCTCACTATGTATTTCTCTCCATGATATGCTCACTAATGATGACTTTCGTCAGGACCGTTTCACACAGCTAGATTTATTAGATGAACGTTGTCTTAACGCTCTGGATCACCTTCAAGTTTAGCAACAACGTAACAAATGTGCCCATGAAAAATGTTTTCATGAATGAACCTTCCAAGTCGGTGACCTTGTCCTAAAAGAATATCAACACATAAACAAAGCGAGATAAAAGTAAACGGGAAAATTTACTCCTAATTGGCTTGGACCATACATCATGACTCATACCTATGGATCAAGTGCTTATCGTTTATATTCTCTCGATAGTAAACCTGAGTCTAAGCCCCTAAACGCCTTTCATCCTTGACCATTCTATTGTCGACTCATTGTCCTACCTCACCCTTTGTCTCTCTCTAGCTTGTCCCTTGAGCGCTACCCACTCCATACACCTACCTAACGATTAAACCAGAATCATGTGAGTACCCGTCACTTGTTATCTTCCCTTGAATATGTGTACCACGACACTTTGCTCATAACATGATTCTCATGGATAATTTTTGTCTACCTTTAGATGAGATCCCATGGTCATTTCACCTTGCACTGTTGAACCAAAGTCCTATCCTCCACCTTCACCTTGTCCATGACTTCAAAGACCTCACATGAGACAAAACTCCTTGAGTCAAACTTCTCATAAAAAGATGACTCCCTCAAAAGGACATCTTCCTCTCGACAAATTTCTGCTATAAATAGACTACTCCCTTGAAGGAAAGCTATGTGAAGCTCTAAATAATAATTAAAAAAATAATAAATAAAAAATAATAAATGAGAGCAACTGAAGCTCCCGCATTGATCAGCTTCACGAAGACGTCAAGGAGTTCCATATTATTTATCTCATATAGAATTCCCACATTGATCAGTCTATCAACAAACTCAACCTTTTTGTCATGGACTTTCCCATTATGTCCTAGATTCTCTTCCCTGAAGTGCATACTACCTATACCATATAAAACTTTAACTGCCTTTCACCCTTCTTACCATTCCCACTCCCATTTCCTTACTGCCTCAAGGGAATTCTTGGAACTTAGACATTTGGTGATCATGTGACTACTTTTCATCATAGAACATGTCAATCATCCAATGTCTTTAGGGTCTTATGTTCATCACCTCCTCCAAGGTATGACCTACTCGGTATGATCCTACCGAATCAAGTGGCTTTATCACCCCCTCTTATCTTTTAGGCATATTTGTTTACGTTTTGATTACCTCATATAGGACTTGGTCCTTGACACTTACTTTTGGGGTAATCTCCTTCTTTCACCTATAATCCACCGACACCTAACAAACCTAAACCCACAACATACCTAAACACCTACCAACTCATTTTCACACCTTCTCATTTTCTTCCCTAGCTTATGGGAGAACTACATCGATCTCGAGGTCCCTTTTTGTCATAACTATGTAGGCGAACTCCAAGGGCATGGGGCCCTTGGAGGTTAGCTCGGCCATTCTCTACCCTAAACAATTTATAAACCATGTCTCACTCACCACTTACATCACATTTCACTTAGTTCCCCTTTTATGTACAAAATTAGAAATCAAGCCACATACATAACAATTTGATACATATCTTATACATTCATTACGCCTACCAATTCTCTATCATCACTATGTATGGATTATACCACATCTCACATATGACCCATAGTATCACTCATTACAAAAAAATTAAAAATACTATACTATTTACTACCCTCCCCATTCCTCCTTTTACCCAATATTCCCTGCATTCGAAATTCCATTTTTACCCACCCACGTAACCCAAAACCAAAAAAACCTATAAATAACAATAATCTACTCCTCTAACCTATTGAATCTACTAGATGTAGAGTAGGGCACTTACCTCATCGCGCTGCCACCATCTCGGTGGCATGTCTACCGCTGTATGACGGTGGCTCCGCCTGATCCCTCTCCAACCTCCGCCATCGCCGAATCGATACCCGCAACCTCTAGCCAATTGAATCTCTCACACTACTCCTGTGGACTAGCTTCTCACCCACCAATCACTCATCCAATGACATTGCTAACTCATTATATTGTTTTTTTGGACACTTCACTCTCTTTTCTATTTTTTTGTTGTTTTCCCACTTGAAGAATAACAAATGAATAACAAAAATGTATATTTTTTTTTTTGTAATAAGCCCGACCTTACCAACGTCGGTTACCCTTGACCAAAGCATCGGCCACGTGCCTTACCTAACTATCATCGGTTACCCTAGACCGATGTCGGTTATCCATGACGGCATTGGTCACCTTCACCCTAACAATTTACCCCACCCCACCTTTACCCTACCCATTTACCTCAGTTTTCCGACCTCATCATTTACTACCTCCCTTTCTCCTCCTTTGGGGACTCATTATTTTACCCCTACCTTTGCCTTTACCAATACCGTGACCTAGATATTTGGACCTAGACCATCGCTAGTGACCTTTGACCTCATGTGTTCGCTATACCTTGTGGCACTGTTACCTGTGTTGATTGACCTGATGACCTTACCTAGCCTATTGTCATGACCGTTTATCCTAACCCTACCTTTGGTGTATCGGAACATACCTAAACATTCCTGCACCTAACCTACATTGTGTTTCCTGACCATATCCTATACCTTGGATACTGGATTCACTTCAACCTTGTTTGGATAAACCTATCAACCTTAGACGATGTAGAGTTTGCCTGCTCTTCAACCCGGTAGTGTGCTGTAGTTTATTCATGTGCATACGTTTGACTATTGCTACCTTTGACCTGCAGACCCATTACCTACATTACCCGTAAAGACCTTTAACCCTTTCTCCCTATACCCACCTATCTCTTCCTTCCATTTACCTTTTATCAAACCACTCACCGATTCCCCTTCTCGGCTCATTAGTTCCTAGTTTGAGGGGGATCACCTTCACCCACACATGGGGCAACCACATCTTATTTTTGTTAGCATCACTTACTAATACAAGCTATGCAAAAAAAGGGGGCAAAATATAGACACTAAAATTAGGTCACACTCCCCTTTGGTCCCTCGACAAATAAGCACCCTTCATCACATTCACCTAGTCATGACCCCTTTCACCCCACTAATATTAATTTAAGTAATTTAATTAAATTAATGCATTATCCTCACTATATTTATTATTCAAATATCTTATTTTAAATAATATCCACACATATAGTTCACTTAGACACCTCACCAATCCAACTCAACCTAATTCTTGTTCTTTGTAAGTTGCCATAACTAACTAAGACACACCCAAACCCTAAAAATCAATGCCTACATTCCCTCTAACCACATTCCCACATGCTCACAAGAAGCTCCCAAGTATAATCCATGGGTTAACGACATGAGATCAAGGAAATCAAGAGGATCTCCCTAGTTTAGTAAACCTAGGAAATCCTACCTTGATCGATGTCGAGTTACTACTAATTGTCGTCGGTTAAGCTAGCAAGCCCGTCGGTTACCCTTTTAAGCCCAAAAAAAATTTATTCTCAAGGTTGGAAGTTGGAAGTAAAAAGGTTGGTGATAATTATCACATCTCATAGAGACAACACATCTTCAAAGAGTGAATTCCAATGAGACCACTCATGTAAGGAAGGAGATCAAACATCTTTTCCTGCACATCCATCCCAGCCATGATCTGATCTAACCAAGCAAAGAGGAGTGCACATGCAGCCCATGCAGAAGCTTTCCTTTAGTTGGTGATCACTTGCAAACTTCAAACCTCTCATCAGCACCTCCATCCCTCACTCACAGGCATTTAGGACCAGAATCCAAGTAAGTATAATGTCATACTTTTCTAGTTTATTTCATTTCATCATCATTTCAACATATATTCTTCACCTAGCCACCTATTTACCTTCTCCAACATTTTCACCTCCATATACCCATTAAAGCCTCATCAAAGCCTACCCATGTAACCCAATACCTCATCCCGACCTACCAAAGTACTTTCTGCAATCACAAAGGAGACCTAAAGCTTATTCTCGTGACATTCCTGCATTTCATAAGAACCGCACCTGGTCACACCTTACCATTGTTGGTCACCCCGACTAACATCAATATTTGTATTTTCCCACACAACCCGGGATAGAGACCTACCCACCTAATTTCATCTCACCATCATCCACCTCGTGATCTACCTTAGACCTCTGTCAAACCCGGAACCTAGAACCAATTATTTGACCTTTGGATTCTATTCTAGCTTAGCATGTTAGATTAGATCTCTTTCTTATTGTGTTTTAAGTGAGATACCTAAATAATTTCAAATTACAATAGGATTTACTTTGTTTATAGCGTTAAATTGTTTAAAATGGTGGACTGATGACCATCTAGGATGTATCAAACTTCCCGGATCTAGCATGCACTAGGCAGTTCACTACCCATATTGTTTAAATCCTTCTTGTGGTCTTGATTTGCATTATAGGTAGTTCCTCCTAGCCAAAAGGAAGCTCTCACAATCATCTGTGGATTTGGAAGTCATACGTGCGCAACAACTTATCAAACAGCATTTGAACAAGTATTCCTCCTATGTCTGTTACCCTATCTGTTTGCCAACACTTCAAAGAAAAAATCTAAGAAAGCTGGTGAAACACCTACATTAGGATTCCGTTATAGTTGGGGCTATTACCATGCTTGCACCATTTGTTATGGCATATTCAATCAAAGGATTTAACCTGATCTTAGGTCATTCTAAGCTCTATTCCACTAAAGAAATACTTTCCATGAATTATTTTTTTCCGAGTTCACTCACAATAAGAAATTTATCACTCTTAAAGGTATTTGGTCATCCAAACCATTGCCTCTGTGACCTCTTAATGAAATTTATACACCATTTTCATCATATATACCTCCTATGCTTCTCAATTCTAAATAAAACTCTCCACCTAGTTCTCATATTCACACAAACCTACTTCAAGGCCTTTTCATTCTCATCGGTCCATTATCCCATCTTTTTAACATAATTCCCCTACTCAAGAAGCCCCTTTACATAGTTTTTCACAACATCCTTCACAACATATATCTTCTTCACATGTACATCATTACTCACACACTTCATCGATTTTAGAGAATCAATATGTTCCTTTATCTCCCAATACATCGGGTGGAGGGCCCTTGATCTTCACTATCATTGGATAACCTTCTATACTTCATGCACTTAGGGAAGTGTGCCTTCATTCCCCCACATAACATCATTAGTTTTCTATGGTATCTACTACTACACTATGTGTTTCACACCTAATCTTTCTCCCTACTCTTATACACTTTAATAAACGCCTTGTATCTTCCTCACCCTATGACGCACTCTAGTTCCATGGTTCATACTTGAGTTCTTAGGGTATAAATATCAAATGAAACTCACATCATTCAATCTTCATGCTTTATACTTCATAATCTATCTTTCTAGCATTCATTCCCATACCAATTCAAGTATAACACACTTTTATATATAGTTCATTATTGAATGTTTAAGGGGATTTTATAAATTATTCTCATCTCATACACTCCCCGGGGAATGCTACTCCTTTCAAATTCACATCATGCATACCATCCCATCACACTCATATACAACATTTGCATATCTTTGTTGCATTTACTCATACTAGCTTATTTTATTTACATGTTAGACTGATTCTTAGTATGTAATCATATTTATATATACATACACATGCATGATCGCTTTCCTTTTCAAGAGAATGCAAATATCTTACAGGATTTCACACTCTGAAATGATGCTTCTAGACCTTGTACATTTTACAAGTCTCGACCAAGGATCCTAGGGGCATCTACTTTAACTACTATCACATACTACACATGTTTTGTTTGCTACATTATTCACTACTTATCATTTCATTTAATTTACTTTTTAGTGATTTATTCACACCTTGACATACTATCTATCTTTTTAACAAGCTTAGAGGTGATTCATGTGTACAAGTTTCCTTACTGGGACTTTAGGCCACCGATGTTGTCATATTATCTCGGTGACATTGTGATTGATGTCCCATTGTTTAAACCCACTTTTCATGGTATATCATGTCTGCACACTTATTTTTGACATTATCTTAGTTTTCATGCTAGCTACTATTACTACTAACACATATTTCTAGCCCACTTTTTTTTTCATGTGCCTTGGTTTCTACTATGCACATCCCCCCACCCCTATATGTATCCACTTCATATCAACATCATGTCATATCCATAGAAGTTCATTTTTCGTCGTTCATTGCATGCACTCCAAAGGAGGGGGCATACATTGGGTGAATAAATCACCTTTATAGAAGATCATAGATATAATTCGGATATGCAAAGTATAGAAAAGGAATAGGTTTATAGTCACTAAACGGTCCAGAAACTAACTTGGACCTCACATACACTATAGACACCAGTGCCATGAATCAAACACTAATGCTTAGAATTTCCTATCCTTCCCGGGAATTAATGTCATGGGGAAGAAAAACTCATTTTCTATGTTCATCATGGTCTACATTAGTTCAAAGAGAAGTTATACGATTATAGGCACAAACCTTCACTTACATAATGTATTCTGTTTCCTTTAATATGAAAAATCAGAACTAAATTGATATGTAACATCTACAATAGTGCTACTTTGGAAGAGTCATGGATGGAGAGTAACACTAGGCATCTTTCCCAAACACTTTCTCTTAGCATGAGATTATCAAAAAACCTATCATTTGGCATGAGATGGCGTAAAAAAGTCATTATTGGCATTGGATCACCTAAAAACTCACAATTGGCCTGAGATATCCCAACAAGCTCACATTTGATGTGAGATCGCCCAAAAAAATCACTCTTCACAGACTTTCAGGATATTTTTCAATCATTTACACTCTTTTACATCAAGTGCACACTTTTCTTTAGTACTACTTTTACACATTTCTTACATAATTTTTCATACTTTTCCCAATTTTTTTATATAAAGGACTTTGACTACTCTTTCACTCTTATTTTACAGGTATGTACTTAGTGTGGAATAAGAAGCAACATACAACAACTAATCCAAGCACAAAAATAGATCCAAGCACAACAACAGTGTACAAGAAATGCATACACTTCACCCATAGGGTAACTTTCCATTCCTAGACTCCACACTTCACATTACAATCATTCCACACTTTACTTGGCACACTATTCGTCACTCTCTCTATAGGATCATAAGGTATACACCTCTATCTACTTTATGTTATCGAGAATTCACTCAACAACATAAAGTGGGGGAAAATGTAAAGAAAAAATCACATATTTGTGTATATTTTCAAGTTCTAAATGCATGCTAACATTTACATGATTCATAAGTAAGAAAAATAGTGATCTAGACAACTATCTTTAGACTCTTTTCTTTGTCTATTTCTCTCTCTCTGGTATTACACACCTTATAACATAGATTAAACATAAATTACTTATCTTTTAGGGGATCGGATAACAATGCTCAGCCAAGATAGCAACACCAGGTAATTTTATCGCTCATGGGCATCCCTAATCCTTTCTTACCTTACTCGAGCTTCTTTTGGGTATTTTTATCTTTTAGGCATGCTTTTCACTTATGTGTCGCCTTCCAGGTTGTCAATTCCAAAATTTAAACAAGACAATCATATAAAATTCCTAGTTATGTGTTCCAAACAAGCGACCAAGCACTAAGCATTACTATTACCACCTAATCTTGCATTCAAAAGGAACCTAAAGCACTATAAGGCATTCATCTAGTATCCATTCAAGGGTAAAAATATTTTATATATTCGTATACTTAGCATATGAAGTGGAAGGTTAACCTATTCCATCCACACATTTGTATTTTAGAGAAAATATATCATACTATCTAGTGCATCTTGCACAAAGGATTCATAGGGCATGATTTCTACACACATAACAACTACATGGACTATGAGATGTAGTGTAACTCTTAGTTGTAAGTTCACTTTGGGGTGACCTTCGGTCGGTCGACTCCGTTCTTAATTTTCCTTTTTAGGTTTAATATTGTTTGGTGGGTGTGTAGGTGAATTTCTCTTTTACATGTTACAAATACCTACAATGATCTTGGAGTGACTATCAAATGATCAAAAAGGTAAAAATATGAAAACTTTGTGATACAAAAAAATCCTAGTGTTGAGCATTTACACGATCATGGACGTCAGGATCCAGTTATCGGTGCCTGTGCACCCCTATCCTATCATGGGAGCCTCTATTTGACCTCATACATGCATACCATGATTTATATCAAGCATTTACAACATTTGTCTCATCTTGTTCCATAAATTACCCTAATGATATCACTTCTAGGTTTCAAGTAAATCAATTAAGTCATCTTGTATTCCTCCTTTTTTAGGGATTTAAACATTACACCCTTATTTTCTTGCGTCCAAAAATTATGTGAACAATTAGATATCATTTATTACACTAGTTATTGTGTAATTATACTTAATTTGTATTTTCATTAAATCACAAAATACCTTAATATTATATTGATTGCTTCCAAACTCATCCAATAGGCCTTTTAGCCAAAATACCTCTTAATAAGAATGATATGAAGCTGCATATGATAGGTGAGTAGTTGAAACTATAGTAATCATTTGAATCATTTATATCCAATTGATAGGTCCACCTGCAAGTGTAAATTCATAAAAGAAGTTGATCTTCTTTTGTCTAAATCACCTGCTAAATTTAAATAAACATATCCACAAATAAAGTAACCAAAATTATTATATGTGATGTAGTAATCTCTTGTGCATCACAAGTAGTGAAATACCCACTTCACTACTCACCAATGTTCTCAACTAGATTTTCCATAAATATACTTACAAATCAAACTGGACGTGAAAGGCCATGCCTTGCACATCTTGTAGAATACATTAAACTTCCTACTACACTAACATATGGTACATAACACATATAATCCTTTTATTTTTCTTCTTTAGGACATAAACTTGAAGAAAGTTTGAAATGGGAAGAAAAAAGGATTCTAACTTGTTTCACATATTTCAAACTAAATTATTTAAGTATATTTTCCAGATATCTATGTTGTGATACCAAAATCTTACCATTTGTCCTATCTCTATGTATCTCCATGCCTTAGATTTGATTTACTGATATGAGGTATTTCATATCATATGTCTCGACCAAAATAGACTTTAATTTTATTATGTAAATAAATTTTCTTTCTTGCAACAAGCATATTGTTAACATACAATACTAATATAATGAATAAGATATTGTCAAAAAAATTGAAATAAACACAATGGTCATACTCACTCCTTAGAAAATTATAGCTCATCATGAAAGCATCAAACTTCTTGTACCATTTCTTAGGTGACTATTTCAGGCCATACAATGATTTCTTGAGCTTGCAAACAAATCCTTTTTCTATTTTGTACAAATCCTTCAGGTTGTTCCATATATATATCCTCTTCCAAATCTCCATGTAAGAATTTTGTTTTAACATCTAATTTCTCCAACTCCAAATCAAGTAAAGAAACTAGTGCTAATACTACCCGAATTGAAACAAGTTTTAAAATGGTGAAAATATTTCATGAAAATCAATACCTTATTTTTATTTGCAAATAGTTTTTCTAACAGTCTATCGCAAACCTTTTAACTTTTCAATAACACCTATCTTCTATTTGTAAACCCATTTTCAGCCAACAAGTGTTGTACCTTTTAGAATTTCGATTAGGTCTTATCCTCCTCCATTTCCCTTTTCCATTTGAAAATATCAACATCTTCCAATGCTTCCTGATAACAATTAGGTTCCCCATCATTAGAAATCAAAGAAATTGAAATATTGGGACTATACTTACTAGGAGGATGCCTAACACATGTAGATCTCCAAACTAGTTGTGGAGGTGTTTCCTCATGTTGTTGTGGCCTCCATATTGAGTTCTCAGGTGTTTCCTCTAGTTTTTGTGAATCTTCAGTCCATTTTTTAAATGATTATTTTTCTTCCTTTTTAGTATTTGAAAATGGCTGAATTTCAACCTTCACATGTTCATTTTTTTATTCTTTGATTTTAGCATATGATTTTAGTATAGGATACTACTCGGACTCTACATCTCTACTGATGATGACTTTGTGGGTTGTAGAATCTCACACTCTTTATCCCTTAATTGCATCTATTTCACCATAACAAACAAAGATGTACTTCTTCAATCTTGTGCCTAATTTTGTACGCTAATTGTTATTACTAAGAGCATAAGAATTGGAAAAAAAAATTACAAGTTTGAATAATCATATGAATGACCTATCCATTCCTCTTTATGAATCTTGCAATCCATTGCAACTAATGGTGATTTATTTATCAAATAACAAGATGTACATATTGTTTATGCCCATGCTTGTTGATCCAAATTTGCATTCTTTGAGTATGTTCCTCGCTCGCTCTAAAATAGTCCTATTCATGTGTTTAGAAACCCAAATTCGTTGTGGAGTATAGATAGTGGCTTTATGCCTTTCAATTTGAGATACCTTGTAATAGTTCTCAAAATCCAAGGAGGTGAGCTTACCTCCATTACCTATTCTTAAACATTTTATAAACCTAACAATATTCTTTTCAACCAAAGCTCTAAATTTCTTAAATGTATTGAAAACATCATATTTTCTCTTAATAAAGTAGACCCATAATTTTCTGGAGTAATCATCTATAAAAGTAACAAAATAAAACATTCCACCATATGAAATTAAAGGTGTTGGATCCCAAAGATCAGAATGAATATAATAAAGAATACCATTACTTACATGTCTTTGCGCTTTAAACTTTTTCTACATTATTTCCCAAAAACAAAGTTCTTTCCAAAATTTAAGTCTGGATACCTTAAATTAGGGAGCAACCTATGATTTTTCACAATCTTATTCATTTCTCTTTCATATTCCCCAAACGTAGGGTTACGTAAACATGTCAAATATTATATTTTTTACATACAACAACTATTTGATTGATATTTGTTCTCCCCGTAATATGTAAAAATTTCCTACTTTTAGATCCTTGATTACAACTAAGGAACCTTTAGACACCTTTAGAGCTCCACCTTGACTTGTGAACTTATAACCACTAGAGTCTAATTCACTCAAGGAAATTAAATTTCTTTGTAGTTATGGTACATGTTTTACTTCTATTAGCATCCTTACTATACCATCAAAGATATTTGTCTTGATGCTACCAATCCCTTTTGTTTTATAAGAAACATTGTTTCCCAATAGAATGTAACTACCATCAAGGGGTTGGTAAGAAGAAAACTAACCTCTATGCGGAAAAATGTAATTTTTGTAAACTAGAATTTAACAACCATTCATGTTGATAACAGAAGCGTTACAAACCAATAAAACTTCATCAGTCATACCTTCACTTGTTTATACTTGATTTCCTTCCTTTGTGACATCTTACTTCTTTTCTAATTCTTTCATCATCCAATAATGCTTTTTAAGATGCTCGATTTTTCATAGTCCCAACACCTTGCATTAATCTTCCGCTTTGTGACTTAGATCTAGATGTACCACTTTAAATTTGACGTCTTTCCTTAGATCTCGGCTCTAGCACACATGGCTTCAAGTGTAGAGATATTTCCAATAGATTTTCTTTCATTTTCGAGCCAAAAATGCTCCAACAACATAAGCATAGTCAAGGTCATCAACAATATGAAAACTAAAAGAAGTTACTATATTATCCCATTAATCTTGTAAAGTATATAAAAAGGTGACTACCTTGTTTTCATTCTCCACTTTCATATAAATACTAGTCAAATGACATAATAAAATATTAAAAATATTTAAATGAAAAACAATTTTCATACCTTCTTTCATCTGCAATTCATACAAATTCCTTTTCAGGAAAATATAATTTCTTATAGATTTCGTCATGTAAAGACTTTCCGATCTGGTCCATGAACATGTTGATGTCTTTTCTCCAACTATATTGAAGAGAACCTCATATGCTAAACATAACCGTATACCTTTGAGAGATTTCATATCCAAATCTTCCCATTCATTTTCATCCATATCTACAGGTTTCTTTACCTTTCAATCCATGTATTTGTGAAGCCCCTATTGCACCAAAGACAATACATGCTTTGAGTTTCCACATCTCAAAGTTGTTCTTTTCATTAAACTTCTCCACCTCAAACTTTACACTTGACACTTTCACCATTTGATGTAATAACAACACCAAATATAAAACAATTACTGCAAATATGGAGAACAACACTTTGATATCTTTGCTTGTTAGCAAGCCAAAGATTATGCAAGAATGAATACACAAAAATATAATAACAAAATCATAATTTACATGGATAGAAATAAATGAAATATATAAAATAAAAAAAACATGCAATAGACAAACACAATATTTACATGGTAAGCCACCACTTAAGTGCTTAGGGAAACATCCTCGGTGCAAGATATAAACCTTTTATTAACTCAAGATGAACATATTACATGCGAATTCATTATGAGAAAATTTAGATATACGCATAAATACATACGCGTAATTGGAAAACTACAATATTAATCATCCTCCTAAAAATCAGGTGGACAATGCAATTAGGAGTTTCCTTCATAAAAATAGAATTATGTTGAATTAAGCTTTCTAGAAACAAGGGAATGACTCCCTAATTTGTTCTTCGAGGCCTCTGCTCCTTAACCCCTACCAAGGGGATCCATAACATGTTGTCGGCCACTCTAGACCACCCCTGTGACATCACCGGGTTGAAATCCCACCCACATCCCCCTTTAAGAAGTGAGGTACAAGATGCACCGCAAAGGGATCCAAAATTTAACTTTGTTGACACATATCTAACAAATGTAAGATCATAGATTATTTTAACTCATTGATACATGTTGGTTCCTTCCATCTCTTGGATGGTTTATGTATTGTGGAAGAAGACTCGGCATTGGTTCATGGCGTTTGGAATGCCCATAGCTATGGTATGGAATGGTTTTTATTTAAGAGGACTCCATTGTAATAATCAATAGTATCAGGACTAGTAAATTATTGACATGGCAAATTGATATTATCCCCAGAAAATATTGTTATCTTTCTCCCACTTCACCTAATGGAGCATTCAACATTGTTATCGAGAAGCTCATATGGTGGAAAATTATTTATAAAACTATATAGTCTCCCAAAAAATGATTACGTGGTTGCGGCAGAACCTTCATGATTTACCTTCCCCACTACATTGTAGCAAACCATCATTAAATTTTAATGGCTCCAACACCATTTCACTTAATCATTTAACGTCATTGGATCACTAGTAATAATTTTCCCATAGATGTCATTCCCTTGGTGATAGGTGACGTATGCCATCTCATGTGTGTCCACTCCATTAATTATTGGTTCCTTAGTTATTCATATTCACCTCACCCTCTCTTTTTTCCCTACTTCCTTGACCTATCTTTAAGAATGGGCAGCCTGATGTTTCCACGCTTCCATATGGAAAAATGTACAAGTGAAATGCAATTTTTTTCACCCTTTTTGACCAACAGATTCACTATCTATTCAGTATATATTATAGTCCAATGATTAATGCCATAGAAAATTGTATTAACTTTGGGGTATACATATCTTTCCAACGATCTACGAGTGAATTTAGATGGGTTTCCGATTTCATAGATTTTATGATCCGCATTTTTCCCTATAAACATGTCGAAATGGCCATAACAGTGCATTGTGTTCATCCTAATCACGGACAGTATTGGAAAAATAGATGAAGAATTTAACATACATTCCATATGGTTTCTTTCATGGGCTTTTCATTTGGTCTATGGGGTGGTGGCTCTTGAGTGTTGGAGTATGCATATTTCATGCATGGAATTTATCTGGTAGATAAAGTCTAAATTAGAAAACAACAGTTTGACTATTTCATACACTCATTAGCTTATTAGAGTTCTATTTTAGGAATAGATAAATACAAATAAATAAAGAGTTTGTTTTATGCATGCGTAGAAATTAGAAGACTTTAGGTCAGATTCTGGAAGGATTTGTTTAATATCAGTTCATAGTCAAGGATAGTATGAGTCCTTTTTATATATTGCAAGAGCAATTTTAATTTTTCTAGATGAGAAAAGCAGTGTTGCATGCATAACTTGAATTGTAATGAGCTGATCCTCGAAAGAAGTGAATGAATAAATTTGTTTATGCACAACAATGTTGATCTCAAGATTGTTAGGTTTTTTGTGTTATTTTATTTTGTGTTTATTTTCTTTTCATTCTTTAAGTCTGCATAATTTCTAGAAATGGGTATCCGAGCAATGTTTTTCTAGCAAGTTATTCAATTGCCAAACAAACTATGGCTTCTACATCGGGCACAAAAACACCACAATTTAATGGAAAGAATTACAAGTAGTGGTCATTAACCATGAAGGTACTATTCAAATCCTAGGATGTGTGGGAGATTTTTGAGAATACGTACATAGAGCCCGCAAATAAAAATGAGTATACTGCACTTTCTTAGGTAGAGAAAGATACTTTAAAATAATTATGAAATAAAGATGGAAAATATATTTTCTATATTCATCAATCAATGCATCAAAAATTCCTCCCATTGTGGCAACAATGAGTCAAGCAAAATCCACTTGATCTACTCTCCAAATTTCATATCAAGGTAAGGAAAAAGTATAAACGACAAACCTACGAGTTACTTCATAGACATTTTGAAAACATTTTAATGAAATGTTTAGATTCCTTAGAATCATTATTTACTTTAGTAGTTACCTTCGTCCATCATATAAAATCACATGGTGAGACTTTTGAAGACAAAAGGATTATTGAAAGATTGCTTAGGAGTTTACCTCTACGAAATTTGATCCTCTAGTTGTTGCTATTGAAGAAACTAAGGATCTAAGTCATATTTCAATTGACGTGTTGCATGAATCAATAATAAATCATGAACAAAGGATTAGTAAATCACATATGGTTATATATCAAGCTTTTTCCTCTCGAAATCAGGTATTCTTGGAAAAGGAAGAGGAAGTTTCAACCAAGAGGCAGAGGAAGAAATTTTTCTAAAGGATGCAACATTGGTACATCAAATTTAAGTGGAAGAGGAGAGATTCAAGAACACGGTTGTGGCCATAGAAAAGAAAAGTCTCATGTTAAGTCTAACTATTCTAAGAAGTATGGGAACTATGCTTAAAATTGCAAGAAAAAACAATATAATCAGTAGAGGCAAAATCAAAATCAATTGGAATCTCTATTCCTAGATCTATGTTTATTTCATGCACAAGGTTTTGTGAAGAAATTTCTTCTTTATCCCTTATTGAGTGTAATCTATCAAAAGAGGGTCTATGTGATGTGTGGTATTTGGATTATAATTGCATTAACAACCTTATGAGTGTAATCTATATTTATTTTCCAGTTTGGATGAGTCAATAAAGAGTGATGTTACTCTTGGGAATAACAATATTGTGTCTATAAAAGGAAAAGGGATAGTTAGTATTCTAACTAAAAGGGTGAGGAAATGAATGTGCATGATGTTTACTATATTTCCGGATTGATGCACAACCTTATGAGTATTGGATAGTTGGTACAAAAAGGATACAAAGTTTATATGGAAGAAAATGAGTGTGTGATTGTGGACAAATCCCGTAGCACTCACTTGATAGATAAAGTGAATGTGAGAAACAATAGAATGTTTCCCTTGATATTAAAACTGGGAAAAAAGATAAAGTCAAATCTGTTTGTGAAAAAATCAGCGGCTTAGTTACCGGCCAAGTCATGTGCTAAGTCATGTACTCAAGAAAACGAGTCTTGCGCAAGTGTAAATGAGTCATGCGCTAAGTCTTGCGCCAATGTAAAGGATGTCTATGCTAATGCAAGTGATTCATGTGCTAATATAGTTAATTCCTACGTTGAAGGAACACAATCAACTTTTCAATCAGTCTGAAAGATGAATCATGGCTTTGGCATCTCAGGTTTGGACATTTTAATTTTGGAGGTTTGAATTTATTACATAGAAAGAACATGGTTAAATGTTTTCCTTTGATTCAGAATACGAAAGGGCATGTGAAGGTTGCATATTGGGGAAGACATAGAGATAGTCTTTCCCAGTTGGTAAAACATGAATTGCAAGCGCACTTCTTGAAATTGTACATTGATTTATGTGGACCTCTCAAAACAACTTCTATTGTAAGGTGTTCATAATTTATGACATTCATTGATGATTATAAAAGGAAGACATGGGTTTATTTTTTGATACATAAATTAGATGCATTTGATACATTTCAATAGTTCAAGGCTTTAGTGGAGAAGTGAAGTGGATACTACATCAAGGTTCTAAGGACAGACAGAGGAGGTGAGTATGTTTCCAATTATTTTTTGAATTTTTGAAATGTCATGGTATGGAAAAGAAATTCACTACCATGTATATACCACAACAAAATGGTGTGGCAAAGAGGAAGAATAGAACCATTTTGGAAATGAAAATAAGTATGATGAAGGAAAAGCATCTTACAGATGGCTATTGGGAAGAAGTAGTAGCAAATTTTGTTTATGTTTTAAACAGATATCCAGAAAAAATTGTTAGGTACATGGTTCCTCGACAAAATTGGACTAACAGGTGACACAATGTTTCTCATTTTATAATTTTTAGTTGTGTTGCACATGCACATGTGCTTGATGAGTTAAGGAAGGAACTAGACAACAAAGGAGAAAAAGTTTATATTTTTTTATTATTTAGAGAAAAAAACCAGCCAAGTTGTACAATCTGGTCACTAGAAAGGTTGTGATCAGCAATGATGTATAATTTATTGAAAATGAAGCATGGGAAGAAATTTTAGAGAAAACAATCAGTATAGCGACATCTATTCCACATGATGATATGGAACATGAAACTTTAGAGTAGCAAGATAATGTATCTTCGAATCTTGGACATGCATCTCAAGTTGTAGTACAAGCTACACCTCCATATACATCCACGAGGTCTCCAAGATTTCAGTCATCTTCAGCCATGCAAGAGACACCACAAAGAACACTAGAAGTAACTCCATCACCACAATGCAATCCGTCATCGGATAGCCCTTTGATGAAAAATAAGGAGTTTTAAAGAGATTTATAATGTTGATACGACTAATTAATTTTTGGTTTTAAATTATAATCTCAAGCTGTAGATCTGGTATCTTTTGAAGAGGCTATAAATAATTAAGTTTGGGTTCGAAAGCATGTGCATGATGAGATTGATGTCATAGAAAAGAATCAGACATGGGAGCTGATGGATCTTCTAAAAGGAAAGGACATGAAAGGAGTAAAGTAGGTCTACAAGACCAAATACAATGTTGATGGAAAGTACATAAGCATAAAACAAGACTTGTTGCAAAAGGTTTCTGAGAATAATATGGAGATGACTAAAATGAAACATTTGTGCTAGTAGCACACATTTGGACACGGTAATAATGGTTTTAGCAATTGAAGTTCAAAACAAATGGCCTACATATCAAATGGAAATAAAATCAAAATTCTTGAATCATTTTCTTGAAGAGAGAGTTTATGTAAATCAGCCAAGAGGTTATGAGATTGAAGGTCATGAAGGAAAGATATACTGATTGAGCAAAGTGATCTATGGTTTCAAACAAACACCGGAGCTTGATATAGTAGAGTTTATTCTTATTTGAATCAGAATGGTTTCAACAAACGCATCAATGAGCCTACCTTATACACCAAGATAAATGAGCAAGGTAAGATTCGATTGCTTGTTTATATGTAGATGATTTGTTCGTTACAGTAAATCTATCTATAGATTCAATCAAATCATCCATGAAAAAGGAATTTGAGATGATAGATCTTGGTCTTATACATTATTTTTTCGGCATTGAAGTTCAACAATCAACATCTTTCATGGATTTTTTGATAGATTTCTTTCCCTATAAACATGTGGAAATGGCCATAGCAGTTCATTTTATTCATCCTATACATGGTTAGTATTGCAAAATTAGCTTAAGAATTTATCTTACATTCCCGAGGGTTTCTTTCAAGGGCTTGCCATTTGGTCGATAGGGTGGTGCCTCTTGAGGAATTCGGTGAACTGGAGATGCATTTCAATGTGCTAGCAAACTTTGCTTACAAAGTGATAAACCACTAATGTATAGAGTCTTCCACATGTTAAATCCTTCAACAGATTGACTAGGCTTACTTGTGCTCACCCATTCTTCATATGGCTCTTAGGATTGTTTCTTTGAAGAAAAGGGCTACAAGGACAAATAATTTTCTTGTTCATATGGATGTAATTGCTCAGAGTGAATTCTCCTTCCGTAGACACATGAAGCCATTTGCATGTTCTCCCCTTTTGACTACGGATGGCCTATCAACTAGTGTTGATGGCAAGTGGTTGGATAGACCTGCCCTTGTATAATTTGTGACATTTTGACAGTCCTATTCTTTCGTGTTTGGTGTTTGGCTCTACCTAGTTGATGTCTAACCTTTGGGCGTAACATTTTGTTTTATCTTCCTGTAGTGGTATGAGGAAGAACAGGGCTGTTCTCCTCTTGCATTGTAGCTCTTTTTTGTACTAGGCCTCTAGAAATGCATTGTTCATGTAGATAGGATCTTGAAGGCAATCCTTTTCGTATTGTAAATAATACTTATGTATATTATATTGGTACATGCAATATAAATAGAAAAGGGAGCCATCAACCCTTGTTTATGAATTTAAAAACAAAAATAGTGACCAGCCTTTTAAGATTTGATGTTCTAAATACATTGCAATGATGCTTTAAAATGTATTACGAAACACCATCAATATATATAAACTGTGAAAATAGCAAATTTGATTGTTTTGTGAAAAACCAAAACTCAGCTACGAATTCTCTTTAGAACATTAAGACAAAAACTACGGGAGGAAGATCGTATGATGTTTCTAGATGATAGAATATTATATCATCATTGATGAATGCCCTTTTTGCTAACTGTTTCTCATTAAGTATGTTCTTTCGAATGAATCACTTTCATTATCTACCAAGCACTAAAAAAATTGATAATTTTGAGTAACAACCAACAAATCACTATCCAAATTCGTTTGTAACTATTTCAATAGATATGACAACCTGAAATCTATTTTTAATGTTAATAAATAATATTTGAAATGAAACGGCACACACTAATATATTGTAGCCTCTATTACTGTTTTCTTTGTTGGTTTTACATGGCTGCTGTGGTAATTCATGTATACAGAGTAACTTTTTATGAACAATTATGAATATTGAAGAATCTTAACGACCAGCTTTATCAATTCATGTTCAAATAAAAGATGTTCAACAGTGGCGATTAGATATATACCTGGAGTAAATTCTAGGTTATATCCTCTGTATTAGAGAAAGGATGTAACTGAATCGACATATACAATACAAAATGATGACACGTGTCTATCTCAATAAGTACTTACCCAAGTTGAAGAGTAGTTTCAATATCAAGATCATTCTGAGCAGGGTATTGATGAGATTCCACGGAGTTTCTGTCTTTAAGATTCTGCATTTCACAATGACGAAAATTATCTTCCTCTGCACTGTTTATCCACCATTTGCTTGTCTTTATCCGAGGAAGAAAATCAATGTGTTGTTTCTATCCAGTAATAGATAAAGATAGATGTGATCAAAAGTTATGTAATGAAATGATATAGAAAATATTTGAAAATGAGTACAATACCTTATTAATAAGAAACTGGGTGTGACCTTGTAAGAGGTACTCCTACAGGCATCATGATAGACTAGAAAAATTCATAGATTATACTAATAAAAAGATTAGATTTCTGTACAGTATCGAAACAACATTGCATGCTTTCAAACGTCTCATACCCTTCTTTGCAGATTGTCGATCTCCTCAATTAGCTTTTGGTGCTGTTGAAAGGAAGAGAAATTGAAAAGAAAGCGTCATATATTTCTATCCTAATCCCTAGTTCTGTTAACACATCCAAGACATCAAGAAAGAAAATATAATACTTAATATACAATATTGGTTTCAATAGTTTACGTAACTTAGTAATTTTGGCCGCCTTACCAAATAATAAGTTTATTAAACTTGTCTTTTAGTGAGCAAAAATATACAATGGTAACATTAATAACACGAAAATGACATCTGAGATGCAGCATGCAATTGTTTTGAGTAAATGTTATTAGATAATATTAGCATTTTCTGTATATTGCAGTATGTATATTTTCTGTATATTTCAGTCTAACTATTATCAAACAGGATGTGGATAGGATGTAAATAATAACATTTTAATCATATATCAAAATAATACTAAAAATCAAGGAATGAGAAGAAAAATTATCCACTTCACACAAGCAACCTTATTTGATCTTATATAACGAAGGACCTTCTCCATCCTCATTTCAAACTCTTGTGGATCCGTAATAGTTAACGATGTAAGGTCTTGTCCCATTAGATACCCGTGAATAAAATCTAGTTTCATAAAAATACTGAATGTATTTTTTTATTTTGAAATAACTTGTTACGTAATATCTGATTTGTTTGAATAAATATTGATTTTATATATTAGGACCACAATCACGCCATTATTTATTTCTCAATAATAAATTGTTATTGCATCCTATCTCTATAATATTTTAGATGTCATAATACATTACTTGATATATTTATTAATAACGTGATACTGATTCAATGTTTAACCTTCCATTATATTTGTTTAAAAAAATTCAATAACCTTAATGTACTTCTTGAATGATAAATTTTAATAAATATATTAGAGGCATGCCTTGAATTCTACACAAATGTTCTATTTGTTGCCTTAGGAAGCTATAATCTAGTTTGAGAACAATAATCTTTACATTTGATATTTCTTAGTGTCTCCTCCATACTCATGTTTTCTATCAGTTAAGACAACTTTACTGGGAATGAAATGATTTGAAAGATGTGACACTACAATTACCTAAGTTGGTGAGATTAATATGAAAATGAAATTAACATTTTCATTTTTTCTATTAAAGAGTAATGTATTGTTCAATATGTCATTTATGAAGGGTAAAACCTATCCCATCAAATTAAAATATGGGGAAACATTCAAATTTGATCACTGAATGCAATTGTTTTGAGTAAATGTTATTAGATAACATTAGCATTTTCTGTATATTGCAGTCTGTATATGTTCTTTATATTTCAGTCTAACTATTATCAAACAGGATGTATATAATATCTAAATAATAACATTCTAATCTTATATCAAAATAATACTAAATTTTTTCGAATGAAAAAGACAAACTATCCACTTCACACAACGTACCTTATTTGATCTTATATAACCCAGGCCGTTCTCCATCCTAATTTCAAGCTCCTGGAGATCGTTAATAGTTAACGATGTAAGGTCTTCTCCCATTAGATGCCTGTGAGTAAAGTCCAGTATCAGCCTCCACTGAACTAAATTTGAAAAGCATACAAACATGATAAGTACGCTAGCATTTTTAAAGTAACAATGTGCAGAATATTGAATAATTTACTATTCAATTTTTCGGTGTTAAAATGATCTGGTGCCATGTTTCCGATCACAATACTAGATTATCTTAAGCATAATAAAAACATAATCGAGGTCGGTCTATCTATTATTCATGATCCAATGCTAGCTGAATTTTTCTTTCAATAATCAATGACGGACCATTGACTACACAAGCAATTAGTTAAAGCATTATCTTATCTGTGACTATGATGTATAGCCATGCCCACTAATTGCGGATTAATATGGGGATGTATAGCTATGCCCACTAATGTATAGTGAGCTTGGACTATGATGCATAGCCATGCCCACTAATTGGGGATGAATAGCTTTACTATGGTCAACTAAATGCAAGAAGGCATGTTTTAAAACATTAAATACAACAAGTAATTGTGAACAAATACAAAGATATATCTTGAAGATTCTATTGTATATATTGTATCAAATGACAAGATGGGATGTGTAATATGCAGATGTTTAAAATATGTTCAAAAAGATTGAGTGCCTTCCATACATCTTTGGTAATAATGACAAAGCTTGACACGATCCACCATGGTGGATCACATCGGTTTTAGGGAAACCCTAGAGTCAAGGGTGTAAATCTTTGTGGAATGTAGGCGTCTAGGCCAAGGAAAAATCAATGGGAAGATTAGAAATAAGTGGAATCAAATGTGAAACAAGTAGACATTACGAAGGTAACATGTAAAAGAGAGAGAACATATTACAAGGATAACTCTATAATCAAGGACAACACAATGATTTATCTCCAAGGTGTGATGGTCTACATGCTATGACCAATTCTTATGACTTCTAATCTTGGAAGGCCCCATAAGGTAACCCACTGATGAGGATAATACATGAAGTGCTCTTGCATAAGAGAAAAGTTTAACAAGATTTTAAAATAATGTGTATACATATGCTTCAAGAAAAGATCATCACTTGTTGTGTAATATTAAAATATGAGATGGTCTTTAAAACATAGTGATGCAACACATGAAATAGAAAGAATATACTAAAAGTGATGTAGTAATGTCTATGTAATAAAGAATAATGAAATGCATGAAATGAAATATACCTACCTCATACTTACCTTCAAATATAATTCAACTCGACTATGATAGGCACAATGACTATGCATATTCCTAAAGCGATGAGACTAAAATGTAGTAGAAAATAACTAAAATATTTGACATAAATTATCTATCTAGGAGGCCATGGAAATGAGAGATCACATCACTAAAATGGATGTGAAGAAGTAAGTATATAGGATAACCCGAGGGTACAATTTAACGATAATGTATGAATACGAATAGTGGGGAAAATACATAGGAGATAGATAGCAATATTAAAGAGTATAAAACATTAATGGGTTGATATTATAACCTATAAACCGACATAAAAGCTTCTAAGTAGGAACCGATTCCATGGATTTATAAGGCCCAAAAAGTATAAGTAAATAGATTACAAAAGTATCCAAGGTAGAAAACAATGGTTATAGAAACCAAAGCGACATGATTTTAAAGTAAAATTGCAATGTGATGAAGTTGTGAAATTGGAGAAAATTGCTAGGTTGGAAAGTGCGAGACCAGATTAACATCCATGTGAAAATTAAATACTTTAGAGGAGGTGGCTATGTTTAAGTAAGGAAGTCTTATCATCAAAACATAAAAATTCCAAAGACATTGAACCTTTTTGGTTACATAAAGATATGGGTTTTATTTGTTTACAATGAGATAAGTACTTTGGACGAGTATGTATTTAATGGGATCTCGACCCCAATATTTTTTTATTTTTAAATATTATCATTGGTGCAATCTAATTTCAAGGCAAGATCACACTAGTTTTGTCTTGTTTAGTAACACATTCTATGCATTTACAATTATGGTGAAGACCATTAGTTTGTTATTCATCAAGTAAATCAAGAACATTTAGATGTGCCTTATGCATTTATTTGTCAAATGATACCATGGACCGAAATATGTAGAGAAGTAATTTCCACCTTGATTAGAAAAATTGTTTTAGCACTATATACAAGCAATAGCCAAAGAAAATTTGTAGGATAACCGAGAAGGTGGGATAAAGATTTAAATTATAGTTTTTGCATGATACTTGAATGGTCATTAAAATATTCATGTTAATTACTTTTTATTTGACTCATCTTGTCTACTACATTGTGAATAATCATGGGTCGAAAATTTGAGTTTGATATTTAATTTTTCTTAAATTTGTTTCTTTTCTTAGCATTTAAAATCAACACCATTGTCATAGATGATTATATGGGTTACTCTATAGTGAAAAATTATTTGGATAAGTATCAAATTATCTCTAGTAAAACCATTCATACTTGGCAAGTAGAGTATAACTTGGACCAAATTAGTGAAGTACTCAAGTGACGGTAATGAAGAAAGTATGACCATCTTGTGAGTGAGCATGAATGTACTTCCAATAAAATTATATAGAATCACGAGGAATCCTCAACTAGTTAACCATCATTCATTGGAGTATGAATAGATTAAACATGAAACTATCATGGTTTACATTTCTTAATAAAGGTATATGCATTGGCTTCTAGTGTAGGCCAATAATAACCCATACTTATGCATTTGTGTGATATTGTGTGGCAGTTATATTAGTGTCCATATCAAACACTACCACACGATTCTTACAAAAGAGAAGATACCTTATTCTTCAAAACACATCAACGTAGGGTTTCTTCAAAGTTTAGATAATAAAAATTTCATTCGGATGACATACTTAAGAGATTTATTTTTTATTGTACTTTTTTCATGGTTATCAACATCAAAAGGGTATGTTTGACGTTATAGAAATTATATGATGTATTCTTACCATGACCTATGGGTAGTAGAGACACACTCAATTTGGCAAAAAGGTTTAAATCAAGATAAGGCCGTGTGGAACAAGTTTATAGATCGATAAAATTTAATGGCCTATTTGAAGATATAGGAGAGGTTGAAATTGGTTAGATGATGAGCCTAAGGAATCAGCTAAGGAATTTCAATCTCAAGGAATTGACTCTATGTTGAAGTAGGAAAATTGTCGATACAACTCTTAATATGTGTTATGACATGCCTTGAGTTTGACACTTCTAAATTGATATGTTCTAGTAATTTGTCAACTAATAAGTTGGGAATCATGTGTGGCATGGAGATATGTCATGTTTGAAATAAAAGTAGTCTTTTGCCAATGATTAGGGCTTATTTTAAGGTCAAGTTGTTGGTTATGTACAATTTAATTCAAAATAGTAATGGAAACATCTTACACGATGGATAGCTCATGACACACCCTATCTTAGATTTATAAAAACATATTTCTTAGCTAAAATGTAGATTTCAAGATTTTTCATGGAGGTTAACATTTATTTCTTCTTCTTGAGTTTAATCTATTTGTTTATGGTTTTGGTGTTCAGTTGATGTTCACTCACCACAAGATATTTCTCCTTGAGATTTGTATTTAATCTATGGTCATTATAATTAATCCTAAGGGTTTGACTCATGCCCCTAATGACTACGATATTCTTATTGTGTCAATATTCTATAATGTCTTGGGTTTTTGGTATTGGTGTAGTGGTCTCGTGATCTATAATGACATAGAATTCGATAACATTTTTCATGAGAATAAGTGGATAAATATCCATGAAGATTGTTTTCCACCAAAAAAATTGTCCATAGAAAGAAGATGATGAGAGCAGAAATAAAGAAGATGGCTGATATGAATGATGGCATAGGTAGTGTGATAAATCATGTAGTTCCAAAGCTTGGTGGTTGAAATGTATATAGCTAGGAAATATCATTCTAGATTTGTATATATTGTTTCTTAATAAATGAGATGTAGACCAATGTAGAATATAAAATGTTTCTTACCTTTTTCATGGTGTTGGGACAACATTTTCCCAATATAGATAGGGGAATATTACATTTATATTATGAGTAGGCCATCGGGAGATGAATGTTGAAATGTAAGGGTAGAAAAAACTTCAAATTATAAAACACTTGTTGAGAATACTTGGAGCATTTGAGTGTAATGTTCTTTTTATTGATATTTTTTATGTAGTAAGTGTGATAGGATAATTTAGGGAATAAAGATTATATTTCCCCAAATTTCCTTAGAACAATGTGAATAGTAGAAAAAAATGTATGAAGAGACAAGTCATGGAATAATTTTATCTTAGCAACATCCAAATATATTCCTCACTCATCTATGAGAGAGGCTACGAGTTTTCCTTGAATGACAAGAAATATACATTTCCCCATATTAAGGTCAAAATTTTATTTACTGAA
This sequence comes from Taxus wallichiana var. yunnanensis, assembly GCA_018340775.1. Taxonomy (NCBI): domain Eukaryota; kingdom Viridiplantae; phylum Streptophyta; class Pinopsida; order Cupressales; family Taxaceae; genus Taxus; species Taxus wallichiana. Next base: position 631,623,580 of record CM031236.1, on the reverse strand, counting down.
GCATTCAAGGACAACATTTAAGTTATGGAAATGATCTTGTGTATATCAAAAATTGAAAACAATGAATTGAAGTATTTAATTTAACTGTTTCTATGAATTGTATGAACAAATATGTGTTCATAGATGTCACGAATAATTTTTCTCATAATTTTTATCGAAAAAGGGTATTTAAAAAGTGTAGTAGATATGCCATTCAAGTAGTGAAGGTGGTCTTATGTTGCTGTTTAGGGAAAATTTAGGTTTTTATAATAAGAAAATCCATCGATAAGTGATAGTATCTCATAACTCTATTTAACATAAATATTAAAATAAAAAAGGTTAAGGGAATTTATCCTTAAGGAATGTAAGGTTAAAGTTTTGGAATTAGATTAAAAGGGTATAGTTAATTTCAATTTTAGATGAATGGAAAAAATGTTGGATACCCTTTTAGAATAGTTCGTGATGAGTATAAACTAGGAATCAATGATTTTTAAAACTTCATTATGGAAAAGGATATTTATTTCAGAAGGAAACATGGATTTATTTTGTGTAATTAGTGAAATATTGAGATAAGTGATAATATTAGATAGCATACTATCAAGATCAATTATCAAAATGTTTAAGTATCCCAATTAAATTAATAATTATTTTTATTAAGGACTCCATCATGCTTAATTGGATGCTCAATTATCAAAATGTTTAAGTATCCCAATTAAATAAATAGATAACATAATATCAATATCAATTATAAAAATGTTTAAGTATCCTAATAGCACACAAAGTAAACTCCTTAAGGTTGTCGATTTATCCTAAATGATGGTTTATTGGATGATCAAAAAATCATATATAATCATGATTAGATGTGATTGACCTACAACACTCATCTACAACAGAGGCATTCTTGTAAAATAAAATTTAAGTCAAGAGATACATATAATGATTAATAAAATGTAATAATTTAATAAAGGAAGGTAATTTATAGAAATCGAAGTGATTAAAAATAATAATTGGCAATTTAAGGGAATCATGGGCGATTCTAGTAAAGAGATCGATTCCCTTAACAAATGAGAAATGGATTAAAAGAAGAGATTTAAATGGCTATGATGTGTTTTTTTTCATTTGAAATTTAGTTATAATTTAAATTAGATAGAAGAACTAACCTTGTAATGCGGAGATGATTGCAAGAGTGTCAACATGGAATGGTTGAGTTGATGATATTTGTTTGTTGATCATTTACAGAGGTTGTTGAAGGATTAAGTGCACAATTTGATGTGTTTTGTTCCTTGGAAAGGTCTAATCCTCTTGCAGGATTGATGAGGTTCGTTATTGGTTCAACTAATATCGAGAGTGAATATGCAAAATCATCCAAAGGTCCCCTAAACAAGACTTTCTGGGTCCTATTTATAATCATGGGTTATTTGTTGGAATCACCAGTGATACGAGGAAATCAAAAGGATCCATTTGAAAGTAGTTTCAACCACTTAAAAAGTTGGACTTTTGGGTGTGGGACGAGGAAAATGGTTTGGGAAGAGGTTAGGAGAGGTTTGGAGGTTAGGATGAAAAAGGTTAGGATAGGTTAGAGATGGTGAGGAGGTTTGGATAGGTAAAATTTATTATCGGGGGGTAAAATATGATTTTTCAAGATGAGTAGGATGATTTATGTTATGTTGAAAATGATAGAATTTAATTAATGTGCATATGTGGGGAGTATGCGGGTGATGAAAACCTGGTGTCTACATTTTTCCCTTTTTTTCGAGTGGTTTGGAATGGAAAAATTGATAGAAAAGAATTTTGTGATGGTTTTATTTGTGTTTGGAAGGGTGACCCCTACTCAAACTGAGGGTGGTTACGTCAAAGTGCAATGATCAAAAATTTGAAATATTCGGTTAGATGAGATATGTTCATTTCAACATTTATGATTTTCTTTGAGCTACTCTAAGATGAGGTATAGAACTGACAAGGTGTTGCCATGGAATCAAAAAATAGGGTAATCGAGGGGTTTTATTCCAAAGGATGTATGACTCACGGGGAAGAAAATATGGCTGCATGGTGAGCGCCGAGACCAGGAGCCAAGTTATATGAATACATATGGGTTCATGTACTATAGATATATGAATTACCAATAGTAAGATTGTAAAAACTTATGAGATGGATTTTGGGAAAGGTCATATTGGGCTAATTGTGTTGCGTGATTGAAGCATGCCTGGATTGATTATTTATTTTAACTTTGCAAAGGGACTTTGAGACCCTAGAAAGGAGGTACATGCTAGACAAATGTGCTATGTTGAATATGGAAGGTTTGTGAATGTGTGGGATGTTTTGAATGTGTGTTTTGATAATTTAAAAGGGATGACGGGTAACTTAAGGAAAATGTTGGTGATTAAAGGAATCATTGGTGATTCTAGGGAGGGAAATTTTGTGCCTTATAAGTATTCATTTTTACAATGGTGAATTCATTTTAACTTTACGTTTTAACAGACTTTAGAGCTCTAGATTTGAGAATTTTGTGTGAAGAGTGAAAAATGGAGGACTTCGAGGATTGAGGAGGTAGAGGAGGGACCAAGCTAGTGGTCGGATGCGATAACCTGGTATTGTTAACTTGGCTAAATACCATTTGTTATGCAAGGAGTTGATTTATTATGAGGAGATAATCCTATGGTGGCTACCTAATGAGCCTTACTTTGCGGTGTATCAAGCCCAGAGGTGGGCGGGACCGGTTGGCAATACAACGAGTGTGGGTTAGCCACAATGAGGTCTAGATAGAGGAGGTCCTACTATAAAGGGATAGATGGAGGTGAGGGTGGTGATCGGGGAACAATCACTCGAGGAGGAATCGATTGAGAGATGTCCATTTTAATAGGTGTGATATTTTTTATATATACGACTCTTTTTGAAGCCTATATTCGATGTATATTTTTGATATACTAAAATTTGAGGCTCTTAATGATGTATAATGATGCATTGATGTATATATATAAAAATAATATGCGTGTGTATCTCGTATATATATACATGATTTTTATTTTGATCTATATTTCAATTTACTTCAAAGTGTGATGTTTTGAATGCGATAATGTATTATTTATATGTGATCATGATGTTTATAAGATGTATATATGTTAATAAGTGGTTTTATTATATTTGGTATGATGTTTGAGATAGATTATATGTAATTTATTTCTATATGATATCTTTAATATATATATATTTTATTGTGACATGACTTTAATATATATAAAAAAATCCACTCATGGAAATGAATAAAATATGAACTCAAGTTGCTCCTATACTTGATTTGATACATATGTGATGGTAAAATGTATAATAAATGTGCTTGCATTGTTTGACTTTATAACAAATGTTAACACATGACTAACAATAAGCAATCACATGCACGATATTGGATTTAGATGAAAGTGAAGCATATACCTTAATAGAACATGGGAAGGGTAGAGATATATAGGTTGTGCAAGAGAGAAGGTTCTCCTTTAGATGGTTTCATAAGGGGATGCCTCGAGATATGTTTGTTAAATTCACACGTCATGCACTCTTGATAGACATGATGAAGTCCGATAGCTTCTATGAGAAGTTTATCTAATAAATCCAATTACGCTATATGTTCTTGATGATAATCCTCATTAAGGATAAACTGAACTAAGGGATATATAGACTTATAGGATTTTAAATTCAAGTGGTAAAACCTCCTTGGAGCCATAGAATAGAGAAAATAAAGTAGAACCTATAGGAGTAGGGATACTAGTTTGATAATCCCGAAGAGAAAATTAGATCTAGAGATTATAATTCCTTCCTTACGGATCAACAGTTTTCATAAGAATTTTTTAAAAAAATTGTTATAAGCTTCAAAGTTGTCTACTTTCTTATGGATAATAAGATGATAGAGAGATTAGTTTAATGTTGAATGCATCACATAATTTATCTTTTTTATTCTTGAAATAATTTCCATTATCGTAAGTTAGTGACCAATTTATGAGGGATGCAAAAGCAACATATGATACATTGTTAGATGAAATTAATAGTTTTTAATCTTTAGTAGAGTCTAAGGGAATATCCTCTACCCATTTAGTAAAGTATTTAGTATTTGTGATGATAGAGTGATGTTGTTCGATGAACGATGGTTGATGAGGCAAATGATGTCCAACCCCCTTTATGAGAAGGGCCATAGATCTTGAGATGACTATAAACCCTCACTAGGAATGTGAGTGATATTAGAATGTTGTTAGTATTTAACACATTTTTTTGACATAGGAACAAAAATATTAATTGAGAGTAGGCTAATAATAGACAATTTGAGGGACACATTTAACATTAACTGACTGGTAAAGTGTCTACCACATATGCCATCTTGGACTTCCTCAAAGGACTTTTTATATTCATAGGATTTGCGACATATTAATAAGATAGCATCAAACCCATGTTTGTGTAGGAAACCACCTACGATGACATATCAAGTAGTGTGTTGCAACAAATATCACTTTGCATTTTTAGATAGGTTGAGGAGATTTTGGATTCCAAGATATAGTCAAATATATGGGTATACCAAAGGTATGTTGGATTTTTTTGTTGAGATTGATAGAGAGGAGTTCATTATTGTGGGATAGTTTATCAAGTCGTGTGTATGAAAGCGAACTATTTAGAATCATCGATTAATAGAGGGATGAGAGATGCAAGAGATGCCATGGTGTCTGTGAATTATTTAGAAGATTGGAATTCTATGGACGGTGTAACGATCAAAGGATTCTAAGAGGAATTGGACAATTGTTTAATATTTTTGTAGAATATCATTTTTACATTCATAATTTACATTGATTTGATTAATGAAAAGATATGAAAATTCGTAGATGTCAAATATTTCAAGTGATCATGATGGTGGTTTGTAGACCCATGATTAGAGGTTCATATATGTGGTGTTGTTATTATATTCAAACTTTAATTTTAAATACAGAGGGATATGGGTCCCATAGGGAGGTATAATAACAATACCAGTTCCTCCCCTTTCTTGGAATTTAGATCCATCAAAGAAAAGGTTCATTTTTAAAGGAGTGTATTAATGATCAATAATGTTGATAGATTTGTTAAGGGATTTTTCATGAGGCGGATTATTATCTCAAAGGGGGATATGGTAAGTTGATTGGCGATGGATTTTCCATTGATTTATTTTTACAAGATGAATTAGAGTTCAAACTTGAACATGTGCATGAGACACCAAGTGATGCGAAAGAATGTGATATGGCTTGGGGTGCATGTCTTTTAGAGGATTGAAATTTTTAATCATGAAAGTATTTTGATTAAGTAGGTGATGACAGAGCTTGGATGTTACAAAGTACAAAAACAACACAAGTGTTCGATTTAGTATAACGAGTCTCATAGTCATGGAGAGTGCAGCTTATATTTTATAAATGACCTATTAATGACCTTTCTCATCTCGATGAGTGACTATGACACTCACGACATGATTAGTAGTGGATATATAGAGGTACAATGATTTTCTCTCACACGGTGGTGTTACAACAGGTGGTCATAGGATGTGTTTTTAAGGTCATCAAAGGCCCTGTTGATAGTTGTGTTCCCATTAAAAATTTACATCCTTTTAGAGGAGATGATGAAAAGGCTATAAATGGTCCGAAAGTTGTGAGATGAAATAGAGGATTGATTGAAGATTAAATTGAAGGATACAAAGTTGTTTTAGGTTTGATGGAGGAGGATTTTCTATGATGGATTTGATCTTAGTGGGGTTTACTTGAATATCCCAAATAGAAATGATGAACCCTAAGAAATTGTGGGTGAGGAAACTTGATACAGACTCAGTGGGGTTGAGGAAAATAAAGTATTGGATAAGACCATTGAAAATAGTGTCAAGCAAAAAAAACATGATCATTTCCTTGATTTTATTTACCTAAAATTTCATCAACATAATTGTATAGTTTTTTGGATAAGATAGTGGAAGATTTATGTCATTGCACATTGATAAGTGGCACCAACATTTTAAAGTCCAAATGGTATTACTCGATAACATCAAGTCCCTGAATGAGTGATGATGGATTTTTTGTGTTGGTCATTGGTGGCGATGATTATTTTATTCTAGGCATAGAATTCATCCGTAAGGGATTTTTTTTTCTTCAATGGTTAGATCAATGAGTTCATCGATGTTGTGAAGGGGAAAGTCATGTTTTGGACAAGCGAGGTTGAGATCGAAGAAATCGGCACAAATGCATAACTTTCCGAGGATTTGGTCATAGGCACAATATTAGAGACACATGGTGGATAGCCAATTGGTATGATAAAATTAGCAAAGAGTGTATGTTGTAACTCTTCTTTGATTGGTAGAGATATGCAAGGGTGCATCCTGCATATTTTTTATTTGACATGCTTAGTGTTAGGATAAGTTACGATATTTTTAATAGATATTTTAGGGTTGATAATCGACAAATCATTATAAGACCAAGCGAAGGCTTGATTATGTTAAGAGGTGAATGTGATGAAGTGATTTAATTCTTGTGAATCTAAATATTGTATGACATTAACTATGTGAGGTTTTGTGGTATCCCAATATAAACGAAAGATAATGGATTATTTAATAAGGATAGATGTGTTATATGGTAGATTTTTTTGAAGGTAATGGTTATATTTCCCATTATAAGAGAGGATGGAATGGTTTTCATTACATTGAATAATGTCAACACTAATTGAATCCCCTTTTATCATTTTAGGTAAAACGAGACAAAGGGTATCAATATGATGGCTAGTTTGATAATCTAGTGGTTTTGAAGTGATAGCATTGACTAACAAAAATTTAGGTGGGATTGAAATTGTGTCGTCTAAGTCCATAGGGTTATCATGTGTAGATGGTGAAGGTGGTTCTAGTTCTGTTATGGATGAAGAAACAATTCTTGTGGAAGGTTCGGAAGCTAGTTTTAGTCACAAAATCACACACATTCTATAACATTTATTCCACTAAGTATATTATTTTCTATATGGATATCGCGTAAGAAATAATGGCTTATCCCCTAGTCCTTTTTTAGTTACACTAGTCATTGTCATTTATTTTCTTCAATAATCATCAGTTGTTTACATAGTTTTGGTCATCTCTTAGGGAGTCTCAAATGTCTTTAATTACTTAGTTGTTGTCTCTAGACTTTGAATAGGAGCCTAGGGCTTAATTATGGTTCCTTTGGGTGTTGGAGTCCCTTTTTAGGCACCTTAGTCACAATTGAACTTGGGTCTCATTTAGATTTTTGAGGTCAGTCTTTACGATTTTCCCCCACATCCCCTAGGTACTTGTCGACATTTTTTGTCATTAGTATCAAAATTTGAGCAAGAGATCCCTATATAAACACAACATACTTACTATCTTATGGGTAGACTATCTACCACTAAGTGTTATCTATCCACTAAGGAAAGGGAATTATTTTGGTCATCATTGCATCACACACATAGAATAAGAAGGGGAAGTCTATTTTATTCCATCCACTATTTTGCATTCTATCTTGCTATTGGTCATTATCTCTTCGTCATTAGAACTAGGTTACCCTAGGCACATTATTTCACACACAAGCACACATAACTATAGTAGGTCTATAATATAGTGCAACAATTAGTTATAAGTCCACCATTACGGACACTAAGGAATGTAAGACTCCATCATATGCATATTTATTTTTTAAGGGTTTCATGCTTTGTATGGGGTTTTGTAGGTGAATCTTCATTCCGGTTTATGGTTTCATCAGCGAGGCTAGTGTGACATCCATGTGATAAAATCTGAATAGTTAAAAATATATAGTGACACTCCCATATTTAGGTTCTAAGCAATTGCAGAGACAAATATGCTTGCTACTACGAGATGAGGGTGCCCAAAAGCACCTTATTACTCCTCCAGTGCCCCAGTTTGGCTTAATCTTCATATGATGTACTTTCCTTAGATGTGTTATCATACTCTACCCCATGCACTAATCATCTTGTTTAGTCTTGGATAAGAGTGAGGTATGTCATATTCAAGTTAGTACCTTTTCACTCCTATTTTAGTAATTTCATTTCTTTAAAATATTAAATAAAAATAATTAGCGTTTAAACTTTAGTTTACATTAGTTATTTTAGTTTTGTTCTATTTTAGATTAACTTATAAAATTCATATTTTAATTAATAATTTTGGTGAACTATACATTAGGATATTTTCCCCTACGATCCACCTCAAACCCTCATGGATAAATAAAGTTCATTCTTTTCTCCACCCATCATGTCTCATTTTAGTATCAACCCTATTAGTGATGAGGTTGCCATCGATGAGCTCACGACTCTCTATAGTAATACTACTACCCAACCGATATTCAACAACAACTTTTAGATGTCAAAAATATGTGCCTACTCATTTTGAAGATTCTCGCATTGGCATTATTATTTTTGAGGACCCGATAGAAATCACTCGTTGTACACCTTGTTATAAGATTACCAAGTGATCCTCCCGATCTTTCTAAGGAAATTTTAGATGATTCTCTTATCAATTAAATGCTTTGTATTGACAACTACTCACTTGTGCATACTAATTCTACTTCTACTATGGCCATTGTTATAGTTCCATCTCATGATTCTTCTACTTATGATATTTCTTCTCATCATTCCTCACATACAAGTCCTCATACACCTTCATATTATATCAAAGATCCTATTGATAGTGTTAGTACCAAAGTTTAACCTCCTTCAAAGACTGAGAAACATCATGGATTAGAAAAGACACTTAGAGGTAGATAGACAATCATATATGTGGTTTTGCAGCCAAGGAAGTAATCTATCTGACTTGTGGGCACTCAGGCCTGAAGGGAGTGGGTAGCACATTAAAAAGGATGTGATCTGATCCTAACTATTTTAGGTTTTCCTTTCAACCAAGGTAAGAGAACCTATTTTGTAACCTCTGTTATATGAAAGGAGATATAAGTACCTTTCTTTTGCATAAATTTTATAGAGAAGACCTTGGGGAAAATATGATCAACACACTAGATCTGACTCTCACGAGTTGTCACTTCCAGATCATGGAGATACTTTCACAATAAGGAAAAGGTTACTAAAGACATTTGAGACCCTGCTTGCTTCTGCATGTTTAGGTGATGAGGATTGTGCATTGGCATACACACATGAAAAAGCGGGGGTAGTATCGCATGTTATGCGATTGGTTATTGTTAAATGATTTTTACGGTGGGAGTTGGGGTAGGGTGAAACTAGATTTACCAAATCCTTGAGGGACTTTACAAAATGGAGAGTCATACCAACAAAATGACACGAGAATAGCTAAAATATTTCTTCAACTAGAATATGTGCTTCAATGGAGGCCCAGATTCACACCCTTTCACACAATCTCTGAGATTATATCACAAAGGCTTGAGTTAGAAATCCCAAGAAAGCATCAACATTTGAGTCAAATCATGCCTAAGGTACACCCAAAGGCTTATAGACAATCTCTGTCAACAGATGAGAGAAAAGTGATTTTAAATCGCTTATTTCAATCCTAAATGAAATCTCTTCGAGAACTGGAATTGCAGATGCCACTAAAATGTCACAAGGATTGAGGCATGTGTGATTGAATCATATTTTAATACAATATTGCAATAGAGACAAGAAAAATACTTCCATACATCCAGAAATAAAACAAGCACATTTTGCTCGAGACAACACAAAAAACTTTGAATTTGATTAAGTATATTAAAGCAGAGAGTTTCATAGAACAATCTCAGATCTCACCAATGGTTGTACACTTACACCACCTTGACATAATAAAACATAATAAAAAAGAGATAACCTAGCTTCTCAAATGGACTCTCAAAAGATAGGCTTAGTCAAATTTTCCTCTTGGGAATTTTCTTTGACCTCTAGCACTCTGACCTCCAACTTCCAACCTCCCAACCCTTTTGCATGAAAAATTGTGCCATTTATAGCATTTACAATAGAGCCCCTTCCTCCTAAAAAAAAAAAATATTTAATGCACCAGTGTTCGCCATGATTCTTTCGTGATTCTCATAATCAAATTTGCAAGAAGTCTCCAGGTGCTCGAGGGGGTAGATTTCATCGAATGTCTCCTGCATTCAACTCCTTGCTTTGGTAGATCACTCTTCCTTCAATTTTCCAACCACTTCCACCCCTAATCTCAAATTTGGCCCCTTGCATGCTTGGGAGAAGAAAAATGGAAAATCTGATCGGGCACAAAAGTCAGACCATTTTAATGGTGAAAGACGTCCTCCAGATCTTCCCACCAAACTTCAGATATCAACATTAACTTCCTTCTCTGCTTGGTGTGTAGAAAAGACCAAGAAATCATGGAGACTCGCACTTCCAAATGTGTTTCAGAGAAATGGGGGAAATCGATTTAGACTCACAGCTGTCGTTGATCTTTACTTTGAATTTGGGTCGTCCACGTGGTAGATTCAAACTTTAGAAACAGACCCGGGGGCTTCCCTTGACTTTTTACAACTTTTTGAAAAAATGGAAAAATTTCACATTTTTCTCTGCACCTCTACCCTCGGAAACGAGCCTAACACGTGTCCAAATATGATTGGAGTGGAACCATGCTCAAATTTTTCCATTTTACTCTCTTTTTGGAAAAGGGAAAATTTTCCAAATTTTCCCCATAACTCCACCCTCAGAAATGAGCGTGACACGTGTCCAAATGTGATTGGAGTGGGGCCACACTTCCTTTTTACTTTTGAATCTTTTTTTCTCAAAAGGAAATTTTTCAAAATTTCCCGAGAGCTCGCACCTCCGCTGTTAATTGGGGAAAAGAATTGACCTTGTTCCTTCATCGGGTTTGCGGACCATTTTGAAATTTTAATCCTAAAGGGAAAAAATCCAAGTTACCTCGATGCCCCACCTCCCCGCCCTTTTTGACTTTTCAAATCGCTACATGTCACTATGGTGCACCTTGAGGTGGTTCCAAAATTTTGATACCTTGAACAAGGACGGGCTTGCCACGTGTCCTATTCCAAAAAATTTTCCTAAATGCTTGAAGCTCAATAGAAGGCACCACATGTCATGCTCTGAGGCAGTCTCCTTTTGGCCATTGAAAAGTCTAAGTGAAATGCAAATTGAGCGGAGGCCTCCACATGTCAGCACAGTGCTTCTTTAGAATGAAACTAAAGGGCTAGTCCTTGGACATGTGCGGTTCCTCCATGTGTCTCCATGGTGCAACTTCAACATGGTGCCCAAAGCGGAGACCCTGAATGAGCATGAGCTTGCCACGTGCCCTGTTTAGCCAAATTTCTCTAACTACATAAAAATTTTCTAAGTCCAGGCCAAGCAGCAGAAGCCTCCACGTGTCCTCCAGTGCTACTCCAAGGAAAAATCAAAAAGTAGATCTTCAAATTAGTGTCATGCCTCCACGTGAACAAATTTTGAGTTAAGGATTTTTATGAATTTTTCTAAGTACCTAGTTTAGCCGTGTCCAACCAAAAGGTGCCACATCCATGCCCAATGTTAGGATGCAAATTTGATGGTGAGAAATGCCCGTCAAACCGTAAAATACAGAAAAATGATTATTTAAGCTTGGGAATGAAACTTTCTTCGAGGACGAGAAAGTTCAAGAATGTTACAAGGCACAAATAAAATTTTCAAGGATAAATTCATTTATTTTATTCAAGTACAAGAGACTCAAAATACAAACCCTTAAGATATTTACAACCCAGGAACCAATTAAAAATATCCACAAAGACTAACTAGACACAACACAAGGAAGGAGAAAATGACAAAGGCCATAAATCAATAAGTTTTCATAGGCACAAATGGGGCGAGACAATTTTGAGCACCAACATAGGCTCCGACTCGGGGATGGGAACTCCCTACGAGTACCACAAGAACAAAAGTAGACCAAGTACCAAAAATATCCATTGGGCAACGAATTAACCTTGCAAAGCATAAAAACAGAGCCATCTTCAAAAATAGATAGAGAAACCAACAAAAACAAGTCACTAAGGACCAGAATGAGCAAAAACACAAAAAGGGAACAAACAACAAACTATACACTGTACACAAGATTCATGCCTTGATTCAGGGGGAATCAATCTAGGAAATGCTTCAAATGCCTACCATTAATAGGAAACTCAAGTAGTTCACCATCTAAGTCCTTGAGGAAGAAGGTATGCTCCCCAATTCTGATGTCAATAGAGTAAGGGCCCATCCATAATGAGTCAAAATTGTCATGCTTGCCCTTATCCTCATGTCTGCTATCCCATAGCAGCACAAGATATCCAACATTAAAATCTCTTAGAGTGACCTTGTTATCAAATGACTTCTTCGGTTTATCTCTAAATTTTATATGCCTCTGGTGGGATGCCCTCCTCTCTTCATCAAGCTCAACAATCTGATTAATGTGGGCATCATAAGGACCTACCTCTTGATCTTCTAGTTGTTGCATAAAATGATATGAAGATAGTTGTATATGAAGAGGCAATAGGTCCTGAGTCCCATACACCAACTCAAATGGAATCTTTCCAATGACCCTCTTGATAGTGATCCTATCTACCCACACAACAAACTTCAACTATTCACCCCACTTTCTCTTGTTCTACTCCAATTTCCTTTTGATGATATTCAAGAAAAAATTATTACTGGACTCACTTGTCTATTTCCTTGAGGATTTTAATTGGAGGCATATGTCAAGTTGATCCCATACTCTTTGCACATTGCCACAAAAGGTTTATGTCTAAAGCTCATGGCATTGTCAACTATAATCTCTACTGGCACCCTAAACTTGTAGATGATGTTGTTTAGCACAAAATACTTTACAACCTAGTCTGTTTCCTTCTTGGTGGGGATTTCCTCCACCGATTTAGTAAAATAATTAGTTGCTACAAGAATCCACTTGTGGCCAGCACTTGAAGGGTCTAAAATTTCACCAATTAAATCCATTCCCCATTGCTTGAATAGAGATTCAATTGATACAGGCTACAAATGAAGGGAACATGAAGCTTTCAGTCTTCCATAGAAGCGTTGGCATATTTCACATCTTCTAACCAACAAGGTTGTATTCTTTAAAAGAGTTGGCCACAATAACCAGCGAGATCTTACATGCTATGACTCTTGAATCAAAGTTCCCCCCACAAACTCCTCCATGGAGATCAAAAATTATCTTGGGGGCTTCTTCTTCAGTAATACACCTTAAGTGGGCTCCCTTTGGGTTCTTCCAAGCTAACCCATAATCAGTGATGACATATTTTTGGGAAGCCAACTTAAGGGCTCTCTTCTAGTTCTTACTTAAGTTCTCAGGGTAACTCAGATGTCTGAGATAAGAGATAACATCTTTACACCTCTCAGAATTCATTAATGTTTGAAATACACCTGCCATTTTTTCTTCCACCTCATTCACCTCAATAGTTTTCAATTTCCTCTCTGCCATAAGCTTATCCAAGCCCAAACCTCTCACCAACTTTGTGGTTTGGATATCCATATCATATTCTTGAAATTTTTCACCCACCTGCATCTTTTTCTTGAGATTTCCATCTCTGACAAGATGTCCTTCACCATGGTGTGGGGAACATAAGCAACCACTTTAGAAATTAGAATGTAGGGTCTAAAAACCTTTTTTTCTTTTACTAAGGAAAATTTCTTCTTTTCCATGAGGGTGTACTTCAGTTCATCCCCTTGCAAGGCCTTACTGAAGAAAGCAGTTAGCCTCTCAGCCCCTTCATCATCCTTCTGCAACAAGACAAAAGCAATAGTTATCTCTAAAGAAAAGGAAACAGTTGGAAAGGTTTTTTATAATGTGGGGCTGCCAAAATAGGGGCATGCTTCAATGCCTCTTTGATTCCATTGAACTCTTGGATGGCAGCCTCCTCCCATTTGATGACCTAGTCTTTCTTCAACATGGAAGTGATTTTGATTCCATTGAACTCTTGATGGCAGCCTCCTCCCATTTGATGACCTAGTCTTTCTTCAGCATGGAAGTGATTGGAATGTTCAGCTCAGAAAATTTTGATATGAATCTTCTAATGAAGTTTATTTTCCCAAAGTAGGACTGAATTCTTTTCTTATTCTTTGGGATTGGGATGTTGCTAATGGCCTCTACTCTTTCTGGAACAATAATCACTCCTTGTGACACAATGTGACCAAGTAACTTTGCCTTCTTCACTCCAAAATGGAATTTCTTTCGATTGAGTGAGATACCATATTCTCTACATCTTATCAACATCTTCTCCAAGTGTAGCAAGTGGTAACTTCTCTTTCTAGAAAATACAGTTACATCATCTTGATAGACTGCAATAAATTCATTGATGTAACCAGAAAAATAAACATCCATTACTCTTTGAATGGTGGCTCAAGTATTCATCGACAAAGGGCATTCGACATAAATATAGGTCCCCCAAGGAGTAGTGAAGGTTGTCTTTATCCTTTCTAATTCCTTCACCATAACTTGGTTATAGCCAGAGAGAAACCATCCAAGGATAATTGGTAAAAGATAATTATCCTTCATTGATGCTTTGTTTAGATTCCTTAATTCCACACATAATCTGATGTCACCATGCTTCTTTCTTATTGGTAATAGGTTTGCAACCCATGAAGAACACCTTATGGGCTGGATTACCCCTCCGTCTCTTAGCTTCTTTAGTTTCTCTTGCATTTTGAGGGATAAGAGTGGATTGATGGGCCTCTGCTTCTTCCTAAATGGATTTGCATTAGACACCAAGGGGATCTCATGCTGAAACAAATCCTCTCTGTATGCTTTTAGTTCAGAATAGGTCCAAGCCATACAATCTTGGTATTTTTTCAACAACTAGATGTATGAATACTTTTCCTCCTTGCTGAGATTACTACCTAACCAAATTTTCCTTGGCTTCTCCTTTGTACCAAGATCATGCTCCTTAATATCCCTTGAGGTTGCCATGCATCTATTAATAATGCGATCAGCATTATCAAAATTGGACTCAAGAGCAACCAACCCTCTAGGAATGGTATTTGTTTTTAGTTGGATGATACCCTTGCCAAACAAGGTTTCTTTTCCTTCTGTTGTACAAACCATTGGCTCCCAATCAATACTTTGATAAAAAAATTCTCCCTTGTTTTGCAAGAATCTTTTGATCTAAATATCATCATCAAAAACCTGCCAATGTTTAATATTGTCAGGGACAGAAGGTCTTGTCAATACCTCAACCTCATATTCACAATATGGGGACATTGTGCAATTGTCAAACCGAGATCCCAACACTACAAGATTTTCTGCCAAGTCATTGAACTTCCTATCATGATGCACTATGTTAAATGAATCAAACATCTCAATGAAGTCCCAAACTACATGCTTATACTATTTCATTCGTTGATTCTTTGTGGCATACAACTTTCTGACTTGTTTCACAATTAATTATGAGTCTCCTTTGACAATGATGTCCTTGACACCATATTTCCAAGCAATTCTTAATCCCAAAAATAGTGCCTCATACTCAAAAATGTTGTTGGTGCATTCAAAGTTGAGTTTGAAGGAAAAGATAATATTTTCCTAACCGGGAGAAAGTAAAACAATACCGGAACCATTCCCAAACTTGAAGCAAGCTCAATCAAAAAGTAGAGTCCAGGAGAGCTCGTTAGTTCAAGGAATTTACATTCTTCAATCTTGTGCTCCTTTCCATCCGCTAAACCCACAAATTTGTCTGCATCAACACTTGTGTACAATACCTCATAGGAAGCATTGTTGGGATCCTCAATAAGATGCAACATTTTATTTTCCCCATACAACCTGACAAGGCTTCCCTCAACTAGAATGGTAGCATAAGACATATCCATTTGGAAACTCCCACCAACACTTGTAGCCCATTTTCTTGACAGTAACATGCCCCACTTGGTTGGGTAGTCAACAATGACAACATCAAGTTTTAAGTTTTTTCCTGTAAGTTACAAGATTTACCACTAAACCCTTCATGTATCCCACTATTGGCACCTCTCTGGATTCCATGGTAGTGCACTTCCCATATGCTGTTGTCACTTTGATGTTTAGCTCATTCATGACTTCCAAAGGCATGACATTGCATGATGCCCCTGAGTCAAACATGTAATTGTGCAGCAGTTTGTCCTTTATGATCAAAGTGGTGAACAATGGATTCACATTCATCTGAGAGTCCACCAAGGATGTCCCCAAATAGACCTCAAGTAGTTTATCTAGCTCTTCTGATGCTACTGGTGGTTCTGGTTCTTCAATGACTAGTGGGGTCTCCACAATGTTTATGTTTCTACCTTGGGTAGACTTCTCTTCTTTTAATCCCAAGTATTCAAGTTCTCTTCTTTGTGCTTAGGAAGCCTAAGCAACTAAAAAATTCGAATAGAGACTTTGGTTTGACTCAACACTTGGGCAATATCATATGGGACATTTTTAGCAAGGCAGTATTGGAAGGAAAACCAACACACTCATTAGGTGGTACAGGATTTTTATCACTTGGGCATGAGGAGGAGTATGATTTTTGTTTGGAACTGTAGGGATTTTGGCAGATGTCTCTTTCCTAGGAGCCTCTTTAGGAATGTTTGAAAGTAAGGGAGCTTTAGGCTTGGCTTGAGGCCCTACCCCTTTAATAGCCTTACTTCTTGTGTTATATTCCCTCTCTTGACCAACCACATCATTCATCGAAGAATCGCTTATCTTCCTCAAAAACAATTCCTCCATCATACTTCTTTATCATTAAAGCCCTTAAATATTCAAATTCATTATTGGGAAATTTAAAATCTTGTACATTATCTACCTCTAAAGTATGAGAATGGGGAAGAATATGTACCCTATGAATGCAGTCCCAAAAAGTGGCAGTAGTTTTAGCACTTATCACCTCAGTTGAGGTTTCCCCTTGTTGTGAGCTAGTGGAGCAACCCATCATGTAGACATCATCATCATTTTCATCAAGTTCTTCTTCTTCCTACTGATCTTCTTCACAAGGAGCATGAGGCATGAAAAATTTTTCACACTAATCAATGACATTTGTCTCCTCCACCATAGAAACTATGGCAGCCAAAGGGTCAGGTACCATTTTACTATCCCTAGATAGGGACTGTCTATTTCAAGATCCAATAGGTCCTTTGCCTCTATCATCAGATCTCTAGTGGTTTGTGAACCTATCTTCACCTTGATGTCTGTGTTGACCTTGTGAGCTCTACACAATTCCCTTATCATCTCGAGCAAGCTTGTTTGAAATTTCTTTGTGACCTCTGGCAAAGTCTTCACAACTTCTTCCAAATCAACAACCTTGGTTGTTTGGGTTTTTCTAGGTTAAGTAGCTTTGAACCTTCCCTTTTTGGAGGATTTCCAATTTCCTTGATATTTTTATCTATTTGCAAAGCCATGGTGAAGGGCTGCCTTAAATTTGTGGGGTTTTTGTCTCTTAAATAATATGCAACCTTTTTATCAAATGCATCAGTATATTTGATCAAACATGACTCATCACAAGGCCTTATTCTAATAGGAAATATTCTCAAGGTCTTATTAAACCTTGTGTTGAAATCATGTACTGACTCATTAGGGTTCTTCTTGATGTTTTCAAATTCTATCAGAAGAAACCTATTCATTCTATAACAATATTGTAATATGAATGCATTGCTCATCTCAGTCCAAGAATCAATAGAGTTATTTAGCAATGCTTTATACCATTCCCTAGCATCCTCTTCCAAGGTATGGATAAATAGCTTGATATATACATCTTCATGTTCAATCTCAAAATCTTCCATCATATTGATAAAAATATTTAGATGTTGATCTCCAATAATAACATTATTTCCTTGGAACTTTGGCATTCTATTCCTTACATCTTGAGGCACTGCATTTGGATAACCATCCATTCCCAAAAATATTATAGTTTCAAAAGTTTTTACAATGAAAGGGGGTCTGGGTGGGGGCTGGGCCATGTTCCTTTGAGGAGGTGACCCTGGAGGGGTGAAAAATTGATGAGGGGCTGAAGGTTCTTAGAACACAGGAGTATAATTTTCAAAATGGAAATCCCCCAAAGGCCTTGTTTCTTGGAAATCTCTATCAACCTCAGAAAAGACAGGTGCAGAGTGTGAAGCAAACCTTTCAAAATCAAATGAAGGCCCCTCTCCAGCTGGAGAGTTCAATTCCACAAAGAGGCTACCTGATTCAGAGTCACTTGAATGGCAGTCTTCAATGATAGGCCGATCACTTTCATCAATGGAGATCCCTCTTCTTGTTTGTTGACCTCCAATAGCTCTCCAGGATTTTCTTCCTTCTAATTTTGCTTTTCCTAGCTCTGGAAACAATGTCCTAACAAGATCCCTAGTAAAGAAATATCTTCTTCCTTCCAACTTTGCAAATATTAGTAAGAAATCTGACTTTGATAGAGTTTTAAGACAACTTTGGTACTTATTGAGAATCGATCAACCGAGAGTCGCCACTAAGTATTTCCACCTTAGTTGTGAAAATGCACTAAATGTGATCTGTCAAATGTTTGTCAATGCTAGAAACTGGAAATGGAAAGATTCTGACCTCTCTTTACCAAGATTTATCAAATGAAAGCTAGTACACTAGGTGGGGAGACTAAAAGTACCACACAAAGCACTTAAAGCATACAAGAATTGTTCTACCGGGGTTTCAAAATGAATTACACTCATAATGTCCATGGTAATGGTGCCACTTATGTTGGTGTTGTTGACGGGATAAATAGATATGGACTGGCAGTGAATCAGCAAATCAATCTCTCAATGAAACTCTAGATTAACAAATCCCTGACAACGGCGCCACTTATGTTGGTACACAAATTTAACCTCCTTCAAATACCAAGCAGCATCATGGATTAGACAGGACACTCAGAGGTAGATAGAAAATCATGTATGTCATTTACAAGTTGGGAAGTGATCTATCTAACTTGTGGGCACTTAGGCATTGAAGGGAGTGGGTACCACATTAAAAAGGATGCGCTCGATCCTAACTATTTTAGGTTTTTCCTTTCAACCAAGGTAAGAGAACCTATTTTGTAACCTCTATTATATGAAAGGAGATATAGGTACCTTTCTTTTGCATAAATTTTATAGAGAATACCTTGGGGAAAATATGATCAACACACTAGATTTGAATCTCATGAGTTGTCACTTCTAGATCATGGAGATACTTTCACAACAAGGAAAAGGTTACTAAATACATTTGAGACCCTGCTTGCTTCTGCATGTTTAGGTGATGAGGATTTTGCATTGGCATACACACATGAAAAACAAGGGTAGTATGGGTAGGATTGGTTGTTGTTAAATGAATTTTTGGTGGGAGGTGGGGCAAGGTGAAACTAGATTCACCAGATCCTTGAGGAACCTTATAAAATGGAGAGTCATACCAACAGAATGCCACATAATAGCTAAAATGTTTCTTCAACTAGAATATGTGCTTCAATGGAGGCCCAGATTAGCACTCTTTCACATAATCTCTGAGATTCTATCACGAAGGCTTAAGTTAGAAAACCCAACAAAGCATCAATATTTGAGTCAAATCATGCCTAAGGTACACCCAAAGGCTTACAGACAATCTCTATCAATAGATGAGAGAAAAGTTATTTTAAATCATTTATTCCAATACCAAATGAAAGATCTTCTAAGGACTGGAATTGTAGATGCCACTAAATTGTCATGAGGATTGAGGCCTATGTGATTTAATCATATTTTTAATACAAGATTGCAATAGAGATAAGAAAAACTACTTCCATACATCCAGAAATAAAACAAGCACATTTTTCTCGAGACAACACACAAAAACTTGAATTAGATTGACTATATTAGTAGGGGAGAGTTTCACAGAACAATCTCAGAGCTCGTCAATGGATTTACACTTGCAACCACATTGACACAATAAAACTTAATACAAAAAGAGATAACCTAGCTTCTCAAATGAACTCTCAAAAGATAGGCTTAGTAAAATTTTCCTATTAGGGATTTTCTTCGACCTCTAGCACTCTGACCTCCAAGTTCCAACCTCCCAATCCTTTTGCATGAAAAATTTGTGCCATTTATAGCATTCACAATAGAGCCCCTTCCTCCTAAATGAGAAAAAGTTTAATGCACTAGTTTTTGCCATGATTCTTTTGTGATTCTCATAATCAAATATGCAAGAACTCTCCAAGTGCTCGAGGGGGTAAATTTCATCGGATATCTCCCGCATTTAACTCCTTGCTCTGGTAGATCACTCTTCCTCAATTTTCCAACCACTTCCACCCCTAATCTATCAAATTTGGCCCCTTGCATGCTTGGGAGAAGAAAAATGGAAAATCTGATTGGGCACAAAAGTCAGACCATTTTAATGGTGAAAGATGTCCTCTAGATCTTCCCACCAAACTTCAGATATCAACATTAACTTCCTTCTCTGCTTGGCATGTAGAAAAGACCAAGAAATCATGGATACTCGCACTCCCAGATGTGTTTCAGAGAAATGGGGGGGAAAATCAGATTTAGAATCACAGCTGCTATTGAGCTTTACTTTGAATTTGGGCCGTCCACATGGCAGATTCATGCTTTAGAACAGACTCGAGGGCTTCCCTTGAATTTTTACAACTTTTTGAAAACATGGAAAAAATTTCCATTTTCTCCACACCTCCAACCTTAGGAAACGAGCCTAACATGTGTCCAAATATGATTGGAGTGGAACCGTGCTCAAATTTTTCCATTTTACTCTCTTTTTAGAAAAGGGAAAATTTTCCAAATTTTCCCGCAGCTCTGCCCTTGGGAAACGAGCTTGACTTGTGTCTAAATGTGATTAGAGCGGGCCATGCTTCCTTTTTTACTTTTGACTCTTTTTCTCAAAAGGAAATTTTTCTAAATTTCCCCTAAGAGCCCGCACCTCCACCATTGACCGGGCAAAACATTGACTTTTTTCCTTCATCGGGCTTGCAAGGCATTTTGAAATTTTAATCCTTAAGGGAAAGAAATCCAGGTTTCTTTCAATGGCCCGCTCCCCACTCTTTTGACTTTTCAAACTACCACGTGTCACCATGGTGCACCTTGAGGTGGTCCCAAAATTTTGATACTTTGAACGAGCGCAGGCTCGCCACGTGTTCTTTTTCGGCAAGGTTTTACTAAATGCTTGAAGCTTAGCGGAAGGCACCACATGTCATGCTCCGAGGTAGTCTCCTTTTGGCCATTGAAAAGTCTAAGTAAAATACAAAGTGAGCAGAGGCCTCCATGTGTCAGCCTAGCACTTCTTTAGAATGAAACTCAAGGGCTGGTCCTCGAACATGCACGGTTCCTCCATGTGTCTCCATGGCACAAATTCAACATGGTGCTTAAAGTGGAGACCCTGAATGAGCGCGAGCTCGCCACGTGTCTGTTCCATCAAAATACTCCAATTGCATAAATTTTTTCTAAGTCTTGACCAAGCAACATAAGCCTCCACGTGTGCTCCCAATGCTACTCCAAGGAAAAACCAAAAATTAGATCTTAAAATGAGCGTCGTGCCTCCACGTGGACACATTTTGAGTTAAGGTTTTTATGATTTTTTTCTAATTACTAAGTGAGCCGTGTCCAACCAAAAAAGGTGCAGGTCCCTGCCGATGCTAGGAAGTAAATTTGACAAGGAAAAACACCCACAATGTAAAATACATAAAAATTATTATTTGAGCCTGGGAATGAAACTTTCTTTGAGGACAGAAAGTTTAGGAATGTTATAGGGCTCAAATACATTTTTAGGGATACATCCATTCATTTTCTTCATGTACTTAGGGAATAAATAATAAGGAAGACAAATCCTGACCGTGGAGAACAAAAATCATGGGGGAACCCGAGTTTTGATGGAACAAAGCACAAGAGACTCAAAATACAGACCCTTAAGAGATTTACAACCCAGAACCAATTAAAAATGGCCACAAAGACTAACTAGGCACAACACGGGGAAGGAGAAAATGACAGAGGTCGTAAATCAATAAGTTTTCATAGGCACAAATGGGGCGAGACAATTTTGAGCACCAATAGATAGCATTCTTAGAGATTTTCTCATCTTTGAGTCTATATATGATGAAGCACTTGATATCCATGATTCTTCTACTTTTTAGTATGTTGAGTGTGTATCTCCATCACCACCTTATACTGAGGTTGTATTTAGTATAGTGCATGATTCATCTCCATTTATTGATTCTTCTTTTCCTATTATTCCATCTACTCTTATTACATCATCTATGCCTATTAGTTCATCTTCTCCTATAGATGTGTCTCCATTGGTCACTTCACCTCTTAGGGATGTTTCTGGTGTTACTCGTATAATTTCTATGGGTATTACATCTATATCATTTACTATAGCTTCTTTGAAACCTACTCCTACTGTTCCTTATAATCAAGACCTCGGATATCTTCTCTTAACATTCCTATGATAGCTCACAATAGTAAGTTACAACCAATCAACACATTATCGCCATCTTCCACTATTCCTTCACATGACATCATGTCTCTCATGCATATTGTAGGTTAATTACAATCTCATGTTTAGAGTCTTACTTTAAAAATAGGGTTTACTATGTTTCTATTGAAGACTCATTACATACTAGTATGGTTTAAGAAGATTCATAATTTTACATATTGTCAGGACTTTATCATGCCTACATTCACATGTTTTGATTGTAATGGTGAAGCTCATCCTCATCTTCTACATTATTACATGTCTATGGACCCCTATTCTAATGATAGATTATTGATTAAGGAATTTTGACACAGTCTTATTGATAAGGATTTATAATGGTATTATTAATGTGAAATAACAACACCCTTGAATGTTTGTAACTCAATGGGTTGAAAATGTCAATGTGATTGCATAACATGGATATTTTCCCAAAGTGTGGTACTTTGTAATTGAGAAATCTATCTAGATGAATGCTGGTTCCTATTCCTCTATTCTGATGCACACATTCAAATTGTAGATGATCTATCTTAAAATCTACTATAATTTATTAAGGAGAAAGGGTTAAGAAGATTATAAGAAATCAAACCTAAGCTAATAGAGGTGATGCACCAAAAGGAATGTTGAACACCTGTTTTGTATGGAGATGGAAACCACAATAAGATTAGGAAGGAATAAAATACACCACAGAACAATCAACTACTGAGAATACATTAACCATTAAACATAAACCATTTTAAACTGTAATACAACCACCATGCAAAGATAACCAAGATTACAATGAGAGATCAAGAGAATGCAATGAACACAAGAGAGGGTTGAAATCATCCACATACTTATATTATTGCTCCACAGATTTGATATAATACATTACAATGTCCAAGAGTTAAAAACTTGCATTACAACAACAATGGAAGGTTTCGAGTCCACAAATCTACTTACGGACCATAGAATAAGGGAGGGTACAAAGAAAAATTATCCAACATTATAAAAATTTCCCTCCTTACAATATATAGGAAGAATGAGAGAAAAAGGGGGAGAGAAGAATTTGAAACATTTCTTCACCCACCTGAAAATGCATTAAAATCTCCTGCCACAATGATCGGTGCCACTGCAAAACCCATGCCTCCATGTACTTTTCCTTGTAGGAGAAGAAAGAAGCCCATACCTCATTATTGTGGTAGGTGAGAAACATGCAACATCGTAGAAAATGGCGGAATCTATCTCTTAATTTTAAATAACTTAGTCCTTTCTTGTGCAAATCCAAGCTCTGAGTCAAAATTTATGGCCATTTAAAGATTTGGGTGGCATACTGCATTAATGTGCGTGGTTGGTCTTATCTTTCTTTGGAATCTAAAATGCCTCACAACCTCCAAAATCTAAAAATTTGGAATTTTGGGCATCTTGACTTCGAGAGGTTGACATTGTTCATCCACTAATTTGACTTGAGAGTTTCAAAACTCGAACCCCGAAATCTAAAATTCAAACTTCGGGTTTTGAACCTTTCACCTTTCAGACTTTTCGACACTGTTCATCCACTTAATCCCATCGAGACCTCCAAAATCCAAACCTCGAACCTCCAAAAGCCCAAAGAATGAAATTCCTGAAATCGAGACCTTCGAAAATCCAAAATCCCCATCGCATTGACTCGAAGTCAAGTTTGACCCCGAAATCAAACCCTTTTCGGACTTCAAAATTTTAGGATTTTGGGACTTTTGCTCACTTTTTCCATTTTTTTGGTGAAGACTCCATATTTCCGAAGTCGAAACCCCAAACTCCTGCAAAGTCCAAAATTCGGACTTCGGACCCTACTATTCCTGAAATTTCCAAAGTGTCATTGACCCTAAAAGGAGTTGACCCGAAATCTTGAATGCTTTCGAGATGTTGCCATTTCAAGTTTTGTTTACCTACCTGTTCTTGAAACTCGAAATTGTAAAATGTCCGAAGTCAAAACAATTTGGACTTTGAAGTCTTCATTTTTTCTCACTCGAATCGAGCTTCCTATAAATTTTTGTCTCTAACGTCATCGCCATTGCTGAGCCCACTTACAGCTTGATTACCAGAATCAAAATGTGAGCTCCCATAACTGACTCAACCTCTTCATTTCCTCTATGTGCAAGGTCATGTTTGTCTAATATTTCCTGAGGGGAAAAATTGGATAACATGTACAATCATATTCCATTTATATCTATTATCACTTTATATGAAATGGAGGATGCTTTCCTCCATTGTTTTATCATCCATAATGGCCCTAGAGTTACGTATGATCACTTACCTAATTTACATCAAGGCTCATTAGAATATACCAAGGTTTATATCTTACGGTTTAATTCTTGTATGGATCAGCCTAGTATTCCAACGTATAGATCTAGAGAAGAAATTAAAATTTTGTCATGGTTTTATTCCCATGATTAAGAAATGATTGCAATATGATACATGTGATTCATTCAATCTTCTATGTTACAAAGTTATAAACCTAGAGAAAGATCTTATTTTGGAAAATATCATTTATCCTCCATGCATATATACTACTGTTGTATCTTCTAGTCCTTCTCCATTGACATCGTTGAGAATCCCACATGATATCCACCTTTTCCTAGCAACAAAGCTCAACCAACTCTATCTAAAAAGCATACTTATTCTCCTCCTCCACAATAAGCTACTTATCCTTCCACTACATTTATGTCACATGATCCATTGCACTTCTCCCATCATGCTAGAATTCAAGAGGATCTTCTTACATTACTTGAAAAAATTCTAATCTACTTACCACTCAACCAACATCATCCACAACATAGAATATAACATAAGCGTTAACAACTTGATTATAATTATCATCACATTACCATCCATAGGGACAATGATTATTTTTCCCTTCACGGTCAATTAGAACAATTAGAGCATAAGAGAACCATCTTCTTTTACTTTTTCTCATGTGATCGATCAATTTCTCATCTATCTCATCGAGATATTCTCTCCTATAGTTAAGTCATTTCCTCTATCTTGTACTCAAGTCATGGTACATCCACCACCATAGTTCATTACTCATGTGTGCTCTCCAATTCATCCATACACCACTACATCATCACATCCACCATATCAACCTCATCCATCTTATCCACCACATCATGATACTACTTGACATTAGCCTTCATGGCCCTTTGCATTCATACAAACCACTATTGCTCCATCTAATATTCAATACATTTCATGTGCTCATACTTGACTCCATAACACATGATTCTATGGTTTTATGTCATCTTGGTCTCTTGTAGGTGATTACTATCACCTTACCCACCGATGACACACTTGTGTTCTTCCGATTATTACATGAATTTTGGGGGTTTTTGTAAGAACCTTTCATCTACCACTTCATCGATTAATCTAGAACACTCAATAAATTCTGATGACACACTATTTCTTTATGCAATTCATTTTTGACTATTGAGGGCTCTTAACTAAATGGACCTAATCATCCATATCTTTGGGGGCATCGGTTATCTTCTTGCCCCCAAATATTCATCACACTAACATATTACAATTACACTAAATTATCAAATTCATTATGAAACATTATTATGGGAATCATGCACACACTCTACTATTATCATTATTCTAACATCGATCTCCACATTCTATTAGGAAAATATGCATTTCACTTAGCTTACAATTTAACTTACACATATTATCTATCATCATACACATTATACATTTTTTTATCCATACCAACATCATAGTGTGAATTGTTAGCATACGTTGAATAGTCTATATTTTTAGGAGAGAATGTTCTATTCTATCCCTTTATTTTCTCCTTCTAGGTGTATTCCATTATTCTCTCTCCTTCATCCAAATCTTCCTCCTTCAGTTTAGGGGAATGTAGTTGATTAGTTCTCCTATATATTGTATGCACTTCTTCATAATAAAATAAGTGTGTGTAGAGTACTTCACTCCACATTCTTCTCTCCTTTCTGTATCCTACAGTTTGGTATCAGAGCATTTTTGATCTCTGCCTATGCATGGAAGTAATCTTCAATTTGCAAGGAGCCTGAGTGGAGGAAGGACTATTCCATCAGCAAGCTAGAGAGATGTGCGTGGAAAGAAAGAAAGAAAAATGTTTTTGTGTGCAAGAAAAGAGAAAACGTTTTTGTTTTTAAAACGTGGACTGTGTTGTTCTTTCCTGTGCATGTTTTTTTGTTTTCTACACTAAAAAATAGTATCAATCCACCTGCTGCATGGATGCAAAGGCTCCTACATGGAAGGAGGCTACAGAGACTCATGAGGAAGGAAGAAAAACATGACTCCAGTCCTCTTCTGCAGCCTACAGCAAAGAGAGCAGCTGATCCAGTGGAAATTGTGTGGAGGAGTTGGAGCAGCCTGTAGTTTGTTTTGGAGCGGCCTAGTCCCAAAATTGCATGGAAAAACAAAAATTTCCAGCGTAGAAACTCTTGGTAGTGACTGGGTGTAAGAGCAAGACGTGGAAGGAGACTGCGTGGATGCTGGGACATGAGGAAGGAAGAAAATGCTACAAAGAACAAATCATGGCATCTTGATGACTGTACACCTTCGTGGAAGGAGGTTTAAACATATCAGTGCATGGAATTCTTGTTTTTCTGCGTGGGAGAGGACATAGGCTGCTTGGATGAACAAACCAGATTTCGCATGAAAGTAGTTATAAAAATAAAAACGTGGAGTTTCTACAACACTACGCTGAATGTGGAGTGTAGACAACTCGATTGAGAGCATCAATAAAATGGTCACCATAGCTAAAAGCCATAATATCAACTCGCCAGCTAGAGAACACCATGAAGAAGCTCCTGAGAGCTCCGAGTTCTACTTTGCTTTGCTGAACGAGCTTCGGAATACTGAAAATCTTGCATTTGACAAGCTAGTATGAGAAGGACTTCTTGAATACTTTATCTTCAATGTCAACTGCAAAGCAAAGCACGTACAGGAAGAATTAGAAGAAAGGTACAACGTTGACTATGATGATGAAGAAGAACGCCCTACAAAGCGTCACCATCTCACAACATGTGAATATCATGAGTATTTGCAGAAATTAATTCTTATTCTTGAATCAAAATTGTAATAACTCTTCAAATAAATAATTATTTTTTTTTACAATGTCTACTCCAAAGTTACTTATGTATGCGGCGACGCGGAGTTGCTCAAAGGGTCCAATTTTACGGCCTGGAAGACAAAAATGAAGACAATCCTTTAGTTTGAAGGATTATGGGGAATTGTCACAGGGTTTGTGTCTGCTCCCACAAAGCCCCTGATGAACTAATAAAATATGAAATGGCTAGTGCTAAAGCCTTGATGTTGATAATGCTTAGTATCAGTGACGATGTGCAACCACATGTTAGGAATGCAGAGAAACCCAAGGAGGCCTGGGACAAGTTGGCAACCATTTATGAAGCCAAAAATTAGACGAAGATACTTCATCTTCAGTCAAAGCTACACACCCTCTCTATGGGGTCAGACGAGAAAGTGGAGGAATTCTTACATCACGTGGCTGAGCTAAGATCAGAGTTATTAGCGCTTGGTGAAATGGTGGACGATAAACTTCTCATCGCAATCACCTTGAGAGCACTCCCTTCGTTATGACACCGAATGTTTCTAAACAATCGGTGACATTTGAAGAGCTTGTGAATTTGCTGTAGGAGGAAGATTCCATCACTTCATTGCATGAGGAGTCTTAGGATAAAGCCTTGTTCTCAAAGCCTTACTGTGGCCAGAAGAATCAGAAAGGTCCCCCAGAGAAGCCAAATCCTGCAACCCAAACAACAATAGAAAGATCAAAAGTCAAAGAGATGGTGTCACATTTGTAGAACCAATACTCATGACACTGATCATTGCTAGCACAATAGCTTGAAATAGGGGTCTTCAAGCCATACAAGCACATCCGGGTGTGAAGATTTTCAAAATTCCAAACGATGTCCCCACTGGAGAAAGCACAAGGGACATCTTGTAGCCCAACAAGAAGATGATGACTTTGATGAGGAGACATCAGAAGGAGCCCATTGTAGTAAGAATCTTGTACTCATCTCTCAAACTTCTCAGCTCACGAAGAAATTCTGGTTGATAGACTCTAGTGTAAGCAAGCATATGTCAGGTGACAAAAATTTGTTTGATTCACTACATGAAGAACCACCTAGAGGTCGAGTTTGAATAACAGATGACAAAGAGTACATTGTAGAAGGAATAGGGAATGTCACCATTCCTCTGGGACCACGAAAATGTACACTTACAAAGGTACTATATGTTCCTTGCTTGACTAATAACCTCTTATCAGTTACTCAGCTCTTGAATCATCACCTTAAGGTAGAATTTCTTGTGAAAAATGGCACTAAATCATGCTTAATCTCCCGACAAGGTACGAGTTCTTGCTAAAGCTTTTGTAAAAGATAAGTTATTTGCTTTAGATACCTTTTCATCTTATGTAGTAGCTTTATCTACTTCAACAATAGAATCAACTGCCCTATGGAAATTTAGATATGGACACTTGTCGATCAGTTCATTACACCAGATGAGTTCAAAAGCAATGGTCCATGGACTACCCAAATTGTCCAGTTCCTTGCCTATTTTCCCTGGCTATCTGGCAGAAAAACAACACAGAGATCTGTTTCAAGCGAGCACCTTCCATGCCAAGAAGTGTCTGGAGGTAGTTCATACCGATCTGAATGGCCCATTACCTACTTCATTTTTAGGATACAAGTACTTCCAACTATTTATGGATGACCACTCTCACAAGATGTGGGTGTATTTCCTAAAGAAGAAAAGTGAGGCTCTTCAACACTTGCAAAAATTCTATCATAATGTTTTCAAAGAGTCCAGACAACCACTTCTTCTACTCCACTCAGATCGAGGGGGAATTCACATCAAAGAGGTTCTTGGCCTTCCTAACCCAACATGGCATTAAGTAGAACCTGACTGCTCCCTACACACCCCAACAAAATGGCATTGTTGAGCATTGCAATCGCACAGTGATGGAGATGGCTCATTGCATGCTATCAACTGCAAAGCTAGGAGAATGCTATTGGGCTGAAACAAGTAAAAACAAGCGTATATCTTCTCAACAGGCATTGACAAAGATTATACATAACAAGACGCCATAAGAGGTATGGAGTGGTAGAAATCCATCAATTTCTCATTTTTGAGTATTTGGTTGCACAACATACATGCATGTCCTAACTCAGAAGAGAAAGAAGGTAGAGCCAAAAACACTCCCGTGTATCCTTCTTAGCTATAGTACTACCTTGAAGGCATATCGTCTCATGGATCATGAGGCAAAGAAAATATACGAGAGTTGGGATGTGGTTTGTGACAAGTCATCCTTTGACTCAATATTATCAACAGAAGATCCACTTCCGACCACATCTCACCGATTAGTCTCTCGAATCAGATGATGAGCCAAAGGAGACTACTTAGAGAAAAGAAATGCTGCCAAGAGAACTATTTGTTGACCTTGGAGAACTGGAGAATGTGACTCCACATCAATCCACATGGCAACGACACAGTTCTTCTCAAAAGCAGCCAAGTTCTCATCCGAAGTGGGTACAAAGCACTATCAAGGACTCACATTTGCAACAACTCCCAAATACATCATCCAGGAGTCAAAACAAGGAGTCAAACAAGAAATGAGGTAAACTTTGCACTCATGAGTTCACTGATGAATAGATTTGAGCTAGATAATGTTTGTGAAGCACTCAGTCAAACTCAGTGGAAGGAAGCCATGGATACAAAATATGACTCGCTCATGAAAAATCAGACATGGGAACTTGTCGATCTGCCTACAGGAAAGAAACCCATAGGCTATAAATGGGTTTTCAAGACAAAATATAAGGTAGATGGATCCATCGACAAACATAAAGCATGACTTGTAGCAAAAGGATATGCTTAGAAAGAAGGCATCGACTATGAAGAAAACTTTGCACCCACTGCGAAGATGAAGACCATCAGAGTAGTTTGCACACTTGCAACACAGAAAGGATGGAGACTTCAGTAGATGGACATCAAGAGTGCTTTCCTAAATGGTGATATGAAAGAAGAAGTATACATGACCCAACCTGAAGGATTTGTTGATGAAAATTAGCCTAAGAAGGTATGTTTTCTCATCAAATCACTTTACTGATGAAACAAGCTCTCGGGGCATGGTATATCAAGATCAACAATCACCTTTTACAGCATGTGTTCACTCATAGCCCCTAAAATTTGAATTTATATATAAAGAAGGTAGGAAAAGAAATTGTCATTCTTGTTGTTTATGTAGATGATCTTGTGATCACTGGAAATTCAGAAGATCAGGTTGATATTGTAAAGAATTATCTCAAAAGAACCTTCAACATGACAGATTTAGGGCTACTACATTACTATCTTGGCTTGGAGATATGGCAAAAGGAGCATCACATTTTTGTCTCCCAGAAAAAGTACACCAAGACACTCCTGGAAAAGTATAGAATGTCTGATTGTAAACCTATATCCACTCCCATGGAAAAAGGCTTGCAACTTTCAAGATTTCAGGACTCACCTCAAGTAGATGCTACTCTCTACAGGTAATTTATTGGAGGGCTCATCTATTTGACATATACCAGACAGATCTCTACTATGTTGTCAGCTATCTTTCTAGGTTCATGCAGGAGCCAAAGAAATGTCACTAGAATGCAGCAAATCATGTTTTGAGATATGTCGAGGGAAAAACTAATTATGGTCTGGAATATAAGAAGAATGATCAATTCTTCTTATAGGGATACGTCGACTCGGACCACGCGGATCATATTGATGACAGGAAGTCAACTACAGGATACATATTTCATCTTGGATCTAGACCTATCTCATGGATAAGCAAGAAGAAGAATGTTGTTTCTATCTCATCCATAGAGGCAGAATATTGCACCGCACGAGGAGCTATGTGTGAAGTGATATGGATATGTCACATTTTGGATGACCTGGGAATTCCTGAAAAATAGTCACCTATTCTCTATTGCGACAATTAGAGTGTGTTGAAGCTTGTGCAGAATCCAATCTTTCATGAACGAACAAAGCATATTGAAATTGATTGCCATTTCATTCAAGAGCACGTCTTGAACCATCAAATTTAGCTCTAGTACTATCCTATTGAAGCACAAGTTGCCAACATTCTCACTAAATCTCTTGGCAAAGTGAAATTTGAATTTTTAGGGGTCACATTTGCAAGAATAATGTAATAAGGGGGGGAATGTTAGCATACGTTGAATAGTCTATATTTTTAGGAGAGAATGTTTTGTTCTATCCCTTTATTTTCTCCTTCTAGGTGTATTCCATTATTCTCTCTCCTTCATCCAAATCTTCCTCCTTCAGTTTAGGGGAATGTAGTTGATTAGTTATCCTATATATTGTATGCACTTCTTCATAATAAAATAAGTGTGTGTAGAGTACTTCACTCCACATTCTTCTCTCCTTTCTGTATCCTACATGAATTTTCATTAACTAACATGAAAAATATCCAACACATTACATAGATTATGACAATAATCATCGAATCATACATCATCAATCCCATTACGAAATCAATACATAATTAAATAAAGCCAACATAAATCAAAACCATCTATATATCTCTCGAATATTATCATCATTACAAATAAATCGCATCACTAGGGGGCAATCCCCTACATAATAAACATTAATACAAATCAAATCTCATCATCACTATTGCATTCGAGTCTGCATGAGACCCCTAGAACTTGATACTTCACCACTAACCCTATGTCGTTTATCGTAACCTTGATACCTCTCAACCTGTCTCTCGCAATAGCATATCCATTGTAGAATGATATGTAAACCGGTTCTTCAATTCCACGTAACGCATAAACAAATCCTGTGCAAGTGGACCACCACATGTCATCTCTCTAAAGCAACTCGAGTCTCCTCATGTGCCTCATCCCTCTCACCTAACAACATAGTGCATATCGATAATGCTATAGGAAAAGGATAAAACAAATGAGCATGCTCCCCTGCAATGTCATCAATGCGCTCTAGTATCCCTCCATCCACAAGTAAATCGGTGGGAACATTCCACATATGTGTGTGGATGGATGTTTCCACTATCAAAGACCAATATGCATCCCCTATAAAACATATAACACAACACATTAGATAATTATCCCTATAGTATAGGAAAATAAAAAAACACGAACATAAATATACATAGATACTCATGCTCTGCTATAGTTTCTACCACATTTTTGGGAATGTGCTTCCCCTTCCCCTCCTCCTCCCTATGGTAATCCCGTTGTATTTGTAAAAAAAAAGATACAAGAATACCCATCAATGTTCTACCCACAATGCACATTACTCCTTCATACACCCCGCATCATCTTAGTTTATTGATTCAATCGTCATGTCTACCTCATTTGGCCAAGGAGGTACTACCTTCTCTAATGTGATCATTGGTATAACACTAGCCATCCTAGGCATACTACTAGATCTCAACCATATATACGGCTCTAGGGTCACGTCCTAAGCCATGTCAATCTACCACGATACTCCCTTCACCTAGAAGAGATCCATTACTCTTGGAAATCAGTCCTCTAACCACATAATCCTACATATGCACTACAACTCTAGAGCATCCTATGACCATTCTCCATAATCAAGGCCCTATATGTATAAGTTTCCATCTTCTTCCCACATGCATTAATCCACATCAAAAATATATTTGGCCTAGCTTACTCTACTCATGGACCTCCGACTAGCCTCCAAACTACTATGTGTTCATACATCCATACATGTAATATCGTAGTAGCTTTTATCCCACGTCTATTCTCATCATGAGTAAATAGGTAAAAGTCTCTATATAGGTGGGCCAAAAAACACCGTACTCCATGCATACCTTGTGCTCTCCTCCTTTATTTGATGGAATATGGCGTGCATCTTACACAAGATTCCCACACCTCCTCCATCTATTGCAATTGATGAAGAAATAATAAAATCAATGAACTTCCATAAATGTGGAACCCCAAACCTCATAATAGCACCATAATTGATATGGGGCCTTAGCAGGTACTTGAGTCCCCACAAAATATCGTCTAGTAGCTCACATATGTCTCTCTATGTCCTCCAATAGTAGAACCCATACTCTCTCCCCAACAACTAGAAATCATAGTATATAATACACATCCTCCAATGTAATGGTCATCTCACTAGTAGCCAAACAAAATGTACATGTATCCACACACAACATCTTGCATAGGCATATTGTTTGAAACATCCACCATCCGTGTTATGTACCATATGCTGGATTGGTCCATAATATCCCAATCATCGTGTGATACTCCTAACCCAGGAAATGTACTCATACAATGACCCCCCAAAAAATCCATCAAGTGAATATCCCTCTACATAACACGAACGACAAAAACACAATGTTAGAATAGTATATAAATCCATACACACTCACTTATGACATAATTACATAATCAATATCACACTTTCACCATTCTAGGCCACATACACACTTTCTGGAATAAGGCACCCAAAAGTAGGATTGGTGTGCCTAGGAGCAAATAACTAGCGCTGAATCTAGGAACTATTTTCCTAGGGATCACTAGCTCTCTTTTCTAGGTCTCAAACATTGAGAAAAATAGAAATCTTGAATTTACAAAAATTCATTAGATTCGACTATTACACCATATATTTTTCGACAAACTATCCCACCTACAAAATTTGTTTTCGTATATGACACTATGGAAGTCGCCACCATCTCAAAATGGCTCAATCGTGCTACTCTAACTTGTGGAATCCTTACTTACTTAGAGCTAGATATCAATTGCGTAAAGACAAATGAAGTGACTAATCACTTTTTAATCTTACTATTTATAGTTACTTTTCATCGTCCACATTATTATAGTCAAATTTTGAGCTCATTCCTGCAACTAATACACACCACATGATTTTTTCCATATCTTGAGCATTTCTACTCTAATTTACACCATGTTTATGAAATTATTTTCATAACTCTACCTACCATCATAATATAAATATTTTGTGTGTATTATGTCTCCTCGATATCATATTTCATCTAATTTGTACAAATTTTGGACGTTGTTTTCTCTATTTTAGCATTAATTTTGGTTCATCATTCATTCTTACCATTACTTCCCCTTTCACCTAAAGAGGGGATTGGAGCTCATCTTAAAATTCCCCTTATATCACCATGCATTCAAACAAACACTACCGATTCAAAAATTTCAAACATTTACTAATACACTACGCAATATTTCACTATCTAACTTGAGGAAAACAAACAAATAATGTTTCTATAAATTTCATCACTCCCCATAATGACCTAACTTGGGGGAAACAAGCGTTAAAATATTTCCATGCGATTATTCACCAATTTCTATCAAATTTCTCCTAATGACATATCCTTGGGCAAATAGCATAAAACCTCTCTACGAGTAACCAATCAAACCAAACCATCAATCAATACATCAACATGTTCAAATTGCTAAAAATAGAAATCATATCACTCAATCAATACAATATAGCACAATTGGCCTCCTAGATGATCTAACTCATGAGTTACATTCATTACTTTTCTAGATTACTTAACTTTGGAGGTTATGCTACACTTCACTTTTGCTTCCCGATGACCTAACTTGGAAGCCATAATAAATTTTTGTTTGCTTCTAGATGACATACCTTAGAATTCATTACATTGCAGTGATACCCATGGAGTGGGGGAAAGAATTCATTTCCTATACCACTCCTATATGGGTTTACTGTTGTATCAAAATTATTTGGGTCCAAACACCACAAAACTTTGATTTTGTTTTATTTTATGTGATTAGATCTTGAGGTTATAACTAGAGGTTGAAAAATAACACAATTTTCTCCCTACACTCTTCCTCTTATGGAAGGATGCCCAAATCCTCCAAATCGATTATTCATATACACACAATCAGGTTGGGAACTGATCACTCTCTATGCCATCTCATTTTCATCACACAACATTAGAAATCATTAATCGTAAGACATTACAATCATCATTGACGTTTACTGAACTTCATCATGACATTAAGTTTTCTCTACATTGTATTGATCAACATGATGATGCATTGTTCGACACATTATATGGTTCATTTGGCACACTTTTCTACCGCATCTACACATTCTACTACAACAAAGGATTCTACGGACTTCTCTCGAGGTACGCATGTCTATGTAGTATATGTTACCTAGAGTTCCACTCACTAACATAAAGTGGGGAAAATATATTCACAAAATCATCTGTTAGATTTATACCGCTAAGTATGTTGTTTGATATATGGATCTCACATAAGAAAATCATTGAGTAATGGCTCATCCTTTAGTATTGTTGTTAGTTCGAGTCATTCATTGTTGTTGAGTTTCTTGCAAAAGCATTTGTTATTTACACAGTTTTGATCATCTTTTAGGTAGTCTCGGTTGTCATTAATTACATTGATGTCATCTCTAGTCTTTTACTATGGCACGTAGGGTTGGATTAGGGTGACCATGGGCACCCTGGTACTAGTTGCACTTGCAAGTCATTTATAGTTTTGAGCTCACTCTTTACAATTTTCCCTCCCATTCCCCTAGGAACTAATCGATATTTCAGGTTATTAGTGTCGAAATTGGAGAAATAGACCCTATATAAACACAACATGCTATCTTATGGGACTACTATCTACCACTAAGGGACAACTATCTACTAAGGAAAGGGATTGCATTTGGTCATCCTTGCATCACACACACTACATAGGAATGGGAATTATATTCTCTTCCATCAACCATTTTACATTCTATCTAGATATTTCCCTCTATCTATGTTTCATTGGTGCTAGGGAACCCTAGGCACACTATTGCACACATAAGCATATAGAACAACATTGGGTCTAGAATGTAGTGCAAAACTTAGTTGTACATGCATCATTGTCGCCACTAAGGATAGTTTGAACCCTTCATATGAATCTTCATTTCTTAGGGGTGTGATGATTTGTATTGATATTTGTAGGTGAATCTTCATTACGAGTTTACATAGTCATCGGTGGACGCTAGTGCGACATCCATAAGACAAACGATGAATAATTGTGAAGATCTCAAGACAATCCCAAATTTAGCTTTTGATTTTTCTATAGACCAGAGCACCCATACTATATACCAAGGCACCAAGATGCATCCTAATCCTCCTCTAAGCACCCCAGTTTGACTAAATCTTCATCTGCTGCAATTTCCTAATGTGTGCTATCATAATCTTCTCTTTCCACTCATCATCTTGTTCATTCCTAGACCACAAAGAGGTAAGTGATTTTTAGGTTAGTACCTTTTCCCTCCTATTTTAATTATTTCATTTCAATTAAAATGAAAATAAAAATAGGTAGCATTTATACTTCAATTTACATTAGTTTTTTCATTGTTGTCCCTAGTTTACATTAACTTCTAAAATTCATATTTTAGTTAATCATTAGTGTTTTGAAACCTAACCTGTAATTTTCATGAGGTTTACAGGAATGATCAAGGATTAAGTCATAGATTTCATATTCCTAACGTTTGAGTCTAAAGCCTTTGGGAACAAAGATGGAGGTACATTTGTGTGAAGACTTGGTTATATAGGAATGCGAAGTTTGATATGAATGGTTTGGCATGGATTTTTAGCAAGACATGGAGAAGGTTGATTAATCCCTCCGTAAACAAGGTTGGTTTTGAGATGTTGTAGGCGAAGGAGATAATATCTTTGACATTGTGTTCATACATGGGATTTTCATTAGGTATTTCATATATCTTCGGAGTATGAAAATAATTAAGTGTGAAATGCGATACTCCCCATATAAAAGGTGTTACATAACATCGTAGAAAGAAGTGTCATTAGGAAAATTAGGTGAGGTGATGGATGAACTAGTTGAGGAATCATTAGAGGATCTTGAGTTTGGCTTAGGAATAAGCAAGTTGTTTAGTCAATATGTCATGTGAGATTCTTTGAAAGGATTTGGATCTATGGAAATCGTGAATGTTTTACCCTCATATTCATATTTGAGACAATGATATCAAGTAGATGGAATACATCACATAGTGCATCTCTAAGGTTGACCTAATAACATGTTATATCGAAGCTCTCCTTCCACGAGATAAAGAGTTCATGGGGTGTTTTAACGCTAAATTTTATAGGTAAGATGACTATGCTTAATGTGGAAGTGTTTGTGTCATTGAATTATCTTACTACGGAAGGTGATTTAGGTGAAAATTGTCTTATATAATTGAACTTGATCAAATATAGGTGATGATATGATGATTAAGGTGGTGCATTTTTTTATCATGAGTCTCTTAACAATAATTTCATTGATTTGGGTGGTAATTAATAGTGATAGTTCATGTTCTTCTTGTGGTAATTGTGGGATATCGAGCCGTCGAAAGAGATGCCAACAGTTATCTTTAGGGTGCCAACTAGATTTATGAATGGGTTTTGATCATTCACGATAGCAATGATATAGATGGAAGTGATTTGATCATGGTTTTTCAATTCTTAGATGATGTTTAGACAAGGTCATAAAGGGACATTTTTCTTTGGAGCTTGATGAGGTTATTTGATAGTTGTATTTTTTATGAAAGTGGTGGATTATGTATGTGGATCAACAAGGATGGATACTTTAGCATTGGTAGTAGGTGCTGGATTAGATGATTCAGGAGTGAGCGGAATGGATACTTTCAACTTACTTTGATCTACATTTTTAGGGTTATGGGTATGAGAACTAGTTTTGTTACGTACTATGTTAATTTGATGAAGAGGGGTCTGTTTAGAAAATTCCCTCGTTTGGTAAATCTAGATGAAGGTGATGGTTTAGATGTAGTAGTCTTAGATGAGTTATGAGTTTTTTTTATTATTTTAAAAGTGTAGGCAAAAGGCCTTTGTTATCAAGGTTTTTGATAGAAGCATGAAGGGTGTTAAATTCCTCGATTAAATGCTCTAGTGTGTGATGATAATCACAGAATTCTTAAAAATTATACCGAAGGGTTTCCAACCTCAAGAGTTAGATGGCTTAAGAGGAGGTATGGTTATGATAGATTGTTGGATGATCCTTTCAAGGTTTAGTGCATAATTTTATTTTGAGGAAGAGATCAAGGGAACTAGTGATTCTTTTGATAGTACGGGTGTTGAGGGGACCATTTTTGTTGGATAATTTTAGGTGCCAGCTAGCGAAAAAAATTGTATTCTAGAATAATGACTGATAATTTAGATGATGGGTGTGGTCATTGAACTTTTTGTTGAGAAGGTCAGATGATCACATGATATGATTGCTACATTTTTAGATGAAGGGATGTGCAGTCATGTAAAAATTGTTTATGATTACTAGCATAATGTTGAGTGATATGGTCATCGTAAGATATTTTCACACATTGTAAGATAGGTTTCTTTTCTAAAACTTGTGAAGATATGGTAGATGGATTTTAAGAGGATGAGATGGATTTGTAATTGGAGTGGATGATTTATTTATTATTTCTATCACAAAATTGTTTGTGGATGACTCTAGTGGTACTTATGTGATGGGAACACAAGATGATGAGGGTGTGTGTGAAATATCTTTAATTCAATCGATGGTGTGATGAGAATGAATGAAATTATATTTTAGTTTACTGGTGTATGTGGCATCATTTGGAATGGGTTGTTTAAAAATGACCAAATTCTTATTTAACAACATATTTGGGTTATCCAGTTGTAACTCACCTTTGTCAATAAGGTTGTAAAGGAAATTTTTGAATGAATGAGACCTTTTGATCTTATAGAATTTGACCCTATGGTATTTACAATAATTATTCTCTTGATACCAAGAGGTTTTGAAACAGACATGTTTATATGGAAGATGGGAGGAAGGGTGCTCATACATGGAGCAAAACATTTATCAAAGACTCGCACTATAATATTCATTGATGGGAGTGTAATTACATTGAGCACAAAGTGTGTTCAAAATTCAATGATTGTGTTTACTAATGTATTATATTTTTCATGACTAGGTAATGGTTTTAATGAAGACTCGGGATTAGGATTATTTGATCTGATTTTGAACCTACCATCCGTGAGAACGCAAATCTTGAGCTTTGGAGACATAGAGAAGGCTTCCTTAATCCTTTGAAGGGATTATATTTTTAATGTGGATGATATATTCTTGGAAGAGGAGCGATAAAAAAATTCAATTAGTTCAATTTGTGGGATGGTAAAAGACAACTTCTTGATAATGCCCCTTGAGCGAGTAACAAAATCTATGATAGACTCGTCCTTAAATTTCTTGATGGTGTACTGATTGATGATAGGGATTTTATGGGAGATGTAAATCGAGAAGTTTTATATGAAGAGTTGTGTTAGATGAAAAAATGAGAAGAGTGAGAACTAAGAAATAAGGTTGACTAGTTTAAGGCATGTCCCGCTAAGGACATAGGGAATGTTCTCAGCATAAGGTCCTTATCATGTGCTACGAGATAAAAATCATTGCAGAAGTCCAAAATGTGCTATTGAGTATCTTATTTGTTGTATAATTTGAGGAACTTAGGGATTTTCCAATGTGGAGGGTATTGTTAACTCCGAATCACAACACCATTAGATTTACAAAAGTATGTGTACTTGAGCTCATGGTGTGACCAGTAACATGGGTGCTATCTCCGGGTTATGGGACTTGCTACTTGAGATAGACCTCTAGAGAAAGTTGGTTTTTCTCCTAAAATATCTCCCATAATATACTCTAATGTAGGAAAAACTATCTTATCCTAGTCTAACTTTCCAAGGACCGGGAGAGAGAGTACATGAAAAAAAAAAGCCTACACTAAAGCAATTATACACCGAAAAGGAGGCAATGAGAATAAATTTCCAATGTGTGAAGAATGTTCAAGTAAAGTACATTCTAGAGAGGGTGATAATATTTCTCCATAGTCTAGCAACTACATTCACAAAAATATTTCATACACACATGATGATAATAAAGCCTGCAAGAGCATAAAATAGATGCAATATATTTGCAATAAGATTGAAGAGGTAAGAAGATTGTAAACAACACAGCAAGGGAAGATATATCCATAGACTTGTATTTATTGCTTCATTGATACACGGTTCTATCTCTTATAAGAGAAAGTCCTAGATCACCATGCAAGGAGTCTACTACAAGGACCTACATCAGATTGGCTTCACAAAAATGATAGATTTTTTTGCTACTAAAAACTATCTTCCTCTAAAATGAGTCCAAAACTCTTATTTATAGAGTTCTAAGAGGAGAGAGAGAAAATGAAAATCCATAATTTTGACTTCCCACCACTTGCAAGATGTCATAAATGGAGTGAAATGATGGTATGTTTCTTGCAAAAGGCTCCCCATGTTGTCCCATAACTTGCAGTAGTGAAAGAATGATTTCCCATGCTCATTTAATGTCCTCCCAACCACCAATAAAATCATTATTCTGAACTTAGCCACGTTTTTAGAAAAATAACCATCACTTCTTCATCAAATTTAGGATTTCTTGATCTCTGTGCATTGGGATTGGATCCATGATTCCAATGGTACTAATTTTACGTGATTTCATTGAGAATTTTAAAAGTTATGGTCTTCGAGCGCAAGTAGTTGTTTTGAGTTTTCCAGACATTTCTTACATTTTACGAGATTGAGTATTTAATTTTTTGGAGCTAGATATGTTTCTTTCCTTTTCACCCACCTACCCTCATTAAAAACTCAATTTTTGTGAAAAAATCTCTCGGTCAAAATTTATGACTTGTTTGACGTTTAGGGTTGAGGTGTTCTGCGTGGGCTCTCATGATCCATATTTTACTTTGTATTACCATTTTTGTGGGTTTTAATGTCCCATGTAACCCAAAAATTTTGGGCCAAGATTCTCTGCCATTTTTATTCCTTCTTTGTGTGGTGAAATCAACTATTTCGAGGCACACGGTATCTAGCATGTTCTTATGCGGCTTTGGCTGATTTTCTCCTCGTCACACGACCGAGGCTTTTCTATCCTTGCGCATCTGCCATTCACCGGTCTAAGTGTGTCATTGACCACCAAATTTTCCACATTCAACTTTCCTACTAGTTTTTAGCGATTCGAGTCTCGTGCGTACTTGTTTCCTAACTATCTGCAGAGCGTGCAAGACATTTTGATATGCTTTTGCCAAAAAAATTCTTGGCTCACGCTTCGATCAACTACTTCGGCTTTGTGGAGAACTCGAGGCCCAAGCAAACATGTGTTGTTTGGGATGTTCCAACCCGACTTAGCCACAATATCTTTGCCTCCTTTATAAATCGGATCCGAACTATGTACGAAGATCCCGGTATGAACCACATTAGTTCCATCCATAACCCGCATACCTTATTTTCGCTAAAATAGGCACTAGACTTCATTTCTTAAGAATTTTTAAAATTTTCACTAACTCCTTGGATTTTTTTATAGGAAAGTTAGAGAAAAGCCTAGGGACTCATCAAAACCTGATTTCATGCCTCAAACCATTTCTTCTCAATCAAGCTTGAAAAAATTGTGTAAGTTATCAAAATTACCTTGGAGGGTGAATTTTGGATAACATGGGTATGATTTATATAGTGTGGTTGGATGGATAGGTTCATTGTATATTTATTCCTAAGATAGTGTATTTTTGTTACCCATAGAGGAAGCTTCAGTGAGGGATATTTTGTTCATCAATGCTTGCAAAGGATAGTTTTGTGATGGTTTTTTCTAGGGATTAAATGACAAATGAATACGTTGATTTTATGTAAATGGATATAGTTACACATATGGATGGTAAGGAAAAGGGATATTATGTTAGGGAGAGGTCTTTATAGGAATACTATATGCAGATTATGAGGCTATGGGATGTGAGTATTAGATGCATTGATATTAAATAGGTAAGGATGAGATTAGAAGGGGTTATGAGTGTTGAGGTATATATTGGAAGGATATTTTTAGTGTGGAAGAACTATTAGGATTGTTGAGGCATGTGCTAGAAAGGAAGAGAAATTTTGATGAGAGGATTGGAATGTTGAGCCATGTGCTAAGAGATAATAGGTTTGGTTGATGATAGTTATGAAGAGGGGTAGACACTAGATATGGAAATCATATTAATGAGTGGTGTTGATGATTGAATAAACATGAATACATTTTGAATAGATGATGTGGGTTGTTGAGATGGGGTAGGTAGGGACATGCTTAATTTGATAGATATTGAAATCACATGAGGTGTTTGGATATTGGAGGAGAGTAAATGACATGACATGGATTAGGATGTGTTGGAATATTTTTGGATATGACAGAGACAAATGAATGATATGGTGTAGAAGATTATTTTTGGTTAGTTGTGTCCTATGAGGAGATAATGTTAGGGTTAAAAGTGATGAAGCGGGATAAAGATGCACGATTAGCTATTTCAGATTCATTAGTGCCATGATAAGGATGAAATTATTGGATGACTTACTCATGGTTAGGATTAACAAGACAGAAAATTCATACATAGTGTTAATGACAGGGGGTCTTTTTTTTTGGTGTATATTTTTGAAGAAGGAAACCCTAGGAAGTTAGGTAAGAATTGAGGGAAATATGGTTTGAATCCGGATCTCGGTGAATACTTGATCATTATTTTTGAAGAAACAATGAATAAGTGGATCATGAATTTATGATGTGGAAGACTAAATAGTAGGAGAGTGTGGGGTTCTTGATCATCTACCGATGGTGATTGACATTGGTTCATGATACAAGGAGGATGTCATCTAGGTGAGATCGATTTTTGTTTAGGATTATTACGAATTTAGTATTTGTACATGGGTATTTACCAAATATTCATTAGTATGGTGTGCTAAATATTACGGTTGTATTGATGAATATATTGTTTGAATAATAATATATTCATAGAGTCCGGTTACACCCCTTACACCTT
Organism: Taxus wallichiana var. yunnanensis; assembly: GCA_018340775.1. Lineage (NCBI taxonomy): Eukaryota > Viridiplantae > Streptophyta > Pinopsida > Cupressales > Taxaceae > Taxus > Taxus wallichiana. Next base: position 631,580,370 of record CM031236.1, on the reverse strand, counting down.
TAATGGGTTATAATTTTGTATCACTTCCTATTTTGTAGAAAGTTGTTTACTTATTACTTCACTCATATATTGGCATGTGCAATGTTCCCAATTAATTAATCAAGATATTATGTGTTTCTTCTCTGCAAAACTAGTGTGCCTTTTAGATTTGGTATTAGAGAATGCATTTATAGAGTAGGTTTTTTTTATGATGAAAGATTAATTTTCTTTTGTAGGGAAAATTGTATTTTGTTTCACCCTTATGGATCAAAGAGGATATTTATAAATAATTTTGTTGGTTACTAGTACTATATGTCTCAAGATTCTAATCCATACATATTTCTATTTGTTTATTAACATTATTCAGCTTTCTTTTTATCTACAAGTGCATTTGCATCTCGCCTTAAACTATTTTTACCCCTTCCTTAGATCTATAAAAACTGTATGAGAAATATTCTCAAATCCGTTCATATTGCCTATTTTATATTCTTTGAACATCATCCTAATTCCTCTATTTGTAGTTTCTTTCCCATGTTTATTCGTCATCGAGTGCATCTATTGGTTTTAACACATGAATAAAAATCTATGTAAATCTAGATTAATTTCATATCTACTTCCATCCATAAGTATTAGTATTATTTCTACATGTTGGAACTACCATATCTAATTAAAGAGAGATGTTATCGTCGAAGGGGAATATTTTCAAGATCATTTCACTGTTGTGATCCACCCACACATAAAAGAACCCATCCTACACTCATTACGTACTCATCATGTGCTCTCTACTACTGGATTGAAACTTTTCAATCATCACACTACCCTCAAAAGACCATGAATCTCGCCACAACATCATTGAGGAACCTCCTTTAGCCACTCCGATGAAATTGTGGTGGCTCGCATGACTTGAAAAAAACTTATTTGAGTCGATTATCTCCTACATAAACTTAAGTCCCTAGAAGTCTTAAAACAACGTTCTATTCTCTCTAGGATTTGTGATTGCCAAGTGTTTAGTTTATAAATCCAATGCATCCTTAAAAAGCACAGTCAAAATTGAAAGTTGAGGTTTGAAATCAACTATGTTATTAGAAGTGTCAAATGGTAACAAAAATGTTAGTTGCCAATAAATATATTATATATCTTGTTTTGATAGTGGTGGATCAGTTTTTTTCATTGTTATATTAATTTTTAATAGAGGTTATATTGTATCCATTATCATTAACTAAATCAAGAGTCTCTAGTGTGTTAGGTTTATAACCTATGAAAATTAAATCTTGTAATATTTTTATGTTAAAGATACAAATCTTATAGTCATTTGAGTTAAAACAAGGTTTAAAATATCAAGAGAATCATATAATTTTATAGGATAAAGTTTTCATTAAGTGTCAATAAAACTCTATGTCATCAAATATCAAATATTGAGTTTATTTTTTTGTTTTGAGTAAAATGTCATTTTGTATTATTTTTATCATTATTGTCAAAGCAACGAGTAATTGTGGTTAAGTCAAGTCAAGTGTAGAGTTATTTTGTGTGTCAAATATAGTTAAAATAAATTTTCATTACGAATGCATTATCGGTAGAAATTGACATTCGTTTAAGGTATGTGGAAACTATACCAATAAATCCAATGTGGAAATTGTTGAGATTCAATGTCTAATTTTTTGAGTGAGAAGCATGTCAATGGAGGATGAAGGCATAGTAAGTTGGAGGTTAATCAGTGACCTCTCATTAGTAGCAAACGATGAGGTCATACTTCTCGTACTGTGACTTGTTTAATCAATTAAATGGTGTGGATTTAAGTTTTTCAGATTTTCAGTGTGGTGTGAAAAATAAGAGGAAAGGTGTATTCCTAGTCACCTGGTATAGTTTTCTATAAGTACATAATTTCTGATGTAATGACATAATGAAGGAAAAATGGCACAAAGTGAAATGCAGCATTGTGATTCTTGAAGAGGTTGAATAGTTAGATGTGCTCTTTTTTACTAACTAGGTTTATGGTAAAACTTTGTAAAACCATTGAAGTTTGTGCAAATTGTTTATACTTGATTTCAAACATTGATTAGGTCATATGTGTTGCCTACAATGATTGGGTCATATGTGTTGCCTACAATGATTGGTTGATAGGTAGATGGTTCATGTATATGTTCCCACACTAGTTTGGTCATATGTGTTTATGATAGTGCTTGGACAATAAGAAGTTGATGTGTTCCTTATTCTACCTTCAGTTTGAGTGTGTTCCAAGATTATGAGCGTGAAAAGTAAAAATGTGTCACAAAGAAGTGTGAATGTTTTTCTACCATGTACAAACTAAGGGGAGAATGTTAGGAATTTAGTATGTACATGGGTATTTACCAAATATGTATTACTAGGATGTGGTAAATATTACAGCTATATTGTATAATATATTATTTCAACAACAATATATTTACGAGTTTGGTTTCACCCATAAAACCTTTAATGGTTTTTTTAAATCACTTCTCATTTTATAGGAAGATTTTTACCTATTGTTTTTCCTATATATTGGCATGTGTAATGTTCCCACTAAATCAATGAATATATTCAGAGGTTTTGTTGTGAAAATCTAGTGTGTCTTTTATAAATATTGTTATAAATGTCCAACCATGTTTTTATATATTATTTTAATTATATTTTTTCAAGTTAAGAGCGTGTAAACAAACAATAAGTAAAAGAGAAAAAATAATCTAGAAAGTTGATTACAAAAAGGAAACAAGCCATGCAAAAAGGTGAAATGTGAAAAATGGTTTATGAGGTCCTAGGAAATGAGAATCTATAGCTGTTGTTATCACCAAATTACAACACCCTTAGATTTTTACAAGTGTGTGTTCTTGAGCTCACGGTGTGATTGGGTAACATGGGTGCTATCTCCAAGTTGTGGGACTTTCTACTTGAGATAGACCTCCAAAAAAAGTTGGTTCTTGCGCCTAAACTACCTACCATAATCTACTCTAATATAGGCCAAAATATATTATCGTAATCTAACCTTCCAAGGGTCTAGGAGAGAGAGTGCATGAAACTAAATCCTACACTAACAGCGGTGATACACCAAAAAAGGAGGGAATGAGAATAGCTTTCTAATGTGTGAAAAATGGAAATGAAGTGCATACTAGAGAGGGTGATAAAAATTATCCACAATCTAACAATTGCATTCACAAACATATTTCATACCCAAACAATGATAATGAATCCATGCAAGAGCATAAAATAGACACAATATATTTGCAATAAGATTGAAAAGGAAAGAAGAATGCAAACAAACACAACAAGGGAAGATACATCCACAAACATGCATCTATTGCTTCACAGTTCAATCTAGTAGAAAACAAAAGACCTTGATCACCATGCAAGGAGTCTACTATAAGGGCCTCCATCACATTCGCTTCAAAAACAAAAATGACAGAGTTTTTCTACTCGAAAACCACTCCTCTACAATGAGCCCAACACTCTAATTTATAGAATTTCTGTGAGGAGAGAGAGAGGGAGAAATGAACGTCCCAAAATTTTACTTTCCACCACTTTAAATAGGTAATAAATGAAGTGAAATGATGGTATGTTTCTTTCAAAAGGCTCCCCATACTATCCCATGACTTGCAATAGTGAAAAATGTATGCCCATGCTTCATTAAATGTTCTCACAACCACCAATAAAATCATTTTTCTGAACCTAGCCATGTTTTACGAAAAAAAAAGATTAAAAATTCATAAATATCTGAATTTTCTTATAAATGTATGTTTGGCTCATAATCATGATTCCAACAAGACCAATTTGCAAAAATCCATTGATAATTGCAAAATTTATGGTCTTCTGAGTGTGAGCAGCTATTTTGTGTTTGCCAGGATTTCTTGCATTTGATAGGATTGAGCATTTAATTTTTGGAGCTAGAGATGTTTATTTATTTTCACCCATATACCCTCATTAAAAATAATAAATCCATTTTTTTGGCGTAGAGGACGTCATGCCCTTTACGAAAAGTCAAATTTTGTGAAAATCGGAGCTCTAGGTCTAAAGTTATGCCCGTTTGAACTTTGGGGGTCGCATTACACCACTTTCCTTTGTATTGGGGTGATTTTAGGTTTTTGGGGAACTCATGTCCCTGTGGTACTTGGACCTCTCTCGGCATCCTTTCTCAAAGCATCACCCAATTTGGGATTTTTGTCTTTGCACATCTACCATTGACCGAGCGAGGTGGGTTGTTGACTTCGACATATCCACATCTTACAAACCTACAAATATTTTGGCTTTTATGGGCTTGACCGTCCCAGGACATATTTTTCACCTTAACCGCATTGCACTTGGTTGCGGCTATTTCATACTTTTTGGTCCGACTTTCTTAGACATATTTTTCCGCCTTAACTGCATTGCACTTGGTCATGGCTATTTCAGATTTTTGGGCCCGACTTTCCTAGACATATTTTTCCACCTTAACCGCATTGCACTTGGTCACGACTATTTCGGCTTTTTGGGCCCGATTGTCTGGACATGTTTTTCCTCCTTAAGCGCATTACACTTGTTTGTGGCTATTTCAGGTTTTCTGGCCCCAACTATCATGGAAATATTTTTCCGCCTTAACCACATTTCACTTGGTCTCCTTTATTGATTAGTGACTTCAAAAATGTGAGGAACTCACGACCCGAGTGAACTTGTGCTTCTGGGACACCGGAAGCGACTTAGTGAAAATACACTGCCTCTTTTGTAAATCATATCCGAACTAGGTATGACGAACCTCGGTATAATCCACATTGGTTCCATCTACAGCCCTCATCCCTTATTTGCACTAAAATAGGCCCTTGACTTCATTTTTCATAATTTTGAAAATTTTCACTAACTCAGATTTTTCTTTGGATAACAAAGTTAGAGAAAAGCCAAGGGATCCCTCAAAACCTAATTTTGGGCCTCAAATAATTTCTTCTTTCTCAAGCCTAAAGAAATTATGCAAGTTATCCAAATTTACCTTGGGGGTGAATTTTGGATAACAACTGGTTTTGGGTGATATTGAAGTTAAGAGTCATCGATATACCCAAATGCACGTGAGGCATGAATTGGTGTTGGTGTTGGTATGAGACATGGTATTAAGGCCAATTCCCTCACTCCAAAGTCCACAATGATATTTGGTTTTGGGTGCTTAGCTAATATACAATGCAAAAGATTATTTATACTCGACCAAAATACTCGACTCATCTCATCCTCTTGGTGATGAAATCGAAGTAAGTCCACATGGGTGAATTTTTTTATGTAGATTATGTTTAATGTGATTTGGTTGTGTATGAGGGAAGTTAAGTGAATGCAATTCGTTAACCCCTAATTAGACTATGTGATCAAGCAGATATGAAGGGTTCATTTTAAATCTCAAAAATAAATGTTAATTCAATGACGAAAACAAAAAAATGTAATACTAGAAAGAAAAACAACAAAGAAAATGTATATGTAGCTCTTTTTAAAAAAAAATTATTGTAATTTTTAGATCAATTTAAATGTGGAAACATGTGCTCTATATGGGGGAAAATGCAATGGTTAGATGGAAACAAAAATTAGAAAAAAAAGAACAATCCTAAACGTAAATTGACTAAGTAATCGGGAGCAGTCCATAGAGATTGTTGGTGATTTGAAGGAATCTGAGATGATTAACTAAAATAGGTCATTTATTACACATAATTTTTAATGATTAAAGAGAAGAGAACAAAATAATGATTTTAAGTTATTATAATGGCAAATAAAGCGAAACAAGGTCCCACCAGTGTTTGTCAAGAATTTATTAGGTATATTTCAAGTAGATGTTATCAAGTGTAGAAAGTACCTAAAAATTAAAATAAGGTTAGGTTTAACAAGACCTAAGTCAACAATTGCAATCTCACAAATATAAGATGTGGATAGTGGATGAGTGCTCCTCATTTCACCAAGGGAAGATACCTACAAAAAAAAAAACTAAAAAAAAGATATTAGATAGATAGAATGAGGAGCTTCTTGGAAAAATTTGATTCTATGAATCAAAAAGGGCTTCTCTTGAAGGATGTCAACTCGTTTCGATACAATTAATTGGGTTGATAAAATGCAAAGATAAATAATGATGATGACAAGGATAGAAGCTAAAAATGGAGGTGAAAAGGAAGATCATGTTAAACTTCATAGATGGCCAAGGCTAGAGTGGCGGTAATGTAGAGGTCTTCCAATTACTTGTATCAATATTTCACAGTTGCTTGTTGGATTTCATGGAGAAACTCAACCTATTCCTCAATGTCTTCCAAGGTCTATGTAAATATGATAGCGTGCGAGTAATCTCTTCAAGGATGTAAAATTTCTTCCACATGAAGGGTCTTTTGATGATCGAGAGATCCTAGATACTCATGATTGGATGATACTAACCTAGAATAATCATGTACAACAGAGACATGATTGTAATAGAGAAGTTAGGTCCATATATATAGATAATGATTTATAAAATTTAATAAAGGAATATAATTGATAGAAATAAAAGGCGATTCAAAAGAATCACTTTGGACATTTAAGGTAATCATGGGAGATTCTTGTAAAGAGATTGATTCCCTCAATATATGAGAAATTGATTGAAATTGCAGATTAACATGATTAATTTATAAATGACAATAGAGAGAAGAACCAACCTTGTAATGTGAAGGCGATCTGCAAGAGTGTTCATCAAGGCTGGTTGAGTTGATGATATTTATTTTTGATCATCTAGAGAGGTTTTGAAGGCTTAGGTACACAAACTAATGTCTTATAGATCCTTGGAGTGGTCTAATATGGTTGTAAGGATTGATGATAGCTAGGATGCTAGAGCTTCATTGTTGGCTGAATAAAGCTCAAGAGTGAAGATGCACAATCATCCATATGTCCCCGAAACTTGAGAGTTTGAGCTCTCATTTATAATCACAGGTGATTTGTTGGACTCACCAATGATCTAGGGAATTTGGAGGAATTTTTTTAGAACTGATTTCAACCACTTTGAAATCATTATTTTTAGGTGTGGGACAATGGAAAATAGTTATAGAATTGGTTAGGCATGGTTGGGAGGTTAGGATATTAGGATAGGTTAGAGATGGTTATGAGCTTTGGATAGGTAAAATTGATTCACGGGGTGTAAAAAATGATATTACGGGATGAGTAGCATGATTTATATTATATTTAAATTGATAGGTTTTACTTAATGTGCATATGCAGGGAGTAGGTGAGTGACAAAAACTCATTTTCTAAAATAGGAACAAAACTATAAAATATAAGTAGTTGATTGGTGAGATGACCAAGTGTATGATTTTGGCAAGGAATATTATCCTCATGTGCATGAAGTATCTCAATAATAGCCTCATCAATAGAAATGGTTGATATTGGACCATTATATTCAACATCCATCTCAAGTGTCACATACCATTTATGATCACGGTTTTATTGCAAAAGTATTTTCTTACATCAAGGACCTTAGTGTTTAGGATTTCTTTTTATGAGGGAGATATGAAACAATATTATTTTTTATGGGATAGATCATGCTAAAAGAACTATCGGTGATATAATATTATATATTAAAGTATCCATAAATGTGATCAAATTATAATAATATAGGACTAATTGTATCTCGGGATTGTGAAATGTAAAAATTTGATCAGCCATTCCCAACGTAGAATAGATGATGGGTATCAATCCTTTTATGGTAAGGTAAATTGGATTGGGTCTATGTCTAGATTTGTTGATTGAGTCTAGAGAGGAAGAATATGAATATTTATGTTTGGTAGTGAATTTATGATGTAGGGGTTATCTAAGAGAGGATGATGAAGAAAATAAATGATATGTACATTTTATTAATTCTCACTATTTATGCTCTCATAGGAAAGAAGGTAAAATTCATAAAATGTAGAAACCATGTTTGTATTATTATGAAAGAAAGGCATCCTACCTAAATTATGTTAATAATGAATAACATCTAGATGTCATGATTCAACATGAGATAATATATACATCTATTGTTGTCTATAGTAATAAATGACCAACCATCTAAATATCAACAATAATATACAAAAACAAAAGAAAAAATTTTAAATGCTTAACTCAATTTTATTGTTAATGCATAATGTTGGTGCTCAAATTAGTCTCACCCCATTTGTCATTGAAAGTCCTCATTTTACATCCTCTTTCATGTTTTCTATCTCCCCGAGTTGGTTCTTGAAGGCTATATCCTCCATTTAGTTGTCACAATCAGTCCATTCCTTGGTTGAAGATCACTTAAAGGTCCAAAATTTGTTTTTCATTTATATGTCTATCTGAAGGAGTCTGCAAAATGGGCATAAAACTCAGGTTGCTCCTTTCTTTTTATTTTTTACAGTCATGTATTTTTTTCCTGTCATTTTTATCCCAAATACCTAAGGAAATGTGATTGGATGTAGCTCAGAGGATCATGTTTGAACCTTATAACATTTCCAAATTCTCTATCCTTGAAGAAAAATTCATCTCTAGGCTCAAATGGTGGTTTTCCTACATTTTTACGGTTTGACGGGTGTGTTTTTCCCTGTCAAATTTACATCTCTGCATCAGTGGAAACATGGTCCTTTTTGGTTTGATGTAGCTCGAAAGGGAACTCTAAAAATATAAGGCTCACTTCAACCCAAAACTTGTCCACGTGGAGGAACGACGCTCATTTAAAAATTCACCTTTTGGTTTGGCCTTGGAGTTGCACCGGGAGACACGTGGAGGTTTTCATGGCTCTATCCATACTTAGACTATTTAAAACAACTTTATAAGGCCTAGGAAATGTGGAGGGACTATGCATGTTTACAGACCGAGCCCCTAAGTTTTATTTAGAAGAAGTACAAGGAGGACACTTGGAGGCTTCCGCTCACACTGCCCTTTACTTGGAATTTTCAATGGCCTAAGGAAACTATCTCGGACCCTAGACACATGGCACCTTCTGCTGAACCTTCACATTTTTTAACAGAATTTTCAGATCGAGACATGTCTTGAGCCTGTGCTTGTTTGGGGTCTCTGATTAAGTGGACCATATCAAAATGTGCCATTAAGACACATAGAGGCTTCTACTAGCTCCTTTTTACACAAAGACTTTTCATAGGCCAAAAGGTTTTTTTGGGCCTAGTGGTACGTGGAAGGCTTGCACTTGGTTAGGACTTGCCTCTATGCTTCTCCTTTGTAGTTGTGCCTATGAAACGTGGGGATGACAATGATATAAAGTGGAAAAGGGGCAGAATCAATGATTGTTGTGCATTTGACTTGCTTTTGCATAATTTTTGCTCCAAGACTCCTAGAGATGCAAATACACAATATTTTTCATCCTTCTTTGATAAAATTCCTTGTCATCTCTGTCTGTAAGGTGCCATTGAATGGATTTGAAACTTAAATTATGACTCCAAGGATTGTTAAGGTTGATATTTTGAAGTGGGAATTGCTCAGGCACTCGCAAAAAGACGGGAATTACCAGAGGAAATGGATGTGGGGTAGAATTGTAGAGGAAAGAGAGGGAAAAGGGATGAAATGATGAGGTTGCAGGTGCAAAAGGTGAAAAAGGTGTTTCCTCGAGAACGAAAAATATTGTCTATCAGATCCAGTTGTGCAGAGCCTCAGAAAATGATTAAAAGGGGGATTTCTCACATGACAGAATCAAAATGATTAAAAGGAGTGTCAAAACGGTTGTGGCATGACATCCTAGTCATTATTCAAGGGTTTGAGAAATGTGATCAATTCATGATTTGTCCACCTGGTAGATGCGGGTGTGAATTTGTTAAACGTCACTTTCTGTAACAAATTAGTAGCAAGAAAAGGTCCCTTGAATATTCTTCTTTTTGGGGACAAAATTTGGGGTGAATGAAATGTATAAATGCAATGAGAATACTTGAGAAAAAAATTTGAGAAATTTGTCTTCCCGAGAGACCAAAGGCGAGATTACCTATTATTTTGTTTCTATGTTAGATTTTCTATCATGTCAAGTTGGTTGCAAATGTATAGCCATTGACAAGCACCGATATTGGTTTGGAAGCTTTCACTTGCTGATGAATCGAGCAATTTTGAATTAATTTGTGTCTAATCTCTAGAAATTTTGTGTCTTCTTTGTGTCAAAACATTTGCGAAATAGTTTCTTTCATTCGTATTGCAATCTTACATTGAAATTTTTGTGAAATCACATAAGATCTCATCCTTGGAACAGTCTAATGGTATTTGCAAATTAATTTCAAGGAGATCCTTCATCTTGGATGAGATAAATTTTTTAAAATCAATTCACTTTCATTTGTTAATAAAGATTGTCTGTAAGTCTTCGGGTGTACCAGAGGTGTGATTAATCGAAATTTTAGTGTTTCATTAAGTCTTTCAATTCGAGCCTTCGTGTATGAGTCTCAAAGATTATGTGAAAACATGCCGACATGGGCCTCCATTACAGTACACCTTCTAGTTGAAAGAACACCTTAACTATTCTGAAGCTTTCTATTGTTTAAATTTTTCATTGTTTAAAATTCCCTTCGAAGATCTGGTATAATCAACTTTATCCAGCTTCATCTCCCAAAAAAATCATTTAAAACCCATTGATCCACCTTGAACTACCCATGTTTTCCCTTTTTATCAACAAAGGAACAAAATATACATGCAAAAATATGTAGAATAATTAGGATTTCTTATGTCTTCATAACCTTAGCCTTGTGTTGAAAATATCTCCATCAATTAGAAGTGACAAGTTTTAAGAGTTAAATCATGGAGCATTGATCGTATTTTCCCAAGGTTCTCTTCATAGAATTTGTGCAAAAGAAGGATATCTCCATCTCCTTCATCAAACAGAGGTTACACTAAGGGTCCTCTCACCCTAGTCGAAGAGGCATGACCTAAATTAGTGAGGATAGGTCAAATCCTCTTAAAGGTGTTATCCATCTCTCCACAAACATGAGTAACAAAGGGTAAATTAGATCTCATCCCTAGCTACAAAATGAAATATTGTATTATCTATCTTCCTCTAAGCTCCACGTCTAATATATGTTGCTACTCTTTAAAACGGAGAACAAATTTGGATACCAATACTAGTGGAGTTCTTACTGGGAGGGCGATTTGCATTGCCAAGAATTGATTAGCATTGCCGAGGATGATTTGTTGATTTTTTCCAGTTCATATCCATTTGGCCCATCAACAACACGCTAATGGCACCATTGCTGGGGACTCTTTGAATTATTTGAACAAAGGTGTATGCGTACAAACCCTGGTAATGCTTTTTACATATTTTAAAGTACAAATACATTCATTGAAACATCATTATTTGTTCAGATCTGTAAGAATTGTTCAAATTTGTGAGTTCTGAGTGTAATATTTCCATCTTATACAGTTATTGCACTAATATTTGTATCATCATTGATAAATTTGGGTAAAAGAAGAGTAGTTCTAGTAAGCTCTGCATGAATCTGGTATTGACAGACATTTGATAGGTCTTTCATAGTGCATTTGCACAAACGAAGGTGAAAATCCTAAGTAGCAACTTTGTGTTGTTTAAATTCTTTAAAAATACCAGTGTCTTAAACATATATCAAGTGATATTTGTCACTACTAACTACAAATATGGAAGGAAGAATATCTTTCATCACCAAGGACCCTAGTAGAAGGTTGTTTCAAGAGTTGGGAAAATCTAATTCAGAAGGCAGAAGAATTTGGAAGGTTTTTGGAGATCAAGCATGAAGAAAACATATCTCCATTAGTTAAACTAATTAGCCTATGATTGGAGATTTTAGTACTTCCTCAAGTGCTTTTGAATCGGGAAGCCTCTTTATTGAAATAGATTCTCCATCTAGAGAGGGTCCATCATCTGTATTTTAAACATTTTCTTCTTGATCTATCCTTGAATTTTCCAAATCTAAAATATTTTTCTAAGAGACAGAACCTTTAGAGGACATTCATTCTCAAAATTGTATCCATGTACCACACAAACCCCTCAGTCCTCATCATCTTGCAACTCCTCCAAGATCACCTCCACAAAACAACATGGCTCAGCCTCCACCCAAACCTCCATTTATCATTAATACTTTTGGTTGCATCGGTTTTAGAGGTATGGTTCGCTATCCAAATGTTTTTCCACATGATGTGAGAAAAAAATTGCCTAAGTTTCAAGGAAATAATGTAATAACTAGTGATCAACACTTGGAACTCTTTGTGAATATGGTGGAGGATTTCAAAATAGAGTTTGAAGATGTATACATTAAATTATTTATTCATACTCTAGACGAGGATGCAAGGGACCTAGTATAAATCTATTCCTAATAACTCTATTGATTCTTGGACTGAAATGAAGAATGCATTTAGATTGCGAGTATGGTGACAAAGCAGACCCTAGGTTTCTTTTGAGAATTTTAGAATATTAAGAAGAATCTAAATGAATCATTTGCATGATTTTAATACAATATTCAATAAGACATTGAGAATATTTCCGTGAATTTGAGGCCATGTGATGAATCTTTTCTTATAAATTATGTTGATGCATTTGACAAGAAGTTTGTTTCTTGTTTGAGGGATAAAAACCCCGGAACTTTGAGGCAGGCCTCTACTATGGCTCGAAAAATTTAGAAAAACATTAAGGCCATTGGAAAACCTCTTAAGAGGGAGGGTGTTAAACTTATAAACCTTGAAAAACCTCAAGCAAGAAAGAGTGTGGATCTTGAGGAGGTTGTTAAAACTTCAGTAGGGACTATCAAAGAAATCTCTTACAAGATGGCCAAAGAAGAGAAAGGAATGGGGTAGAGTTCACAAGGTCGTGAAGGCACAAAATCATGATAGATTTGGCAATCATCCTAGGGGTGATAAGAGGTCAGATGACATAGGCAAAGGACCCATGGGATCTACAAGTAGACATACCCAAGCATTGGAAAATAGAATGGTACCCGATCCTCGACTTCCGGGTTGTTGCTTTATTGATGAAGCCAATGAGATTGATTAGTGTGATAGATGTTTTCTACCCCATCCTCCATGTGAAGTAAATCAGCAAGAGGAAGAATATGATAATGATGATGGTACTGATGATGATGTTTTCATGATGGGTTTCTCTTCAAGCTCACAACAAGGAGAAACTTCAACCAAAGTGATAAGTGCTTGAACCTGCTGCAACGTTTTGGGATTGCATTCACGGGTACCACTTCTTCCTTCTCATACTTTTGAAGTAGATGTAGTGTAATATTTTGAAATACTTAATAATGACTTTGAGTATTTAAGAGCTTTAATGATAAAGAAGTATGATGGAGGAATCCATTTAGAGGAAGATAGGTAGTTATTGATGAACGTTGTTGTTGCTCAAGAAAAGGATTATAATACTAGAAGTAGAGTTTTCAAAGGAGCAAGGCCTCAAGCCAAACCTAAAACTCCATTTCTTACTAGTATTCCTAAAGAGGCTCCTAAATAAGATACACCTTGAAGGCCTTGATGTCCCGAACAAGATTCATACTTCTCCTCATGCCCACACTTTGTCAAGAATCCCATGCCATCGACGAGTTTGCTAATATCCCTTCTAATGTTTCCTTTCCAAAGAATGTTCCATATGACATTGCCCAAGTTTTGAGTCAAATCAAAGTTAGGATTCTTGAGCAAAAGAAGAGAGCATTTGAATAGTTGGGATTGAAAGAAGAAAAGAGTACCCAGAGGCAAAAATATAAACATTGTAGAAAATCCTCCTCCAACCATTGCGAGACCTTGAAACTTCACCGGCATTGGAAGAGCTTGACAGAACTTGAGGTTTACTTGGGGACATCTTTGGTTAAATCGCAATTAAATGTTGATCCATTTTTACAACTTTGATCATTAAGGACAGATGTTGCATAATTGTATGTTTGATTCCGGAGCATCATGCAATGTCATGCCTCCCGAGGTCATGAATGAGCTAGATATCAAAGTGACAAAAACATATGGAAGATTCACTACCACGGACTCTAGAGAGATGCCCATTGTTGGATGTGTGAAAGGTTTGGTGGTAAGAATTGCATCCTATCCAAGTAAGAACTTGAAACTTGATGTCATCATTGTTGATTGCCATCTTTGTTATCAAGAAAGTGGTCGCAAGTGTTGGTGGAAGTGTTTAGATGGATATGTATTTTTCCACCATTCTAATTGAAGGCATACTTGTAAAGTTGTATGGAGAGAAGAAAATGTTGCACCTCAATGAAGATTTGAATAATGCTTCTTGTGAAGTGTTATATGATGATGTAGATGTAGATAACTTTGTCATGTTTTCGATGACAAGGAGCACAAGATTGATCGGTGAAAATGTTTTGAAAAATTTGGTTTACCTTGGATCTTGTTATTTGATGGAGCATGTTCCATGTTTGGAAATGGTGTTGGCATTGTTACGATTTCTCCGAGGCCAAGAAAAGTTTGTCTTTTCTTTCAAACTTAACTTTGAATGCACTAAAAACATTGTTTAATATGAAGCATTGCTATTAGGCCTAAGAATTGCATGGGAATATGGTATAAAGGATGTCATTGTCGAAGGAGATTCGGAACTCGATTGTCAAGAAAATTAGGAAAGCGTATGCTACTAAACATCAAATAATGAAACAATAGAAAAATGTAGTTTGGGATTTGATTGAAATGTTTGACTCTTTTAATATTGCGCACCATGATAGAAAGTTAAATATTTTTGCAGATCAGCTTGCAGTCTTGGGATCTCAGTTTGATGTTTTTTCAATGTCCCCCAATTGTGAATATAATGTTGAAGTACTAATAAGGCCATCTGTCCCTGATAACATTAAAAATTGGCAAGTATTTAATGATGATGCCCGGTGAAATGGTTTCAAAAAGAAAAAGGGATTTTTCTAATCAGTGTATTGATTGCGAGCCAATGGTGTGTGCAGAAGAAGGAAAAGAAACTTTCTTTGGTAAAGACATCATCCAATTGAAAACTAATACCATTCCTAGAGGGTTGGTTGCTATTGAATAAAACTTTGATAACATTGATTACATTATTAATAGAAATATAACAACCTCAAGAGATGTTGAAGAGTATGACCTTGGCACAATGAAGAAACCAAGGAAGATTTGGTTAGGAAGCAATCTAAGCATGGAAGAAAAATAGTCCTATGTCCAATTGTTGAAGAAATATCAAGACTGTTTGGCTTGGTCTTATTTTGAGCTGAAATCATACAAAGAGGATTTGTTTCAGCATGAAATTTCTCTCGAAAAAAATACAAAACCATTCAGGAAAAATCAGAGGCTGATTAATCCACTCCTCTCCATGAAGATGCAAGAAGAATTGAAGAAGCTAAGGGATGGAGGGATTATTCAGCCAATAAGGTATTCTTCTTGGGTTGCAAACTTAGTGCTAGTTAGAAAAAATAATGGTGATATTAGGCTATGCGTGGATTTTAGAAATCTTAACAAAGCATCAATGAAAGATAATTATCCTTTGCCAAACATGGAAAATATGCTACAGTTAGTGATTGGATCTGAGTTTCTTTCTACATTGGATGGTTTCTATGGCTATAATCAAGTTGTTGTAAAGGAATCAGAAAGAATTAAGACTTCCTTTACCACTCCTTGGGGAACATATGTCTATGTTAGAATGCCTTTTGGTCTAATGAATGTTGGAGCAACATTTAAAAGGGAAATGGATGTGGATTTTTTGGTTACATTAATGATTTCATTGTTGTTTATCAATATGATGTAACTATGTTTTCCAGGAAGAGAAATGATCACTTGCAACACTTGGAAAAGATGTTGATTAGATGCTAGAGAATTTGGTATCTCTTTGAATCCAAAGAAGTGCCATTTTGGAGTGCAAAAGGCCAAGTTACTTGGTCACATTGTATCAAAGGATGGTGTCATGATTGATCCCGAAAGGGTAGTGGCTATAAAAAGATTCTAACTCTAAGAACCAAGAAGGTAATCCAGTCCTTCTTTGGGAAAATCAATTTCATTAGAAGATTTTTGTCTAACTTTGCTTTGAGTTGAGTCTCCCGTCACTTGCATGTTGAAGAATGACCAGATTATCAAGTGGGAAGAAGTAGCCATTCAATATTTTGATGGGATTAAAGAAGCACTAAAGCGTGCCCCTGTTTTGGCAGCCCCAAATTACAAGAATCCGTTTTAAGTGTTTTCTTTTGCTTCAGAAAACACAATTGCATCTGTTTTGTTACAGAAGGATGATTAAGGGGCTAAGAGACCAATTTCCTTATTCAGTAAGGCATTGCAGAGATCTGATTTGAAATACACCATCATGGAGAAACAAACATTTTCCTTGGTGAAAGCAACAAAGGTTTTCGAACCCTACATCTTAAGTTCTAAAGTTGTTGCTTATGTTCCCCACACCATGGTGAAAGACATCTTATCAGAGATGGAGGTCTCAAGAAAAATATGCAGATGGGTGAACAAGTTGTAGGAGTATGACATGGATATCCAGGACCATGAAATTTGTAAGAGGTTTGGGCAGGGATAAGCTTATGGCTAAGATAAACCTACAAACTATTGAGGTAAATGAAGTAGAAGGAGAAAGGGTGGATTTCCTTGAAAAGTTGGTAAGTTACGAATGGTACAAAGATATAATTTTTATCTTAGACATCTATGCTTCCCTAAAATCTCGGTAAAAATCAGAAAAGAGCTCTTAAGTTAGCCTCTCAAAAGTATGTCATTACTGATTTTGGGTTAGCTTGGAGGAACCCGAGGGAGAGCTCTTGAGATGCATTACTGAAAATAAGGCCCCCAAAATAATTATTATCTCCATGGAGAAGTGCTGTGAGGGACATTTCTTTGGAAGAGTTACAACACATAAAATCTTGAGGGCTGGTTATTGGAGGCCAACTCTCTTCAAGGATACAACTATATTGGTGAGGAAATGTGAAAGTTGTTAGTGTTTTTCTGGAAGAATGAAAGCTTCAGGATCCCTTCCTTTGCATCCTGTGTTAGTTGAAACCCCATTCAAACAATCGGGAATGGATTTCATTGGCAAAATTTCTAATCCTTCCAGTGATGGTCATAAATGGATTCTTGTAGCCACTGATTATTTCACTAAGTGGGTAAAAGCAATCCCCACCAAGAAGGCCTCACACTAAGTTATCATGGACTTCATGCTAAATAAAATCATATGCAGATTTGGAGTGTCAGCTAAAATTGTTGTTGATAATGCCATGATTTTTAGAGCCAAACATTTGGTGGCAATGTGCAAAGAGTATGGGATCAATTTGACATATGCTTCTAACTATAATCCCCAAGGAAATGGAGAAGTTGAGTCTAGTAATAAAAATTGTTGAAGATCATTAGAAGAACCTTGGATCCGAACAAAATGAAGTGCGGTGAGCAACTGAATTTCATTGTTTTGGATGACAGAATCACTTTGTCGCCAAAAGAGCTACCGGTAAAAGATCATTTGAATTGGTATATGGAACTCAATATTTTTTGCCCCTCTATTTGCAATTGTATTCATTTCATTTTGTTCAATAGATTGAAGACCAAGAATTTAGTCCATATGTATCTTGAATCAATCATATTATTGAGCTAGATAAAGAGAGAAGGGCATCCCATCAACGGCATGTGAAGTTAAGAGAAAAGTTAAAGAAGCTATTTGACAAAAAGGTGACACCCGAGTTTTCAACATTAGGGATCTTGCACTTTTATGGGATAGCGAGGCATAAAGATAAGGCCAAGCAAGGTAAATTTTATCCATTGTGGATGGGCCCTTATTCAATTGATATTCGAGTTTGTGAAAATAACTTCTTCCTAAAATTCTTAGACGGGAACTACTTAAATTTCCTATTAATGGTAAGCATTTGAAGCATTTCGTTGATTGATTTTTCAGAATCAAGGTATAATCCATTTGTATAGTGTATAGTTATTTGTTCTCGTCGATTTTGTGTTCTTGTTCGTTCTAGTCCTTGGTGACCTAGTTTTGCTGGTTTCTTAGTTCAATTTTTGGAGGATGGTTGTGGTTGTTTTGCTTTGCAAGCTTATTCTTTGACTTTGTTGCCCAATGGTCTGTTTGTGGCATTGGGTTTGCTATTTTTTCTTGTGACACTCATACGGAGTGCACATCCCTGAGTCAGAGCTGATGTTGGTGCACAAACTAGTCTCACCCCATTTGTCATTGAAACTCCTCAGTTTGTAGCCTCTGTCATGTTTTCTATCTCCCGAGTTGGTGCTTGAAGACTATATCCTCCATTTGGTTGCCATGATTAGTCCCTTCCTTGGTCAAAGATCACTTAAAGGTCCAGAATTTGTTTTTCATTTCTCTGTCCATCTGAAGGAGTCTGTAAATTGGGTGTAAAACTCAGCTTACTCCTTTATTTTTGTTTCTTGTAGTCACATACTATTGTCCCTGTCAATTTATCCCAAATACCTAAGGATAAGTGATTGGATGTAGCTCGAAGGATCATGTTTGAACCTTATAACATTTCCAAATTCTTTGTCCTTGAAGAAAAATTCATCTTTGGGCTCAAATGGTGGTTTTTCTACATTTTTACTTGGGTTTGACAGGTGTGTTTTCCCGTTAAATTTACATCTCTGCATCAGTGGAAACGTGGCCCTTTTTGGTTGGATGCGGCAGCGGTGAACTCTAAAAACTCTAAGGATCACTTGACCCAAAACTTTCCACATGGTCCACATGGAGGAATGATGCTCATTTGAAAATTCACCTTTTGGTTTGGCCTTGGAGTTGCGCCAGGGAGACATGTGGAGGTTTCCGTGGCTCTGTCCATACTTAGAATTTTAAAACAACTTTCTAAAGCATGAGACATGTGGAGGGACCATGCATGTTTGGGGACTAGCCCTGCGTTTTATTTTGAAGAAGAACAAGGAGGACACTTGGAAGCTTCCTCTCACTCCGCCCTTTGCTTTGAATTTTCAACCACCTAAGGAAAGCTGTCTCAAACCCTAGACACATGGCTCCTTCTTTGAACCTTCTACTTTTTTATCGAAATCTGCTGAGGACCGAGACACGTGTTGAGCCCATGCTTGCTTGGGGTCTCTCCTTTGGGGACCATCTCAAAATGTTCCATTAAGACACGTGGAGGACTCTGTTGGCTCCTTTTTATACCGAGACTTTTAAAAGGCCAAAAGGAGTTTTTTTTTTTGCCTAGGAAGTACGTGCTGAGGCTCACGCTTGTTTGGGAATTTCCTATGTGCTTCTCCTTTGAAGTTGAGCCAGGAAACATGTGGACGACTATGATATAAAGAGGAAAAGGGCGAGAATCAATAGTTGCTTATGAATTTAAGCTATTTTTTTACCATTTTCTCTCCAAGACTCCTCGCGATGCAAATACACACTTTTTCATCATTCTTTGATGAAATTCCTTATCTTCTCTATCTATAAGGTACCATTGAATGGATTTGAAACTTAAATTATGAGTCCAAGGATTGTTAAGGTCGATATTTTGAAGTGGTAATTTCTCAGGCACTCGAAAAAAAAGGAATTACCAGAGGAAATGTATGCAGGGTAGAATTGCAAAGGAAAGAGAGGAAAAAGGGCTGAAATGATGAGGAAAAAGGGCTGAAAAGTGAAAAATTTGTTGCCTTGAGAACTAAAAAGATTACTTGTCGAGATACGGGTGCGAGCCTCCATAAAATGATTAAAAGGGGAATTTCTCACATGACATAATCAAAATGATTAAATGGAGTGTTAAAATAGTTGTGACATGACATCCTATTCATTAGTCGAGGGTCTGAGAAATGTGATCAATTCATGGTTTGTCCACCTGGCATATGCGGGTGTGAATTTGTTAAACGTCACTTTACGTAAAAAATTTATAGCAAGAACATCCCTCGAATATTATTCTTTTGGGGGAAAATTTTGGGGTGAATGAAATGTATAAATGCAATGAGAATAATCTTACAAATGGTAGGATTTTGAATTCTTGAGAAAAAGTTTAAGAAATTCATCTCCCTGAGAGACCAAAGGCGAGATTACCTGTTATTTTCTTTCTTTGTTAGATTTTCTATCATGTCAAGTTAAGTTACTGAGATGTATAGCCATTACAAGCAAGCGATATTTCTCTGGAAGCTTTCCCTTGTTGATGATACTAAGAAATTTTGGAATTAATTTGTGTCTAATCTCTAGAAATTTTCTATCTGCTTTGTTTCAAAATGTCTGCAAATAGTTTCTTTCATTCCTATTGCAATATTACATTGAAATTTTTGTGAAATCACACAGGATCTTGTCCATGTAATAGTCTAATGGTATTTGCAATTTAATTTCAAGAAGAGCCTTAATCTTGGATGAGATAAACAAATTTAAAACCAATTTCTTGTCATTTGTTGATAAATATTATCTGTAAGTCTTCTGGTGTACCTTAGGCATGATTAATCAAAAAATTTAGTGTTTAATTAAGTCTTTCAATTCTAGCCTTCGTGTTGGAGTCTCAAAGATTATGTGAAAACATGCTGTCTTGGGCCTCCATTACAATACACCTTTGGGTTGAAGGAACGCCTTACCTATTATGAAGCTTTCTGCTGTTGAATTTTTTCATTGTTGAAAATTCCCTCAGAAGATCTGTTATAATCAACTTTATCCTTCTTCATCTCCCACCAAAATAATTTAAAACCCATTGACCCACCCTGAACTATCCCTATTTTCCCTGTGTGTGTCAACAAAGGAACAAAATCTACTTGCAAAAATATGCGAACAATCGGGATTTCTTAATGTCTTTAGTAACTTTAGAAGTGAGAACTCTTAAGAGTTCAATAATGGAGCATTGACCATATTTTCCAAAGGTTCTCTTCATATAATTTGTGCTAAAGAAGGATATATCCATCTCCTTCATCAAATAGAGGTTACACTAATGGTCCTTTCACCTTGGTCGAAGAGGCACGGCCTAAAGTAGTGAGGACAAGTCAAATCCTCTTAAAGGTGTTATCCATCTCTCCACAAACCTGAGTAATAAAGGGTGAGTTAGATCTCATCCCGATTACAAACGACATACACTATGATCTATACGCCTCTAAGCTTCACATCTAATCAAGGTTGTTACTTCTCAACTTGAAAGGGAGAAAAAATGATACCAACACATAATTATCCTCCAATAAAATAATATTGGGATATAATGTATATGGGTGGAGAAGTTAAAAAATCAAGTAGGATAGCTCGGATCCTAGCTCAAAATGGTGACCCAAATTTAAAATGAAAATCTTTAAAACCTCGAGTCTATCAACTAGCTACAAGAAATTCTGTAAATTTCCAACGTGCATGAAATTAAAATGTTTTTTTGGTGTGAAGATATTGGATTATCTAAATAATAAATGAGAGAAATTTAGATACTCGGTGTTGTAACCCATGGGTGATGTAATCTGTTATAGAGTTATAAAACTTGACAACATCACAAATGGGTGATGGCATAACCTTTGGGAAAAACCTATAGTCATGGGATGGGAAAAACATAGATAGAAGATATAAGATTAAAAAAATAAATGATGAAAGTATGGGCTTAAAGGAAGTAAATAAAATCGAATGGAATAAACATAAACAAGAATCTATAATTAGATAAGTAGACATAATGCATGTAATTAGTGAGAAAAGTTAGGAAAGGAATAAATTGTAATGAAAATATGGCGTAATAGAAAATATCTATTAAATAATGTGGTTTGGACCATATGACACATTATGATCACACCCCAATCTTAATAGATCCCTTTAGGCACCCACTCATGGATATATTTCATTAACAACCCTTGCACAAGATAAACAAATAGAGAGAACATAAATTGAAGTGCATACATTGATTACTATACACAAATAAATTTTTCAAAGTTATATGCTTGTTTTACTTCTACATTACTAATAAATTTATTCTATGGAAATTGACTACACTTTATGTTTTAGGATTCACCATGGAATGAAGAAACACTAATAGAACTAACAATAATATATCGAGAAAATGGAATGTGTGTGAGAACACTCAAATATGTATTTTCTTCTAAGTACATGATTTTATATGTTCAAAACATAAATGTGGACAGTAGATACTACGATATGGTAAAATACATTTTTTCTATGATAAATCATTCCATGTTCCTATGATAAAAATATTCACCTTCTAAACTATAAGGAAATATATTTCTCCGTCTATTTACTTAATAATCTAGACATACTATCTTTTCGTTAATTCATAAAATAATTTTTATCCAATGACATTATCCCTTCCTAAGAATAATTTTTACAATTTGGATTTTTCATCACTTAATACTTATAAGAGATAGTAAAAAAATATGTTCAAGACATACTATTATATGGGCCAAATATGTGGTCTCATACCCTCTTTCCTAGTATGTATTTTTTTAATTTATAAATTTTATTTGTGTCATTTTATATTCTTTGGGTCAGACAAAATGAAAATATCTAGCCTTTAGATTCCTATTAAAGAAAAATATATATACTTCATAACTCCATTGACATTTTGAAGAAATCCTATTTAAAATATCTTGATAAAACACTTTAATATCTCATAAATCTTCATAAAGATGTTGCACATCCTTAAGATTACTCACCACACATGTTTGAAACACTTAGAGAAGGTTTAAGAGCATATGTTTCTCCCTTTCCAAGAATGCAAAGGTCTTAAAGTTATATCTTAACAAGAGCAATTCATTCCATGATTTCTCAAAGGTATGAAGAGACAAATTGGGATTATTCTTAGCATATTAAGAAAACTACATTACACCACTACCATGTTGGGTAAATTTATCTTTAATCTATACTTACACTTTTTGTCTTTTTGTATACATTAAAGAAAATATAGGGGTTGACTTAGATTGTATACACTACTTGAACCAACAAGAAGAGGGCTATTAAAGATTGATCTCATTTCAAGTAATGTTTTTTACTTCCATGGGGATTGACCACCAAGGTAAGTCCATCCTCAACCGCACACATATTTTTCATTTTGGTATCTTATACATTAATGAAGTTTGTTACAAATATTTAAGGTTTCTTTTTATTTAAGGTCATTTTAGGTTTTACTAAACTTATTTGATCCCAAAAGAATTAAAAAGAAAATGATTTCTAGAATACCAATCAGAATAAAAACTAATATAACTCAACCATTTGTAATTTAGAAAAATTTTAAAGATGAGCCACACCATCTATTGCCCCAAAAGATATGTATGGTTCAATACATCATCATTTTCAAGGAAAGCCTCTAGAATGAAGAATTTTAAAATTTAGATAACCTATTATAACTAATATGCACACATTGATTATACGTGTACTGTCTACATAGCTAAGTCTTTATCCTCTCTTAGTTTTAAGGTAACATATTTTTGGTGTATTATTCTTTACTATACAAGAATATTAATTTTTAATTCTATGATTACTTTTGTATTACCTTTTTCAAAATATTCAAATTGTAACATATATTTCATCTTTGAATGTGTAAACATTCAAAATCCTTCAAATCTTATGTGTATTAAAATTAGGGGAGAGAAACCAACATTAAAGTAGAAGATAGTTTCATTAATACTCAAAGAGGCTTATATTCTTAAAAAAAAAAAAAAAAAAATACATTGAAAAATATATGAAGAAGAAGAGCAAACTTTTTTAGGAGGTTCTTTTGAAAGGTATGAAAAGTCCAATGTAGAAGCTTAGGAATATTATGTTAGCACTCACATGGTTTATTAGTATTATTGTAATGTTAAAATTATAGGAGTAATTATTCACATGTAAATTTTAGTAAATAGTAATATTATTGTTATATAAACAATAATATAGATTATAGTTTATGAATTTTTTTAACAATTCATATGATTGGACTTGTGTAATGTTATAATTACAACTAAATCAATGTTTATGGACATATAATCTCCTCAATTATAGGAATGAGAACTTCCTATAAATATGTAATGCCTTGTTTGTATTATTTGGTGAATATCTAATATAGATTATTATTAAATTCTCTTAATCTCCATAAATCTGACCAAACCTTTTATTTAGTATCGAGCATATCGTCGATCTTATTTTTTCATGGAAAAGTGAGTTGTTTGGATGGGCAAGTATTATTTTGCATTGGGATGTAGTATATTTCAATTTGTTTTGCTAAATCTTATTGTGTGCTTGTGAAAATATAAAGCATTAATATTTTGTGCACTTTCTTAGAGAGGGTCAAGTAGAATTCATTCAATATTTGATCTGCATGCGTGCAATGACCATCACATGGAGAAGTTGTATAAGAGTCTTACAAAAGGGTTTACGAAGTGTATTTCTAGGATTCAACATACAATTGTCTATCTCAACCTCAAATTTGGTTAATGCCTCAACGTCTAATTTAATCGGGACATTATAAATTTTAAAAAGGATTTCAATTTTCTACTCGAAGGTGACACTATAGATGCAAAGTTGAAGAAAGTACACGAGAATGTGTATGTTACATTTCAATGAGTTTCTCATCTTTCTCTCTTAGTTTTAGACTAACAATTTTCTTGCCACTCCTTCATATTTCTCTACATTGAAATACACAACAACGCTCATCTTTTTCATTGAGAAATGAGGTCTACCTTGCATTGATATTCCTCCATTAAGCACAATAATCCATTTGACATCATCTAACCATATGGATTTCACCCAAATGATTCAACGTTGATATCGACAATCAACACTCCTCACGGTCATGGTTTAAGTGTTTATATAAACGGGATGTGCATGCATATGATACATCAGTACTCATGTGCATATGATGTGCACACATATGCATATGTTGTGGACATATATGTATATGATGTGTTTATATTGGACAATAGACCTGCTAACATATTGGAATTTTAGTCTAACCAACCTCAAATCCTCTTTTTATGGCTTAACATTCAGCATCAAATAAGATAAAAAATAATTCTCACTAACCAAATCATATTATTTCCCACATGTGTAGTTCCCCTCTTTACGTTTCCTTGGTCATTCACGTGTGTGAAGGATTTCCATAGTGTTGTTGTTCGCTGAGTTTTTGTGGTGTAATTAGGATCCCACCTTATCTCTATTTAAAACTTTAATAATGATAAAAATATTATTGAACAAGTAAAATCCTACTCTTGGGGAATTTATGAAATGTGTGACTTCTTGTTTTGATTTTAGGAGGCTTCCATGTCATAATCCTAATTCCACTCTTGTATCGTATTAGCTACATCATGTTAGTTTAAAATAAATAAACAGCTGTATGAATAAAATAGAAATAACAATAAAATAAATCAAACAATAATAAAATAATGGTGAAACAGCCCAAATGAGCCACTTAGGGTAAATAACATTTTATTTTGTTTCAAAGTTTCTTATTCTCATCGTTGGTTGAGTGGCGATGACCAAGGAAGGCATGCATCATACCCACATTTTCAACACCAAAATACAACAGTAAAAATTACACCAATAATTTGTTTTTTACTTTAAATGCTCACTACACAACACCACATGGGATCTAATAGATAAACTTAACATCACATAAGACACTTACACAAAACATCGACCCACATAGACAACATGATAACACCATATACATGTTGATGCCACACTTTCCCTAATGAACGAATACTAGCAATGACCCAACCACAAAAGGGACCCAAGGATTGGCAAATCCACAACACAACATTACCATGGTTACATCTTAGTTATGATTAAAATTCCAAGAGAATTTTTCATGCAAGATAAATTCTCCTTTTCCACCTACATATTCTTAAATTCATTTAACATTCAACTTACAATACAAAAACTTAATTTGGATCTTTATCCCTTATGATAATCTCCATAACTTAAATAATTATTTTCCATATTTCAAAATGCATACAAAATTCCTAATTCTCTCGTTCTTATGTTAAGGTTACTGTTTCTCAAATGTTTATTCAATGTTTAAATTTTACCCTTGTTACACAAGGGAAACTAACATGAAGTCAAGGAAGAAATATTAGGATTTAAGGGAGATTTAGATTCAAGATACCTCTTCCCATAAACATTCTTCCATCATAGTACCTTTATTTTCCTATTATAGTTGCTATAGTTCAATAACTTGTTTGAATCCATTCAACATTTTCACATCAAGAAATTTTATTTAGATTTATATATATATATATATATATAATTTTATTTAGGTTTATATATATATATATATATCTTATGTTTGTATGAAAGTTTGATCTCAACAAGAGCAATTCATATTTATTTTTAACAACATGAAAATGTCTAGTTGAGTTATAAGGACTTCAAGTATGACATTATTCCTAACCCAAAATATCGTTAACTCGTATACTCTTTACACTTACGTCGTACTTTGGTCTCACTATTGACATTGTTTTAGAACAATTGTAATTCAAATAACACATAGTTTACACTTAAGGATTCATGACTACAAAGAGTGGTGACCCTGCACCTAACTACTCAAATCATTGTTATTAGACCACCAATTATTAAATGCATATAAAAAGACAACCCAACAATTATATGCTTCTCAAATTCCTTCCAAGGAACAATTTAAATCGTTGGGTGAATATGCATTAGTGTTTCCTTCACCAATAACCTTAAGAGAGGCTCCATGATCTATTAACTTCAAAAGCATTCATGGATGGGGGAAAAATTACACCATACGAGAAGCACATGGTAATCCACTACTACATACTAAGGGACACATTTATCTAAGAGGGGAAAAGGGGTTCAAATGTAAAAGTTATAAAATTTTACACATTCAAAATCCTTCTAAAGAAATATTTACAATCTTTGGTAATCATATGTCATATTTCCTTTACTTAATCACTAATATCCTAAGGCGTATGCTTACACACTTAACCAAGTTTGAATTTTTTTGGAAATTTATGATTTAGATGTGTATTATTCTTTGAATTATAATTTTATACACCCTATGATATTCTAGCGACTACCCTTCTCACTAGATAAATTCTACTAATGTGTAATTCACTCTAATTCCCATAAGAGGTCCACTTTTGACTAATTTCCAATGTCACCTAAAAGGGACCTACACCATACCAATAGAAATAACTAGAAAAAATAATTATGCCTACCTCGCAGCTTATGCGCAGCTAGAGGACTCCTACCAAGATAACACCCCTATTTGTGAAGAGATGGGGCTTCGAAATCAAGGGTTTCATGCATAGGTATCTTACAACATTGGTTTCCCTCATGGTTCAAAACCTCATTCCATAGGTACATAACATTCTTAAAGCTAAGCCCATGGAATAAATCATGAGTTTTAATTTACATTAGGTTCAACACCTCGTTAGGACCAAGTCTAGAGGTTTATACTAGATACTGATAATTACAAGGTGAAACATAAGGGAAAAACTCATCATCAAAATGTTTTATTAAATCTCAAAACTTGAGAGTAGACCTATTAGATGGTAAACACTAGCACCCGTACATAGGATGGGGATGGTCATAGTGGAGATCACTCAATATGGTTGAAATGTCAAGTTTACATCAAGAGTCTAATGCCGGGATCACCTACTAACTAGGCTATAATCGAGAAAGGATGAAGAATTAAAGGGGTTTAGAACACAAATCCATTTTTATTTATATAGAGATACATATTTCTACCATACTTGATATAAGTTTCACAACATAGCTATAAATGAGGTCAATAAGAGCATTAAATAATATTTGGCTAATTCTTTAAACTCGATGACAAAGAACAATTACAAGTTTATCATAACTCCATGCACGACAAGGACAATATTTTATTTGATAGCAATAGGAAGATGAAACTTTACTATAAACATAGCAATACATTTTTTTTTTTATTATCATCTACACATTACAACAATACACAATTAAATTACTACCACACCATTTCACCAAATTATTTGTACCTTGCAAAACCATGTGAGCATGAGTAATGAAAATCGTTGGCATGACATCCACCTAAATCTAGTATAATTATGGTTTTTAGTTTTCTATTTACATAATAGTCATAATGCACATGGAACAAGAGAGGGTTTGGTGCATACATTCTTTTCATTTCATTTTATTTCTTATCTAAGAGAGGAGAGAGAAAGAGATAGGGAAGAGAGTGAATAAAGAGAAACACCAAATTTCCAAAATTCATGTTTCACACAAAGCAACAAGGAGAGTTTCATATAGTTATTTATAAGTTTCAATAAGTTTTCACGATGGTTTATTATCTTGAGTAAGGTCATACGACCTTATTTTAAATTTTCCTACTAGTCGCAAAAACATCTAATTTTATCTTGGAGGATAGGGAATCACGTTTTTAAAAATCATATCTTCGATGGGAAATGCATAACAGTTAAGTTCTTACATGTACTCCTATAAACCAAGAATTTACAGAGCTTATGGAATTCAAAACTTGTGAACATTTAACAATTTGTGACTACTTTTAAGGGCCATTGGTCGTAATTGGATTAGTTGTAAAACAATCAATTTTAACACGATGGCTAGGAAACCTCATCAAAGATGAATTTCGACACATGAACCCACAACAAAAAATTTCCTACATGCTCTCCTATTTATGGATTATTCATTAGAGTTGATGGAATTGAGAGATTGAAAATGGTTACAAATGACAATGGATTTTTTGAGCCACTTGTCGTTATTAGTCTAGTTTGACCTAGTCAAATAGCGACCGGAGGCCTACAAAACACAATTTCCAAATTTTCTAGGATTTTTTATTTCTAAACTTAAGGTTACAAGTAATTGACTAGTAGAAACACTAGAGGAACTTGCGAAAGCAGAAAATCACTCCTTCGCTCAAGGTGCAATGGTGAACCGAAACAAAACCAACTTTCCACTTTTAACAACTCCCTAAACTACCAAATGGGGCAAAACACGGTTCCTAAAGGGCGTTGAGGAGAGCACATAGGTCAACCATATTTTTCATTTTCTTGAAAGTTTTTAAATCGTTTTCAACTAACCCATTGTTGATACACAATATTATTTGAGCCACCCCATTTCATTGAGACATTTTATGATAAAATTTAGAGCTTCATCAAAATTCATATCGAGAATTTCAAACCACTCAAGAAAAGATACCAAGACGTTTGTTAAAAACCTACTTCACACTACTATTTTGATAAGAGAACATGAGTTACAATAAAATTATTATTGTTGTAAAAGGGGAAAATTTGTTGTAAATAAAAATATCTCAGATTCATTTGTTCTCATAAAGCACTAAGAAACCCCATTCACACATGTCATCCCTAACCCAAAGCATGAAGAAAGAGAATAAAAACCACCACAAGATTAATTGGCATTTTTTTGATAAACTTTGGAGTCTCCTCACATATTTGGGTGGAAAAACAATTTTAGAAGATTCATCGGTGCAGATCCAACAACCACGACATTGATGAAACTTCCTTTCATTTCATGGTGGTATTCAATGAGATAATTTTAAGCTGTTTCATTTCGCATAAAGGAAGAGTGAAAGAGACAAAAATTATAGACAAATCGAGTGGAAAATCAAGAATAACATTTCCAATTCCTAAAACAATACAACATCTCCTATAAATAAAAGATGAAGGGTAGGAATAACCAAGAATGTTGATGCGGTGCTTAAGATGAACATAACATATGATATTAGAAGTAGATAAAGTAAAAATCAATACGGTTAGGTGCTACACCATACTACAATTCCTCCCAAACCTCGGTCTTCTTCTTCTCTTTTGAAAATAATAAAAAAACAATAACAGCAATAGTTTCCTTTCTTTCAAAGACAATTAAAACGGCTTAGTGCATATATAGATCTAAATCGGTAACTTTGCAAAGAGGAAAATGAGGAGATATTAGAGTTACATGCTTATCTCTATGTGTAGGGATGTTTAAGCATATTGGCTATGATTTTAGGAAAAATATTACTAAGATATTCATTCAACATAGTCCCAGATAATGTTTTCATTCACTGCAATTATACTCCTAAAATTTATAATTTTAACTTGGATTTTATTGTGGTTAATGCCTCTAAATACGAAATAAAGTGTTTGCATTATTATGAAAGGGACGTAACGGGTCTAAAACGTTGCTTAGGATGTGCCACTCGATATTTGCAGTATCATTACAATTTGAATTCACTAGATTGGAGTGAATGCATGTAAACAAGACCATGGTTTCTAGTGACACACATAACCACCCTCGAGAAAATTTCACCACCACTTTGATGCATATTTATTTTTTGGTTATTATTATTGTTATTGTTTTCTGAGTACTTGTGACACACAATGTCCAAATGGAATCAACATCATACCAAAAATGAGGGCATCAATCCTCGACATCACAAAACATAACAAGACTCACATGAGTACTCATGAATCATAATGACACCTCCATAAGTCTTCAAAAAACAACTCCATATGCCTCCCAATAAAAAAATAATCATAGTGCTAAAACCGTGCCAGTCACTCACCATAGATCCTTGTCACCTTATTTCTCCATATCATTTCTCTCAACCATAAAGCCCCATCTCCTCACTTCTCCATATTGGGTCACTAAACCATTGAGCCCCATATTCTTATTTATCCATATAAGGTCACTCAAGAATAGAGCCCCATCTCCTTATTTCTCCATTTGATGAGATCAGGTCAACATATGGCCCTACACACATAGAGCCGCATCACCTCCACCCAAATGGTATAGTAACTGTAGTTCAAAACTATAGAACCCTATGACCCCTTTGGGATGTACCTAATAAACCAAAGTGGGTCCATAGGTCCAACCACTCCATGGTGAGTCACAAGACCCTAATCCAACACTTGAGAAAATTAGAACCATCATAACAATCCATTTCAAATGCCAAATGGAAAAATTCTTAAGCTTCAAACTAGGATTGAAATTTTTAAACTTGAAAAGAAATATTCAAATTAAGAACAAAAAATGGATGAATAGCCACAATAAGCAAAGGCCTTTGGTAAGCACAAATAAAATTATATGCCAAAAATTTAAGAATACATCAATCAAGAAAACTACTGGTTCTTTCAAGAAAAGAGAAGAATGTCAATTACGAATAAAATATGAGCATAGAAATATCACATTATGATCACTATGTGGCCATTCTCTGGTCACAAAAGTGGTACTCATCGAGTTGCTGGAAGTTAGATATCGATCCTGAGCTCGCAAAAATACATATAACCAGAAATGAGCATATCTCCATATATCTCCAAATCAAATATACGATGATCCACATAGTCAAAATCACATAGGATTGTTCGATGGAAAATCCACATAGGAAAGAGTAAGGAACTATAGTTTTCATAATTCAAGCCTAAGTTTGTGCTTATCAACAATATCTTGAGAAATCTTGGAGTATACTAAACAAATAGAAGTGGGTTTTCAGTCTACATGAGACTCCACTTCCTAACTAGTACTTGGCTCAAGGTTATGAAAACCTGGTCCACACCTCCTCTCTCCACACATACACTCTTAACGATTGCTTCCCTTAGGTTCATTTAGTGTAAGGTACAAAACATAGCACATAACTACATTACTAACACAATGTTGTTTACAAACAATAACCATAACGTCTTTACTCTGGTAAAATTAAATGGTATCACACAATATTTCCGTACAATGCAATAAAAGTGCAAGCAACATACAACAAGGGGGGACATATGATCACCATATTCCCCTAATTCATGACACACATTTTATCAAATATCACATGAATACATATATATGATTAATATAGTGATTAATGTCTATACATATACACAATTAAAAACAACTATCATGACATACATCATGATACTACATAATATGGTGGCAACAAAATGATATGATACAAAATATAAGGAACTAATGTTTGAACATAACATATTGATAGACATACACATATCACAAAATTACAAAACACCACCAAACTTTCACCGTTCACATTAACATTTTTTTCACCCAAAAAGGAAGTAACATATAAATATTACACATTCAATCCATGAGAAAGAGATAACTTTGATCACCATACACATCAACCAAAAATATAGTGCACACCAAGTGGAAACACAATAGATAAAGTCACATGATCACAATTACAAGTTGTCACATCACAACAATACTATCAAATTACACTTCCCATCTCCTCCACCACCATGCATAACCATCACAACTCCAATCTATCCTAGAGGTTCAAGAGTATAAACGTAGCTCGATACCATATGGTATGCCCACATTTTCAACACAAAAATTAAAACTTAAAACTTATTCGAATATTTATTTTTGACTTTAAATGATCTCTACACAAAACCACATGAGCACTAATTTAGATAAACTTAACATCACATAAGAATATTACAAAACATCAACCAACATAGACAACATGTTAACACCATATACATTTTTATGCCACACTTTCCATAATGAGTGAATACTAGCAATGACCCAACCACAAAAGGGACCCAAGGATTGGAAAATCCACAACAAAGCATTACCATGGTTACATCTTACTTACAATTAATAGCATTTTTGTCGAAAGATAAATTCTCCTTTTCCACCAACATACAATATTCATAATCGTTCTAAAGAAATATTTACAATATATGATAATAATATGTCATATGTCATTTACTTAATCACTGGGATCCTAAGGTATATGATGTCACACTTAACCAAGTTTGAATTATTCAAGGGAAATTTAAGTGTTTGATCTTTATTACAAGGTGATATGTAATTATAATGTTATACACCCTATGATCCTATATCAACTGCCCTTCTCATTGGAAAAATTATACTAATGTGTAATTCACCCTTATTCCCATAAGAGGTCCACTTTTGACTTATTTACATTATCACCTAAAAGGGGCCTACACCATACCAATAGAAACAACTAGAAAAACCATTTATGCCTACCTCATAACTTATGCACAACTAGAGGGACTCTTGCCAAGATAACACCCCAATTTGTGAAAAGACAAGGCTTCAAAATCAAGGGTTTCATGTATCTAGGTAACTTATGAATTGGGTTCCACTCATGGTTCAAAACCTCATTCGATAGTTACATAATACTCTTAACTCTAATTCCATGGAATAAATCATCAGTTTTAATTTACATTAGGTTCAAGACCTCGTTAGGACTAAGTCTAGAGGTTTATACTAGATACAAGATTTGCAAGGCAAAACATAAGGTAAAAACACATCAGCAAAGGGTTCTATCGAATCATGACAATTGATAAGAGAGCTATTAGTTGATAAAAACTAGAAACCATACTTAGGATGGTCATGGTCAGAGTGGAGATCACTCAATATGGAATAAATCTCAAGTTTCTCTCAACTATCTAGTGTCAAGGCTTACTTACTAACCATGCAATAATTGAGGGAGGATGAAGAATTGAAGGGGTTTAGATCATAATTCCATTTTTATTTGTATAGAAATACTTCTTTATACCATAATTGACACAAGTTTCACAACATAGCTATAAATGGGGTCAAGAAAAGCACTAAGTTATATTTTGCTAATTCTTTAATTTTGATGACAAAGAATAATTACAAGTTTATCACAACTCCATGCATGACAAGGAAAATATTTTATCTGATAGCAATAGTTAAATGAAAATTTACTATAACCATAGCAATACATATTTTTATATTATCACATGTAAATTACAACATGTGAACAACTAAATTAAAACCACTCCATTTTGTAATCTTATTTGTACCCTGCAAAACCTTGTGAGCATGAGTCAACGAAAATCGTTGGCATGACATCCACCTAAATCCTGTATAATTATCATTTTTATTTTTCCATTTACATAATAACAATAATGCATGCACAATAAGAGAGGGTTAGGTACATATATTCTTTTCATTTCATTTTATTTCTTATCCAAGGGAGGAGAGAGAGAGAGATAGGGAAGAGAATGAATAGAGAGAAACACTATTTTTCAAAAATTCACATTTCACATAACAATCCATATGGGAGAGTTTCATACAGTTGTTTATAAGTTTCAATGAGTTTTCATGATGGTTTATTGTCTTGAATAAGGTCATACGGCCTTATTTTACATTTTCCTACTAGTTTCAAAAACATCTAATCTCGGTTCGAAGCTAAGGAATCACGTTTGAAAAAAAAAATCTTCCGATGGGAAAGTGGACAATAGTAAAGTTTCTACATGTAATCCTATATATTAAGAATTTATAGGAACTTAAGGAATTCAAAAGCGTTCGAATAATTTACATTTTGTAGCTAGTTTTTTAGGTCCATCGATCGTAATTGGTCTAGTTGCAAAACAACCAATTTTATCCTGAGGGACAAGAATCCTCATCCAAACCTAACTTTCGATAGATGAACACATAAAAAAAAAATTCCTACATGCTCTCCTATGTATGAATAATTCATTGTGGTCGATAAAATCGTGAATTGACAAATGGTTAAAAATGGCGACGGATTTTACGGAGTCATCGGTCGTAATTGGACCTATTTGACCAAGTCAAACAAGTGGTGAAGGTCTACAAAACCCCTTTTCCAAACTTTCTAATAATGTTCAAAACTAAATGTTACAAGCATTTGCCCAGTAGAAATATTTAATGTTTTTGAAAACGGAAAAGTGTTCCTTCACTCAAGGTCTAATGGTGAGGCTAAAAAAAAACCAACTTTCCACTTTTAACATCTTCGTAACCTAGAAAATGGGGTAATACAAATCCTGGAGGGGTGGAGATGAGAGCAAAAAGGTCAATTGGGGTCAATCAACAACTTGATGTTATTCCCCACATAACAAGGGACAAAGAAGAAACTTTACATCACTTTTTCCAGTTTCATAAGGTTGATTTTTAGGTCTTTAAATATTGTGATTTCCTATCTTCTACAAGGGAAAAATCGGTGTGTTTACGAGGAAAAAAACTCTTGTTTTCAATAAAAGGGTGTCACATCTATCTAATTTGGTTACAAATTTGTAAAAATCATGTTTGAAGGAGGGGTATAGGTTTTTGCTTGACTACAATATGTTAGTTGGGTTACATAAGTGTTAGATGACATTTTACTATTTTGTGAAATAAGTTTATATAAAATAGTCAAATGTATGATGATCTAGGGGTTTTAAATTTATTTCGATGCAACTGAAAAACTAAAGTACAATAATTATGAAGGACAAGCTCGGATAAATCATCCATAGGAGTAACAAGGTGTTGGTAAGAGATTGCTCCAAGCGATTTGCATTCAAAATTCCACTAGTTTTCATTTTCTTGAAAGCTTATATACCCGTCCCACAAAACAACTTGAGCATTCTCCATAATTATCACAACCCTTTAGATAAAGTTTGTTTGGTACTCTCCTTTTAACTATTTATATTCCACATCCTTTTCTAAGAACCCACATTTTGCACTGCTTGAAAGTTTCTAAATATTTTTCAATGAACCCATTGTATATACGTTGAATTCCTTGAGTCCCCTATTCATTGAGAATTTTTGTGATAGAATTTAGAGCTTCATGAAAATTCGGACCATGTATTTCAAACTACTCAAACAAAGAGACCAAGACATCTGCCCAAAACCCACTTCACATAACTATTTTGACAAGAGAACATGAGTTGTAATAAAATAATTATCCTCCTAAAAGGAGAAAGATATTGTAAATAAAAATATCTCTAGATTCACTTGTTCTCCTCAAGCATAAAGAAAACCCATTCACACATGTCATCCTTAAACCCAAGCACCAAGCTAGAAAATATACAACCACCACAAGTTTAATTGACATGTTTGTGATAAACTTTAGTGTCTCCTCACATAGTTGGGTGGCCAAAACCATTTCATAATATTCATCGGTGCAGATCTAGCAACCAAAAAATTAAATGAAACTTCATTTCCTTCCACTGTGGTATTGGAATGAGATACATCGACTATGTCATTTCATGTAGAGGAAGATTGAAAGAGACAAAATTTGTAGAGAAATAAGTCAAAAATAAGGAAGAGAAATTCAATGCCTAAAAAAATACAACATCTCCTCGAAATAAAATATAAAGGGTAGGGAAAATGAAGAATATTGTTCAATGGTTACGATGCACATAGCATGGGATATTAAAAGTAGAGAAGGAAAAAATCAATATAATTAGGCACTAAACCATACTATTAACCTTTAAAATCTTACATTGAAAAGAAAATGTTTTAAAAAATTGATTCAAAATTTCTTCTAAAAATTTCACCCAAAAGTATTTCAAAATTCTGAATTTTTCTGAAACTCCAAAGTCTGAAATTTCATACTTTGGATATTGGAGGTTTCATTTTTCAAAGTTAGGGAGAAGCGACTACCAAAAAAAAAAATTGACTTCAAAGTTCCAAACTCTAAAAGCTTAAAATTATGAAAATTCAATGTTTCGAGGTCTCTTTTGGTAGTTTTAATTTTTTTGGCTCAGAGTTCTAAAGTCTGAAAATCCAAAGTTCGATATTAAAAAAATCATATGGATCATGCACTCGTTAAATTTATAAAATATCACGTGCAACGTTGGAACATTCCCAAGGTGCGAGACCTTGTTGTCTTCGGATAAACCTCCGAGAGAAGGTCGAATTCATTTGGAACTTGGGTACCCAATTTAAGAGCAATATGAAAGGATAAAAACACTTTAAAATGACTCTAATCTTCTCAATTCATGGGTTTTAGAGTTAGAAATAAAAAATAATGAAAATATGGTGATATACCAAGAGAGTATAGTTAGATAATTTTCTGATCTATACACAAAAACGGTTAACTTAGAAAGGATGAAGAACCATCACAATCTAATTCACCTTATGCTATTTATACAAGGAAAATAATGACCACCGATAAAATATCATGCATTTCCTTCTAAGACCCCAAGCATACCTAATTGATGGATCAAATATGTTTGAATACGCAATTAACAAATCATAACAATATATGATATGCACATGTCATACATCCCTTTATCTTCATGATATTTAATGATAATGTGTCTTTATAATAGAAGGGATATAATATTTCCAAAACTGATATTTAGGGTAACCACATCACTCTCCCACAAATTGAAATAAGATACTCTAAAATAAATGTGAGTTAATCACTTATACTAATGAATCGCATATTCACAAAGCATACATTGATCAATTATTAACACAATAAATAATACATTTCACGAGAAAAACATTGTTCTAAATATAATTGAAAGGATTCAAAGTATTCAAAGCACTATTCCAAGCATGAAGAGTAACTTATTCAATGATATATATCTCTGTAATTTATGCACTTAACTTTTTATAAGTTTTTAGGTTGAGCCCTTACAGTTGAACCTTAACTAACAAGCTACTAAAAATAGAATGTAATTAAGTTCCACGGAATAGGCTCCCATAAAAATAAAAAAGTAGCTGCAAAGGTTTGAGTCATTCAACCCTGCAACTTGGAATGATCTAAAGCTTGGAACTATCCTTTCATGGCCACTTAGCTTAGCTTAGTCCTACAATATCTTTCCCATCTTCAGTTTTCTCCTACTCGTTCTCCCATATAGTCATCTAATGCTTGTAATAATGAAATGTTTGATGATTCCTTGTACTTCATCTTCATCTAGTCCACATGCATAATGACTCGCCACATCTATTTTTCAATCTCTCTTTCCACTTTGTGGAATCCTTTTGAGTTTACACACCACTTTCTTAAGTCGACTTATGAAATTCTGACATGAGACCAACTTGTCAATTGAATCACTACTGAAATTCCTAGTTACCTCATCATATTTCTTTACAAAATATTTGAAATTTGACTTAATTTGATCTAATGGAAGGGCATAAATATTCTCATTGAAAAATTTATAGTTGATATTATCAAACTCTTCCGAGATATCATTTAAAGCATCCAATTTTTCCATGCGTTTGGCATACAACTTCTTGATCAAATCTTTTAACACCGGGATCTAAATTCCATAGCCTTTTAAAAATCAAACTTGGAAATATTATGAATTAATTCTTCTTAAAGAAGTATATCTAGATTCTCATCTCTAATCCCGCCCATGTGGTCAAATTAAGATTCAAATTATTATTATCTTCAAAGAAGACTTCATCCATCCTACGAATGGAGGATATTTCAATTTTCAAATCATTAGATAATTAAAAAGCATATTTAATCAAAGGATTATCTTCACGAATCATGTGTTCCATCCACCCATTCACTTATATTACCTTGACCTATCTTACCAATCTCATGATATGAGATATCATCCAGAGTGGAAGAAATTTATAGAACAGTTGTAGTTGAAGGATTAGTGGTTAGAGTGGGTTATGTTACTTTCCTTAGCAAATCAGTGAGTTGTTTAACCTTCTCTTTTAGTTCATCCTTGAAATATTTATCTTTATCATACTTCTCCAACAAATTCCCAAGATCCATTTACACATCTTGTTTGGCACCTTCATGTGTTGCCTTCCCTAGTGAAAATCTAGAGATATTATAATCTCTTGCGTGATAGTCTCTTTTGTATTTACCTCAATAGGAGTAACAATTTCCATGAATCTCTCTCTTGATTAATTTATAGAGAAACTAGAGATGATCTTTGGCCATTTCTCTTGTCTCCTCAAACTAGGTTCTAACACACTTAGATCTATTACGTCTACTAGAGGAAACTTCTTCTTTTGTTTTGGAGTTGTGTGATATAGCCATTTTGGTATTCGGGATGTAGACGGAAGTGGCATTACCGATTCAAGAAGTAGAGCACTAGATATCACAATAGCACAGGTAACATTAGTATCCAATCAAGTGGAGGTGGTAATGATGGATGGAGTGGATGTGATAATAGCCTTAGGAGTGGATATAATGAGACTATAAGTTGAAACGGAAGGAAATGAAAGTTGTAGAGGGAGTGAAGTGGTAACCAGAGACCTAATAATTTCCCCTACTAATAGGACAGGAAGGGATGAAAATAATTGGGCCATGGATGGGGATGGAAAAGAAGAAATGAGTGTAGGAGTAGAAGGTAATGATGGAGAAAGTGACAATGGCATGGAAGGAGGGGTGGCATATTTTTTTATACAACTAGAAAATCAATGACTAAAACAACTTCTGGTACTGGTATTACAAAGGACACAACCTTGGAAATAGGAGCCTTGGAAGAGAGGAAATTCTAACAAAAATGAAATATTCTTAGGAATTATATTGGCCTTTTGGGTAGACCTTTTCCCTCTTTTGGGTATGGGAAGAATCATTGTTGGTTGGGATTCTATCTTATGGATTTCTCCAACCCCTTGGGTGAAATTCCCAAGATAATCAACTAATCATATGTTCTTTCTAAAATGGGCCCCCCCTTTCCATAGTATTACAACTATCCTCTCTATACCAATCAATCCATGGTAATGGTTGATTGTAAACATTTTTATCCTTGTATATTAGATCCAACACTTCATTCTCATCCTCCATCAACTTTGGAATCTCTGCAATACCAAACTATCTAATCTCACCCAAATTCAATATTTGGTATTCTTGTTTCTGATAATAACCTCATCGTGACGGTGAATCCAAATAACCTTTAGGTGAGGAACATGAGAACTGGATAAACTCGTTTCTTGAACATACCCAAGTACTCGAAATTGGTTCTCGGATGAAAGGTTCACAAGGTAACTTCAAACATCTCTCAATCCACACTCTTTTCTTTATAAATACTAGCATAAGTATAGATTCCAATTTAAATGGGAGACTAAACTCCGCCTTATATCATTTGTTTAGTATTTTTGATAATCAAACAATTACGAAAAACTCTACCAAAACCCATTTATCAGTAGGGCACCTTGGTAACTTTCTCGGGGAACCTACAAAACTAGGAATCCTGATGTATGTAAATGTTGGAAACTGAAGATAAATGGCTCCCGATCTTGTTCTCCTTTGAAAGACTCATTAGAAATCCTCTTATTATACAAATTCTTGTCAAAATGATAAAGGAGAACAGAAAAAAGGCATCATTGATCGTGTGAAAATGTCTTCTTCCCTCGTTCATCATGTATTGAGGATAAAACTCAAAAATATGTGATGCACTTATAATACCTTCGGTATTTAACCCATTGAATTCCCCCATGGCAGCTACAACATAGACCAAGAAAGAAGTCATGTAAAAAAATTTGAAGACAAGAATTTACTCAATTGGAAATAGATAGAGCTGATATGCTCTCCCATCATATGAATTATTTATTCTTTTTAATAGTGACAATATACAAGAACATCCATTCTGAAACTCTTTTATAGAAGCAAGAACTAAAAATATGCTCAAAAACACAATGATATCGTTTACTTTCTTAATGAAATCCAATCAGAACATTGTCTTAGGAAACTTGGTGACACTCTTGGCTAGGTAGCTCTTCATCATGACCTTCATACACAATTTGGTTTCCTTGTCCCAATGTTCAATTGTAGCTTCCGGTGAAATTGTGGCATATTGATCAACATTTGGGATTTTAAACAGATCTTAAAAGAAGTTAGAGTCCAATATAATTATGACCTTGCCATCATCATTCTTCACCGATCTGGAATCTTCGTTAAAATGGGTTGTTGTGGCCAAGACAAATTTAGAAAAATGCATGGATGCAGAAAAGCTGGAATCAAAAGAAAGCCCACTATCATATATAGCCTACATCTTAGACTTGTTGTTACGAGCTTTTAGTTTTTCCCAAAAGTCTTGAAAATCTACTTGCCCAAGATCGGTATCTCCAATATTTCCCAAGTCTAAGGAAAGAAACAAGTGAGGAGTGACTCCTAAAAATGTGTACTTCATATTTTATTTTCCCTTAGATGAGGAGGTTGACATTAAGTTCAAAATTCAGAATATGAATGGCCTTTGGTATTTTCATGAAGGACTATGAAATATCCGAAAATGGAAGCTTCAAAAGTTTGAAATTGGAACCTCTAAAAGTCTTAAAATGGAACCTCCAGAAGTTTGAAACTAAAACTTCCAAAAATTAAAACCCCAAAACTCCAAAATTCTGAAATTGGAACCTTTGAATGTACAGTAATTAGAACCTCTAAAAGTCTCGAGACTAGAACCTCTGAAAGTCTGAAAATAGAACATACAAAAGTATGAAATGTGAACTATGAAATCACTAAATGGCATGGAATAAAAAACAAATATTTATGGATATCTAGAAGAAATTATCATGTAATCTCAACTAGATGCCTGCAGATATTTTATTTTGTAGTTTGTGGAAGTAAAGCAACATTTCTAAGGAAAAAATGGCGGATGATGAGGGTTCCATTTTCAAAATAGGAAAAAGGAAGAACAAAAGAAAATAAACAAGAAAGAAAACCCAAAATGATCATAAACCAAGAAGAAATAACCCAAAAACAAAATTACCTTGAAAATGATGCCTCAAAAGTGAAAAAGAGTTTGGTAAAAATTAGACTATTAGAGCAAAAACTCAAGTGAAATTGATAGATAAAAACTTGAGTTTATATAGAAAACACGGAATTAATTCTCGGAAGTGACACATGGGGAGTACGTGAGGATTAAATTCCAATAGATTCCCAAAATTATGAAACTTGAAAATTCCAAAGTTCAAAATTTTTGGGACTTTAGAGTTTCGGACTCGGAACTCGAGAGACGAAGTTATGAAAAACTCCAAATTGAAATTTTGAAGACCTAAAATTTTAGAACTTCGGAGATTCATAATTTGAAACTTTGAAAAGGAATTTACCAAAAGGGAAACATAGACTTCTAAAACTTGAAAGTTTGTAGTTCTAAAATTTCAAAACTTTGGAGTTTCATAATTCGTAACTCGAGTCGAGAAAAATGAAAACTTCTAAAAGACACCTCCGAAACCCAAAAGTCCTGAAACTTCTAATTTTCAAAATTATGGGCTTTCAGAGTGTATTAATTCAAACTTAGAAATTTTGATTTGGTATTCGCTTCTCCCTAACCCCAAAATGGAAACCTCGAAATTTGAAGTCTTAAATTTCGGACTTGAGTTTTGGAAAAATTGAGAATTTGAAATACTTTTGGAGAAATTTTCAAGAAATTTTGAGTCAATTTTTTAAAACATCTTCTTTCCAAGGTAATATTTAAAAGTATAAAAATTTTGGTGACCTCCAGGATGATTTCCTAGTGAGAATTTCAGGCTAGTAGCCTTATACGAGACTATTGGGAAAAAGAGTCACGAAATAAAACTACATCGAGGGCAAACAAAAGAAACAAAAAAGAAAAAGTACGATTTGCATAGAAATTGGAGGAAAATTTAAAACGAACATTGTACGGGGTGGAATGATCTCAAAATAAATATTTGAGATGTATCCCATTCACATGAATGGGTAGTTCTTCTCCATTATGTCCGGATAGATGAAATAAATTCACCTCTTTTGCAACTCGTGATAATGTATAGACCACTCAAGAGGGCATCAAACTTAGCATGTTTTCCCAATTTGGCTTGATCTTCAATCCATTTGAGAACTAAAACTCCCTCTTGAAAATGCTTGTTGGAGGATTTCTTGTAAAAATATTTCTTAACCTAAGCCTCGATGTTGCTCCAAGGTCTTCATAGCCCTCTTCCTTACTTCTTCCAACTCCATGACCTCAAGTTGATGAGCTAACTCTAAAGAAGCTAACTCTAAAGAGAGCGGTATTTTTCTTCTATTCCATATACAAGCGTAAATGGAGAAGTTCCAATGTCCCTCTAAGGAGTGATCTTATCTACCCATAAAGTTGTCTTAAGATATGTGTTCCAAGTACTCCTATTATTCTCTATTGTGTGCTTGATAATCCTTGTGAGGTTCTTATTGCTAGACTCATTCAATCCATTTCCTTGAGGGTAGTAATTGGATGAAGTCTTAAGGTAGATCTCATTTTTAACAACCCATTCATTTAGCTTCATACTAAGGAAAGCCATTGTGTTTTCTAAAATAACGGTCAATGGGACAATGAACCTTGTCATTATACCTTCTAACAAACCAAGAAATTCCTTCTCATTTCTCTCCTTCAGTGCTACTACCTCTATCCATCGAGTAAAAGAGTCCATTGTAGTAAGGACCCACTTATTTCTATGACTGGATGGACGGTTAATCAGTCCAATGAAATCCAACCCCCATTGAACAAAGGGTTGATCTATGTTAATTGGATGAAGATGGAGGGTTGACAACCTCTATTTTCCTATGAAAAAGGAACATTCCTTACATATCCTTACCCAGAGATGAGCATCTTTGAAAAAATCTATCCAATAGTAACCAACTTTCATGATTTTGGTAGCAGTTATTCATGCAGAATAATGTCCTCCTTATAGTAAATTGTGAAACTCTTCTAGTATCTTAGTTACCTATCTACATAGGCACCGAAGAATAACACTATTCAAATCTCTTCGAAAAAGAATATTATCTACGTAACATATGGAATAGACTTAAGATGGAATGTTCGTATTTGAAATTTGTTCATATTCACAGGGTATGCTCCCAAGGAAAGGAAATTTTCCATTTTGGATAACCGATTAACATGATCATCACCTTCCTCAAAGTATTTAAGAGCGTAACATCTCCATCACATTTTTATCCCATGTCTCGTAGTAAGATACTAAAACAAACCTTTACCTATGACAAGTTTGGTAACTTTTATCTATACTTCATACTCCATCACCTTCATAATCCATCCAACATGCTTCTCGTTCATCTCTTTATTTAGCAAAAATACCTTTACACCTAGATGAGAAACCATCGATGAATTTTGTTGTTCGACAACATGTTCTTGAATTTCTTTGGAGCTCGAGATAAATGCAAATAATTGTCCTTCAACAAATGAATATTTGAGCTCATAGTCTTTGAGGGAATAACTGAAAAAAGAAATTGGTTGCTACATCAAATTGTCATTTTTTTGAGTAAGGATACCCAAAACGTTATCTTGAACTTAAAAATCATAGAGGATAAAATATTTACCAAACTCGGGGTTCACCAACATGAGAGATTGAGAAATGGCCATTTTTATGGCTTCGAAACTCTCTTTCCCTTCCTTTGTCCATGAGAAAGGCATATTTTCTTGAACATAGTTTTCAATAGTTTATCCAATTTTGTGAATTGAGAGATGAATCTCCGCATGAAATTTATGGTGCCTAGAAAAGTTTGGAGTCCATTTCGGTGACTTGGGAGGGAGAGGGACAAAAGCGAGTGAATTCGACTAGATAAATTGATAGTCCTTCCATGGAAACAACATGCCCTAATAAATTTCCCGCATGTACTTGCAAAAATACATTTCTTAGGGTTGATTGAAACCCCAAATTCTATACACCTCCTAAAAACTTTTCTTAGATGTGTAATGTGGTCACCTACATGCTTAGAGTATACAGATTATATTATCTAAGTAAACTAAAATAATATCGTTGTTTAGTCCCTAAAATTCCATGTCCAAGGCTGTTTGAAAATTAGCCCCGACATTTGAAAATCCGAATGGTATTTTGTTGTAAGCATATGTCCCCCACTTGGTGGTGAAAGCCATTTTATATTTATCGGATTCCTTAATCAAAATCTGATTATAAACTACATACCCATCGAGCAAAGAAAATATTTGAGATCCTTCCACTATTTGAAGAATTTTCTCCATTGTGTAAGAGGATAATGATTTTTGAACGAAACACGTTTAAATCTACGAAATCCACACAT
Organism: Taxus wallichiana var. yunnanensis; assembly: GCA_018340775.1. Classification (NCBI taxonomy): domain Eukaryota; kingdom Viridiplantae; phylum Streptophyta; class Pinopsida; order Cupressales; family Taxaceae; genus Taxus; species Taxus wallichiana. The sequence goes on along the minus strand of CM031236.1, from coordinate 631,535,974 downwards.
AGCTGAATTTCTCTATTTTTATTCCATACAAGAACTAGATTGGACACCCAAGATGAATGATTGATAGGAAAAATTATACATGCTTTGATGAGTTTGGTGAGCTCCTTCCTCATTAGTGGATCAATTTTTTGATTAATTGGCCTTTTTTTCGACAAAATGGCTTAGCATTAGGATCAAATTCGATGGAATGTTGTACTAGACCTAGATCAAAACCATGCATGTCTTGGTAGCTTGATGCGGAGATATCATGGTACTCTTGAATTTTTTTTTATAAAAACTTCCTTTTCTTGATACATACATACTTTAACGATCTTAAAAAAAAATTCATTGGCTACTTCAACTTCCTTGAAATCTTCTTCTTTGATCACTATATTAGACTTCTTCCTTTTGGCTTGATCATCTAACTTCAAGATGGATTCAAAAGTAACTAAACCTTTCAATAGCTTGTTACTTTTCAATTGTATGATTTGATCACTGTATGATTCTTGCAACTTAACTTGACCATTCATGGAAAATTCCATGTCTGCTTATAGAAATGGGACAATTTTCTTGTCACATCATCAAACACTTTCTAGCTACTTCAATTATCAGGACTATAGGTCGAACCACTATTTTGAAAAAGAGCAACCTTTCTTTTGTGATGTCAATCGGTATGTTGTATTGTGAACCAATTGTAGCAAGCCTATCGAGAATCTTGATTTTACTTTCTAAGAACAACTTACATCCCATAATATTTGAAATATTGAATTAAATCCTAGACTCGGTTCTTATATGATCTTAAAAGATCATTTTTGGATGCACTACATGTCATCACTTGATGAGATACTAACTCACTATCTCCAAAAATAGTCAGGGCTTTAATACCCCTATTTTGAACAAACCGAATTCATTGCACAAGGACCTTGTCTACTACAACATTATATTGCAACCAAAATTATGAGAAGTATTTATCTCCTTTTGGAAAAATTAGCATAACACCAGAAATAGATCCCTTCGTACTCCTTGAGCCATCAAAGAAAAATTGCAACAATCCTTCAAGATTTCTTTTTATTTTGACAAGTCGTGGTATGGTTGTTCCTTCTTCGTGAATGCAATATGTACCCAATCATGTTTCTTCCATGAAAAACCAAGTTCTTCCTCTACCAAAAATCGGTGTAGGGATCATACTGATGGTCTTCATAAACTTCATTGAGCATGGTAATAGGGACTTCCTCCATAAGATTGGTCAGTTCATGATCAGCAACATCTTGCTCTCAATCATGGATGGTATAATTTCCATTTGTAGAACTAGCGAAGTGTAGCGATCTACATGATTATGGAATATTGGTTCTACCCTTCTAGTTACCTTTGTCCATATCAAATCCTAAGAATTATATTTGATGATCCGCTAATAGGTAACCACCCATTTTGGTAGTGAAATCTCTTGATAGGCGAGATAACAAAGAGGGGAGGGAGATTAGTAATCAAACGTCTTGGGAGAATGACAAAATTGGGCATACATGGATGGTAAGTTGAAGTCCTTTGACGATGAAAATGGTTTGAATAGTTGTACCATTCAGCTGACTTTTTTGCAAAAGTGTATATTGGATCCCTTACACATTTGTAATTTTCTTGGGCATAACAGAGCTAATGGCACCATAGTGGATCATGCGGTTATATACCAAATGATCACCAATGATCAAGGAAATAAATAATGGTGGTGGTTTATTTGACTTAGAAATACGTTTCACTTCCGGTTGGCACGAACTTGTTGCAATTGCTGCTCAATGACCCAATAATCCAACAATTGTACCAAAACTGTTCAAAGCCTCTCACAACAAATTTATGTAAGAAGGAATCAAGAGCGCGTCCCACATAGTGACACTCACGTTGGTCTTATTGATTTTCTTCATGCTACTGAAGGTAATTTCTCATACTATTTTGACACTTATTTTGGCATTAGGATCCTCCTTTCGAAAATTCTTGTTGGGTAGCGTGATGCATAAACAACCTTCTTTCCTTACAGCTAGACTAGAATGTGTTTTTGGCAGTTTCTTTCCCACATATTTATCAACTGCTGCTTATGGATGAGGCTGTGAAGTGGATGCTTGATCAGATTTAGAACATTGAAATTTCATATCACTCTTTTTGGAATGATTTTTTTCCACCAATGTTGAGGAATCTGTATTCAACCCGTAAAATATTTTTTCTTGCCAATTTAGCAAAGTGGTTTCTTCAAGTGTTTGCGATTGATCTTTTATTTCCTCCGTAGATGAATTTGTTCTTGGCTCTGGAGGGGTTGATACACTTTGAACCATAAGGGCTTGGCTAAGAAATACATTGAGGAAAAGGTTTTGATTGTGAGGTTTAGAAAAAGGATAACAACATTCATAATCTTGAACTATATTATTTTGGATGGGTGCAATATCTTTAGAAGAACTAGTAGCGAGAGGATTCCTAAAATTTAGAGGTCTAACATTCAAAAATTGTCCTACAACATGGTTTTTAGGCTGATTATTTCCTTGAAAGGGATGACAGTTAGCTTGATACTACCTGATTTTGTGGCTAATATGGACGGTTCTATGGAATTTTTGCCTTTTGAGTGTAACGAGCTCTTTCCCAAAAGTTTGCAGTAGTGACTTGACTTCAAATAGGTCATTTGAAGAGGCAGGGGTAGACTCGAGTTGGCTTCTTAGAAGTGTTAGAATGGGAGAAATGGTACGCCGAGGATTTGTAATATCTCGGAGACAACAACATTCGCGGTCGTGGAGCTATCTTCCCAACATGAATCAAGGAATTCTCAACTCTTTTGGAAAATTCATAGGAATCAAGTAATATAGTGCCTCCCATGGACTAGATCATTATTGCTACATCATTCTTCAAGGCCCTCAAATAGTATAGGAATGCATTGTTTAGAGAAGTTTTTATGAGTGTTGGAATCCTATTAGAGGTCCTATGAAATAGGAAATTGAAATCAATCATGTATTCTCGGGAGCTCTCTTTATGGTAGTGAGTTGTTCCTAAAGTGATAGGTGATCATCCTCATCTTCAAATTGTTTACAGAGTTTTTCTCCTAACTCGTCCCAAGGGTTATAGTACCAACACATAACCCTTGAAACCATTGAATTACGTTTCGTTGAAATAGGTAGCAAGAATTATAACCGCAACGTCATCCTCCATAGTATTATGTACTGCAAAAATGTTGGCTAGATCAAGAATATGTTCCATTGGAGTGACGTGAGTTTCTCCTATGTAGAAATGTAAAATTTTGAGTGCCTCAATAGGTATAGGGTCATGTTGAGCCAACATAAGAGGACTACTTATATTAAAAGGGGTGAAAACTTGGTTATTTGTCATTCTTCTGTGAGGCATATTTTTCCAAGATAGAGGGAATCTTCCATAAGTGAGAGTAGAATGACCCTTATGGGGAGACATTGTCACTGGTGAGCTCAAAACACATCTTCTTCTTCTTGGAGGAGATAAGGATAACTCAATATGATGATAATTTCCTTCTCGTCTCACAGAAACTCTTGTCTGAATTCTTCACATATGTTAACACATTGAGATACAAAATTTAGAGATATGGATTGCTAGGTAATTTATGCAAATATGAAGAGAAGTACCAAGTCTATCTATCCCACCTGGAATGCCAAATACTATAGTCACGCGGATCATGCACCCGTTAAATTACTAAACGATTGACGTGACAACACATACTATAGTGCCTCCCAAACCTCAAACTTCTTCTTCTATTTTTAAAATTAAAAAAAACAACAAAAACAAGAGTTTCCTTTCTCTCAAAGCTAATTGAAATCACTTCAGGTGCAGATCTAGATCCGAGATCAATCACTTTACAAATATAAAAATGAGGATATATTAGAGTTACTGGGGTTATCTCCATGGGCAGGGCTGATTAACCAAATTGGTAATGATTTTAGGACAACTATTAACAAGAGATTCATTTAGAAAATTCCCTATAATGTTTGCATTCACTATAATTATCTTCTTAGTGCTAAAATTTACAATGTTAACTTGGGTTTCACTGTGGTTAATGCCTCTGAATCTGAAATAAATTGTTTTTATTATTATGAAAGGGATGTGACTGTCCGAAAGGTTTCTTAGGATGTTCCACTCTCGAGATTTGTAGTATTTTGAAAAGGTTGGAGTGATTGCGTGTAATGTGAGTCCTAGTTTTCCCATTTAACACACTCAACCACACTACCATAATTTCACCACCCACATTAAAAAACATTTTTATTTTTTATTGTTATTATTACTATTTTTCATTCTATTTTATTTTTTATTTATTAGTTTATTTAGATAATCTCACTCACAAAGTTGGTAATTCCACTCGATTATAATTTTCATTATTATTAATAACATTATTTTATTTCTATCAAAGCATTTTTCGAATATGACTACAAAGAAGTAAACTCAGCAAAGATTCGACACACTCATTCATATCATCACAACTATATTTTATTCCCTGTAAATTATTTTAAGTCTTCATTAATAATTTTAATCATTTAAATTGGATCACTATTATTAGAAGTTTTAATATGATGGTAATAATTATGACATCTTTATTTGATTATTGTCCACATAAATAATTTGGTAGAAACCACGTTGATGTAAGATTGCATTAATCATTTAAGCACAAGAGAAATATGTTGAGTATGCAAATAACACGTTACTAGGGGGAACTACATCTCCCTTCCCTTGTAATAGCATCATCCTCGATGCGACATAAGGCAAAGATTTGAAGAGTTACACTCATGAGAAAGGAGGAAACAATCAACGACTCATGTCACTACCGAAAAGATACTTGTTGTTAAAGTTCGAACACATGGAAGAGGGAAAGTTTTGATAATTTATTAATGTTCTATGAAGATTGGTACTTTTTTACACTATTACTTAGTTAATCTTTGTCCTTTACATTATTCCTAAAACTCAAAATCTTAATATTTCAATTCTTAGGATTTTAGTTTATTTATTTTCATGGGTTCTCATCAAGTACTCAAATCACGATGCCACACAAAGGCCAAATAAATCACTAATGATCTACAAGAAATATTTATACATACTTTCATGACTGTATCACATCACAAGAACATAACCAAACCATGAAAGGAACATATAGGGTCCACACAACATAGAACTTTTCACACACACGCCCATGACACAAAAATATTCGTAACATAAATAGATTATAACAACATGGAATTCAAAATAATACATATACAAAGGATTCATGCAGCTCGAAACAATAAATTTAGCTACACAATGTGTAAATGGAATCAACATCATACCACCAATAATGAGCATCAATCCTCGATAATGAAAATATAACTAAACTCACATGAGTGCTCATGAGACATAAACATAACTTCATAAGTCTCTTGAAAACCACTCCATATGCCTTCCAATAAAGAATGAATCATAGTGCAAACATCAAGCTAGGTAACTCACCATAGATCCCGTCACCTCTTTTCTCAATATTGGGTCACTCAACCATAGAGCCTCATCTCCTTATTTCTCTAGATCTGGTCACTCAACCATAGAGCCCCATCTCCTTATTTCTTCATTTAATGAGGTTGGGTCACCCTATGGCCCTAGGAAACTAGAGCCTCATCACCTCCACCCAAGTGCATTAGTAACCAGAGTAGTTCAAAACTAAACATCTTTATGAACCACTTGGGGTGAAACCCCATACAACGAGGTTCCATGGGTCCAACTACTCCATGGAGAATACCATGACCCTAATCCAACACATAATGACATTAGAACCAACATAACAATTTGTTTCAAATGCCAAGTGGAAAAAATCCCAAGCCTTGGGCTAGGCTAGAAAACTTTTAAACTTGAAAAGAAATTTTCAAACTAAGCAAAACAAATGGCTAAATATCCACAATAATGTAAAGTCCTTTGGTAAGAACAAATCAAATTATATGCCCAAAATTTAAGAATACATCAATCAAGAAAAAGAATGGTTATTTTAAGAAAAGATAAGGATCTAAAGCGTGAATAAAAATGAGCATAGAAATATCACATTAGAATCACTACGTGGATCTTTTGTGGCCACCAAAGAGATACTCATTGAGTTTCTTTGGAACTCATATACCAAGTCTCATATCGTAATAAGAAAACATATAACAAGAAATGAGCATATCTCCGTATATCTCCCAATCACATATACTAGGATCCACATAGTCAAAATCACATTAGATTGTTTGATGGAAAACCCACATAAGAAAGAGCGGGGACTCTATTTTTCACAAGTTGAGCCTAAGGTGGTATGCATCCACAATATACTAGGATAGCTCAAAGTTTACTAAATAGATAGAAGTGGATTTTCGGTGTACATGAGACTCCACTTCCTATCTCGTGACTCGGATCAAGGTTATGAAAACCTAGTCCACGCCTCCTCTCTCCACACATAAACTCTTAATGATTTCTTACCTTAGGGGTGTTTAGTGTCAAGTACAAAATATAGCACATAACTACATTAATAACATAATGTTGTCTATAAATAATAACTATAGCTTCTTTACACTTTTGAAATTATAGGGTATAACAAAATAATGTTCCACAAATTACAACACACAAAATTTCTAGATAAAGCACCAAAATTGTATGTACCATACAACATGGGTTGTCAGATGAGCACCATACGCCCTAATTCTTGACACACATTTTATCGCATATCACATGAATACATATATATTGCGAATATAGTGATTAGGGTCAATACATATACACAATTATAAAACAACCGTAGTGACATGCATCATGATACTTTATAATATGGTTGAAACACCATGGTATAATACAAAATATCAGGAATAAAACTTTGGTACACAACACATTGATACACATACACAACATCACAAAATGACGAAACACCACCAAACTTTCACCGTTCACATTAACATTGTTTTTCACCCAACAAGGTGGTAACATACATGTATTACATATTTAATCCATGATAAAGAGAGAAATATCATCACCATACTCATAGAAAACAAAGATAGTGCACACAAAGTAAAAACACAACAAATGCGTTCACGTGATCACAATTACAAGTTATCACATCAAAAATTACTATCACATTACACTTCCCATCTCCTCCACCACCATGCATAACAATCACAATTCCAATCAGTCCTAGAGGTTCAAGAGTATGAACCTAGCTCTGATACCAATTATCATGCCTACATTTTCAACACCAGAATAAAATAGTAAAAATTATCTGAATAATTTATTTTTTTGACTTTAAATGCTCACTACACAACACCACATGGGCTCCAATAGATAAACTTAACATCACATAAGACACTTACACAAAAAATTGACCCACATAGACAACATGATAACACCACACACACACACACACACACACACACACACACACACACACACACACACATATATATATATATATATATATATATATATATATATATATATATATTGATGACACACTTTCCCTAATGTGTGAATACTAGAAATGACCCAACCAAAAAAGAAACCCAAGGATTGGAAAATCTTAGTTACGATTAAAATTCTAAGAGCATTTTTCATGCAAGGATAAATTCTCTTTTTCCACCTACATATTCTTAAATTCATTTAACATTCAACTTACAATATGAAAACTTAATTTGGCTCTTTATCCCTTACGATAATCTCCATAACTTAAATAATTATTTTCCATATTTCAAAATGCATACAAAATTCCTAATTCTCTCATTCTTATGTTAAGGTTCTTCTTCTCAAATGTTTATTCGATGTTTAAATTTTACCCTTGTTACACAAGGGAAACTAACGTGAAGTCAAGGAAGAAATATTAGGATTCAAGGGAGATTTAGATTCAAGATACCTCTTCCCATAAAATTCTTCCATCACATTATATTTACTTTCCTCTGATAGTTTTTATAGTTCAATAAATTTTTGAATCCATTCAACATTTTCACATCAAGAAATTTTATTTAGATTTATATATATCTTTTGTTTTCTCGAAATTTTGATCTCACCAAGAAAAATTCATATTTATTTTTAACAACATGAAAATTTCTAGTTGAGTTATAATGACTTCAGTAAGATATCATTCCTAACCCAAACTATCATTAATTCTTGTACTCTTTACACTTACATCGTACTTTGGTCTTACTATTGGCATTATTTTAGAACAATTGTAATTCAAATGACACATAGTTTACACTTAAGGATTCATGACTATAAGGAGTGGTGACCCTACACCTAACTACTCATTTCATTTCTCTTAGACCATCAAGTATTAAACGCATATAACAAGACAACCCAACAACTATATGCTTCTCAAATGCCTTCCAAGGAACAATTTAAATCATTGGGTGAATATGCATTAGCATTTCCTTCACCAATAACCTTAAGAGAGGCTCCATGATCTATTAACTTCAAAATAATTCATGGATGGGGAAAAATTACACCATACGAGAAGCACATGGTAATCCACTACTACATACTAAGGGACACATTTATCTAAGAGGGGGAAAAGGGGTTCAAATGCAAAAGTTATAAAATTTTATACATTCAAAATCCTTCTAAAGAAATATTTACAATCTTTGGTAATCATACGTCATATGTCCTTTACTTAATCACTAAGATCCTAAGGAGTATGATTTCACACTTAACCAAGTTTGGATTATTCCTGGGAAATTTAAGTATTAGATGTGTATTACAAGGTGATATGCAATTATAATTTTATACACCCTATGATCCTCTAGCGACTACCCTTCTCACTAGAGAAAATAATACTAATCTTTAATTCGCCCTAATTACCATCATAGGTCCACTTTCGAATAATTTCCATTATCACCTAAAAGGGCCTACACCATACCAATAGGAAAAACTAGATAAAAAAATTATGCCTACCTTGCAGCTTATGCACAACTAGAGGGACATCTACCAACATAACACCCCTATTTGTCAAGATACAGGGCTTCAAAATCAAGGGTTTCATGCATTGGAAACTTACAACGTGGGTTCCATTAATGGTTCAAACTATCATGTCATAGGTACATAACATGCTTAACACTAAGTCTATGGAATAAATAATGATTTTTACTTTACATTAGATTCCACACATCATTAGGACCAAGTCTAGAGGTTTATACTAGATACAAGATTTGCAAGGCAAAACATAAGATCAAAACTCATCAACACAGGGTTCTATCAAAGCATGACACTTGAGAAGGGAGATATTAGTTGGTAAACACTAGCAACCATACTTAGGATGGTCATGGTCAAAGTGGATTTAACTCAATCTGGAAGAAATCTCAAGTTTCTCTCAAATGTCTAGTGTCAAAGCTCACCTACTAGCCATGTAATAATCAAGGGAGGATGAAGAATTAAAGGGGTTTAGAACACAATTCAATTTTTATCTATATAGAGATAATTCTTTCTACCATACTTGAATAAAGTTTTACAACATAGCTATAAATGGGATCAAGAAGAAAATTAAATAATATTTGGCTAATTCTTTAAACTAGATGACAAAGAACAATTACAATTTTATCACAACTCCATGCACAACAAGGAAAATATTTTCTTAAATAGCAATAGGAAGATGAAACTTTATCGTAACCATAGAAATACATGTTTTTCCTTATTATTTATAAATTACAACAATATTTAATTTAATTACAACCATGCCATTTTGCCATCTTATTTGTACCCTGCAAAACCATGTGAGCATGAGTCAACGAAAATTGTTGGCATGGCATCCACCTAAATCTAGTATAACTTTCGTCTTTAGTTTTCATTTACATAATAACAATAATGCACACAAAACAAGAGAGGGTTAGGTACATATATTATTTTCATTTCATTTTATTTCTTATCCAAGGGAGGAGAGAGAAAGAGATAGGGAAGAGAGAGAATAGAGAGAAACACTATTTTTCCAAAAGTCACATTTCACACAACAAGCCACAAGGGAGAGTTTCATACAGTTATTTATAAGTTTCAATAATTTTTCATGATGGTTTATTGTCTTGACTAAGGTCATACAACCTTATTTTACATTTTCCTACTAGTTGCAAAAATGTCTAATTTTAGCTTGGAGGCTAAGGAATCGGTTTGAAAAAATAAGTCTTCCAAAGGAAAATACACATCGCCCGAGTTCCAACATGTACGCTATATACAAAGAATTTAAACGAACTTATGAATTAAAAATTGGTGATGAGTTTACAATTTGTGGCTAGTTTTCCGAAACCATCGGTCATAAATGGCCTAGCTCCAAAACAACATATTTTAACTTAAGGGCTAGGAAACCTCATCCAAACCTAACTTTCGATACATGAACACACAACGAAATTTTTTCAACATTCCCTCCTATAAATAGATAATTCAACGGATTTGATGTACCAGAACTCGGCAAATAGTTAGAAACATCGACAATTTTTCGAGGTCATCGGTCATAATTGTTCCAGTGTGAAATAGCGGTCGAACACCTACAAAACCCCTTTCTAAACTTCCTAGAAATGTGTTATTTCCAAATTTAAGGTTACAATAAATTGACTAGTAGAAATACTTGAGGTTTGTGAAAGTGAAAAACATTCATTCACTCAAGGTCCAATGGTGAACCGAAAAAAAAAAAAACTTTCCACTTTCAAAGCTCCCTAAACTCTAAAATTAGGTAACATGGATCCTAAAGGGGTGGAGACAAGAGCACAATGGACAATTGGGGTCAATTTAAAACTTGATGTGATTCCCCACATAACAAGGGACAAAGTAAAAAAATTTACATCCCTTTTTTGAGTTTCAAAAATTGTTTTGTGGGTCTTTAAATATCGCAATTTATTGGCTTTTACAAGGGACCAGTTGGTGAGTTTACAAGCAAACAAACTTAGTTTATCAATAAAAGGGTTTCGTAGCTATCTAATATGGTTACGAAGTTTTCCAAATCATGTCTGAAGGAGGGGTTTAAGTTTATGCTTGACTACCAAGTGTTATTTGGGTTACATAAGTGCCACATGACATTTTATTGTTTTGCAAAACAAGTTGATTAAAAACAATCAAATGTATGATAATCTCGGGATTTTAAATTTTTTTCGCTCCAAATGATAAATTATAAGTACAAGAATTATGAAGGACAAGGTCGATAAACCATGCCTGGGAGTAACGAGCCAGGGGTAAGAGAGTGCTCCAGAAATCCGCATTAATAATTCCACCATTTTGTATTTGCTTGAAACCTTATATACCCATCCCACAAAACAACTTCATCATTGTCCACAATGATCTCAGCTCATCGACGAAGTTTGCTTGAGGTACTACCCTTTTAGCAATTTCCATTCCACATCCTTTTCTAAGCACCACATTTTGCATCAGCTTGAAAGTTTCTAGAGATTTTTCAACGAACCCATTGTATATACATTATACTCCCCGATCCCCCGATTTCATTTAGACATTTTGTGATAACATTTAGAGCTTCATCAAAAGTAAGACCATGCATTTCAAACTAATCAAACAAAGAGACCACGACATCTACCCAAAACCCACTTCGCACTACTATTTTGACTTGGAATAAAATGATTATCCTCTTAGAAGGGGAAAGTTGTTGTAAATAAAATTATCTCCAGATTCATTTGTTCTCCTCAAGCACCAAGAAAACCCATTCACACATGTCATCTCTAAACCCAAGCACCAAGCAAGAAAATAAACAACCACCACAGGTTTAATTAGCATGTTTGTGATAAAATTTGGAGTCTCCTCAAATATTTAAGCGACCAAAACCATTTTAGTAGATTCATCACTGCACATCAACCAACCACGGAATTCAATGGAACTTCCTTTCCTTCCACTATGGCATTCCAATGAGATACATCTTAGTGAGTCATTTCACGTAGAGGAAGGGTGAAAGAGACAAAAGTTATAGAGTGATAAGTGGAAAAGTTGGAAGAGCACTTCCACCGCCTAAAACAATACATCATCTCAAAATAACAAATAAAGGGTAGAGAAAACCAAGAATGTTGTTGCAATGGTTACGATGCACAAAGCACAGGCTATTGGAACCAGTCAAGGCAAAAATCAATACAACTAGGCGCTAGACCATAATACAGTGCCTCCCAAACCTCAGTCTTCTTCTTCTCTTTTGAAAATAACAACAAAACAGTAGCAACAATAGTTCCGTTCTCTCAGAGACAATTGAAAGGGCTTGGGTGTAGATATAGTTCCAGATCAATAGCTTTGCAAATAGAAAAATGAGGAGTTATTAGAATTACAGGCTTATCAACATGCGCTGGGCTGATTAACCAGAGTGGTAATGATTTTAGGGCAGCTATTAGCGAGAGATTCGTTGAGCACAATCCCCTATAATGTTTGCATTCGCTGCAATTATCTTCTTACTGCTAAAATTTACAATGTTAAGTTGGGTTTCAACTTTCACCGTGGTTAACGCCTCTGAATCCGAAATAAAGTGTTTGCATTATCATGAAAGGGACGTGACAGATATGAAGCAATTTCGTAGCAACCACGTCGATACAGGCTTGCAGCAATCATTTTAGCGCAACAGAAATATGTTGAGCATACAAATAACTCATTACTAGGGGGTACTACAGCGTGCTATGACGATATGGTTTTGAAGAGCTAAGAATAATTTGGGAATAGGGTTTATTCTCTTCCCTTTTGGGAGGTTTTGGCGGCAACCAAATATGCCTGAAAGTAAATACAATGGACTGGCCTGATACGAAACCCGAACAATATTTTCTATCTTCCTCCACAGCTGCGCCAAATTAAGAGCACTAAAAAGTATGGGTGTCACTACTCAAGCATAAAGGAGATGTATTTTTCCTAATTGTGGCAGACGGACGCATCCTGTAACTGTGTTCTAGACAAAATGGGTTTTTGAAATGTCTTGGAACCTTCCTTGCTCATAATGTGTGAGAGGAGTCAGATTTGTAGGGGATTGTAAAATTGTAGGTGATGCAAAAACTGAGTTTTATTAAAATGCCTTGCCATGGGCTGTGAAATGTTTGACAAAATTCCTGAGAGAAATTTGGAGCACGTCCTGGCCATATCTAAAATTCAACTTCTTGTGACATTTAATCGTGTGGTGGTTGAGTGAATTTTCTTGCTTGGTGTATGGAGAAAAATAGGGGCAGATGTCAGAGTATGATTACTTGGTGCTTTGGAGAAAATGAAAAAAATAAATAAAAATGAATAAATTGGAGGTATGATCATGGAAGATAATTTTTGATGTAATTCTTCTTGTATGTGTGGCCTCCATGCCTGCAATAATTACTTGGTATTAATTGTTCTAGCACCTCAATTATTTGATACAATGCATATGCCATCCAGTCAATCTTAGTCTCATAGTGTTTTATGGAGCTAGTACTTTGGAAAGAGTGTTTCATTCGTTCCCTTGCATGCAATGGGTGTGGAAAATTTACAGAGAGGATTATGTGATTTTTATTAGAAATGAATATGGGCCCGCAACATAATGAGATCATTGGAATAGTCTATGGCTGACTCCAATCAACATTTGAAAGATGATATGGTTATTTGTTAGAAACAAGGTGGCTCACAAACTGTTTTGATGAAATAGCTTTCTCCATAGACAACCTGTGTCAACCTTTTATTTTCTCATAGGAATGGTTTTCTTACCTATTCCTAAGTTGTTTTCACACTTTTATGTTTTTTACTCCTTGGTTGATTTTGACAATTTGTACAAGTAAAAGTATTTCCTATATTATATTTTAAAATATTTTGTAGTGCAAAAACATTTAAAATTCTCTTTACTTAACAAATAAAAATACCTTTCTAGGTCTAAATATTTCGCTAGATTACACCCCATAACAATGATATACATATTTGATAAAGAAAGATAATGAAAAACTTCTAAAACCAAAAAAAAATGAACTTCATAGTTAGCATTTATTCTCATTTGTATACTTAGAAAACAGCTTAATAAAACACATTTTTCGATAACTTGTAAAAAAACCATCCAAATTTTGTGGCTGGAAAAAATCCTAAAATATGTTAATCGGTGATGTTGATGCCACATAAAATCATTGAATGATTTTACATAACCATTTTATAATATTTTGCATGCATCTAGGATCCCGTTGGTCAATACCATAGTGTTAGACAACTACCATGAGTTAATAATTTGATTTGGTTTTGGCTCACAATTTTGGCACCACATCGAGAAACAAAGTTTCATCACTTCATACATCTAGTATTTTTGGAGGACAATTATTATCAAAATTTAGTGTATTTAAAATCACCTTAGAATCTAGTATTGTAAGGGGGTTTTGTAGGTCTTTTTTCATTTGGTGATAAGTTGAAGTGGTGTGATCACAACAAGTAGCTCAAGATAAGTGACCACCATTCAAACCCTAGTCACCAGATCCTAGTTCCATCAACTTCTTGGGCATCCTTGTAGATAGGAGAATAGAGGAAACTTTACTCTTTGTGAGTTTGAGTTTGAAAAAATAGTTTTTTGAACCTATTTTATATGCACTTTGAGCTAAATTGGACGTTCCTTTAACTTGTTGCAATATTAGGAAACTGTTGTTGAACCTTCTCCTATCCGAATAACTATTAGAAAGTCTACTAACACTATTACATGACCCTATAGAACTCCTTTATGTTTCTTTTTGGTTAAAATAGCTTGTGGGTAATATGGTGTTTCTCTCTCTCTCTCTCTTTCCCTTTTTCTCTCTCTAGTTGATATTGAAAAGAAACTACTTCTTTGATTTTTATTCTCGTATGTTTCGTACAAGTATTTGAATTTATTTATAGATGGAAAATCGTGTGTGTGTGTGTAAAAATTTTAGTCGTAGTGGAAAGCCATGTAAGCGTATTTTTTTGTTGACCATGTTTACACTAACTTGATAGGTTTCAAGCGACATATCAAGATTTGAAATAAGGATTGAAACAAAAGTTTAAAGTTGTTATTTGTGAAATGCGTAACTTTAATGGAGTAAAAGCTATGTTTTTTTTTCTAAAAATTTATGTAGTTTTACTAATGCAAGAACAAAATTCCTTATATGTTTTTATTATGTATGAAATTAATGGGATGATGAATTTACTATATTATACTTTTGACTTAAATTTCATTAGAAGTTGTGCTTATGGTTATTAAGGTAAAATATCAAAATTTTGTGTGATTTTTTAATAGATAACTTAAACTTGGCCCCTCTGGAGTCATAATCTTGGAAAATAATATAGTTTTCATGTATATACAACATGTGCCAACCTTTGAACCCTTTTACCTTTAGTTGTGTTATTTGAATCATATGTTCCCTACCAAAATGCATCCAGTTGTTTAGTGTTTTATCTAGCACTTGTAATAGTAAGATGTAAATGGGAAGGTGGTTAATTAAAATGGTAGAGTTATAACACTAGTGGAAATGAGATTTGAATTTGATTATCTCAAATTCAACTTAAATTTTATTGCTACAGTGCTTTGATTATGGTCACAACCCTATCCTTCACGTGTTAAATTGCTTGACTCATGTATAAATTAGTGGTGGATGGATATTCCACTTATAGGTGATATTTTTGTGTGCATCTTTTTATGACTCTTTTGGGGTGTCAAACCTTAGAAAATTCTTGAGTAGATACTCCAAAATGACATAATCGTTCAACCCAAAAACATGGTAGCTAGTTCTTGACAACGGTAAATGGGGTCCATAAAGAGATCAGAACAATATATTATGGATATTTTTGAATAATGAGAATAAAAGTAATGTTTCAATCTTGACAGTTATTAATTGTTTTAATAGTATGTGTATGATGATACCTCATCATAGAAGAAGGAATTTTAAACGTGAATCCAAGATTTTCTTTATCTTTTTATAGTCATGTGTTAATGGGAACATATGTAATTTTTTTGTTTTGTATAGTGTGGAACTAAATATAGACTTGCTTTGGATGAGTATGTATTTAAACATAGATATGACTCATGATGGGATGTAGGTGTCGTAAATAAATAGGGGTTGGTTGCTTAAATGTTTACCACGTAAATTGATAAGTGGAGACTTAACTTCACAATGTAAATGTAGGAAGAACAAAATTAAATGAGTAAATCTTGGATATGGTTGTCATGTAAATTGTACACACATTTAGTCATGTCAAGTGGAAAACATATCTAAAATGTTAGTGTATATGAAATCAAGTAAAAATATTTCTCTTGATGTCTTAACGCAAGCGAAAAGAGAAAACTCGTAACTTGTAAGGATAACATATGGTTTTGGTGAATGTTATAAGTGGGAAGATTCAATGTTTAAGCACAAGGAAATTTGGTAAGGTTGAAAATGTAAATCCAAGAACCTATATACATGGTCGTAAGAACTTAATCTTTCATTTCATTCAGTCCTCTTAATTGTATCATGTTATGCTCATTTTAGTGGATGTGGATTGACATTGTTGTCTCTTTTGTGAGGATGTACATGCTCAAGAATTGTGGTTACCTTTGATGCCCGGCATACACGATATGAGTAATTGAATATAATGTAATCATGAAATATGAATATAGTAAATATTAAAAATAATTTCATTTCCTATCCCTTGTAAATATGGATATAGCCTTAAGTAAGGCTTAACTAGGTGTATAATGAAAACTGTATAGTGGAAACATTGTTAAATCAAATGAATTTATGTGCATATGTGAATACGTGAAAAATTTTATACTAGTGCACCATTTAGATGGTTCAGAGAGATGCATGAAAGATATTTTGAATCTCAATGGTTCATTAAGTGATCCTCTTAATAACCCCTAATCTTGGGTTAGCCTTGTATGAGAACGTTATACCCTGGGTAGTATTATTCCTTGGTAATGTTGGTTAAGACATCACATTATAATGTTGATGGGATTTTTATCGTAGTATCCTGAAAAACCTTGTGTTTTTTCATCCCTAATTAGTGTACCTATAAAACTCCTAGGTTAAAGGTGTATGGATGCCATGAAAGGTGTTTCAATTTATCGTTATCCATGTGATTAGTGTGATTGCATGTGAGATTGATTCTACGAGAAGAATGGGGGATAGAAAATCCTACTATGGGTTAAATAACTTAGTCATGAACCCATCATGTCCTATGATATAACTAATGTTATTTTTGGATCTTGCCAAAGTCATATTCTATTTACCTCGTAACATTTTTGTGTTCAATAATTGAAGTGGACATTATGCTCTAAAATAGGCGGTGAGTGAAAAATATCTAATTCTATCTTCGGAATGGATCATATAATGAAATTACCCCACATTTGAAATGTGGAATGATGTGTCACAAACATTTTTTTCATGCTCCTGGATAAGTATTAATCCTATGTAACAATATATAGTACATGAAAAAGTAAAACAGTAAATCACGTGTTCAATGAATTTATACTATGTGTCTTGTGATCAATGAAACTTCTTTCTCATGTTTTGTCATAAAATAGAAACAAAAATAATAATATTCCAGTTTCGTAGTTACATTTTGGTGGTAAATTAGTGGGCAATATAGTTGGTATCAAAGATAAGGTTCAAACACTTAAACATTTGTGATAAATTCTTAATGAGTTTCATGTACTCATTATTTATTGAACATAGCATGAGTGTCATGTTGGGTATAGTTGCTTTGTGACATGAAGTTGTTTTGATGTAGTTTGGTCCACTTATCGTTCTATGTATCTAGCTCTTGACAAACATGTTTGTGTCTTTGGGTCACCAAATTCCTTGTTATAGACTCGCTATTATGTCGATCCTACAGAAATTTACATATTGTATCGCATTAACTTAGTTTGGAACATTTTTGGATACTAGTACTACATGGGTGACCTTTCGAGTTACGTTGGTAGTTAGCAGGATATTTTTTTGTTTCTCTTAAGTTATACATCATCAATGGTTGTGACATTTGGAGATATATTTGTAGTTATCACGAGATTAGTTAGTTGCTTTTGAGTTCTATATCATCAATGGTTATGGAATTTGGGTATGGAAATTGGGTATCGCATTTGATAGTGGAGAAAGATACTAGTAGTTTCGGGATTTGGAATGTATTTCCACCTAGGAGAGAAGAGATCATGACATATATTGTATTGGATCCAGATTATTTATATATATTGAAGTGTGCACTTGATGATTATTACCCATACAAGCAGCCCAAAAAAGGATGTGTAGAAATAATGATGTGGATTTATCATATGTCTTTTATTTGTAAACTTCCTTTTTATTTTAAGGAAAAAAATTATTTATTGATTTATTAAAATTCTTTGAGGAACTTCTTTTTATTCTTGGCTTTACTGTGTGATTTTAATTGTTTCAATGTGGATACTTAGAAATTTTTTAGGGATGCTAATATCTCATGGATTTTATCTCTTTTTTTTACTCAAATATTTATTTTTCCACTTGGCTAAACTATCATCAAGGTTGTTATGTTGTTTTTTGTGGCTATTGGTGATATGCTTCTATTTTTTTGGGGTTGTGTTATATTATTGTATGCGGGTGTGCCCAAGGTGTTATGACTCCATATTTGGTGCTACAGAGATGCCCTTGGTTTTGAAGGTGATGGGGCTTTATGAATTTGGTACCATGGAGTGATCTCGACCTCACATTGATAGCAGAGACACTTGGTAATCATTTGTGGAGTGACACTAGTTATATTTTATCCTCATTTGGTGGAGAGATATACATAATTTTGAGTCCTCTTTGGTCGAGTGACTCCAATGATTTCTTCAATCCTCTTTGGTTGAGATAACCTCATGACTCTATGTTATATTCAATGGATTGGCATTGATGCTATACAATATGGATCAATGGATTGACGTTGATGCAATAGAGTATGGATAAAATTACTCGACCTTTATGCTATGTAGTATTGATCGGTGGATTGGGCAGGTCATTTATGTTTCTCCTTTTATATGATGATATTCTTCACAATTGAGATGGATATGGTAACTAATTAAAGCTTTATAT
Organism: Taxus wallichiana var. yunnanensis; assembly: GCA_018340775.1. Classification (NCBI taxonomy): domain Eukaryota; kingdom Viridiplantae; phylum Streptophyta; class Pinopsida; order Cupressales; family Taxaceae; genus Taxus; species Taxus wallichiana. The sequence continues at coordinate 631,517,057 of CM031236.1, read as the reverse complement.
ATTATGTGTGGGATGGTTCACTCTTTCATAGCTATTGTTTTTACTAGAGGGTAGTGTACTTTTGGCTATACATGGAATACACCAATAGTCATACAGATGGTATCAATGACGTTTTTCATGGTTCTATTATATCCCTTGAGGAGAGGAGTTAAGATACTATATTATAGATATCTTATCAAATATTGGTATATCTAGAGTTAGTGGGAAATTTATCTAGAGATGTTTAGAGTTTAGCTAATGGGGACTCCAATATGGATGTGTTTTTGTTATTCACTACTATAGAGGTGATTTTGTCATCCTGGTTTAAGTGTTATGCTTACCATCTTATAAACATGTTTGTATGGATTATAGGTTATATGGACTATGTTTTAGATGCTCTATTATGTTTTCTCCTTGTTCTAAGCATGTGTTCTTGGTCATAAATTTTGGTGTTTTATGGTATAATGGTCTTCATCGTAGAATCACAATTGGCTAATGTTTCTTTTAACCTTGGTGAGGTGATTTCTTGGTTTACACCCTTCAAAATTGCTGATTTGTCATGTTACAACTGTTATGTCAAATGTGAGATTGTGATAAGTGAGGAAGCAATCTATGTTAAACCTATTGCTTCAAGTATGAAAATGTGATAAATTTGGTAGGGACTATGACATGGTTATAGATCTTCGCTGACCTTGTGATGCTGTACATTGTTGGAGCCGCAACAAAAAAATTTGAAATTTTTGTTGTTATATAATAGAGGTAATGAGATACAAATTTTGAACAAGGAAAATGATTATGAACCATCCAACAAACCAATTTGCGCATATGAGAAAATGCTATTAAAAAGTTTTTCATAACGAAATTTATTCTAGACTCACTATGATAGAGATAATTATCAATCCTCATAGGACATAACAAAATCAGGGAAATTATAGTTTTGTTGTTCCCTTGTGGTTGTGTGTTACGACAAGCTCTTATGACTAATTGGCGTTAAACGTTGTGACCACCATTTTCTCTTACACACCTTTGGACTAACCTTAGTGTGGTGTCATATTAAGGATGATGCTCTTATAAGAGATGTGAGATGTAGTGCCCCTTTTTACATTGTCGCTGGTCATTCACATGTGTGAAGGATTTTAGTAGTGTTGTTGTGGCTAAGTTTTTTGTGTTGTAACTACTCGAGATCGAACCTTTGTGGATTCCAAACCTTAATGATGATAATGAAAATGATAGAACAAATAAAATCCAACTCACGAGGGAATCCATGAAATGTTCAACTAGTTGTTTTGGATCATATGAGGATTTCGGGTGTCACTCCTAGTGCCACTCTTGTATCATATTAGCTAGATCATGTTATTTTAAAATAAATAAATAAATATATGAATAAAATAAAAATACATTCTTTTAAAAAAATAATAATATAATACTGGTGAAAAATACCTAATGGGCCGCTTAGGATAAATAGAATTTTATTTTGTTTATGAGTTTATTATTCTCCTACCCCATTTGGTTAAGTGGCATCGCCATCAAGGTGTGTTATGGTGATGTAATTTTGTAAAGCTAGGAGGATTTAAGAATAGGGATTGTTCTCTTCCCTTTTGTAAAGTTTGGGCAAAGAGCCACATTTGCCTAAAAGTAAATACAATGGATGGGCCTAAGATGAGACCCCATAATAAGTGTTATCTTCCTCCATACCTACGTCATATAAAGAGCATTGAATAGAATATTGGTGTCACTCAAGCATAAACGAGAGTTATTTTAGCTAATGGTAGCACAATGATGCATCCTCTAACCATGTTCTACAAAAATGGGATTTTTGAAAGGTCTTAGAAGTTAGTTAGAACCTTCAAGAAAATCCATGTGCGAATTGTACCTATGTAAGAGGAGGAGTAATGATTTTCATGCCTGAACTATCTCGAGGAAAATATTGATAGGAAATTAAGAGTAGTGGAACAACTTCCTACGCTAATCTTGAGGAGAGATATTATGCAAAACTTTCAACATAGTAAAACAGTTACAGAAATATCAAGAACACATTCATAACAAGAACACAAACACTAGATATACATGGGGAAAATCCTTTCGGATTAAAAACTCCACGACCCAAAAGTTGACTCAATGTATTTGAAATCTAATATCAAGATTGCATACACTTGGCAGAGCAAGTTTCTTACAAGAGTATCCCCAAAACAATTCTAGGAGGATTCTAACTTTACAAAGAATTGCAAATCTCACCACACAAATTGCTTTCTACAAGCCTTCAATTTAGAAACCTCCGGTTATACTGGAAACCATCTATGGTTTACAAAACCATGTGCCAAACCTCTCATGAGGTGGATAGCCTTAAAGAGCAAGATTTCGGTCTAAAATTAGGCTCTCACGTCCACAATATTCTCCCTATTTTGACCCTTAAAGATGCCATAATATCTCTTAAAATATCCCTTCAGGGATATACTATCATATGGGAATCTTTGGACAATTCCTATTTCTATTTTTAGAGCACTAACAATACGAAATGGCTGTAAGAAAATATTGAATGAATAAACTAAACAAGGTTAAGACACCTTATTTCCAAAAATCTCCCACTTATCGAATACCTTGTAAGGACCAAGTGAAAGATACTATCATGGATCAACTGCTAGGGGCCGAGAGGCCCATAGACTCAAAACACCACCTAAATTTCGTTGTGCTCATGGGTTTAGTTAATGCATCTACAAAATTCACAATTGTCTCTACCTTTTCCAGCTTCACCCTGCCATCCTCGACCATATCTCTCACGGTGACACTTAAAATCAATGTGTTTGGTTATGGCATGAAAATTCAAGTTCTTTAAGGAAGATTGCATTGTGACTGTCCACAATACATCAGAATCGCACCTTTTTCAATCCAATATTTGAACACAAACGCTTCAGCCAAATGGCTTCTTTACTGCATGAGTGGCTACCATGTACTCTGCCTCAAAGAGTTGATAAAGTGACCTTAGCCTATCACTTTCTCATCCAACTCATTGCACCACCATTAATAGTAAAAACATATGCATTGGTGGATCTTCTACTATTGACATCACCGCCCAATCAATCCACAAAACCATTGAATACCTATTGAATGTTAATCTCCTCTACCATGAAAACATATAGAGTACTCAACGATGTACCTTAGAAAATATCGAATACCCTCTTAACTATATCCCAATGCTTTCTTCCAGGATTAGACATAAAATGAGAAAGAACTCCCACTGTTTGGGAAATTTCTTATCTTATACAGACCATAGCATACATTAAGCTTCCAACTGTACTCTAGTAAGGCACTCTGATCATGTCTTCCGTCTCCAATGGGGATGAAAGAAATTGTGAAATAGAGATCTTTTTTACCAAAGTAACAGGAACAAAAAGTGGTTTACAATCCTACATGTTGAACCTTTACAAAATAGAAGAAACATACTTACTCTTTCCAAGCCATAGCTTCCTGTTCTCATGATTTCTTCTAATCTCCATCCCCGGTATGTGTTTTTCGCACCAAGATATTTCATTTCAAATTTCGTAGAGAGCCTGAGATTTCAATTTTATAATCAAACCTTTTCCTTTCCCAAAAAACAACATGTCATCAACATATAAAGTAATTACCATGAAACAATCACCATCGATTTAAAATATACGAGTGATTAGATTTAGACCGCACGAACCCCAAACTCAAGACATATGAATCAAAATTCTGCTACCACATCCTAGGAATTTGTTTAAGGCCATATAGGGATTTCTTTAACTTACAAACTATCTTGCTTTTACCTTACACCATGTAGTGCTCTAGCCTGTGTCATATAGATTTCTTCCTCTAAATAACCATGAAGGAAAGCATTTTTCATATCCATTTGTTCAACCTCTAGATCATAAGTTGTTGCAATAGATAATAAAACCGAATGGATGTCATTTTCGCAACAGAGAGAATATCTCACCATAATCAATACCCTCAACTTGAGAGTAACCCTTCGCAACCAATCGTGCCTTATACTTTTCAACATTTCCATCTCGAACGAATCTTTTTCTTAAACATCTATTTACATCCAACTGGTTCCCGACCTTTAGAAATGGTACAAGATCCCAAGTATCAATATTTTTAAGGGCTGCCATCTCTTCATCCATGGCTATTTTCCAGACTTTGAATCATTCATACCCAAATCCTCTTGACAGATATCGGTTCATCAATGTTAGTACTCAAAGCAAATATACACTTCCAATCATCATGAGAATACCCATACCTTTGTGTGGTTGGATTTTCCTTGAGACTTTCAAACAAGTTGAGGTGGAGATTTTTCCACTTCTTCCTTAACTTCTTCCTCTTCTAAAGATTCGAGTTTTTTGAGCCCTCCTCAACTTCTTTTCTATTTTGGGATCTTGATTCAAATTTCTCAGTGTAGAAGGAAGTTGAACCACATCCTTTTTGTTCATTTTCTTTATGTTGTTCTAGCTGAAAATTAATAGGGAAAGATTTAATCTCTCTAAAAATAAAACTGGAGTGTATTACCTTTTTTCCAACAAGATCCCAAATCTTGTATCCTTTCACAAAGATAGCAATATCTCGATGAAGATACATTTGACAACCTTAGAATCCAACTTTCTTCTCTTCTCCTTAGGCTCATGTGCATATGCCTCACACCAAAACTCTCGATGTCTAATTGAAGGATTTTTCCTCGACCACGCATCCATTGGTGTTTTATCAACAAGATTTGATGTAGGAGATCTATTTATCAAATAACAAGCAAAGTGGTAATAACTTCGCCCAAAACCTCTTTTCTACACCAGCTCAAATCATCATGCTCCTAGCCTTCTCCAACAACATTCTATTCATTCTTTCTATAACTCCATTCTGCTCTGGAGAATATGAAGTTGTCTTTTGTCTTTTAATCCCGCAATTTGTACAAAATTTGTCAAATTCTACAAAACTGTACTAACCGCCATTATCGATCTCAAACATTTAATTTTCTTCCCGGTTTGAGTTTCAACCATAGCCTTAAATTCCTTGAAATCACTAAACACTTCAGATTTACTCTTTAAAAATATACCCAAGTTCTCCGCTAAAATCATCAATGAAAGTAACATAATAAACTGATTTAACAATAGAAGCAACCTTAATAGGACCAAATACATCTAAATGGATTAGATCCAAGATACATGAAGACTTATGAGTAGATGAGTAAAACTGAATGCAGTTATCTTTTCCATAAATACAATGCTCACGTAAATCAAACTCCATATTCCAATCATTCAACCCCTCAATGAGGTTCTTATTTTTTCAGGGCTTTTAAACCCTTCTTTCCAATATTGCCAAGCCTTTGGTGCCATAACATGGTCTTCTCTATAAGTAACTTTTATTTGGTAGACAGAGCACCATTGGGTACCCAGAAGCCATGATCATCCGTAGAGGAGGAAACCCTCTCCTTTTTCAGCAAAAAAGTTATTCTTGGCTTAGTTTTATCCAAAGTGTTATTGCACTTAATCGTGCATAAGTCAAGTTTGTACAAAGTGTACCCAATCTACTTCCTCTTGCTATCACCATAGCACCTCTCACCATTTTCACACCTACTTCAGAAAATTGTACATTTACATCCGCATCTATTAGCTTGCTAACATATATTAAATTTCTTGCTAGTCATGGGATGTGCAAGACACCATCAAATCTTCTAATTCTACCATCAGAAAAATTCACTTGAATACTACCATGACCAACAATTTCAAGGAAACAATTATCACCCAAATACACCTTACCACCATCATAGTTTTCATCCTTAACCAATTTTTGTTAGGGCTCATGTGGAAAGATGCACCTGAGTCTATCAACCATGCATTATCACCTGCACAAGTGGCCAAAGCTACAATAAAGGCATCTCCATCTTCCTTTTCAGACTCAGAATCAGAATCATGCTTCTTCTTTTTCTTTTTCTTTTCTTCTTTGCATTCCCTTGAAGTGTCCAGATTTGCCACAGCCCAGATATCACCTTGGACTTACTAGGGATTTTTCTCTCCTCTTATTCTTGGAATGGCCACGCTTCTTCTCATCTTTTCCTCATTATTTTTTTCTTCCTTGAACACTCAAATCCTCTTTGGCTTTCAGAGAGACCTTTCTTCTCGTCTCTTGAGAGAGTAGAGAACCAACAACATCCTCCATCTTCATATGAATGAAGTGCTCCCAATGGCCATGACTAGGTTGTCCCATGAGTTTGGCAATGAAACCAACATATTGTGGCACCTTTCTTCTTCATCTATCTTAAGCCCAACTGAGCTCAACTGAGTCACCAATGTATTACATGTTTCCGGATGCTCGGATATTTGTCCACCTTCTTACATTCTCAAGGAATACAACTTCTTCCTCAAGAAAATCTTATTTTCTAGAGACTTAGCTAGGTATATATCACCCGATTTTTCCAAAGCTTCTCTAAAGTGGATTCTTCATGGACATTTATCAGATCGAATCTGCAAGACATAGTCTAATAAAACCTTCAGCTTTTCTATCCATTACATCATATGTTGTGGCCAAAACTAGATCCGTAGGCCTATGGACCTTCTCATCCACCACATCCTAGAGATCTCGATCAACTAACAGATATTCCATCTTTAGCTTCCACATTTCAAAGTTTGTGCCAGAAAACTTCTCTATGTCAATCCTCCTAGATGTGCTCACCATTTGAAAAATATCTCTGCAACTGTGATAACAAAGTATTCTCTACACAAGCTCCCACTCAAACCAGATTAGCACAAATACCCCAACAACCCACAATCAAACCAAAGGTGATCGTGCTCGATACCACTTGATATGGATTAAGAGTAGTGGAAAAACTTCCTACATTAATCTTGAGGTGAGATATTATGCAAAACTTTCAACATAGTAAAAAAGTTATAGAAATCTCAGCAACACATTCATAACAAGAACACAAACACCAGATATACGTGGGGAAAATCCTTTCGGATAAAAAACTCCACACTCCAAAATCCCACTCAATGTATTTTAAATCTAATAACAATATTACATAGACTTGTAGAGCAAGTTTCTTACAATAGTATCCCCGTAGAAACAATTCTAGGAGGATTCCAACTTTACAGTACTTGCAAATCTCACCACACCAATTGCTTCTCCAAGCCTTCAATTTATAGACCTCCGGTTATACAAGAAACCATCTATGGTTTACAAAACCATGTGCCAAACCTCTCATGAGGTGGATAACATTAAAGAGTAAGATTTCGGTCTAAAATTAGGCTCTCACATCCACAATATTCTCCCCTATTTTTGACCCTTATAGATGTCTTAAAATCTGTCATAATATCTCTAAAAATATCCCTTCCATGATATACTATCATATGGGAATATTTTGACAACTCCTATTTTTATTTTTAGAGCATTGACAATGCGAAATGGCTATAAGAAAATCTTGACTGAATAAACTAAACAAGGTTGAGAAACCTTATTTCCAACAAATATAAACTTTATCCTCTAGTGTCGCTTAAATTTGTGATTGTTGATTGGATTTGATTTCTTGGTGCATGTAGAAAATAGGGGTGGTTGTGAGAGTATGATTACTTGGTGCTTCAAAGAACAACTAAAAAAATACAAAAATAGAAAATGGAGGTATGCTCATGGCATTGAATCATTTTTATGTAAGGCTTCTCAGTATGTGTGGCATCCATGCCTAAAATTATTAATGGGCATTAATTTTTGCAGCACATCAATTATTTGATACAATACCTATGGCATCCAATCAATATTAGTCTCATATTGTTTTATGGAGTTAGTAGTTTTGAAGGAGTGTTTCATTCTTCCTTTACATGTAATGGGTGTCGAAATTTATAAAGAAGATTACGTTTTTGGACTACAAATTAATAAGGGCCGACACCAAAATGATATTATTTCTATAGTATATGGCTCTTTACATCAACATTTGAAAGAATATATGGTTAGTGGTTCAAAAGTGTTGTGTATCTCAAACCTGGTTGATCAAATACCTTTATCCATGGACATCTTTCTCGCCAACTTCGATTTTTTCGCATGCATGGTTTTCTTACCTATGCCTAACTTTTTTCCACATTTTATTACTTTTCCTCCTTGGTGGATATTTAGAATTTGTACAAGTATTGCTTATTTTAATTTTTTAAATATTTGGTAGTGCGAAAACATTTAAAATTGTATTTTCTCCGAAATGAAAAGACAATGTTTACTCTTAATCTTTCTTGATATTACACCCAATAATAAGGAAATACATAGTTTATAAACAAAGATAATGGAAATCCTCCAAAATGAAAAATATGAACTTGATATTTAGCATTTAATCCCTATTTGTTTACATAAAAATTAATAAAACACATATTTTGATAACTCATAAAACAACCACGTATGAATAGACTTCGGAAGAAGAAGGGTATTAACACTCATAAGGAGGTAAAGGACTATACTTTGGCCTTGGTTACTCTATTTTATATGTAAGGAGGTCTTATAAAGCCAAAGAAAGGTTAGATTCTTATTGACACTTGGCTCTAGACAAAATTACCCTCTAGATCAACAAGTGTAGAAGGATTTATATTCTCTAGGTGAGGTTGGGTCCGCTTGGAGGATGGTGTGAATAACTATATTGAGTCTTCAAAGAGAATTTGTAGTTTCCAAAATTCTATCAGCAATGAGCTTAGTGGGTTAAAAATATCGTTATGGACATTCAGGGAAGATTGGTAAAACTAGAAAAAGGATGTAAAATTGCAGGAAAAAGCTATATCTCAAAAGTTTTGAGGAGGACGAAAAGGTTAAGGATTGTATCTAGAACTCTTGCGACCAAGATGTAAATCGAAAGGTCAACATGAACACCACACTAGTTCACATAAGTGCTATAAGACCAAATAGTTTTAGGCTTTCGAACTTGTTAACAGACTATTTTGGACTTTTATCTTGGGAGGGATGTATCTCCCTATATTTTGTTGGTTTTGGCCTATTCATTTTTCTCCCTTCCGGTTCTACTCGCTTCTATAATAGTTTTCTTCTTTATCGTTTGGGTTACACTTTTTTGTCCCTTTTGTACCCTATTTTTTTAATGTTTGGTTCTAATGACAACGTGTATTATTTAAGGCACCCTTTCACCATAATCCATATTCTTACCTTATCTAATAAAAAAAAATCGTGAAAACAACCATCCAAATCCTATAGCCATAAAATATGCCTTAAATATATCAACCGGTGATGTGGGATTCCACATCAACTCCTTGAATGATTGTAGAGAGTTATTGGAAAAATATTTTCCATGTATCTAGATCCCGCTGGTCAATACCACAACATTGGACAAGGACCATGAATTAAGTATTCCATTTGGTTTTGGCTCACAATTTTGGGCCTCATCAAGAAACAAAGTTTCTTCACCTCATACCTCTAGTGTTTCAGGATGAAAATCATGGTAAGACTTTAGTTTGGCTAAAATCATGTTGGAATATAGTGTTGTCGATTTTTTGTAGGACTCTAGTTGTTCGATAACATGTTGAACTCGGGCATGATCACAACATGTAGCTATAGATAAGTTACCTCCATTTGAATCCTATTCGCCGGATCCTAGTTTCGTCAAGTTCTTGGTCATCCATGTAGATATAAGAAATGAGGAAAATTTACTTATGTGAGGGATTTGACATCATATTTATGGTCTTTATTCAGATTCCCTTTTCACATGATTCCTCATAGGGAATTTTTTATTATCAGTCATGTGATGGAGATGTGATATATATGGGAAATGTTAATTTGTGCAAGAATATTAGATAAGGAGAGATCATACTCAGTAATGTTTTATGTGGTAATAAGGATTGTTCAACATGTAATACATGTACCAAGCTTGAATAAAAACCTTCTCTCACATAGAGAATATAATATTAAAGTTATGATTTTAGTTAAGAGAATATTTATCTCAAGGTAACAAAGAGAGTGATGATGTTATAAGGATAAATGAGTTGAAATATCTAGAGATTGGTCAAAGATACTTGTATTGGAGAGGTCAGTAGTGGTGTTGGATGCAAAGAATGGAGTCAATGAAAACTTCACATTAATGGTTAGGTCATATGAGTGAGCATGCTTTGAAGATATTTCTAGGTAGATAGATTCTCATATGAGTAAACTATTTGGATCTAATTTCTTTTGAGAATTATTTAAATGGTAAACACCATAGGTGTTGTTTTTACAATGATCTAACATAACTAAAGAAATATGTGATTATTCATTCAAATACTTTAAAGAACATATTTCTTCTAGCACGAGTTAATAATATATTGTTTCATTTATAAAGTATTGGTCCTAGAAGGTGTGGATTTAAGTTCCAAAAATATATAAAAATATCTTGTTTTAAGAAATTTAAAGCTCTAGTAAATAATAAAAGAGTAAAACAAGAAAATCAATAACAACTGACATTATAGGGGAATTTTATCAAAATAAGTATAATGTGTTCTTTAGTTAGCATGACATAATGATACAATAGATGGTTCCTAGAACTCCACAACAAATAAGTATTTCTAAAAAGATGAAACATCTAATCATGGATCAAACAAGATTTTTGTTAAGCACTACTAATTTTGAGAAGTAAGATTTAGGTGAGGCTATTAATAGATCATGTTTTATAATCAACAAGTCGCCTACTAAAACTCTAGATCTTACAATTATTGAATAATTTTTGATAAGGAAACTTGTTGAATATTCCTTTATTCATGATTTTGGTTGTGATTCTTATGTTTAGATTCATATAGAAAAAATCAATAGGTTAGATGTAATGTTGATAAAAAGTATATTTCTGGCTACACATATAGTATAAAGGGGTACAAGTCAGAGGATGCTATTGCAAAAAAACTATTGATTAGATGACATGTCAAATTCAATGAACAATTAATGTAAATAAGTGAACAATAGCAATGTTCAGAATCTACAACATTAGATGTGGAAACATATTATGATGAAATGGAGGTGAAGAATGAAAATCAGCCATTTTTTCACAAAAATAGGGTAGATAATGATTAACAAAAGAATATGATCAGAAATTTTAGAAAGAAGATATGTCATAGGTTGACACATAACACTATGTGAGGAGATCAAATAGAGTCGCAAGACCATGAAAAAGGTACTCTCCTAGTTATAATTCAGTTTATGAATTTTATTATTGATGATGGTGATCCTAGTTCATAGCACAAGGCTTACAAACTTAAAGACGCAATCAAGTGGTGAGCTACCATGGAGGAAGAGATGGAATATTTTCCTATAAATAAGATGTGGAATATTCGGAACAAGTGGGGTTTTAAATGAAAAAAGAACGTAAATGATAGCATGGAGTGGATTAAATATTAGTTGGTGGACAAGGGGAATGCGGAAAAATATGGTACTGTTTTTATGATAAATTTTAACTTGATGTACAACTCAGTAAAATTAGATTTTGTTTTGGATCTTGTTGTTAGTCTTGATTTATATTTATAATAGTTATAAGTTAAATAAAACTTCTTTCATGGCGATCCTTTTGAAAAAATTATATGCAACGACTGAAAGGATTTGAGGAAATAGAGAAATAGAAACTTTTTCAGGTTCGTAAAATTGTTGTATGGTCTTCAAAACATGTACGAAGATATTGGTACAAATTATTTAAGTCCTTCATGATGATATTAGGGTACAATAGATATGAGGATGATAATTTTTACCACTTTAAAAGGTGTGAAGATGGAAGTTCCATGATTTTTTATTTTAATGTTGATGATATTTTAATAGCAGGTCCCATCGTGCACAAAATCATCTTATTTAAAGATCAACTCTCTGGGATGTTTGAAATCAAGGAATTAGGATATGCGAATCATATTCTTGGGATGAGGATACTTAGAGACAAAAAGAATAGGAATCTTAGTGTGTTATAAAAGTACAGTATGTAGAATGCACAACTCTCTAGTACACCATTTCATTTTCATATTTAAATAAGAAGTATTTATTGGAAGAATAATCATTAGGGTGTGAATCATTGAGCCTAAAAACTTTTACTCATATTCACTTTAGCATTCATCAATTATCATTAACCATTAAACACATATTCACTAATAATTATAACCATACACATGAGTAAATGAACACAAGAACACATGAATAGTATTTTTAATGAGAAACCCTTACAATGAAATAAAACTCACTCAAAAAAAAAAATATTGTAAAACGAATATCAAATTTAGTTGAGCAAAACCCAACAAGAATCATTAACTCCTAATTTTTGTGAGGTACCAAACCCTATATTTAATAGAGCACCAACCCTAAAAGGACCACCAAACCCTAAATTTTATAGAGCACCAACCCTATATGGAGGAACAAACCTATTAGATGACTCAACACCAACTCAGCGACCTATTTTTTTCTTTTCACCTCTAGAATGTTTCCTCAAGAACTGATGATGAATCTATTTAGTTATCCTTTCTTCTATCTTCACCAAATCCACCTTCTTCACTAAATTTCTCAAGAAATTCTTCAACAAGCTCATCAGGTCATCTCGAATTGTCTCTCCAATAACATCTCTCACTTCAAGAAATCATGACAAAGTATCTTCCCCGTCTAGATGGTCACAAATACCTTCTTCACTTCTACACTCTTACTCAAACATTCTCATCCTTTCTCCACACACAAAGAGGTCTTCTTCACATGTTTATATACATGAATCAAGCATCAAATAAATCTAGGTCATCTATCATATGGAAAATGTAAAATGAAATGATTAAATAATTAATACATCATACAAAATACCACTTAGGTGGAAAATAACATATAGTGACAAAATTTCCATTAGGTGTCAATTATGCCTAATGTACTCAAACTTCCCTCTTACCAAGACCAATTATTCTAGAGCTAACATGACCTTCACAAAAATCTGAAACCACTTCGAAATGTTTTCTATGTCCACTCCTTTCCTTCTATAAGCTTTTTCATATGTTCATCATCATCCCATGTTATGATGCCATCCATAAGGACAACTCTCCTCATTAGATATAAGACCTACAAAACCAGGTCCTCAAACATAAAGATAGAAAACTCATCAAATCACCTCAAAAATACAAATATGACACATGGATAGAAATTTCATGACATAAGAGTCATCACCAAATGCACGAGACACCACAATGCAAGCCAAAGTGGCTCAAGAACACCTCTACAACCATGACCACCAAAATTGTCAAAAACTACCCCAAAACCAATCATGCAAGATAGACATCCACATAGCTCGAAAGGGATCAAGATGTTCGAATCCACCTCGACATGTAGAATTAATTCCATACTTCCTTAAACATCAATTTATTCGAGAGTTCTAGTGAAAAACATGAGAGAAAGAAAACTTCTTCGAAACATGTGATTTACTCTAGGTCAATGCACTATCAATACACCTAGATATGACCTCAAAAAATCTAGAGGAATACACTACAACCTAAAATCATAATACTATCAAATCTAATCCATTTTGGGCATGCTTGAACAATTTTTTGTCCATTGCTGCCTAACTAGGGTTTAAGAAGGGATTTAGACCTCCTTACCTTCTGAATAATTGTTCATAAAGCTTTTCCCCTTCATCTTTGAACAAATTATTGGAACATCATCTTAGGTCCATTCCCAACTTCCCGTTGATTTCATCCTCCCATGCAAACTTCAAATGTGTCAATGATCATAAAAAAACCTTCTTGATCTATGTTTTTGAAGTTCTAGGAACTTTGTAGTGGCAAAAATATATTTTAATCTTAAATATTTAAAACCAACACCTAAAATGTTTCTCACAATGATAGAATAGCCTACTACACCTTATCCCGGTCTCATATTTTCATGTCCTTTCTAATACCTACTCTTCACATCTCATTAGGCCACCAAGGTCTTAAGGAAAGGTTGAATGCAAACCTAGAAAACATGACTCATCCTTGTCCCTATATTATGAGACACTTGTGAGTGTCTCTATACTTCATCATTATAATCTCCATGCTCTGACAATGTTTAACAAGCTCATAAATACATAAGAACCATAACTAGGCATCTTGAACATGTTTTCTTCTTCCATGTTGAAAACCTCATGACTTCATCACTCTTTTCCAACTACAAGATCCTTTAACAAGATTCATAACATCACTACAACATCCTCTTATTATTACAACACCTCTACAAGACAATATACCAACTCAAGACACCATGTTACATCATCATTGTGACCAAACACCTTCACTAACTAACCAACACAATACATTACATCAAAAAAATAATAATCAACATCCAAATGAAAACACACTCATTTTGACATCAATGAAAACACTACTTACAAACAATCTCCTCCTCTCACAATGTTAATGGAAAATATAGAAAATTCACTTTCTCTCAATCCATCAGCTCATTATACATGCCCTTATGATATTATTGTCAAAGAAACATACCTACAATGTCTTAGATCTATTCTTCTCTCATTGGACTAGGGCTCATCATTTTGATGAAAACATGAACCAAATAAAATGATGTCCATTTCACCTTCTTGGTAGATGTTTTGATTCATGATAGCTCCCCTTAGACTAGAAATACTCCTCTTTTGGAATCTCATAAATTAAATAACTAAATTCACTCAAACTATTAAAAGAATGATCCTACATGGACCTCCCGCAAAGAAATATTTTTGCAACAACACAAAACTCCTCTTGACTTAATACATTCTTTCTCAACAACATAAGACATTTCATACCTTGAACCTAGTCATAAAACCAAAACATTCCTCTCGGTCCAAGCACACCTCGAAACCATCTTGATACTTTACACCTTCTTGGATTAACTTTCTTGTTAAACCTTACAATTTTATCTTGCTATGAGGGATTTGAATCTTTTCTTGCAATTTTCTTCCTTACCCATTTTTAAATTATTTCCAAAATTTTGTTTCAAAATTGCCTAAGTATCATTTTTCTAATGGATTTCAGATTTTTGAAGTTAAGATACATTTTGCCTATGAAATTCACATTGATTTTCAAAGCCCGAAACCCTCTCAAAATACATTTCAGAATCGAAAGTGGGAACTTAGGATGTAGTTTGCATGCAAACTACATACCAAGTTCAAGTATGATTCACCACCACCATTTCGAACTTGAGAGTCCTAAATGCATTTAGTACACAATTGCACATTGACTTCTAAAATCTTAACTCGATCACTCCATAAGCATTCCAAACTTCCAGCTGACGATATGTAGTTTTCATGTAAATTACAAGTTGACCTTAGAACTTCGACTTCGATAACAATAAATGTCAACCGCACGCACATGTCAAACTCGGGGTAATCAATTTTCACTTTCCTATAAAAAGGAAAGTTTTACTTGTCATTTTTACTTGAAAAATAGGTACACCGACATACTTGAAATGCCCCTAATTTTTACCATACCCATCTAGGTGATGTTTAAAGCATTCCTTCTTGTTTTCTCATCATTTCTTGGGTAAGTTTGGAAGTTTTCTTTTTTGCATTTACTATTGGTCTCGTTATGGTTTTTTTCTATCATTTTTACCTTTCCCATGGGCACCTTTTTCATTTCTATTTTTTCGTCTTTATTTGAGGTTTTGTCTTTGAATTTGAAACCCATGGCTCTTTCATACTTGTTGATTTTGTTATTTTTGAATCCTAGGCTTAAAACCCTTATATGAACAAGGAAAAAATTGCTTCCAAGGGAGAGAAGAGTTTTTCGGAGGATAAATTCTTCTTTACTGAACTCAAATTCCACATTTCGGAAGTTGGAGATCAACAAACATGGTGAAATGATGAAATCCAACTTATTTTCACATTTGAGAATTTCAAAGTTTCTTTAGAGGTTTAGAATTTTGATTTCAGAATTTGGGGTTACATTGTAGGGTTAGACTTACAATTTCAGGATTTTTGTTGGAGTTTCACATCAAAGATGCATGTCAAGTTTACAGAGGTTCTTGATAAGGTTACACTTCAGCCCCGAATGTCTCGATCCTCATTTTAGTGGTAATTTCTAGGGTTTTAAGCATAAACAGATGTCCTAGTCCTCTTATAAGGGGCAGGATGAAATGAAGTATTGTTTTCAAGGGGTGACATGCCCTTCAAGAATTTCATCTAATGTCAAAAATGCAGGGACACGACTTTGGGCACATCGATCTACCCAAATTTTGGGAAAGGGTCAAGGCTCCAAACAAGAAACCATGGATGTAGGCAATATTCAAAATTGGGATTTCCCTACCTCGCCTTTCCCCATCAATGTAATGCCTAAAATTCTACTAATTGATTCTTCAAATTTTAATAAGGAGTTACGCATAGCGAAAGATGATGACGTGTTGGTAGTTATAGAAATAGAGAGTGATTTTTTAAATACTTTTAAGGCTTCCTGATGTTGAAGCATATGCTACAACTTCCTCAAAGTCTTCACTCAAGCACCGGGTCAAGGGAAATGATACCTTTATGAGAATTATTAACAAAATTTATTTGACAAAAAAAAAGATTTCACTATCTATGTTCCCTAAAATGATTCCTCAATCACATTTTATTCAAGAGGGAAACGATATCATTACATTGTTGAGAAGAGTCATGGGAATTCCTTCTTCTAAGGATTTCCAGGAATGGATGTACCTATATATTACCACTATCAAGAAAAAAAAAAATCTTATTTGATCGATGAGCACATCGGTGATGTAAGTTGTTTTCATTTGTTGGACATTCTAACCTCCAGAACTTCTTTATGAATTTTTACCTTTTATATGTAGAAGTATTTGACATTACCTAGATTGACCCTAGTGGGATCGAGGAATCTTTCTCATATTTAAGAATATTATTCTCAGTTCAAATTTAAAGAGGGCCCTAGAAAATTTATTAGAGTAAATGATGTTTTAATTGCAGTCATTTTTACTTATTTGATAAGGATTTCCATAAGAGGAGGATTTTTACGAGGCATGGAAGGAAGTTATGAAATGGGAGGTATCTACTTACATATCCAACAATCACATACATCAAGGTGTCTAAATTAATAGGTGTTCCTATCAAACTACCTAGGTTCCCAATAGAAAAGTGGATTTTGATGGAGTTGGTTCATCATTTGTTGCACTACCATAAGATTAAACATTCACTAGCATAAGTAAGCAACCCATTTCCACTAACTTTTGGAAGACACACATGTTCTTCCACATATAAAGTGAATAATGTGGAAGGGGAAATGAAAAATATGACTCGAATTATATTTCACTCACGCACTTGTTTCAATTATTGGGATAATTTTGGAAAGTTGGGAACATCAAACATTCACGTACCTCAATTGGAGTATATTTGGATCCATGTATAGGATGAAAAAACAATAAGAGAAAGGGAATTTGAAAGGTTAACTCTTCAAGAGGTAACCTAGTAAGGAATGTTTTTCATCCCCAAATGTCTATAGGACAATGAATAGGTTTTGGATTACTCCTATGATCAAAAAAATGTCAAGATTCAACCATTGTCATGGATCAATAGGTCTCTTGAAGAATGTAGCAATACGAATCAAATATTGGGTCCCATTTTGAATCAGACCTACTAATGGCTAATGACATTGGGGATTACACCCAAAGTGTTAGACCATCTTTGCACATAACTCATTCAGATACGAGTCATCGGTGAGCCATACCAACACTTATAAGGGAAAAAGGAAAAATCCCATAACCATTTCAAAACCCCATAAGATTTATTTTATTTACAGAGGTTTGGGATGTTCCTCCCTAGTTTCTACAATGGGATCTGATTCTCCCAAAGTGAAATCTACTAAGGTCATTCACACGAGTGTTTTTCCTAAAATATCTCCAAGTGTTGCAGTTACCCTTCTCTCCATTTGTTCCATCTTCACCATTTTGATTTCCTCCTTACCCTCTACCTCTCGGTCTTCCTCCGACCATGTCCTCTATTTCTACCATTCCCATTTCTCCTAAATCCCTCTTTGCATCTCCCTCTATGGCTCGGGTCTTTTCCTCCTTTCCCTCTCTTTCAATTGGAGATGTTACGGTATTAGCATCTCCTTTTGGAACACCTCTTCCTCAACATACTGTCCTCATTTCTAATCCCATCTCATCAATCTATGTAGCCTTCATTTCCACTCCACCTTCTATTATTACAACATCTCTTCCCATTTGAGTGATCGTAATAAGTTCTCTGAAGTTATACCAACTAAGTCGATTACTAAATTAACAATGATTGTGTTATCTACCAAATCTTTTTCTTCTATCCCTACATGGTTAGATAGGAAGACACCAAAGTAGAAGAAGGTTCTTATTATTGATGTATTTGAACTCGTGATCATATATCCACCACCATCCCGAAGACAATCCAAGTGACCAAGGGTCATTTATATCCTATAATTGGATCAAAATCGAGAGAGATTTTTAAAATAACAATTGTAGTTATAGGAAAACAAAAGAAACAATCAAAACAACAAACTATGAAATCAGGTTTGCTCTTGGAAAATCCACTCAAAACCAAGATGTCCAAGTTGCCTTGGGTAACCTATTGGATAAATTTGGTAAATATAAAGTAACTATATATGAGCTCAAGGGTAAAATTGAATAGCTGACCACTATCTTGATTAAAATCAAACAACCCATTCATACTACCACTCTTTCCATACCTACGAGTTTTAAATATACATCCTTCTCCGAGGTAGAAAATATTGGACAATAAGTATGAGCATTATGAGCATGGATGGAAAGTTTAATTTAGGAATGGGAACACATGATTAAGGATTTTGTTGATATATAAAATTAATTATATTCGAGAAAGATGTCATCTCTTGGATGAGTGAAATCCTCACTGAAGAAAGTGACAACTTGGACCTCACTCTTGATACTTGGAGAGAAGTACGGAATGTGAAGTCGATCTTCTTTTGAAGAAAGGAGTTTTTGATGAAATCACAAAACTATTTAAATTTTATGAAGCAATAGAGATCGAGTCTTAGTAGTGTTGGAAGCCATGTTTAAGTTGGATGAAATAATAATTAAAGAATTTGATGGCCTAAATGATATTACAAATGAGATTGACATGATTAATTGTAGGTTTATGGAAAAAATATTGATGCACTTTTGGTCGATCGATTTTAACCCAGTTCAAAATCTGGTGAACCAAGATAATGATGTGGCTAAATATTTTGGTCTTGATTCCATTCATAGATTAGTATCATACAATAAATTGAGTCATCTCAATAATGTCATAAACATACTAAAATATTCCAAGGGAAATTGGCCATAGAAACCGAGTCGCCTAAGGTCTTTGAATCGCTATGCATGTGGACCTGATGATGAAGAAGTTCAAGGGATCCTCAAGTGTTTTCTTAAATACAACCGTAGGGTAGTTGCTAAAGAAAGGAAAAATAATCATATCGATAAAAGAGTGGCATCATGCCCATCGAGCTTGGAAGACATTTTTCACATTCTCCATTTGTAACATGGTTGGGAGTTACAGGTTTGACTCAATCAAACCTATGCAACCATTTCACTATTTTTATGGGAAAGCGTGCCTAGTATAATTGCATTATATTTCTAGTATGTAATAATTAAGAGGCATAGATATAATTACTCAATCCTCTATGGCTATAAATAGGATAATCCATTACATTCTAGGGCGAGTTTTAGGATCTTATTTGTAAGGAGGATCTATCATTTTTGGGAGTCTACAAACAATATTTAGTCTTTGAATATTTGATATGTAGTGCATTTAAATAATTCATTCAATACTTGTGGATGTTTTTAATTCCTTGAATTTAGTGATTTATCATGTCTTCATATTGATCATCTTTATCGGTTAACTTACAAGTTATGGTATACGATCTTTACTATTTCAGTTGTGGAAAATATCAAGTCCCTTACATTATTCTATGTTTGTATTCTTTAAAAACATTGACTGAAAAGATTATAAGTATTTGTGCATAATATATAGTGTTCTAAAATAATACTTCAGGCATGTGAAGTAGATTTTTTTCTTAAAAACTTTGGTGCATCACCTCTTTTCCATATATTTTAGTTACCCTTCTATCCCTTTTTGAAGAACAAATATAATATTTTTGTTTCAAATTATTGAATTTCCACACCTTAAATTTAAATCAGATGCACCAATTTTATTAGGATTTCATCCTTCGCTAGAGGTTCATCCCAAGGAGCCAAGGTCCCACACCTTGGGGATGTTCCCATGTTGCATTGGATCACTTAACGAGTAAGTGGGTGCGTGATCTACGAGACAAATTTTTTTATATGTCCTTTGGGATGAAACTAAGATTTGGTGTTTTGCTTTGCACTTGCATAAATCAAGGTACTTGGTGACTCCACGTCTCTACATTTCAGGATCTAATATAATAACTTATCCCAAGAGTTCAAAAATAGATTCGTAAAGGAAAAAAAAACCAACGAAATATTGAGTTATCTTTGTCTCCTCCGAGAAGAAGAAAAGGTGAAGCTTCGTCATCATCTTGTAGAGGTCATTCAACACCTCCTTTTGGAAGGTTTCCTCCACCAAGAGACAATCAACCACTCATAGATATGGCCTTGAGAAATAAATTTTTCCGAACTTTTAATTGTTGCGAGTCATCTTTTAATAGCCCAATGTGATACTAGCCCTATAACTATCCTCCAAAGTATACCCTCCTACACAAGGGAGACTAGTATTAAACCCATAGAATACATTCAAGATGTGGGTAGCATCTGTTTAGTATGTAATATCACAAAATATAATATTGCATTCATACTTCTAACTACTTCAATTAAGGAAAATGAACTTGGTGGTTTCTTGGGTTAACAACTAGCACTATACACACTTGGGATGAGTTGGGGAGAATATCTACAAATAGTTTGATGATAAGAGTGATCACATGTCACTCATGGATTAGTTACCCACTATAAAGATAGCTCCTCAAGAATTCATGGGATATTTCAACTTTTGTTTCTAGAAGAAATGGAATAGGATTCTAGCATTGATAAAACCTTCTTCAAACATCACATTTTTGTACTACCCAAGATATTTGAAAAACAATGTTGTGGTCATGATCTAATCAAAGGGAGGAGAGAAACTTCCTAATGCCTATGAAATTTCCATAACAGCTAAGAACCGCTTTATCTAAGATGGGAAAATAGATGCAAGAAAACCAATGCATCTTTATCTTGAGTTTTCCACTAATCAACCAACTATTGTTCCTTTTCCTCCAGTGTTTAATTATCCAACTTTTTTGTACCTTCCCCACCAAATGATCTTTATGAGGTCAAATCATTTCTTCAAAATTTTGGAAATGAATTGGAAACCCTTAAGAGGTAATATTCCTAGTATTCTTGTCCTTACCAACCCTAGAACAAATAATATCACTCTAATAGGAAGCCCTTCTAGAATAAAAACCAAGCTAAGAACTTCCAATTTTAAACCCTTGAATGTTAAGTTCCCCTCATTTCTAGTTCCTCAAGAGATATTGTCCCTGTATAAAATAACTAGGTCCATGATTATGAATGTTTTTACCCATGCTCTCTACCACACAACCAAAACCTGTGCCCTAATAGAGTACTTAGTCAAGCTCTTATGGTTCAGAGCATATCCACTCTTCTTGAAAAACCCATAGAATCTCCTTCAAAAGAATAGGTTTTTCAATCTCAAATATCATAAGAGACCACATTGTTGAATTGGAGGGAGGAGGATTTTTATGGATTAAATATAGAATCTACATTAGTAGTTGCTAATAATCGATTGAAAAAGAGAGAAATAGAAGGTCAGCAATAAAAGATTAATCATGCATCCACCTCTCAACCTTGTTTGCAAGTAGTTACAAGAAAAGACATAAGGAAGAAGGTCACAACAAATGTAAGTTATTCAGGCCTTGAGGAAAGAAAATTATTCAAATGTTACAGTCCCAAATGCCCATTTTCCGAAATAAGATACCAATGCTCAAAAAAATATTGGCAAGGTAGGAAGTATCCCTTTCAGTATTATTGAAAAAATGAAGAAGACAAACTTGAATGTCATCATGTGGGAGGCACTTTTGATTCCTCTTAGAGAAATATAATACAAGAACCTATAAAAAGTTTTGGAACATCTAGTGAAGTGTTCAAGCATGAAAAATATACTTCCACCAGCTTGTGCCAACTAGAAGGAAGAAATTTTACTAAGACCAATAAGCCACCACCATCCTATATTTGTTTCATCATTGGTAAGCACTTGGTACACAACTGCATGATTGAATTTGGAATCCCTAATTGAAGACAACTAATTTTTTTGAAAGTTCTAGTCACTCTTGAATTAATCTTCAATAGAGATGACCAAATTAAAATAAAAAGAACCAACATGTTAATTGAAGAAGATGACTTCAAGAAAGTCCAGTTACATAGAATAAATTTTCAAAGATTGGGAAAGTATGCTTTCGAAGGAAAGACAAAATTATGTTGGTATTTTTCAAGAATATAATGACATGTTTTCCTAGATCTATGAATATCTCCATGGTTTTGATCCAAGGTTGGCACTGCACACTATTGAACTTCACCCAAGTTCTATGTTAGTTAGGCGAAGAAGATACCGGTCAACCCCAAGATTGAACCACTTATGAAGAAAGATCTTTCAAAGCTCATTGAGGCTAGTATTATCTTTCCAATTAAATATTCCTCTTGGGTAGCCAATTTGGTTCTAGTTAGGAAGAAAAATGGAGATATAATACTATACGTGGACTTCAAAGACATAAATTTAGCTTCCCTAAAGGATCTTTACCCTCTTTCATCCATAGAATATATTCTCCAAAGAGTGACAGTGCAAAAAGATTTTGAGAATGGGATGCATCTAAAAACTTGTTTTTGAGAAGGTTTGATCTGTACATTATTAGTCTAGGTTCATTTCCTATAAGTGTGTTGCACATTATCTATTTTGTTTTGTTTGTCCTATTTGTGTAATTATTATGTATGTTTTGAGGTTAAGGACTTTTGTGCCCAATGGATTTCTTAAGGCTACTAGAATAATTATTCTTAGGAAAGAATCCTTGAGAGGTCACCGAAAATATTAAACCTTACAATATTCCTTGCTAAGAGGGATATGAAAATTTTAGTATAGTTTTCACGTTACCCATTTTTTAATTTTCTAGGAAATTTGTAACAAAACTACCTAATTATCATTTTTCATTGGATTTCGGATTTTAGAAGTCAAGATATATTTTCAATGCAAAATGTATGTTGATTTCTGAAACTCGAAACCAACCCCAAATACATTTCGGATTGGAAGTGGAACTCACAATGTAGTTTACATGCAAATTGCATACCAAGTTTCGAAGTTCAATTCCCACCACCATTTCGGACTTTGAATCCCAAAGTGTAGTTAGTACACAACTACACGTCAAATTTCAAACATCAAACTCTAATCACTCTATAATAATTCTAGAATTCTCGAGTCCGATGTGTAGTTTACATGCAAATTACACATCGATATCGAACTTTGACTTCTTATGCAAATAAATTCCAACCACCCGGATGTATTATATCTATGGTAATTAATTTTCACTTTGGTATAAAAAGGCAAGTTTTATTTTTCATTTTTACCTAACAAATCAATACACCGACATTTTGACATGCCTCCGAGTTCGAATGGGTACCATCTAGGCAATGTTTGAAGCATTTTTTTGTTTTCTCATTGGTTCTTGGGTAAGTTTGTATGTTTTTTTTTGCATTTCCTTTTGGTCACTTTTAGGTTTTTGTTCTCTCATTTTTACCCTCCCATGGGCACCTTTCTCATTTCTTTTAACACGTATTTATTCAAGTTGTTTTTCATTAAATTCAAAACCCATGGCTCTTTTATGCTTTTTATTTTTATTGTTTTTGAATCCTAGGATTCAAACCCTTATATGAATAAGGAAAATATTGCTTCTAAAGGAGGGAAGAGTTTTACATATGACAATTGCTGATTTGCAGAGTTCAATTTACACCTTTTGGAAGTCGGGGATCAACAAACATATTTTAAGGAAGAAATCCAACCTATTTAGGCATTTCATAACTTCAAACATACTTCACAGGTTTAGACTTGATTTCAAACTTTGAGGTTGTAGTGCATGGTCGATTTTTGATTCGTGGATTTCATGTCGAGTTTTACATAAGAGATGAATGTCGGGATTGGAGAGATACTTTGTAAGGTTACACTTCCACCCCTAACTTTTGATACTCATTTATGTGGTATTTTGTGGGGTTTTCACAAGAGATAATTTTTTGGTCCTCTTCAAAGGGGAAGGATAAAATGAAGTACATTTTTAAAGAGGTGACACCCCATTCAAGATATTCATCTTGTTTTGAAAATTTCATGGACAAAGACTTAGGGAACATCAATCTCTTTGAAATTTGGGAAAGGGTCAAGGCTCTAAACAACAAAAATGGATACATGCAATCTTCTAAAATGGGCTCTCCTAGCTGCTACCTTTCCCCATCAATGAAATGCCAAATATTTGTAGACACAATCACTTCACATTTTGATGAGGACTCGTGCACAGTGAAATATGATGATGGGTCCGTAGTAATCAAACTAGACAAATGTTGCTATTTATGAAGAATTATTAAGGCTTCCTAATGTTGAAGAATATTCTACCATTTCCCGAGTCATCCCTTGAGCATCGGGTCACGTAAAATGATTCCTATACAATAATCGTTAAAAAAATGTTATTTGGAAAAAACTAAGAGTTCATTATCTAGGTTCCCTAAAATAATCCCTTAGTCATATTTTATTATGGAGGAGAACAATATCATTACATTATTGATTAGATTCATGGGACTTCCTTCATCCAATGATTAGAAGGAATGGATATACCGTATATTTCGATTATTAAGAAAAAACAATATTCTATCCGTGACCACATTAGTAATGCTATCTATTTTGAATTTTCGGATGTTCGACCTCCGGAACTTCTTTATGGATATTTATCTTGTATATGCAGTAGAAAGTATGAGACATTACCAGGTCTTGATGCCAATGAGATCAAGGAATCCATCTCATATTTACAAATACTATCCTCGCTTCATAATAAAAGAGGGTACTAGAAATTTCTCAAGAGTAAACAATGCTTTCTTGGTAATCATTTTGTAATTTTTTGAGAATGAATTTTATAACACGAGGATTTTTGATGAGGCTTGGAAAGAAGTTAGATAAAAGGGAGGTATCTAATTACAATTCACGACATTTGCATACATCGGGGTGATTTGATTCATAGGTGCTCCTATTAAGCTACCTAGGTACCCAAAGGTCAAATTGATTATGATGGAGTTGGTTTGTTAGTTGTTGGACTACCATAAGATTCAACATGATCAACATAAGGTAGGATCCCGATTTCCTATTACTATGGGAATATATGTGTCTTCTTTCACATAAACGATGAATAATGTTGAAGGATAAATGCAACAGATGACTCTAAAGAAATTTCACCCACACACCTGCTTTGATTATTGGGATAGATTCGAAAATTGGGAATAACCACCATTCACATACCTGAATTGGAGGATATTTGGATCCATTTTTCAAGATAAAAATCAATAACAAAAAGGAATTTGAAAGGTTAACTCTTAATGGAGGTAACCCAATTTAGAATTAAAAGGGTCTCCGGGATAACGAAAAATGTTTTGTATCCCTCCTATGATCACAATGATTTCAAGAATCAGCCATATCCATGGATTGATTGGTCATTTTAGGAACACATCAATATAAAGGAAAGTGTAGGTCTCATTCTAAATCAGACCTAACAATGTTTGATGACATTGGGGATTACGCCCAAATAGCTAGAGCATATTTCCATAGAACTCATTTACACATAGTCGCAAGAATCAACCATACCACCCTATCTAAGGGAAAATGGACTACACCCAAAACTATTTCAGAACCCCACAATGTTTATTTTATTTACGTAGGTTTGGGATGTTCCTTAGAAGTTTTTACATTAGGAGTTTCATCTCCCAAAGTGCACTCTACCTAGGTCATTGACCTAAGTTTTTCTCATAAAATCTCTCAAGTGTCGTAGTCAACCCTCTTTCAACCTCTTCCATATTCACCATTCTCAGCTCCTCCTTCCCATCCACCTCTCACTTTTCCCACTACCACATCCTCCATTTCATCCATTTTTGCTTCTCCTACATCCCTCACCACATCTCCCTCTATGGATCAGGTTTTCTCCTCCTTCTTACTCTTTCAACTAGAGAAATTCTTGTATTAGGATATTATTTTGGGACTCCCTTCCTCAACATACTCTCCAAATTTATACTCCCATCTCATTAATTCTTATAGCCATCCTTTCCACTCCGCCCTCTATTGTTACCACATTGTTTCCCCTTTCGGTGACCGCAACAAGTTCTCTAGTTACACTAACTCAACAAACTACTGCACTAACAATGTCTTTGTTATCTATTGAATATTCTTCTTCTATTCCTATATGGTTGTATAGGAAGACACCAAAGAAGAATAATATGGTTTCAATAATTGTTGTTTTTAATCTCGAGTATCATAGATTCACCCTATTTAAGATAAACGAAGATACCAAGGTTCATTTCTAACCTTACAATGGATCTAACCAGAGAGATATTTGTTGCAATAACCACTCTATCTATAGCAAAAACCATCCAAACCATCACAACACTAAACTATCAAATCTCTAGGTTTTCTATTGGAAAAACCACTCATGTGGGAATAAAACAAGATGTCCATGTTACCTTTGGTAACTTGTTGGATAAATTTGATAAAGATAAAGTAACTAAATATGTGCTCAAGGGAAAATTTTAACAACTAACTACTATCTTGAATAAAATCACACATCCCATTCATACTACCTCTCTCACCATACCTCTGAGTTTTTACGATACCTCCTTATCCATGGTATAAAAGATTGGACAACAAGGACGAGTAGTAGGGGCATGGATGGAAATTCTAATTTAGGAAGGGGAAAAAATGATTAAGGATGTTGTTGATATGTACAATGAAATGTATTTCGAGAAATATTTCATCTAGAAGATGAGTGAATTCCTCACCGTGGAGAGTGATAACTTTTATCTATTTTTTACCCACAGGTAAAAATAGACAACTTGGGAGAATGATTTTGAGAAATAGACAACACTTCATGGAAAAATATATAATTAGAAAGGAGTATTCAGGAGATAGGAACACTAAGGATCTGATTTTGGAATATTCTGGGAAGTTTTGGAGGCTTTGGAGCCAATCCATAAAATGTGGGCTTTCGCGCCTTAAGGAGTGAGCGGTGTGAAAGAGGACCCTATCTTCAATGAAATGTTCTAGGAGTCCTTAAAGGAATTATATGTCTAAAAAGTTCCTATCAAAGTCATTTTCTATGCCGTATATGGTGGAGAAGATGAGACATCATAAAACACCATACACTTCCCAAGGCAGCTCATTCTCGACACACAACAAACCATTCGAGAAATAAGGAGACATTACTAGGTGATAAATTAAATATTGGATCTTCAGAAAACCACCATTGGACTCACTTAGTATTTTTCATGCTAAATGATATATATTTTTATGCCAAAACTCATCTCGAGAACTCAAGATATCACCTTTGGATGTTGGCCTCCTGGGTTGGTCGATTGGGTTGGATGCCTAGGTTGGTTAGGTCACATTATTCATTACATACGGAATATTTGAGATTCCCATCACACCCTCAAATTTATATGAAATATAAGTTTTTATAACACCGGGTTGACCAACCTAATAGTCATATAGACACATGGTTAAATGGGTAACTATTAGCGCAAGATCACAACACCCCCAAATCAGTTATGGATCTACTTTTCTAAGGCAAGGTCATTTGGTGTGATTTGCATAACATTGAATCTTCCTCAGTGTGGTGGGACTCTATATAATAGGAAGAGTCTCCAAATTAAAGGATTGTTCCTATTCCTCTGTTTAGGTGCTTGTGTAGAAACTTGCAGAGGGTTTGTTTTTAAACCTAATCTAAACTTTACCAAGGAGGTAGGGATAGAAGAAATACAGAAATTAGAACAAAGCTACACTATGAGGTGATGCACCAAAGGAACAATGGAAAATTGTTTTTCTAATGGACACAAACCAAATAAGCTACATGTGATAATTGAGCACAGATAACTAGATTAATGATGAAATACAGATGAGAGCAAAGAAGACATGAAGGATCTAGAATCGATCACAAAACATGTTTTATTTCTCTATAGATTGATACAATACATTAATAGATGAACAAGAGGTGAGAAATCATATTATAGTTTTTATGGAAGGTCTAAACTCCATGAGTCCCTTGCTAGAAGGAAAGGGGAGCCTATAAAAGACAAGAGAATGTCCAACCCTTTACAATGAGTCTGAGTGTATTTATAGATCAGATACAGACATGAGAAATATAGAGAAAAGTGGGAAAAGTAGGTCAAAGCTCAACCACCACTATCTAATGACTCCCATGAAATCTATCTTGACTACACCAAACCATGATTCGACACCTTGAAAGAGGAGGAAATGATGGAGCAGATCGAATCTGATTTGGTAGTTGGAAGAAAGAGATCCTACATTGAAGGCCCGAAGTTGTTTCTCCATTTTCTCCCACCTAACCTCCCAAAAATTAAAGTTTCAGAATTTCATGGCATAGATGAGGTAAAGCCCTTTCCAATGGTGTCATATTTTCAAAATTTCAAGCCCTGAGTGAAACATATTCCCCTTCGAAGTTTACATCGAGTCCATATAAATGGGCGGGAAAACTAGTTTGAAAAATGGGCCCCTTCTTTAATATGGGACACGTGGCAGCCAGATTAGGGGAAA
The DNA here is from genome assembly GCA_018340775.1 of Taxus wallichiana var. yunnanensis. Classification (NCBI taxonomy): domain Eukaryota; kingdom Viridiplantae; phylum Streptophyta; class Pinopsida; order Cupressales; family Taxaceae; genus Taxus; species Taxus wallichiana. The sequence goes on along the minus strand of CM031236.1, from coordinate 631,488,316 downwards.
ATCAGGTTTGGGGATTAAGAATTCATCCTTCCCCTTTTCTGCAATAATTGTAAAGTCTAGAAAATTTCCACGGTCCCCATCGCTCACTTGGACACGTGGCACCCTTTTGTTGGCTAGGGAGATGCGCTCCAACCTTTTCCTATGTGCCCCTTTGTCAAAAGGAAATTTTTCACTTTTTCCTCCCACTCCCTGGTTTGGTTTGACTCGGTTTCAAATGCTAACTTTTTTCCCTTTGGCAGAGTTGTGGCCCATTTTAAAACTTTTACACTTTTTGGGGCAAGGGGATTTTTCCTGACGGCCCACTTTGATGTGGGACACGTGGCGGCACTGCACTTGCTTGAAATCCTGATTCAAAATGTTTCCTTTGGAGAAGTGTCGAGTTAACACTTGGCAAACTCCGCAAGTCTATGGACTTTTCAATGGCCCCTCTTATATTTAGGCTCTGGGCTACATGGAAATTTCACGCTCATTGGTCTATGCTTTTGAACCAAATCTTGGAGATGCGCTAGGATGACACTTGGAATTCTCCACTTTCACATTTATACTCAACGAATTTTTTTGAGACCTACCATGTGTGACCATTTGACCCTGCCTCCATTCCGGCCTGGGACACGTGGAGATGCGGTGCTTGTTTGAGCCCCTCTCCTTTTGGATTCATCTTTGGAGGAGCATCGTTAGGACACATGGCTCTCTCCACTAGCTTCTCCATACTTAGTCAATTTTGGACCTTTTCTTGAACTATTTTGAGCCTGAAAACTTTGAATCCTCACCATTTTTCTCCTTCTTGCTCCTAGCCTCTCTGTGGGACTACTCCTTCATCAAAGGCTCAACTTCATTTTTGAATCTGCCTGAAGCTTACAAAATAGATTTAAGACATGAAACGGCTTGACAGAGTCGTTTTCTTCTCGCATAGGGTCGTTTCTTCTCTCTCATCCTCTGCCACTCCATTTCTGAGTCTTTCTGCTACCTGTTCATAGGATCTGAACATGATTTCTCAGGTTCTTTCTCTACGGGATCATGACCGATCCAATATTTGTCACGGGGGTGAAATATGGATAAAAATTTGGTGACTCATAGGGGTACCTACCTGCTAGATGAATGATCGGTGGCCTTAGTTGCATCTAACGGGCATGGAGTCAATCTTGATAACCAATTCTCTAATCTAACTCTGAAAAACTGACCTCTGAATCACTTGGAAACCCACTGAAACTTAGAGTTGATCTTCACCAAAATGCCAACTGAAATGAACCGTGCAAGATTAATACAACAACATATATACAAACTGAAAATCATACATGCTCCAAATGGAACATGCAGAGTGTGCACAAGAAATTCTTCTACTAAAAAAATACCTACCTACTCTACTATAACCAAGAGAAAAGGGAACTCAAACAAAAACCGCAACTGGTAGGGAGAAATAGCTTCCCTTCCCCAAAAATGGTAGTCATGCAACTGATTTGGCACTGAACATGACTGGTTGGATGAGTGAAAAACTAACTACAAGCCAATCTTCCACCCAAATAACTAAAGTATCAATTGAATACAAAACCAATACCTCTTTTAGTTTCTCTGCATTTGGATTGAAGAGGTACAACAGTTGATCCTTGGTGCTTTGTAGCTCATCCTCGTGCCCTAAAATGGACATGACTAGTTTTGGCTTCTCCTTTGGCTCCAATGAATCCAAATACCTGATTGGGAAAGGTATGGTCCATTTGATATGCCCATAGCTCTGATTTTCAACTCCAAAAATGGAGTCTTCTTGCAGATCCTCTTGAATGGATGGTGTGGAAGAAGTGGTGGAACTCTTCTGCTCTTTTTCTTCCTCCATAGCAGCATAAAACTCCTCTACAATTTACAGCTCTTCATCTCTGATTGCAACATCCATTGGAGCTGCTTTTGCATCATCATACTCTGTTGCTATACATTGTTGGCTCTGGAGTTCTTGTTGATTTTTGAAGATCAATCTGCTCTTGGACAACCCCTTCTTCTAGCATGAAGTTTTTCAAATCAAACTTTCTACTTTGTTGTTCTAGAGGACTATTTGTGACAACAATGTCTTCTTGGTGGTTCCCTCTCATGGTGGATGTGGCCTTTGGAAGATCAAAATCTCCCAACCTTGATTCAAGAAGCATGGTGGAAAACATTGGTTGTGCTTGCAAGTTTTCTTTCATGGCAGTAGGCTCTTGAATGGTGAATGATGGGGAAGAAAAGATTGCAACTTCTGTGGGCTGCTCCCTATCAAAACATCCTTCTAAGTTTGATAAAAAATCAAACTCTATGTTGTCCTATTGTAGCCAAGTTTCTCCCTCTTGCATGGTGATCTCAAAATCTGCATTCTTTTCACCAGATGAAGCTTCATCTTCAAACATGAAGCTAGTGAGTTCAAACTCCTCCACATAGTCAGAATTTGGGAGAGATTGAATGGGGGAGAGATCTGCTATCTTATGTGCAACCAGCTCATGGTTCTATTATCCAAAATTCACCCCTCAAGGTAATTTTGATAACATGCATCAAATTCTTTTGTCCCAAGCAATTATATTGAGTCCAGGCGAAAAGTCATATTTCTAGGGTCCCCTCATATTTTTCTAACTCCCCTGTCCAAGAAGAAGAGAGCAAGTTCTGAGAAAATGTAAAAAATTGCAAAAAACAAGCTCGGGCCAGAAAAAATCATAAAAAATGGCTAAGTCCTAGTCCTTGCAATAGTCGGGACAGTTGGGACATCTGGACGCGAACCGGCCGAACCGGGTGAAATGAGTCAAGGCAGCCCGAAACAGTTTGGGACGCGCGGGACAAAAGTACGCGAACCGGCCGAACCGGGTGAAATGAGTCAAGGCAGCCTGGAACAGTTGGGCCGAAAGTACGCGAAGTACGCGAACCGGCCGGATCGGCCGAAATGAGAACTTAAAGTCTGGGACGCGTGGGACAAAAGTACGCGAACCGGCCGAACCGGGCGAATCGGGAAAATTTGTCCCGAACGGTCCGAAAGCAAATGGGACATCTGGGCCGCGAGTACACGAACTGGCCGGTTCGGCCGAAACAGGGAACTTCAGCATTGGGACAAATGGGACAAAGGGACGACGGGACGCGCGGATAGCCAAGGAGCCGAAGGCCAATCGAGATCACGCCACGTGTCACCGGCGCGTAAAGGGACATGGAAGCCCATTTGGGCGGTTCGGGAAGGATTTGTCCCACGCAACCTTTGGGACATTTGGGACAAAGGGACACATGGGATGTGAAAAGCCGAAGCGGCCGAAGGAGAAGAAGAAAAGTCAACGTTTGGTCCGGAAACTTCAAACGGCCATAACTTTTGACTCCGAGCTCCGATTTTCACAAAATTAGAATTTCTGGAACGAGCACGATGTCCTCTATGCCACATATTTGGGTAGATATATTTAAATAAAACAAACATATTCGGCTCCATTCAGTCAATGCTCATTCCCGTCAAATGAAGAAAACCCTGCCAGGCCCAAACAAATTTGCTTGCCGCACTCGAAGGCCATAACTTTTGCATTTCTCAACAAAATCACACAAAATTGGTACTTTGTTGGAATCATGGTTCCGAGATCGATGCAAAAAAATCAAGAAATTATAGATTTGATCAGAAATTGATTGATTTTTTTAAGAAAAAGTGGCCGGGTTCAGAACAGTGTTTTATTTGGTAGCTGGGAGTGCAATTAAGAGGCATGGTCATCATTCTTTCTCTGCTGCAGCACATGGGACAGTATGGGGAGCCTTTTGCAAGTAATGTATAACCATTTCACTCAATTTAATGCCTCTTACAGGTGGTTGAAGGACAGATTTCGGGATTTCCATTTTCCCTTCTCTTTTCCTTCTGATTTTTCTATAAATTGGAGTGTTGGGCTCATTGTAGAGGGGGAGTTTTGGGTAGCAAAGCTCTGCCAAAATTGCTTTGTGAAGCCCAAGTGTGTTGCAGAACCTTGTATTGGACTTCTTACATGGTGATCCAGGCCCTTATCTTGTAATAGATCGAACTGTGCATATCATGAAGCAATAAAATACCAGTTTGTGGATGTGTCTTCCCCTGCTGTGTTTTCTTGCATTCTTCTTGCCCCTTTGATCTTTCTATAAGAATATTGTGTCTATTATTGTGTTCTTGCAGGGATTCATTATCATTGTGTATGCTTGGAATATTATTGTGAATGCATTTTGCTAGATTATGGTGAACTTTCATCACCTCTTCTAGTGTGCACTTTGCCTCTGTATTTCACACATTTGGAGACTACTCTCACATCCTCCTTTTCTGGTGTATCACCGCTTTAGTGTAGGATTTCATTTTATGCGTTCTCTTTCCCTGGTCCCTTGGAAATTTAGATTAGAATAGTTAGCTTATCCTGCATTAGAGTAGATTGTGGCAGGTAGTTTAGGAGCAAGAACCGGCTTTCTCTGGAGGTCTATCTCAAGTAGCAAGTCCCACAACTTGGAGATAGTACCCATGTTATCCAATCACACTGTGAGTTCAAGTATATGCATAGGGGTGCTATGATTCGGTGATAACAGGTTCCATGCCTCTGAATTTTTTTTGTCCACCTTCATGTGCTCCTCTCTAACTGAACTTGGAGCTGCTGGTTCTTCCTCCCCCATGATGGATTCATTAACCAAATCAGGCCCTTCAAATGAAAGCAAAAAGTTTCCAATGATGCCTTCTTCTTCTACTACTACAAACTCTGATTCAATTTCTTCCATTTGCTCCTCATCAATGGGGCTTTGAGCTGATTGTGCAACTTCTATTGGATCAACATTTTCTTCAAGCAGAGTGCCAACATGGGCACTACATTATGAGTAAAAAGGCTATTGATTTTCTTCCCTTTGTCTTTGTTCTTCTTCTGCTGCAACAAACTCAGCCTTGACCACCTCTGGTTCCTCAACTTTTACCTCCTCTGTAGGCTTAACTAGCAAAGGAATCTCTGTTATCCCAAACCTAAGAGCTAAGCTCACTAAGCTCTTAACCATTTCTTCTTTTACCATCTCTTCTTCTTGCTATCCTTGACTGATTTTTGCAATCTCTTCTTCCCCACATGGAATTGGGAAGGAAAGAGGAGAAGTAGGTTGGGATTCAATCATTTGTGCATTTGTTTTTGTGGTAGTGGGAAGGATGGAACTTCTTGTTTCTTTAGAGGGGAAGGTGTTTCTTTTTGCTCTTGTGGAGGGGGTTTGGATTTGGAAGAGAAGAGGGAAGAAAATCTGAGATGAGATGGAAGACTAGGGGATGGGGGATGGTTTTCACAACTGGAGCAGCATTGGAGAAACTTGAAACTTGACATTCAAATTGAGATGGTGCTTGCTTGAGGAATGGAAAGAGAAATACCAGATGATGGTGTAGAACTTACCCATTGACAAGGCTGTTTAGCACCAAATTCATAGGCCTCTATCTCTTCAGTCCATTGTGCAAGTTGGGGCAGCATTCCAATCATGAAGTCCAACTTCTCCTGAGGGCTGTAGTGTCTTGGAAAAGGGCCTTCCCATGGGCAAGGTGTCCTGAAACCAATCTTGAATGCCTTCATTTGAGCTATTTCCTTGAATGCACCATGCCAATCTCCATTTTTTGGATCTTCTCCAATAGACCAGCATCTTGCATTTGATTTTCTTCATTGTTTGCATACCCCTGCTCTTGGAAAGCTCCATAGCCAAACTGATTTTGGCACTGCTACTCATAGGGGTAAACATGCTGATTTTGAATTTGCTCAAAATGTTGATTTGAAGGAGTTGTAGAAAGCATTGGAGTTGGAATGTATTGTTGTTGCTGTTGTGAATTCCATGGTGGAAATGAAGTCATGATTGCACAACTTCATGGAATGGAAAATAATGAAAGAGATGGAAAGAAGAATGAAATGGAAATGGATGGAAAACAGGTCTGCAACTCAGAGATGGGTTGTAAACCAGATGGAGTCGCTAGATATGCAAATTGAAGCTTCTCATAAGCTAGAGATTGCAACAAGTGCACATCAACCTTGTTGCAATGAAGTGAAGACCTCTAAGGTCCCACCGGGCATGCCAAAACTATTAGTGGCCCACAATGGTGTTTTTTTTTTTTTTTCTAAGACACTAAGAAAAGATGAAATATCTAACCCTAATGTCCGATTTGGGTGTTCCGAAAGTGTTAGTACAAAATCACAACAGCCCCAAATGAGTTATGCATCTACTTTTCTAAGGCAAGGTCATTTGGTGTGATTTGCATAACATTGAATCTTCCTCAGAGTGTGGGACTCTATATAATAGGAAGACTCTCCAGATTAAAGGTTGGTTCCTATTCCTCTATTTAGGTGCCTACGTAGAAACTTATAGAGGGTCTATTTTTAAACCTAATCTAAACTTTACCAAGGAGGTAGGGATAAAAAAATACATAAATTAAAACAAAGCTACACTACGAGGTGATGCACTAAAGGAAAGATGGAAACTTGTTTTGGTGATGGACACAAACCGAATAAGCTACATACGATAATTGAGCACGATAACTTGAAATTAATGATGAAAGACCAGATTAGAGAAAAGAAGGTAGGAAGGATCTAGAAATGATCACAAAACATGTTTTATTGCTCTATAAATTGATGCAAAACATTAATAGAAGGCCAAGAGGAGAGAAATCATATTACATTTTTTGAAAGGTATGAACTCCACAAGTCCCTTGCTAGAAGAAAAGGGAGCCTACAAAAGACAAGAGAATTTCTAAACCTTCACAATGAGTCCCGAGCCTTTATTTATAGATAAGATACAAACGAGAGAAACAGAGAGAAAAGTGAGAAAAGTAGGTCGAAGCTCAACCACCACTATCTAATAACACCCATGAATTCTATCTTGATTACACCAAACCATGATTCAATGCCTTGAAAGAGGAGGAAACGATAGAGTAGATCAAATCCAATCGGTAGTTGGAATAAAGAGATCTCGCATTATGTGCCTGAAGTCATTTCTCCATTTTTCTCCCACCTAACCTCCCAAAAATTAAATTTTTAGACCTCCATGGCATAGATGAGGTTGAGATATTTCCAATGGTGAAAGATTTACAATATTTCAAGCTCGATTCAAAATATATGACCCTTGAAGTTTGCATCGAATTCGTATAAATGGGTAGGAAAATTAGTTTGAAAAATGGGATCCTTTTTAATATGGGACACGTGGCAGCAGATTAGGTCAAAATCAGTTTACGGATTCTAAATTTATGTTTTCCCCCTTTCCTATGAGAATTCGAAATCCGAGAAAATTCCCACGGCCCTGCTGCTCCGCTTGGACATGTGGCACCCTTTCGTTTGTTGGGAGATGCGCTCCAACCTTTTCCTTTGTGCCCCTTTGTCAAAAGGAAAATTTTCACTTTTCCTCCCACTCCCCGCTTTGGTTTGACATGGTTTTAAATGTTGAATTTTTTCCCTTTGGCAGAGTCGCAGCCCATTTTGAAACTTTTACACTATTTTGGGTAAGGGGAAAAAAACCAAAATTTTCCTTGACAACCCGCTTTGATGTGGGACACGTGGCGGCACTGCACTTGCTTGAAAGCCCGATTCAAAATTTTTCCTTTGGAGAAGTGTCGAGTTAACACTTGGAAACCTCCACAAGCATGTGGAGTTTTTAATGACACCTCTTATCTTTAGGCTCTGGGCTACGTGGCAAGCTTGTCCTCATTCGCATCTCTAGTTTTGGACCAACTCTTGGAGATGCGCTAGGCTAACACTTGGCATTCTCCGCTTGCACATTTATACTCAGCAAAAATTTTGAAACTCGTCCTATTTGACCATTTGACCCGCCTTTATTCCATCCTGGGACATGTGGAGATGCGGTGCTTGTTTAAGCCCCTCTCCTTTTTTATTCATCTTTCGAGGAGCACCTTTGTTAGGACACGTGGCTCTCTCCATTGGCTTCTCCATACTTATTCAATTTTGGACCTTTTCCTGAACTGTTTTGAGCACAAAAACTTCAAATCCTCATCATTTTTTCCCCTTCTTGCTCCTGGCCTCTCTGCAAAGACCTGCTCCTTCTTCATTAGAGGCTCAATTTCATCATTGAATCTTCCTGAAGCTTGCAAAATAGATTTAAGACATGAAACGACTTGAAAAAGTCGTTTTCTTCTCACATAGGGTCGTTTCTTCTCTCTCATCCTCCGCCACTCCATTTCTTAGTCTTTCTACTACCTGCTCATAGGATATGAACGTGATTTGTCAAGTTCTTTCTCTATGGGATCGTGATGATCCAATATTTGACACGGGGCAAAATATGGATAATAGTAACCAGGTTGGATGGGTACCAAGGTTGGTCGGTGTAGAGATGAAGGACCATCAAGTTGGTAAATTAGCTCATTGTATGGGTAGAGATAGATGACCATCAAACCCCCATCGAGTTGGATGACACACAATGTAGAGATAGCTACCTAGTTTGGTTGGAAACCATAGTAATATATGATGCTCAGAGTTGGAGGGCATCCAACCCCTTAGGGTTGGATGATCAAAGTTAGGTGATGCTTAGTTAGATGGGTCATGAGGTTGGATGCGACGATGGTATGGTGAATTTGGATGGCTCACGACTCCCATGCAGGAGAAGGTAGGTGGGAAAATGATAGTTCAACAACCATATTTAATGTGGTATGACACCCATGTCTTTTTTGATAAAATTACCCTTAGGAAGTGAAATTGTATGGGTGCCCATACCTCTTTAATGAGGGTGGGTGAAAATTGGCTATATAAAGAACTCAAACCCCTCATTTTTGTAGAGACGTTATAGGAGATGGGGAAACTATTGAAAATTTTTCCCTCAACTCCATTTGAGTTGTAAGACTTTTCATGTGTTTCGTAAGTGTATTTATGCCTCTGAGCATCAATGTAATGGTATATGCACCTTATAAAAGATTAAAATTGTGTTTTTGTGGTGTTTTTCAAACCTTTCTCATGATTTGTTGTTTCTTTTTACCTCTTCAATTTATGTTCATTTTCTGTGCATGTATTTTACATTTGTAGGTGTAAGATGTTGTGTTTCATGGAGTGCAGATGGATGATGGAATTTTGGTTTGTGTCACTATTGTTCTGACCTTTCCCATCTCTATTTTCCCCTCTTCTTCCTCACTCAACCGATTATCTCACCCCCTTTTTTTAGTGTAGGATTTATCTTTTCATGCACTTTCTCTCTTCATGTCTCCTTTGAATTATTAGGATAGGTGTATTCAAGCATATTTTTTTCATTAGGATTAGGTAGACGAGACGTCTTTCTCTAGATGTCCTTATCAAGTTTGCAAGTGGCATAACTTGAGAGGTGGACCCATGTTATTAAATTACACCGAATCCCCACTCATAATCGGGGTATTTGGTTCATGTTGTAATTTTTACATAATAGTTTTGGTACTATGGGTGGGACAGTTTGAAGCACCACTTCTCTTCATCAAGTTGATGTGCTCTTGGTGAAGGTTTCATCCTTAAGAGGAACTCTCAAGCATATCGACAACTCCACTTATTCAAGATGCCCATCATCTCGATTGTATACTTATTTTTAATGTTTCCACTAAAGTCATCACTCTCTAAGGAGCTTTTCCATTCCCTCATTTTAGTTTTAGTCCTCTTCACTTGCAATAGTGGGATGATATCCCTAACATGGCCTTAAAGAATCATCCTCTCTTTCATGGAAATGGAGATTAGTCCCCTATTGATCACATTCAATATGTTTCCAACCATTTTACCATTCACACCATCATGGAGGATAATGTTTTCCTCAAACCTCTGGTTACATCTCTCAAAGGTAAAGAAAATATTAGTACAATATTTTATCACCATATTCCATTTCCACATGGAATGGTGGGTGAACAATTATACAACCGGTTCATGGAGGAAGCAGATGTTATTTTCCTCATAGAACATCTCAGAAAAATATAGTGGGATCCGATGGAGTTCATCCATGATTTCAACCTTAGATTTGTAAGGACCTGACACAGAATTCCACAAGAATTCAGACCTCTACAAGGTATCGAATATTTGTATTGTTTGAGGTATTTTGATGCTAACTTAGCTGTATTGATTAAGTCCCTAGGGGGTAGTGGTCTTCCTCAAGATTTCTACATTTAATCACAAGCTGAGAAGATTCTGATTCAGGCTGGTAAAAGAAAATCCATCCATATTGCTGCAGTCCCTCATCCACAACCTCAAGTTCTCCCTTCCCCAAGTGCAAGTAAAAAAAATCCATCATTCCTTTCAAAAATAAGGTAGCCCCTTTGCTTTCTTATCCTTCATTTGATGCGTCACGCTTGTGTTATTCCCAACTCATTTCCCAAACTACACTAAGATCCATCTCATCTCCACCTAGAGCACTACCCAACTTCCCTAAGTCATGCACCAATGTGCCAAGGAGTTATGGTATTGCATATGTTGTCACTACAAACTACCCAACTTTCACTTAAGTGGGATACCATACAAGGCTGGTAGAAAGAGATACTTGTTACACCATCAGAGAAAGGGATATGCCTAAGAAATGCCCTAAACAACAAGACTTCATTCAAGATCATGTAGTCCTTTTGTAGGAAACATATCGAAGAGTAGGGGTTATGTTTTGAAGGATAATTTGGCTTCCCAAGTGTTCAAACTAGATCCCTTGAGCATCAAACACCTTTTCCGAACATGAAACAATGCAACAATTTCTCTCTTGTACCTCTCCCTTAATCGGTATCACCCAAGATTAGAATTTTGTATCAATAGGTGACTAGTTCGATTATGATTGGGAGGATAAGTAAATTCAATATGTCCCAAAGAAGGAGTTGCATGTCAAAATAGAGCAAGCAGGTCTAAAGGAAGCTTAAATTGGTGAGGTTGGGGAAGAGGAAATGTTTTCAAACACTATTGGCTACCAAGGCCTCAAGGAGGAGAAATTACAACGGGATCAAGATGTTCCTACGAGAATGCAATTATCCTCATTTCTATGCTTGTATGGAACTTGCTGCACTTTTGGTAGAAGAACAAGAAGGGTTAGGGAATGATGATACCTATTGGATAATAATGGCCATCAATGTGGAGACATAGCTATTTGTAGAGGAACAATAAAGCATTGATCATCCTACAAACAACCATATTCAAGAAGATAGTCTGCATGAGAGCTCTAGTTATGGGGCCAAGAAAAAAATGAGTGGGAAAATCACAAGAATCCAAACTTACCCAATCAAATAACTAATTTCATTGGAGCGGGGCTAGACTTTTCTTGATCATGCTCACTTGAGAATATGATAATGATTTTCAATACACTAAGGGTAAGAAACAACATATGTAATCAAATTCAGATCAGATCAAGGAGGTATTTTATTTTTTTGTTGATACCTTGGAAAGTTGGGTGGAGGATCATCGTATGTCATTCAATCATCCATGACCATGCCCATTGTCAAATCAGTTGCATAGTCTAAAATTTTGAGGAAGGGAAATTATTTTTGCTTACAAGTGTTAGGTTTTGTGTTAAGTTTTCCATGCTCCACTTGGGGTATGTATGATATTAATATTTGTATAGTGTGCTATGGTGCATTGTTGATCTTACAAAATACATTCATTAGAAAAGGTATGCTCATGAGGAAAGATCAAACTCTAACAACAGGATCAACCTCTCCAAATCGGGTTGTGTTCCTAAAACTTCTTCATGTTTTTTCCATGTAAAGATACCATTAGTTGGTTCTACTTCACACTTAATAAGAAATTAGGTTCAGGAAAGTTTCAGATAGCTTCATCCTTTTTCTAATTTAATTCCTAGATCAAATTGCAAAGGAAAGAGAATTTTCAGTTTAAGATAATTTTCTATTATACATACCTTAATTAAGATAATCTTGTGAATTAGATGGACAATCTAAGAATTGGCGGGAAGTTCCAAGTTCAAGCGTAGTGTTTCAATGGTTTGGGGAATAGAGTTCAATTTTATATCATTTTATGGGTGTATCAAGATGAATCCATGCCCAATGAATGCTTCAGAAAGCGGTAACACATCTAGTAGGTAGATGTCCTTAAGAGGTAGCCAAACTCTTATCTATTTTTTTCCCTGTAAAAATAAACAACTCGGGAGGATGAGTTTGAGAAGCTGGATAGGGATTCATGGAGACATATAGAAGCATACATGAGTATTCAGGTCCTAGGAACACTAAGGATCTGATTTTTGAAGATTCTAGGAAGTTTTGAAGGCTTTAGAGCCGATCCATCAGAAATGGGCTTTCGGGCCTTAAGTAGTGTGCAACGTGAAAGAGGACATCAACTTAAATGAAATATTGTAGGATCTGTGTAAGAAATTATATGTCTAAAAAATTTCCTATGGAATTCATTTTCCATGCCTTATATGGTGGATAAGGTGATACATCATGAAACATCATACACTTCCCAAGGCAATGCATTCTTCCAAAGCACACAACTATCCATCATGTGAAATAGGTTCCATTACTAGGTGATAAATTCAAACTTGGATCTTGATACCAACACCAATGGATTCATTGGGTTGTTTTCATGTGAAATCATATAGAATTTTACCCTAAACTTATTCAAAGCAGCTCAAGATATCACCTTTGAAAGTTGGCTGCCGAGGTTGGTCAATTGGGTTGGACTTTTGGGGTTGGATGCTTGGGTTGGATGCATAGGTTGGACACATAGGATGGTCACGTGGGTTGTTTTGGTCACTTTTTTTGACGTGTATGGAAAATTTTATATGCCCGTCACACCCCTCACATTTACATGACAAAATGTTGGTCGGATCGCTAGGTTGGTCGTCCCAATAGTCATATGGACACATGCTTGGACAGTCACTAGGTTAGATGGATACTAAGGTTTGTCATCCTAGTAGATGGAGGACCATTAGGATGGTTATGTATCTTCTTTGTGCAAGAATATTTATACATTTCTCCAACCCCCTCGGGTTAGACGACCCACGATGTAGATTTGGGGACCGATGTTGATCGGCGGCAACGATAGTAATGTATGACCCACATAGTAAGAAAATATCTAACCCCACGAGTTAGATGATCAAAGTCAAGTGACACTTGGTTAGATAGATCATGAGGTTATACGCTTGATGGTGGTACAAAGAAGTTTGACGGGTTATCCATTAGATGGATCATGACTCCTAGGCAAAGCGAAGGTAGGTGGGCGAATGACAATTCAACAACCATATTTAACATGATATGTCACCCATGTCTTTTGAAAAAGTATCCTTGGGAAGTTAAATTGTATGGGTGCCCATACCTAGATAATGAGGGTGGGTGAAAATTGGATATCTAAAGAACTCAAACCCCTAATTTTTGTAGAGACATTCTAGGAGCTAGGGAAACTCTTGAAAAATTTTCCTTCAACTCCATTTGAGTTGTAAGCCTTCTCTGCACTGGAAACATATTTATGTTTCGAGCATCAATGTAATGGTATGTGCACCTTATAGAGAAATAAAATAGTCTTTTTATTGTGTTTTTCAACCCTTTCTAATGATTTTTAGTTTCTATGTGCCTCTTTGTTTTATTTTTGTTTTTCAGGCATGTATTTTACATTTACATGTGTAAGATGTTGTGTTTCACGAAGTGCGAAGGAGGATGGAATTCGAACTTATGTCACTACTAGTCCGACCTAGCCCAACTCTATTTTTACCTCTTCTTCCTAACTTAGTAGATTATCTCACCCCTTTTCGGTGTTATCAGCCCCTTTTTTTAGTGTAGGATTTCCCTTTTCATCCACTTTCTCTCTCCCTGTCTCCTTGTCATTGTTAGGATAGGTGTAGTTAGGCATAATTTTTGTATTAGGAGTATTTTAGAATTAGGATTAGCTAGAGGATATAGCCTTCTCCAAATGTCCAACTTAGGTTCTCTAGTCCCACAACTTGAGAGGTGGACCCATGTTAGCAAATTACACTGAATGCCCCACTCATAATTAGGCCATTCAGGGGTTGCTATAATTTGGACATAAAAATAACTTCAAAATCACTCTTGAGACATGAATGTTGGTGTGAGTCATTTTTCACATCATCAAGTGAGTCATCTTACTTATGTGAGATCATATGTCTATATCTCATTTAGGGGTCATCATTGGATTCTCTAACACGTTAGTGCATCCGTGTGTCATATTCATCATTGGCGTTACTTTTATATTATGGGAATGTAACTTCCCCTCTCAACTTGAGTTGTCATGATTGTAGTACCTTTGGGGTTACTCACCACCTCCTATGGGTACACCATTTTGGATCTATGAGACAAAAAGAGAGTTTCATGATTGTAATGAGGTTGTGCCCATTTTTGAAGCTTTGCATGTACTTTTGGTGGATGCTCGTTTGTCCCATGATCTCTTTACATTATCATTTGCACATTCGTGGATATTTGCATCATCCCTCATGATCCTTGCATTTCAATTTTTGAAACTTATTTCATAGTATCACACTAATCTTGTGGATATGTGCACTCCTCGATATTATTTTGTGTTTCTTGTCTTCGAGCATGATATACAAATTCTCAAGAGTGTGTCATAGTGGTTATTCCATTGTACATTTCAGTTCATTGATTTGTGGTTTCATACCTCTTCTCAAGTTGTCTGTGGTTCATTATTTTTGTATTGGGTTTAGTGTCTTTGACCTGCTCAATTTTTTAGGTTTTTATTTTCCTAGGCCTTTCCATGCATGTTCGGAGGCATTTTCATAGCATTTGGCTTCAAATCTATGTTTTACATGGGTTTTGAGAGTTTTTGAAGGTTTTAAGATGTCTTAAGGGGCAACACGTCCCTACTAGCAGAGCTAGGAATCGAGCTTCCTAGCTTTGGATTATTTAATCTCCTACATCATTTTCACAACTCGATATGTGTTTTTCACTCCTACGGTAGGTTTTATCAAATCTTTGACCGCTCGAAGTTTTACCACATTTTCACTTCTCTTTCAACCATTTCTCTTTGTTATTGCATCATTTAGGAAAACACTTCTTGTCTGCATTGTGTTGGAGCTATTAACATTCACCTTGGCCCTCTCAACCCTTAGTTATCTCGTGCTTGTGTTGGTTTTTCCATTCCTACCTGTGCATTGACCTCCTAAGCTCTGCAACCTCAGTTGCTGTATTTGCGCTCCCTCAATCTCATTGTTGGATCCGTATGAGCTCTCTTCCATTGAACTAATTTGGGTTTTCACACCTAGTTCATGTTAACTGCTACTTGGTTCACCTTGACCCATTGACATGTTCTTCATTGTTGGCCTCTGTGACCTCCTCAAATCTTGTCTTTGTTGCATCATGGCTTACTCAACACCTAATGGATAATCTTAAACCTTGGCCCTAACTCCATTTGTGCCCTGTGTGCTACATCATTCTTTCTTAGCCTAATCTTGGTGTCGTTCCCTCTACTAAATTAAAGATCAACATCAACTTTGTGTGCTCCGTGCCATTGGAATTCACTGTAATTGATCCTTTCAAACTTCCTTGCAGCACTCGGGTGTTGGAAAATCAACTAGGTATTAAATGTGAAACTAATTTCTATCTTCCTCCAGATTTAGTTCTTTGACTTCTCAGATTTATATTTAATTATGGTCATTGTGTATTTAAGTTTTGGTTGAAACATATACGTGATTATATCTTGTCGATATTTTTTCCTGCCTTATAAGGAAAGTCTTTGTGTAGGTGAATATTATTAAAGTCTCATGTTTTATTGTGTAATTGCATAGAGAAAGAAAGAGGGAAAAATCAGATTTAGGAGAAGAAGAAAAGAGTGCGCAGTCCCAGCTCAAGTCTGGACTGGTTTTGTTGAAAGAAAACTTCATTGCAAGTTGTTGTATGAATGAAGGTTTTGTGTGCAGTTGTAGCTGTTGTTCATTCTTGGAAAATATTAATGCATTTTGAAGTAAATTTAAGCCCAGATCTATGTTATTTGAAGCCAAGATTGTTGATTTATTTTTCTGTTATAAATTTATGTAGTTTTCCTTTCTTTCCCTATTCCAAATATTTCATTAAAATCTGTTGCATTTTATTCTCTATTGATGTCTGTAGATTCTATAGTTTTTGTAGATCCTCATATTCCCTTCATCTAGTATCAGAGCCAGGCTAAACCCTACTTCTATTTCTTTTCTAGGTTTTTAGTTTTCATTTGACAACCATTAATGGAGTCTACATCGGCGCATCTTTGGTTATTATGAAAACTCTTATCTTCACAGGAAAAATTTATGAATATTGGTCTTTGACCATGAAATATTTGTTTTTTTCTCAAAACATTGGGGAAATGGTTACCTGGGAACCAAAGAAGCAGAAACATATAATGCTCTTACACAAGCTCAAAATGACACCTTGAAAGAAAAAAGGAAGAAGGATGGAAAAGCACTATTTTATATCCATCAAGCAATGCATGAGAGCATACTCCCAAGAGTTACAGCAGTAAAGAAAGCCAAGGAAGCATGATACACTCCAAATTGCTTATTAAGGTATGGAAAAGGTTAAAACTGCTAAGTTACAACTCCTTAGAAGAGAATTTGAAAATTTGTCAATGAGAAACTCAAATTCAGTAGAGTCTTTCTTTACTCATGTTGTTGGTCTGATTAATCAAATCAAGTCCCATGGAGAGGTCATAGAGGATAGGAAGGTTGTTGAGAAGGTGCTTAGGAGTCTCCCTTCTAAATTTGATCTTGTAGTTGTGGCTCTAGAGGAAACAAAATATTTGAGTCAATTTAGTGTTGATGAACTTCATGCCTCTCTTATCAATCATGAATATAGACTGAATAGATAAAATACGTCATTTGAAAATACATTTTCATCTCATATATCTATAAATTTTGCAAGAGGAAGGAGGATTTTCAGTCCTAGAGGTAGAGGGAAAAGTTCTCCTAGAAGTGGACGTGGTAACAGTCCCGCAAATGTTTTTGGTAGAAGTAAAAATCATAATTTCAGTCACACAAGTGGCCAAAGATTTGAAAATTCACACATTTAGTGTCACTATTGTAAGAAGTTTGTGAATTATGCTCATGAATGCAAGAATACACAATATGATCAGCAGAAGCAACGTCAAAATCAGCCAAACAACACTCCCTCATGCAACATGTTCATTGCATGCACTAAGATTTCTGAAGCAATCCCTACAAACTCTCCAGTTGAGTGTAATGTTGTTTAAGAAAGCCCATGTGACATATGCTATTTAGATTTAGGCTATAGTAATCACATGATAGGTAATAAAGATTTTTTTTCTAGCTTGGATGAATCAATACAAATTGATGTTACGCTTGATAACAACAACAAAGTCACTGTCTTGGGTAAATGTACGGTTAATATTCTAACTAAAAAGGGGTAGCTGAAATTTATGCCTGATGTATATTATGTTTCTAGTCTAAAACATAACTTGATGAGTATTAGATAGTTGATACAAAAGGGGTATAGAGTGTACATGGAAAATAATGAGTGTGTTATTTTTACAAGCTTCCAAGAAATATGATTATTGTCAAGGTAAAAAATGATTGTAAACCACATGTTTCCATCAAAAATAACGCTGACTATGAAAGAAAAACAGCTCAAGTTGTTCATGAGACAAATAATGTAAATTCTGGAGTAGCTTTTAAAGTAGAAGATACAAAATCTGCATTAGCAAAAAATGCTACGGAAACGTTCAAGATATAAAATCAGAAGTAGCCAATGATAGCTATGGAAATGTTTGAGACAACTCTAGAAAATCTAAAGAAAAGGATGGTTGTGTAGAAACTCAAGTAGCGTTTCAATCAGTAGTAAAGGATGAGTCTTGGTTATGGCATTTTAGATTTGGGAATTTATATTTTGGAGCACTGAAACTACTACATATGAAGAATATGGTGAAAGTTTTTCCATTAATTGAGAAACCGGAAAGAGTTTGTGAAGGATGTATTATGGGCAAACAACATAGAGAGTCATTTCTAGTTGGCCAGTCAAATAGAGCTAGAACACCACTTGAGATTGTGTATTCATATATTTGTCAGAAAAATTCAAACACCGTCTATAGGGGGATGCACTTATTTTCTTACTTTTATTGATGATTTCACAAGATAAATTGGGTTTCCTTCTTAAAACCCAAATATGATGCTTTTTCTTATTTTCAATGAGTTCAAGGCACTTATGGAGAATCAAAGTGGTTACTACATCAATGTTTTAAGAATAGACGAGAGGTGGTGCATTTATATCTAATGAGTTTCTAAATATTTGTAAATCTCATGGCATACACAAGCAATTTATAGCCCGTTATACACCTCAAAAAAATGGTGTGGAGGAGAGGAAGAAATGAACAATTATGTTTAGTGTCTTTGACCATTCAATTCTTTGGGTTTTCATTTTCCTAGGCCTTTCCATGCATGTTCGGAGGCATTTTCACAGGATTTGGCTTGAGATCTATGTTTTGCACGGGTTTTGATATTTTTGAAGGTTTTAAGATGTCTTAAGGGGCAACACGTCCCTACCTAGCGAGCTAGGAATTGAGCTGCCCTAGCTTTCGATTATTTAATCGCCCTACATCATTTTCACAACTCGATATGTGTTTTTCACTCCTACGGTAGGTTTTATCAAATCTTTGACCGCTCGTGGTTTTACCACATTTTCAAAGTGCTCTTTCAACCATTTCTCTTTGTTATTGCATCATTTTAGGAAAACTCTTCTTTTCTGCATTGTGTTGGAGCTATTGACATTCACCTTTGCCCTCTCAAACCTTAATTCTCTCGTGCTTGAGTTGGTTTTTCCATTCCTACCTGTGCATTGACCTCCCAAGATGTGCAACCTCAGTTGTTGTATTTGTGCTCCCTGAAGCTCATTGTTGGATACATATGAGCTCTCTTCCATTGAACTAATTTGCGTTTTCACACTTAGTTCATGTTAACTGCTACTTGGTTCTCCTCGGCCCATTGACATGGTCTTCGTTGTTGGCCTCTATGACATCCTCAAATCGTGTCTTTGTTGCATCATGCCTTACTCGCCACCCAATGGATAATCTTAAACCTTAGAACTAACTCCATTTGTGCCCTGTGTGCTACATCATTCTTTCTTAGCCTAATCTTGGTGTCATTCCCTCTACTAAATCGGAGCTGAACGTCATCATGTGTGCTTCATGCCATTGGAATTCATCGTAATTGGTCCTTTCAAACTTCCTTTTGCAACACTCGGGTGTTGGAAAATCAACTGGGCATTAAATGTGAAACTAATTTCTGTCTTCCTCAGATTTAGTTCTTTGACTTCTCATATTTGTATTTAATTATGATTTGTTGTGTATTTACTTTTTGGTTGAAAAATATACACGATAATATCTTGTCGATTTTTTTCTGCCTTGTAAGGAAAGTCTTTGTGTAGGTGAATATTATTAAAGCCTCATGTTTTATTGTGTAATTGCATAGAGAAATAAAGAGGAAAATATAAGATTTAGGAGAAGAAGAAAAGAGTGCACAGTCCTAGCTCAAGTTTGGATTGGTTTTGTTGAAAGAAAACTTCATTGCAAGTTGTTGTAGTATGAATGAAGGTTTTGTGTGCAGCTGTAGATGTTGTTCATTCTTGGAAAATATAAATGCATTTCTGAAGTAAATTTAATCCCAGATCTATGTTATTTGAAGCCAAGATTATTGATTTATTTTATGAGTTATAATTTTTTGTAGTTTTCCTTTCTTTCCCTATTCCAAATATTTCACTAAAATCTGTTGCGTTTTATTCTTTATTGTTGTCTGTAGCCACGTAGTTTCTACATTTTTTGTAGATACTCGTATTCCCTTCATCGGTATTAGAGCTAGGCTAAACCCGCTTCTATTTTTTTCTAGGTTTTTAGTTTTTCATTTGGTAACCATTAATGGAGTCTACATATGGCACATCACTTTGGTTATTATGAAAATTCTTATCTTCACGGGAAAAATTTATGAATATTGGTCTTTGACCATGAAAGCTTTGTTTCGGTACCAAGAAATTTGGGAAATGGTTACTAGGAACCAGCAAACCAGGCAACATATAATGCTATTACACAAGCTCAAAAGGACACCTTGAAGGAACAAAGGAAGAAGGATGGGAAAGCACTATTTTATATCCATCAAGCAATGCATGAGAACATACTCCCAAGAGTTGTAGCAAAAAAGAAAGCCAAGGAAGCATGAGACACACTCTAGATTGCTTATCAAGGTATGGACAAGGTTCAAACATCTAAGTTACGGCTCCTTAGAAGAGAATTTGAAAATTTGTCAATGAGAAACTCATATTTAGTAGATTCTTTCTTTACTCATGTTGTTGGTCTGATTAATCAAATCAAGTCCCATGGAGAGGTCATAGAGGACAGGAAGTTTGTTGATAACGTGCTTAGGAGTCTCCCTTCTAAATTTGATCCTGTAGTTGTTGCTCTAGAGGAAACACAATATTCGAGTCAATTAAGTGTTGATGAACTTCATGCCTCTCTTATCAATCATGAATATAGACTGAATAGATAAAATACATCTATTGAAAATACATTTTCATCTCATATATCTATAACTTTAGGAAGAGGGAGGAGTTTCAGTCCTAGAGGTAGAGGGAGAAGTTCTCCTAGAAGTGGACGTGGTAGCAGTCCCGTAAATTTTGTGGTAGAAGTAAAAATCATAATTTCAGTCACGCAAGTGGCAAAGATTTGAAAATTCACAAATTAGAGTGTCACTATTGTAAGAAGTTTGTGAATTATGCTCATGAATGCAAGAATACACAATATTATAGCGAAGCAACGTCAAAATCAGCCAAAGAGAACTCCATCATGCAACATGTTCATTGCATGCACTAAGATTTCTGAAGCAATCCCTACAAACTCTCTAATTAAGTGTAATGTTATTTAAGAAAGCCCATGTGGCATATGGTATTTAGCTTCAGGATGCAGTAATCACATGATAGGAAACAAATATTTTTTTTCTAGCTTGGATGAATCGGTTCAAATTGATGTTACACTTGATAACAAAAATAAAGTCTCTGTCTTGTGTAAAGGTACGGTTAATATTCTAACTAAAAAGGGGCAGCTGAAATTTATGCCGATGTATATTATGTTTCTAGTCTAAAACATTACTTTGTGAGTATTAGACATTTGATACAAAAGGGCTATAGACTGTATATGGAAAATAATGAGTGTGTTATTTTGTACAAGCTTCCAAGAAATATGATTATTGTCAAGGTAAAAATGACTGTAAACCACATGTTTCCATAAAAATAATGCTGACTATGAAAGAAAAAAAATCTCAAGTTGTTCATGAGACAAATAATGTAAATTTTGGAGTAGCTTTTAAGATAGAAGATACAAAATCTGCAGTAGCCAAAAAATGCTACGGAAATTTTTAAGACACTACTGAGAAATGTTCAAGATATAAAATCGAAAGTATCCAATGATAGATATCGAAATGTTTGAGACAACTCCAGAAACTCTAAAGAAAAGGATGGTTCTGTAGAAACTCAAGCAGCGTTTCAATCAGTAGTAAAGGATGAGTCTTGGTTATGACATTTTAGATTTGGGAATTTATATTTTGGAGCACTGAAACTACTACATATGAAGAATATGGTGAAAGTTTTTTCATTAATTAAGAAACCGGAAAGAGTTTAAGAAGGATTTATCATGGGCAAACAACATAGAGAGTCATTTCTGGTTGGCCAGTCAAATAGAGCTAGAACACCACTTGAGATTGTGCATTCAAATATTTGTCGAGAAAATGCAAACACGTCTATAGGGGGATGCACTTATTTTCTATCTTTTATTGATGATTTCACAAAATAAAATTGGGTTTCTTTCTTAAAACACAAATACGATGCATTTTATTATTTTCAACAGTTTAAGGCACTTATGGAGAATCAAAGTGGCTACTACATCAAGGTTTTAAGAATAGATAGAGACGATGAATTTATATCTAACGAGTTTCTAAATTTTTGTAGATCTCATGGCATACACAAGAAATTTACAACCCGCTATACACCTCAAAAAAACGGTGTGGCGGAGAGGAGGAACCAAACAATTATGGAGATGGTTCGAAGTATGATGGCAACCAAACATCTACCTAATGAATATTGGGTTGAGGCATTGACAACTGTTGTTTTCATCATTAATAGGTGCTCAAAAAGAGTATAGGAACAAAGTTCCTCAAGAGGCTTGGACAAGAAGGAAACATAGTGCCTCTCATTTGAATGTATTTGGATGCATTGCATATTTGCATATTCCAGATGAATTGAGAAAGAAGTTAGATAATAAGGGACAAAAATGTATATTTGTTGGTTACTCAAAGGAAACAAAAGCATATAAGTTGTTTGATCCTATCAATAGGAAAGTTATAATCAATCGTGATGTTTAGTTTGTTGACGATGAAGCATGGGATGGAAGCATAGAGAGGACTATCATAATTGCAGCTACTATCCCTAATGACAATATGGTTGATGAAGTGTTTCCAACACCAAATGTAACCCTAACGAAACTCCTTCCCGATCCGGGATGGTACCACAAGTTGTAGCTCAAGCTCAACCTTTTGTCACACCAAAGAGATCTTCAAAGCTATTGTCCACACCAACAGGACATCAAACTTCACAAGCATCTACATCAATTGGTATCCTTGGAGCAACACCATCTAACACTCCAAGTAGTTATTCATCTCCGAGATCTAACTCTAGCAAACATGATGCCACAAAAATAAGGAGTTTGAGTGAGTTGTATAATGTTGACACAACAAATTCATTTTCAGATTTTTCTTTATTTTCTCATATTGATGATCCATTAACATATGAAGATATTGTGAGAAGTTATATATGGGCACAAGCCATGGATGAAGAGATTGAATCCATTGAGAAGAACCAAACATGGGAATTGGTTGACTTTCTTGAAGGTGAAGATGTAATTAGTGTCAAATGGATTTATAAGACTAAACAAGATCGTTGATGGAAATGTAAAAAAGCATAAAGCAAGGCTACTTGCAAGGGGTTTTACACAACATCCTGGTATAAAATTTAATGAGACATTTTCTCATGTTGCTCGATTGGATACAGTTAGGATTGTTTTAGCTATTTCTTCCCACAACAAGTGGCTTGTATATCAAATGGATGTAAAGTCTACATTTTTAAATGGCTATTTAGAGGAGGAAGTGTATGTGGAACAACCACAAGGCTATGAGCTACCAGGTCATGAAGACAAGGTGTATAGGTTGAAGAAGGCACTCTATGGATTAAAGCAAGCTCCAAGAGCTTGGTACAATTACATTGACTCCTATCTCATTCAAAATGGTTTCCAAAGAAGTGGTTGTGAACCAACATTGTACATAAAAGTCAACAAGAAAGGTAAAATTTTAATTGTTTTCTTGTATGTGGATGATCTAATCTTTACCGGTGATCTAAACATAGATTCTTTCAAATCAGTAATGAAGAATGAATTTGAAATGACTGATTTGGGTCTTATGAGGTATTTCTTGGGGATTGAAGTTCATAAATCCAATGATGGTATATTTATTTCTCAATATAAATATGCAAATGAAGTTTTGAAGAGATTTAATATGGAAAAGTGCAAGGTATCCCCAACACCGGTTATGACAGGAATGAAATTAAGCAAGGAAGATGATGGAGCATGTGTGGATTCTACATTGTTCAAGAGGCTGGTTGGAAGCCTTATGTACTTAATAGCCACAAGGCCGGATATTATGTATAGTGTAAGTCTAATTTCAAGGTTTATGGAGTCTCCAAAAGACTCACATTGGCAGGCCGGTAAGAGAATATTGAGGTATGTGAGTGGTACAAAGGATTTTGGTATATTATATTCCACTTCAGATGATTTTAGTCTTGTTGGGTACACTGATAGTGATTGTGGGGGCAACATAGATGATATAAAAAGTACTTCTGGGTATACTTTTCACTTTGGTATAGGTGTTGTGTCATGGGCATCAAAGAAACAACCCATTGTGACTCTTTCTTCAGCTGAAGCTAAGTATGTGGCAGCCACTAGTGTTGTGTGTCAAGCTGTTTGGATGCAAAGGATGTTGAAAGATTTGATGCATGATCAAAAGAAATCCACTACAATATTTTGTGATAACAGTTCAGCCATAGCATTATCTAAAAATCATGTGTTTCATAAGAGAACTAAGCATATTGATACGATGTATCATTCTATCGAGAAAGTTTGTAAGCAACAAATAAATTTGTCTTTATTTTTAGAGGTCGGAAGATCAGTTGGCTGACATATTTACAAAACCATTGGCAAAAGAAACATTTGAGTATTTACAAATTGACTTAGAATTTTGTGACTTTGCACAAGTTAGCATCTCCTAAAAAATGTCAGTTAGCTCCGAAATGTTACAACTTTTGAACAAACTTGATTCAAACTTATGATGATCTCCAGTTGTTCATAATTAAGGGGGAGTGTTGGAAAATCAATTGGGCATTAAATGTGAAACTAATTTCTGTCTTCCTCTAGATTTAGTTCTCTGACTTCTCAGATTTGTATTTAATTATGACAACTGCATATTTACTTTTTGGTTGAAAATTCTCCCTGATTATCTCTTGTCAGATATTTTGTCCTTCCTTGTAAGGAAAGTCTTTGTGTAGGTGAATATTATTAAAGTATCATGTTTTATTGTGTAATTTCATAGAGAAAACAAGAGGAAAAATCAGATTTAGGAGAAGAAGAAAAAGAGTGCGCAGTCCCAGCTCAAGTCTGGACTGGTTTTGCTAAAAGAAAACTTCATTGCAAGTTGTTGTTGTATGAATGAAGGTTTTGTGTGCAGCTGTAGTTGTTGTTCATTCTTGGAAAATATAAATGCATTGCTGAAGCAATTTGAAGCCCAGATCTATGTTATTTGAAGCCAAGATTGTTGATTTATTTTGCTGTTATAAATTTCTATAGTTTTCCTTTCTTTCCCTATTCCAAATCTTTCATTAAAATCTACTGCATTTTATTCTCTATTGTTGTCTATAGATTCTGTAGTTTCTGTAGTTTCTGTAGATCCTCGTATTCCCTTCATCAGCGCCTCTCAGAGCTATCAACATGTTGATCTCGCTAGTCTTTTCATGGGAACCTTTGTCGAGTCATTACATGGGATTTTGGATCAATCGATTGTTACATGTTGACTCGCTTGATTTAACTAAGTCACGGCTTTCTCCATACATATTGTGTTTTTCGGTGCCTCCCTCGAGCTTAGTTAAAACTTCCACACTTGACAACTCACTCCACCATGCCCGCTGCTCACAAGAGTTATTGGCTTGCCCTCTATTCAAGCTTAACAACCGAGCTAAAGCATCCACCTCGTCGAGTTGCATAAGCCAACTTTTCAAGCTACTTGGACCTCCTTCATCCCTTTTTCACGGAGCTCGCGTGATAGCCCCTAAATCCATTTTTGGATTTTTTCAAAATTTATCTCATTTTCTATGCACTATATAACATTGTAATGTGGGAAAATAATAAAAATTCATTATTTTTAGGGGGGTATCTTTTTCCAAGCTCATTTTACAGGTTTATTGGGCTTTCTAGGAATTTTTTTCTCATGCTTTGTAGTGCTCTTCATGGCATGTGGCTAGTGGATGCACCCGCCAAAGCCTTACAAAAAGTGAGCCTTCTAGTTTTAAATGTGAGATGCATTTTTCATCATGTTGAGTAGTGTTTTGTACCTTTTCCTTTATGCACCTTTGTGTCTTATTGCTTGTGTCCCTCTGCTTCCGACTTAGGACCTCATTATGGCCTCCATTCTCACACATTTATCACCTACTGTAAGGTGAGTGGTCAATTTTATGACATCACATGGATGCACCTTATTGTAGTCACACACTATCAAGTGCCATAGACAAGGAGGTTATCACTTCTCTTGTCGGGCGTCATATTGCTTGCAGACACATTATCAACTAAGTCGACATCTTGCATTCTTGCACCCTTCTTCTTGTGCACCTTCCACTTCTTACATCATGGAGGGTGCTATTTATAGAATTAAGCATCGTAGGATTGTGTTACAGCCTCCGCCAATTTTTAATTGGATAGATGACTATTCAATATTGTGTGTTTCTATGGAACACTACTTCACCTACAAGGGTCTTATACATTTCTTTCTTGGGCCAGTTCTTGTACCCACTGATCATCGTCATCTTGAGGAATTTATCAACACTTGGGACCATATTTTTATCCACTTGATGAGGTATGTCTCCATATCTCTCTTGTTTCATTTGGCAAACTCAGATCATCCCCATGACATTTGGAGCATCTTTCAGTCCCTCTTTGGAGACCCTTCACCCACTGCCACTACAGAGTGTTGGTTGAATATTTTTTTAGGCCAAAATATGAGGTTCAACCATAGTACATGGGATCAAGTCCCTCCTCAAAGACAAGTGAGGTAGCCTATTTATTACTGATCTAAAGCACAATAGAAATAATATGTATAATATTCACACTATTCTAACCATTGGGCTTGGGATACAATCCCAAAATCCATAACAACATAAGATGGAGATGTTGAAATTTTTAGAAATAGAATGGATTATAAAGGAAACTATTATAGATGAAACAGAGCAGGAAGGGAATGAGAGGAATATATTTTCTTTCAAGCAAACATAGATCAAGAAATACTTATACAAGTTTTAGATAATGGGTGTAATATTTGAAACAATTAAAATAAACAAGAACACTAAATAGAGAATAGCTTAAGATCTTGGACGTAAGAAATATCTCCAAGATAGATGGATCCCACAACACAAAGTTTGTAAAATAACACTTTTTTATTCCTTAATTATAAAAAGAAAATACAAAGTTTTTCTTCTTTTCACAATAGCTCTCAATATTCTAAAATCTCTCTCTTTTGGAATGCAAAAACATCCCTTATTTATAATAGAAAGAGAACAGAGAAAATAGGATAAATCCTAAAATAGTTATTTTACAAGAATCCTATTTTTCTTGACTCTCATGTAGGAGAAAAATTACAAATTTACTTCCTATGTGATGAAACAAAAATAAAAAGACATGTCAATCTCTAGATGGAAATGACATGAAACATTATGCTTATTCTGTTTCATCATCCTTGTCTTCCTCCAGTGAATCTGCTTGTCTTGAAATTCTGGAACTTCCAAATTATGCACAAAATTTCTGCTTCATCCGGCGTCTTGGACTAGTCCCTCGAACCTCGCAAGTTTCTTAAGTGTCGCTCGTGTTGCCAAAATTTTTCTTCAATATCTTATTAAGTCTCCTTAGTGATTCCAAAACATCCTCAATGCTTATGAACTTATCAATGATTGTCAGATCAAAGACGGAAGTTCATTCATGCTTTGGATTGAGTCTTGGATTTTCTTATAGAATTCATCACAGGTAGAATATTTGAGCTTTCATCCAACACCTTGGTGAAGATCCTAGATAGCTCTTCTTCTATGTCATTTGTGGCATCAACCAACTAATCTCTAGATTCCCTCAACTTGCTACAAGCTTCATTGAGAATATTTATCCTAAATATGATGGATTTGGTTAGCTAGAAGTGCTTATCCCCATGTGGAATAATTCCTTCTTCCATCAAGATATAGGACGGAACCTATTTCAGCGCATTAAGAGCCTCAAAATTTAACTCAAGGTTTCGAATTCCTATGAAAATTCATCATCCATTTTGTCACCATATTTCTTTATTTCCTCCAAGGATTTATAAACCTCCACTGTGTCATCAATGACCTCTCTTCCTTGTAGGAGTAGCCTCTAAATCCATTCATCAACTATTCTCCCCTTCTCATTGATTTTTTCAATCCTAGGTACCGATGAAAAATCAAACCTGATAGGAGTAGGGGTAGAAAATGATCATGTTGAGTGAGAAGGCTTTGAGAGCTTGAGTAATACCTCCATCAACTATTCAACTTTCTCCTTTAGCTCATCTTTTCTCACCTTCGTTTCCTTCAGCTTTTGGCATAGCACGTTCATGGCATCCTACGCATCTGTTGTGCTCCTTCTATTGTTACCTTTCCCAGATCAACCCTTGTGATCTGATAATCAATGACCATTATATCCTCCTTTGTTTTGTTGGCCATAGGAGTGGAAATCTCTACAAACTTATGCCTTGAGGCATCCACTAAAACCCTTGAAACCATTTTGGGTTTCTTGGCAGATTTGGTAGGAGAGACCTTGAGGGAACTAAAGTCGAAGGCTGGTAGAGGAACTACCACCCTCCTCTTCCTTGGGGTCTAATCAACTAACCATTGAGGTACAATGGAAGAAGTTTCTCCTATCGGAGGTGTTATGGTTACATCTGTAGGTGGAGGAAGGTTTACTTATGGAGTAGTGATGATTGCAAGTGTGGTGACTATGGGGATAGACTCAGTGAATGAAGGTGCAGAAGGAGGAGGCATATCTATGGCCATCTTAGGTCCAGCAGAGAGAGGTGAGAGGTTGGAGAAGATGTTGGCCATGGCTAATGAAATTGGTGAAGAAATATGAGGTGAGGAAGATTGGGAGGGAGGAGGTAAAGATTCTGAAGTCAAAGCTTGAGAAGCAAGAGAGAGACTTACCTCCAATGAGCAATCAACAAAAGGAGAAATGAGAGGTTGACCAACCTCATCTTCTGAAGGAAGTTTTCCTTGTTCTGGTGGAGGAGGTGAATCTAGTACCTCAACTATTTGTGAAGGAGTGGTAGATGATGTGGCTCCTTACTTTTCTCCTTTTCTAACAAACTTAAATTTTATCTACCTCTTGGTAGGGCTTTTATCCTCTTCCCTCTCTCCCTTGGAGGGTCCCGCCTCTAAAGTGGCTATTTTCAAAAATATCTTTTCCTTATAACTCATTCCCCAAGAAATGAGCCATGCCTTGGTATGGATAAGAGTTTAAGTAGCTCTTTCAGCGATAGAATATTTTTAGAAACAGACCAATCAATGGCTGGGAATCCGTGTTGGTATCCATCCAACTATTCATACCTAGTGTCCAAGAAACTTTCATTGTCCATGGTGCCTTCAGGGATATTAGCTAGATCTAACATCTAAATTTCTTCAAGCATCAGTTTGTTGTTGTCTTTTCTTCGGATGGCAACTTCATCCCGAAGATCAACCCAAATGTCTTCCACATTGGGTACATGTAGATACAAGGTTCCATATGACTTGAGGACTCCTCAGAAGTCGATTCCCTCTCTAAGCTTCATATGTTTCTTCAATTTGTCTTGAATCTCATGCACCGCGTTCTTAGCCTTAACTACTATAGAGCATGTATACCTTCAAATGAAAATACGAAAGGAGATGATGGCGTTGTGCCTACTTTGTTGGGATTTGTGAAAATCCAACAATTTTCTGACTAACTCCACATGGATCAGTTTGTCACCTGGGAACCTAGGAAAATGGAAATTGTTACCATGGAACCTTACCACCCGAAGATAAGTAAACTTTTTGAATTGCAAGAAGATGCAACCCCATTTTGATAGTTTGGCCCATGCTTCATCAGAAACCCTTCTTTTCCTCATATCAGGATCTAACCTACAAATGTTTTCATAGAAGAAGGCATCATTCACTCTTCTATATTGGTCTTCAGACCCTTTTATTATCAGTTGAGGGATGTATCGATATATGTGTTTTGTTTCTCAGTTTCCCTTTGCATATAACTCTACGTAGTTTCTCATACCTGCTACTGCATAGGTGATGTATGACATCATATAGAACTTGTTGGTAGATAAGACTATTTTCATTTTGGAGTCTATCTCATCACTTATTAGGCTACCCCAATCAATACCTTGGTCATTCTTTATGATGACCATGAACTGGTACATCCACCCTTGGAAATATTTTGACTTTGGGAGTCCAAATAATCGACTCAGCAAGGTGATGATATCACTGATTTCAAGAATAAAATCACTTCTAGGGGCCAACTTGGGAAACCTAGAAATGGTGGCTTTTCCTTGATCAAGAACTTCTTGTTTGCATTCTTCATACAGTCTTCCTTATCTTTTTCCTAGGCCTTTTGTGCTGATTTAAGGTTTAAATAACCCTATTCCATAAATTTGGGCAACCTCAAAAGTTTCTTAAAGTAACCTCCATCCAATTTCATTTGTAAACTCTCCAACTTGATTCCTTACTAAGTGGGAGGTGGGTCATAGTTGGAATCACATGCAAGGATGAATTCAAGGCATTGAGCCGATATTGGAAATCCTACATCAAGAGTGAGACCGTTGCACTGCTATCGACTTCATGTAGGAATTCTAAGAAGAATCCTCAATTCTCTTTCGAAGTCCTGTTAGTGAAAAATCACAGCACCACTAGATGTTGATCATACTAGCATCCAGTGTGATTTCACAACATTGAATCCTTTTCCAAGTGTGGGACTTGCAAAAATGAGAAAGGAATCTCCGAGAGAAGGCTGGTTCCTATTCCTCTGTTCGAGATGCACACAAAAAAATGCAGAGGGTTTACTCAAAACCTAATCTAACTTTCCAAGGAGGGGTAAGAAGATGCATAAAAATAAATGATGCAGGAATGAAGAACACCTATCTTCCAATAAACACAAACCATTCAAATGTGATGCAAGATCATGCATGAGATAACAAAATTTGCGGTGAAAGATCGGGAGGATGCAAATGAACATAGAGAGGGTTGAGAATCATCCAAGACATGCATTACTTGCTCCAATCGATCTGATACAATACACTAAAAATGCCAAGAGGCAAGGTTGCATTACTGAGTTTTTAAATGGGAGGTTTGAACTCCACAAATTCACCTGCCGAAGAGAAGGAGGGAGGGGCAAAACAAGAATGTTCGACCTTTAGAAAGAAGCCCCTCCTTACAATTTATAGGAAGAATGAGAGAGGGAAGAGAGGAAATCCAGATCTACCCCAACCACTTCTAGGTTGCATTTAATTCATCTCATTATGGTGGTAGGTGAGAACCCTAGCAAAAGCGGCGAGCTGTATTTTGCATTTAAGTTGGTTGTTGAAACGTCATTTCTGGCCATTATCACGTGCCAGAGGAATTTTTGATTTTCTCTCTCAAACTGAACCAAAATGCAAGATTGACCCTGGAATCATGTAGATAATTTCACCAGCTTTCCATTGATATAAAGAACGTGAAAATCGAGCTCTGGATCGAAAGTTATGGCGATCTGAAGATTTAGGGAAAAAACAGGCCAAAACGGATCGGCGGGAAAATATTTGAATTTTTTTTTTTTTTTCCTGCGCTCTGCCACTTGGATGACACGTGTCAGGCTCTGATTCATTCACGGGTTCATCCTCTGAAAATTCCTTTCGTGCCTTTAAACTTGGACACGTGGCACTATTTTATTGGTTCGGGCCTGAGGGGCGCATTTTTACCTTGAGCCAAACACTTAGCAACTTTTCAACCTTCTGACACGTGGCACGTTCTGATTCATCCATGGGCCTCCTTGTCTCTTTTCGGCCATTTCACCTTTTCGCGTCCTTGTATGTCTCGCGTACCTTTGGCCGGATGTCCCCGGATGAAAATCTCTCTGGCCGATTCGGGCTCCCTTGTTCCTGTTTGCGGTGAAGACACGTGGCGAGATTCCATTCGCTCTCGGCTCTTTCGGCTTTTCGTCCCCCGGCGTCCTCGCGTACCTTTGTCCCGGATGTCCCAAACTGTCATGGAAAAATCTCCTACTTTGGCCGATTCGGCCGGTTCGCGTCCTTCCACGTACTTTTGGTGAAGACACGTGGCGAGATTCCATTGGCTCTCGGCTCTTTTAGCTTTTGCAGGACAAATATCTCGAACCGCCCGAAATGACATGGGACAAATATCTTTGGCCGAATCGCCGGTTCGCGTCCCACGTACTTTTCCCGGATGTCCCGGATAGTCATGGACAGAAAGTCTCGAACGCTGACTTGGCGGTTCGTGTCGATCCGCGCGCGTACTTTTGGCCCGGATGTCCCAGACCGCGTGAAACAAGACTTAGGCATTTTTTCCCTCTTTCGGCCGATTCGGCTTTTCGCGTCCCACGCGTCCCGATGTCCCAACTGTCCAGACCACCTGGACTAGGACTTAGCCGATTTTCTTCATTTTTTCGGCCTCAAGCTTGGTACAGCGAACCTCGGTTCAACCCAGTTGTAGTGACCCGAGCCCTTGGACCGAAATGCCTCAAAAGCAGTCCTGCTGACCATATTTTTGCATTTTTTCCATTCTTTCTAACTCGTTGGGATTTCTTCTTGGATGGGAGAGTTAGAAAAAGGCGAGGGGACCTCGAAAAACATGATTTTGGGCCTTGAATCAATCTACTTGCTTGGGACTAAAGAATTTGATGCATGTTATCAAAATTACCTTGAGGGTGAATTTTGGATAACAATTTTGGCGACTCAGCGGGGTTATCTGCCTGCTAGATGAAGAATGACCAGCTGCTTGTAGCAATCCATTGGGCATGGAGTCTATTTGATAACCTCTCAGCTGATCTGAAATTTGAAAACTGTGTCCTTGAGCTATTGAAACATTTGTTGAGCTGGTTTTCTCTGTGGCTGCAATTCTTTTCCAGGAGCTTGATGAACTGCAAACATGCACATACTAGAAGCAATAGGACATGTGCACAAGCACTTAGGGAAATAAAACTACTCTAATAAGTAGTACAATGTGCATAAGCACTTAGAGGAATGGAAATTCTAAATTAATATTTACAAGGGTGAGAAGCTTTCTTTCTAGTATGACGTTTGAGATAGATCCCATTGACCGGAATCTGTAATTCTTCACCATCCAACTTAGTCAGTCGGAAGGCATTACTACCTTTGCATCCAATGATCATGTAAGGGCCACTCCAGATGGCATCAAATTTGGAATGCTTTCCCGGCTTTGCACGATCTGCATCCCATTTCAACACTAGATCTCCAATTTGGAAGGTTCTAGCCTTGGCTTTCCTATCAAAAGTCTTCTTGATCAAGGCTTGATCCTTCTCTATTGCTTGGGCTGCATGCTCTCTAATTTCTTGGAGCTCCATTAATTCTGCATATCTAACCTCCATGGGTTCAAACTCAGCAGTTCAATTGTTTCATGAGTTCAATCTTTGGCAACTCAAGTGATATAGGTAGAACTGCTTCTTTCCCGTACACAAGCTTGTATGGAGAGCTTCCTGTAGACCTCTTGGGTGTGATCCTATCAGCCCATAGGGCTGATTTGAGCTTTGCGTGCCAAGTCCTTTGATTCTCATCAAGAGTCCTTCTGATGATTCTTAGTAGATTCTTGTTCGTAGACTCGGCTTGGCCATTACCTTGAGGGTAATAATTCGATGAAGTGCTGAGATACACACAATTTTTTACAGCCCATTCAGTGATCTTTGTGCCGAGGAATGCCAATGCATTATCCGATATGATAGTGGTAGGGGCACCAAACCTCGTGACTATCCCTTCATAGAAATCTAAGATATTAGATTCATTTGCCTCCTTGAGTGCCACTGCTTTGGTCCACTTGGTGAAATAATCCATTGTTGTAAGTATCCACTTGTGACCTTGACTTGAATTGGGATTGATAACCCCAATGAAGTCCAATCCCCATTGCATGAATGGCTGATTTACTGAAATTGGACGAAGGGGCAGCGCTGCTAACCTCTCTTTCCTGTGAAGAATGCACATCTCTTGCATTTTTTGACCCATGAGTAGCAATCATTGAACACAGTAGGCCAATAGTAACCAGCTCTCATGATTTTGAGAGCTGTCACTCGTGGAGCAAAGTGGCCTCCTGCTTCCCCGTCATGGAACTCGTGTAAGATCTTCTCAACTTGACTTGTTCCAATGCATCTTAATAGAACACCATGGATGTCTTTCTTGAACAAGATACCATTAATGAGTACATACGGGATAGCTTGTAATCTAAAGTATCTCCTCTTTGCCTTGCTCACTTCTGGAGGGCACAAGCCTGTTTGGAGGTAATGCACCAAGTCTTGAGTCCAACATGGGATGAGTGCATCATCAGTTGGTTGTTCTTGATCATTCTGTAGTAGTAGGACAACATCTTCTTCACCTTTTGAGCCGTCTGGTTGTTTGGAAGCGAGCTGCTCACACAAACCTTTGCCATGAACTAGCTTGGTCACTTTGATTTCAATATCATATTCCATCACCGAGTGATCCAACCTGCTCTCTTCTCATTTAAATCCTTGTTTAGGAGGAAGTCCTTGACACTAGCATGAGACACCAGCAGTTGAATCTTATTGTTTGAGACCAAGTGTCTGAACTTCTTCAAGCTCCTGATGACGGCAAGGACATGCTTTTCGATGAAAGAATACTTTATTTCGTAATCTTCCAAGGTTTGACTGAAGAATGCTATGGGCTGTTCTGAACCTTCTCTATTCATTTGTGTCAAGATAGCTGAGATTGTATCTGATCCTCCAAATGCATACAACATGAAGTCTTTTGAAAAGTGGGTTGATAAGAGTTGGAGCTTGTGATATTGCATGCTTGATGTTTTCAAAACTCTCTTTGCCTTCTGCTGTCCATTTGAATGCCAGACTCTTCAACATCATTGTTAAAGGCTTCACAAGAGTGGCAAAATTAGGCACAAATCTGCGGACAAAGTTTATCCTTCCTAAGAAGCTTTGAAGAGATTTCTTGTGGTGTGGCAATGGAAGTGTTCGGATGGCTTCAACCCTTTCAGGATCAATTGTTAGCCCTTCCCTAGAGACAATGTGACCCAACAATTTGCCCTCGTGTGCCAAGAATATACACTTCTTTGGATTCAATGACACTCCGAACCTTCTACACCTCTGAAAC
Source organism: Taxus wallichiana var. yunnanensis (assembly GCA_018340775.1). Classification (NCBI taxonomy): domain Eukaryota; kingdom Viridiplantae; phylum Streptophyta; class Pinopsida; order Cupressales; family Taxaceae; genus Taxus; species Taxus wallichiana. Next base: position 631,453,792 of record CM031236.1, on the reverse strand, counting down.
ACTTGTCTAAGGTGAAAGAGATGGTCTGCTGCATTCTTTGAGAAGACAGTGACATCATCTAGGTATACCAGCACTATATTGTTGATTAAGCCTTTGAATGCCATATCCATAGCTCGTTGAAATGTTGCTCCGGCATTTGACAGTCCAAATGGCATCTTCTTGTAAGCATACGTGCCCCATTTTGTAGTGAAGGCCGTCTTGAATTGATCTTCTTCCTTCACCATTATCTGATTATAGCCTGAATATCCATCTAGCAATGAAAACCTTTACGAACCATTTCTGACCTGCACAATATTTGTTCCATTGATGGAAGCGGATAATGATCCTTGAGTGATGCTCTATTTAGATCGCGAAAGTCCACACACAATCTTATTTCTCCATTTCTTTTTTTCTTACGGCACCAAGTTTGCAACCCAACTTGAGTGTTTGATGGGGAAGATGATCTTGGCCTCAATGAGCTTGCTTAACTCTTTTCTCATGAGAGGTTCGATATGAGGATTTCTTGGCCTTTGCTTTTGCACTGACGAGGCTTGGATTCGGATCAACTCAATAGTATGTTGTGCCAACTTTGGGTTGAAACCTCTTAAATCTTTGTAAGTCCAAGCGAAGACATCTGGGAACTCTTGACAAAGCTGAACAAAATCAGATTTCTCTTGTGGAGTACTTACTTTGCCGATTTGCAATGTCTTGCCTTCATCTACTAAAATAGGTTCTGAATCTTCACCCTTTACTTGAATGTTCACTTTCTCCTTCCGGAACTGATCATTCGGGTTGAAGATTGACTCCAAGGTTATGAGGCCTTTTGGTAATTTGTTAGTTCTTAGCTGCACCACTTGGTCACCATACTGCTGCTCCAGCTTGTCTTGATTCCTCGCGGAGAACTCAGCTTCTTCTTGCAGGAAATTAACAATCTGTTGATCATTCTCGAAGACTTGCCAACTTGTGTTATTATCCGGAACAGCTGGTCTCACAACCACTTTGATATGAGGCTGAGATTTTTCACTTTTGATATTTTCTACAACGTCAAATGCAGCCCCAATTGCTGCCAGTCTGTCCGCTGCTTCATTCCTTTTTCTTGGGATGGAATTGATGCTAAAAGCTTCAAAATCTTCCATAAGATCCCATACCCGATTTTTGTAGCACTTGAGCAGATTATTCTTGACAGCATGCTGCCCCTTAACTTGGTTTACGATCAGCTCACTATCACCAAATACTTGCAAATTCTTGATGCCTTTCTTCTTTGCCCAGTGCAATCCATGAATTAAGGCTTCATACTCAGTTGTATTGTTTGAGCAAGAAAACTGAAAATGGAAGGCTGAGTAATACTTTGTACCTTGCGGAGAAATGAGCATAGCTCCTCCTCCTGCACCTTGTCTACTCCTTGACCCATCAAAGAACAATTGCCATACTTCATTCTTGTCTTTATGATCTGGCTTGGTGATGCTGGGGAGAGGTTGATTCTCTTCATGTAAACAATAAACTCCTAGCTCAGATTCTTCTATTTCTTGATAAGGATCAAAAGCATGCACCTTGCTTGCCCATTCATCAAGAGTCAAATCTGGGATGCTTCCAACCTTGGTGTCAGCTTCATCAGTGCTTGGATAATCTTCTTGATCAAATCGTTGAACAGTTGGTATTGATTTGGCTTGGAGTGTAAGGCTCAATGTGAAAGTTTGCGATAGGTTCAGATCTGATTGTGGCCTTAGTTCCATACCTTGTTCTAAACAACATGTGTGACCAATCCATGAAAGATAGCCTCGATTTTAGCAGTGAAGTCTCTTGACAAGCACAATGCAAAGAGTGGTGGCAGGTCTATGACTGACACATCTTGTAATACTATTACGTTGGGACATGCGTGCAGTGTGAGGCTCAAACCTTTGATTACTCCAACCGTTGTCACTGTTGTCCCATCTAATTGCACTACACCCTTGGAGATGACTTCATATTGAAGCCCTAGCTGATCAGCTATTTGCTTGGGCATCACTGAGCTACTTGCCCCGGAATCAATCATGCAATTGTGCACCAATTGGTTTCCAATGATTAATGAGACATAAAAAGGAGGGGGCTTCAACATTTTACCTTGTTGTCCTCCATGATTTCCTTCAGGTTGGGCAGCATTTGTGAGTACCTTCTCTTGCATTTGGACCTGTTGATTTGAAGTTGACCAGTCCTTCATGGCAGCTTGTAGCAAATCTCTTTGTCCTGGGATAGATAGTGATTCCCACATTGATATGTTTACATTTGTCTTCTTCATCTGATCAATGATACTGAATGGAGATGAAGTATCCCTCTGCTGTCCCTTGGCCTGCACATTCATTCCTTGCACATGGGCAGCAGCAGCTGGCATTTGAGTTGGTTTAGGAGCTGGTTTGGGTGCCCTTGCGTGTTTGGAACTACATTTTGTTTGCCAATAGGCTTGTGGAGTGGTAGAAGGTTGTGGATTACTTGGAGCTAATGGCTGTTCTTCACCCAAATTTCTCCTCTTTGACCTTGTGTTGGCTGCAACACTTTGAGAGGGTATTTGATTCATACCACAGAAATCTTCAGCCTGCCAATTGACAAGAGTAGTTTCGTTCGGAGATGTTCCTTGCTGAGGTGCTTCTTGCTGCTGATCCTCTTCATGGCTGGACTCTTGCGACCCACCAATGGTTTGCACCATAAGAGCCTGATTTAATGCACCGTTAAAGCACATTGATTGGTTATGTGGCTGACTGCATGGGAAACACCAATCATATTCTTGGGCCATGTTATTTTGAACTGGCACTAATGCTTTAGAAGAAGATATGACATTGGGGTTATAGGGCTGAAATGGTCTATTAGCGGGAGGCCTTACTTGGCTTTGATTTTGATTTGCAGCCTGAGTTGGTGACCTATTTTGTTGGTATGGGGGCCTAGCACAGTGTATCTTGTGCTTGAGGCTGATACGGTCTAGCACTTTGAGCTTGCTGTCTTTTGATAGTAACCAGCTCATTTCCCAAATTTTGTAATTGTTTCATGACCTCTTGGAGTTCATTTAAAGCACTAGAGGATGAAGTAGAAGTCTCATTTGAACTTTGATTTCTAGGAGTGGGAATAGGAGCCAAAGTGGGTGCTTGACTAGTGCTTGGATTTTCTAAGTTTGGATACAAGGGCATGGGAGGCCTAGGAGCCAGTTTACCAGCTTGAATAAGACAGTTTTCGGCTCTAATGGCAATGTTATAAGCAGCAAGTAAGGTTGTGCCTCCCATAGATTGAATTAACATAGAAATATCAGAATTCAAAGCCTTAAGATAGTATAGAAAAGCACCTTCCACTGCTGGCCTTACTACTGCCACTGGAATCCTCTCCCAAGACCTTTGAAATCTGAAGTTGAAGTCAGTCAGCTACTCGTTGGGAGCTCTCTTGATAGTTGTCAATTGTTCTAGTAGAGACAAATTGTCTCCCTTTTCCCCAAACTGCTCATGGAGAACTATGCATAACTGATTCCAATTTGTGATAGAACCGGCTCCAAGGCTCCTAAACCATTGCAATGCCTTCCCTTTGAACGAAGATGCCAGCAATTTGATAGCCACATCCATTTCATTTATCTCATGGATTGCACAGACGTTAGCAATGTCTTTGACATGATCACCAGGAGTGGTATGATTTTCTCCAGTGAAAAATGGAATGTTCTTCAACGCTGCAATTGGAACTGGATTCTGTGCATTGAGGGCAAGTGGTCTACTTCCAGTGAAGTTGACAAAGGGATTCGGTGGTTGCGCCATTCTGATTGGCTTGAGAACCCTTGTTGATGTGAGAAAAGGTCTACCAGGTGGAGGTGTAGACAAAGTTCGGTTAGGTGGAGATGGTGATCTTTGAGCTCTTCTTCCCCTTCTTTCTCTGCCTGGAGATAGGTGCAGATAAACAAACAATCCTTCCTCCCTAGTTCTTGACCTAGTCTGTATTCTTCTCATAAATTTTCCAGGCTTGGACTGCTGAAACCAGTGGATTATGCCTCTTTTGGAGTCGCAGATGTGTGATTTTAAAGCTCCTTCAAAGCTGGAACATGGAACAAGTGCACATCGATCTTGTTGTAATGAAGGTGAAGACCTCTAATGTCCCCCCCGGGTGTGCAAAAGCTATTAGTGCAAAATCACAAGCACACTGGATGTTGATCAGATTTCTAGGTTGATCATACTAGCATCCAGTGTGATTGCACAACATGGAATCCTTTCTCCAAGTGTGGGACTTGCAAAAATGAGAAAGGAATCTCCAGAGAAGGCTGGTTCCTATTCCTCTGTTCAGATGCACACAAAAAAATGCGAGAGGTTTACTCAAAACCTAATCTAACTTGCCGAGGAGAGGGGGTAAGAAGATGCATAAAAATAAACCTAAGCTAACGAGAGGTGATGCGAGGAATGAAGAACACCTATCTTGCCAATAAACACAAACCATTCAAATGTGATGCAAGATCATGCACAGATAACAAAATTTGCAGTGAAAGATCAGGAGGATGCAAATGAACACAGAGAGGGTTGAGAATCATCCACAGACATGCATTACTTGCTCAAAGATCGATACGATACACTACAAAATGCCAAGAGGCAAGGTTGCATTACAGTTTTAAATGGGAGGTTTGAACTCCACAAATTCACTGCCAAAGAGAAGAAGGGAGGGGCAAAACAAGAATGTTCGACCTTTAGAAAGAAGCCCCTCCTTACAATTTATAGGAAGAATGAGAGAGGGAAGAGAGAGGAAATCCAGATCTACCCCAACCACTTCTAGGTTGCATTTAATTCATCTCATTATGGCGGTAGGTGAGAACCCTAGCAAAAGCGGTGAGCTGTATTTTGCATTTAAGTTGGTTGTTGAAACGTCATTTCTGGCCATTATCACGTGCCAGAGGTGTTTTTGATTTTCTCTCTCCAAACTGAACCAAAATGCAAGATTGACCCTAGAATCATGTAGATAATTTCACCAGCTTTCCATTGATATAAAGAACGTGAAAATCGAGCTCTGGATCGAAAGTTATGGCGATCTGAAGATTTAGGGCAAAAACAGGCCAAAACGGATCGGCGGGAAAATATTTGAATTTTTTTTCATGCTCTGCCACTTGGATGACACGTGTCAGGCTCTGATTCATTCGTGGGTTCATCCTCTGAAAATTCCTTTCGTGCCCTTAAACTTGGACACGTGGCACTATTTTATTGGTTCGGGCCTGAGGGGCACATTTTTACCTTGCGCCAAAATTTGGCTTAGCAGCAACTTTTCAACCTTCTGACACGTGGCACGTTCTGATTCATCCGCGGGCCTCCTTGTCTCTTTTCGGCCATTTCACCTTTTCACATCCCACGCCCTCTCTCTACCATTTACCTTTGGCCCGGATGTTGGATGAAAATCTCTGCTTGGCCGATTCGGGCTCCCTTGTTCTGTTTGCGGTGAAGACACGTGGCGAGATTCCATTCGTTCGGCTCTTTCGGCTTTTCACGTCCTCCATGTACCTTTGTCCCAGATGTCCCAAACTATCACGGATGAAAGTCTCTGTTTCGGCCGATTTCGGCGGTTCGCGTCCTCTTTGCGTATTTTTGTCCGTGGCGAGATTCCATTGGCGGTCGCTGCAGGACAAATATCTCTCGAACCGCCTTTTGAAATGGTGACTTGCGCCAAATCGGCCGGTTCCGCGTCCCGCTCGTACTTTTGTCCCAGATGTCCCAGACTATCATGGACAAAATATCTGACTTTTGGCCGATTCGGCCGGTTCGCGTCCCGCAGCGTACTTTTGGTCCCGAGATGTCCCGGCATCGCGAGAAACAAGACTTAGGCAATTTTTTTTCCTCTTTCGGCCGATTCGGCTTTTCGCGTCCCATGCGTCCCGATGTCCCAATTGTCCCACGAACCACCTGGACTAGGACTTAGCTGATTTTCTTCATTTTTTCGGCCTCAAGTTTGGTACGACGAACCTCAGTTCAACCAGGACCGATGCTAGTGCGACCCGAGCCCTTGGACCTTGGATGGGAGAAATGCCTCAAAACAGATTTTCCTGACCATATTTTTGCATGTTTTTTCCATTCTTTCTAACTCGTTGGGATTTCTTCTTGGATGGGAGAGTTAGAAAAAAGTGAGGAAGTGTCGAGACAAGTTGGAAAACCGACACACACAGCCAAATCACGGAGGATGTCAAAGCGGTAGAAATTCACGCCACACTACGGATCTTGATGGATGTTGAGCGAGTAGAAATTCTTGCCACACTTGTGGATCTTCATGGATGTTGAGCACCTGGGAAAAAAGAAACAAGGTAGATAAAGTGAAATGTTAAACACCCTGCAAAACCCGAAACAAGTATATTGGGTTTCTGACATGTCAAAATATGAGAAATTTATTGGCCCCATGATCACTTAGGAATTTCAAATATTTTTGAAATCTACAAGTTACAACCTATGAAAAATAATTAAATAACCTAGGGGTGAATTTCAAACAAGAACCCATATGGGAAAAAGACAAGAAACAAGGAAAATAACCCAAAACCCAAACCAATAATGAAGGAGGAAATGAAATGGAAACCCCAAACAAACACCTCATAAATAACCCAAAAAGCTTCAAAATAGAAAGAAGAGAAGAGTACCTTCAACTAGCTTGAAAAATGATCAAAAACGGATGGTGAAATCAATCGGGAAGCTTGATCGGGTTTGGAGGTAGAAGAAGCATCAACGAAAATCCAACGCAGTAAAAACAATAAGGTAACAAATGATGTAGAAAACCGACTATTTATAATAACCTAGCATTAATTACACCTCACTTGACATGTGTGCCAACTACTAGACAACTAGACATTAATGACATGTCATCATGCTTGGAGCATCCGAAAACCCGATACAAAGGATTTGATTCAATTCAGGTTTTAGGTTTCAGAAACAAGCGACATGAAACATGCATTTGGCAAAGCATGTTCCGATGCTTGGAAGTTTCAAAACCCGAAACAATGGACTTAGGCAATTGGGTTTTGGGTTTTGGGGAACATGAGACATGAAACACACAAGGGACATGTTTTCATGCAATGAAAACCTGACAGCCCAAAAATCTCTTTCAAAGGGAATTTTAAGAGATTTTTCCAATGGTTATCTCAATTTTAGTGAAATAACTAAAATGAGATAAAAGTTAGCTCGATTTGGGACTTTCTTTGAGACATCAAAGGAAGAGAAATTGTGTATCAAAAATATTTATCCATTGGGCTACGAAGTTAGGAGAAGAAAAACCAAAAAAAAGAAAGAAAAAAAGAAAGAAAGCGCACTGTGAGAAAATAAATTATAATACAGTGCAAGAGAGCATCTTGCATTACTAATGGAATAGATTTAGATGTTGGCCACTAAAAGGTAGAGGGAGCAACTCTCCATCAAGATATGATAGATAGAAACTATTTTCACTGTTCAGCTGATGGATTTTGAAAGGACCTTTCCATAAAGAATCAAACTTGCCATGCATCCCTTTCTGTTCCCTTCTCTTATCCCAGAGAAGTACTAGATCTCAATATGGAAATCACGTTGCTTTGATTTTTTATCAAATATATTTTTGACCTTTCTCTGATGATCTACAATGTGATCCACCACCTTTCTCTCCTCTTCTTCTATCCTGGCTAGGTACATTATCGTTTTCTCAATGGAACTTTGAAAAGTTTCATCCTTAATTGCTTTAGCCAATTGTAAAAGGTGGCAATTCTACAAAAATAGAAATCGAGCATAAATTCCATACAACACCTAGAATGGGGACATTCCAAAAGCTCACTTAGGAGTAATCTGATCTAACCATAATGCATCATACAATGCTTTGTGCCATGTCCTCTTATTCTCATCAACCAACTTTCTGATTATGGTCGGTAGGTTCTTATTACCCGATCTAGCCCGACCATTACCTCGGGGTTAATAATCGAGATGAATGAGCCAATGTGATCCCAAATCCATAGAAAAATTCTGTCAACTCATGTGATGAGGAATTGGAAGTATTTTCAGCAACAATCTTGTTAGGCACACGAAATCTAACTATTATATTCTCCTTGAGAAAGTTACACACCACTTCGGAGGTTTCCTGCTTGATTGGCACAACTTCCACCCACTTGGTGAAATAGTCTGTGGCGGTGAGCACATAATTATGATCAGCACTAGAGGTAGGATTCAGTACTCCAATGAAATCAATTCCCCATTGGTGAAAAGGTTATTTAATTATCACAGGCTTCAAGGGAAGAGCTATCATCTTAGGACGGCCAACGAAATGTCTACAAGCTTCACACTTAACAACCCATCTAGCTGAATCTCGAAAGATAATAGGCTAATATTACTTGTCCCGTAAGATCTTGTAAGATGTCATGGAGGAAGAGAAATTTCCTCTACATGCTATATTGTGGAAGGATTTTAGGAACCTTATCTGTTGAGACTTATCGACACAATGCAAGAATACACCATCAATACCCTTCTTGTATATACCATTATCCCATAGAATGAATCTTGCAGACCTTAATTTAACTGTCCTCTTCTATTTTTAGCTTAAATGTGGGGGACATTCACCGTAAGTTAAAAATAAAGTGATATCTACATACCATTCATTGGTTGTGCTTACAAAAAGCACCATGGGCAATTCTGAAGAAGTACCTTCAGTTTCTTTGCATTCTGTCTCAGAATTGTTTTCTGCGATCAATTGGCACATGCCTCTTCCTCGTACCAACTTAGTAGGTCTGATGTCTAATTCATATTCTTGGAATTTGGCTATCCAGTTACCCCGTTGACTACCCAACTCTTGTTGAGTCAAAATGGACTTAACTACAGTATCAGGAACAAGAACGAGAGTGTGAGAACTCAGCACATAATACCTAAAATGCTTCATTGCTCTCACCACTACATAAGCATGCTTTTCAATTTACAACATATTCAATTCATGTTCCTTAAGTGAGTAGCTCATGAAAGCAATGGGATATTTGATTCCTTCTTCATTATCTGCATCATGATGGCCGATGATCTTGTATGTGCGAAGCGTAGTTGTATGTGATGAAATCCTTCTTGAAGTCTCGGCATATCAGAATAGGAGCATGAGAAATTTCTCTTTTGAATTCTTCAAAAGTAAGCTTCCCTTTAGTGCTCCATCAAAATGGAGTCTTACCTTTCATCATCCTAAGGATATCCTTGGTTTTATCGGAAAAGTTAGGTACAAATCTTCTTAGGAAATTGACCTTTCCGAAAAAGGAATGCACCCGAGTTTTGCTTGTAGGTAGGGTAAGGCTTTGGATTTCCTTCACCCGCTCTGGGTCTATCTTGGTTCATTTTTTAGTCACGATATGACCTAGAAACTTACCTTCTGTTACTCTGAACATGGATTTTTAGGATTTAATGAAATCCCATGATGCCTGTATCTTAAGAGTACATGTTCTAGGTTATCATAATGATCACTTCGCTTCTTAGAGAAGACTATCAAGTCATCCAAATATACAACTATGACTTTTCCCATTAAATGTCTTAAAGCTAATTCCATAGATCTTTGAAATGTGGCTCCAATGTTAATCAAACCAAAAGGAATCTTCCTGTAAGAAAAGGTTACCCATGGTGTGGTGAATGCTATTTTATGTTGATCCTCGGTGCATTTACCTTGATCACGATTATACCCCAAAAATCATCAAGCATGGATGACATTTATGATCGGTGGCGATGTCTACAATACTTGATCACGATAGGTAATGGATAATTTTCTTTCAATGAAGACTAATTAAGATTCTGAAAATCAACACAAATCCAGATCTCACCATTCTTTTTTCTGACGGGGACGATGTTAGCAACCTAGGTAGAATGATGGATTGGGAAGATAATCCTTGCATCTAACATCTTTTGAATTTCTGCAAGGATAGTCCCTGAGATCTTTGGGTTGTAATGCCTTTGCTTCTACCTATAAGGTTTGACATTAGAATTCAAAGGGATGCTATATTGCACATCCTTGGGCTTGAAAGACTTAGATCCACATATGACCATGCCAAGATGTCCATATATCTCTTTAGGAGTGAAGTGAATCCTCCATTCTCCTCAGGAGAATAGAACTTTTCAATGTTTATCATCCCTGGTTTGTCGAGAAGATCCCTGATTAAATTGATCTACCTTTGATGAGGAAGCACCTTTAGCTTGCTTTTTATCCGAATAAAAGCGGTCATACTTGTCTAACGGACCTTCGAAGGAATTAATCCCTTCATAATCTTATTGCCTTTGAGTTGGATGAATTCACCATCAATCTCGATATGAATTCAAGAAAGACTCACGAAAATCCAATTTTGATACTTCAAAATAAAGCTCACTAAAATTATTAGCTTTCTCAAGGAAAGACAATACGTGTTGATCATCATTAAACACATGCCAATGTCTTTGAATTATCTAGAACACTTGGACGATACACAATCTCAATGTTATACTTGTCCTATTTGAACTTTGGGTGAGGAAGGAGAAGAGATGCAAGACATAGCTAAAGAATCAACTTTATCATTATAATCTCTCAAAACTACCTTAATGGAAAAATCATCAAAGCATTCTATGTTGTCCCACACCTTGTTCCTGTAATGCCTTAGGCGATCGTTTTTTACCTAATAGATCCCCCTTACTTGATTTACAATCAACTCAGCATCTCCCTGCACTTTAAGGTTTTGGATTCCCTTTTTCCTTTCCATTTCTAATCCTAATAACAAAGCTTTGTATTCAGTCATGTTATTAGTATTGTGAAACTACAGCTTAAAGGTGAAGGGAAAGAGCTCAAAATCTGGAGATATAAGAAGCACAGCAGCTCCCAACCCAATAGTTGAACAGATCCTGTTGAACTTGAGGGTCAAAATATCATTAGGATATTCTTCCTTGATACCTACAGAAGGCACCTCCGATGTCATGAAATAATTTCCCAAGCCTGCATCTTTGAAGAGAATTTGAGGTTTGGGGACATCTGATTTAATGACCAAGTACTTCACTTGTGCTTCAGGGTGGAGGACACGAGGAACTCCATTTACTGGAATTTTAGATTTGGTCTAGTCCATATTGATTTATGCTCCGACATCTTTGCAAAAACCTCTTCCTAAAAGAATACCATAAGCGGTGGGATATCAATTTGGGATAGTCATTTTTACTCTCTTTTTGGGAATGCGACAAATGTTTGTGTATCATTGATTTGGCCAATCAAGGGGACTCGTTTGGTTTCCATAGAGTAACACCACCCATAATATTTATTCAAGGCAAGTCCAAGGGCATGGACTAATTTTTTAGGCATCACGTTATCAGAGGCTCCTGAGTCAATTATGCACTTGTTGAGTTTAAACCCATTTATAAGGACAAATAAAACGGTTCAATGTTTCCCGAAGAAGCAACAAAGGTCATATTATTCTGAGGTAAAGACTTACTGGGGCTAGGAAAAATTCCTTTTGAAGATGAAGGGATAGCATCCCTACTTCTAATGAATTTGGCAAGTTTCTCAAATTTCTCGGGATTTGACTGAAGGTACTCGACTTCTGACATGTGGATCTTAGTTTTCTTTACATGATCAATAATGTCGAAAGTGGTATATGAAGGAATGATGGTGGGATCAGTTTTGGTTACACTGGCATGAGCCGAGGTACTAGTCTTGGGGATGGAGAAAGAAAGTTAGAAGAAGAATTTACCTTTTTAGTTATCTCCTTTTCAGTTTGCACTGAGATAGGAGAGCCTCTTTTAGCCATAACCATGGGAGCTTCTTTACCCTTCTCCTTAGAGCCTTGACTAGTATGCGGGATTCGAGATTGAGCTTGAGTGAAGACTGTAAATGACTGACCATCATGTTCACATTGGTCTTCCTCGTATTCCAAGTACCCAATGTTGGAGTCGCCAGCTGAATCGTCAAAAGACTCATCAACATATCCTGAAGCTTCAAAAGCTTTGTGAGGATCTTGATCTTCTAGTTCTTCATATTCCTCAACTATTTCCACTGTTGCATTAATAGGAGGAGCTTCAATAGCTAGCCTTGTTGGAGCAGCAGTCAACCGACTCCTATCTCTTGCGGGAGCGCCATTGGTATTGTTGAAATTCTATCTAGGAATATACCAATAAGGAATGTTGGTCACCTATTGAGATATTTGCTTCTTCAAATTGATCTAGTCATTGGCCATCTTTTGGATCATAAGATCAGCGCAAGTACTTTAAGAAGAACTCTGATTTTTAGGCTTAGATGATTCTCTTTTGATCTTTCCTACCAGGATGAGATCATCTTCTATTTTAGTGGCTGTAGCTTCAGCAGTAGCCAAATCAAGAATTCTGCAGACCTTCTTAACAAGAAGCTCACATCAAAGGGCTAAGAATTGATGAAGAAAAACTTTTGATTTTCAAGAGTGGGAACAACTAACGTCAAAATCTTCTAAATCAGCTTGTTGAATTTTTCCACAAAGTCATGTATGGGTTCATGAGACTCCTTCTTCATATGTGTAAGTTGTGCTAATAGGTCATGAGAATATTCGGTTGGTTTGAACCTTGCTTCAAATATGGATATCATGCTTATCCCAATTGGTAATGCAAGCATTTAGAAGATGGTAGAACCATTCTGCTACCAAACCATGTAATGTTTCAATGAAGATTCGAACAGAGACATCTTCATGAGCTACCTCAAGGACGCTACATGCTATAAAGAATGAGGTGATGTGTTCATCAAGGTGTTTCTTCCCATCACCATTGAATTTGGGAATATTTTTACGAGATCCATGTGGTAGTTCATGTAATGGCGGAGTTAGGGAAAGAGGACCAATAGCCACACCCCAAGGCACAAGTTGTGCTGCCATCCTTCTGAATGAAGTGTGTACAGGAATCTGAGTATCAGACAAGAATAATGCATGATAGGTTGTAGATGCTTCTTGTTCTTGAGGAACCGAGTTCTTCGGATAGGTGAAGAACTTCTTTCTGGCTAGATACAACACTGTTGGGGGAAATTCTAAAATTGTGTTGTTGAAGTAGATCAAAGAATGGATTAGTTTCACCCCTAGCTCGGCTTGACCGAGTGAAGATATTCTGGCCAGCTTGAACCGAGAAAATGGATCTATCGAAAATAAGGCAAATACGGAGTCACCAGACACAAATAGGATAAGCTTAGTCCTATCAATCTGTATTCCCTAGTGGAATCTCCAAAAACTATTGTTTGTTAAATTTTGTCACGCCAATGAGGTTTAACCATAGTACATGGGATCAAATCCCTCCTCAAACATAGGTGAGGCATCCTATTTTTTATTGATCTAAAACACAATGAAATAATATGTACAATATTCACACCATTCTAACCATTGGGGTCGGGATACAATCTGAAATCCATATCAACATGAGATGGAGATCTTGCAAGTTTTAGAAATAGAATGGATTAGAAAGGAAACTATTACAGATGAAACAGAGTGGCAAGGGAATGAGAGGAACGTATTTTATTTCAAGAAAACAAAGATCAAGAAATACTTATACGAGTTTTAGATAATGGGTGTAATATTTGAAACAATTAAAATAATCAAGAACACTAAACAAAGAATATCTTAAGATCTTGGATGTAAGAACAATCTCTCAAGATAGATGGATCCCACAACACAAAGTTTGTAAAATAACACATGTTCTATTCCTCAATGATTAAAAGAAAATACAAAGTTTTTCTTCTTCTTCACAATATCTCTCAATATTGTAAAATCTCTCTTTTGGAATGAACAAACATCCCTTATTTATAATAGAAAGAGTAGAGAGAAAATAGGATAAATCCTAGAAAATAGTCAATTAACAAGAATATTATTTTTCTTGACTCTCACGCAGGAGAACAAGTCAAATTTTTCTTCCTATGTGATGAAATGAAAATGAAAAAGACATGTCAATATCAGGATGGAAATGGAATGAAATATTATGCTTATTCTATTTCATTGTCCTTGTCTTCCTCCATCGAATCCTTCTTGTCTCGAAATTCATGGAACTTCTGGATGATGCCCTACATCTCCGCTTCATCTAACACACTGCAATAGTCACTCAGAAGCTCGCAAGTTTCCTTAGTGTCGCTTACGTTGCTAGGAAGTTTCTTTAATACTTTATTGAGTTTCCTTAGTGATTCCAAAACTTTCTCAATGCTTATGAAATTATCAATGATTATCATATCGAAGAAGGAAGTTCATTCATACTGGATTGATTCTTGGATTTGCTTATAGAATTCATCAGCAAGTAAAATATTTGAGCTTTCATCCAACACTTTGGCAAAGATCCTGGAAAACTCTTCTTATATGTCATTTATGGCATTAACCAACTGATATCTAGATCACATGTGCACTAATTCCTTCTTCCATCAAGATATGGGAATGAGAACTTGTTTCGGTGCATGGAGAGCATCAAAATTTAACTCAAGGTTTCTAAATTCCTATTAAAATGCATCATCCATTTTGTCACCATATTTCTTTATTTCCTCCAAGGATTTTTAAACCTCCACTATCTCATCAATGACCTCTCTTCCTTGTAGGAGTAGCCTCTGAATCCATTCATCAATTTTTGTCCCCTTCTCGTTGATCTTTTCAATCCTAGGTACCCATGAGAAATAGAACCTGATAGGAGTAGGGGTAGAAGATGACGGTGTTGACTGAGAAGGATTTGAGAGCTTGAGTAATACCTCCCTCAATGGTTCAAATTTCTCCTTTATCTCATCTCTGCTCACCTTTGTTTCCTTCATCTTTTGGCACAACACATTCATGGCATCCTGAGCATCCTGTTGTGCTCCTTACTCGTTATTACCTTTCCGGATCAAACCTTGTGATCTGATAATTAGTGACCATTATATCCTCCTTTTTTGGTTGGCCGTACGAGTGGGAATCTTTGCAAACTTATGCCTTGAGGCATCCACTGAAACCCTTGAAAGCATTTCAGGTTTCTTGGAAGATTTAGCGGGAGAGACCTTGAGGGAACTTAAGTCGAAGGTTGGTAGAGGAACTACCACCTTCCTCTTCCTTGGGGTTTGATCAGCTAACCATTGAGGTATAGTGGAAGAAATTTCTCCTATCGGATGTGTTATGGTTACATCTGCAGGTGGAGGAAGGTTTACTTGTGGAGTAGTGATGACTGCAAGTGTGGTGACTTTGGCGATAGACTCAGTGAATGAAGGTGCGAGAAGAGGAGTCGTATTTATGGCCATATTAGGTCTAGCAGAGAGAGAGGTGAGAGGCTAGAGGAGATACTGGCCATGGCTGATGAAAGTGGAGAAGAAATATGAGGTGAGGAAGATTATGAGGGAGGAGGTAAAGATTTTGAAGTCAAATCTTGAGAAGCAAGAGATAGACTTACCTCTGATGAGCAGTCAACAAAAGGATAAATGAGAGGTTGACCAACATCATCTTTTGAAGGAAGTTTTCCTTGCTTCGGTGGAGGAGGTGAATCTAGTACCTCAATTGTTTGTGAAGGAGTGGTAGATGATGCGGCTCCTTACTTTTCTCCTTTTCTGACAAACTTAAATTTTATCTACCTCTTGGTAGGGATTTTATCCTTTTCCCTCTCTCCCTTGGAGGGTCCCACCTCTAAAGTGGCTATCTTTGAAAAGATATTTTCCTTATAACTCATTCCCACATAAATGAGCCATGCCTTGGTACGGACATGATTCGATCAACTTTTTAGTGATAGAATCTTTTTCAAAGAATGACCAATCAATGCTGGGAATCAGATTGATCTCTATCGATTGTTCGTACCTAGATTCTAGGACACTTTTATTTTCCATGGTGCCTTCAGGGATATCGAATAGATATAACATTTTAATTTATTCAAGCGTCGATCGGTTGTTATCTTTTCTTCGGATGGTAATTTCATCCCAAAGATTAACCCGATCTCTTCCACATTTGGCACATACGAGATACAAGGTTCCATATAACTTGAGGACTCCTTGGAAGTTGAATCCATGTTCAGCTTCATATGTTTCTTCAATTTGTCTTTAAGTTCATGCACCATGTTCTTGGTATTAAATATTGTAGAGCATGTATTCCTTCCAATGGAAATAGGGAAGGAGATGGTGGATTTGTGCCTACTTTGTTGGAATTTGTGAAAATCTAACAATTGTCTAACTAACTCCATAAGGATAAGTTTGTCACCTTGGAATCTAGGGAAAAATAAATGGTTACCATGGAACCTTACAACCCGAAGATATGTAAAATTCTTAAATTACAAGAAGATGCAACCCCATTTTGACACTTCGGCCCATGATTCATTAGAACCGCTTCTTTTCCTCGATAAGGATCGAACCTACAAATGTTTTCATAGAAAAGGTATTATTCACTCTTATATATTGGTCTTTAGACCCTTTTATTATCAGCTAAGGGAAGTACCGATATATGTGTTCCGTTGCTTAGTTTCCCTTCACATCTAGTCCCTGGGTAGTTTCTCATGCCTTCGCTGCATAGGTGATGTATGATATCATATAGAACTTGCTAGAAGATAAGATTGTTTTCATTTGGGAGTGTATCTCATCACTTATCAGGCTACCCTAATCAATCCCTTGGTCATTCTTCTTTATGACGACCATGAACTGGTACATCCACCCTTGGAAATATTTTGACTCTGGGAGTTCAAATAATCGACTCAGCAAGGTGATGATATATCTAGTTTCAAGAATAAAATCACTTCTAAGGGATAGACTTGGGAAACCTAGAAGAAACTGGCTTTGCCTTGATCAAGAACTTCTTGTTTACATGCTTGATGTAGTGTTCTTTATCTTTGTCCCAGGCCTTTTGTGCTGATTTAAGGTTTAAATCAACATATTCCACAAAGTTGGGCAACCTTAGGAGTTTATCAAAGTAACCTCCATCCAATTTCACTATAGACTCTCCGGTTTGATTTTTTACTGAGTGGGAGGATGAGTCATAGTTGGAAGCACATGCCATTATGAATTCAGGGCATTGAGTTGATATTTGAAATCCTGCTGCAAGAGGGAGACCGCTTCTGTTATCAACTTCATCTAGGAATTCTGAGAATAATCCTCAATTCTCTTCCATAATTCCTCCATATCTATATTACCAAGATTTGTGTCCCAAATGTCATAATTGCAGATTATGCAAGAAGAAGAATCCATCTTCGATACTTATACCTCATCTTTCCTATCCTATCATACTTATCCTTAGATTAGCTAGGGTTGACATGATGAGTCCGAAAGAAGAAATGCCTTGATGATTTCTAGAAGAGAAATCAAGCTTGAAATTTTATTAGATAATTACAGACGCACCACAGTATTCATCTTTTGATACTTGAAAAACACCTTAGGAAACCCGACACAATGGATCGCACGTTGGAAGTTAGGACATGTTGAGTATCAATGAAAATCGACACACTTTGCAGAAGTGAGGAAGTTTCAGACAATTTGGAAAGCTCAACACACACGATGGAACTGGAGGATGTCAAGTAGGTATAAATTATTGCCACACTATGGATCTTGATGGATGTCAAGCGGGTAGAAATTCCCACCACACTGTAGATCTTGATGGATGTTGAGCACTTGGAAAAGCCCAAAACAAGGTAGAAAAAATGAAATGTTAAACACCCTACAAAACCAGAAACAAGTATATCGGGTTTCTGACATGTCAAAATATGAGAAATTCCCACCTTGTGATAACTTATGAATTTCATAATCTTGTTTAAATCTAAAATAAACAACATATGAAAAATAAGTAAATAAGCTAGGGGTGATTTTCAAACAAAAACCCACATGGGAAAAAGACAAGAAACAAGGATAATAACCCAAAACCCTGAACCAATAATGAAGGAGGAAATGAAATGGAAACCCTAAAAAAGCATCTCATTAATAACCCAAAAATATTCATAATAGAAAGAAGAAAAGATTACCTTCAACTAGCTTGAAAAATTATCAAAAACGGATGGTGAAATCAATCGAGAAGCTTGATCACTTTTGAAGGTAGAAGAAGCATCAATGAAAATCCAACGAAAAAATAATAAGGTAACAAATGACGTGGAAAACTAACTATTTATAATAACCTAACATTAATTACACCTCACTTGACGCATGTGCCAACTTCCGGACATTAATGACATGTCATCATGCTTGGAGCATTTGAAAACCTGATACAAAGGATTTGATTCAATTCGGGTTTCGGGTTTTGATAAACAAGTGACATGAAACATGCATTTGGAAAAGCATGTTCCAATGCTCAGAAGTTCCGAAAATCAAACAACGGACTTAGGAAATCAGGTTTTGGGTTTCGGGGAACATGAGACATGAAACATACAAGGGACATGTTTTCATGAAATGAAAACTCGACAACCCAAAAATCTCTTTCAAAGGGAATTTTAAGAGATTTTTCCAATGGTTTTCTCAATTTTAGCTGAAATCACTAAAACAAGATAACACAGAGCTTATTGTTGACCATGCTTTTACTTCCAATCAATTTTTTCACTCATGTTCCATTGGAGACCCCTTCTCGAGACATATGTGACCATTTCCCCTTGTGATCCCTTACATCTTTATTTCTCGAGTTGATGAAGCTCTCCCTAAAATTGTTGCTTTTTTTGAGTGCCATGATGCTTCACCTTGGCCTTCTAATATCTCTTTGTAGTAGTCTTCTACACTTGTCTCCTCTTGTGCTTCATGTGATGGAAGATATGTTGACACAGACTTGTTTGGTCCGCTTCTAATGATGAGGATTGTGCTTTCGGTTCTCATGCCGAGAGTACCACCAAGGACTCCTCACCTCCTCTCACTATTCTAGAGTATGTTGACACCCCTCCGATATCATCATATATCGATTAGTCCTATTCTTAACCTCATATAGTCATTAAAAAAACCTCCTTTCCATATTCGTTTGTGAGGCCCCTTACACTCCTCTACCTTCATTCGATGACTTATACTGTCTCGAAAATGCTCTACTCTTTGTCAAGCCCCCTCATTGGGATGAGTATATATCAGAACTTGGTCATATTTTTGTAGAGTCCACTTATGATGCCCTAGAGGTTACTCATCCTTTGGCATGTGCTCTTGAGGAGTTCATCATCTTTGTTGTTGGGAGTTCCCTGTCTAGGAATCTTATCACTTCCACTTTTCTAGAGTTCTTTATTGATCCACCCTCTCTAGCAGATCCCTTTTCTATTGTGGGGTTGCTGTGTTGTCTTCACATCACTTGGAAATACTTTTTTGGGTCATCCTCTGTCACTATGATATTTTTGTACTCATGATATTACCTTCGGTTTCTTGACGCTTATCTTCTAGACCTATGACACACTTTCGTGGAGTGGACGGAATTTTAGCACGTCATTTTTATCCTTCCTAATGGTAGGCACATAATTTGGTGTGGGTGGGTATACTTTATTTGAAAGGTAGAGGAAAAATTCATCAACACTCTTCTAGGATACTTCTAAGAGTTGCGAGTTCATATCCATCCATGACATATTCTGCGTTCCTCTCGTCTCCCTCTTTTTCTCTGTTCTTTTTCTTTACGAGGATTACCCCTTTGTACGTGGGTACCTTTTTAGGATTTTTTATGGATAGGAACCATCCTTGACATCTTTCTTAGATTATGTAGTGTGTTTTTATCATGTGGTGGATGTTTTCCCACTGATTTTTCCTTCACTACTTGGGATTTTTGTTGTTGTGCATTGGTACCTCATAAAGATTTTGTGGGGAATCATTAATTTTTTCGAATTTTCACATCATCCTTAGTTATGATGAAAGGGGGTGTTAATTTGTGTCATTTTCCACATCATCAGGTGATTCATCTCACTTAGGTGAGATTGTAGGTTTGCGTGTCATTTAGGGCTCATCCTAGGATTTTCTTCCACATCGATTGCATTAATGCGTCATATGCATCATTGTGAGTTATTTTTCTATTCTAGAAATGTAACTCCCCCTCTCCATTCAAATTTTAATGATTCTAGCATTGGAGGTTACCGAACACCTCCTATATGTACAACATGTTGGATCTATGAGAAAAAGAGATAGTTTTGTGATTATAATGAGGTTCTTCCCATTTTTCAAACCTTTGCATGTACTTTAGGTTGATTCTCGATCCTCCGATATCTCTTCCCATTTTCATTGACACATGTATGTGGATGTTTGTGTCGTCCCTAATGATCCTCACATTTTAGGATTCCAAGCCCTCTTTCCACTCATCCTCTATTGTTGCCACATCATTTTCACTTTCAGTAACTACAAAAAGTGCTCTACTTACACAAACTCATTGGATTACTATAGTAAAAATGTTTTTTTATCTATTGAGGCTTCTTCTTCTATCCTTGCATGGTTATACAAGAAGAAACCAAAGAAGGAGAAGAAGGTTCTAATAATTGATGTTTTTGATCTCATTATCGAAGATCCATCATCTTGAAGAAAATCCAAGATACCAAAGGTCCTTTCTAACTTATCGGTATCTCAAACTGGAGAGAGATTTGTTCAAATAGCCACTATAGCTATAGGAAAATAAAAGAAACCACCATACCACTAGACTATCAAATATCTAGGTTTCTCTTGGAAAAACCACTCATGAGGTATAAAATAAAGATATTCAAGTTATCTTGGGTAACTTGTTCGAAAAATTTTATAAGGATAAAGTAACTAAAGTCAAGCTCAAGGGTAAAGTTGAATAATTGACCGCTATCTTGAATAAAATAACACAACCTACTCATACTACTTCTCTCACCATACATTTAATTTTTGATGATAGCTCATTCTCCATGGTAGAAAAGATTGGACATCAAGGACAAGAAGTAGGGGTATGGATGGAATGTATAATTAATGAAGGGGAACAAATGATTAAGGATTTTGTTTATTTTTAAAATGAAATGTATTATGATAAATATCTCATCTCTAAGATGAATTTACCCCTCACCAAGGAAAGTGATAACTTGGAACTCACTCTTGAGACTTGGAAAGAAGTATGGAGTGTGAAGTCAGATCTACTTTTGAAGGAAGGAGTTATTGATGATATTGCAAAACTATTTGAATATAATCAAGCAATGGAGTTCAAGGTCTAAATATTACATGAAGCCATGTCAAAGTTGTATGAAAGAAGAATCGAGGTAGTTGATGGCCTAAATGATATTATGGATGATTCTAACAAGATTAATTCTTTGTTTCGGAAAAAAATATTGGTGCACTTCCTATCGATCACATTATTACCCGTTTAAAATCATGTTGAACCAAGATGGTGATGTGGCTAATTATTTTGGTATTAATTCCATTTATAGATTGGTATCATACCATAAATTCTTGAGTCAGCTCAAGAAGGTCATTAACAAAAATAAAATATTTTGGGGAAATGGCAAGAGAAACTAACTTATATGATGTCCTTAATCGCTACTCACGTGGACCTGATGATGAAGAAGTTCAAGGGATTATCAAGTGTTTTATTTAATTGAAACAAGGTAGCTATTGAAGAAAGTAATTAGAATCATATCAAGAAAATGTTAGCATCAATTTCTTCTAAGCGTGGTAACCATTTTTGAAGCACTTCTTTAGCCATAATCTTTTTGTTAGGAGTTAGACGTTAGACTTAATCAAACCTACAAAATCGTTTCACTATTTTTATGGGAGGATGTGTCCTCGTATAATTACATTCTATTTTTAGTATGTAACAATTACGAGTCATAGCTATAATTTCTCAATTTTCTTAGGATATAATAGGAGATGCATTATGTTTTAGGGGGAATTTTTTGATATTATTTATAAGGAGGCTATCTCAATTTTGGGATTCTACAAAAAATATTTAGCTTTGGTCATATTCAAAACAATATTTTTCCTTTGAATGTTTTATGTGTTGTGCATTTAAATAAATCATTTAATACTTGTAGATGTTTTTAATTCCTTGTATGTAGTGATTTATCTTGTGTTCATGTTGATCATCTTGTTTAGTTAACTTCCAAGTTGTGGTATATGATATTTACTATTTCAGTTGTGGAAGATATCAAATCCCTTATGTTATTATAAGTTTCTATTCTTTAAAAATAATTGAATAAAAATATTATAAGGATTTGTACATATTATATAGTGTTCTATAATAATACTCTGTGCATGTGAAGTAGATCTATTTGTTCCTAAAAATTTTGGTGCATCACCTCTTTTCCATATATTTCAGTTATCCTTCTATCCCTTTTTCCCAAGAACAAATAGATTTTTTTTTCAAAGTATTGTAGTTCTACACCTTGATCTTAAATAGAATAAACCAATTTTAGTAGGAAGTCAACCTTCTCCAAAGGTTCATCCCAAGGAGCCAAGGTCCCACACCTTGGGGATGTTCCCATGTTGCACAAGATGACTTAACAATTCAACATGTGCATTATAAATTTCCTTCTCATGGAGCTAAAATACCAACATATCATCTTACCCTTGCTTCTTAATACCTCAAAGACAGTTTAATAAGGACTATAAACCCTCCCCGATACAATACTCTCTCCTTGATCTTATTTCTCTCCATATACTTCATCTTAAAATCCTATCAAATAGGTCTTCTCTTTATTCTCCATTATGAAAGAAATTGTTCATTTCTTCACTCTTGATTACAATCTAACCATCACACCTATAGCCCTCTTAGGTATTTATGTTACTCATGCAAGCTTGTATCACAAGATCTTATTGGTCTAATTGACCAATTTCTAGCTCAAGAGTAATAGAGTTGTGTTAGGTTTCAAATCACAACCTTTGCCTTAAAAATTCATACCATAACTTGTCAATATTTAATATTCCTTTTTTATACAAATCACTTAGAGTTATGACTCAATGAATCAAACTATAACAACAAGCACATACCTTCAATGCAACTCTTCACATTTTCCTACAAACCCAAGTCAAACCTCCAAACTCAAAACATTTTGAACTTACTCTCAAACAAAAAAATTATCTCTAACTACCAACTTGTTATGTTTTCACATTTATTTGAGACATAAACATGATATCATTCAATTAATCCTTAGAACAACACATGAAATAATGTCACTTATTAAGCATTTTCATACCTCGAGCAAAGCCATCTAGCTCCCCTTGATACAAAACTCTCCTTTATTATCACTTCTTATCTATAATGGATCTCTAAAAATTCTTATCGTAAACTACAACCTTCACTTTTCCTCCTTAAGAATCATAAAACAAAACTATGTGCAAATGTATCTATACAAATCACCTCAAATGATCTCACTAACACGTTAGGCATTCAAACTTCTTGTAGCAACACTATATGATTATTTTTTAGCTAACACAACAATTTTATCTATTAACATTTGTCTTCATTCCATTTATAATAATATAGGCTATATAGTTCACTCATTCATACCTATAAACTTCCTTTAAAAATCCACATATTCATTGTAACCAATCAAGATGAATTCCTCTAAGAAGCTAAGTAGAAACTTCCCTAACCATAAGGATCTAAAACATCAAATTTAGAATATTTCACGGTGTCCTTGGCACTGTGGCTTAAATTCTTCATCATTATTCTTTTCAACAACATGTCAGCATTTCTTACTTGCGATAATATATGTGTTCTTCTTAGTTAGAATGCCTTTGATTCAATCTTGGTTCCCATGAATTATATTAATTTTTTTCATGTACTGTAGGAACCTGAAACATCTTGATTTCCCTTGAGGGTCTAAGAAGAATTTTTTTTGCAATATGAACAACATTGTGATAGTTGTAAAAAACATCTTCACTTTTACCTCTTCATTAGTGTGAATATATACTTCTTCCATGGTTCTATGAATCCTCATTCATGGAATACCTTCTACCACATTCGCATTCCCCAAGACTAAATACATTATAAACATAAAAATAGCCATTGAAATATTTAGAATAACTCATTACATTAGGTTTCCTAAAATAGATTGTCTTCATATTGATCTTGAAATTGTTTTCCTTATAATCTTTATTATAACTTTAGCCAACATTTTCATCTCTATTGATTTTCTTCAGGTATTCAATGAATCCAATAACTATGATATTACCATCATCCTTCTTAGTATCGAAGAGATCATCTAGATCCTTGATTTTTTTTTCAAAATTATGGAATGATCTTACCTTTCTTGATGTTTCAAGTACTTTGGCCTTTAGGGACTAAATTTATCTTTGATACGATGCACTCTTCCTCCTCATCCTTAATTGCTTTTTGTTCAATATCCACTTGAGTTTATATTTTTTTTTACTTTCTTAGCATACTCATTGGTGTTAATCCAATGTTTCTCTTTAAGAAGGGAATATTGTATTCATATTACTTAATATTTGCCTTTAAAAGATCACTTTAAGCTTGTTAAGAATTATTCGGAGGAGCAACACCGATTAAAAAATTGGAAGAAGAATGAGTGAGATGAGGGGGAATTAGTGATCCTTAAAATTTGTATTCTCATTCACTTTATAATTCCTCAATTATCAAATTAACCATTAAACTTGCATTCAACAAGAATCATAACCATACATATGATCAAATGAAGACAATAGATCATGAACACAAGATTTAAATGTGAAACCCTCATAGGGAAGAAAGTCAACTAAAAATATATTTATTATAAAAATTAATAAATTTTAGTTGAGCACAAACCCAACAAGGAGAAACCAACCACACAAGGATAACGAACCCCTATATTTAGTAGAGCACCAACCCCTAGATAACTTAGCCAAAAAAAAAAAAATCACATCTACAATGTTTCGACAACAACTAATAATGACTCTATGTATCTCTCCTTTCTTCTATCTTCACCAAGGTGATTAGGTAATCTGACATATCTATACAATATAATATCATTCTCTAGAAATTCATGACACAATATGTTCCCTCTCTTTATGGTCACAAAGATCTTCTTCACCTCTTCAAAATGCCCTCTTACATGCAGTTTCCCATCCTCTCTCCACACATAAATAGGTCTTCTTCACATACTTATATACATGACTCAAACATAAAATACATCAACACCAACCATCGTAGGGAAAATCTATTTAAAATAAAATGATTACATAAATTATGCATCATATAAAAGACCACTTAGGTTGTAAATAGATACAATGACAACATTTTTCCACTAGGTCTCAATTAGGCCTAATGTACTCAATATTCCCTCTCGCCAAGAATAATTGTTCTTGAGCTAATATGACCTTACAAAATATATGAACCACTTAGAAATTTTTTATAAGTCCAATCCATGCCCTATATAATAATATTCAACTCGACACCACCATATCATGTTATAAAGCCACCCATTATGGGGAGTCTCCTACTAGGTCTTTGACGTATAAAAATTAGTCCTCAAACATGAAGATTAAAAACTCATCAAATCACCTCAGCCATGAAATTATGAAAAATCAATGGAAATATCATGACCTCATGATCATCACCACATTGATGATACACCACAACTTATGGCTTAGGGGGTTAAGAACACCTCTGTAACCATGACCACCAAAATTGACTGAAACTTTCCCAAAACCAATCATGCAAGATAGAGTTCCACAAAATGCTAAAGGTATTAAAATTATTTTGAAACCACCTTTGACATATATAATGAATTATAGAATTTCTCAAACATCATTTTAGTCGAGAGGTCTACTGCAAAGCTTGAAATAAAACACAACTTCTACATTAACATACAATTTATTGTGGGGTTCACACACTGTCGAGGACTCATAAATACAACCTATAGAAATATAAAGCAATTATTTATAACCTCCAATATTCATACTATCCAATCCAATCCATTTTTGGCATGTTTGAACAAGTTTCTCTCTAATGCTACCTAACTAGCGTTTAAGAAGGGTTTTAGACCTCTTTACCTTTTTACTTCTTGTTGATAAATATCATCAACTTAATATCTGAAATAATTCTTCAAGATCATATTAGGTCGATTTTCCAACTACCTTGAAGAGATTAGACTCCCATTTATACTTCACACTTGACAATGAGCATACAAAAGACTTTCTTGAGCTAGCTTTTTCTACTTCTAGAAACTTGGTAGAGGAGAAAATAGATTCTCATGCCAAATATTTCAAACCAAAACCTGAAACATTTCCAACACTACTATAACAGCTTACTACACCTTCTCCCATGCTCATATTTCCTTCCCCATGTTGAAAATTGTTGTGCTTATCTCATTAGGCCACCTTGAGCTTAAGGAAATGTATTTTGCAGCCTAGAAAACATGGATAATCCTCATACCCACATGCTGAGACACATATGAATGTCTCTAAAATTCATCCTCATCCTCTCCATGCTCTAAAAATTCTTAACCAGCTCATATGTACTTGATAATGACCATGACATACAATCCTGCTAACTAGGCCTCCTAACTAGGCATCTCGAACATGCTTGTTCCTTCCATGCTGAAACCTCAAGACTTCATAAATATTTCCCACATAAAATGTCCTTAAACAATATTAATGACATCACTAAAAATCCTCCTACTGTTGTAACACCTCTGCAATTTGCTATACAAATTCAAGACACCATGCTACATAGTCAATAAGACAAAACACCTTCACTAACTAATAAAAAAACACATTACATCAATGACACTACCAATCAGCCTTTAGATGACATGATACTCCTTTTGACATTGAGGAAACTTATTTGGATAAATTAAAACACTACTTTACAACATTATTATGTTACATATGGTGTACAGATGACAAGAAAATGTACAAGTAGTGGGAGTAGTCGATCGTTACATGGAGAATAAAGGATAAGATCAATATATAGATATAAGTTGGAATATTTGATATTTTTGAGGCACTTCTGATGCTTATTTTTTTTTAGTGGGTGTAGTATTCTAGTAAATGGTTATGTGGATGAATATTTTTATGGAGACATAGATAGGATAATGTCCACTACATGTTTGTTTTTCTACTTAGCAGAAGTGTAGTTAAAAACATCTCTAAGAATCATTTAGTGGTATAATTTTCTACTTCTAAGGTTCAATATATAATAAGTAAACATGCTTGTAAGTAGTTTTTGGTTTCATATTCTCTTGGGTAACTTTCATGTCAAGGAGGATAAAATGATGTTACATTATGACACCCAAAGTGCTCTAAACTTGGCATAAAACCCAACATACTATGTTAGAATGAAGCATGTAGATGTGAAATATCACATTATACATGATGTGGTAGAAGAATGTCAAATCTCTTTAGCCAAGATACACCACAATGTAAAGCTAGTAGATATGCTCATAAACACATTGGACAAGAGAAGTTCATTTGGTACATAACTTCTCTATGTTTTTCTTATTAATTAATTGGCAACACGAGGAATAGGTTTTGTAGTGGTAATTCAGAGGAAAGAAACATGACTTCATGTGGGAGAACATTTGTATGGGAACTCAAAATTAAGTGAGCATGTATCAACCAAGATGGAAGATTGTAACGTTAACACAAGAGTATGAAGTCCTTGGCATGGTTGAAGGCTAGATATAAGGGGTTGACAAGGAGGTTGAATTCATACCCCTAGTAAATATGAAGTTTATTTCTAGTGAGGCTCTTAGAGAAAGATGAAAAATAATTGTTTTCATACACCACATTTTGGGTAGTCTATATAGTTTAGGATGTAGCTTGACTACATATATTTTTGTACTATACACAATTTGTATTATATATAGCTTTCGACTATGATTTATTTGTATAAAAGGAACCATTGGATTCTAAATTCACATGATTACATGAGATTTAAATCATTATAGATAATAAATGGTGATTTCCATTGATGTAACAGTTGATTTATTCTGAGTAATAAAATACCGAGATAATTTTTCACATGTTTTTGTCTTGGTACATTACTAGGATTTCCATGTAACATCTATGTATCTATTTTTGATATTTTTTTCTTATTACTTTCATTAAAATTGTTTCTCTCCACTCCTTATTTTTCGATAACCAAGAGCATTGCAGAAGGGATGATTGAGAAATATAACATAAGGCTAGTTGTTACATGGTATAAGAAAATACCGAGATGAGATTGTAATTATAAATTTTCTACTTTACAAAGGAAGTAAGCTGTAAGAAATGTCTTTAAAATAGATTCTCAACATAAGTGGAAGATTCATAATATGATTGTTTAATTGACATTCCTTACCAAAGTTAGTGGTGAAGATGTTTGTTTTTGAACCAACTAATTATGAGCTTACATGCCATGAGAATACGGTATACAAGAATAAGTAGGAAGTTTATGGGCTCAAGGAAGAGCCCATGACATCGTATAACTTGAGATAAATTAAAATTTGATCGAAATACATTAAGTGAGAAGAAATATGAGCAAAATATATACATCAATGAAATTATTCAATGATAAATTTTAATTTCTCTCTTATATGTCATGACTTGATTGATACTTAAAATAGATTATTTTTGTAAATAACATTTAAAAAATTTAATGGAGAAAGAGTTTTAGATGAAAAATATAGAAATCTTGATTATTTTATCGGCATTGCTGAAATTATTTAGAAATCTTGAGTATTATTTTTTTATTGAGAAGGATAGATGATTTTATTTACATCTCAAACCAAGTATGTAGAAGATATTTTGATAGATGTAATGTGAGGTAAACACTTTATGAGATATTTGTAGAAATATTAATGTATTTGATAACAATAAGACTTCATATCATGTATGCGTTTGTGTTTTATTTAAATTTGTAGAGCTTCCAAAATAAATTCATTGGAAATTAGGAAAAAATATTGTAATATATTTCAAAATAAACATGATCCTTAATTTTTTTATAGTGCGTTAGATATTTATTACACACATGGAAATATAGAGAGTGAGTTGGTAGAAAACATTTATGATATAAATATAGCCTCCAGATATGTATTCAATATCAAGTCAAGATCCATTTCATGGGCTTCAAAGAACCATGTTTTTGTGAAATAAGCACCTATGATTCGTTTATAGGATTTGCTTCAAATTTTAGACTTAGGTGGCCTAAATTTCTCAAGAACTTCCTAAGCTTATTTCCTTCTAAATCCTCTAAGAAAATCAAAAGGGATTATGCATTTTGGACACCGCACTAAAAATCCATGTTGCACTAGAATGTTGTTCCACACTAAAAAGCAATGCCGTAAGTAAAATCCACATCACTTGAAAATGCTTGATCATTAAAAATCCACACAAGCACTAAATTTTTTTGTTGTACTAACATTTTTTAGTGTAGTGAAAATATGGTATGCACCTTTGAAAAGTCGTTCCACATTAAAAATATGTCCGCACTAAAAGCTATGATGAATGTGAAAATATGCACATTGATAAAATCCTTGGAAAGGGAAAGCAAGGACATGGAAAAATTGGTTACTTAAACATTAAACTTGATAACCCTATGGTCTTCAACCATGTGGAATGACATGTGTATCTTTATAATATCATATATTTTAATCCAAGTCACCAAATAAGAAACATTTATACCATTGGAAATTCCCTGAGGAGAACTAGATGTTAAAATTTTTCTAGGTTTACTATCAGATGTATTTTGGTAATAAAATATGGACAAAGTGCCCATAAATGTTGTTAGATATAGATTTTACAACCATTCGGTGCTCAAATTTTGGATTGAATATTTTGGTGAAAATATATATTTCACTTATACATGGTCTTGTTCGAAAGGGAATGAGGAGAGCTTCACTTTAGGAATAATTTCATAAATAATGTTTGAGAATTAAAAGAGATATATTTTATAAAATTTAGGCTCACGTTAACCTTACTTCTCAATCAGTCGTGTATATATGAGTTATAAAAATTTGAGAAACTATAAAAAAACAATATTAGACTATTTCCTATTCCCCCATTTCTCATATGATCTCACTTTGCGTAATACCAAATATCTTTAGCACCACGTTTGGTCTACACACTTGAATGTTGATTGTTCCTTAGGGTTTTAATAAGTGAGTGATGTTCATGATTTTGATTTCCTCTCTCTTGTCTTATTTTATAAATGTAACTCAATTTTAATTGAAAAGTATCATCTCTTTGATGCATGGTTATACTTCCCTTTTTATGGCTAATAATTTTGAGTTCTAGACTTATATTTGGTTTTTTATAGTGTATTTAGTGTCTTACCCATTATAGTAATAGATTGTACATACTATAATCAATGATATATTGTTATTGTGGCACCCATACTACTCTTTTACTTGTGTTATTGTATTCTTTCCTTCATATTTGATTGTTGCATGATGTGTATGATTTTTATTTACATGATTTAAATCCTTTATGTCAATTATATAGAGAATCTGATTTTCGTAAAATTATCAAATTGAATGTCACTTATTTCTAACCTCTTGACTTTTCATTTTTCCTCTCATTCTTCATCTCTATGAAAGAATCAACTTTTAGTTTAGTGCATCACCTAGTTTACATTTAATATATCATCATTTTCAACCCCATTCCTTGGAAATTTTATATTACAACTAGCTAGTAGTAGATCATAGTGTTAATTAGATTAGTTATAGTGTAATTGAGTGGAAGGAACTGGCCTTTTAACATAGATATTTACCTTTAATGTTCAATTTTCTAATTTTTAAATATTTCACTGAGGTGTTGAGACTAGCTTCATCATTAGTGTAATATTAAGTGGCAAAAGATTGTTAAACTCCTGATGGGACTTGTTTAAGATATTTTAAGCTCATTTTAGATAGATTTGACTAAATTGGTTTGTGTATTCATGGTATAAAGAATTTGTATACATCATCTCAACCCAAGTGGAAAATTAAAAATATAGATATACTATTTTACATAATTCTAATGTTAGTTTTAATAGAAAAATAAAAATAATGTAGATGAGATTTGGTTTAGGTTATGTAGCTCTCATTATGAAGAAGAATATCTTCCTTGAAATCTTAGTATCCTACCAAAAGAAATTTTTCAACTACCCCTCTTGTTATACCTTTCTCTTTTCCCCTCATAACTTTAAGGTAAATCCCATTCTTGGTTCACCAAAGGAATTTACATTATGTTACCTTAAGTTGAAAAATTACCTTTGTTTTGTGTACTCAAAATGATATTCCACTTGTTTCCTTATAGATATATCCATGTTTACATGGTAAAAATTAAATTACTCCTATAGAATATGTCCAAGATTTTGTTTATGTGTGATCGGTAAATTTTGTAAATGTAGAAGATATAGTAGTGAGGCTTTTATCCTCATCCTTCAAAGGAAAGGAACTATAGTTTTATAATATTTTTTTGTCTACCTCAATACACTCATGAGTTGAGCTTGGGGAAGTACTACGTCGATAATTTTTAGAAAAATAAGATGAAATATATTTTTTGGAGTGATTGAAAAATATTTACAGAGATTGCATTGAATCAATCATGGAATTTAACCTCATACTTAAGAGAACATGGGATAGGATTTAACCTCTTTTGAAATAAACTACTTAATGTGAATTTATACATATTTATAACATGTTTTGAATACAACATTGCATTAATGATTTGATATATGGGAGTTCCATCATTACTCGACACATATGTAAAAACCAATAAGGATTAGAATTTTTAATTCAATATAGTAAAATACCTCATCGACCACTTTTACAAAATTTTGTAGAGTTTACCTAGGTTGGTAAACCTATTGGAAGCATACTTTAAAATAGGGTGGGGGTGAATTAGTGATAACTTACAAATTGTTTACATCTATTATGTATTTATCATTCGACACATTTAATTAAACTTTAACAACATGAATTGACAAAGCATAGTTATAACCATATACATGAGAAAATAAACATAAGAACATATGAAAACAATATATAGGTGGGAAACCATCAAGGGAAAGAAAACCCACTAAAAGATAGATTAGAATACTTTTCCTATATATAAATTAATTAAATTTTGTTGAGCACAAATCAATCACGGAGAACCAACTCCTAACAATTTAGTAGAGCACCAACCCTACAAGGAGAACCAACCCCTAAATTTAGTAAACCACCAACTCCACAAGGATTATAAAAATTCCTAGTGGAATCAACACCAAATTATCCACTTGATTGTTTGTCACCTTTATAATTTATCAATAACAACTTATCATGAGATTCTTTTATCTCTCTTTGTTTCTCTCATATCCAAAACTCACTTTGTAGGCTTCTTAGGTCAAAGAATTCTTCACTAAGATGATTAGGTTAAAATACCTATCTATCAACAACAGAACACCAGTTATATATTCATGGCATAATATATTCCCTTTTTATTTTCAATAAGACCTTTTCTCTCTTTCTCACTTCCTTTGTATCACTTATACTTCTTGCTCTCTAAACTACAAAATATGTCTTCTTCACTTTCATATATACATGACTCATGCAAACCACACAACTTATTATGACTTCATAGAGAATTGAAATCATAAAAACATGAACACATCATGAAAAAATCATAAAATAGCCACACTAGGTCAGCTTTAGCATAAGAAATCTTAAATCCTTCATTAGGACACATAGAGACCTAATGCACTCAAATTGCCCTTTCGTTAATCCTAAGTCCTCTTGGGCCTACATTGCCTTCTCAAAAAAATATAAACCATTAAAAAAATAGATTATAATACCTCTACAAACATTATCCATGATTATAAAGAAATTTAACTCCATATTATATCATGAAACCTCAATTATGCCTAATTACTCTTATTAGATCTGTGACCTATAAACACTATCTTCACATATGAAGCTTAACCGTGCATAAAAAAACATATTAATGCCATAATAAAAATATATAAACTACATGACCTAAGGGTCATCTCCATATTCTTGTAACACCATCACTTAGTGCACAAAATTCATGAGAACAACTTTTCATTGAGCATACCAAGAGTTTTCGACACACCATGAAAACCATTCAAGAGAGGTTAAACATATGAAACCTGAAATGACCCATTAAAATTATTATTATGCATGAAAATCATCAAAAATTAAACCCTTATGTCTATTTAAGACCCAAACACCATGTTCAAGAGAAAATTGTTAGTCTTAAAGACCAATATCTAGACCTCACTTTCTCTTTTCTAAACCTAGTCAACTAAGTCACCATTTAAGCTCCTTCTCACTACATAAAATGACCTTAAAATTTATTTAAATATTTATTCATGTCATATCATAATTTTACAATATATTTATATTATTAATACACTTTATCTCAAAGCCTAGGTGCATTAGTCCATATCTTATCAATGACCACCTAAAACTACAAAAACCTCCCCAAAACTTGTCTTCCAATATTGCCTTTCACAGACCCCTTAGGGTTATACCATGTATGAAAATGACCATAGAAATATATTATGGATTGAATAATTACTCTACCATCCATTTTCACACCATTAATATATTACAAAAATTGATATGAAACACAACTTTTGAAACTTACAATTTTTCTTTGGGGTCCACTTGATTTCATGACACCTCAATGCCACTTGGAGATACCTGAGGTATTCTAATAGTGCCTCTAATCATTAATCTAGGTTACCTAATTCACTCTAGGCCATATTCAAAAACATCTTCTCCATCGCTACCTTAGTAGGGTTTTAAGAGGGTTTATGACTTGTTTACCTTCTTAACGGTTGTTTATAAATTCTATGGCCTTATCTCATGAAATAATTCCTAGAATGTATTCTTAATTACATTAAAAACTTCTGTGAAGATTTTGGGCCACCATGTATATTTCCCATATGCCAACGATGAGAAGAAAGTCCTTTATGAGCTTTGATTCTCACTTTCAGGAGATCGATAGAGTCTAATAGGACTTTTCATACTTATTTCTTCAAACTACAACCTAAAAATTTGTCCACGCCTCTAGGAAACCTTGAATACCTTATCCAATGCACACCTTTGTAAAATTATCTCATAATTAGATCATCCTAATTAATAAAGCGATCGAGGGCTAAAACAATTCTAGGTACACTCATTGAAAACATTACTTATCCTTATAAGTACACTTTGCAAAATACATGAGGGTCTCTACACTTCATATACAGTCTATCCATTCTCTTACCATGCTCAAAAAAATTATATAGACTTATGATTCATCATGAAATACCATCGTAAGAGAACTACTAGCTATCATACTTGAGAACATCTATGCAACACAACACATAAAGACCACAATCTCTATTTACTACTAATCAACCTTCACATGATATATCATAAAACTCATTTTGACATCATCTTGACACCTTAGAAATCCATATTTGTTATTAATTACCTATGACTCTTAGCCACATCAATGACAACACTTCCTAACCACTAATAACTCAACACCTTCATCGTCACACTTTTACATGAATGAAAACACAATGCTAACAGCGTAAACCTTTTTCATTGATGGAAAAAATCTTCATTAATATCCCTTTCCCCCTTCCACAATTAAGGAAAAATGGTCTTGAAATTTTTCATCTTTAAAATACCTCTATCGATCATGAACTCAACACATTCGCCACTATGTTCAGATATACCTTCTTGACTTGATCCCCCTATCTTTATGCACACATCATCTATATTATTTTCCTACACTTGGAGCTAAAATATTACTTTTTTAACTTCAATTGAGTGCTTTACTCCATTAATGAATTATGGACATAGGAATCATACCCAATTCCTACATAATATTTTCAAAAGTTTCCGTTGGTAGTGGCCTAGACAAAATATAAACAATTTGATTCTTAGTAAACATGTACTCTATCCTAGAACTTTTCTTATTAACTTTTCTCTGGGAAAGTGATACGATAGGAATATTCTTGGTACTTGAATGCATGAAAATATGAATTGAGAAATTGAGTGAACTTGTATTATCACAAAGTAAATGAGAGTAGGATCTTTAAACTCTACCTTATAGTATTTAAGATTTTGTATCATTTATAAGGTTTGAGTGAAATAAGGTGCTCCAACAATGTATTAATATTCACATGTTGATAAGGAAGCATAGTCTATATTTTTCTAATCAATGAGACCAAATACCCTCATAAGAAGAAGACTCCTAAAGTAGTATTGTTCCTAAAGCGGTATTCTTGCCCAATTTGCATGTATATAAATTGCCATCTTTAATTCATTCCTTCTTTGGTACCATCACCCAAACTCTATAGTCTGTTTAAGATACCTTCAAATTCTAATGACTTCCTGTAGATGAGAGTTATTGGGATAAGATTTAAATCTTCCTACCATCCCTATTGCTTGCATTATGTCAAGACTAGAAGTCATTGTATGCAATAGGATCCCAATCATTGACCTATATGATTTTGGTCAAATTTAGGATACTCAACTTGTATCCACTAATCATAGGAGTATTAAAATCTCTGCAATAATCCATATCAAAATTATTCAACATTTCCCTTATGTATTTGCTTTTTTTAGATGAAGTTACCTTTCTAAGATCGAGAAATTTATAACCCAAGGAAGAAGGATAAATCAAAAAACATAGACATTTCAAATTCCTCCTTCATTTCTTTTACAATTTCCTTGGTCATCTTCTCATTTTCCCTCCAAACATGATATCATCTATCAAAAAATGACTATAAATTGTTGATCACCCTTAGTATTTACATACAATTTTATAACTAATCCTATCTTGAAATC
Source organism: Taxus wallichiana var. yunnanensis (assembly GCA_018340775.1). Classification (NCBI taxonomy): domain Eukaryota; kingdom Viridiplantae; phylum Streptophyta; class Pinopsida; order Cupressales; family Taxaceae; genus Taxus; species Taxus wallichiana. The sequence continues at coordinate 631,418,312 of CM031236.1, read as the reverse complement.
TTAGTCTAGTAGATACTTTTCTGGTCTAGTATAATAATATCTAGGATAATGTTTTTTTCAATCTACATACATATTCTGATTATCGAAAGAGTGAAACCTTTAGGTTTCTCAATGAATAGTTCTTCTTCCAAATTCCCATTTAAGAAAGTTAACTTTACATCCATTTGATATATCTTAAAAAATTGAAATATGCATATATGCAAGAAATAACCTTATTACCTTTATTCTTGTTACAGGAAAAAATGTTTCCTAAAAATCCATTATTTCTATTTAAGCATAGCCTTTACAAACAAATCTATCTTTACTACTAGTAACCTCTCGTTTTTCATTTAGATTTTTTCTATTCAACCATTTGGTGCCAATGACATTTTTATCTTTAGGTCTGGGAATTAGTTTCCATGTTTCATACCTTAAAATATTATCCACCTCCTCATTCATGACATTTATCCAATATTTATCTCTATTTACTTCTTAAATGTTTTTAGGTTCTTTTTTAGAAAAAGAGTAGCGGTGGCTTGATTATACTTTCTTACTATTCTTTTTCCTTTCATCAATCTTAGAAATTCACCAATGATCGTGATTCATGATGATCTATTAGAATCTTCCTTGTAGGTGTTTTTGATTCTTTTCTTTACCAAGCCTCCTCTTCTTCTCCATATTATTCTATGTCACCTTCGATATTGTTGGATTTCACATCGTCTGGATTATCCTCGACCTTATCAAGAATGTATCATCAACTTTGACATTTTTGCTTTCTACTAAATTTTGTAATATATAATATCTATAAGCTAAGATTACTCCTAAATATCCCAAAAATATCCCTTTATCAACTCTTGATTCAAATTTTCCTAGATTTTCTTCATCTATGTTGATAAAGCAATTGCTGCCAAATAACCTAAAGTTTTCTTCATTGGAAGATATTCCTTCTATAGCACATAGGGAGTATGATTTATATTTACCCTTATTTGACATCTATTTAAGATATATACTGATAGTATTTGCTTTTTCTCTCTAATAACCATTGGGTAATTTTGAATCATTCAACATAGTCTTTTTATTTCTTGGATGGTATTTTTTTCCTTTATACTACCCCATTCTTGTAGGGAGTCCTAGCAGCTGAAAATTATCTTATAATACCATTCTCTTCACAATAATCATCAAATTCAGAAGATCGGAACTCACCTCCTCTATCGAGCTCAAATATTTAATCTTCACATTGTTCTCGTTCTAGACCAATGCTTTAAATCCTTTGAAATTTCGAGTGCCTTTTATTTTTCCTTCAAGAATTTCACCCAAGTAACCATTGTGTAATCATTATAAGCCACATGAAATAACTTTCCTTGAATAATTTAAACCCTAGTATGTCCACATAGATCACTATGTATCTAATCTAGAGGTACCGAGGAGGAGTATTCCTTATATTTGAACTTCTTCCTATTTATTTCCATATTGGCTTGATTTTCATAGTGTACTTACGGGTTTTATGATTTTCGGCATGTTCCTTACACATTTATCTTGAACACATTGTCAAAATTCATGTGCCCCATCCTTCTGTGCCATAGCCACCCTTCATCACCCTTTCTCGTGAAGTAGCTCTCTTTCTTGATTTCATTCAAGATATACATGTTTTTACAGGTCTTTTGCATTAAAAATTAGATAGGTTGTCTTGAATTTGATTATGTCACATCCTTTGATGTGAAGTGTTAATTTTTCCCTTGAATACACATCTAAATCACACTAAGAAAATTGTGTTTCAACTACTCTACATGAAAAACATTTTTTGTCAAGGTTTTTCAATTATCAAAGCTCAAGGAACCTTTGCCAACTATCTTTGTAGATATTTGTCACAAAACGTTATTTGACCTACTAAATTCTCATTAAATAGGATGAATTTAATTTTTTTTTGTCATGTGGCCTGAATACCCACTATAAATGTATTGATTCATATCCTCATTCTCGCATGTGAAATTTAGTCGATCAATCAAGGATTCTTCTTCACCTTTCATCTTTGTATTATATAAAGTGCATTCTTCCTCATTGGCTTATAAACCCTCTAGTTAATTCTTGATGATTTTTACATCCTTCTTATCTCCTTTGATCACGATTCCTTTCAATAATTATACCTCATCCTTTAGGAATTTGATCACAAACCACCATAGCTAAGATGGTATGTGCTTCAACCGCCATAAGATATTAACCTTGCTTCGGAAGACCTATTTTGATACCAATTGTTGGAAGAAAAATCACTACAGGTGGGGAGTGATTTAGTGATCCCTTAATTTTTTTGACTATGATAATTTATTTATCACTCAACACCTTTAATTCAACTTAAAAATCATGAAATAGCCAAGCATAGTTACAACCATACATACATGAGAAAATGAACATAAGAACACATGAATAACAAATATAAGTGGGAAACAATCAAGGGAAGAGAACACAATGAAAAAAATTTACTACTCATCAAATTCAATAGTGAATCTGATTTGGTTGAACACTAATAAAAAGGGAGCATAAACCCTTAATAGCTTAGTAGAGCACCAACCCTATAAGGATAACCAACCCATAAATTTAGTGAAGCACCAACTCGACAAGGAAGATACATATCCCTAGAGGAATAAACACCCTCTAAGTCACATTGATAATTATCACATTTATAATGTTTTCACAATAATTGATGATGAAACTTTTTTTATCTCTTTTCTTTTGTCTTATCCAAAATTTCCTTTCTAGGCTTCTTTACTCAAGGACATATTCACTAAGATGATTAGATCAAATTACCTTTCTCTTCAATAAAAATATACCGCTTATGTCCTCATAACATTATCTTTTCCCTCTATTTCATGGTATATAATATCTTTTTCTCTCTTTCTCACTTCCCTTTAACTCACTTACACCTCTTTCTCTCTCAACTACAAAATAGGTCTTCTTCACTTCCATATGTACATAACTCATATACACCACACACCTTCGTTTTCCTTCATAGAGAATATAAATAAATAAGACCATAAAAAATAATGAAAATATCATATAATAGCCACACTTGGTCGGAAATGGCATATGAAATCTCAAATCCTTCATTAGGACACACAAAGACCTAATGCACTTAAATTGCCCTTTCATAAAACCTAAGTCCTCATCGGACTACTTGGCCTTCTCAAACATATATAAACAATTAAAACACATATTAAAATACCTCTAAAAATGTTTTCCATGATATAAAATCAATTTAAATCCAAATTATATTATGAAACCTCTATTAGGACTAACTTCCCTTATTAGGTATGTGACCTACAAACCTTGTCTTCTCATATGAAGCTAAAACAACCATAAAACACTTAGTCATGCCAAAATAAAGAAAGGAAATACACAAAAATACCTTGGTGTCATCACCATATTATGTTAACACAATCACTTATGGCACAAATGCTTGAGAAAAAAATTCATTAAGCATACCCAAAATTGTCCTTACACCATGAAAACTTGCTAAGAGAGCATGACCATACAACACCTGCATTGACCCATTCAAATTATTATGATACATGAAAATGATCCAAAATTAACCCTTGATCATTTTAAGGGACCAAGAAACCATGTTCAAGATACAATAATTGATCTTGCAGGACCAATCTCTAGACCTCACTTTATGTGTCCTAAACCTAGTCAACTAAGTCACCATGTGAGATCCTTCTCACCAAAAAAATGACATTAAAATATTCTTAAATAATTAATTCATTTCATATTATAATTTTACATCATCTTGATATGATTCAGATACTTCATCCATGATCTTAGGTGCATAACACAAATTCTTCTTCATGACCACCTAAAACATCCAAAACTACCCGAAAACTAGTCTTACAAGATTGACTTCCATAGACTTCCTAAGGGTTAGAACATGTCCAAATAACTCCATGGAAATGTATTATGGATTCCATAATTCCTCTACCATCTGTTTCCACACAGGTATAGTTAAAAACGTGAGAGAAAACAAAACTTCTTCATAAACTTATAATTTATTGTGGGGTCCACTAACTTTCATGATGACTCCACGAAATTCATTCTAGGCCACATTGATCAAGATTTTCTTGATCGCTACCTTCAAGCGTATTAATAGGGTTTATTTCTTGTTTACCTTCTTAATGATTGTTCATAAATCCTAAGAGCTTACCTCTGTGTTGTCACCTTCCAAGGAATTATGTCTTTTTGTCTCAGTTTTTGCAATTTTTAGGTAGGATGAAAATTAGAATGTCCTTGGGATGGTCCATGAAGGAAAAGTTATTTTAAACAATTAGGAATTTTCTGAATTTTGAGTTTTTGAGACTTTTCCTTTTTGTGTGGATATTTCAGGTTTTAATGTCCCTCGCATCCCAAGTTCCATCGGGCTCCCTTTTCTTTGATTCCCCATTTTCTCCACATTACATTACTTTTTCCTTCATTTGCAGGTACTTCGGCATTTTGGATAAATCACATCCCACTATCACAAGGACAATTTGTGCAGGTTTTTTCTCATTTACCCAATTCTAATGTATTGCAGAAATTTCAGCCCATTGCGTCCCGCATGTTCTGAGTGCTCCTTAACCTCCATTTCTGCATAAGTTTGTTCTTTTCCAATTTTCATTCACTAGAGGTGTTTTGTATTGTTGCATCCTAGGTATTCCATTTTCCAATGGGCCATTTGTGCACATTTTCTCTATATTTTCAACTTTCCACTGTCTTAGGTTGGTATAAAGCATTAATTTTCATATTAATTCCCCCCACCGCTCTACTCAAATGGAATTTATATAAATAGCCAAGGTAATCAATCATTTTTACCACACCCTTTGCATTTATTTTTGTCTTCCATTCCATTATCTCACTCTCCATTTTTTTTAGTCGTAGCAAAGTATTTGTTCTAATCTTTTTCAAATTTACAGGTGTAATAGAAGATGTGGATTATCGAAAAAAAAAATTAGAGAAATAAATAAGTTCATTACTCTTGTCATATAATGAAGATCAACTACAAAGGGTACGAGCATTTATCTTCCTTAGAGATAACCATACAAAATATAGGAGATAGCGAAGCTCAACACCTTGACTTGGATGATTTGTGGGCTCGAATTTACTTGTCAAAATCCTACTCTCATTGATCAACTAGTTAAGGAGAGAGGAATTACTCATGCAGGAGGTTTTCTAATTTCAGTTCAATGTGTTGATACCATGTTATCATGTTGTTCATGCTTCAATCCAAAGACAAAGGACATTTTTGATCCTCACAGACAAGTATTTCCTCTATTGGATGCTAATTGCATTAGTACTTCACTCGATTCCTTTCTCTAAAAATTCAAACACCCTCACCCAAGACAAGGCTCAGTTTCTTTTTGATCAGGACAGTGAATAATATAAGAGAAGAGTGGCTAAGTCTTGGTTTAAGAATCCAAAGAAAGGAGCTTCAAGGCTGCCAAAGACTATGTATAGGATTGATTTTAAGGAAGAGTTGTCAGATGTCATCACTCTCCTTGCCAAAATAATGGGGATTCCCTCTACCAATGAGTTTCATTATTGGATGTTCCCTTACATCAATATTATATGTGAAGGAAAAAAATCTTGAATTAGGTAGAGATAATCTATAATAGCCTCACTAAGAGCTTGCAAATTTCAAAAGGACTAGTACTTTTCATATGACATATTAAGCGATGTATTCTATTGTCGCATATAGATAATGGTTTGGTTTCTACCCTATTGAAGACAAGAAATATACTCCTATTTATGATTGTTTTCCCATGACTGAATTTGAAGATCACTAACCATAACCTCAAAAGGGTGAACGATGCATTCACCATTTACATTTTCAGATTGCTAAAGGGTGACACTACTTGAATATTCTCAGATGAAGCAAAACAATTGATTGATGCCTATGGTAGTCATTACACTCAATTCAAGAAATTATCATACACATGGTTAGCTGGAATTTAGGGAACACCTTTAAAATGCCCAATGTATTGTAATGACATGATAGCCTTGGTTGAAATCTATAGGAAGTTGGATAAGATCCATAGAACTTCCATGGACAAAAATATTTCAGGCATCCAATTACCGATCACATTGGGTAACTACACTTGCAAGACTGCTTTAGATGTCCAAAATGTTGACAATATAATTGCTCCCTTGAGTTTTCACTATTTCAAACCAAGGAATTTATTCGATATCGAGGGTTTTATTGCCACCAATTTTAGAATGGGATTCTATTATCTCACCGAGATTGAATACTATTGGTCCGATTGTTATGATGATTATGAATCCCAAAGAAGATACTATGGTAGAATATCCCTGCAACAAATTAAATATTTATGTGTGCAAGGTTCTTGAAGAACTTACAGATGATGATGAAGAATTGCAATCCGTTGAATATGAAAGATCCATTAGAAACACTCCTATTGAAACCATTGATTGGTTTTTCAAAGAGAGAGATGATTTGAAGGAACTCATAAAATTTGTATTGGTAAGGACCAGACTCTGGTTTGATAAGAAAATGAAAATGTTTAGAGCAGGAAATTTCAGGTCTTCTTCTCAAGAAGCCTCCACACCTCAAAAATAAATGCCGATACTAACTCCTAAAGCACATTAGCAATATGTTCCCTCTCCACCTGAACCTTCAAATATGGTGTACATAAAGAAAGGAAAGGCCAAGAAGGATGAGAAGATGGAGGAATTCATTCACGAGAGTGAGAAGCTATATTCTCCAAAGAAATTGGAAACAATGCTTGATATTGAAATATTTGTAGACCTCTTTGATGATGACAATGAAGAAAAAGAGATTAAAATAGGAGAAGAAAAATCCTAAGGAAAGAAGTAAAAAAGAAGATCAATTGAAGAGCCAAGTCTCATAATCTGAGAGTGTTTTAGAAACATCTACTTAGGAATTCCTGTCAAGGAAGTTCTCAACACCCAAACTGAGACATATGTGCTAGAAGTGGTTGTTGTACACACTTTGAGTGTAATGTGAACACACTGTACTTGGGCCCACTATCTCCTCCACTTCCAGCTTCTTCTTTTTCCTAAGTGCAACCGTTGTTGGAAAGAAAGAAAAGGAAAGCCACTTATAATATTGTTGCTCCTAAACTTGAAGTAGTGGCATCACTTCTTTGTACTACTCCTTCCCCATATATGAAAAAGGATAAGGTCACATCAAGATTAGTCTAATATTATCAAGGCTAGAAATTCATGGAGATTGCTAAGCCCAAACTTGACAAAGATGAAAAGGACCTATTGGTAGGTGATTTAGAATTAACAAAAATTACGCTTGGAGAATCAAAACCTAAAGGAGACAATGTCTAGAATAATTTAAATGGTTGAAAAAGACATCAAACACAAGAGTAGTTGGAGGAGAAAAATCAAATTATATAAAATTTGATCAGATCCTTATTTGTAGAGGATAAGGTACTTGATCCAACTCCCTTAGCCTCAATTATAGCACTTTCCATTCTATTTAATGATGAATTTTAGGAAATTAAAGATATTTATAAGAATGCCACTTACAGAAAGGCAATATAAACCATATTTGATGACATGATAATCACATATTTAAATTTCATTGAGAAGAATGTAAAGCATATGATGAGGAATTTCTGCAATTAAGTTGAAGCTTACCGTGACACTCAATGGTTTAGATTGGGAGTTGAAGTTGTGGAGAGAATGTCTCCAAGATATTTGATTAATGAGTGATACAGATGTACAAATCCTCTTGGAAATAAAATTATTTGATGATGCAAAATTGAATTTATCTAAGCAGTGGTTTTTCAACATTGACTGGAAGATAAAGGTTCTTGAAGAAGCCATTGGAGAACTTAGGAACATGTTACAAAAGGGAGAATCTTTTAAATCTTGTGTCACATCTTCCTTTCATGATATTCATTGCCATATTTTCAAGAAGAATTCAGGAGATAAATTCTCGGTTCAGGAAATCAAATCTCAATTCAAGGCATTTGTTAGAGAAGACCTGTTCAAGCAGGATACCATATCCAAGGAGAAGATGAAAGAAATTTTCACACTATAAGAAACTATCACGGAAGTTAATAAGGATTTCTTAGAAAACACGGATTTTGAAAAAGAGATGGAGAAGTTTCTAGGTAGTTAGACTCGTACAATTATGAATACATAAATTCCCCTGAGCATGGACATAGTAGAGGCATTGAAAATATTTAGAAACCAAGTGCTCAAAACAAAGGGCACTACAAGCACTTCTTCGAACATCTCAGCTCCTAGTTATTAGTTTCCTATTTTATTTAAAGTATCTAATTAAGGTTCTTAGTTCCTCTTTACCCACAAAAGGTTATATAAGTAAAGGACAAATTGATTTTTAATACTTAATTATATTTTAATATTTGGGTTAAAAGAAGGGAAACTGAAAAGGTTCTTTTGTAACTATCCCTAAGGCTATTTAAAGATATTTTCTTGTCATTTTAGGGGATCGATTTTGATGTCTTGGATGTAAAAGCACTAAATTGTTGATCAATACATAAGAAATTTCATCTTTTCTTGTGCTCTATCTTCTTTTTCTCAATCTGATTCATGAGAAGCTATGTGTATCTAAAAATAAAAAAATTGTCTTCCAATTGATTTTGTTCTTAGAATTTTTGTGTCTATTGCATATATGTCTTGTGTTTATATATGCATAGTTTAAATCTTGTCACTTTATCAAGCATAAGTAAGATACCATTATGTAATCTATGTGTCTAAAATTTCTCTTCTCTTTATCTTTTGAATTTTGTTTCTTCTGTTTCCTCTTTCTCTGTATTGAAAATCTATGAGATGAAGACATATGAAGCATCAAAACCCTCATTAAAATATTGATACTTTGTACATTTGGAAATAGGTATATTTGCATATTTTTTTGTGTTCAATAAGGGAACCTCTCCCATAAAGAGGAGGGACTGTTGTCCCTAAGCATTTCTTGTTTTGAAGATCAAATTCTTCAACCAACACTTTGGAAATAATGACTAGAAATTTTTCTTACATACATTAGCCAACTACCCTGAAGATATTGGGACACCATGAAGAGTTCCCATGTGCCAATGAGCACAAGAAATTCCATCCGATATTTGATTCTCACTTCCATTACTTTGGTAGAGTATTAAACCAATTTTCATGATTTTCCTTCAAACCATGGCCTGAAACATTGTCCACACTTCTACAAAAACCTACAACACCTTTCCTTATGCACACTTGTTCACACTTAGCTCAAAATCAGATCATCCTAATTCATTAGGATAGCTAGAGCTTAAGATAGGTATAGGTACATACCTAGAAAACATGACTTATCCTCATAAGTAAACTTTGATACATACATGAGTGTATCTACACTTCATCTCCAAGATATTCTTGATTATACCATATTCAAACAAATTCTACATAAATTTGATCCATCATGATGTACCATCTTAAGATACCTACTAGCTATAATACCTAAGACCATGTGCGCAACACAACACATAAAGAAAACATTTTCTCTTTTCTACCAATCAACCTTGACATGATATAGCATCACATTCTTTTTCCATTGTCTTGACACCTTAGACATCCATATTTCACATTAATGACTTATGACTCTTGGAAACAACAATGACTACATACGTGTGTATCTAATTCTCACAATTAGAAAGATAATAATGATGATCCTACATATGTAGTAAAGAATTTTTAAATGATTTAATATCCTTCAAGAGAAAATAAGTAAAAGATCCTTAAAATTACCAAAGTTTCAATCAACGGACCCTCCACTTAAGAATTTTTATCAAGCATATCACTAGCTAAAAAAATTGTATCCTAACCAAAACTATGGTCAAAATTACAAGCACACTAGATTCCAAAGAAATAACTAGAAACTTCACCTTCAAGAAATTTATCCTATATAGAAACATCTTTCTACTCTCATAAATAAATCCCTTGTTCCAATATAAAAATTTTATTTAATAGGTTGGTTGGTGCTTCGATCCAACTAAGAAAATATTGGAATTAATTGTTTATATGGTGTGCAAGTTCAATCCCTCATGATACTAAATTCACTTAGTTATAATGAACCATTGATGGAGGATCCAAATTTTAATGTGGAGATGGCACAAGAATATTTCCACGATACTAACCTCATGTATTTTAGAAGAGACGAGTTTTATAAAGTCAACCAAAATATAAATTTTTGAAGTAGATTAGAAATTGATATTGTTGATAACAACATGTGAAATAAGAGGTTTATAGGAACTAATTCTCCACCCTCTTCATTGAAAGATAGACCCCTTCCCAAGGAGAAATAATCTGTGGTTGATTTAATTTAGAATAATAAATCATATATTTGAACTATGTATTCCCCATAAAAAATAAGTTAATTCTTGAGAAAGGACATCTTTTCCAATGATGGAGAAAGAAAGAAAATTATCCTCAACAACTATAATGCACAAGACTATATGTAATTATATGAATATTATAGGACAAATAAAGAAGACAAAATTGAATATGAAAAAACAAGATGAATTTTCTAACCCCTCTCGAGAGGGACTTATTTCCTATAGCTTTGAATTTGTTGACTCCATTATATAAACTAACCATGCGAAATATAAACTCTTGATTAGCTTATTTTAACCCAAGAATGAACTTTTGAAGTACAAATACTACCACATTTTTACGTTTCTTGAATTATTGGGAATATTTTATTACATAATTGTAAGACAGTGCTCAAAGTCTTTATGAGTTTTTAATGCCCTAGAAGATTTTGTACACTTTAGGAATTGAATATAGTTATGTTTCTAAATGTGTTCTAAAACTACTCGACATTATATTAAAAAATTTAGGAGTCATCCAAAGATCCTTAGTTGACCCTTCATGATTATCATACTTTTAAAATTACCTAAGATATATCGAGTTATTGACTTACCCTCTTCTTTTCCCTCTTCTTGTCAATAGATTTCACATTCAAGGTGGGTGAGTACATGTCTTTTGATTGGTCTCACATTCTCTTCAATACTAGGTATGGAATAATGTTCAACATCAAATCTAATCTCATTTAATCATATCATGTTTATTCCTATGATCCGACCACTATCATCTCAAATTTCATAGTTCAAGAGAAATATGAAACTCGATTCAATGCCACCGCACAAATCTACTCCTTTTCTTTAAGTGTATAACCTCTTGTTGGATGAATAAACCAAAGATAATTATGAGTTTTATCCTTAGGAAAAATTTGAGGAGATTGGTTAAGGAAATTATTGTATCCAAGAGGAGGATTTTGTTGGTCCGATGTCACTCAAGGAGCATGATGATGTAAGAAGATTATAGATTTGTTTTTATATATCAAAAAGGAAAAATGGTGATAGAGTAGGTGTGGTTTGTGTTTCTCCAATGGGTAAAAGATAATTTGTGCCACATAGATTATAGTTTAATTGTTTCAACAATAATTTATAGTATTAGGGATTGATTCATATGATCTTATTTTTGGGAAGAGAAAAATAAAATTCTTCAAGTATATGAGGACACATAGTTAGTTTTCCATCATATAAGAGAGGTGTTTTCCACCAAGAATAATATCGTAAAGGTTAATAGGAATATAATTTGTGATCTAATGGAAAATTTTCATGGTATCAACCTACAAATTGTACTAAGAAGAAAAAATGGTGAAGCTGATAAAATGGTATATGTGGAATCAAAATTGTATTTACTAATGGACATCACTCGGGAAATGGACAAAATATTAAGATGGTGGGTAGACCATGTATTCATGATAATGAAGTAAGTTGGAAATCCTTTGATAGTGATGATTAAATAGTCTAGTACATCCAAAATGAGGTATACTTCTCATCGGAACTAAATTTAAGTTGGCAAGAAGATTACAATGCTTAGATTATTCAATTAAAGACAAAAAAATTACCTAGAGGATTTTTCAAACTTGAGGACGTATTCATATTAGATAATGAGTATAAGGGGAGATAGAGAATATGAAAATAAATTAATTAGAATATAAGAAGGTCACATTTATGCTAAACAAAGAGCTGATGCTAGGAAAACTATGTAATTCAAATAAACACTAAGTGTTTATCTCTTTATCTCATAATTAGAATGACTTCTTTTAATAGAGTTTTGATTACCTAAAAATCTTTAATGTTGATATTGTTTAACATTCCGTATACTAAAACCCCAATCCCAAGCCCTTTAGAAAACATAAAAAGACTGAAAATCCTAAAATTCATCCCTTTATGAGATAAGAGATATCTTAGCTTATAAAGGATAAAATAAGCTTTCTTATCAAATACAATTTTTGAGTGGAAAACTAAGTTATAGTTAGGAATAAATATGGTAAAATCATCATTTGTATGGACTATAGAAACTTGAATAGAGCTTTTATCAAGGATCATTATCCTTAGCCCTCCATGGACCATATTTTACAAAAATTAATATCGGTTGAGAGCTTATTTCTTTTAGATTGATATTCTAGATATACATTGAAATATTGATCAAAGAAGAATGCCAATAAAATATATAGTCTTAATAACGAAGTGGGGGAGGGGGAGGAATTTGTTAATGTAAATATACCATTTGGTTTAGTGAATTCTCGATCCATTTTAAAAGCTTTCATCAATAATTTCATCCATATATGTCATGGTGACATTATGATATTATAGGAACAAGGATAATATAATTTGTAGAACCCGAGAAAAATTATTCTATAGGTTTATAAGTTATGGAATCTCTCTCAACCAAAAGAAGTACATATTTTTTTGTATAAGAAGCATAACCCTTTTGTCATATGGTGTAAAAATAAGGTATAACTATATATATACACATGATATTATCCATCCCCACTCTTTATTTATCATTGAATGTTAAAGTACTACATGGAAATATTTAATTTGTAGTGAAACTCATTCCTAATTTTGTAGGATTGGTAAAACATATCAATATGATGCTCATGAAATAATTTTCTTTCTATTGGAGTAATGAAAGTAAAAATACATTATTTAAGATCAAGAATGATATTTCTAAATCCCCATCCCTAATTAACCCAAATTATGGGAAAAACTCATTTTACACACACACACACACACACACACACAGAGAGAGAGAGAGAGACAGAGAGAGAGAGAGAGAGAGAGAGAGAGAAATATATACATATATATACACACACACACACACACATATATATACATATGTGTGTGTGTGTGTGTGTGTGTATAAATATGTATATATGTATGTATGTATGTATATATAACTATGTATATATACATCCATACATACATATATATATATATATGTATGTATGTATATGTATGTATGTATGTATGTATGTATGTATGTATGTATGTATGTATGTATGTATGTATGTATGTATGCATGATTAATATGTTGTTTCTATTTTTTTATTAACATTGTAAAAGAGTTAAGGAACCCTACCCCATACAAAAGGATGAGAAAAGATAAGACAATAAGGAAGAACAAAAAAACCCAACCTCTACCAACGATGTGACAGATAAAAACAACAAAACACATCTATCAATAAATCAAACAATCTCAGTGTCCCTTCCCTTTCGATCATAGATGTATCTTAATGGGAGAGATTATGCCTTTATTTTTCTGATTGACAACTTTCCAACCCTCATCCAAGTTTGGATTTACATTTTAAATATTATGGATTGGAATCAAAACTTCAATGTGTTGTGTAGATCTAGGGGATCTTGATAAGTGATCTAAAATATTCTTACATACTTGATGCATTTCCACCTCTTCTAGCTCAACTAATTCCTCAAAAACTAACTCAAAATCAGATTTCAAAGGATCATTCACAACCAAGTGATTAGAATTAGAGTTCTTCCACCAAGAGCCTCTTCTTTTATCATGTTTTTGAACTAAGTGGTAGTTAGCTGCTAAATACTCTAGAGAAAATCATATTCTCGCATCTAAAGGAAAACCCTTCATAGTCCAGGTTTTAAATCCAGGTTCTATCTTCAAATTTAAGTTCAATAGTGGAAGGAAGTCCACAGAGGTATCCATGTTAACCAATATTCTATCATAGGTTATGTGCTAAAAAAATTTAGTTTTAGGATCAATAGCTAAACATTTCCCTAAAGTGTTACCAATGGAAATAAGACAACTCTCCAACCAAAATTGGAGGGGTAAGTAAGGAAGATGTATCCATATAAGTTTCAATTGGAACATATTAGAAACCAAATTAAACAAAGGAAACCAGGGGTTTCATCAAAATTATGTGGGAATCAAATTCCCAAACTTTCACAAAACTAGATCCCTATCAGAAGCACTTGCAAATGTAACAATGAAGAAAACATGTGCACTAGAAAAGATACCCATCCTACCTTCAAAACAAGGGCCCCATTAGCTCAAAATCCAGGCATTAAGTTGGAAGACGACAAGAAATTGTTAAATCTTTAAATCAGACTGTTCCTCTCAAAATTAGCTTGAATTAAATCACTTCTTCCCCAAAACACATAGCTGGAGTAGATTTAGAATTACACTTAGTTTCTAGGAAACCATTATTCCTATTCCAAACACCCCTCACCACCTCTATGAAAGAAGTCTAAGTAGAGGATTTATTAATCTACGGTCTTGGATGACTTTGGGGTGTATACGCTCATATCCACCATAGGAATCACCTCATACACTCTTGTACTTCCATGTACGGGAACTCTGAAACATGAACAAGGGTGATTTGTTTCAAATAAACATTATCTAAATGCTTAACGTTCTAGTATAAAATACCCAAGGAAACTTAGGACATTGGACAACAAATAGTACCACCAAGAAGCAGGGACATATTCATTGGGTCCATTGAACTCCACACCCTTTCCGAACCAAAGGACCATCCATCACCCAAGTCTCTATATCCATTCATCCTAAGTCCACCAAGGGTGGAACCTAAAATACCGTCATGGCTCCCACCAAAAACCACTAGGAGGACCATTTCCCAGTCCCCTACCAAACCTAGGTATACGAGATATGAGCGAAGTCATTAAATTAAATGAAACAGGGAAAATCCATCCTCTTCCACGTGAAACAACCTTCAAAGGAAATCAATCCACAAAATTAACAGAGGCATTACCAAAAATGAGGGCCATCTACCATTCAAGAATCTACGCCCATTCACCCACTTTGTGTTAGAGCTTAGGTTTAGGCTTAGAGCCATTTTCCACCAAGATCTTCTTCTTCGATGATCTAGTTAGTTATATGTTGTTGCTATTTTGACTTAGAAAAATCATGAAGGTTTCGAGAAACTATTTGAATTTTTATTTAAACACTAAAGAATTATGAGATGAGGTATAGTCACATGGAAAAGAAACTTAACACTATCATGAGATCCCTAAAAATTCAAACGTCTGGTTTGAACAACCATATCAAAGTGTTGATCTCTCATCATAGTGTTAGATATTTCATCATGGGAGATGAGATCAATGAGAATATGCCTCGAAAGATGGTTTGATAGACTTAAGTGGCATGAAGTAGCTTTAAAGGCTGTAAAAATAATTATTAGTAGAGGGATGTGTGAACAACTTGTTATGTGTTTTAGTGATGATGAAAAAACTTATTATGTTTTGGAAGAACAATAACAATAACCTAGGGACAAGTGTACCTCATGTGAATAGTTGGAAAAATTATATGGAAAGATTATTTTCTACATGTGATTTTGCATTTAAATTTGAAAAACAAAGAGAAGAAAAGTTTAGGATAGAATATATTGCTTATGCTTTGGTAGGTGTAGTCCTCTTGTGAAAGAACCTAGATGTACTATTGTTGATATGTGTTGAAGAAACAAAAGTGGATAAAAGTATTTATTAAAGTGTAATGATGGTTTTTCTCAAGTAATATTTCTACAAAAATTACATCTTTGAAGATCATGAGGGCTATGAAATCTTGGCTTACATTTTGCAAATTTTCATATAGATGGGTCAGCAAATGCAAACAATGTGTTTTTTCATTGTTAAGAAGAGGTTAACATCTCTTCCACTCCATCCAATATAAACATACCATACCTTATCTCAATGGGTTATGGAATTAATTAGCATGGTGAATGCCACATACATTTCTACTCACAAGTGGGTTGTAACAACAATGTATTAATTTAGTAGGTGGAGAGAGGTTATGGTATTTAAAGAGGTAATTTATTTCGTTATTTTTAAAAGGTATTTTAACAAGGTTTGGAGTCCATAAAAATATATTTTCTTGTGATTCAAATCATGTGATATGATTTAAAATCTTTGATTGGGCTGTAAACCATGTTATGTATCTAAAGAATAGATCGAACTATTACCATCAATATCATGGCCTTGCTCAATCAAGAAATAAGAAATTCATCATGATAATTAAAAAGATCACGAGGATGAATCAAATGTAGTCGCATATATAGATTAAAAATTATTTCTGGTTTGATAGAATCACACTAAAGAGAGGTGTAGGTAATTATCCCTTTGTTTTTCTATATGGAAGAGAGGCTAGTTTTCAATCATCTTTCAAATTTCCATCAATAAAACTAGTCCATCAATTAGAATGGGTAGGTGAAAATAAGAGAACGGATAAGATGGTAGAGTTGATGGAGTTGGAAGAGAAAAGGTAGTCATCCATGACTAAGTTTGAATAACATCAAAGGTTTACCAAGAAATGATTAAATAAGAAAGAAATAATGTAGTCATTAAAAATAGGATAGACGGGTTTTATGTGTGATGAAAATAGTGCCAAACTTGAGAGATACTCAATATTTGATAGACTATTGACTATTTTATACATTATCATATATTTTAAGGAAGATAATTCATTTTAAGTTTCTAATTTCAATGTAGATGTACACCAAATCTTAGAGCTAATGGTATTTATCTTAAACCTTCTTACTAAGAAAAACATGATTCACCTTGTACATAGTAGTTTTTGTTTTGCTGATGTTGTTTTCTTATTGGAGTATCCTTTTTTTGTCCTTATTTTGAAATCATTCATTAATTTGATATCACTTAATCTTTTTGTTGATCTTCCTTGAATTTGTTTTGTGTTGTACAAATTTTTGGAACATTTTTTGTTCCTACCAATTGAATGGGCCATAATGAACTAAATAATGACTAGGAAGCATGCAAGTGGGGGCATGGCATGTTTTTTTATATCAATCAAGATTAAAATTTAGGTGCAAGGTATTTCAATCAATATCTTTGGAGGTTACAAGTCTTGATTGTAACCTAACCGGAGTATAAGTGTTCAAAATATATTGTGGGAGGAATATCAATGTCAAACATGGTTCAAAAAATCATTTCTTGATCACCAAGTAGGGTTGGATAAAATATACAGATGAGTGGCCCATGTTTCTAAGAATCCACTCACCATGGAACTGATAAATGCTACTAGTTTCTTACATCTAATAGAAAAATTTCCCCATAGAGGTTGCCAAAATGTTATCAAATAAGAAGCTATGCTTAATTCAGAAAACTTAATTAAAATTTTACAATTATGTTTCCTTATATTCTACCAAATCTAATTTATTTGCTACCCCTAAATCCTTAAAGATAAATACAAGGAATTATACATTCTCTTACTTGTTTTAACCTTGGGAGGAAAAGATGTACTACTCTAAAATTCGCGCCATAAAGAAAATATATGGTATACTGAAATTTGATGATGCACTAAAAAGTGTTTTGCGGTGAAAAGATGCACTTCATAGAAAGGAAATGTTACACTAAAAAGGAGCATTGCACTCATAAGTTGTGTGTCACTAAAAAAGCCATGACACATTGAAAATTTTAGCTACAGTAAAAATATGCAATGCACAAAAATATGGGGCACACCAAAAAGCCATGATACAGTTAAAGTCCATGTCGCACTAAAAATACATACTGTAATAAAAATTGTGTCACACTAAAACATCACATCACACTAAAAAGCCAGGCCACACTAAAATCCCACACTAAAGGTGAAAATATGTAAACATATACATTCTTTAGAAATGATAAGCGAAGGTTGTGGACCAAAATGGGTGACCTATATGTTAAATTTGATGGCCTTGTGCCTATCTCGCTATGCAAAATGATATGTATATCTTGATATTCTAATATATTTTAATCCAGTTCAACAAATAAGAAAAATATCATGTTGTTGGAAAGGTATCGAAGATAACTACATGATAAAAAGGTATTTAAGTTACATTATAAAATTACTATTTGGTCATTATTAACCATATTTTATTCATAAATCATGGATATATACTCGCAAATATTTTCATCTCCGCATTTTGCAACATGTTATGGGGCTTCGTGTGTTTTCATGTATCTTTTGATCCAAAGATCTATTTCACCTTCAAACGGTCTTTTTGGAAATAGAATGAGGAGACATTTGATTTAGGAATGTAATCATAGATAATAGTTGAGGATTTACAAAGATAGTTTTGATAGAATTTGGGGATCTTCTTAGTCCATTTTTTCAATCAAGTGCCCCAAGATCAGTCATAAATGTTTGAACAAATCGAAAAACTAGTATAAAAATTTATCATTTACCATAACCTTTCTTAGACAATCTCACTTTGCATAATCCAAGAGATCTATTGTTCATGTGTTTGGTCTACACACTTGAATGTTGATTAGTCCTTTATGGTTAAAGAAGTGGGTGATCTTCTCAATTTCATATTTCCTCTATTCTCTTTGCTACTTATTTAAATATAACACTATTTCAATTTAAAAGGATACTCTTGTAAATGGAGGGTTATGCTTACATTTTGTATGGTCAAACATTTTGAGTTGCAAACTTTTGTGTTGGTTTTGTAAAATGAATTTAGTAGCTTCACCATTATTGTAATATATTGCACATAATATAACCGGTGAATTTTTTTATTCTTGCACTTTCCTAGTATGTAACATGAGTTATTATGTTATGTCCTTCATATTCAGTTGTGGCATGATGTGTCAATATATATCTACATGGTTTCATTTTTTTACCTTTGAAAATTTTCAGAGTTGACTATGGTTTGTTTCTACCCTATTGTTTTTTGCATTTTTTCTCATATACTTAATGTCATGGAGAGAATCCCTAAGATTAGAATCCTTGAGAATCACTAAGTTTTGTGCATCAACTACTTTTAATTTAGTATTTTCTCTATTTAATCCATCGTTCCTTCGAAATATTTGATTAGAACTAGTTAGGAATATATTGTAATGCTAGTTAGATTACTATCGAATGGAAGCCAAGGACTATCCATTTCATCTAGAGATTTACCTTAAAGGATATATTGTCACATAATTTGAAGGTATTTGAATGTTTCATTAGGGTTTTGACCATAACTTCATGGGTGTAAACTCTAGTAACAACACAACACGTTAATTGACTCCAAAGTGAAGTATAGTACATAGATACAAACATAGTAATGTTTCAAGAGATTTGGAATATAAGAATCCTTTTAGATTTGAATGAGGAGAAAAAATAAAAATAAAAACGAAAATCTTGTTTGATATGTGTGTGTGTGTGTGTGTGTGTGTGTGTGTGGGGGAGATGTAGCAAGATCATAGCAATAAGACATAACATCATATGAGAAATTGTTGAGAGTTGTCTAGACCGGTTCTTTCGGGGGGATGTAGCAAGATCATAGCAATAAGACATAACATCATATGAGAAATTGTTGAGAGTTGTCAAACAAAGATAGATTATTACAATTCAAAAAAGTACAACACAAATAGTTTCATTAATCCATTATCAAAAGAATGTGTAGAGCACCTTAAAGACAATTTCAGAATTATAAATGAAGAAGAAATAAATTCAAATTTTTCACTTCTACATATCTATATGTCTGGAGTATCTATAAAGTCAGCACCAAAGTCACACAACCATCCCTAGAATCCATACATTCATCTCAAAAGCTTCATAGGAAGCTTCAAGGTACATAATTACATAGGATGGGAGTATAATAGAAATCGTTGAGTCTATTGTGAGTCTATAAATGGGGAGCCCTAGCTTATCTCTTTAATTCTATGAGTATCGTCATAGATACTATCAAAGTATCTTGAAAGATGAAGAAAAATTGTTACGGTTTTGCATACATGGTAAGAATATTCATATTAAGGGGAGTGTTGAAAATATGATCTTGAGCTACCCACATTCAATGCATTTGAATTTTGTGAGATAAAACATATTTGTTGGATCTATTTTTCAACAAATGGATTTCTCTATAAAATATTATATGAAAATTAGTTGAAATGACAGAAAAAGATGAAACAGCTATTTTTGAAAAGCACCGTAACATTTATGAATTTAAAAACATGTTAGAGAAGTAGAAATATAAATAAGATATTCAACTCTGAAATAAGACTAGACCGAAAAAAATACATCAAAATAAAAAGAGTACAAGAATAATTTGAGATAGAATAGTAGAACAACAATTTCATTAAAGGAGTGTGCATGGAAAACTTGAAGACATAGTAAGAGAAATAGAACAACCAATATAAGAAATAGAAACAAAGCAGCAATGAATGAATGAAAGAAACTTAGTGGTAGCTTTTACAACTAAGTGCGTATATATACGAGAACTTGTTCTTTTATTTTCAAATAACATTCATACTAAATATTTAGCATTTTCGAACTGTTTTATATACACCTCATATTTTCAAAATCAGTTTACTTATGATAGTATTCCCTCCTATGAGGGTAAGGGTAGCCTACTTTATTTACAACGTGTTAGTTTAAGTAGAGTTATAACACTTCCTTCGGCTGTGTTAATTTAATGTCAATGTAATTTTAAGGCTTATAAATGATTCCAAGGACGATTTTTAGGCTGAAATTGTTGGGACATATGTGACAGTAGATTGTAGGAGATATTGATCACAACGAATATCAACGAATGGTTAGAATGTATGTATGAATGAATGAATGATTTTAATTAAGTTCATGAGACCAAGTAGTCTATGGGACACAAAAACACACCTAGAGTGAACAAATCAACCAAAGAGAAGCCCTAACAAATTTCCCCGAATCCATTCCTTCTTTTATTTTGGATCTCTTGTTATGCATCTTTATCAAAAGATTCACTATTCTAACTAGGGTTTGCTCCTCAAACAATGATGTTAGGTTTTCTATTCTCAAATTGTTCTCATATATTTGATGGGTGTCATTATATGTTTTCCATTCCATGATATAGGGGCATTCTATTTCAACCACCCCTTTGTCACAAATGATACATGTTATGTCTTCTCACTTTTCTTTGGGAAACATCCATGTATTGGTTTTACACCTAAAATGATGTCAACTAGTCATTAACTAGGTCATCAACATTTTTTCTTTCTAATTGATTTTTTCCACCATGTAGGGCTATTCCTTATGATATCAAGTTGGATTAAATTTTTTGATGTAGTATTCTTTCTTCCACCAAAGTTTTCATTCAACATGGTTATCGTAAATTTTTCTTTTGCCTACTATTTTATTTTCTCATTATTGTTTGGAAACACTTGTGTGTTAATATTTCATTCTCTAATTCATTTCATATTTTCTTTCATCCACATGTTTTTCGTTCTACCTTGATTTTCTTC
This sequence comes from Taxus wallichiana var. yunnanensis, assembly GCA_018340775.1. NCBI lineage: Eukaryota > Viridiplantae > Streptophyta > Pinopsida > Cupressales > Taxaceae > Taxus > Taxus wallichiana. The sequence goes on along the minus strand of CM031236.1, from coordinate 631,396,794 downwards.
TAAAAGCATCATGTAATGCACTTAGATTATTCTAATACACACTTTTATATCCTTACATAGCTTGAAACAATGCATTAAATGTATTTTGTTTGAATCTCTAATATAGTGAAGATTATTACAAACATGCATGCTAATTGAGCCACACACGACCCTTCTCCAATTTGCACGTAGAAGATAACAATTGCACACAAGCTCCAATCTGCAAATATATGATGAGAACATGTCTCTAAATGTAATGCCCGTTGGGCATCGGCTTCCTTTTCTGCTACCTACCCTCCACTGCCACCTTGGCCTCCTCCCAACCACCCAACCTGCCAACTATTATGACTGTCATGTCTGTCCTTGCGTGAGGATTCGGTGGAGTCATTTTTCTTCACCATGATCTTTTTTGTTGATTTCCTTCTTGAATGCGTTGAGGTGGAGTGATGGGCGTGTTTTTCTTGGGCTGCGTGTGGAGTGGGTGAGAGGCCAGCAAAACTGTTCTGTCTAGGCATTTTCCATCCTGGTTCCTCCTTGGGCGCCTTCCCTGCTGGCCACGTGGGTTTGTATGGCAGTTTTAGATGAAGCGTGGGCTATCAAGAAGGCGTGTTTTGTTTTGGCATGGAAGAAAGAATGAAATGGGAAGAGGAATGGTGCAGAGCAGGAGGATACAAACCCGGTAAGTCATCAGGTTCTTTCTCAAAGTGAAAATCGGGACTCTCTCTCCTCTGTGATGCTGAGCTTGCCCTCATCTTTTTCTCAGCCGCGAGAAAGCTCCACAAGTTTGTCAGCCCCAACATCAAGTTGGTTCAGTTGCGTAAGAGTTTTTGAGTGCGCTGTCTTGATGTTCAAAACATGGTCAGGGCTCTCTCCTCCAAATTGCGTTTGTCCTCGATGTGAATAGATGAGTTGAAAAACAAGTCTCATTACCTCCTCAACCTTGATCAGTGGTCTTTTGCGGTTTAGACACGCTGTAGTTTGTAATCACAGGGAGCAAATAGATGATTTTTTTCATGGTGTCTCTTGTTTTGAAAAGGTGGAGAGTCGCAAAAATGGAGCTTTGTTTGAATGGCCTCCTGACGAGAGAATCATGGCAGTTGAGCTTCACAAGGAGGCAACAGACTCTTATTTGGCGTATGCTATGTCTGTTTTGCTTGGACGTGCTCAACTCGGCGAAGCCAATAAAATGGTGCATGCTTTTTGTGTAGGTGACTGATCACACCCACAAGCGCAGGAGATCTATGCAATGTTGGAGAAAATTTCTTGGGAGATGAAGGTAGCAGGATTATTTTCAGATCCGTAACATGTACCTTGAGTTGTATTTTCAAAATCGATTATGTGATAAAGTGAGGGTGTTACCAAAGCAGACTGATGAAATTTATTTATAAAGATTCTCTATTGAGATCTTACTTGTTGTACGATGTAACTCATGGAAGAGAACCTCATAGAGGCTGATCTGTTTCATATCATAATATTCATGAAACACAATTTGCTTTGCTATTATATGACCTTCTTCAACGAGTCACCAAGTTGGCAGGCATAAAGTTTTCTATTGGAATTATCACACCTTACAAGCTACACCTGAAACGTTTGCACCGAGAGTTTGATGCTGTCCTCAGATTTGATGAAGGAAAAGGCTTATTTATCATTACGGTAGATGCCTTTCAGAGCCCTGGAGCGATGTAATCATTATGTCTTGTGTCCACACTTCAAATCCTCAAAGCAGGTGAGCTTCTTGAATCTTTCAAGGCCTCGGTGCTAATACGGTCCATGGATCTCTAGAAGATCATGCAAGTCTTGTGGAGACAATCAAAAGTGGATGTGGTCATCTCCACAGTGGGAGGGACGCAGATAATGGATCAGCCTAACAATATCAAGGCAATCAAAGAGGTTGGAACCATCAAGAGATTTCTGCCATCTGAATTTGGAAATGATTTTGATAGATTCCATGCAGTCAAGCCTGTAAATACTACATGGGGTTACAAGGTCAAAGTCCGTAGGGCCATTGAGGTAGAAGGAATTCCCTACACATATGTTTGCAGCAACTATTTTGCCACGTATTTTGTGCCAAATTTGGGGCAACCAGGCCTTACTGCCCTACCAAGGGATACAGTTTCGATTTTAGGGGATGGAAATGCCAAAGTTGTGTTTGTGAAAGAGGAAGACATTGGCACTTTTACCATTAAGGTAGTGGGTGACCCAAGAACTCTGAACAAGAAATTGTATTTGAGGCTTCCTGTCAATCCATATTCTTTCAATGACCTGGTAGCTTTGTGGGAGAAGAAGATAGGCAAGACTCTGGAGAAAAAGGCAAGATATTTCTACACCTTTCTACTACTATTATATTTACAATTATTGTGAAATCGAACCACTTTTCCTTGCATTGATTTGTCAGTTGGATGTCATGATGGGAGATTTCCCTTTCTGCTTGTTTCTTCTTGTTTTAGCTTATATCGTTGATGATATGTGGGTCGAAACGATGCGTGTGCTCTCTCTCCTCCGAATGCTATGTTTCTCTTACTCGAATGATAGACCTTTGTCTCTGTTTGTTTATGTATTAATCCTTCTCTGCGATTGAGTTGAAAGTTATTATGTTCATCACCTAGTATTTTCGATATTATGGAAGTAAGTTACGATAACTATGAAGCTCCTCCTCGCACCCAAGTTGTCTTTTGATGTTTTATGTTAGCCCCTTTGCAAGTCCCTTTGATAACCTTTTGGCATCGAGAAAGAAAGGTTGTAGGATTGTGTGAGCAATGCGTGGGCTAGCTAGCTTAGAGTTTTGGTATTAAAACTGGTAGAATGAAAAGGTTTGTGTGCAATGTGTTTTTCCGTCTCACGTGTTTAGACTCTTATACTATCTTTCATCTTGTTTCTAGGCTTTTAATGCCATCCTCAAGAAGTATCTTGACCATCCTTATCAACTTGAACCATAACTAGCTTTTCGGATCAGCTAAGCTCGAGGTTTCATTGTGTGAATCTAGTACCTCGTAGACACTAGAATAGTTTCGGTCTAATTCCCCTCTCAGAATTGTTGTTGATGGCGCTCTTCTATTTTCCTAACTTGCATTATTTCTCCTTGGCAATGTTAATGCTATTAATTAATATTGGTCGGTTTTTATGCTCGTAATCATCGTAATAGTTTGTGATGGAAATTTCCTTAAATGTGATTAATCTTTGGGAAAAACTCATCTTTCATTTGATAGACTTATGGATTCATAGCGGAAGGTTTTGTTTTGATAATGTCACTTAGAAATTATGTTTGTATCTTTTGTGTGACGGTTGACTGTGTTTCCAAGGTTTGCCTTAAAATATTGTTGTTTTGGGAAATGGGTAATTTATTTTAAATTAACCAAACATTAGAATTGTTGTAGAGGTTTGCAAATCTTTAGTGTTATAAATTTTTTTGATGACATTATTGTATACTCTGGTGTGATGGAACTCCCTTCTTCTCTCGCATGTTTGCTACTAGCCTGTAAGACTTTGACCCTTCTTGGATGATTGGAAAATCTTTGTAGTTAATGGTCAAAACTAGTACTCTTGCCTTCACTTTGAAACTTATGTTGTATGTATACTCTAATTGATTTCTGGTTTGAAACTCAATTATACATGGCTTTTTGTGTTAATTTCTGAAACCCATGTTTCCCTCTTCTTGGGCCGATCAACTCTTGTTCTTTTGGAAAAATATTATTTTAGCCTATGCGTTTGGTACCTTGATAAATTTCTAGATGACTGGTATATATATCAAATCTCAATCTTGTAATTATTTTTTAATTACTTACTTGATGGGAATTCTATTTTTTTGTTAGATTGTTTGTTTTCTCCTTATAGGCCAAGGGCCATTCTCATATGATTGTTACTTTCGTTGTTGCTTTTGCTCCTAATCGAAGTACAAGGTCATCTCCCGCTTTGATTGGTATGATGAAGACTTTATTATAACTTGATGTGTTGATAGTGTTTAGAGGTTTGAACCAATTCTTGTAATAAAGTGCTTCCTTTTCGTGGTATTGTTAGATAATAGTTATATTGGTTTTGTGTAGCCTTATCTTGCTCGGTTCTCGTGAACCGACTCTTGTAGAAAATTTTCGTAGATGGATTTTACGTGTAGATGAGGGATAGAATTGTAGACTTTTGTCATCAACCTCAGTTGAGAAGTTCCTTTGCTCGAAATTTTTATGTTGTTCAACTCTTATTAACGTCCAAAGTGGAAATTTTAAAAGAGGGTTAATGTCTTAGTATAAATTATTGTGGATTTTGTCATCCGAAGTTTGGAAACCTTGTATTGTTTGACCATCATTGAAATTATAAGAAAATTTGGTTATTATTGTTGAGTGACTTTGTTGGAGTATCGGTATTTAAAAATTGATATAATCTTGTTTTGTTCTTGTAAATGAGTGCTGCTACAACCTTGCCTTGAGAATAAATTTTGAGTTAAACCTTGATATGACTTAGTAATAAAGTGTCATAAGTAAACTAACATGGGATTGTTTAATACTTCTGGAAGTTAAATTAAAATTTGTATTCAAATAAAGTAACGTAGTGGTCACCAACTTGAGAGCAAGAAATTCTTTAAGTAATCAAGGGAAAGACTACCTTTGCAGTAAACTTTATAACATGATAACCCTAGCTCCTCTAGTGAACATTATTCCTTTTATGGTGAAATTTGTAAAATGACCCTAAGATGATATGAATTGTTAGTTGTTTGAAGATGATAAGATTTAATAAGCCAGAGAAAACAAATTGGAGACCTCACCATCTTCTCACCGCCATTTGGAAAGTAAATTTTTACTCCTTGTAGATACTTTTAGCGAATCCTAAGTAAAGTTGTTGATAATTCTGGTTAAGAGCCCTAGCTTCAATTAAATACTGGCAATAACTAATGAGGTCCTAAAGATGTTTCATCTCAACCTTCTCCCTCTAACCTTTTTCCAAGGTGCCTTGTCTTTCTTCTCTTAAGTTTGTTAAACGCAAACCCATGTTGTCATATGGGCATGAACAAGTTCTAGTAGCGTAAGTGTTAATAGATGGCCTTGTGGAATTTAAAAACTCCCTTTTCTTGATAAATGGATTAAGCAAATAAATATGAAAATAGAGAAGATTTAAAGATGATTACTTAGTGTAAAAAGAATAAAATTAGCTTGGTAAAGATGAATTGTATGAATCATATATTGAGTCTCCTTGAAAACTTAAGCTAAGAATGCAAGATGTCTTATTAAAATAAATAACCCTCAAGAATATCTCATTGTGGTTGGCCCTAACTGTAAGTGTGTTCTGTGATTGGACTTCTATGTTGTCTTGTCAAAAAAAAAAAAAAAAGTGTTGTCCTTGATAGGTGTGAACGTTTTCGTGCTGCTTTTATGGCCATCCTTGTATTGAGTTGTTCACAGAGTTAGTTGTATCCTTGGTGACGACATGTTGCGTCATGTTATGTGTCAAGCAAGTCAAAAAAATATATATCCTGTCTTTTACTGTGTTGTTCGTGTTTGTGAATTTTGGGTCGTTACACTTGGTATCAGAGCATAGGTTCATGCTCTCGAACCTATGGGCCGGATTGGTGTTATATGATGATGTTACATGGTGGTGGTGGTGTTACATGATGATACTGCATGATGATGATGATGTTGCATGATGGTGGTAGATATTGGAAGAGTAATGTGCTTTAAACATGATGTGATTATTGTCGTAATTGTGATATTGTGAACGCACGTGATGTGTATGTCACTTAGTGCGTGTTTGTCATCATGTTGATATGTTGGGGATGGGAGTATTCTCTCTCCTTCTTGTGGATTCTAGGAAGAGTTCACTTGTGAATTATTGTTTGTGATGTGTGAAAATAATTATAAAGTGGATGACATAGTGTTAGAGCATTGTGGCATATTGTGATATGTGGGTGTATCAATGTGTTGTATGACTAGTTTGATGTTAAAAGAAATGAGTTGTACCATGATGTTTTTACCATTTTTGAAGAAATGTGTGTACCATTGGTTATGTAGCAATGGAAGTTATGTTGAGATGTACTATGTTCATCGTATGTATGATTTGTGCAAATATGTAATGCTTCATGTTGTGATTTTGGGTCATATGGTGAGTGTATGAACCCTATCGTATGGTGATTGCACTTTGGGTGCAGAAAGTGGTAAAGTGATGTGTTACACTCAGTGAATGTATGATTGTGATCTACCTTGTATATGTACCACCATTGTGTTAGTGATGTAGTTACATGTTATGTTGTGAACCTTACACTAATTGACTCTGAGGGTAATCGGTAGAAGTGTATGTTGAGAGTGAGGAATGGGGTACCATGGGTCAATAACTCGAGCCAAAACTCAGTTTAGTAGATAACATGTGATTCTTTCCTCTGTCCCTATGTGGTTGCATGTACGCAACCTAAGTACAACTATGACTATGTTTAGCCTTGTCGAAGTGGTGGTGGGATGATTCAGATAGAGGTGATGACAGTTGTATTATTGATATGTATTTTATGAGTTGAGGCTCGATGTTCCGAGTGCTAGCAACTCGTTGAGTACCCCTTGGTGGCCAAATAAGGCCACACAGTTATCGTAATGTGACATTATTATAAGTTGATTTTATTCAGTAAATTGAGCTTTTACTTTATTTTGTAAGGACCAAGTAGCTTTTCTTGATTGCCATGCTTTACAATTTTGGGCATTTCCTTGGTTTGTGGCACTAACAAGGGGATTTTGATACTATCGCTATTTGGCCATTTATTTTTCTTGATTTTGGGTCTTCTTTTAAATTTCGAATTTTGACCGCCTTGCCCAAGGCTTGTACTTTGCCACTTGGCACTTTGATTGGATTGTTATGCTGGTTCTATTGTTGTGATGTGTGGAATAAGGTCATAGGATGCACCATGGATTGGTTGGACCTATGAACCCACTTCATTGTATGGGGGTACGCCCCAAGGAGTTACATATAACTAGCGGGTTGTTGAACCACACGTTATTATGTCACTTGGGTTAGGAGTGTTTGAACTCTATGTGTCTTGGACCATAGGGTCAACCGGCCTCCTTGAGGGAGGCATAAGAGACTTGAGGGAGGCTTATGATATTTGTCTGTATGGTTGATGTTTCAGGATATATGTTGAGTTATTGTGATGTTTGGTAGTGGTCTTTTGATGTATGTGTTACTCATGTCAGATGGATATGTGTTGTGATGTTGTGAATATGTCATTGATACCCTTGTGGACACTATGTACTTATACCATGGTTTGGTGTTATGTGAATTTTTCATTGATACAAATTGAGGAAATGTCTGGTGGATTGTAGTACTCTTTTGTTTAAGTATTTTGTATGTCAGTCATAGATGTGTGATGAGTACTATGTTATGTGGACTGTGCCTAATCCATTCCGTATTTGAGTAACCTTTTGTGGTGTAATACAGTCATGAAGAATATACTTGTGTGCTTGTGAATCTGTAGGGTCTTGTGAACCTGATAGGGTGTTGTGTTAGTAGTTCATGTTGGGCACCCACAATAAGGAATAAATCAAAACTCTTCAATGATGATATTTTAAAAGAAACTAAAACTAGAAATAATGATAATGGAAAGAGACTAATGAAATGATGAACAAGAAAGAACTGCCAATCTTCACAGAAACTTGAAAGTTAAAATTTCTACCAAATATTCCCAAGGCCACCCCACGGCCGTGTTTTTGCATCTGAAATCTTAAACTTAGAGCGTACCTTCGCCCTTATCAGTTCCTTGTTGCCTACCATTTCTTTTTCTCTGTGTTATGTTGCATCGAGGACGATGCTTTCTTAAGGGGAGGAGAATGTAATGCACTTAGATTCTTCTAATACACGCTTTTATATCCTTACATAGCTTGAAACAATACATTAAATGTATTTTGTTTGAATCTCTAATATAGTGAAGATTATTACAAACATGCATGCTAATTGAGCCACACACGACCCTTCTCCAATTTGCACGTAGAAGATAACAATTGCACACAAGCTCCAATCGCAAATATATGACAAAACATGTCTCTAAATGTAATGCCCTACTGGGCATCAGCTTCCTTTTCTCCTACCTGCCCTCCACTGCCACCTTGGCCTCCTCCCAACCACCCAACCTGCCAATTATTATGACTGTCATGTCTGTCCTTGCATGAGGAGTTGGTGGAGTCATTTTTCTTCCCCATGATCTTTTTTGTTGATTTCCTTCTTAAATGCATTGAGGTGGAGTGATGGGCGCATTTTTCTTGGGCTGCGTGTGGAGTGGGTGAGATTCCAGTAAAACCTATTCTGTCCAGGAATTTTCCATCCTGGTTCCTCCTTGGGCGCCTTCCCTGCTGGCTGCGTGGGTTTGTATGGCGAGTTTTAGATGAAGCTGCGGGCTAGTGAAGAAGGCGTGTTTTGTTTCAGCATGGAAGAAAGAAGGAAATGGGAAGAGGAATGGTGCAGAGCAGGAGGATACAAACCCGGTAAGTCATCAGTTTCTTTCTCAAAGTGAAAATCAGAACTCTCTCTCCTTTGCGATGTTGAGCTTGCCCTCATCTTTTTCTCGACGCGAGAAAGCTCCACGAGTTTTCCAGCCCCAATATCAAGTTGGTTCAGTTGCGTAAGAGTTTTTGAGTGCATTATCTTGATGTTCAAAACATGGTCTGGGATCTCTCCTCCAAACTGCGTTTGTCCTTGATGTGAATAGCTGAGGTGAAAAACAAGTCTCATTACCTCCTCAACCTTGATCAGCGGTCTTTTACCAGTCTGTACGCTGTAGATTGTAATCACAGGGAGCAAATAGATGATTTTTTTTTCATGGTGTCTCTTGATTTGAAAAGGTGGAGAGTCGCAGCAAAATGGAGCTTTGTTTGAAAATGCCTCCTGATGAGAGAATCGTGGCAGTTGAGCTTCACAAGGAGGCAACGGACTCTTATTTGGCGTATGCTATGTCTGTTTTGCTTGGACGTGCTCAACTCGGCGAAGCCAATAAAATGGTGCATGCTTTTTGTGTAGGTGACAGATCACACCCACAAGCACAGGAGATCTATGCAATGTTGGAGAAAATGTCTTGGGAGATGAAGGTAGCAGGATATTTTTCAGATCCAGAACATGTACTGAGTTGTATCTTCAAAATCGATTATGTGACAGTGAGGGTGTTACCAGCAGACCTGATGAAATTTATTTACAAAGATTCTCTATTGAGATCTTACTTGTTGTACGATGTAACTCATGGAAGAGAACCTCATAGAGGCCGATCTATTTCATATCAGAATATTCATGAAACATAATTTGCTTTGCTATTATATGAGCTTCTTCAACAAGTCACCAAGTTGGGTGCATAAAGTTTTCTTTTGGAATTATCACACCTTATAAGCTACAATGAAACATTTACACCGAGAGTTTGATGTTGTCCTCAGATTTGATGAAGGAAAAGGCTTATTTATCATTACGGTAGATGCCTTTCAGAGCCTGGAGCGATGTAATCATTATGTCTTGTGTCCACAGCTTCAAATCCTCAGCAGGCCGAGCTTCTTGAATCTTTCAAGGCCTTAGGTGCTAATATAGTCCATGGATCTCTAGAAGATCATGCAAGTCTTGTGGAGACAATCAAAAGTGGATGTGGTCATCTCCACAGTGGGAGGGACGTAGATAATGGATCAGCCTAACAGTATCAAGGCAGTCAAATAGGTTGGAACCATCAAGAGATTTCTGCCATCTGAATTTGGAAATGATTTTGATAGAGTCCATGTAGTCGAGCTTGCAAATACTGCATGGGGTTACAAGGTCAAAGTCCGTAGGGCCATTGAGGTAGAAGGAATTCCCTACACATATGTTTGAAGAATCAAGCTGTTTTGCCACGTATTTTTTGTGCCAATTTGGAGCAACCAGCCTTACTACCATACCAAGGGATACGATTTGATTTTAGGGGATGGAAATGCCAAAGTTGTGTTTGTGAAAAAGGAAGACATTGGCACTTTTACCATCAAGGTAGTGGGTGACCCAAGAACTCTGAACAAGAAATTGCATTTGAGGTTTCATGTCAATCCATATTCTTTCAATGACCTAGTAGCTTTGTGGGAGAAGAAGATAGGAAAGACTCTGGAGAAAAAGGCAAGATATTTCTACACCTTTCTACTGCTATTATATTTACAATTATTGTGAAATCGAACCACTTTTCCTTGCATTGATTTGTCGGTTGGATGTCATGATGGGAGATTTCCCTTTCGCTTGTTTCTTCTTGTTTTAGCTTATATCATTGATCGATGTATGTGGGTCGAAAGGATGCATGTGCCCTCTCCTCCGAATGCAATGTTTCTCTTACTCGAATGATAGACCTTCGTCTCTGTTTGTTTATGTATTAATCCTTTCTCTGCGATTGAGTTGCAAATTATTATGTTCATCAACTAGTATTTTCGATATTATGGAAGTAAGTTATGATAACTATGAAGCTCCTCCCTTGCACCCAAGTTGTCTTTTTACGTTTTATGTTAGCCCCTTCGCAAGTCCCTTTGATAACCTTTTGGCATTGAGAAAGAAAGGTTGTAGGATTGTGTGAGCAATGCGTGGGCTAGCCAGCTTAGAGTTTTGGTATTAAAACTGGTAGAATGAAAAGGTTTGTGTGTAATGTGTTTTTCCGTCTCACGTGTTTAGACTCTTATACTATCTTTCATCTTGTTTCTAGGATTTTAAGGCCATCCTCAAGAAGTATCTTGACCATCCTTATCAACTTGAACCATAACTAGCTTTTCGGATCAGCTAAGCTCGAGGTTTCATTGTGCGAATCCAGTACCTCGTAGACACTAGAATAGTTTTGGTCTAATTCCCCTCTCAGAATTATTGTTGATGGCGCTCTTCTATTTTCCTAACTTGCATTATTTCTCCTTGGCAATGTTAACGCTATTAATTAATATTGGTCGGTTTTTATGCACGTAATCACCATAATAGTTTGTGATGGAAATTTCCTTAAATGTGATTAATCTTCGGGAAAAAATCATCTTTCGTTTGATAGTCTTATGGATTCATAGCGGAAGGTTTTGTTTTGATAATGTCACTTAGAAATTATGTTTGTATCTTTTGTGTGATGGTTATTTGTGTTTCCAAGGTTTGCCTTAAAATATGGTTGTTTTGGGAAATGGGTAATTTATTTTAAATTAACCAAACAGTAGAATTGTTGTGGAGGTTTGCAAATCTTTAGTGTTATAAAATTTGTTGATGACATTATTGTATACTCTGGTGTGATGGAACTCCCTTCTTCTCTCGCGTGTTTGCTACTAGCCTGTAAGACTTTGACCCTTCTTGGATGATTGGAAAATCTTTGTAGTTAATGGTCAAAACTAGTATTCTTGCCTTCACTTCGAAACTTATGTTGTGTGTATACTCTAATTGATTTCCGGTTTGAAACTCAATTATACATGGCTTTTTGTGTTAATTTCTGAAACCCGTGTTTCCCTCTTCTTGGGCTGATCAACTCTTGTTCTTTTGGAAAAATATTATTTTAGCCTATGCGTTTGGTACCTTTGATAAATTTCTAGATGACTGGTATATATATCAAATCTCAATCTTGTAATTATTGTTTAATTACTTACTTGATGGGAATTCTATTTTTTGTTAGATTGTTTGTTTTCTCCTTATAGGGCCAAGGGCCATTCTCATATGATTGTTACTTTCGTTGCTTTTGCTCCTAACTGAAGTACAAGGTCATCTCCTGCTTTGATTGGTATGATGAAGACTTTATTATAACTTGATGTGTTGATAGTGTTTAGAGGTTTGAACCAATTCTTGTAATAAAGTGCTTCTTTTCATGGTATTGTTAGATAATAGTTATTGTGGCTTTGTGTAGCCTTATCTTGCTCGGTTCCGTGAACCGACTCTTGTAGAAAATTTGCTACTGAGATGGATTTTGCGTGTAGATGAGGGATAGAATTGTAGACTTTTGTCATCAACCTCAGTTGAGAAGTTCCTTTGCTCGAAACCTTTTTATGTTGTTCAACTCTTGTTAACGTCCAGTGGAAAGTTTAAAAGAGGGTTAATGTCTTAGTATAAAGTATTGTGGATTTTGTCATCGAACTTTTGAAACCTTGTATTGTTTGACCATTATTGAAATTATAAAAAAATTGGTTATTATTGTTGAGTGACTTTGTTGGAGTATCGGTATTTTAAGAATTGATGTAATCTTGTTTTGTTCTTGTAAATGAGTGCTGCTACAACCTTGCCTTGAGAACAAATTTTGAGTTAAACCTTGATATGACTTAGTAATAAAGTGTCATAAGTAAACTAACATGGGATTGTTTAATACTACGGAAGTTAAATTAAAAGTTGTATTCAAATAAAGTAACGTAGGGGTCACCAACTTGAGAGAAAGAAATTCTTTAAGTAATCAAGGGCAAGACTACCATTGCAGGTAAACTTTATAACATGATAACCCTAGCTCCTCTAGTGAACATTATTCCTTTTATGGTGAAATTTGTAAAATGACCCTAAGATGATATGAACTGTTAGTTGTTTGAAGATGATAAGATTTAATAAGCCAGAGAAAACAAATTGGAGACCTCACCATCTTCTCACCGCCATTTGGAAAGTAAATTTTTACTCCTTGTAGATACTTTTAGCGAAGCCTAAGTAAAGTTGTTGATACCCGGTTAAGAGCCCTAGCTTCAATTAAATACGCAATAACTAATGAGGTCCTAAAGATGTTTCATCTCAACATTCTCCCTCTAACCTTTTTCCAAGGTGCCTTGTCTTTCTTCTCTTAAGTTTGTTAAACGCAAACCCATGTTGTCATATGGGCATGAACAAGTTCTAGTAGCGTAAGTGTTAATAGATGGCCTTGTGGAATTTAAAAACTCCCTTTTCTTGATAAATGGATGAAGCAAATAAATGTCAAAATAGAGAAGATTTAAAGATGATTACTTAGTGTAAAAAGAATAAAATTAGCTTGGTAAAGATGAATTGTATGAATCATATCTTGAGTCTCCTTGAAAATGTAAGCTAAGAATTGCAAGATGTCTTATTAAAATAAATAACCCTCAAGAATATCTCATTGTGGTTGGCCCTAACTGTAAGTGTGTTCTGTGATTGGACTTCTATGTTGTCTTGTCAAAAAAAAAAAAAAAAAAGTGTTGTCCTTGATAGGTGTGAACGTTTTCGTGCTTCTTTTATGGCCATCCTTGTATCGAGTTGTTCACGAGTTAGTTGTATCCTTAGCGCGACATACATGTTGCATCATTATGTGTCAAGTAAGTCAAAAAAAAAAAAAAATCCTGTCTTTTCTTTGTGTTGTTCGTGTTTGTGAATTTTTGGGTCATTACACATCATAGGCCACCTTTGAACTTCAATTATTTAAATGTTCTTCATATAAGTAAACAACCAAGTTAACATTGCTTCCTCTAAGGGGATGATCCAGGATGAATTTTTAGTGCGAGATCTTTCCTAAATCTCCCTAAATCATTGCAGGCCTATAGAGTGTCTCGAGAGATTTCTATAAACAGGTGGAACTCGAGAAAATGAAGCTCATACAAAAAAATATCGCAGGTCAAAGTTTGACATTAAAAGTGGTCAAACCTAGTCAACAATCCAATCTGGACAAGACACGTGATAAAATAGTAAAAGGTTAAAAAAAAATTGTCCTGCGGTCTTCGATGAATGAAAAATTTGGCAGGTCTCGCTTTTTGCTAATCAGCTGGGGGCCCTCAGCCAGGTTTGGCACACTCTTTTCTATGATGGGTGCCTTTGCCACCTTTACTTCATATTACCATTATCAATTTTTCGATTATATATGCCACTTATTTTCCTGACTCTTTCAATGTGGGACTATATGGTGCGTTGAGTTATATTTATGCATTGGGGATGATATTGGCTCGAGATAAGCTATTATTTAGCTTGGTGGGGTGATCAACTCCCCATCGAGTTGCTCACATTGAATTCCATATTTTTCAAGTGGTTGCCCATTACACGGGAACACAATGGATAGCTCGGCCCTTATATTGGGCGATACAAATCAACTCTTATGACTCGGGTTTAACTATCCAATGAAGGCAGATAATTCAACATGCCATCGCTTATACCAACATGGCACCAACAATATGGAGTATCCCATATATCTTATGCCCTTATCTTAGGGGATTCAACATTCAACTGATCATGTAGTCAAAGGCTACCACTTGGTGCCAACCTATTACATGATGCAATGAACAACAAGAATAGCCACTGCACTGAGTCAATGGGCGATGGATCACCTAATGCAGAGTGGCTAAGACAACTTAACATTTCGGTAGAAACCTTGGGAGGACGAGAAAAAGGCCAAGATGTGGCTATCTACCATGGTTAGATAGGCCTAAATGCCTATTTTAAACTACACCCCCGCCTTACATGCCATCCATGTGGGATTTACCCCATGTCAATGCAAAGTGGTCGGTGAAGTAAAATATGCCACATGATTTGAACTTCGCAACCTCATCGCTACAAACACACCCACCTAACCAACTTGCTCAGAGGAGAGGAGTCAAGCTATAAAATGAGCTCACAAGGTTTTTAGACAAGAGTGCGGCAGTTTATGTAGTAGAGATAAGGAGTAGTTTGTATCCAACTGAGGTTTTGAGGCACTTACAGGCCAAATTTCATCTTGGTGTAAAAATAAAACTTATTGAGTCGAGTGGATACAAAGCAATGTAATTTTTTTTTGTAATGTTTGAAAATCTGCATTGGTAGTTCTTTTTGAGCACAATTGCAGGAGGATCACACTGTGAAGACACTATAGGGGCCATGATTGACTTGTGAATAGTTTTTGGTAAATTGCAGAGTTTGAATAGTAAGAGATCAACCCATTTGCAGGTTTTAAAGGTCTATTTTCATTATTGAAGGTAAAAAATTTACTTCATTGGACTTAATAGAATGATTCTCTTTACGAGAATCCAGAAACGTAGCCTTCAGGTGAATTCCATTAACAATGTTGTTTTGTGGATGTTTATTTAAGTTTTGGATGAAGCTTTTCATTAGATAAAATTTAGTTTTGAATGTTTTTCATTTTTATTAAGTAATTCATCAATTAAAACGGGAAATTGGACTTAATTAGAAATTTTAGTATCCATAATCCACAAAGTTCAAAATGAATGCACATTTCAGTGTTATGATTAGAATTCAGATTGAGGTGCATTATAAATCAGGAATTAATCAATTTTGGAGTAATTGAGCCATAAAATTGATGTTGAGTTCCTAGTATCCGGAAATGTTAAAAATGTACACTAAAAAAATAGTACCATTTTCGGATCGGGGGAAGGTTCCCGCTTACTAGTAGAATATTATATAAAATATCCATTTTAATTTTGACATTGTTGTGACTAAGCTTTTCTAAATTATCTCTATTTTCTCGCACTTAAGATCAAGTACATTTTTAAACAAAATTTCACCACTATAAATAAATACTAGCATGAAATGTACAACAAAGATGTTTTTTTAGTTTTCCAATCGACAATTATGAATTTCTACACTTGTTTTGTAATGAATATAGTGCCTTCCATGACCTTGTATTATTTTTTTCTCCGCAATTTTTCAAACTAAGCTTGTTTCGGGAAATCCAATCCGAGATATTTGCATTCCTCCACTATTTCTAACAATTTTTTCTAAAATTGAAAGATAATCCACATCTTTTTAGAACTTTGTAAAGAAAATATTGTGAATTTTGTTCTCAGTAATGTTCACATTCACGCCAACCTCTATGCAGAAGAGCTCAAGTGCCCTCAAATGCTCTCTCAGAATGTGTTTGTTTTCTAATTAGGTTGAGTTCGTCTTTGTAGAGCAACAATTTTACTACGGCAAAGTAAATGCAATGCTCATCCATTTTGCTGACTCACTCCAATAGCTTGTCAACATAGATCGCGAATAAAGTGGGTGAAAATGGACATCCGTATTTAACATCAATAATACTCCCGAAACTTACAGATTTTTTCTCTCCTACTCTGATTTTGGCCTTCACCTGCTCATATAGCCTATAAACAAGTGATGTAGATTCATTTGAAACTCCAAGCTCGTCTATCATGCTATGGAGTTTATTCCAAACTACTATGTTGAACAAGTTTGAAGTCAACAAAGGAGCAGTACACTTGACCTCGATTATCCCATTCTTTTTCAATCAATGTAGCAAGGGATTTTATTTTATTTTTTACCATGCACGTGTCTCGAACACCGATAATAAGGTGAATCTCTTAAAGGAGTGATAACGATGTTGAGTATCCTTGGAAACAATCCGATCCATTTCGCATATTTCCAAGACCACGAGGCCAGCTTACAAATCCATATACTCCACAAGTACAACAAAACTGATTTTCTTGAGGGTTGTTGTGTTTATGGCTTTTCGGGGTAAGCGAAATACAGTCAGCTGTTAAGAGGATTGAAAAATACTTACAATCCACCAACGATTCTGCTATTGTCTACCATGGAAATGCTAACAACAAGATGCAAGTGCAATATAGTTACAATTTTTGTGATGCGGACAAGAGAATGTTCACAATGGTAGAAATGGTTACAATTTTCTCTGGAGGTTTAACTGCAACAAGTAGTCACACTGAATACACATTCTATTTTATCATTGAATCCTGCTATTAGTGCAATCCTTCATTTTGTATTTAATTTGCACGTTATTGCTTTAAAAGTAGCTTTTTCTGCTCTAATCTTAACAGAAAACCTTCCCGATTCTGTTACTATAAATATAATAGTAGCAGTCCGGACATAAAGGTTTATAATTAGATGAATCTACAAAAGGATTATTCATTATGGCACTCTAAAGAAACCAAACATAAGAAAAGAGAAAAAGGGTTCATAAAATACAAGTTTTTCTTTTGTGTATTTCAAGCCAAAGATATAAGAAAAACCTGGTAGACATTATTAGAGCGTCGGTTTGTCGCCTAAGTTTATTGGCTTGATCTTCCAATTGCGTGAAATTCTGATGGTTTTTCATAGTAAGAATCAAGCTTAACAAAAATAAAATGGAATTGTTTAGGTTGTTTATGTGATTTACGGAATCACCTGAGCATCGGGAGCATGGTGATCATCAAGCTGCATTTTCTGGGAAAGGAGATCCATGTACTTTTGAGTGGTTCTCTCCATACTTACACCACCAAAAAATAAAAAAACAGGTGTTAGCTCTTATGTAAGATATGAATAACTGACACAACCACAGATGTTATCTTTATCCTATGGGTGTATTTATATAATGCTTACACAACATATAAATGATAATTTACTTACTAAATGAGTGTCTACATATTCAAATGATTAGAAAAGACAATAGCCTGAGTTGATAGTAAAAAATGATCCGGCACCCTTATGAACACCTGAGCGTAACAAACACGCTCAAACTGCTCAGCGGTCGAACATTTTCGACCTAAAATGTGTAAGCCATGACAATCGCGAACCGACACTAACACCTTACGGTTTCAACAGCCAAGTCTAGACCAACCCACTGCGCACATTGCGTAGATACTAGACGCCTACTGGCTGTGGTGTAATTAAAATCGTACAGAATCGACCACTGCACGAATTTTTTTGTCGGCTATGCCCAGTTAGCGCATGCAGTCATTTCCGTGTGCTGGATAAGACTCCCAAAACAGTGTGTTGATATAGTCTCTGAATTTGTCTTTTTCCCTCCTTTCAACTCCTTTCTAATAGTAGTCAATGCTGATTTTGGGCGGTCATTTTGAACTCCTTGTTTTAAAGGGAACTTTAATATTGTTGTAAGAAATTGTTTTGTATATATATATATATATAACTCATTCTAGGATATACGTAGCAGAGAAAGGTATAATGCAGCAGCAGTCCATAAAAATGAGAAAGAATAAAAAGTAAAGGAGAAGCAGCTCAGTATTCTGCAAAAACAGAGCCACAACATAGTAAAGAGAGCGGCAACTTACAGCAGCCAGCTGCAACATACAACAGCCTACAACAACATTCAACAGCCTACTCCAACAGTATTCAGGGGATTTACAGTAGCCTGGACTGACAACAAAACAAAACCCGTAGCAACAGCGCTAAGAGGATTTATGGAGCTTGCAACAAGAAACAGTGGAAGATTTAATTTTTGGTTTAAACCTTTATTGGAGCTAATATAATTAGTTTTGTGTCTTTCCCAGCTGTTCGTTTTCTTTATTTCTCTGTTTTTATTTTATTGGAATTGATTTTTCTAATAGTTTGGTATCAGAGAAAACAAAAAGTTCAATAGCTTGTGGGTTTGAGATTTTAATTTTCTTTGTTGTTTTAGTTATTGAGTTTAATGGCTTCTACTAGCAACAACTCGTGGCAGCAACCCCCAACATTTTATGGGAAGAACTATAACATTTGGTGCATTAAAATGAAGACAATATTCTCCTCTTAAGAGCTATGAGAGTTAGTTGAAGGAGGCTATACAGAGGTAGCATACCAGCTGCATTCAATGTATTGAGACAAGCTTAGAAGAATGCATTGAAAGAGAATAAAAGAAAAGATGCTAAATTTTTTAGCTATATAAAAATGCAGTCACAAATTAAGTATTTCCAAAGACAGCAGTAGGTGCAAACTATAAATAAGCTTGGGATGCTTTGCAAAATGCATATCAAGGAAGTGATAAATTAAAAATTGTAAGACTACAGATGCTAAGGAGAGAGTTTTAGACCCGTCTCATGAAAGAATCATAATCAATAAATGATTTCTTCACACGGAAAATGACCATTGTCAATCGATGAGGATAAATGGTACTAATGTGGTAGAGGAGCAGAGGATCATAAAGAAGGTATTGAGAAGCCTTCCGGTCGAATTGATCTAGTTCTTGTTGCCATAGAAGAGTCTAAGGAATTAAAACAAATAACAACCGATGAGCTAGAATGGGTTCTTTACAAACCCATGAACAAAGAATGAGAAGATCAACAAGATCCTCCGGTGAAGAAGCCTTCAAGACAAATACAAATGTTTAAGGCGGTTGGAGAGGATTATACAACGAGAGGAAGAGGAAGATTTAAAAACTAACAAGAAGGTGTAAGAAAAAGACATCAAGAGCCAAAAGAAAGAGGAAGAGGAAGGAGCAGCAACACTTCCAGAGGTGGTTTTCACAAAGGCATGACAAAAAAAAGTGCAATTCTATTACTATAAGAAATTTGGTCATTGTGCAAGTGAGTGTAGAAAGAAGGAATTTGGTTTAAGAAATTATAATCATAATGCAAGTTTCTCTAATGCAAAAGAGGCTGAACAAAAAAATGAAAAGAGTGGAACTTTGCTTTTAACTTGCAATGTAGCTAAGAAATGTATTAGGCAAATGTGGTATTTAGACAAGATACTAGCAACAACCACATTTTTGGCAACAAATAAATGTTTAACAGCCTAGATGAGTCAATCAGGATTGAAGTAAAAATGTCAACAAATGACAAGGTTGTAGTCATTGGCAAAGGAAGAATATCCATCTTAACCAAGCAAGGAGATAAAAGACATATCAATGATGTCTGTTATGTTCTGGATGGCAATATAATCTTCTCAACATTGGGCAACTTGTGCAAAAATGATACAAAGTGATGTTTGAGAATTAAGAATCCATAATAAATGACATAAGTGGAAGTAAACAACAAATTGCAATAGTAAAGATGACACACAACAAAATGATTCCGTTGAGGATGCAAATTGAATCAGCCACAACATTCAAAACAATAAACATTAATCAATCTACACTTTGGCATCTAAGGTATTGACATTTCATCTATGGCGGATTCCATGTTATTTACAAAAACAAATGGTTAAAGGGTTGCCTCTTATTTAACAACTAGACAAAGTATGTGAGGGCTGCATATTGGGGAAACAACGTAGAAATGTTTTTCCTCAGAAAATATTGGAGAGCATGCTCACCTTTTGAGCTAATACCTTCATATTTTTGTGGACCTATGAAGACTCCATCCTTGTCTAAAAGTGAGTATTTTATTATTTTTATTGCTGAATTCAATAAAATAACATGGGTTTATTTTCTAAAAAATAAACTAGATACAAATGTGAAGTGTTCAAACAATTGAAGGCTTTAGTTGATAAGCATAGTGGGCATTACATAACGACCTTAAGGATTGATAGAGGGGGAGAATACATATCAAATGAATTATTAAACTTATGTAAAGAGCATGGGATCGGAAACAATTCACATCAAGGTATACACCATAGTAAAATGGTGTAGCTAAGAAGAAAAATTGTATAATTCAGCATATGACAAGGAGCATGATCAAAGCAAGAGGATTGCGAGATGAATATTGGGCTGAAGCAGTTTGGACATAAGTCTATTTGCTAAATAGATGCCCCACAAAGAGTGTGAAAAATTAAATACCTCAAGAGGCATAGAGTGGAAGAAAGCCAAGTGTTGAGCACTTGAGAGTTTTTGGGTGTGTAGCATACACACACGTGAAGAAACAAAGAAGAAAAAAATGATATAACAAAGGAGAGAAATGCATTTTTATTGGATATAGTGAGAAATCAAAATCTTACTAGAATATCTCACCTACTAAAGAATACAAAAAAAGTCATAGTCATAGTATAACTAGCCTAGCAATCTTACAACCTTCCATCGGAAACATCAGTCCAATATTAGTCAATAGGTTCCTAAATTTTCTCAAATAATTTGCATATCATCTAGGGATATTCCGACTAAAGGTATGAAACACTAAACCAATTCAAAGAGTTTGGCATCATATATCTACAAGTATGAAAATATCATACAACCAATTCTTAAAAAGATAAAATTCATTCCAATCATTGATAAAGGATTTCACTCAACAAAGTGTTACAATACATTCCTAAGGCACATAAAATCTCACTATTAGCGCATTGGGTAAATTTTGTAGTACACAATTATCCTTCTATTGTCATCTCAAGAGACATGAGGGAACCCCTAGGAGGTTGGCTAGCTATACAAAATTACACAAAAACTTAGGAGAAATACACGAGGCTTGATATCAACAACAAATACAAGTAAAGAAACAATTCAATTGGTTTAGTAGATAGGATGTTGATTGCCAAGGATGGTGCTACCTCAATTACATAAACATGTTATTCTCATTTTTTTAAAAATCGTTATGAATGGTTTAATAGGTTGGTAGTGTTTCTACTCTATTGCAATATAACACAAATCATGATAAGGTTGTGCGAGAGATAAACATGTATGACTAAAAACATTTCCAACAAAGTAATGTGTATAGAAAGTTACATATTTTTGTTGTCTTGAGGTCTAAAATAGTATAGTTCTTATCTTGGACCTTAAAAATCATGTCTAGATAGTACCAAATCCAAATAGTTAGATAAATAACTAGTGATTGCTCTTGTGATTATGGTCTAAATGAAGATGAGGATATCGACCAAAACCAATTGAAATAATCTCAAATTTATATGCATAGCTCCGTCAACACGCTCAACACTTTAAGCATCTAATTAACATTTTAATTTACACTAAACTCTCTAAGAATACAGAATGTAATGAGAAATACCTTATTGAACCTCCTAATCCTCCTTTTTCATCTACTTTGAATACATCAACCAGCCCTACATCAACATTTCCTATTTCATTTTGGGCACCTAACCGTCCAATTTGTATTAATTCGACGACTATCCCTACGATTACTACTATCCCCATATCACCTTTCTACACACATAGTGTTGCACATGTTTCTTCCTCTAATAAGAAATCTCACGAATCCCTTGTCCATACTTTACAAGCTCATCTTTCAACTACAGCAAGTTGCATCAAATTAGTCTCATACTAAAGATTATACTGAACTATTTCATAATCATCTTATAAGTGAGGTTGAATCAAACCCTCTTCCTATAAATGTTATCACTCCTAAACAAGGTGACCGTAAAAATAATCTTTTTATTTTTCATGTTTCTTTCTTATAGTACTCCTCATACATTTCTTACCAAGATTTCTCCTCACACTCTCAAATCCTTTACCTTGCATCAATTTTATGAGCTACCCACTCATTCGGTTTGAACGATCACTTCTATGGCTGCTCATTTCGTTACAGAATTGTCTTTCAAAATTCACGACAATGTATCATATGTTCAAATTTATTAAATGCAGCAAGGTTCTTATTATACCATTAGAATGTATAGTTTGTGATATAAGAATACACATTCAAAGATGAGTAATATGTTCTATGATAATGAATTAAAATATATCTTTACTCAATGTCTTCTTGTTCCTTTGCAATAATAAGTGGTGTTTGAAAAATTCATTCATTTGATCATCATTTTCAGAATTTTAAATAATATAAAGCTAAGCATCATAATTTGAATGAGCTAAAATAAATGGTCTCGTATGTAGAGAACCTCTACTAAAAAGTTTGAATCCAAGACCACTTTTAAGAAAAAAGATATTGATGATTAATCTTAAGTAAAAAGAAAATATCAATCTCATATCTTAACATATGAATCTACAATACCAACCCTCTCAGTTGAGATTCACTTGTATTCCTTTCTATTCTAAAAACATTCTTTAATGATTGCTTGAGTGTAACCGTGTATCACTCACTCCACTACATGAGGTTAATCCAATTGCACCTCATTGTAAAATATTTGATGTTTTCTTCTCACTGCAGTCAAACCATTGATGTCTTGGTCACTCTACTAGTTACATTAACCTTCATCATATTATAAAGGACCTAATTGATGATACTTACTATTATATATGAGACTATATATCAACCCAATCCTACTAATGAAAATTCCAACATAAATATCCTTTTAACATTTTCATGGAACACGATGCACCCAAATTTACATTACAAGTTCTCAATACTTACAAAGTTATCCAACCTTCACCATATTATGATAAATTGTGTGAGGAATGATTGGAATTATTTTCACCACATCGTCATTATCGCTCAAGTCCCTTGACAATACTAATATGGAACATGGATTTGTTTCTAATACACAATAAAGTTTCATTTCTATTGACCAACACCTCGCACATAATGTTTTGGTTTATAGCACTACTCTTCACAATATGTGCACTTTTACATTACCATAAATATTGTTGGTACACTAATTGGGATGTCATTTTTGATCCTCAAAAAGTCATTTTCATATTTTACTCCACCTTACACTTGGCCATCCTACTTTTTTTTAATACATTCCTAGCATCCTTTTCTCTTACATCATTTAATATGATTATAGGTTGTTCTTAGATTATAACCTTTAAAACTATCCCATCCATACTATAAAAATATTTCAATTTCATTTATAACAACCATGTGGTCTTTATTATGGGAATTCAAGTCGTTGTTCTTACATCATGAATGATGGATTGGCATATCCATTATCTATATCTATGGATACTACATCTACATATTCAATTACTATTTCTCATATTGTATCTCATTCTACCTCTTCACACGAGTTTCCTCCTTAGTCATAGAATATGAATACTACTCATTAGAATATTCCTTGTACGTTCATTGTACTCTTCATGAGTCTTCCTACCCTCACTCTCCTTGAACACGTATTACAAAGATTATAGATGACCATTAATCATCTTTGATGTTACATGATGGGATTGCATACTCTCTTCCTACCACACATAACATTCCTCTTCATGCAGCCCTTATCGGGTATCTTAGTTTCTATCCTTGTTTCATCTACATAGTTATTTTCAAAACACTACGATAAACATTCAAATATGAGAACAAATACAAAATTAAGACGTGTTATAGTTTTTAATTAGAATGTTATGTTTGGCACATTTATTTGATACATACGATATATAATAATTACATAATTGCATTCATGACATATCTTGAGCTTGATTTAAGACACTCATATATTGATACCTAATGATTAAATATTTTATCTAGTTCCTTTACATTACATTCTTGGGAGAATATTCCCATGCTATAATAGTTATGTTACTTTTCGGCCTCCTCATTACACTTTATTACATACATAGGTTTTATTCATATCTATTGGATCGATGAGATTAACACATGTGTTTTTGAAGTACTACATTATCTTTCCATCTTTTTATTACCATACTATTTTATGCACTTGATTTATGTGTTATTTTTACTATTTGTTTATGAAGATTCATTCATTGATCATTTAATAAATGCATTCACATGATTTTCCTCTCTAATTGTGATGGTGTAACTTTTTCTTCATATGGACTAAGGTTCTTGCTTCACTTGTGATAACATAGTGTCACATAATTGAATTTTCATTCCTATTTTGCATGTACACAATTTCATATCTAATTATGGCACACTATTTCTTATTGTCTTGTGACACCATGTGTGTCCCATATTTGAGGCTCTATTCCTACATATAATTGTGTTTTTACATGATACTACTTACTTGAATACACATCATTGATTCTATTATTGTGTTGTTGATATCTTACTCAAATTATTACAATATTATTTTATACTATAAATTTTGAGATGATTTCTATGTTTATTTTACACTTGTTTCACTATGGAGTATCACATGATTTTTATTATTGTATAGTTTTACTAGTTAAATTTTAGACGTGAATTTTTTTGTTACTTTTCTTGTTTCTTTTTCTTCATGCCATATTTTCTACCATGTGGAACCCATTTTTGCTAGCAAAGAGTCTCCATGGTGGCCATGTTTACATCCTTTAATGTGCTTGCATATATTATCATATATATAGTACATGGGTACACATCTATTCTTTTATGTCATGTGTGCAAGCTCCCGATCGCATGTACCTCTAAAAAAAAAATGAGACATTCAATAGTGTATTTCTATAGTTAAAGATAAATTGTAGAATAAATAAATATATTTTTGAAGGCTTAAATATTTATCAAATTTCACAGATTATAAAATGTGGTTTAATTAAAAAAGTCAAAATATTATAGTACAACTAGGACCATAGTTGTCTCTTTACCTTCTCATACATTGTTGGAAAGAGGGGATTTTCACTCATATTTATAATTTTCACAAATTATATATTTTTTATACAAGATAGTACACTCTTGTAGATACAGATGGCATAGTTCAAAGTATATTATAGGGTAATTATTAATTCATTCCTTATTCTAAATCCTATTTAAGATACAAATGTAAAATGTGTTTTGAGGAATGGGCTTCTTTCCCTTCAAAATTTTAAAATTATATATATTAAATTTAGACACAATATTACTCTATAGAAGAATGACAATGTCCATTCCTTATAATTGTATTTTGTTAAACTTTTGATCCAATTTGGCCTATCTCCTTCTATAGTTGTGAGTTTTATGAGTTTAGTGGATGTGTTTTAGCAATATTGTGAGCGTTGTAACATATATATATATATATATATATATATATATATATATATATATATTCTTATTGGATTTCCATATTTATAAAGTGTTAAAGGAAAAATTGAGCTCAAGACTTACCTTCTGTCTCTCTCCTAAAATTTTCAATAACATAGGGCATTAAAGAACTTGGTTTTTTCATTGATTAATCATTCCTCTTCTCTATTATCTTTTAGTGAACAACATTGGATACTGATCACCACTAATCCTTGGACATCTCTAAAGAATATTCAAAATTTCAAGGCATGACAACAATGAGAGGTCTTCCTCTAAAATCTTAAAAAAATTCCCCTTTCATGTTCTGAACTCTTATTTTTACAATGTTTAAGGTTACAACCGTTATCTATATTTTGAGTCAATGTTAAGTACGTTTTAATCGAGAAAAATTCACTACACTATTCTTTGTCGGTTTCATCATGGAGAATGATAACTATAGCTGATAATGAAGTTCCTTAGTGTATAAGAAAAATGTGTGTGCATAATTATCTATATTTTTTCCCTCAAGCATTCAATTTTAAATTACCCATGTAAGTGGAGGAAAATGTACACACTAAAATATGGTCACCTAGGTATGAAAAGCTTGACATTGTATCATCGCTAGGTCATATTCTCACATTTGTATATAATCTACTCGTGTCTCTATCAATTTTCTAACGCGCTTATCTTTGCACTAAGTTTTATTGTCAAATGTGCATATATTATTAATGAAGAAGAATGAAACATACAATATTCATGATGTGAAATTCATTTTTATGTTTCTCTCTCCTACCCAAAACTATATGGAAGGGTAAGGACTTGAAATTTGTATTTGGATGACCTGAATAAACCTTGACCTTCTCAAGTAACCAAATTTTATTTTAATTCAAAATTATTTTAGTAGCAATTTTATCTTTCTAGTGTAAGTTTTTATGGATGAATCACATACAAAAGAGTATATAAGGAAGTAATTTCAACTTTCTAGGTCACGTTGTATTCTTACAAGATCTTATAAAAAAAAATCATTTAAAAAAATTCAAAGGATTTGTAAATATACGCAAATGATATACAAGTCATCTAGGGAAGTCCATACTACAAGTTTAAAGAACTCAACTAAGACAAAGACTCTAGCTTCATGTATCTAAAATCTTGCAAACAAGATAAATATGAGTCTCAAAAAAATGAAATTCATTTGAAACATTAAGCAAGGGATTAATTAAATACTTGGGTAAAAAAACATAGCCGAGGAACACCCCATCTCACTAGTACCACATTGGGTACATTTTATGCTATGTTTTTATCCTTCTATCTTACTTTAAATAGACATGTGGAAACACCTAGGGGGTTATTTAACTAGATAGATTTGCACAAAGACTAAGGAGAACCACATGAGGCTTAATATACACAATGTGGATATGTATTATAGCATAAGTATTGCTTTAATAGTTGACATTATGATTTCCAAGGGTGACTGTCCATCATCAAATTTATAAACATGATTATCTCTTTTTTTTGTCAATCCTCTAAAGAGGAGTTCTACTTGTTTCTAGGGTTTCAACATAGTCGGTGGTCATCACAGTCATCTTTTTGTTTTACGAGTGAGAGTAACACACAAGAAAAACTATTTATAGCCATGTGAGGCACATACAAATTTGGATATTTTGATTGTATCGAGGTATGAAATTATCTTTTATGTCATTGATTAGACATCTCCTTTATAAACCATAATCAATCCATATTTTCGTATACCTAGTCACTTTTCAGATTTTGCATAATCATTTGTGCAGTAATCCAAATCTCCAATTCTTCTTGTTCCACTATCTTACACACCCAAATCACTACACAATCATCATGAAAACCTAATTTTATTTCTCCCTTCATGTATTTGAAATATTCATTTATCGCTTATGATTTTTTTCATTGAAAGTTATAATGCATTATCCTTGTCATGTATAATTAGCATTATAAGCTATTTATATTACAATAGGCATTTTTAAAATTATTACATCCTTTTTAATTTTTATAAAATAACATTCTACAAATCTATCTAGGTTGTAAGTAAGTTACTAATAATATTATCAAATATTAGAGATGGGATAAGACTTTCTTTTAATCATTTTCCTTTCGCAACTAATATCCACATTACGCCCACTAAGCTCATTCAAAGATTAGCAATGAAGCTTTCAATAGAAAAGTTAGATTAATCTATGTAGTAATGTTTAAGGCTTAAACTTACATGATATTGATATTCAAATTTTTCCATGAATATTTTATTATTACAAACATCAGAAAATTTAAAGGCTCATATTTATTAAAAACCTTAAAATTTCATCAACTTTCTTTAAAATATAAATAAAGAATCTTACCTAATTTTAGAATTGCAAATTTACGTAACCTAAACTAGAGTGAGGTAGAGAAATATTTGTTATACATTTTCTCTCTTAATGCACCATAGAATAATTTTGTTATGATAAATTTTCTCTCTCAATTCATCGTAGAAGCATTCTATTTTTTTATTGAAAGCACACTTTTATATAGATAAAAACATGAAAAGTACACAGTGTTCCAAATCAAAAAATTTGGGTGGTAAACTCACACCATAGAAACATCAAAGTAGACAACACGTGCCATGGGAAGCAAGCCTAATTTTGAAATTAAATAAGCCATAAGGGAAAATAGCTAAGCAATAGAAGAAAACATGGAATTCGAAGGGGGCGGAGTGGAGGGTGGTCTGCAAAAAAAAATCCCCAAATTGAAGTAGGGGGATTTTGAGAAGTAAGCACATAGATCAAGTCATTTCCTTGATCAATTGTCATCGATTCCTTCTGGTCCAGAGAAATAGCTAATGCCATGTGAAGAAATTTATTAGGGGGAATAACACCCTGTCTGGATCAAGAAGATGAAGACAAAAAACCCTAACGACAACCAACACCACCATCAAGAGAAGGAGCTATCCAGCAAAAGCCACCACCATCATGGGAGGGGGAAGGATCCCCCAACCCATCCCCACCACCAAGACGTTTAAAAACACCACTGTCATGCCGCTAAGGCAAGGAAGGACTCCGCCAAGCTCGAGCACGCAGTGTTGGCGGGAACCTTGGCCATAGGGTGAGAGTTGGAGCGCATCGAGAGATGGCACGGTGGATAAAAACCCGATTGACCAAACATGCGACACTTCCCTAGTTGGAAAGGAGATCCTACAAGTGCTCGACTTCCAAACAGATTTTTTGACCGTAACTAGATCTGAAGCAAAACGTGATAAATAATATTTTTTTTTGATATAACATAAAATTCCAAGATAACAATAGTTTGATTAAAAATAGAATCATTTCTAATATTAAAAATTTTAAATAGAATTTCTACACAAAAAAGTTGCCAAATATTGTTGTATTTTGCAGGAAGCAAGGTTGAGTCCCCAACAAGAAAACTTTCTAGGTGAAGGGTTCTAGAAAAAGGGTTAAAAGAGGGAGTGAATCCACTTCAGGAAGACTAAGCAAGAGGAAAATACTATAAAATATGTAAAAGAGACTCAGGATGGTGACAAGCAGGACACAAAGGTTAGCAACTCCTAAATTCTAAAGTAGTTTACCAACAAAAAATCCTTGGTATACAATAGACAAAATTAAATGTGAATTTTTGGGCTCCGAGGAACCTTCTAAATAATATTGAGCCTACACTTACAAAACCTATGAGGGTATTTAATCTTCCAATAATTATTCAATTTTCATAAGGAATGTGTGTAGGAGCGAAAATTTGGTACCCGAGTCAAAGCTTTGTACCGATTGAAAGACTTTGCACAAGGCCAATGCGAGTCACGCCACAAATGAACAAGAGGAAATATTCCCACCTTGTGAAGCAATTCCATAGGTATGGCATTTTGAATTTATCAAATAGACATTTTATCACTATTATTGAGATTTAATGAGCAACTGTAGGGCTTCGACTTTACAAAACAAATCACCTACCAAGTATGAAACAATGTTTTAAAATCCTAAGAATTTTAATCAATGGCTCCATGGAAAAAGGAACATTGTACAAATTAAGCAAAGAAGACCACCATAAGGAATGAGATTTGATAGAAATCCCAAATATGAAGTCATCCCCGACCTAAATTAAGTGGGGCTTCACTTCCTCACACTCCTTCCAAATCATATGCTTAACAAAAGCCCCCACAATTTTAATAGGTACTTGACAAATCAATAAAATATGAAACCCCAAATTATTCCAAGATTCCATGTCATGAGGAATGCCTTTGAAAATACAAAGTGGTGAAGTAAGACTTTTAAAGCCTCGGATCCTTCTAAGTTACAAATGATCCATTTGACACTAAGGGAAATGTCAAGAAGCCCTAGACCCCCGACATATTTAGGAGATCATAAAATATCCTGAGCCACTCTATGAAAGCCTTTATGACTTGTGGTATTCTCCCATAGAAAATTTTGAATTAATTTGTCCAACTTGGCATAACATGCCTCGGAGGGAACCTAACAGAGTAATAAATGTGCACAGATCTAATACCTTTGAAAAAATATGGAATTTTCTAGCAAGAGAGAGGGGTTTAGTAATCTAGAAGGTAATTTTTGCTCAACCCGTTGAACAACATAAGACCAGAGAGTGGCAGGAGTAGATTGAAAAGAAAAAGGGATGCCAAGAAATTTAAATTACACCCTAGGAAGAATCCACTACCAAGAAAATCCCTCCAACCATGGAGGTCTCGGACCTAGGGATTGTGTGTAACATTGAGTCTTCTTCCATTAAATGGAATAACTTGAAGTCAAGAAAAATTCAAGAAAATGAAAAAAGAGTAATGATATTTGCTTTATTTTATTCTAAATTTAAAAAGGAATCATCAACAAAATTCCCATTGATGAGTTGTTTTTTATAATTGGGGAGATAAATTCCCTTAAAAAGCCCCTAAGAAACAAATTTGCAAGAATGCACTTGAAACCCTTAAGTAGAAGCACATATAGGGCTTTAGCTAGTGGGTAACCCCAAATGGATAGACCTATGTAGTTCAAACAAATCAGCCTACACTCCGGTAATGGTAAGCCTAGAAATGACATCCTGGAAGAGACTGTTAACCAAATGAACAAACCTGGGGCCAAACCAAAGAGCTTAAAGCATGGTTGTGATAAAAGGCCATTCAATTTTGACATAATATTTTTAGAAATCAATATTTATGAAGAGGTCCTTTTTCTTGGCGATTCTCTCCCACTCCATACCTTCCCAAACAACCATAATATTATCCAAGATAAATATGCTCTTAATAATACTAGATTATTCACTATGAAAAATAAGAGGTAGGATGTTGTGGATCTTGATATCGAGCGCTTTAACGATGATCTTGCATGACACAATCAAAAGAGTAATTAGTCTTCAACTAGTGATGAGATTAGGGTCTCTAGACTTGGGGATGAACTTAATGTTTCCCTCATTTATCAGAGCACCAAGAGAATTGGTCTCCATCGCTTTGCAATAGACATGATGGAGGTCGGGACCAACAATATCCCATAACACCTGATAAAATTCACACAGAAAGCCATCAATGCCAAGAGATTTATCAGCCTTCATTTTCATCACTTTCTCTTTAAGTTCATGAAAAGAAATATCTCGATCATAGGAAACCCTTTGGGCTTCCGGAAGCTTACATAGGATGACATCAATAAATTGCAATAAGAAGACATTTATTTCTAGATTGTAGGGTTGAGGTAAAAAAACATCATTGTAATGATGCATAAAATCCTATAAGACATCCAAAAGGTTGGTAAGGAGACCTATGGTATCTTGGATAGTGTGGATCAAACTAGAAGCATGGTGAGACTGAAGGAGAGAAAAAATATGTTTAGTCACTCTATCAACAATTTTAAGCCAATGCAGATGAGCTTCGATTTGATCACCTCGATCTCGCAAGACCTCCTTCATCCAATTTTTGTGATGTTGTAGAGCCACCTCCGTTTGAATCTTGGTGTTGAATGGTAATTTTTGAAGGGACCTCAAACTTTTGGTATACTCCCAAGTGGAAGACTTGAGCTTGCTCACGAAATAATGTTTCATGCTACCTATTGGTGCTCAAATTTGTCTCGCCCCATTTAGCATTGAATTTCCTCAGTTTATAGCCTCTGTCACATTTTTTTCCTTCCCGTGTTGGTGCTTGAAGACTCTATCCACCATTTGGTTGCCATGATCAGTCCCTTCCTTGGTTGAGGATCACTTAAAAGTCCATAATTTGTTTTTTGTTTCTCTCTCCATCTGAAGGAGTCTGTAAATTGGGCGTAAAACTTAGGCTGCTCCTTTCTTTCCATTTTTCGTAGTCATGTATTGTTGTCCCTATCATTTTTGTCCCAAATACTTGAGGAAAAATATTGGATGTAGCTCAGAGGATCATGTTTGAAACTTATAACATCTCCAAATTCTCTGTCCTTGAAGAAAAATTCATCTTCGAGCTCAAATGGTGGTTTTCCTGCATTTTTACGGTTTGACGAATGAGTTTTCCATGTCAAAATTACATCTCTACATCAGTGGAAATGTGGCCCTTTTTGGTTGGATGCGGCTTGATGGGGCACTCTAAAAACTCTATGGCTTGCTTCAACCCAAAACTTGTCCACGTGGAGGGACTGTGCATGTTTGGGGATCAGCCCTTGAGTTTTATTTTGAAGAAGCGCTATGAGGACACTTGGAGGCTTCTGCTCACTCTGCCTTTTGCTTGGAATTTTCAATGGATGAAAGAGACTGTCTCGAACCTTAGACACATGGCACCTTCCGCTCAACCTTAAACGTTTTGGTGAGACTCTTCCAGATCGAGACACATGTTGACACCTGTTAGCATACGTAGCATAATTTATATTTTAACCGTGTTTGTTTTAGATTATCCCTTTATTCTCTCTTGCTTGTTGTATTCCATTATTCTCTCACCTACGTCCATATCTTCCTCCTTTAGTTTAGGGTAATGCTCTTTATTGTTTATCCTATAAAATGTACGTGCTTCTTCATAATAAAATAAGATGTAGAGACGGTTATTCTCTGTATTCTTCTCTGTTCTAATTATGTCCCATAGTTTGGTATCAGAGCATAAATACCTTTGGCCTGTGTGCTTGGTATGGTCAGTGTGAAAGCTGAGTGGAGAGAAGAATTACATCCTGAGAAAGCCACCTACGTGGAAGGAGGTTTAGACCACTCGGTGCGTGGAGATCTACGTGGTGTGGAGAAGAAGATAGATCTTCAACCTGCATCCTACGTGGTGGAGAGATTGGAGCAGCCTGAAGCTGCTGGTACATGGTCTTGCATGGAGGAATTGGAGTGGCCTATAACCACGAGGAGCTGCGTGTTGAATCAGGTGAAAAGACAAAAAGAAAATCAAAAGAATATAATCTGTTGCATGGAGGAGAGACAAGGAAGTCTTCTTCAGTGATGTGCATGGAAGAATCCACTTGTTTCTTACTGTGCTGGAGAAAAAACTGGCCTACAATTTTAGTTTTTTAATTTTTGGTGCATACTCCTACGTGGAAGTATAAAAATGGTGTGTAGACAACCTGCATGGAGGATGTGTAGCCTTCTGCATGCGTAGAAGTTGAAAGCTACATGTAATGTGCAAAATCTTGTGTGAAGAGTCAGAGTGGCTTGAGAAGAGAACAATTTGGCTTTGTGAAGCCTGAAGGTCAGATTTTTTTTTAAATAGTGCCATTAGTGTCTGAAAAAGACCTCTCCACCAAGACAACAAAGGAAAAGAAGCAGATCATACAACATTACGTCGAATGTCGAGTGTAGACAACTCAATTGAGAGCGTCAATAACATGGTTGCCACTACCAAAATCTGAACATCAACTCACAAGATAGAGAACACTGTGAAGAAGCTCTTGAGAGCTCTGGGTTTTACTTTACATTGTGAAATGAGCTTCGAAACACCGACAATCTAGCCTTTAACAAGCTAGTTCGAGAAGAACTTCTTGAATATTTCCTTTTCGATGCCAGTTGCCAAGCAAAGTGAGTTCGGGAAGAATTAGAAGTCGGGTATGATGTCGAATGTGATGATGAAGAAGAATGCCCCACAAAGTGTCACTATCTCACAAAGCACGCAAATATCATGAGCATCTACGAGCTAGTAATTCTCATCAGTGAGTCAAAGTTGTAATAACTCTTGAAATAAATAAATAATTTTTTTACAATGTTTCTCCAAAGTTGCTTCTTTCCAATGCTCAGTTGCTCAAAGGGCCCAATTTTGCGGCCTAGAAAACAAAAATGAGGACAATCCTTCAGTTTGAAGGATTATGGGGCATTATCACAGGGTCTGTGCCCACTCCCATAGCCCCGATGAATTAATAAAGTATGAGATGGCTAGTTCCAAAGCCTTAATGCTGATAATGCTTAGTATTAGTGATGATGTGCAACCACATGTTTGGAATGTGGAGAAACCAAAGGAGGCCTGGGACAAGTTGGCAACTATTTATGAATCCAAAAATCAGACTAAGATCCTTCATCTTCAGTCAAAGTTGCACACCCTCTCTATGGGGTCAGATGAGAAAGTGGAGGAGTTCTTATGTCGTGTGGCTGAGCTGCGATCAGATTTATTAGTGCTTGTTGAAATGGTGGATGAAAAATTCTCGTGTCAATCACCTTGAGAGCACTCCCTTCTCAATTTTGAGTGTTTGTTACGATGTTGAATGTATCTAAACAAACAGTGGCATTCAAGAACTTGTGAATTTGCTGTAGTAGGAAGAGGCCATCACTTCATCCCAAGAGGAGTCTCAGGATAAAGCCTTGTTCTCAAAGCCATACTGTGGCCAGAAGAATTGAAAGGGTCCCCTAGAGAAGTCTAATCAAGCACAACCAAAACAACAACAGAAAGATCAAAATTCAAAGAGGTGGTGTCACATTTGCAGAACTAACACTCACGACACTGATCACTACTAGTACAATAGCTTAAAACAAAGGTCTTCAAGTCAAACAAGCACATCAGGGCGTGAATATTTTCAAAAGTCCAAATGATGTCCCCACTGGAGAAAGCAAAAGGGACATCTCATAGCCCAAGAAGATGATGAATCTGATGAGGAGACATCAGAAGGAGCCCATTGTGGTAAGAACCTTGTACTCATCTCTCAAACTTCTTAGCCCACAAAGAAAGTCTGGTTGATAGACTCTGGTGCAAGCAAGCATATGTCAGGTGACAAGAAGCTATTTGATTCACTACATGAAGAACCAACTGGAGATCGAGTTCGGATAGTGGATGACAAAGAGTACATTGCGAAGGAATAGGAAATGTCACCATTCCTCTGGGACCATGAAAATGTACACTTACAAAGGTACTATATGTTCTTGGCTTGACTAGCAACCTCTTGTCAGTTACTCAACTGTTAAATCATCACCTTAAGGTATAATTTCTTGTTCAAAATGGCATTAAATCATGTTTAATCTCTAGAAAAGGTACATTCTTGCTAGAGAATTTGTAAAAGATAAGTTATTTGCTTTAGATACTATTTCATCTTGTACAAGTAGTTTTATCTCGCATCTATAGTAGAATCAACTCGCCCTATGGAATTTAAGTTATGGACACTTGTCGTTAGTTCATCAAAGCATATGATTTCAAAAGAAATGGTCCATGGACTACCCAAATTGTCTAGTTTCTTGCCTATTTGCCATGGCTTTTTTTTCAGAAAACAACACAAAGATTTGTTTTAGGCGAGCACCTTCCATGCTAGGAAGTGTCTGGAGGTAGTTCATACCGATCTGAATGACCCATTTCGCTTCATTTTCAGGATACAAGTACTTCCAACTATTTATGGATGACCACTCTTGCAAGATGTGGGTGTATTTCCTAAAGAAGAAAAGTGAGGCTCTTCAACATTTCTAGAACTTCTATCATCATGTTGTGAAAGAGACCAGACAACCACTTCTTCTACTTCGCTCAGATCGAGGGGGAATTTACATCAAAGAAGTTCTTGGCCTTCTTGAACCAACAAGGCATTAAGCAAAACCTGACTGCTCCCTACACACCACAGAAAAATGATATTGTTGAGCATCACAATCAGAAAGTGATGGAGATGGTTCGCTGCATGCTAACAACAATAAATCTAGAGAAATGCTATTGGGTTGAAATAGTATAAACATATGTATATATTCTCAATAAGGAACCAAAAAAGATTCTACAAAATAAAATTCCAAAAGAGGTATGGAGTGGTATAAATCCATCAATTTCTTATTTATGAGTATTTGGTTGCACAACATACATGCATGTCCCAACTCAGAAGAGAAAGAAGGTTGAGCCAAAGTCACTCCCATGCATCCTACTTGGCTATAACACTACCTCGAAGGTATACCATCTCATGGATCCTAAGACAAATAAAATACATGAGAGTCGGGATGTGGTTTGTGATGAGTCATCCTTTGACTCAGTAGTGACAACAGAAGATCCATTACCAACCACCTCTCATTGACTAGTCTCCAAATAATATGATGAGCTAGAGGAGACTACTCAGAGAAAAGAAATGCTGCCAGGAGAGCTATTTGTTGACCTTGGACAACTGGAGAATGTGACTCCACATCAATCCACATGGAAACAACACATTTCTTCTCAAAAGAAGCCAAGTTCTCGTCCAAAGTGGGTACAAAGCACCATCAAGGACTCACATTTGTAACAACTCCTAGATACATCATCCAAAGTCAAAACAAGGAGTCAAACAAGAAATGAGGTAAACTTTGCACTCATGAGTTCATTGATTAATAGCTCCGAGCCAGACAATGTTCGTGAAGCACTCAGTCAACCTCAATGGAAGGAAGCCATGGATATAGAAATTGACTCACTCAAGAAAAATCGGACATGGGAACTTGTCGATCTGCTACAGGAAAGAAACCCATAGGCTGCAAATGGGTTTTCAAGACAAAATATAAGGCAAGATGGATCCATCGAAAAACATAAAGCATGAATTGTAGAAAAGGATATTCTCAGAAAGAGGGAATTGACTATGAAGAAACCTTTGCACCCACTTTGAAGATGAAGACCATCAGAGTAGTTTTCTCAATAGCAACACAAAAAGGATGGAGACTTCACCAAATGGATGTCAAGAGTTCTTTCCTCAACGGTGATATGAAAGAAGTTTTATACATGACGCAACATGAAGGATTTGTTGATGAAGAGCATCCTAAGAAGGTATGTCATCTCATAAAATCACTGTATGGACTGAAACAAGCTCCAAGGGCATGGTATATCAAGATCAACAATCACCTTTTGCAGCATGGGTTCACTCGTAGCCCCTCATATTCAAATTTGTATATAAAGAAGGTAGGCAAAGAAATTTTCATTCTTGTTATGTATGTAGATGATCTTGTGATCACTGGAAGTTCAGAAGATCAGGTTTATATAGTAAAGAATGATCTTAAAAGAACCTTTGACATGACATATTTGGGGCTACTACATTACTATCTTAGCTTGGAGATATGAAAAAAGGAGCATCACATCTTTGTCTCCCGAAAAAGTATGCCAAGACACTCCAGAAAAGTATATAATGTCCGATCAGTAAACCTATATCCACTCCCATGGAGAAAGGCTTGCAATTTTAAAGATTCCATGACTCACCTCAAGTAGATGCTACTCTCTATAGGCAATTTTTTGGTGGGCTCATCTATTGACATATACCAGACCAAATCTATGTTATGTTGTCATCTATCTTTCCAGGTTCATGCAAGAGCCAAAGCAATGTCACTGGAAAGAAGCAAAGCATGTTTTGAGATATTTCCGAGGAACAACTGATTATGGTATGGAATATAAGAAGAATGATCAATTCTTCTTACAGGGATACGTCAACTCAGACCACACTGGATCTGTTGATGATAGGAAGTCAACTACAAGATACATTTTTCATCTTAGATCTAGACCTATCTCATGGATAAACAAGAAGAAAAATTTTATTTCTATCTCATCCACAGAGGTAGAATATCATGTTGCACGAGGAGTTGTGTGTGAAGTGATATGGTTACATCACATTTTGGATGACCTGGGAATTCCTGAAAAATAGTCACCTATTCTCTATTGTGACAATCAGAGTGTGTTGAAGCTCATGCAGAATCCAGTCTTTCATGAATGAACAAAGCATATTGAAATTAATTGCCACATCATTTGAGAGCACGTCCTAAACCATCACATTCAGCTCAAGTACTATCATGTGGAAGCTCGGATAGTGACATTCTCACAAAATCTCTTGGAAAAGTGAAATTTGAACTTTTCAGGGGTCACATTTGCAAGAATAATGTAATAAGGGGGGGAATGTTAGCATATGTAGCATAGTTTATATTTTAGGTGTGTTTGTTTTAGATTATCCCTTTATTCTCTCTTGCTTGTTGTATTCCATTATTCTCTCACCTACGTCCATATCTTCCTCCTTTAGTTTAGGGGAATGTTGTTTATTGTTTCTCCTATAAAATGTACGTGCTTCTTCATAATAAAATAATATGTAGAGACTGTTCTTCTCTCCATTCTTCTTCTGTTCTAATTTTTTCCCCACGAGAGACCGCGCTTGTTTGGGGTCTCTACTTTTCGGGACAATCTCAAAATGTGCTATTGAGACACGTACCATGTAGGGAAACAGAGAAACAGAGCTTCGGGGTTATCTAAGGTTTTTTTCCTTGATGAGTCTTATTACTTAAATATAAAAGGGTCCACGAAACTTGATGAGATTTGTTAGATCCTCGAGAAAGAATATAGTGCTTCAAGGAATGAGAAATAAGAGTAAGAACGGCCCCTTTCCTCAAGGAATGATTGGAATGATGAAAAATGACACTCGGTCGAGATAGTACAAATTGTCCTGAATGAAGAAGAAAGATAGTAAATTTAACCCCCTCAAGACACAAGACATGCATGTTACAAACCTTTTGACAACTATTCTAAACCGTCTACCTATGAGTTGGTTTAATAAGCCCACAAACATTCCAAGAAAAAAATCTTTGAGAAACATCAAGAGTCATAAACAACTCTTCCTCGAGGCTCCCTAACACGGTGAATTGATATGCTAGGATAAGAGTGAATTTTTTTAGAAAACGGAACATAATCACTCATTTTGAAAGGGAAGCATACGAGAGGGTCATACTTATTATCCTCTATAGGAGAACAGATGTAAGAATTCCCGTGGGTGGTATTTTTGTCTACAAAGTGAACAATCGCCTCGAGTGGGGTTGTGAGTTCGTTGGGGCTGGATGAATTGAGGAGGCCATAAGTGGAGAATGATGCATAATAGGAGAAGCCACAGGCTACTTAGTAGCCTAAGGTTTTAGTGCCAAAGTGGAACCCACAACAATATTGTAGACTTGGGGTTGGATTTTATGGTTTTTCTTAGTTTCGACGTCTATCGAACCCTCTTCAACAGAAGGGGTTAGTTTGGGGTTGGCATTATTTTTTTCTGAGCAGCAGGGATCATAGAAGCCATTAAAGGGCGTTCTCGAATCATATGGTCAATAGACTGGCAATGAAAATAGATATTGGGCAAGTTAACATAAAGGACGCATTGAGAAAAATGGGTATTTGTACGTACCCAAATTTGTAAGGGTACTATGTTGCGTAACGATGTCACACATGCCCCAATGATGATACAGTCTCCTCACAAGTTGTTTAGGATTCGAAAAGCTCTCCAAGTGCACATTAACATCCTACATGCCCCACTTAGCCTTTGTGTGATTTTTTTGCTCTTCCCCCCTATTTTCCTTGCTTTTGGTCTTGATGATGAAACCGCCGCCCAGAAGAGCGGTAGTCCCAGAATCGCGCCCGCTCGTGGTGGTGATCCTTCATGTATTTTTCCGAATATTCCTTTTATCACGACTCGCGTAAAATTTCAATGTTTACCATCTTTTTCACCGCCTTTTCTCGTATTTATGATTTTGGTTCCTGGAATAGTGTTTTTCTTTTTTATTGGAAAAGAATTCAATTTGGATTTCACCTTTGAGTAAATGGGAATTCTATAAATAGCTGGTTGGTTTTCAAGCAAATGGACCCTCAAATTTTTCTCTCATTTTCTCATTTCAATAGCTTAGTCTTTCAGTTTTGCTTTGGAATTCAATAGTTTTCATTTGTTGCATGTGTAGCTAGTCTTGTTTTGTTTTTTGAAGCCACATGATCTTCATGTTTTAGTGTTATTACTATTTCATACAATCAATTGAGAAAGGCTTGAAATTTTCAAGATTTCATGACTCACCTCAAGTAGATGCTACTCTCTACAGTAATTTGTTGGTGGGCTCATCTATTTGACATATACCAGACCAGATCTATGTTATGTTGTCATCTATCTTTCAAGGTTCATGCAAGAGCCAAAGCAATGTCAGTGGAAAGCAGCAAAGCATGTTTTGAGATATTTCCGAGGAACAAATGATTATGGCATGGAATATAAGAAGAATGATCAATTCTTCTTATAGGGATATGTCGAATCAGACCATGTCGGATCTGTTGATGACAGGAAGTCAACTCCAAGATACATTTTTCATCTTAGATCTGGACCTATCTCGTTGATAAACAAGAAACAAAATTTTATTTCTATCTCATCCACAGAGGTAGAATATCATGCTGCACGAGGAGTTGTGTGTGAAGTGATGTGGTTATGTCACATTTTGGATGACATGGGAATTCTGAAAAAGCAAGCCAACTATTCTCTATTGTGACAATTAGAGTGTGTTGAAGCTCATGAAGAATGCGAGTCTTTGATGAATGAACAAAGCATATTGAAATTTACCGCCATATCATTTGAGAGCACATCCTCAAGCATCACATTCAGCTCCAGTACTTTCCTATGGAAGCACAGGTAGCTGACATTCTCACAAAATCTCTTGGAAAAGTGAAATTTGAACTTTTCAGGGGTCACATTTGCAAGAATAATGTAATAAGGGGGGGAATGTTAGCATACGTAGCATAGTTTATATTTTAGGTGTGTTTGTTTTATATTATCCCTTTATTCTCTCTTCCTTGTTGTATTCCATTATTCTCTCACCTACATCCATATCTTCCTCCTTTAGTTTAGGGGAATATTGTTTATTGTTTCTCCTATAAAATGTACATGCTTCTTCATAATAAAATAAGATGTAGAGACTGTTCTTCTCTCCATTCTTCTTTCTGTTCTAATTTTATCCCACAAAAACCATGCTTGTTTGGGGTCTCTACTTTTCGGGACCATCTCAAAATGCACCATTGAGACATGTACTAGGTGGGGGAATGGAGAAACAGAGCTTCGGGGTTATTTAAGGGTTTTTTTCTTGATGAGTTTGATTATGTAAATAAAAAAGGGTCCATGAAACTCGATGAGATTTTTTAGAGCCTCTAGAAACAATATATTACTTCAAGGAATGAGAAATAAGAGTAGGAACGACCCCTTTCCTAAGATCATGATTGGAATGATGAAAAATGACACTCGGTCAGATAGTATAGGGTCCCGAATGGAGAAGAAAGATAGTAAATTTAACCCCCTCAAGACACAAGACATGCATGTTACGAACCTTTTGACAACTATTCTCGCACCGTCTACCTATGAGTCGGTTCAATAAGCCCACGAACATTCCAAGGAAAAAAATCTTTGAGAAACATCAAGAGTCATGAACGAATCATCCTCAAGGCTCCCTAACACGGTCAATTGATATGCTAGGATAAAAGAGTGAATTTTTTTTTAGAAAGGAACATAATCACTCGTTTTGAAAGGGAAGCATAACGGAGGGTCATACTTAACATCCTCTATAGGAGAAGGGATGCAATAACTCCTGTGGGTGGAATTTTTGTCTACAAAGTGAACAATCGCCTTAGAGTGGGGTTGTGAGTTTGTTGGAGCTGGATGAATTGAGGAGGCCATAAGTGGAGAATGATGCACAATAGAGAAGCCACATGATACTTAGTACCCTAATGTTTTAGTGCTAAAGTGGAACCCCAATAAGATTGTAGACTTGGGTCCTGGAGTTTATGGTTTTTCTTAGTTTTGACCTCTATGAACCCCCTTCAATGTAACGAAAAGTTAATTTGGGGTTGGCATTATTTTTTTCTTGGGTAGCAGGGTCAAGGAAGCCATTAAAGGGAATTCTCAAATCATATGGTCAATAGATTGGCAAAGTGAAAATAGATATTGGGCAAGTTAACATAAAGGGCACATTGAGAAAATTGGGTATCTCGTACATACCCAAAATTGTAAGGGTACTACGCTGCCGAATCGATGTCACACGTGCCCCAATGATGATACAAGTCTCCTCACAAGGTGTTTAGGATTTGGAAAATCTCTCCAAGTGTACATTAACATCCCGCATGCTCGACTTAGTCTCTGCATGATTTGTTTTTCTCTTCCCCCCTCTTTTCCTTGCTTTTTGGTCTTTAGTGATGAAATCGCCTCGTGATCACCGCCAGGGCAGGCGGCGGTCTGTAACCACCGCCTTGCTCAACGTGGCGGTCCTTCACGTGTTTTTCCATAACGTTCCTTTTATCGCGACTCGCATAAAATTTCAACGTTTACCATCTTTTTTCATCACCTTTTCTTGTATTTATGATTTTGGTTCCATGGAATAGTGTTTTTCATTGTTTATTGTAAAAGAGTTCAATTTGGATTTCACCTTTGGGTAAATGGGAATTCTATAAATAGTTGGTTGGTTTTCAAGCAAATGGCCCCTCAAATTTGTCTCTCATTTTCTCATTTCAATAGCTTAATTTTTCATTCTTGCATAGGAATTCAATAGTTTTCATTTGTTGCATGCATAGCTAGTCTTGTTTTGCTGTTTAGAAGCCACATGATCTTCTTGTTTTAGTGTTATTACTATTTCATACAA
This sequence comes from Taxus wallichiana var. yunnanensis, assembly GCA_018340775.1. Classification (NCBI taxonomy): domain Eukaryota; kingdom Viridiplantae; phylum Streptophyta; class Pinopsida; order Cupressales; family Taxaceae; genus Taxus; species Taxus wallichiana. The sequence goes on along the minus strand of CM031236.1, from coordinate 631,354,810 downwards.
TCAATTGAGATAGGATAGTTTCATTTTTAGTCTGAAGCCATTAGAGTTGTAGGTTTTGTTTTTCAAGAAGAATAGTTTCAGTTCGGATGTTTTACGTTACATGAATCGTAATAAATCCCGCTAGAATTACATAAGCCAAGCTCTGTTCTCTTATGCTATCCATCTCCTACTTGCATTGTATTCGGTCTACACCCAAAGTCGTCATTATTCCAATACCTACTTCATTGATGCTAGTATTACACACTTTTTTTGGATTCACGTGAGCATGAAGGAACGAGGAGACCACACTGAGGGGACAAAGCCACACACAATCGTATTTTCCTTTTTTCTTCAAAATCTAGGTTCAAGCTATCAAAGTTTCAGTTAAAACATATCAAATAGAGTAGTGAATCATTTCATTTCAGTTAATCTCACTTCCGATATTGTCGGGAAAGCTGTGGGGATTGATAGTTTCTGAGAAACTATGATTCATTCCTCACTCTTGAGGTAAGATCGGGGTCTTTCAAATAAATTAGATCGGTTATTTGGTTATTTAGAATAGGTTCACAAGCTCGCACGGGAAGGTAGCTATACTCAGTTAATTTGTTTGTTTTATATTCTATTATTAGCTTAGTTGTCATTTTCTAGATATTTTAAAATTTCCCTTTCAATTTCATTCAATAGTTTATCAAAAATACTCAAAAAGGAAGAATTTATATATGTTGTGGATATACTTTTACATACTTAGTTTACTTTACTTTAGTTAGATTTATATCATTTCTTTTGTATGAAAATCACGGGACCTAGGGAGCCCAGAGAATACATATTCAAGCTAATCGTGCCTCAACCTGGTCTTGTGGCAGCAATAATCGACGTAGATCAAAATCTAAGAATCTAGGTCTTCCGAACAACAACGGACCTACAAGAGATCAGCGCATAGCTAAGAGGATTAAATATAGAAGACAACCAAGCACATACATTTCAGTCAAACCAGCCAAACTACAGATTACCCTAAATAAATATCCACATGACTTTAGAAGGTCTTGAAAGAGAGAAAACGTTTGGTTGTGATCCTTTGGTCCCACAAACCGGATGCGGAGATATTCTCACCGACATGACACTAGTTTAAGAATTCAAGTTGGCAGAATGCCTGTAAGGTACTTTGAGAAGATCTCACAACTTTTAGTTTTGAATATAGAGGCCGAAAAGGCATACGAATACTGGATATCGGGATTAGAAATTAATTTTTCACATGACCATAGGAGGTCCACAACAACCACGAACTTACGGTTGTGATCCATAGATCCCACAACCCAATGGACCTACAAATCAATCGAACATTGACACGGGTTTGAGGACGCTAGTGTTTAGATCCTCTCCACTTCCACCAGATATTATCACATAGTTATCCTTGTTAGATATAGCAGCTAACGAAGCTAAATATTTCTAGACTAGACCAGAGAATCAATCATCCATCTTATGACCCTGTCTGGAGACATACACAAAACAATCCAAGGTCATTTTCCACATATCCCACAACCCATAGATCGAATCATGCGTAACTCGATATTGATTGGAGCCTTCAAGTAGTCATCCTCGCCGACCGATCTATCACACCAATTCAAGTTAGGAGGGCCTTCTTTGCTTTAGATTCGCAGGTTCCATTAGTGCATTTCAAAGATATAAGATTTCCTAACTATTTTGTCTATACCCCACATATATTTCATCCTCACCATTGTCTTGGCATGACCTTGGGAGGTCGAGTGTGAGGAAGAGTTACTTGTAGATGCCACACTCGCTTGTCACTTTTCCATTAGACAAGATCCCCCACCTAAATGTCACTCAAATACTTGAGGTCTTTACTTCGACATAGACACGATGTTGTTGGAAGGAAAAATAAATTGATTTAGATGATGACGAAAAAACATCCAATGCATTTCACTAGCTTTTCCACAAAGATCTAAAGGGGTAGAGGAAGACCAGAGAATGCAATTCAAATGAGTACTTTAAGATTAACGTGCTTAAGGACTTGGAAATTGCGTGTCCATGGCAAAAAATAACCAAATTGTTCCAAATGAACCAAAGACTATGGTTCACAATGGCTTTGCAGTTGCTGTGGTTGTCAAACTAGAACATGAAAAATCCCTTGGAAATATTTTAAACACCCTCAACTTGATACCATGGCCTTGCCAGTGGTTGTGAACCCACTATTTGAGAATACTCTCGGGGACACGACAAAAAAAAATTAACTAGAGTAAAATATTAAAACCATGAACAATCTTTATCAAACTGAGGAGCATCTAAAACAACATTAGGGTCAGGAAAAGGAGAATCAATACCTCGGCATAAACCTTTGAAACAAATTTCCTCCCCATTTCTTTATCGAGGCATGGTTATGAATTCTGACACCTAAACCTACATGAAGAGATGTAGGGATACCGGTTCTTGCATTTAAAATAGCTTGTCGGCACTTCCCAAAGCACAAAAATTCAAAATTAATGTAAAATGACACAAAATAATTGTCGTGCCTTGCCAAAAAGGTGGTGTGATAGGTAGTATTGCACCGCATAATCGAGCATAGAACCCAAACCCTAGCACAACACCCAATATACCATTAAATATTATTTAAAAAATCCCTCTTTTATTTTTGTAAGCATTATTTTAGATAAAATGATATTAGATAATGTGGTCTTTCAAACATTAGGTAAATTTTTACTATGGACATTTAGAAAAGTAGATACAATCTATGACATTGTCACTCTACTAATTTTTTAATTGATAAATTAGTTAGTCTAACCTTTCGTTTAGTTCCTTACATGTCTCAGTATAGTATTAATAATCTTCTACTAAATAAAATATCACATAAACAAATAGAAGAAATAAAAATTAAAACTTATGCACCTTACGAGATAACCATGAAGATTTGTTTAGAAAATTTTGAAATCAACAACTTAATGGATGGTTTCTTTGAGGATGTACAAGATTCATGGCGTGTTGACATGTTTTTATCGTACTATATCTTATTTTGTTTGAAATTATTGCACTATTCAATATAAAAAGTTTATAAAGAAGGATATGAATAATTATAATATATGTTATTACTCTTATATAGTTGATTGATATCTCATTACAAACTGTTAATTAAATTGAAATATATGAATAAGACAAAGTTATTACTCGTATATAAATAATCGATATCATGTAGTAAATTGTCAACTATATATATATATATATATCTAGTATGTCGTTAGCCTTATATAATTTGCAAAGTTCCTATGTAATTGAAGTGACTTCCCACAATCCCGAAAATTTTCATATATATATATGATGGAATATTATGACTCGGTGAAGTAACTCCCCACAACTAAGAACATATTCAAGAACCAACATATCTCGAGTTAAAATCGTTTAACACTAATCTTTGTAACATTATAACTTATGCTTTTTATTTCTAATCGATGGTGATTGTATGTACCAGTTATTAATTAATTTATCTTATATATGAAGGTTGTATCTAATATCATATGCTTCCATAGTTTATCAATCCTACTAATTTAGACTAAAAAATGAATTATTATACAAATAATAACACATAAAATTGTTACTTATATAATAATTCGCTTTTATTGTGGGTTAATGAAATTGCTCAAATTGTGAACATTTGTAATTGATAGGAACTTCATCCCATTGTAAAAACCTTATCAATATTAAATATTAAAACTATTTTATCAATGAATTGAGATAATATATAGGATTTTGGAATCATTCCCTCTAGTTCTAACTAGTCTATATGCCCTCCTCATGTCTATCTAAGTAATTTGGCTTGTATGTATCCATAAATTTGTATATATAAATGAGACATTTATTAGTAAAGTTGAGAACATGACTACAAAATATATTTATTTATCTGGATAATCAAATCAAATAATGACACACTATAAAATCAAGTGTTTAAGGTTTAAATCATATCATTCATTTCTGAATGATCATGGACGAGTGGAGGAGAGTGGATGTGTGGATGAGCATGGATGTTTAGAACTTACATATGGGGCTGGTTCTTCAGATCCTCCTGCAACAAAAATGTGGGTTGTTAAATTTTTTCCAGTTGATCATCGGGATCCATTAAATATCTCTCCCACATGGAGCGATGAAGACCCAGATCTGGTGATTCCGAAGTCTATTATCGAGAGGGATAAGAAAAGATTTAAACACATAGATATAAGATGTTTTTCTAGCCTTAGACCAAACATCAATTTCAAAAGATACCGGTGCAGGAGGAAATGGTCTTACAAGTTGGAGGTTAGGGCTATTCAGGGGATGCATTTTATTTCTTATTTCATGAAGAGTTGGATTTACAAAAAGTGCTACAGGGTGCATCATGGTTTTACGGGAATGCTAGCCTTAGCCTCCATCACTGACAACCTAGGTTTTTCAAGAGTTTAAATTTCAGGAACTCTTTGTTTAGATTATGGGAGCCTGAAGTATGTTTTAAGATTGCAAGATCTATGGGGGTGTTGATCATTTGGATTGTAGGAGGTGGTGCTGGGAACTGCTGATGACTATTTTAACGGTGACAGGTTGGGCAAGGCCATTGGGCGGGAGAGGCCGATTAAAAATAATTTTTTTGAATCATGCATGTATTTAAATTATATTTTGCTCCCAAATGTGAAGCAGTACGTGTGTCAAGCGGAAACGGTTTGATGAAGGGCCATTGGTTGTTGGGTGTTATGGACGAGAGGTTAGAGGTGCTCCTTGGGAAGGAAGATGGTGTGTATGATGGTGGAATTTGCATTGCTTCACTTGACTCCGTGGTTAACAGGGGTGGTTGGACTAAGGTCTATCCTAAGAAAAAAACCAGTCAAATCGTGTGACATAGAGTCGTCTTGTGGTGGGTCTTAATTCTCTCACTCTTTGTTTTGGGTCATGTTTCTTTATCGTTATAGATTTCTTTGCCTTGACGTTTCTTATTTTAGGGTTTCTACCTTGGTTTTATTTTCTCAGTCACTTGTGGCTTGGCTTGTGTGTTGTTGTTGTGGGTTTCTCTCTTTGTCATTGGTAGAGGCTATCTCTTGTGATCCACATTGTTATATATTTTCTCCATTTGTATCTGTTGGTTTTTGGGTCCTCTTCAAAACTAACATTTTTACCTAATAAAAAAATCAAATAATGATAAGCATAAAGCAACACAAAAGGTCCTTTATTACCTTCAAATATGGTAACAAATTTCGTATAGAGAGTATTAAACAGTGGGTTTTAAATAAGTGAAAAATGGTTAATAAAAAAATACAATAAATATGGAAAAATATTCTTTATCGTATATTGAAATAATATGATAATTTTAAATTATTGATGAAGTTGATTGGCTTCGAATGATCCCATCAGGATCAAGTCTGTTGATCTGCAAGGCCTATAGATATCTCGATACGGAGAGTCAAAATGCGCATAGGGTCGGGATCATTCCCTTAGTGACTTTGATGGATTGGATGCCCCTAGTCATGACCGCTAAGTGAAGGAAGGGTTCAATATAGATATACACTTACTCAATAAGTGTAAATCGAAGTATGTCATCTCCAGTTTATCTTTGGAAGAGATGTCAATATGTATGTAATCGTTAGTTTCAAACAAACAAACAATAATTTAAAACATAACTATACAACAAACTCAAAATTATGATCTATGAAAAACTTATGTATGTCCATCACAAATTACATATCTTACTACTTAGTATCTTACCTTGCTTGTGTACTATATAGTGTGTTATAAAATATTTAAAGGCATATTTATAATGAATAATAAATAATATTAATAATAGAATTTCCACCCACTATTCAAATCAAAGTTGAGGACAAAACTTGGACTACGAAGGGTTTCCCTTTAGGTGTTAATCATGTTTTTCTCTTGGTCATTTATCTTCATATTTTCATTTTGAAAGAAAACATGCTAAAAGTAGAAGCTCTTAGTGGAAGAATACAAATCCCTGCCATTTGGTTGTAAATGACCCATCAGATAGTGACTCAAATTTTGAGACAAAGAAAGATGTTGATTTAGATTTTGAGAATGAGGAAGAAATTCCTCCTATTCAAAAGGATCCACTGCAACAAGATCTTCAAAGCTATGCAGAGTTGGTGGTTTTGAACAAGGGAACATGTTCCCTCCTCTTGATTCATCAATAATCCTAAATTCTAAGGAGAATATAGAAGTTATGATTTCAATCCATAATAATAAAAATGAAAATCCGAATATTGAAAAGGATTGGATGGTTGTGAGTAAAAAAAGAAAGGGAAAAGTTCCCTTAAAGATGCACTTAAGATCCCTTGGGAAGAGATATTACGAGATGAACTTTTGAGTGTTTAGATGTATTATGCCATTGGTTTGGATGTGTTATTGGTTTAGATGTGATGCTGGTTTTATGTGATGCGGCTTTTTATGTGATATGTTTTTGTTTCTTTGTGCCGCTGGTAGATGCTTCCTCGTTTGTTCCTTTAGGCTAGATCTTTGTCTCCACTTGTTGTATGGGGTAGGGTCCCCTAAACCTGCATTTATGTTAATCAAAATAAAAATTAATAATAACAAAATGCTGAAACAGTTATTTTTGTAGTTTTATATATTCTTCAATTGTTTTGTTATGCCATTATTGAATTTTTGGATTTTTAATATTTTGATTATTTAAACCTTGAAAATTCGTTGTTTAATATGATGGATTGGAGAAATCGCAAAAATACTGAAATTCTCAAAAAATCCACCGTATTTGGTAACTATGCCTTCAAATATCAACGACGAATGATGCTACGGCAAACAGAATTGCACTTGCCTTTTTATTGAACATGTATGCAGGGAGATCTGTTATTCTGAACGAATGTTTATACCGTATTTTGATTATATATGAATGGGGATCTGTGACTCTGAGATTATTTTGAAACCTTCCAAACAGGAATCTATACAATTTTAAAATTTTCTCTGATAAACATTCACGACATGTCCACCAACTTAAGTCCTATAATCTTCCACACTCTTAATCCGGCGGCCTTTTCGCATGTGTATTCCAACGCATAGAAAATGACATTACATACCGAATAATAAATGCAACTGTTGTGTCTATATAACTCATGCTTGAAATTCACCCAGATATGTTGCATTCGTTTTCAGTAAGAAATACAAGAAGAATGTGAATAATCAATCATATTCAGCATGACCACAGTAGTAATCGAGACACAACAGAAAATTTTTATGTACCTGTTACTGGAAAATTCATAGTTCTTCCCAGTGGCAGAGAAGATAATGAGAGCCACTTCTGCGTCACAAAGCAGAGAAAGCTCATAGGCCTTCTTCAACAGCCCATTTTTTCTCTTACAGAATGTAACCTGCCTGTTGGTCCTATTCTCAATCTTTTTCATCTGAACCTTCCCTCGCCCCATTTATGGTTTCTAAAAACCCTCTCGAAACCTGAATTCAATCCATATATTTTGATTAGTAAATGAATCCCAAATAGCGGCCATATTAACAAACAAAAATTCCATTATGAATCCATAGAAGCTACGAGCATTGACTACTTTTTGTATATATACCATAAGATAACCTAGATCTCAGAAGGGTTAGTGAGCCAGAGAGATTTTGATGAGCTTTGATGTAAGGGGTTCTATGTAGGTTTGAAGAATAAAAAATATGCTTTCCAGGTCACTCAACGACGTGGGAACTTGGAGAAGATAATGTTTCCACGAATAAATAAATGTCTAGATAAGGCAGGTACGAAGGCGACATGTTTTACCAGCCCATGTGAACCCAACAATAGAAAAGTTACTGTAGTACATTCCTTCACTGTTTGCTTGCTAATAATTATTTCCTATAATTTCCCCTTATAACTCATGCGTAAATCCGTGCAAATGACTTTAATCAACCGAAGGATATCCAACAAAAGTTACTTCAGAGTAATATATATTTTAGTTTTTAATAGGCCACTCAGCAACCACCAGACAATATTTTAAAAGGCCACTGGCATGAATCCCTTGATAGGCAAGGGTTTGGTAAAATAATATGACATGTAATGCAAAAACTGAATCTATATTTCTTGATAATGTCATAAAATAGTGTCGTGTCCAATTTGTAAATAAATAAGTTTTCTATGCTTTACCTAGTTTATTTATACTAGTAATCGTTGGCAAGTAGTGTAGTGTGAATGCCAAAAGAGATCAGGGGCATGAGTGAAGAATGGAGGAGGTGCAAAGGGTTGAATTGGAAGTTAATAATTTTGATGGTAGAATTAGTGTGAAATTTGAACTCTTCATGAGCTATTGAGGAACCGAGATGAATCATGCGTAGGGTGAAACACTCAATGAATCAACACTGGTATCCATGCTAGTGCGAAGCTACACAAGAGGTGGCACAGAAAAAATGCAAAAAGTGCTTAACGGTTGTTTTTGAGTGCCTATTTGCCATGACGAGACTCTATCCAGACCATATCAATATTGTCAGTGCCACTTCAACCTTTAGCCTTAGCCATCTGCATGCATCGTGGATCGTGAACAACTATAAAATGAAGGAGAGTGTGAAGACCTTCGTCCCTCACATGGGCTGCAACATAAATGTCATATGCATGAATATGGATTAACAACGTGTTCATGTTCTACCCCTAAGTTAAAGAAGTGATAATGATAGAATAAAAATTTGAATGTCGTTGATACAATAATTGTGAGTGTGTTGGACTCAACAATTTGTTGACCTGTTGATCGATGATTGACATGAACCCATACTTCGACGTCATTTTCTACTTTCTATCTAGCAGTGTTCCAAATGTCGATTGTCACCGTGTGTGGTTTCAACTCCACTTTGGTATATTCGTTTAGGCATAACTATGAGCACATTCAAGGACACATTCATGTATGTTCATAACCGTATATTTTAATGATTAAGATGTACATTCAGACATGACCACAATTATCATGTATTTATTATATGGCACATCCATTTGTAATCGAGGTATACAAATCATAGAAATGCAATCTATTCTAGGTTGTGCTAAAATGATAAAGGGGTACACTTGAGCATGACATAGGCTAAAAAATATTCAAATTTGTGTTTAAGTTTGGTAGTATTGTAGTGATTATTGGGTGCATTGAGCATAATTGAGGTTTATAAATCTTAAAAATGAGTATTAGTGACACTTTCAATTCTTAATAATGGGGTGAATGCTAGAGTAGTGATATTATGGAAAACATGAGCTTGAATAATGTTTGTAAATCTAAAATAACATGATCCAATATGAAGAGTAGCCAAGATTTACAAACCATTTGAATCTAACACAAAATTCATTTGTAGCCAAGGTTTACAAATCTTAAGAATGTGAGATAACATTCAAGCATAGCTGAGATTTAAAAATTTGAGGATTGCAATTTAAGATTTGTGGGAAAGCAACGTTCACAAATCTTAAGAATTTCATCATAAATTCGATTGTAACTAAGACTTACAAATATTAATAATATGTTATAAGCCAAGTTGTAAATATTATAGGGTACATTAAAGAATAAGCCATGTTTGCAGACCAATAATGATAGAGGTTGTACATAAATGATTACATAGTACATTGGAGGGTGAGTCATAAGCCATGTTTACAGAGGAATGATTATGGGGTACAATCAAACATGCACTATGTTTAGAGAGTAATGATTAAAGAGTGCATTCCAGCATGACCCATGTTTAAAAATCTTACTTATTTGGCCCAAGCTTACCCCACATAGTGTTACAAACCCATAACTCAACCAACATTTACCAAACAAGGAAAAAAATGCATTCAAAATTTACACATCAAATAATGTATTTATTTTATTGTGAGCAAGAACGTGAAAGAGGTTTTTCGATGTGGATGAGGCATTGGTGAATAAGGATATTTGTTTGTATGCATGTAAGCCTTTCATTTTAATAAATCGTTGAAAGACTAAGACTGTGGATATGAGTTCTTAAATAGTGAAGTATAAATCACTCTATAACTTACACGGCATTTTAAAAATAAAATCATCGAAGTGTATTATACAATGTCTAGATGTGAATGGGAGTCCTTGTTATCTTAATGAAAAAATTGTTATATCTATGTGTATTACACATGGAGTGTCTAATGGGGACACTAAATTTATACATGAATTAATTATATTATCCTTTACATAAGCTCACCTATGGAATTTCATGCATGTCATACATAAGATGATTCCAGATTAAACAAAATTTCTTGCATGTTTTGGTCTTTCTCATAGATCTTCTTTTATTTGGTATATTCTCTCTTCCCACTTCCTTCCGTTTTTCGTAGGGGCATCAATTTCCAAATTATTTAAAGGAGAAAATTGAGTTGGTATTGTCCTTATAATAATATCGTGGTTTTTCTTAAACTTCCCAAGGAACATTTCCAAAATTTCTTCTCCAAGATTTGTGAGAAAATGTGTGTTGGCATACTAAATGAACTAACCCGTGATGCCCGATTGTCCCAACACCCAGAATACCTCTAGACCATGGTCTAGATAGAATAAAAAAGAAACCCTAGACAGCTTTATTATGTATTACGGTTTTGTGGCTCCATATTTCAAATATAAGAGCATCTTCAGGACTTCTTTTCCTACGGACCCAAATTTACCATCATAGGTTAAATACTTCACTATCCAAAATGCTACCCTATCAAAGGGTTTGGGCAAACCGCCCTTTTGACCCCTTTTATGGCTTTCTTTGTATTGTAAATGTATTGGTGTTCGGTTTCCCCTTCTTCTAGCAGGTTTCAACAAGTTCTTTCAATGTCCCCTTTGCAGGATGTGGGACATGAACAATTGGTACTCGTAAACATTACTTATTGTAATAACAGAAAAAGGAATAAAGATATTTATAACCTTTGTCTTGTATTTCTCTACGTTTATGACTAATTCTCTTACTAATTTGTCCTTATATTTTGAAAACTTCTTCAAGAACTCTAGCCATCCCGCATGCTCAAAGATAGATGCCACTTCTTCATCCGTGAGAAGCTGGAAATCATCCTCTAGTTCTGATTTCCTTTTAATCCCCATATCGACTCAAATTTTGTTTCCTTTGATTATGTGCAAATTAGCTGTAGGGCTTCTTGCTTAGTTGCGAAACTAATGATTGTATCTCTACGTAACCTCTATTCTTAGCTATGGAACCTCGTTCTTTCTTACGTAACACAAGTTTAATTCACTTCTTCTCCCTCAAAATCTCTCTACAACTTATTTCACTTGATTTTGCACTAGTGATTACTCATGACAACTATTCCGCCACTTATTCCATCTAAATCATCTTCATGATTACTCACTTGTAATCATAATGTATAAATAGATGACTCATCATACCAAATTTTAAATCAAGTCTAATCACACATGCAAACTTTTACCCTAACCCTAAATAAGTTAAAAGATATAATTATCGTCCTTAATGATGTAATCCTTTTGTTATGATGACTCATCATTCCTACAAGTGGAACAAAAAAACAGTTAGATAAGATGGCTGGAATTCTAAAGAATTCCCTTTTATTTGAATTATCCAAATGAGGGGGTCAACCGCCATTGCTAGTTTTCAATTGACCTCGAGAGAATTTTTTTATTATTTTAATTTTTTTAATTTTTTTAAGTTTTATTTTATTTTTGGGAAGAAAACACCATTTACTGGATTTCATTTTCTTCCCTTTATTCTCGGATCTATGATCTAGTTATTTGATCATTTTGGAAGAATCGGGTTCTTCCATATGATCAAATTCTTTATCTCGCTTCAATCTTTCTCAAGAATTTATCCTTAATGGGAGGCTTCCTATAGAGTTTTAGCCTATGTCCATTAACCAAGAGTGTTCTTCTCGCTGCCATCAATGGGAAGTAATCGAATAGAACCATTGTCAAATAATTGCTTAATATGATAGGGCCCTAATCATCTGGTTCTCAATTTTCCCTTGAATTGTTAGTACTTAGAATCAAACAACAATGCCCAGTCTCCTACTTTAAATTGTCTTTTCTTGATATGTGTGTCACACCATTGCTTCCTTTGCTCATGGATTATCTTTGTCTACTAAAGTGCTTCCATCCTCAATTCATCCAATTCATTGAGTCAAGTATTCTTTCCTTTGAGAGCGCATCCAACTCAATATCCACCTTAACTGCTATCCTCAATGTCCGTAGTTCAAACTCAATGGACAATAAGGGATTTTTCCCATAGAGTAACTCATATGGCGGAAACCCTGTTGTAGTTTTCCAAGTTGTATTATAAGCCCAGACAGCTTCAAGTAGTCTCTTTACCCAATCTTTTCTCCCAACTTCAACTGCTTTGGTAAGGATGTTTTCCAATTCTTTGTTTGTTACTTCATTTGTCCATTTAATTGCGGGTGATAAGGAGATGACTTCCTATGATTGATTTGGTAATACATTGTGAAATCTTGGATCATATTAGACATAAATTGTGGCCCCTAATATGAAACTATGCTCCTTGGTGCTCCAAAATTTACCATAATTATGTTCCAAAGGAAATCAACAACTACTTCTTCAGTGGCATTTGTCAATGCCTACACTTCGCCCACTATTTCATGTAGTCAAGTACACAAAATAATATATTCATTTCCTTGTGAAGGAGGATTAAAGGGACCAACAAAATTGAATCCCCATCTCTCAAATGGTTCAATCACTACTTGAGGTTGAAGAGGCATTTCATTGGTGAAAGCTGGTTATCCCATCCTTTGACAAGGATCACACCACATGATATATCTCTTCACATGCTTGTACTGAGAGATGGCCAATAATAAGCTGGTGCAAGTATCTTATGAGCTATTCTTTTCACTGAATAGTGTCCTCCACTTGGTTCATCATGACATGCTCTGAGGATGTCAAAGATTTCATCTTCTCTTACACACTGCCGTAAAACCAAATCAGGGCCACATTTAAATAGCATTCCATTTAACCATTTGAATTATGCACTAGTTTTGATTAACTTCTTTGTTTGTTTCTTAGTGAAAGAAGGAGGAAAATTCCTGTTGCAAGATAATTTTCCATATCAGCAAACCATGGCGTAACATACTGAAATAGCAAATAATTGTTCATCTAGAAAGTTATCCTTGACTTGTTCTTGCTCCCCTATAGTGGTTAGTCTTGACAAAAATCAGCTACCACATTAGATTTACCTAGATTGTCAACAATGGTAATATCAAATTCTTGTAAAAGTAATAACCATATAATTATTCTTCATCCAACCAATAGTTTGTTCATTAAATATTTAATTGCTGAACGATCTCGTATATAAATATTTTGTACCGTTGTAATGTAATGTCTCGAATTTATTGATTGCATAAATCACAAGAAGAAATTATTTTTCGGTGGTGGTGTAATTCTTTTCAAAGTGGGAGTAAGATTTTTATCAAGATAATAAATAGCATACATTTTTCCTTCTTAATCTTTCTATCCCAAAACTACACCAATGGAATTATTTGAGGCATCCGATTGGATATGAAATGGATTTTCCCAATTAGCTCCTCTTAATATTGGGGCGGTGATTAATTTTTCTTTAATTTCTTCAGAAGCATGCCGACACTTTTCATCCCAAAGAAATTCATAGTCCTTGGTTAGCAAATTCCACATGGGGGTAGCAATTTTGCTGAAATATTTGATAAAGTGCATATTGAACCCAGAATATCCTGAAAAATGACTTGATATATGTAAGGGTCTAAGGAATAGGTAAATTTGAAATGATCCTAATTTTGTTTTGATCAACTTGAATTCTTGTTTTTGAAATATGGTGTCCTAATAAAATCCCCTCATCAACCATCATTAAACACTTTTCATGACTAAGAGATAGATTGTGTTGCTCACATCTTGTTAACAATCTGTCTAGATTTCTCAAAGCATCATCAAATGTATTTCAAAGGTGTCAGTGAAGTCATCCATATATACCTCATCACAATCATTTGTTAGATAAGAAAATATTGCTAGTACAACTCTCTCGAAAAGTTGCAGGAGCATTGCATAAGACAAATGGTAACACCCTATAGGCAAAGGTACCCCATGGACATGTAAATGTAGTTTTTCTTGATCTTGATGAGAAAATATGATTTGATTGTATCCACTAAATCCATCCAAGAAGGAAAAGTACTATTTACTCGAATGGTTGTCCAGAATTAATCTACATGAATTATAAGGGAAAATAATCTCTTAGTGTGGCTTTGTTCAGTTCCTATAGTAAACACATATTCTCCATTTTATGTTCTTTTGAGGAACAATTACAAGAGGAGATACCCACTAACTATCTGAGATAGGGTAGATGAAACCTACTTGTAATAGTTTTTCAATTTCTTGTTTGACTATATCCCTTAAGGCTAGGTTAATCCTTCTTTGAGGCTACCTAATTGGTTTAATGTTTTCAGTATAGATGTGATGAGTGTAGATACTTGGGTGAATTCCCTTCATGTATTTGTAATCCCAAGAAAAATCTTTAGTATGAATTTTTAGAACATCAAACAATTTAGCTTCTTCATCATCCTTTAACCATTTGTTAATATTCAAAATTTTACCCATTTGGATCTCAACATGTTTGGTTCCAATGTGTGATGAACTGATTTTTGAAAGGGTTCCATTAAAGTATTTAGTGGACATGCATGTGGTAACAACATATGACATGTAGCAACATCTCCAAAAGCTCCTTGAGATAGAATATTGGAAAAGGACAAGAATGAGAATTATGATACTTATCTCTTTATATGTCAAAGCTGTTCATTATTGCTACTTTATAGAAATTCTTCACCACTCTTTGATGTATTTCAACGAAGCTCTGATTCTTCCTCTCCCCATGATAAATCTCATTCCGCTAGAGTGAAATTATTTCCAATCATAGAGAACCATGATTGTCGTGATTTCGGAACCAAATATGGTGGTTCCGAACTTCATGTGGTGGTTCGGAACTAAATGAGGTGGTTCCGAAACTAAGTTCGCAGGTTTTATAACTATGGTCGTAGGTTCCGAAACTATAGTCGCGAGTTTTGAAACTATTCTTGATTGCTTCGAGGACAACTAGTGCTCATTGAATGGTGGATTAATCATCTCTTTTACTTCTCTTACATGATCCTGCAATGTGATCATAGAAAAATAAGAAAAAAATTTCTTATTAGTGTTAGGAGAATCAACTCATAATTGCTCTTGATTGTCAACAAAAGGTCATGTAGAAGAATATATGGAAATTTTCTTAGAGTTCTTACCATTTGAGATAGACATATCACCTAACCCGTAATCAATTAAGGCAAAGAATTGTAGCTAACCATGTTCTACCAAAAATAATGGGATAAACCAATGTTTTACCTTTTCGCTGCTGCAAAGTATAAGGAATTCAACTAGATATTCCCATGACTCCACCATAACCACCACGTATTCAATAATCCCTTCTCTTTTTCTACTGATTGGTCCGCCATTTACAATATGGTATTAGTAGGTTGTATACCCGTTAATGGTAATGTTTTTAAAGTGTCCATTGTCATTACATTTATAGATGCACCCAAATCTACCAAAACATTATGTATATCCTTATTCCCTATAGAGACAGAAATAACAAGACTTCCAGGATCTTCGTATTTGGGAAGTAAAAGTTTTCCTGCTAGTAAATCAACAAGTTTCCCATCTACTTTGATAGTCTTGGGGTACTGTTTCTTCCTTCCATGCTTTTCAAACATTACATTTTGATTAATTTGTTCAATTCTAGAATGTCCTTAATTGCTTGTAATAGTGGTATTTCAATATTCAATTTCCTTAGTTCCTGTACCAATTCAGACTCCTTGGTTTCTATAGCTTCTTTAAATCTCTCTAGAAATGGAGTCTCAGTAGTGTCATTATGTGGCTCCTTTTATTTTCTTTTTATATTGTCTTTTGAAACAAAAGTACTAGGGATTTCATTTTCTTCTTTCATTTTAGTGATTATAACAGGTGGAGTGCTAATTATTTTTCCGGATCTAGTTTGACTATCCTTATAATCCATGACATTTAGATCAACTGAATTTTCTAGTTCTGTTCCATAAATAAGAGTTATTTGTTTATTTCTTAGGTTTTCTAACTGGATGTGCTAGTATTTGTGTTTGAATTATATTTTCAGTTTGTGATTTTTGTGCAAGGGATCCCATGACGGGATTTTGATTTTGATTTAGATATGTTTTTCCTTGAGCATAATTATTATGGTTCCATCTAGGTTGTGACCAAGAATAAGGATTTCCTTGACCAGCCTATGGTTGTTGATGTCCTTGAGCATACCAAGCTTGAGTTGCACAATCCCGAGGGTTCCATGTTGGTTGAAGTACCCAAGGTGGTTGTCCACAATTTTTGATACTTTTGAGTAGCCCATGGCATGATCTACGGATTAGGAACTAATCTTGGCATAAACTTCCCTTTGTGAGGTTGTCTCTCGAACAAAATTCAATTCTTTTGTTGTGGATGATGTCTTGGTTTGTTTAAGCTGATTCTTTATGACTAGGAGTAGAGAACAAACATCAATATCATGTTCTTTAGATTCACGAGATAAGACACATTTATTTTTTTATCCAAAGGACACTCTCTTATTGCATTCTTCTTCCTACATCGAGGACAATACATAGCCAAGTGATTCAGTTTTGGTGTTTTCTTTAGCTTGTAATCCATCCATATTAGAGGTTAATTGAACTAAAATGTCTCATTTTAAAGTTTGCTAACTCATCCATTAGTTTGTTCATATTTGGATTTAGGCTTTTCAAATATTTTCCTTTTCTAGGTCCACCCTTGTTCCGGAATAGCTTCTACAAATCTCCTTAATTTCATTCATCCTTAATTGATAAATTTCTACACCTCTTATCAACATGAGGGCTTCCTAGAATCATCATCCAAACGCTTAAGAAAAATGGATTTACTTAACTCCTCTTGAAGTACAAATCCACACCTTTTGCTCACAAAGAAGAATCTATCTAAATAGTCTTCTATATTTTCATCTTCCTCCCGCTTGATTTTGAAGAATTCTTCCTTCCTATTTCTCCCTCTACAATAATCCCGGTATTTGTCTAGGAAGGAAGTTTCCATTTGTGCCCAAGTGGTAATAGAGTTAGATGCTAATCCCATGAACCACCTCATTTCTCGCATCCTTTATAGTGGATGGAAACAACTTGAGTTTTTGAGTATCCATTTTGTAGTCATAGGTTTGACATAGTAGCTTGAATTCAAATAAAAATTGGTGAGGGTCTTCAAATGATATTCCTCTACATTTGGGTAAATGTTCAGGTGAGATTATTTTTCATTCGTGTATCATCATCACCCAATAGGATTGGATCAAAAAGAACGTCCTATCAAGTTCTCTTTCAGTTCCCATGCCATTTTAAAAATATTTTCCAAATTTTCCTCCCAATCAATGTGGTATGTGGTATGCCTGGGGAAGGTGAAAATTAGGATTAGAAGGCTTACTACTCAATTGAGAATCAAAACTCGTCCTAAATGGATCTTGAGAAATAATATTTCTCCTAAGAGTTCTACTTCCTTGGTGAATGATCTAAGAATTCCAAAGGTAGCAATTATGTTTCTTGTATAATAGGGATTATGGTGCCTCCAATTCTTGATCAATTTCCTTATTTGGACTAGAGGATGTTATGAATTCTTGTGAAGATGTTCCCGGGAGGAATCTAATATTTGAGTCTCTTGGTCTACTCATATATTTTATGATATAGTAGGGAAGACCCTTCAACTACTAGATGTATGATTGTTGCTCTTGCTGACACCCAATTAGAAAATTCCAACTAGTGTGTCCCCAAAAATTATTGGTTTCGTTATTCCCTTCATTTAATAAACTTCTTATTGATGTCATATTCAAACTAGGGGTGTGTCTAAAGCTATATGCAAAAAGAGTAATCCTATTGATCGAGTAGTTGATCGTAGTAATTTTTGTATTTTTGGGGGATATTTTTAATGTTTTAAGGACATCTTAGTAAAAACCTTATTTAAATCATAGTATGAAAAATTTGATAAAATGAAACACACTGAAAGATTTCTTGTAAGGAAACACACTTTGCAGAATGGAAATAAACACACTTGCGTTTGGAAAATAAACACACTTGCTTTTGGAATTAAACACACTTGCTTTTGGAAAATAAACAAACATTCTTTTGGAAGTAAACACACTTGTTTTGAGTGCGTAAAAAATGGTTACAAGAATAATAAGAATCTATCTAGACACCTACGGGGAACACGTATACAATAGAGTCTAACTAAAAGAATTAAAAGTGATACAGAATTAATGAGATCTAAACTTATTTTCTTAGGAAATATAAATACCAAATAGACAAATATCCTAGTCCTTGGGGAGTGGGCCCTTGCTCCTCCTTGAATTAGGATTTAACAACTTAGAATTCTCTAAAACAAGAATAGGTATTTATTGATAAAACATTCAAAAGTATTATAAAACATACCAGACGTGTACTTATTCTCTATCTATATCTATCTTCTCTATTCTATCTCTATATTTATCTAATACAGGGTCTACTTATATCTACATTTATAATCATAGTTGTCTCTATGATTTTGATGAAATTGAATCATGCCCGAATAGATGCTCACTCAGTTGTGGCTGATAAAAAAGCTATAAGATAAATATCCCCGGATCTGCGTGATCGAAATCTTCTCATCCTTTCCTGATTGAAAGGGTCGTTGATGCAAAATCACTGGATGTGGTTAGAATAGATAAAATTCCATCGGTTCCAGAACTTTAGATAAGTTCTAGAACCATAGGAAATCGTTAAGGATCAAAACCATGAGAGTTCCGGAGCTATACCCAAGAGTTCCAGAACTAAGTCCGAAAATTCCAGAACTAAATACTAGAGTTCCGGAACTAAGTCCAAAATTTCTGGAACTAGATGATGACTGTGTAATGGAGTTTCAGAATTAGCTTGGAAGTTTTGGAACTAAGCTATATTGGAATAGATGCTACCGAAAACATGTTGAATGCTACATACTTCATTTCTTTGACTAATTAGACTGCTTTATTTGAATTTCAAAACACTTCATCATAAATTTCAGAGCTTTTAAATGTTAGAAACACACAAAAGATGGACAATCATCTTAACTCATATTAATTAAAAGTCAGCAAAATGCAATCAAACTTTTTGAGATCATTTATTATACATTTAAGCATAATCATATTCTTTTAAATTTAGAATGAAAATCAATCAAAAGATGGACAATCACATCTTAACTCATATTAGATCAAATAAAAGTCACAAAATGCAATCAAACTTAATAAAAAGGAGAGTAAGATGAGATCATTTATTATACATTTAACGGGCATATTTTGGCCTCATCAACCATATTCTTTTAAATTCCTTTTGTTTTGATTAATACACACATTCTATTTCAATATTATGATCCCTTATTTATTATATCATTTATACTTACACACACACACACACACACACACACACACACACACACACACACACACACACACACACCAAATTTCCTTTTTACAAATCAAGCACTTTTAAAGAGATATATTTTAAATTTTTAAGTAACAACTAAAATGGATTGTGTTCACATAACAATATTGGCTAGATGCATTTTAAAATGAATTCTTAACAAAATATCCCTTCCATATATTTCCCATATTTCAAATCAATTTTAAGACATTATAAAAATAACCAAACTATTTTATTCAAGAATCTCAACCTTGAACTACTCTTTCATTATGGAGATAAACATGTTTACAATAATGTCAAGATATACTTATTTTCATCATTATACAATTGTTGAAATTACACTTGTGGGAAGCATATGAACTTTTTCAATATAGGAAATATTAAAAGAACCATACAATCCAAGCTCCTACAACAAGAGTGTAAATTTATTTCATTTTGAAAACCAAATTTTCAACACACAAAATCATCTTTCAAGAGAGGAAGCCACATATAAAACATATTTTCAAGATTCTTAAGATGAACAAAGAAAAAAATTTACAAGGCTTCACTCTAAGATTGAAGAAGGATACACAAGTAATAGAACACTAGTTTATAAAGCAATCCCAATCCTTAATATGGGAACCTGAAAAATAAATATAACTTCCAACATAGCCATATTCACATGATTATAATAAGTAAAACATTCCCAAAAATTTGGGGGACAACAAGGTGTAAAGATATCAAGGAAATTCTAACCATCTTCCAAACTTGAGCTCCAACTTTTGTGCTCCATATCAATTCCAACACAAAAATAAAGGCTTATTTTACCACCCAACCTATAGGCATCATCACATGTGTTTAGAAAGGTTAGAAGAAATGCTAGCCTCCCCCAAGCCCATGGGAGAGATAGATAGATTCCACAAATGTGCAAAAGCATAAGGGAGAGGTATACACAAGCATATGACATACAAGACTAACCCATACACCACAAAAAGAACAACAAATACCAACCAAATAAAAATAAGATAAAACCATATTCATCCTCAACAAGGGGGAAGAGTGGATGGGAAATCCAATAATGCCATAGAGTGTGGTCTAACCATTGTATGCACACTCCAAATCCTCACAAACCTCCTTATCCCTTCAAAATAATCATCCCTCCTAATTACTCCTCTCATTCACCTTAATTCATCCTTGGGATGATTTTCAAACCCATTGGGTTTCCTCTCCAACAAACCATATGAACCACCTTCCCCACCTCAAACAATATGAGGGGATAAAAGAGAAACAAACATGGCTTGCCCATCAAGCCATGAGGTTCTAAGAGGAAAATCCCTCCCTCTTCCCCAATATCACTCTTAAATCCATCTAGCCATATGATGGATGGAGAAAATAACAAATAACACACCCAAAGAAAACATACAACACATGCAATAAGAAAAAAATTTCAACCATGTGAAAATCTATAATCTAACATGCCAAATAACCAAAATAGTATCAAATACTCTACCTTAAAAATCCTTACAATCTTTAAATTTTCCCAAATACTTATCCAAGAAAATCTCTAACTTCAAAAGAAGCAAAGCGCCAAAAAAAAAGAAAAATACCCTTTTCTCCCACATGCGAAGTATTTTAAGGTAACGAAGTAATTTCCCTCACAAATGAGGGGGTGACATGTGTCACCCCTCTCTTCCCTCCAAGTCAACATTCCCAAAAAAAAAAGAGAGAAAATATAAACCCACATTTAAACACCCCTTTCCCAAATTACCAAAAATAAAGTGAGACAAGCTTATGTAACTTCTCACAACACACACTTCAACCAATCTTACATGGATGGTGATAAAAGAGAGGTTAAATGGGAGAGAAACTTCATCCTTACCTTGTAATTAGGCGACCTACCTAATAGGTAGGGTCCAAGGGATTTTTTATGCTAAGTGAATCCCCAAAACCAAAAGGGGTCACTTCAAATGCCAAAAATAACCCAATTTCGGGTTTGGCACATTCAGAGACAATTTTTGAGGATGTTGGGCCCACTAAGACATTCTTATGTGGCCAAAATCTTCATTATTTAAGTAAAAGAAAACACAATTACATTCTTAATACAAGTGGGGACCATTAAGTCCCTCAACCTAGTTCTAAACAATAATAAAAACCTAACCACAATTAATTTTACATAAAATTTAACATTACAAATAAGGGTCACTCATGGTGCCCAAGCAATATAAGCAACCAATAATGCCTCATACAACTAACATGGTTAGGACTTATCCCCATAGGCCACTTTTGCAAATTTACGTAGCCTACCTAAAACCCACGTTCTCCTGTACTTGTAACACTACACACTCAATCCCAACATTAAATGCATCTTCTAATGATCAGTAAATCATGTACTCAGTAAACAATCAAGTTGAACATGAAATCTATGTTAAGACATCATCAAAATGGAATCATAAATTAGAACATGCACAATTTCACAAAAATTCACCATGTGTTAGCCATTACTGATACATTATCCGAAAATCAAATTTAACTAGCAATTGTGCAAGCACATTTCTTTTCTTTGTATTGATCTTCAATGTAAAAATTGAGCATTATATCCTTTTGTATTTTTAATAAAAGAATTAAAACTACAAGTACTTGTGAAAAATATAGAGAAATGAAGAGAATTCACCAGCAATTTGACACAAGAATTGATAAGGGAGTTCGGCGCTTGAGGCCTACATCTCTGGAAGTTCTGGTTGAATGGGACCGATCTATTAAAATCTTGAAAATAATTCTTTACAAATAATTCTACAAAATTATAACCTTCTCATAGTCTTCCTCTATCAAAAATAACAGAGGTTGCTTTTTACTTCTCCTCAAAATTCCACTCCTAGCTCAAGTTATGAGCATTTCAATATTTTGCACAGACCCGAATATCACTTCAAATACAATAACACTCCTTATATAATGTTTCCCAAGAAGTGGCGTAGCTATGCAGATTTCAAGAGGTTTATCCCACATTGTGGGTGCGTGAATGAAGGGAGGCATTTAATAATGCAAAGGGGGGCGCTTTTGTATTGGCTTTTGAGCCACCTTAGCCGCTTGGGATGTGGGCGCCTTGGTGGATGGATAAGTGTTGCGCATGGATATGCATTGACATAGTTTTAGGCACCTTGTTTAATAATGATTGAGGAGGTTTAAATTAAATGCATGGAATATGGATTATGGAATTGGTTAAAATGCGTGGAATATGGAATTGGTCTTTTGTTTAATATGCACTTATAAATTAGTCCCACATGCCTAGCAAAAATGCAATCAAAGTCATATATATACACAAGTTGGTATAATGATAATATGAGGAGGCGGCCAAGACACCCCTCCATAATCAAGTGTGTCGAACTTGGCTAAGGGCCCCCAACCAGTAAATAGCGGGGTCCATTTGTCCATGAATGAGTGTCCAAGACCGGTGTTCTAAAACCACTTTTAGTCTGTCACAAAAATTCTCCACGTGTCGCAATATGTTTGAAACACTTGGCAAGTGTGCACACGTCCAACCTTCACAAAACTCCAATTTTTTCCAGTTTCCCAAAAATTTCAGTGGGCTATAACTTTTGCAAATGAGCTCCATTTCCTGCAAACAAGATATCGACCACTTTTAGTCCGTCACACAAATTGTCCACATGTCACAATATGATTGAAACACTTGGCAAGCATGCACACGTCCAACCTGCACAAAAATCCAAATTTTGCCAGTTGCCTAAAAATTTCAGCGGGCTATAACTTTTGCAAATGAGCTCCGTTTCTTGCGAACAAGATATCAACAGAATCGTATAATTTTTTCGCACGCTTTAAAAATTACAACATCTTATCTTGAGAAGATCTTCGATCGGTGTTTCTCTTTGAGGATCCTCTGGATATATATATATATATATATACATATATATATATATATATATATACATACATACATACATATATATATACATACATACATACATACATACATATATATATATATATATATATATATATATATATATATATATATAACCATGCTATCATGTGCCCTCCTCATCTAATAGTTTATATCATTAAGATGTGAGACTAAACTATGAATCCATCATATATCCATTAGTAGAAATATATTAGTATCCACAACATCTCGCTGAAATGTGCCTGGCATATTAATCAAATCTAAATTGGTGCTAGACACTCAAATCAAAATACATGTACATGAAGATCAAATAACATAACATAATATGCAAAATGTGTCATAATCCTTGTCAAATCATAACTATGAGTAAAGAATTCAAGTGATAACTGAGGCAAGAAATGTGGGTACTACACCCATGTTTTGCGCAAGTATATTACTATATCATAAAAGAATAGTTAAAATAACTTCCATAGGACTAGATTAAAGATATAATTCATAAAATTATAAATGGAGAGGGTGCATTTATGAGATGCAAATACATTACTAGGAATTCATAATTTTTGTTATGTGTGTGGAAAATAATTTTAGTAATATACTCATCCCTAATTATGATCGATGGTATTCGGAATGGAGATCAAGTTTTGTAAAGTAAATGACACCATGAAACTCATCTAGAACATCATCAATTATAGGAATATGAAACTTCTTTGTGAGTATATACTTATTGAGTACCATATAATTAGGACACGCACACCAATTGTCATATTTTTATACACCAACACTACTTGAGAAGAATTAACACTTTGAATATGATGGATAATTCTATCTTCTAACATCTATTGTACTATCTTCTTAATCTCACTCTTTTGCACATATGGGTACCTATATGATCTAATGTCATGTGGTTAGATCCCTTGTACTAGCTAGATGGAATGATCATGGTATCATTTTCGAGGAAAAAACTTTGGAATATATCCAAACAAAATTTAGTTCCCATCTATGAGTACTTACATATGTGATGTCATAACTTCATTTGAGTGATGTGATTCCTATGAAAATAGTTATGTGACGAACCCCTATACACTTTTTTAATCATTTGTTTTAATCTGGTGAGAGCTCATCAATTGTGGGACCTTTGAATTGAAACCTCTTAGTTTGAAATTCCTCCCTTTTGACATAAAACATATAAATAAATTTTATAAATACCTATTAATGGTTCCCAAGGTGGTATTTCAGAAAAATCCTAACAAAATGTATGTTCCTCCCATTGAAATGGTATACATTGGGCTATGTAGCAAGTAATATCGCATTGTGAGTTTAATGTTATGGATTTTTTTTTAGAAACTAACAATACCCCCATCAATCATATTTACTTGAAATTTAGGAGTTCGATAGATAAAGCAATTCAAGGTACCACCAATTTATGATTGATGAAGTCGTGAGTACTTCCCGAGTCAATTAACATTGTAACCCTCTATTTTATTAAGAATCCAACCACTTTGAGGATTTGGGAGGAATCAATACCTAAAATTTCGTGACATGAGATCATTGGTTGGGGATCTCCTAACTCCTCATTTGGATTAACAATGATCTCTACCTCTTTATCTTCTTCCTTCTCTTCTTCTTCATTAGTCCCATCAATAAATTACTTATTTTAAGCACATTTTTGTCCTCAACCAATTTTTTTGTCATTGTTAAAACATAACCCTTTTCCTCTCTTTTCTTCAATTTGTTTAGGTGTTAATATAATTGGATGATGGAATGATGGTTT
The DNA here is from genome assembly GCA_018340775.1 of Taxus wallichiana var. yunnanensis. Classification (NCBI taxonomy): domain Eukaryota; kingdom Viridiplantae; phylum Streptophyta; class Pinopsida; order Cupressales; family Taxaceae; genus Taxus; species Taxus wallichiana. The sequence continues at coordinate 631,329,745 of CM031236.1, read as the reverse complement.
TGGTGTGCTATGGTCTTTGATGTTAGTAAAATATTTATTCCTCCTAGAATTAAACTTTTCTCTACCTGTGGACACAAATATTACATAATAGACAATATTTAACTCGGTCCTATACTACTATTTAGAATTTTGTCAACTATAAAAAGTAGTAATTAATTCCACCCTTTGGCCATCTTTATTTTATATTTTATTTTGTAGTTCCCTTGTATTTTCAAGTACTTATCTGCCCATTTCGCAATTGCCCTAGCATTTTAGCTCTAAGTCAGGGTCCCCTTGCCTATATTGGAGTGCCCTGGGGTACCCTCATCTATGCAAACCCCCTTTCGCTCCTTTTTTAGTTCATTTATAGCTATTGTTCATCCTTTTCTTCTTCTCAATCAGAATTGTCGGGATTAATTATGAAATTAAGCTTGACAACCCTATAAATACAAAGCTATAAGGCCATAATAAAGGTCCTTGGTCATTTCATCTTATCACTACTATCACCTCATCTAGAGTTGCATCCATTGCATCACTTACATCCACATAGTGCCATGAATTCAAGGTAGGAGATTTGCATCACACACAATACATAGGGTTCAATGCATGGTGTTGTGTCCCACTTCTTTTCCCAAAAATGCAAGTGGGGAAGGTTGTGGGGTGGTATGCAAGGAGGGTTCGAGTGAATCCCCATTCGCATGAATAGGGTTCAGGCGAAGTGACACGTAGATCATTATATTTCCGCGTGTGACATTTAATGGGGTTTGCACAAAATGGGGGTTCATGCGAACCCCATTCGCATGAACAGGGTTCACGCAAACACCTCTATTTATATATTGGAGGTAGTGTGAAGGAATTCATTTTCCTCCACCGCCTCCTTCACACGAAGATTACTCATAAGAACCCACCAAATGAGTCCACCAAAGCGATGCCCACATAGACTAGACTAGACCAGAGCCCATCAAGAAGCCAACCAATGAGCCCACCAATGACGCCCAGCAAACGAGCCCACTAGACAGCCCACCAATGATGAGCCCACTAGTGACGAGGGACCAGGTATGGAACTCATAGCCATTTCGATACTAGGGTGTTGTATTGGTGATGTATTTGGGTGAAAAAAAATTGAAACCCATTTTTTAGCAAAACCGTAGCCATTTTGATACCATTTTTTGCAAAACCCTAGCTTGTTTTTTTGTAAAACCCCATTTAAAATCTCTTGTATCATGACCAAAGCTCACAAATTTGTTGGGTTTCCGATATAGTAGAAGAATAATGTTGTCTGTGAAAATCGTAATTTCTAGTGTAATGATATATTAAATTTAAAACTGTGAAAACCCTAGCTCATTTTTTTGTAAAACCCCATTTAAAATATCTTGTATCATGACCAGGCTTCACAAATTTCGATGTTTATTTTCCAACAATAGAAGAATAATGCTTCGTGAAAACCATATTTTCTCGGTGTAATTATATATTAAATTTAAAATATACAGATTCTCTGAAGACTATAATTTCTAGTGTAATGATATATTAAATTTAAAATATACCTTCTTAGACTAATGGTGCTCTTAAGACTGTAATTTCTGGTGTAATGATATATTAAATTTAAAATATACCTTCTTAGAATAATGGTGCTCTGAAGACTGTAATTTTTGGTGTAATGATATATTAAATTTAAAATATACTTTCTCTGAAGACTGTAATTGCTGGTGTAATGTTTTATTAAATTTAAAATATACCTTCTGTAGAATAATGGTGCTCTGAAGACTGTAATTTCTGGTGTAATGATATATTAAATTTAAAATATACCTTATGTAGAATAATGGTGCTCTGAAGACTGTAATTTTTGCTCTAATGATATATTAAATTTAAAATATACCTTCTGTAGAATAATGGTGCTCTCAAGACTGTAATTTCTGCTCTAATGATATATTAAATTTAAAATATACCTTCTATAGAATAATGGTGCTCTGAAGACTGTAATTTCTGCTCTAATGATATATTAAATTTAAAATATACCTTTTGTAGAATAATGGTGTTGTTTGAGTTATTAAGATGATTATTAATGGTAAAAAAGAGGGATATTTTGAATTTCACATTTGTTAATGGGGAAGAAGGTTATGAATGTTACGTTTGTTAGTGGGAGAGAAATGTTATGAAGGTTATGAATGTTACATTTGTTAGTGGAAGGAGAGATTTGTTAATAAGGGAAGAAGCCTTGTTTCTCTCATTTGTTAGTTAGGAGAGGAATTCTTTAAACTTCTTACTAACATTTGTTAATAAGGTGAAGAGAATTTTACACTTATGCCTCATCATTGTGAAATTCATATCATTTCATTTCATTGATAAATGTAAAGCCCAAAATATCTCTCTTCCTTTTTGAGTATTCCTTCCTAAGAAATTAGTATGTGCAATATCAAATCTCCTTACTTGTTTTGAGTATGCTTCTAGCCTATATAATGCTCCAAACCAACCAAACACTCAAGTCAATCTAAAACTTTCTCATTGTCATTTCAATACTAATCGCTTAATCCTTCACGCCATCTCTAAGTTGTAATCCAATAAAGCTCATGATATGGAGAACCTCAAAGCTCAATTTTTAAACATAGTGCATACATGTTTAACTACATGGTGATTTGTGGCTTTCCACCTTCTTGGACCTCCTATATCATACATCCCATCTACAAGAGTAAAGACATGAATGATACTAATTACCTCAATATCATCGTTGGACACACCTTTGCCAAGATATTTTCCACAAGTCTGGACGTTAATATCACCACATGGACATAGACTAAGAGGTTGAGAGCCCAAGGGCAAGTAGGTTTCAGAAGGGACCACCATACTAGTGATTGTATCTTCACTTTGGCCGCTATCATTGAGGAAGCTAAAGAAATAATTGTGAATTATATTGTTGTTTTGTAGACTTCTACAAGGTATTTAATACAGTTCCTCATATCTTGTTAGTTAAAAGGCTTAAGGCTTGGGATCTTCCACCCTTGATAGTTTCACTTGTGATGATACCTTATGAGACCGTTGTTGATAAGGTACAAATGAGAAATGGTGATATAAAGGATGTCATATATATTAAACAAGGATGCCCACTCTCTTTGACACTTTTTGGCCCTTACATTAATGAGCTAGTAGAAATAAATACATTAGATACAACAAATGGTTGCTTATTCTTTGGAGCCTCTAACACAATTCTTCAATTTTCAGATGACATAATTTTGGTGTCTCATTCTATAAGACGTCTTTAGAAACAACTTGATATTATATAACCTCCTTTTGTGATACTCATGGGTTTCAAATTTCTTTAGGTAAAAAGTGTCATGACTTTCAACATCTCTATCAATAAAATGAGGTGATTCTTATTTACAAAGGGGATAGGGTTGAGTTAGTCTCTTCATTTGTATATTTTGGGGTTCTCTTCTCTAGAACATGTGTTAGCTCGATTCCATGTATAGATTCAAGATTGAAAAAGGGATTTGCAACTCTCACCATAATTTAAAAAATGATGTTTTCAAGACATTCAGATGAAGACCTGCTTCTTTTAATTATTGGTCACACTTGCCCTCTTGTATGGCTTTAAGACTTAGGGATTATACCTTCAAGTTGAGACCAAAAAAAATAGAGAGTGATGATCATAATGTTGTCCAGACATATTCATGCCAAGAGATCAAGCCCTCATGCCATCATCCTTATAGAATTTGGCACAACACCGCTCATTGCTTCATTGATATTTCACGCAACAGTTATGATTCAAAGACTAAGGCATTTGGGTAACTCCTAGAGTGGTTGCCTTAGGTATCAATAACCCACTTTCAAAACATCTATGGAGTAGACACAACATACATGGGTTGATTCGTGTTGGTACGTGAGAACATCCTCATTTCTTTTCCTTATTGGTCTTGATATTTAAAGGCTACCCCTAGGCATAACTTTCACGTGGATGCTCCTCATTAAGAGAGATAAATAATGGAATTCATACTGATATGTATAGAGTATATCTCAAGTCCACATGGACTAAACCTAAAGAGATGCTTTCCTCAAAACTTCAATACTATTCATATTTGTATCTTCATTTCAGTGATGGGTTCATCCAATCCATGGTACAAGAAATTACATGTACCTTTTAGTTTGAGAGTTCCCATTTCTCATCTCATAGATTGTTCCCATCAAGTTTTATCAAATTCCACCAACTAGAAAATTTCTTATTGTTTGCCCTAGATCTGGGCTGAGAACAAACAATTTGTCATAAAAACCACATCATGCACCAAAATTTATTAGGAAAGTATCCTAATTAGGTGCACCAAAATATTGTAATTTTTATCTTTCTTCCATTTGTAACATTCTCATTAGTTTGATTTCATGATATATTTGCATCCAATTATTCAAATCCAAATCATAATCCCCACTAATGGATGAAGGTATCTCTAATGGAATATGGATATCCTCATTGGGATGGGTGTAATCCTTGTATGTATGTGTAAACTTATAAAACTATCATTTTTCTGGCTTGGTAGGGAATCTATTTCATATTTAAAATATTTGTCTAAGAATGGTTTATTGGATTGTACAATACAAGGAATCTTCAAAGTCTTACACAAAAGTTACTCAATTATATCTACATGGTTCCTATACGATGGAAAAGTGACATGCGAGCATGGGAATCTACAAGTAACTCTTCCTCGCACCTGACCTCTCAAGGTCATGCTAAGATAAGCCGGTGGGGATGGAATACATGTGGGGTGCAGATAAACTAGTTAGGTAATCTTATGTCTTCAACACACAATAATGGGATCTGCGAATCTAAGGAAAAGAAGGCCCTCCTAACCTAAACCGGTGTGATAGATCATTCGGCAAGGATAGCTACTCGAAGGCTCTAATCAATATCAAGCTTTGTTGTGATCTGATCTATGGGTTGTGGGATACATGGAAGATGACTTGTTGGTGCTTCGTATATATCTCTCGACAAGGTCATGAAAATGGAATGTCTAAATGTGTAGTGGATCTTTTTGCATTTTATGGACAATTCTCTGGTCTAGTCCAAAAATATTTAGCTTGATTAGCTGCTATGTTTAATAATAATAGTTGTGTGATAATGTCCGGTGGAAGTGGAGAGGCCCTAAACACCAGCGTTTGAAAGCTGGTGTCAATACTTGATTGATTTGTAGGTCCGTTGGGTTGTGGGACCTATGGATCACAACCATAAGTTCGTGGTTGATGTGGACCTCCTATGGTCATATGAAGAGTCAATCCTTGATTTTCAGTATCTAGTAATTAATGCCTTTTTGACCTCTATGTTTAGAACTAGAAGTTGCTGATTTTCTCAGAGTACCTAGCAGTGTGTTCGGCAACTTGATTACGTAAGCTAGTGTCTATATCAATGAGGAGGTCTCCTACATCCGGTGTGGGTCTAGTGGATCACAACCGAATGTTTTCTCTCTTTCAGTCCTTCTACGCTTATACATATATAAATCAAGGTAGTCTATAATTTGGTGATTTGAAAAACGTGTGTGCTTTGTCATCTTCTATGTTTAATTCTCTTAGCTATGTGCTGATTTCTTATAGGTCTGTTGTTGTTTGGAAGACTGGATTATGAGATTTTGGTCTATGTCAAGTTAATGCTACAACAAGATTTGGTTGAGGCACGATTAGCTCAAAAACGTATTCCCTAGGCTCCCTAGGTCCCGTGATTGTCATACAAGATCAATATAAACTTAAATGAAACGAGATAAACAAACTATACAAGATATATCTATTATATATATATATATATATATATATATATATATATATATTTTTCTTTATTTTTGTATTTTTGATAGAATTTTTAATAGAATTGAAAGAGAAACTAATCTAATATATTCAGAAAATGACAACTAATCTAATAACAAAATTAAAACAAGCAAGGTAGCCCGATGTAGCTACTTGCCTGTGTAGTTGTGAGTTTATCCTAAATAACTAGATAGCTGATTAACTTAATTGAAAGACTCTCGATCCTACCTCAGAAGTGAGGAATGAATCATAGTTTCTAAGAAACTATCAATCCCCATAGCTTACAATATGGAAATATGAAATTTATGAAATGAAATATTTCACTACTCTATTTGATATGTTTTAACTAGAACTTTGATAGATAAAACCTGGAATTTGCAGAACAGTGGCGAATCTAGTAGTGTATGACTTTGTCCCCTCATAATGATCTCCTCGTTCCTTCGTGTTCACGTGAATCCAGAAGAGCGTGTATATGCTAGCATCAATAGAAGAAGGTATTTGAACAATGGTAGCTTTGGATATAGACCGAATATAATGTGAGTAGGAGAGGGACAATGCAAGTGATGAGCTTGGCGTATGCAATTCCTAGAGGGATTTATTGAGGGAATACAACACAAGTGTACCGAGAGATTCCAAAATCTACCTTTTGTGAAGAACACAACCCGCAACTCTAATGAATTCAATCTACAAATGACACTACTCGCTCTAAACTAATTTTTATGAACAACAATGAACAAGGATAAAGCAAGAAGATCGAATGGCTTCTAACAACAAAGTAAAACTAGCATGGATGCAAAACATGAAAACAAATAAATTATAAGCAAGAAATTGAAAGACTAAACAATGGAAATGAGAAGTTGAGGGGTCATTTGCTTGAAAACAAGTTAGTTATTTATAGATTTCACATTCACCCAAAGGTGATTCCTATTAGACCTCTTTTACCATTAAATAATGAAGAAACACTATTCCAAGAAACATAAAACATTAATACAAGCTAAGGCGAGTTAAGAAAAGCTGGTAAATGTTGAAAAATTACACAAGTCGCAATCAAAACAATGTGTTGGAGAACACGTAAAGCACCACCACCGCCCTGAGCAGGGGGCGGCGATTCTGAGGCCGCCCCCTAGTAGGGCGGCGGTTTTGTCAATGAAGGTCAAAAAGATTAGAAAAAAAAGGCAGAGGATAAAGTGAAGTACACAAAGCTTAGAACAAGATGCTCTAGATGCTAACATACACTTGGCGAGCTTTCTTGGATTCCGAACACCTTGTGAGGCGACCTGTATCATCATTGGGGCATGTGTAACATCATTCCGGTGGTATAGTACCCTACAATTTTGGGTACATACATATTGCCCCCTCGAGAGAAGCATTTTAACCATGAAGAGGCATAAAATGGTGGGTCCAAGTATGGTGGTCCCAAAATGGGAAGCTAGAAATTATACCTGACACGCCTGTGTGTCAAAATGTCACCATCCGAGTTCCCGCTACCTACAAAATGGAAAGAGGACTCAAGTGTAGATAGATAAAATAAATCAAAAATAAATACTAAATTAGTATGAAATGAGGACTTACCATTTGTGCGGGGATAAGAACTTACCTCCGTCGGTGCTCTAAACCTGCGAAAGGGGCATTCAAAATGAGTCAAAACACCATATATATATAAAATGGGCTTATTTTCCTATTCATTTGTGCGTGTCGATTTGATATTTTTTGAGCTCTGGGACCCACGGTGACAGTTTCCAATGAGAGTATAGTTGAAACGTTCGTATCGAGATAGCGATCATGCCTCCATGAGCAGAACCTCGACCCACGAGATCCTAGGTTAGTTCTTCTTGATTTAACGTTTTTGCACCCAAAATGTTAAAATGATGAAATATTTTTGTGGGGGTTATTTTTAGAAATGTTAGTTTTAAATGTGTCTCTTAGGGGGGACGCCTAATGGGTAGGCTTTCGTTTTAGCTAAAATGGTCGATTTTTGCATTTTTAAGCATTTGTAGGGCATGCGACCCATTCAGTAGTCACGGGATAGAACCACCACCTTGAGGTGGGCGGTTTATAAGACCGCCACCTTTTAAGGTGGCGGTTATGGAACCACCGCCCTACTCAGGGTGGCGGTCCTCTACAAAGTGTTAAAACAACACTATTTTGAGTTTATTTTTGCATTTTTAGTATTCCTACTTGCTTTAATGATTTTTCCAATGCAATCTTGACACTAACTTGCTTCTTTTTGCATTTTTTTGGTGTTTTGCAGAAGAAGGAAGAGTACATTAGATGGAGCTAAGAGAGGGAGTGTGATTGGCTTCCAATAGTGTTAGATGTACTCTCTCAGGCTGAGTAGGATACTCTCCAGAGGGCAGGTATATTGAGGATCGCACGGGTCCCCCACGTTGCACCTGCCAGTCACATACTATGTGATTTATTTTCTTACTAGGATGCAGATTGGAACACCTTCCAATTTTCAAGTGTTAGGAGTGAGTGGACTATCACCCTAAAGGATGTCTACCGCATTTTGGTAGTCCCAATTATTGGGAGGAGACTTTCATTTGATACAACAATATCCAGAGCTCAGGTGACTTAGTGGGCCACCTATATGGGAGACGTAGTTGTTTCCAATGATTTGAAGAAGGGGGCAAAGGTTCGTTCTATTCTGGCTTGCCCATCCCTCGGATCCGCTAGGCCATTATGGGCATCCTTGCTTCGAGATTGATCGGGGACAAGGGAGGGGATACTTTTCTCTACTGCTAGGCCCCCATCATCGCATAGATTGAGGCACATGCTCGAATTTATGCTTGGGGAGCTGATATACTTGGGACCACCTATCATGAATTATACAGGGTGGTTTGATTATAGGGACAATCATTGAGTCATCTAACCTTAGTTATGATCTGGGTCTATAAGCGCATTATCCCTTATGGAAGAGGCATGGAGGTGGAGGATCTTGGGGCCGTGAGGGTAGTGAGGTGGATAGGGATGACGGTTCTTAGAGCACCCCACAAGCTAGTTGCTTCCCTGACTACTGAGGATATGGAGGCCACACCTTATCAGGCCATGGTGGGGTTGTGGGGCGAGGAGACCTTTACTTTGATTTCTGCTCTACTACAGGGAAACTTATGGACAGGACGGGGAAGGTAGAGACACACCCCTTCGATCGAGTGCCTCAACAGTTTGGCCTTTCTTATATTGATATGCTTCCCCTAGTGGTGCCAATGTTCACATCAGTTCGGGAGGCTAGGGGAGGTCCTATGGTGGGGTTGGACTGTTGTTACTCCTGGCATCCCTATTGCAGCCAGGAGGGTGGTACGCACTCGAGAGAGAGCTAGTGCTCCTCAGACACCTTTACTTTGGATTTCTGCTAGTCCTACCCATAGCAGTGATGATCCCATTGATATAGACTCTGAGTCTGAGGAGTTCACAAGGGGAGAGATGGAGGAGGAGACCGAGGACATGAAGATCATTGATTCGGGTGGGGAAGAGGATAGTGATCCCGAGTGGCATGACACTCAAGAGATCCTACAGGCCGAGAGGGCAGAGCAGAGCACGGAGAGGGTGACTCTAGTCTTAGAGGAGTTACTTTCTCAGGACCTAGGTGGAGAGGATGAGTTTGTGGTAGGACGCCATGTTGCCCCAGATGTAGGAGGGGGACACTAGTCAGCGGCGCTGTCCGTGGTAGGTATGGATCCCAGATATCCTTCTTGGAGGCCGAAGATTAGAGTGAGTTATCACTCTTCTTTTGATAATTATTTTAGCTAGAATTGCCTTAGTTGCTATCTCTCTTTTTGTTCATTCTTGGTTTCACCTTTTGATTATTTTCTAATTTGTTTTCTCCTTTGCTTGCAGAGACTACTGATGAGTGGCAAGACTTGATTCGTCGGGTATGTACTGACACCCTATTTCTCCCCACATAAAGACTCATGATGAGCTATCCGTGAATGTAGGGGAGCCTTCAGCAGCTGGTAGGAATACCAATGTTTTTTCCCCTGTCTAGCACGTGGCCAAGATGGTGACTTCCCTCTGTGTTGAGGTAGCTAGGTATAGGGCTACTGAGAGCACTGATGAGGAGGAGTTGTTCACATAGTGAGACTACAACCTCTAGTTTGGGACCGCGAACCCTCAGTGCACTCAGAGCACCGACATAACTGGAGTCCTAGACGTGATCATGTTCCTTCTGAGGGATCCCATAGGGATTAAGAGGCCACTTGGCTCTTTTTTTAGTGACCTTTATTACGTTGTTTATACGAGTATTTTGAACTTTCTTGGCTCATTGAGTGTTTTGACCATGCCTAGTGCATGATGGCATGTATCTGAAACCTGATTTGTATATATATATATATATATATATATATATATATATATATCTTTGGATCTAGACTCTTGGATTTTGTGACTCATTTTCTAAATGTGTTTTTAGATGTTTTTAGAATATTTGCTTTTCATGTTTCAGAATGTATGTAATGGACAAAAATGATAGTAAATATAATGTTTTACTTTATATGTTTTTGCAGTGTTTGATATGAGATGATACTAACATATGGTAGTATTGAAATTTTGAAGTCTTTGGGTAATGTTTATAATTCCTTCTTATATTGGAAAAATGTGATGAATGCATAGTGATAAATAGATGAACTTTCCCAATCCCAAATCCACGCAACTAGTAAGATGCGAGGGCTCAACACCAAGAATTAGGAAGGGCACAAGTTGTATGAGTTTGATTGAATGGAATGATGAGAGACAGACAAACCAAGAACAAGAACCAAATTTGGACCTACACACCCACCCTACTCAGAACTACTACCAAGTTTATAAGGCCACTTACTTTTATGTTTATCTAGACTTAGATTCATAAATGCAACCTAGTTGACAAAATCTGGTTTTGAGGATTTGATCTCTTTGGAATTTGGATGTTTGGATATTTTCTTTCTCTTAACATAATTTGACTTGTGTTTTTAGCATACCAAGATTTGTTAGTTTGTGTGACTGGACCCCCACACCCTGCCTCACACCACTAGTAAGAAGCATGGGTTTATCACCAAAGGCAAGATACAAAGTAGTAAGGGCATTTCTTTCCTTTCCCAACCTCACATCACCGGTAAGAGATGTTGGCTTATCACCGAAGGTTTATGGGGCAAAGAAGTGTGTAAAATAAAATATTTTGTTTGCTTGGTGCTCTTGATTTCTTTTGATTTTGACATTTTTGATCTATGACTTTGGGATATCCTTTCATTCCAAGAGATTTTAAGAGGGATAGATGTGACACCAAGAAGCTTCCAGAATAGATCGTAGGCAAGGAAAACTTCACCTAGTAGAAAGAAAGAGAAAAAAAGTATGCAGGCCTTGGTATGGTTTTCTGTCATTGTTTGTCTATTGAAATTGATGAGAATATTTGAAAATATTTGATGATGTTTGAAGAGATGTGATATGAATATTTTTGCCAATATCTTCAGAGATTTGTAACAATTTTTTTAAGAGTAAGCTCCTGCACTATCATTTTTATGAAATGGATAAATGAATTAGCTAAAAGACTAATGTAATGTAGGTAGCTATAATGTACAAGCAATGAATTTGATGTTTTATGCGTAAAACCACTTAAGGTGCAAGGAATTGACAGTTTCACCAAATTCGTCACCTTCTAGTGTGCACAAGAGATATGCACTATTTCCATAGTCCTTCATGACTCGGTATGGGCCCAACCATTTGGGCCAGAACTTTCTTCCTTCGCCGGTTTTCCTATCGATCCAGCTATCTAGTCTTAGAACTAGATCTCCTTCATATGTTTCTCACTCATAGAATTTTTTTGTTATATCTTTGAGACATCCGGTCAACAAAGGATTTGAGCCGTTGTTTGGCATTTAACCTAGCCTCGTCAAGTCTTTCTAGTTGAGAGAGGCGTGCCTCCCTGTAAGCTTCTTCATCCAAAATCCCTTGTAATGAGATGTAAAAACTAGATATTTCAACCTCAAGTGGGAGAACTACTTGCTCCGAATACCAGCAAGAAAGGATTTGCTCCTCTGTTGGTGTTCTTATTGAGGTTCAAATGGCCCACAAGGCTGGATATAGTTTTAAATTCCAAAATTTTTTTCTCCTTGAATGTTTTGAGGAGAATAGATTTTAATGTTTTGTTTTTCACTTTAGCCTTCCCATTAGCTTGAGGGTAGTAAAGAGAGGTGTGTGATGGTTTATCTTGAACTAGCTACATAACTCATGAACCTCATCGTTCTTAAAGGACATGCCATTATACGAGATAATGACTTGTGGGACACTATACCTATAGATAATTTGGTTCAAAATGAATTTGGCAATCACCGAACTGGTATAGTCTTCGAGAGGCATGGTCTCCACCCATTTGGTAAAATATGTCGTAATTTGTGATTATAAAATTATGGCCATCGGTTGATGAGGGAGAGAATTTCCCTATTAAGTCTAGACCCGAAGTGGATAAGGGCCACTGAGTAGCTTTATTGGTTGAAGGGATTGTGCTTTGGCATGTGAATCTCGTGAGAGAATTCTTGACATTTGTCGCACTTACGTACAAATTCCACTGCATCATGTTCAAGAGTGGGCCATAAATAACTCATTCGATGTATTTTGTGAGCGGTGGCGTGACCACCATAGTGGCCCCCACATATCCCACTGTGGGATTCATGGTGAATCCTCTTGGATTCTTCTATGTTGACACATATTAGAAGCATGCCGTTGAAAGCTCGTGATAGAGTAGGCTAAGTGCAGCAAGTTGGGGGACAATTAAGTGGACATCAAATCCTAAATTTTACATCAAAAATAGTAAAACATCAAATTTAGTCTTCTGCGGACTTGAACCATGCCAAAAAATAAAAAATATGTCATAAAAATGGTACCATCACATAGGGAGACTGTTAGCTTTGTATAAATATTGATTTTAAAGTGAATAGAATAGGATAAATATCATTTTATAATTTTTTACTAATAGTAGGTATTTAAGACACTTTTTCCCGTGAATGTTTATGTCTACGTTTAAGACTACAAATTTTGTTTCACTTATCAGAATGTGATAAAAATTATACAATCCCAACCGTGGTGAAATTATATACATGTTCAAAAAAAATATTTGATTTCAATATTTTTGATGAAGTTATGGTGGGCAAATGGAAAGTGCTCTATTTTCTTTATGTTTTCATACCACTTTCATGGAAAAAATCATAAAAATAAAATATTGCTCAAAAAAATACAAAATAAAATCTATCCCAAGATAGATAGCAACATCTAACTTCTCACCAAAGGAAAAAAATATATATTAATTTTTGGTCATCCAAATTGGGAAGGCAGATGTACAATCTTATAGGTTTTTAAAAAAAAAAAAACAAGTCATTGAATTTTGAGTGTTTAATATAGCTAAACTTGTCCATTTTTTTAAAAAAGTAGTTTAGAAACTATATTCTATATGATACAATTCATATTAATATAAGTGTTTCTAATTTTGAGTGTATGCATTGCTAATAATCCCTACAAGTTGATATTATGTTGTTATTTGCAATATGATGTCCACTTATGACCCCTTTTTTGTCCCCCAACTTGGTGCACTTACCCAAGTACTTGGTCTAAAACAACATATTTAGTGGTAATAATGTGTAACTTCCTTCTTTGTTGTGACGTGGCACTTTTCGGGTATGTATGGTACATGATAAAATTGATGATATCAGTATACCAGGGACATGAAGAAATGGGGGGTCCGGTTTCGACAAAGTATACACATTCATCGGGAAAGTCTAGATCTACCACTTGCCTCCATCGAGTGGATTTCAGCCTAACCTATCTACAATGATTTTTCCTTTAACGGATTTTTGGTTTATGAATGTTAACTCGAATTCTCCCATTAGGGTTATGAAACAACCAAGCCTTTTTAGATAAAGATCCTTATGTGAGAAATGTTCGTAAATGGTCCTGTCTTTACAATGACTCTTGTTTCCCAGTTTAACATGTATGTCTCAAATGTTTTATTGCAAAAATTATGGCAAGGCATTCTCTCTCTTCCCTGTGTGTAACGTGTTTCATAATCAAGCAACGTTTGGCTAACGAAATAGATCGCGCGTTCTCGTTTATCATTGTATTCTTGAGCAAAGCATGCAAACCAAGTGAGACATGAGTGGCTCGTGAGTATAGGATCTAAGGGCGGTCTACGGCTTGGGAGGCATTATCATGTGTGGTGACAACAAGAAGCACTTAATTTCTTTGAAGGCCTCATTGCAATCTTCAATCCAATCGACATTATAATCTTTCTTGAGTAGATTGTTGATTGGATGAATGGTAAAAGCTTAAATCTAGGATGAACCTTCAGATTGCACTAAGTTTCCCAAGAAATGACCTGATTCCAAACTCATTTGAAGGTGGGATCATTTTGAGAACAGCCCGTATTTTGGCCGGATCAACATCAATCCCTCGTGAAGATATAATGTATCCTAGAAGTTTTCCTCCTGTTACACCGAACACACACTTCTCTGGGTTTAATGTGACACCATACTCAATTAGTCGTGAGAGGATGATACAGAGCACTTCCGAATGATCACAATGTTTCTTGGCCTTGGCCAACAAGTCATCCACATATGATTCCATAATTTTATGGATAATATCATGGAATATATAAGTCATTTCCCGCTGATACGTAGCGTCGGTGTTCTTAAGACCAAATTTCATGAAAGCATAATAATAAGTTCCCAGGGATTTATAAATGTGGTTTTAGCTTGATCTTATTCAGATATTTTAATTTGACCCGAGAACCCATCCATGAGGGGATGAGTTCAAATCCAGTTGTTGCATCAATGATAATGTTAATGGATGGTAATGGGAAATAATCCTTGGGACAAGCTTTGTTAATATCCTGAAAATATATACAAATGCGTATCTTCCCATTCTTTTTTAGGATGGGAATGATATTAGACACCCATTATGAATAGTCAATGGGCTTGATGAATCCTACTTGGAGAATTTTTACTACTTCCTCTTTTACCATGAGAGCCACTTTTGGCTTCACCGGTCTTGACTTTTGTTTAATTGGCTTTGCATCTGGTTTAGTGACAAGATTATGTACCGCAACTTGTGGTTCGATACCCATCATTTCTCTATAGTTAAATGCAAAATCCTTTTTATGTTTTTTGAGGATTTGGGTGTGTATTTCTATTCTTCTGAAGTTAATGAGGATCCCAACTTCAAAATTCTTGGTTCTTCCTTCATTCCAATGTTTATGTCAATGGTTTCTTCTATCAAAGAATCATTACCATCTTCAAATTCATGTGGGGCTAGAGGTAGTTCTAAGCTTTCTCCATTTTCTATCTTGTAGATATCGAGATCCTTACGTGGAGGAGACTCTACCATGGGATTTCCAAAGTAGGAAGAGGAGTGTGGTATTAGGGCAAGATCAACTATAGGGTGAGCAAGGTAACTCTACATATGGTTTAGATATTCGAGAGTGACTTTATCACTATCAACATGATGTAAGATAGAAGATTCATTCTCAGTTGTATGTGTTAGAAGAGGGTTCGTTGAAATTTTATTCACCAATGGTTCAGTATGAAGTGATACCTTGAAACTTGTATCTTCCAACTCATTACTTGGGGTAAAACATGAAGCTGAGGTTGCTATTGAATTTACGAGAAGGTTATTTTCTCGTGGGATTGCCTCAATGGATATGAAGTCGAATCCTTTGCTTAGATCTAATACCACTATTTTATAGAGCTGTAAGTGCTCAGCTCTAGTCTCATATACTTTAGAGACTTGGTTTGTAACTAATTGTGAGTCTCCTAACACTCTGATGTTATTAACATTGATCCTTTTGGCTATGATGAGGCCAAGGAGGAGGGCTTTGTACTCAGCGCCATTGTTTGTACATTCAAAGTTTAACTTAAAAGCAAAAGGTAGGATCTTTCCCTTAGGGAAGTAAAGATCACACCTACCCCGGCTCCATAGTGACATCTAGCTCCATCAAAGTGGAGAGTCCAATATTTACTAGGAAAAATGGATGCTAGGACATTCTTTGCGTATGTTTCTTCTGTTTTAGTTACTTCTACGATGTAAAGTTCCTCTCATTGGAAGAGAACCAACTCCTGAGTACATCCCATATGCGTGGAATCAAATGGTAGGAAAATTTGTAGATCTTGTTCTAGTAATTTCACAATTTTTGTAGTACTTCTGCTTTCTAACGTTAGCTTCATCCTTGGGATACAACATTCGTAATTTCTAGTTACATTGCAGGTATTAACTTTCTTCCGGTTTTGAGTCGATTGGTTTGTTAAGTTGGTTTGTTGGGAGTTCAAACTCAAAGTGAATACCTAGTCTTTTCTTCGGGTTTGATAGGTGTATGTCGAATGGTTTTGGGTCACTTTTTGCTACGAATATCTTTCCTAGGTGTAAGAATCTTATTTCCTGGAATAACGTAGAAGGGATTTCTTTCATGTGATGTATCCATGGTCGACCGAGGATCATATTATAGTTTGTTTCCCGATCTATGATATAAAACTCGATGAGGATTGTCTTAGGTCCTAAGGTATTTGGTAATATTATAGTCCCAATTCAAGTAGCTTTAAGGCTATCATAACCTCTTAGCGTATTTCTTGTTGTGGAATAGTTTGTTTCTCCATATCCTAGCTTTTGAAGGAAAGAAAAGGGGAAAATGTTAACTTCTGCCCCATCATTAACCATTGCGTGTTTAACATAATTATTGTAAACCCACACCTATAAATGCAAGGCCATATCGCCTCTACGTGAAACTTTAACATTTGTTGGCATTTTGTTTATGTCGAATATAAACTTGGTATCCCTATCTAGTTGCCCGAGAGGGTGGAGATCAAAGTCTATATGATTTATTTGTGTTTCAAGAGGTGGAGTGATGTTAATTAAATGACCTAGACCTAGTGCTTCTAAAAGAGCAGCCCTATGGGAAGGAGAATTTTTCAATAAGTCCAAAAGGAAGATGTGAGAGAAGGTCTTTGTTAACTCATCAATTAAATCATAAGCACCTATGGGTTTTACCAACATTTGTTAAGTGTTATCGGCTCTAGTGGATGGATTTAATTTGGTTGAGAAGAATATTCTCATGCTCTTGTTATGGTTTCTACGTGTAGGTTAGTATCTAACTCCACTAGACCAACTATCTTGGTTTGTGGCTGATTTCCTAATTGTGGCGCGACAGGTGGATTTAGTGAAGTTCAAGCTTCATGGTTGTTATTTCCTGTCATTACACCTTTGTTCGTCCCATTTGGATTTAATTTATTATTGTTATTGTGATTTGGAAGTGGATCATTGAAGATCTTAAGAGGTGTGTTTTGAGGGGAAACTACCCCTGTAAAAGTATTTGGCATGGGTGTCACGAGAATAACATTAAGAACATATCTATGAAGACTTATCTTTGTTCTTCTGGAAAACGTTGAATGAACTTATTGTAATTGCGACAAGTCCTAGTGTCATGGCCTCAAATTTTGTGGAAACCACAATACAAGTTGGGATTATAACTCCTAGGTTGTTGGTTTGGCACGTGTTGTGGTCCAAAACTCTGATTAAACTGTTGACTATTAGGATTAAAGTTTTGCGTTTGTTGCCTTTGGTTTTGGTTTTGATATCCAGTTGAATTTTGACTTAGACCCTGTGTCTGGATCTGCCATTTTTGTTGTTGTTGTTGTTGTCTTTGGGGATGATTAAAATCCACCACATTGATTGTTGGGGTAAAATTGTTGTTTCATTGATTGTTAACTGGTGGTGGAACATTTACAACATTTTTTTTTTTAGTTTGGTTAGTCACTCCATTTGTTGTCACTACGTGATTTTTTTAAGGATTTTAGGTCCTTGATTGGCATTTGTGGTAGTAGGATAAGTCGTAGTGTTTTGGTTGGGGATGATTAACCTCCCATTTGTTCCATATGTCTTATGACCGCTATCTATTGCAGCTTGATCTATTCAAAGAGTGCTCTCGAGAACTTCATCATAAGTTCTTAGTGGGAAATTCTGGACTTCTTCCTTTATCTCTCTGCTGAGAGAATGAAGGAATAAATCGCATAGTTCCATCTGATCCATGTTTGGAGCACTTGCTGAAGAATAGAGGACTGTACGCCATCTTTGGATGAAATGAGCAAAAATTTCATTTTGTTCTTGTTTAATATGCAAGAATTTCCTGATTCATGTTCTTAATAACATGTTCATGTCAAAAACCTTGATGAATTCTAACACAAGTTGTTTAAATGAATGTATGGAGGCTTCAAGTATTATGTAGTACCAATCAAGGGCGATACCCTCTAAAGTTTTGGGGAATATTTTAACAACTCCATCCCAAGGGAGCAGTTCTCGAATGGCTATGGCATAGGCCTTAATATGTGCATTCGGGTCTCCCTCCCCTTTGTACTTGGGTAGATTAGGGAGAGGTCTTGGAAGCATGACACTTCATATAGTGAAGTCTAAAATTTATTTCAAATATTCTGAATAAGTTCCTATTGCATAGGTTTCAACCATTGATGGTGCTTACTGAGGGGGTGGATGTGGAATGGGTTGTTGATATGGCGTAGCATATGTATTTACAGGGGCATAAGGAAATCCCTGTGTTTGAGAAAACATGTCGGGAGAAGAGAACATATCTCCCTGTGGTGATTTGGAATACATGTTTAAGTATGGAGGAGCATTGCTCAAGAATGGGTTGTTTTGTACTAAACCGGGAGGTATTATATTCTCAACTGGAGCGGCATTAGAAAATGTGGTTCTAGTTGGTGTTTGTTGTAAGTACTAAGGAGGCATGCCCAACATGCCTGTTCCTGTGAGGAGGTCTACTTGGATGGGATGATGTGGAGGATTGGAAGTTCCTGCTTGCATGAACTATGAATTTTGATTTTCTTGAGCAAGTTCCAACCCTCTAACCTTCTCAACTAAGGCTGAGATGACCTCGTTTGGTGATGACATGGTATTTTTCATAGTGGCATTTGTTGTATATCTTGAGGTTGTATAGGCATATGGTACCCTACTATGAATTAATCGGTGCCCTGCCAAGTTTCACGGAGGGCATTTCCTATAGGTGGAGGAATGGGGTGTTTTCTTAGAACAAGACTATCATCACAAATCCGGCACTATGATAATTCTTCACCGGGAACTCCTCATGCTATGATTATTTACTAATGCACAACTTTTAGTTTGGTGGATGTAATCTGGAAACACAACAACAAACATAACACAAGAATACCATAGACTATGATAAGAAGGAATGATGATAAATTTGAAATTTCAAAGTGTAAATTATAATATCAACATGAAATTGTTACAATCTCACCCATGAGGTACTTCAAGCGTTATTGACTTCACTTGCCTTCCAACAATAAATATGGGAGAAACTTCACAATTACACCTCTTAATGGCTTCTTTAACACACCTTCAAAATGATGGCTTCCTTTACACAATTACTCATACAACATTTCTCACTACTTCCTTCTATGCTAAATGAGGGGGTGGCCTCTTTACTTATAGGAATTCAGGTTTATCCACCCTATGTCTAAGATAGGATAGGAAATCTCTTCCGGCTAATCATATTCCATGCCTAAACTCTTGCCTTTACATGTAGGATTATCTTCTAAGATAAGATAAACCTTATCATCTCACATGGGTTCCACCTTTTAGACTTTTCCACAAATAAAATACACAAAATATTTATGACATCACTCTTTGTCCTTATTGTAAATATAATATTTCTAATTCCTAATCATGTAGAACATACTTCTCTACTTACCCAAACTTTGACATTTTAACATTACCGGACCACTTACGACAAATATTTACTTTTTACAACATTCCTATTGTACTTTGAATGTTAATGTAGTCTACTTTATTGGCAGCACCATACTGCGCCATTATCTTGTTGGATGCCACTACTAATTATACTTAACAAAATCCTATTCCTAATATATACATTAATAAAATAGCAATTACGGAGGAAAATTTTAATGTCGACATTTTCCCCCTTCTAGCTTCTACTCCGTCCTCGGAGTAGACTATTCTCAGTGCTTGTAAAAACTTTAACTTGTCATGGTTGACCCATTTTGTAATGGCGGTGCCATCTAATTCCTCCCGGTCGATATGTACCATTTTCATGCACATGCCTACTATTTTGTAGGGCCCCATCCATTTGGGAAGAAATTTTCTCTGCCTTCTTTTTTTGTATCTAGAATCATATATTACAACCAAGTCATTCACATGAAATGGAGACCAATGGATATTTTGTTCAAAGTATTCCTTTTGCTTCATTTTCTTCTTATAGCTTGTATCCTTCACTATTTCCCTCATTTCCTCTAGCAAATGAAGATGCACCAACCTTTCTTTTACTAAATCACTTTCATCCATCCTTTCATTTTTCATAACTCTCATAATGGGAATATCAAAATCAATAGGAAGAACTAGATCAATGTCATAAGCCAACTGAAATGGGAAGTATCATGTTGCTAACTTTGATGTTGCCCTATATGCCCATAATGCTGCATGAATCCTTTTATCCCACTTATGTACCTACAAGGCTACATCTTTTGCTAGAATTTGACATAACACAAAAAAATTTGTTTGTTCCACCTGTCCATTTATGCTTGGCTTGTATGTTGTTGCCTTCCCATGCATAATATAAAACTTGTTGACTAGGGCTTCTACCACCTCATTAATGAAGTGGCTTCCTTGATCTGTTACAATTTATAATGGGAAACCAAATCTAGTGACAATTCGTTCATATATGAACCTTGCCACTTCATCCATGGAAGATGTTTTCAATGTCCTAGCTTTAACCCACTTGGTTAAATAATCTGTGGTAGCTACAATATACTTATTTTGGTGTGGGGTAGTTGGAAGTGGACCTATAATGTCTATTCCCCACTTTTCAAAGGGACCAAGTGGAATAATAGGTCATAATGGAGCTGACAAAGTCTTACGGTTACCATGTGTTTGAAAAATATCACATGTCTTACAATAATTAAAACAATCTCTAAAAAGAGTGGGTCAGTGATAACTTGTGTCCAAGATCCTTCTTGCTATAAGTTGTCTAGAGAAGTGTCCTCCACATGTACCATTGTGGAATTCTTCTATCAGCTCCTTCCCTTGATCACATCCAACTGCCCTCTTGTACTATCCATCAGGTCCTATTCGAAATAATACTCCATGCAGAATAGAATATGGACGACTGGCTTGAGTAATCTTCCTCTTAGTCTTTGCATTGGCACCATTAGGAAACTTGAATTCATTTAGATAATTCCAAATATCTATGTATTCACTAGGGATTGTGTCAAGGGATAACAATGCTGCATCTGGGAAATCATCATCATCACAAGATGAACCTAAACCATCATAGGCTCGAGAGAGTGCATCTATATTGACATGCTTCTTTCTGGCCTATCTATAATATCAAATTCAAATTCTTGTAGAAAAATTATCCATCTTGCTATCCTCCCTAATGGGTTAGGCTTATTTACAATATATTTTAGAGCCTGATGATCTATTACAACTATAAATTTCTGCCCTAGAAAGTAATTTCTAAACTTCTTTACAACAAAAATGATAGCTAGAGCCTCTTTTTTAGTTACAGTATAATTTACCTCAGCACTGCTCATTTGTCTGCTCCCAAAGTAAACTGGATGATCATTCCCATTTTCATCATTTTGGCTCAGAGTACTTCCTAGTGCTGCATCTGAGGCATCAATATACATAATGAATGGCTTGCTCCAATCTGGATTCTTTAAAATAGGTGAAGACACTAGGGCTTCCTTCAGTTGTTCAAAAGTTTCATGTGCCTTATTTCTTGGTTCATAAGTAACATCCTTCTTCAAGAACTGGGTTAGTGGCTATGCAATCTTTGAGAAATTCTTGATGAACCTTCTATAGTAACCCACATGGCCTAAAAATGATCTCAACTTACTTTTATTCATAGGAAATGGTAACTCTTTGATTTTTGAAACTTTATCAGGATCGGTACCAATACCATCTCTTGATACAACATGCCCTAACAAAATAACTTTAGAACATCCAAAGACACACTTTTTAGGGTTTAGTGAGGCTTGTGCTTCATCTAACCTTTGAAATGATGTCTCCATCAGTGCGGAGTTGTCATATTGCTCCCATAGATGTGAAAATCATCCGAAATACTACGATGAAGTTCCCAATGTAGGGTTCAAACACCCTATTCATCAAGAGCTGGAACATTTCAGAGCATTACACAACCCAAAAGGCATAACTCTATAAGAAAACATTCCCCAAGGAGTGGTGAACGTGGTCTTCAACTAATCTTTCTCCACTATACGAACTTGGTTGTATCCGCTATATCCATCAGCAAAACTATAGCACTCCTGGCCAGCTACTTCATCCAAGATCTGATCTGAGAATGGAAGAGGGTAATGATCCTTCTTTGTTGCCTTATTGAGCTTCCTATAATCAACACAAATGCGTAGCTTCCCATTTTTTTATTGAGATCACAATGGGAGAAACTCATTTTGAATTCTCCATAGCAAATATGAATCTTGCATCAAGCAACTTATCTATTTCTTCTTTTACAGTCTTGGAAAAATTAGGATTCATTCTATATGGCATTTTCTTTATGGGCTTAGCACCATCTACCAGCTCAATAGAATGTTCTACCCAACTTACTTGACGGAGTTCTTTGTAATCAAAAGTGAATATGTGTATGTACCTTTGAAAGAGTTGGAGGTAGGATTCCTTCTCACTCTCCATCACAGCATCATCAATCTTTATTTATTAGAGACAATCATCAATTTATTCTTCAGATAATTTTATGGGTTCATGAATCGAGTGTGACGGACAGAAGGATATCCATGACCGAAACATCAACTTCACTTTCTTCATCTTCTATGTCCACTTCTTGGTACTAGAGTAATCGGAGGATGTCCAATCATCAGTTTCTTCACTTGAATCCATTGGGGTCTATCTTATGATGCCGAGGGATCATGTTTATCTACACCCTCTCTCTACCACGTTCAAGTGTCATGAATCTTTCATTCTAGTAGTTTCTTGCATGAACTTTCCTTAGCCATGGTCTTCCCAATAATATTGGGTATGCATGTGATACCATTTTTTCATCACTGAAAGTCTACCACACGTACAACACCCATAATAGATATTGCCACATTTCAAACTACACCTTTTGGTTTAGGTTTTCCCTTATTTAATGACCTTAACATAAGTGTTGAGGGTGATCAATTTTTAAACGTAACATATTTATTATAGACTCACGGTCATTACATTAAGCGCAGCACCTCCATCAACTAAGACATCATTAATTGAAATACCATTACATAATACCTCAACTTGTGGATCGTATGGATCTACCTCTGCCTCCAAAATAGGGACCTCAACCTCCTTCCTTCATCAAGTATTGAGTCCACTTCGTAGCTCCCGCCTCTTCTTAGAAGACATAGCTAAGAGTTGACCATATGTAATGTTTGCAAGCCTTTTCGATAGATCTTCTAAGATGGAGTATGGTCCTTGTCCATGTGAAATCAGAAAATCCTTCACACCTAACTTTTTTCTCCTATGTTTCTTACTAGTTTCTCCTTTCATCTTCTTAGGATCATTTCCATCTTGGTTATCTTTTTATTTATTACTTTTTGTTAGAAACACATCTACTACATTATTTATGCTCTTATCTACTACATCAAAAGAATTCACAGTGTGCTTTTCCTTTATCATTATCTCTTATAATGACCCTTTTTATAACAACCATAACATACAACTTCAGAAATATTTCTTTTTGGACCTCTATCTCCTCCCTGAGAACTAAATTCTTTTCCTTGAAGAAGATTAATAGTTAACTAGCCCATCTTCCTGAGAAGATATTCATACTTAGTAGATGTACTAGGAGAAAGATTTGTGCTCACCGAGAGTGGTTGTGGATTCTAGACCAAAGGTGCTGGTGTAGGCTCTACTTTAGCAACAATTTCTTTGGGCTCCTCTTCCATGCTTTCTTCTTTCCTTCTTGCAATCTCATTTGCTTGTTCAATGGTAGCTGGGCGTTCATACTTCACTCATTGTCTGATATTTGGCTTCATCCCAAGAATGAAGTGCTTACAGAGGAGATTATCCACGCCATTCATCAATCCATCCGCTAATCCTTCCTTCCGGATCTGGACATTGAGCTTCCTCCTTAGCTCTATAACATGAGCATGATAATCCCTTATCTTCTCCTTCTCTCCTTGGGATAGCTTTGTGATATCAATCATGACATCCTCGCATATTTCGTTGTTCACCAAATTCTTCAAGAAAACTTTCGAGTTAATAAATCCTATGATTTTTCACATTATCACCTAGTGTTTTAAACCACCTAAGTCTTTGAACCATCCAAAAAGGTAGGAAAAAATTCAGTCCATTGTTCCCTTCTTTTGAGGCCATTACAAATGCAAGATCGTTTAAAATCTTGAATGAAAGAGGAAGCATCTTCATTAGATTGAGCTGAAAAAATAGGAATCTTCCCCATTTTCAAAAGTAACCATAGTGAAATACTAACCCACAAGTACAATCAACAAGACTTATGTGCACAAATAATTGGAATCACTATAATAGAAAATAGAAATGACCACGGTAACTATGGTAAAACTTGACTTACTGTGGTAAACACTATTCACGATAAAAAAGTGAAGTTACTATAGTAAACACTATTCACGGTAAAAAGTGACTTTACTATGGTAAATACTATTCATGGTAAAAAGTGACTTTACCATGGTAACTACTATGCACAGTAAAAACAAGGTTACCCTCCAAATGTTTTCTAACTAAGTGGGAATATCTCTCCAGAAAATCCACCAATGAGGAATGGTCCCGACAACGGAACTAAAATGTCATCACCAATCCAACACTATGATAATTCTTCATCGGGAACTCCTCGTGCTATGATTATTTACTAATGCACAACTTTTAGTTTGGTGGATGTAATCTAGAAACACAACAACAAACATAACACAAGAATACCATAGACTATGATAAGAAGGAATGATGATAAATCTGAAATATCAGTGTAAATTATAATATCAACATGAAATTGTTACAATCTCACCCATGAGGTACTTCAAGTGTTACTGACTTCACTTTCCTTCCAACAATAACTATGGGAGAAACTTCACAATTACACCTCTTAATGGCTTCTTTAACACACCTTCAAAATGATGGCTTCCTTTACACACTTACTCATACAATATTTCTCACTACTTCCTTCTATGCTAAATGAGGGGGGTGGCCTCTTTATTTATAGGAATTCAGGCTTATCCACCCTATCTCTAAGATAGGATAGGAAATCTCTTCCAGCCAATCATATTCCATGCCTAAAATCTTGCCTTTACATGTAGGCTTATCTTCTAAGATAAGATAAACCTTATCATCTCACATGGGTTCCACCTTTTAGACTTTTCGACAACTAAAATACACAAAATATTTATTATATCACTCTTTGTCCTTATTACAAATATAATATTTCTAATTCCTAATCATGTATACCCTACTTCTCTACTTACCCAAACTTTGACATTTTAACATTGCGGACCACTTACGACAAATATTTACTTTTTACAACATTCCTATTGTACTTTGACTATTACCATACTCTACTTTATTGGCGGCACCATACTGACGGTGCCGTTATCTTCTATTGGATGCCACTACTAATTATACTTAACAACATCATATTCTTAATACATACATTAATAAAATAGAAATTACGAAGGAAAATTTTAATGTCGACAAGACCTTGGGTTGTGTTTGCAAACCTCCTATGGGTGGGTACATATTTGAGAGCGTTGTTCACTCCTAGCATAACGTGCTAAGTATTCCTCATCTAGAAATAGATATGGATTTGAATATCTAATAATTTGTGGTCTAAGCAACACCCGAGGAGATGAACCAGATTCTCCAGTGATCGTCATGTTGTTTGAGCCTGAAGGCTCTAGTTGTTGCATTTGATTGAGCTGATCCAACTCCTCTATTTAGAAAGAAGAACTATATCTAGTCCTATGAGGTGGAGTTTGTGTTGAAAATCGGTTAGTTGAATAGTTGTCACCCCATGCTGAGAGCGAGGGTGATGGTTATCTATTTAATTGATCATAGTATGCTTGAAGACCTAGGAGAGGTGCCATATGCATCATATCCCGACATATTCGGGGGGTATATGAATACCCAAAGAATAATAAAAGAGAGTGAAGGTGGAAGAAAGAAATGAAAACAGAAAAGAGGAATATTAGTTTTTTTCATGTCGGGTTCACCAATTTTGTTGGTGAAGCTGATGTGAAGGCTAATGAGGTGGAAAAGATGAAAAGTATATTAATTGGAAGAACAAGTAGAAATCTGACTCTGAATCGGAAGGTAGGAAGTTCACATCGGGTTCACTAATTTTGTAGGATGGAAAAGTGACATGCAAGCATGGAAATCTACAAGTAACTCTTCCTCACACCCGACCTCCCGAGGTCATCCCGAGACAGCCGATGGGGACGGAATACATGTGGGGTTCAGATAAACTATTTAGGTAATCTTATGTCTTCAACACGCAATAATGGGATCTGCGAATCTAAGGCAAAGAAGTCACTCCTAACCTAAACCGGTGTGATAGATCATTCAACAAGGATAGTTGCTCGAAGGCTCCAATCAATATCGAGCTCTATCATGATCCGATCTATGGGTTGTGGGATACGTGGAAGATGACCTATGGGTGCTTTGTATATATCTCCCAACAAGGTCATGAAAATGGAATGGCTAAATGTGTAGTGGATCTTTTGGTGTTTTATGGACGATTCTATGGTCTAGTCCAAAAATCTTTAGCTTGATTAGCTGCTACGTTTAATAATGATAGTTGTTTGATAATGTCTGGTGCAAGTGGAGAGGACCTAAACACTAGTGTTTGCAAGCTGGTGTCAATACTTGATTGATTTGTAGGCCCATTGGGTTGTGGGACCTGTGGATCACAACCATAAGTTTGTAGTTGTTGTGGACCTCCTATGGTCATATGAAGAGTCAATCCTTGAGTTTGAGTATCCAGTAATCACATGCCTTTTCAGCCTATCGTTTAGAACTAGAAGTTGCACAATTTTATTGGAGTACCTAACAGGTGTTCTAGCAACTTGGATACGTAAGCTAGTGTCTATATCAATGAGGAGGTCTCCTGTGTCTGGATGTGGGACTAGTGGATCACAACCAAATGTTTGCTCTCTTTTAGTTCCTTCTACAAAGTGATACAGGTATCTATCAAGGTAGTCTATAATTTGGCTGATTTGACCAGAACGTGTGTGCTTTGTCATCTTCTATGTTTAATCCTCTTAGCTGTGTGCTGATTTCTTGTAGGTCTGTTGTTGTTTGGAAGACTTGGATTATGAGATTTTGGTCTATGTCAGTTAATGCTACAACAAGATTTTGTTGAGGCACGAATGGCTCAAAAATGTATTCCCTCGGCTCCCTAGGTCCCGTGATTGTCATACAAGATCAATATAAACTTAATCGAAATGAGATAAACTAACTATGCAAGATATATCTACAACACACACACACACAGATATATATCTATATATATATATATATTCCTCTATTTTTGATAGAATTTTTAATAGAATTGAAAGAGCAAATAATTTAATATATTCATAAAATGACAACTAATATAATAACAAAATTAAAACAAGCAAGGTAGCTCGGTGTAGCTACTTTCCTGTGCAGTTGTGAGTTTATCCTAAATAACTAGATAACTGATTAACTTAATTGAAAGACTCTCGATCCTACCTCAGAAGTGAGGAATGAATCATAGTTTCTAAGAAACTATCAATCCCCACAGCTTCCCCAGAAATATTGAAAATGAAATTTAACTGAAATGAAATATTTCACTACTCTATTTGATATGTTTTAACTAGAACTTTAACAGATATAACCTGGAATTTGCAGAACAGTGGCGAATCCAGTAGTGTATGACCTTGTCCCCTCAAAATGGTCTCCTCATTCCTTCGTGTTCATGTGAATCAAGAAGAGTGTGTATATGCTAGCATCAATAGAAAAAATTATTTGAACAATGGTAGCTTTGGATATAGACCGAATATAATGCGAGTAGGAGAGGGACAACGCAAGTGATAGAGGTTGGCGTATGTAATTACTAGAGGGATTTATTGTGGGAATACAACACAATTGTAACGAGAGATTCCAGAATCTACCTTTTGTGAAGAACACAACCTGTAACTCTAATGAATTCAATCTACAAATGACACTACTCTGCTCTAAGCTAATTTGTATGAACAACAATTTACAAGACTAAAGCAAGAAGATCAAATGGCTTCTAACAAAGCAAAGGAAAACTATCATGGATGCAAAACATGAAAACAAAATAAATTTTAAGAAAGAAATTGAAAGACTAAAGAATGGAAATGAGAATTTTAGGGTCCATTTGCTTGAAAACAAGTGGCTATTTATAGATTTCACATTCCCCCAAAGGTGATTCCTATTAGAACTCTTTTACCATTAAATAAATGAAGAAATACTATTCCAGGGAACATAATACATTAATACGAGCTAAGGCGATTGAGAAAGATGGTAAATGTTGAAAAATTATGCAAGTCATGATCAAAAGAACATGCTAGAGAACATGTAAAGGACATCCGCCTAGAGCAGGGTGGCTGTTATAGGACCACCACTCTGGTAGGCGGGCGGTTTTGTCACTGAAGGTCAAAAGCTTAGAAAAAGAAAGACAAAGGATAAAGTGAAGTACACAAAGATTAGACAAGATGCTTGGGATGCTAACATACACTTGGTGAGCTTTCCTTGATTTCGAAAAGCTTGCGAGGTGACCTATATCGCCATTGGGGCATGTGTAACATCGTTTAGGCGGTACAGTACCCTACAATTTTGGGTACATACAGTTCCTAATGCTTATTCCCTAGAATTTTTGATATGGTGATGGATTACAAATTTATATCTTCACTAGGTACCATATTGACCATTGTGACATTACGTAATTACTTATCCTTACACATTATCTCCAATGTGGGATAGTCTTATGTGTGAAGTTGTGTAGGAACTCTATGATATGTGCAATATGTTTCTTGCATTTGATTAGATGGGAAAAATTGTAAAATGTGATTTGTCTTTAAATAAAGGTATAGAACCACCACATTTGGGGTCGAGGCTCTATTATTATTTACTAGTAACCACCTTGGTATCCCCATGTTACACATTACACTTGACATCTATGGAGTGTTCTAGCCCTAATTATAATTATGGTATCCCTTGTATGGTCCTTAAGGTTGAGTAATGTTACAATGTGGTTGATTGTATGAAATTTTAGTGCCCAACCTATAATTTTTTGTAAATAAGGTGGATCCCATATTAGAATTTTATATGGATATGGTGGAGTCCATTGTACATTATATTGAGAAGATGAATGATTGTAAATTGTTACATGATCCATTTATAATTCCAACGTAGAGGTTTGGAAATTTAGGATCAATTATGCTTGTACCCTAAATTATGTTTTTGGATTTAGGGTCAATTCAACTGACTTATAAGATATATGTAATTTCTTATTTTCTAAATTATTTGCATTGAAGCTTTAAAATCATATTTCTATTTTCATTAAAATTGGAGAATATCTTAGGAGAATTTTTTCATTAAAAGTACTATTAATTGAATTTTGCTTTCATTTTTTCTGGTCATGGCTTCTTCCAGTCCTAATTTATTTGAGAGGACTGAATTAGAGATTACAAAATTGCATTCTATTCTCTAGAATCCAACTACAGTTGGGCAGTATAAAGCCCATTGTGAAAAAATATTGGTTGATCTTCATAGAATAGAGACAAGTTTGAAAACATATAACCCTTTTGATTGAGTCAATAAAAAAATGTATGGATTCATTAAAATCAAGTGTATCAGGAGATGTGCTATATAATGAGATTACATTACGACTTTCCAATAAGGAAGTCGTTAAGAGGTCTTGTTGGAGTTTTTATTCAAAAAAACGGAAAAAAAGGGCATATTATGTAAATAAATGTTCATGTCCCCTATGTGCCCCTTTGATTTATCCTAGATTTTTGGCCTCTCAAGGCAAATTTCCAAATAATGACCAATTACCGTTATACTTCATAATGATGCTACATGTTGAGGTTCACCTAAACCTAAAGGTGAACTATTTAGACATCCCTAGTTATTTGGGGCAGGGGCGTGGCCGAATTAGCCACAGGGAGGCATATAGAAAGGAGGGAGCTCCTACAGTTGTTGACACACGGCAGCTTGTACCAAGGCCACAACCATTCTTATCAGGCTTTTAGGATGTCGCAAGCACCTATCGTTATGACTGCACATGAGGCTATTATCGAGGGTCTTGTTGGAATTGCTCGTGAGACCCAATTGATATCTTCTGACCGTGTGGGTTAGTACCTTCAGAGACACGATACTAGTAGTGGAGGTGCTAGTAGTAACAGTGATGCACGCAACGAGGTATACACTCATGCATCTTTGATTTCCCTAGATGAATTTGAGCTAGTTACAGATCCCGCTCAGGCACATTGGCTAGGATGCATCATGGTTGCTGACTTGTTGTGTGCATATGAGGTGATTTCATAGCATTGCAACATTCCACTATTGGGGTTTTAGATTTTATAGAGCAGAGTGGGAGTGTATCTTCTAGTTAGGGTACTACTACCGCTGCTATAGATAGACTTCTTGTTGTTGGGATCATCACACCTGATGTTTAGCACATTTCTGTTTGAGTGTGAAAATTAAACACCCAATATTTAATTAAAATTTATTTTATTTCATCATTACTTTACAATTTATTAATATTAAAATTAAACATGTACTTCTGTGTTTAGGCTTCTACATTAGTGTGTGGAGCTCTTGACATACACACAGCTACCCGTGTGACATACACATGACTCTTGACAGAGTACAACATAGATCTTGATGTTCTGGGCCTGAGTCAGCTTGGCTCACTTGGTGAAATATTTTTTGGTGTTGAGGTCATGGGTGGAAATCCCATAGATTTGGAGACGCGTTCCACAGAGGTATAAAAGCTTGTGTTTTAATAGAATTAATATTTAATCTAAATTGAAATGTTAGAAATTAATTAACTTTATTCAAAAAACTTATTTATCAACTTCTTACATTTTATTTATTTTGTTTCACAGGGATCTACGGACAAAGATCTACACATAGTGTAGATACTCCCAACATCTGCCCAGGGACAGATATTGAGGTAATCAATTGTACATATATGTTATATGATGTATTGAATTAATCAAGAAATTGTTGTAGAATTTTGCTTATATATTTTAATATATTGTACATGCTTTATATAGTTTACGACTGTATATTCCTTTTTTAACATACGGGGGTGCAAAGAAAGCGTTGTGAGGGGTCCGACACTCGCCCTAGTGCACGAAGGAGACTTCAGTGATATTTTATAGATTTTAGACATTTTAGACATGTATATACTCATTAGACATAATTTTTATATTTTAGACATAATTTTAGAGATTTTAGACATACTTTTGAGATTTTAGACATACTTTTAGAGATTTTAGACATGTATATACTCATAGACATGATTTTTGATATTTACTATTTATGACATGATTTTGATATTAAACTCGGGAAATATAAACTCATGTGTTGTTACAGTGTACGAAATGATGTAAAATGAAGTAAATGTAATGCAATACATTTCCATGATTTATACTATTTTAATGTAATTGTAAGTTTGACTTTATTTGGAGATTTGTACTATTAAAACACCTAATGTAAAATGCCTCAATGTAAACCAAAGTATTTGGAGATACAACTCGTGCCGCCCTACCTCATAAAAATAAGTCTTCATCTGCATTTGAAATATGTTCACTCACATTTCTACCACCATTTGTAATATTATTAACCTTGAGTCATAATATCTTTCAATACAAGTAATAAATGTATTTTGCATCTTTTATTATTAATTATATGTATGTGTTTTGAATGTTTAGTTTACACATTAATTTATATCAGAACTCTTTATTACTTTTAATTTCAATCATATTATTTTTTTGAGATTGTGTGCGATGAAATTATGAAGCATGTATCTCAAAAGAAAAGGATTACATGCATCATGGGTTAAATATGAAACAAAATCATTGATGTCTAATATTGTAAGATTTCACCTTGAAAATGTGCATAAAACATATATGTAATATGAAATTTTCCATATGTGGATTTATGATATAATTTATATAAGCATAAGTGTAAGATGTCTTTTATGGGTTAAATATAGGCAATGAAAGTGCATGAATAAGATGCCCCATATGAACGAAGTATAATCAAAGAAATCCCAAAAATATAATATGCTCCAAGTAAGAAAATGTAGTCAAAATAATCATTGGAATAAGCTATCCCATATGGTCAAGATATGAGAAATATTTAAATCACGAGGGCACTATATTTAAATGATATACCATTGAAAATAATATATCCTTGTGTGGGAAAGATGCAAATGATGTGGATCATCAAAAAATATATGATCAATGTAAAGTAAAATTATGGGTCCTTGTCCCCAATAGATGTATGATGTGAATCATGATAACATAGGTAAGTATGAAAATAGAATTATGAACGATGTGGATCGTGGCACCATAAAACATGGTAAACATTTAATGAAAATAAGTATGGTAGAAACCATGTCAAGCATATAATCAAGCACAAAGAAAACATCTGAGAGATGTTCAACATGGAGTAGGCACATTCACTAGTAAATACATGCCATTATAGACATGTAAACCTAGTCTTTAACACTTGGCAACATTAGATTTGACACTCTTTAGCACATTTGGATGATTGACATATATTTGGCTCTTTATCACACTTTCATTCTTTCTAATTTACCATACATCATCTTAGTCACCTTTATCTCCAAGTTATACCTACTCAGGATTAGTTGAATATATACAAGAATGTATTATAAAACCTACACATACATTCTCCATCTCACAAACCCATACTTGTAGTCTCCAAATGGTATCATCTACCTTGGATCTGTTATTGTCAAATTTTATTGTCCTCCTCTACCATCATTTTCCTCACAGGGGAAATAGTTTCCTTTTAAACACATGCACTTTCATTAGGTCAACCTAGGCTTAATTCATGGGTTAAAAATTGCAAGAAATTCTACTTAAGATATATATTATGTGCAAAGATGATATATGAATCATAATTGATATAAAGATATTATAAACATGTAATGATAATATTTGGATAAATACAAGCTCTAGATATTTTATTAATACAAAAGTCATGTAGTTCTTTATTTTCTATATCAAAATTTAATTTTCTATCATTTTTCTCACATGAAATTTTAAATGATTCAAGTTAGATTTATTGACACTAAGAGATCTTGTTTCAAATTGTTATAAAAGATCTTTGGAAAAGAGAAACTAAAATGAGGATAAATAATACTAAGTTTTTAAAACTCATTTGCTATATATAGATATAAATGGGAATAATATTATTGGAGATACTAGGGAACAAAATTACATCATTAATGAACCCATCCTGAATATCATAGCAAGAAAGTTGTCAAATATGTATGCCAAATGACAAATAAAATAGATACAATATTTTAAATTCCTGGAAGACATGAATATATAATATTCCATGTCCTTCTATATAATACCAAGTGGCTTTGCTCATTGTTCAATGACCTATAAAAATTTTTCATGGTCTTCTACATCTAGTCTCCATTTTTTGCGTTGACTAGTTTTAGTCTTCACCTGCTGCAATTGTAACCCTATAGCAATTATGTGATGGGTGTAATGATACGCCTTTTTTTCTGGTTTGTAATCAACAAAGTTAATCCCAATTTGGAGGGCTTTCACTTGTTTTAAGTGTGTTCCCTGCACTACAACCGAGCCAGTATAACATGTTGTCTATTCACTTGTTATTTCACATGTTAGCTTTGTTCTCTCTTCTATGCAATGCAACAAATAGTACTCCACTTTCTCAACATTATCTTCTTTAGAAATGACTACAAATACATCACCTACAAAAAAATGCAAATAAACATTCAATGATCCATGTATAGTTTAAATATAAATTTAATTATCAAATTATGCAATCCTTTCAAATAAAACATACCTTGTTTAAACAAAGTCAGATATGTGGTCATAATCGGTTGAAATTAATGGCACATCTTCAAAACTATCATCATGATCTTAACCATATGTGTCATCCACAACTAAAGGAACTTGCTTCCACTCACCTACATACCCATGTTTTACACTATTGCACTTTGAATATGATTTGTTCATGCATTCATAACAAAAACAAGAATAATATCTTGTATGATTGTCCAATTATTACTATCCATAATCATCAAAGAGTGTAAAGACCTAGAATTGGGAATCCTTTCACATCCATACTTTTTCCTTTGATCAATACCTTCATTTAATCATTCTAAAAAGATCAATAAATTTTAAAACAAACATAAAAATTCAAAATAATTTTTTTACAATTAGTAACTTGTAGTTCACTTAATAAATCACATCAAGATCTACATATCTATGTTTTAAATGTGCATGTACCTGTTATCTCCCAAAACACTCTGTGTGGGGTTGAAGCCTATGGGGTTGAAGTGTGTGATGTTGAAGCCTGTGAGGTTGAAACCTGAACTGTAAAATGTTTCTTACACCATTCAACAACGGTGTGGGCATCAATCAATCGATCTCCCTCATAATCAAATATTTTTTTCTTTAGAGCACATTTGATACATGCACCTGCACCATCGTGTTCTCCCTTCCCATGACCACTCTAAAAAAACTCCATAAATGAGGTATTTTGTGATGACTATGATAACAACTGAGTGCAAAGAAAGGGCGAGAGGATTTGAAATCTGATGTGCAACCATCGACCAAACAAAATGTTGATCTATTTTTATTCCTCACTGATGAAGATATTGAAAGAACAAACCAAAACAATGTTGCACAAAGTGGGTGTCATGTTCCTTGTCATCACTTATATAGAAGTGATACTCCTTGATCATTCGCTTCACATATGTACTTTCAACCCCATCCAAATCCAATTGTGCATGCCTATAAAATACATGAACCATGATAGTAACCTGGTCAGTATGATAATACTGTGTTTGAATTTATTTTTGATGAGAAAATGAGTAATTCTTAGCAAAATCAACCATGAACAATATGGAACCAATATGGAATGTGTCTCTATTAGTCTTGAATTGTGTAGACTACCACTTTGAATAGTGAGAATGTTTGATGTACGGACTAATTAAACTTTGGAAACTTTGCATCAATGTAGCAATGGGGATTTCCTCTTCTACCAAATCCAACCTGGTTGAATCTTTTCCAAGCCTTGTTGAATATTTTATGTATTTGAACCTACAAAATCAATTCATAACATGGACAAATTATCATGTATTCATTTGTAGTAAACATAAAAATCAAAATAAAATCTAACATCCAAATTTAAAAACATAAATTTATATATATCACCTCTTACAAGCAACCATTTTGACTGTGTCCAAATCTTCATTTGTTTTTGAAAATAATTTCAAGTCCCCACACTTGTCACAGACACCTTTGATGCAAGTCATATGATCATCGACATGATCATCGGATATCATGTAAAGAATTGATGTTATGAATTAACTAACACATGTAGGTGGGGCATTTTCTTCCCATAACTTTCTATACACCTGAAAAAAACATAGATTTTGAAATACATTAATTATAAATCACATCTCAAAATCGATATTTAAACAAATATCAAATATATAGATATAAATGAAAGCACACCTCAATATATATATATATATATATATATATATATATATATATATATATATATATATATATATATATATATTTGTACCTGATAGTGATAATCAAACTCAACGTGATAATGAAAACAATATGTGTCAAGGACTTTATCAACTCACACATACCAAGGCTTCAAATTTTCAAACATTTGTTGTCCAATCTTAACATCTGTATTTTCTTCTGTAAACTTTATGTACATCTCATGTTGAGTTATTTCAAGCCAATGTTTTATATGTTCATCATAGTTATTGTGAGTTATCCTGTGTTTTAAAACATCCCTCACATTTGGAGAAGGATGAGTCCTCTCAGTCCAAAAATCAGAAACTATCTTCACAATATTATCCTCCATTTTATCAGAACATGGATTTCTACACATTAGTGCCCAATTTCCTTCCATAGTAGAGTCATCCAATGTCTTCCTCCTCTTTGCATACCTACTGACCATCTTTCTAGATAAACCTAATGCCTTGACAATGACGGTAACATGATAATTCTTTGTTGTATCTTCACTTACAATTGAAGTTAATATTGCTCTACGAGAAATACTCATATCAACAAACCTAGTTTTTGTACCGAAGAACTTATTCCTTTAAAAACATTCCCAACAAATTATTCTTCTACACGTTTTGAATTTTTCCATCCAAAATCAACATCCAACAATTCTAATGTTTCCCTATATCAACATGATTCAAGAATGTAAACGACAAATGTGCTCTAGTAACTATACTCAAATTAACAAATTCACCATATATTATCTCTACACTTTTTGCTGTTTTCTTTTGTGATAGTGGTTCTTGTTGGGAAAATTCTTTTATTTTTTGTAAATCCATCTTCACCAAATGTTTCACATTTTTCTTAGGAAGTAATTTCATAACTTTTTTCATCACTTTAGCATTTAAATGGTGTGCATCATGATCTGTGTCCATAAACATATAGATGGGATCCTATCAAAACCCTTGCCTTTACCTAATCTAAAAAACATATTATCATATTTAAACCTTAGAACTAATTTTTTTTTACGATCTATCAAGGGTTTCTATACATATGTACCAATTTTTGTAGCCTTGTCTTTCACTTGTTGTGTCTCTCTCTCTCTCTCTCTCTCTCTCTCTCTCTTTGTGCCTTCCTATGAGCAGATCTTCTAGCATTCTTCTCTGCATTCTCTTCCTTGGTATATTTTCATTTCTCATTATTTGCATTTCCCATGATTCATCCACTTCAATAATTTTCACCTACACACATAAATTGTGATAGATCTGAATGCCTAAGAGTAAACTCATACAATACCGTATGTGCATGTAACTCTGTTTATATACAAATCTTTAAGAAATTAGGTTATTTTTAATTTTATTTTTTTATAACTTTAAAGCAACTTTTCTAATTTTAATAGAATTTATATTTAATATGTAAAACAACTTTTCTAATTTAATATTACCTACTTTGGGTTAAAAATAATTATAAAAAAACAAACTTAGTTTTAAAAAAATGTAAAAACTAAATTTAAAACATTAAAAATGAACAATATTAAATAACTTGTAAAACATTAAATTTACAGGGGGAGACGCAACTGTAAAACATTAAATTTAGAAGGAGATGTTTTGGCAGTGCTTTAGTGGTGCAGGAGGAGTTCGTGCAAATGGGGGTTCGCACGAACCCCCGTTTGCGTGAACCCCTCTGATTGGTACTGACGTGGCGCCTGGGTGGCACATTTTGGCCCCAAATCCTTTTGCGGGATAATTTTGAGCCAAAATCTACCACTCGGGTGCCATGTAATTAGGGTAAACGAACTAGTTAAATTACAAAATATAATTTTTATTAGCTTTCTAAAAATATAGTTTTCATTTTTTAAAAATCTATTTTGTTATTTATTTTTTAATTTTTACTAACATAAAGTATTTTAGGACAATCAATAGTACACAATCAACCAAATTTGAAAAATAGTAGAATATATTAAAAAAATTGAAAAAATAAAATTACTATTTACTAAAGTCTTCTTCAGAATCTTTGTGAAAAAAACCTCAATTTCGATATAAATCTTAAGTTTTATTGGCATAGACATATGTACACTATTTATTTGAAAATATTTTTACTAAATAATTAATTAAAAAAATTATAAGTCAAAAAAATATGAAAATTTGACAGAATCTCAAAATTCAAATC
The DNA here is from genome assembly GCA_018340775.1 of Taxus wallichiana var. yunnanensis. Classification (NCBI taxonomy): domain Eukaryota; kingdom Viridiplantae; phylum Streptophyta; class Pinopsida; order Cupressales; family Taxaceae; genus Taxus; species Taxus wallichiana. The sequence goes on along the minus strand of CM031236.1, from coordinate 631,292,039 downwards.
TTAAAAATACATCTAAAATTTCATGGTCAAAAAATAAATTTTCATATAAATAAACCACCCGAGGACAAGTCATTACTCTTTTATAACATAAGAAACAACGTATGAAAAAAATTAAGAAAAAGACCATATTTTTTACCAATTTTATTTTTTAAAAATATACATGTATTCTAAACTTTAAATACAACATTTCGTTACTTTGTGGAATTTCATGATTGTGTACGGTTTTGTGGCTATTACCTTTAGGAAATCAATGGAATTGAAAATTCATGTTTATAAAGGTACAAACCATACCAAAAAGTGGGACATTTTATTGTGCTTTGTATAGAGGAAAGATTCCATTCTAGTCCATGCACACATACTACTTAAATTTCTAGAGCTAGTATTTATCGCTACTTCACAAAGTACAATTGAAACAAGAGCACCTAGGAAACAACACGCACACACACACACACACACTAGAACTACATCAGGGTCCGTAATGTAGTGTAGCTCTTATTGATAAGTACAATAGTTTGGCGGATGAATTTAGTTTCATATATTTAGGTGCATATTTTTATTTTTCTAGGGTTGGGTACTTCTCCTTACATCATGGGTCATTCTACATTGCATTCGATGAAGCCAATGTGAAAAAAAGAGAGTATTCAAAGACATTTAGTGACAGACCACACATTGATTCTAAGGATTTAATCTATTTTGAGCACCTAGATAGTAGACCAGGGCACCCCGAGGCACCCCAAAACACTACCAGTGTGATGTGTCATCTCGAGATAGCCAAGATATTCCCTTCACAGGGCCCTTGAGTATTTTTCTGCATTTCTGAGTTATAATTATAAATTTGTGACAACCTATGATAGTCTCCTATTATCAGCTGAGTCTATCCCTTACTCTTCTCTTGTACATTAGGGTTTTATTTTATCGAGAATAGTTTATTTACATTTATCTCATATGGCTTTAGTTCATTTACATTGTTTTAGTCCTCTTATTTAGATTAACACTAAAACCCTAAGTACCCAATTAGTTCTTATTTTTGTTAATCATTCGGTGAACCCGACATGATGCACTCAAGTTCCTCTATTCATAGACAACTATCATGGGTTTACCAATCAAATGGATGTCAAATACATGGGACATGTCCTCATACCTCATACCTCATACATCAGATTAGTGACCAATGCTTTAGGCTATATCATCACCCATACTCATCATCATATCATGTAGTGGTATACAACTTAGGTTAAATCACCACTCCCTTCATCCATTCTTCATTATCCTCTTACATCCTATAATCACATATTCTATTATCCTATTCTCATTCATCATAACTTCTCATACTCATCCATTAGTTGTATACACTTTAGGCTAAATCACCACCCTCGCCTTATTCATCACATAGTGGTCTATGCTTAGTGCTAAAATCACCACCTTCCGTTATCCACCATTTACCTATATACACTTCATACGCCCTCATCATCCATCTCGTAGTGACATATGTTATAGGATACATCTTCACATTCTTCTACCATCATGTAGTGATATACGCTTAGGGATAAATAATGACTCTTCTATTCAACCAAGCCGTGGTATATGCTTGGCTATATGGTCCACGTGCCTCTTTCCATATAGCTTATTCCCATACACTCCTTCCATTATGCTAGATGCTTAGGGATAAATAATCACTCCTCTCGATAAAAAAAGTCATGATACACACTTCGGATATAGTTTTCATGCACATCTTCTCCCCATGTCACATTACACAAGCACTCCCCATACACACTCATAATAGTGTGCTAGACACAACCAACACTACTTGACTATTTCGCAATGACTCAATATCATTTACGGTTCATTATTGATTGTTGAGGGTGAAAAAATGAACCTCACTATATAAAATTCCATACACTCGGGGGCATGATGCTCTTATCATTCCATCTTGCATTCCATTCCATCCATCCACAACATACCGCATTGTATTTGCAGCATTTATTCTTGCTTACTAGTGTTTTGCATGCTCTATTTATTACACATGTTAACATGTTTTCTTCTATGTCATTATAATACACACATGTGTGTTCATGCCTTTGTCTAGTGTGATTGCAGATATAATACATTTACACATGGCATGGATGCTCACCTTCTACCCTCACTATATTGGTCACTGGGTACATTCACATTCGTCTCAAACAGGTGTTATTATTTCATTTTTTCCTTAGCATATTTTAATACTTTCTTCTACATGCTTTAAAATATTGGTTTTCACTCTAACATGCTAATGGGTATTCCATGTGCAACACTTTTTTTATAGGACTACATGTTCTTTTTACTTGTCTTTGTTTTTTTCCATTGTTTGCGGTCTTTTCCCTTTGCTTGTGTGCACACTTGACTATTGTTTACAGCCATGATGGCCTTGCGTGTCTTGTAACATTGTGAGTGATGTCCCATGTTTGAAACCCACTTTGTGTAGTCTCCTTGTTTTCTTGCGTGTTTACACTATTGTACTTCATAGTTTTTCTACATTGTCTATGTCTTTTACACTTATTTGCATGCATGTGTTTGGACTAACACTTGTATTGGCTAGCCATCCCCTTTTATGTGCATCTTGGTATATACCAAGCACTTTCCTTTTCTGGTTGGTCTGTTTTGGGGCCGCATTCTCCTTCCAGGGTCATTATATGCGCCTCAAAAGAGGGGGGCATCATTGAGTATTTTCTACGAATAAAGCGTATCTACATCGGTTCACACACAACGAGTGAGTTCAAACTAGTCTACGATCTCCATACACAATGGCCTTAACAGGACATGGTGTCCTTAAAAAATTATATGGAGTGGTTACAGAATTAGGGGTTACGGTGGGTGGCTTCTTTGAAGTTCTCTTTCTAGTGGCATAGGATTTCCCAAATAACCAACGCAGTAAAAATGTCTCTTCAAAAATTTCAATAGAAGCACTTAGAGTTAGAGGAAACGAAGCATTTCCTCCCCGCACTTCTTCAAATAGGGTGGCATGAGATAAATTGAAAAACTCTCAACACTACGGGATATCGTTCGACACCTTTTTTTCTCGACATGGATCATGTGAACATGTTCCATTCACACTTTTATAGCATACTTTACATTTTCATACTTTACATAACATTTTTACACACATACCTATTTGAGTACTTGATCATTTTCTCCTTGCGCAGTCCGTCGTATGAGAAACAAGCGGTCAAATTGGGGGCAACAACAATGCCGACGATGACAAAAAATACACCGTGAAAGAACGTTCCGTAATAACCATGCATTTACACTACACATGCAACAACTACACACTCATTCGCCCTAGGTTCATTCTCATAAATTTTATTCACATTTTTCTTTTAGTCATTCCATGATTGACTCTAGTCCATCGACACGTCTTCTTCTACACTCAAAGCATGGTTATCGGTGTACACATCTCTATCTAATTTATGTTATTGAGTTTTCGCTCACCAACATAAATGGGGGAAATGTAGACACACATATTGCACATTAAAAATATTTAACCAGTTCTTATACTACTATTTAGAAGGTTCTCAAGCGTAAAAGTACTAATTAATCCCACCTTTTTGACATCTTTATTTTATATTTTATTTCATAGTTCCCATGTATTTTCCAAGACTTATCCGCCCATTTTACAATTTCCACGACACTCTAGCCCTAAATCAGGCCACACCTACCTATATTGGGGCACCCGGTCCTACCCTAGGTGCCTCAATATATGCAAACCCACTTTCTCTCCTTTTTAGGTCATTTCTAGCTATTGGTCATCCTTATGTTCTTCTCATTCATCCTTTTTTGGATTAATTAAAAAATAACTATTGAGAGCCCTATAAATATAAGGCTATAAGACCATATTAAGGGACATAGGTCATTGCATCTTATCACTACTATCATCTTATCTAGGGCAACATCTATTGCATCAATTTCATCCACATAGTTCTATGCATTCAAGCTACGAGATTTGCATCACGAGATAATGTATAGGGGGAGGTATTCTATTCTATTCCATGCAAACATAATACTTACATTTATATAGCTACTATTTCTCACTACTTCACAAAGTGTGGTGACACGAGAGCACATAGGACACAACACGCACATACACACACACAAGAACCGCATCGAGTCCAGAATGTAGTGTAGTGTTCAAATGATAAGTTCACTTATTTAGCAAATGAGGTTAGTCTCGACCCATTCATAGGCATATTTTATTTTTATAGGGTTGGGTAGTTCTCCGTACATCATAGTTCATTCTATAGTACATCCAACGAATCTAGTGTGGAAGAAAAAGAGTATTCAAAGACACTTGGTGACCATACAAGATTTATATTCATAGGATATGTCTTGTTCTAAGTGCCCATAATAAAACTAGGGCGTCCTTGGTTGCCCTAGTTTTCTCTAGAAAATGTCTCATCTCGTAAAACTTAGGTTTACAATTTGCAGGCCCCTAAGTGTTCATCCGCACTGCCGAGTTCTAATTCCAGATCTATAATAACCTACAAAAGTCTCCTATTATCATCGATTATATGCTTTAATATTCTCTTGAACATCAAGGTTTTATTTTATCTAGAATACTTTATTTACATTTATCTCATACTATTTTAGTTCATTTACATCGTTTTAGTCCTATTTATATTAACTCTAAAACACTAAGTACCCCATTTAGGTCTTATTTCGTTAATCACTACCCTACATTGCATGATAATAGAATAAGAAACGTTAAGTATATTAAACATATCCACATCATGCTCAATGTGGTCATTAAAACACCCAATAAATAGGTCATGTAGAATCCCTTCGTAATATTATCTATGTGAAAGGTAGGTTTTTAAATGAAGTAAATAATCCTTGAATGATAGTATTTCCTATATACCGCGTGGATTGGCTAAAGTAATTATTTGACACACTAGAAATATAGTGCAATTGTAGCACTTTGGTAAAAAATTAGTTTGGTTCGAGATAGAAGGTTTACATGCTAATCTTTTTATCGATGGGATATGACGTATATCAATGAAATTTATCATTTGGTTAATCTAATTGAATGGATCCTTCCCATAAAATTTACGCATTTCTAATATTGGATTAATTTTTGTGCCTAAAAATTATTGGTATTTGTATTAGGCATGTTTGGAGATCTACCTTGGCTATTTTTTCCATTACTTTAACCTAAAGATCCACCTTGGGTGATATGAGTATGATTTAGTTGTTGTGAATTGGGAAGAAGATGATGAACCTTCCTATTTTTATTGAGTTGCATTGCATGAAATCATCTAATCACTCAAAGATCTTTTGTAAATATTTTTCTCACCATCTTAAACTACAGGATTTGTAGATTGTTCTAAATTTATCTTATAATTTAGTCCACAGATGTAAACCCTATCCTTAAGGATACTATAGATACCCCTTCTAACTCTCACCTTGACAATTATCTCCTCTTTGTCTATAAATATAATTAGAGTTACGAGATTATTTTACTCTTATGGAAGGCCACATAATGATGCCCCAAAATAGAAGGATTTAGAGGTTAAGGTCAAAATATAGGGTTTGGGGTTTTGAGAATAATTGGGGAAAATATGAAAAATACATAGAAAAAAATCAAAGTAATTTTTTATCCTCTATCTAAAAGTGTAAAAACATGGAAACAAATCCACTATTACCATTCGATGGAGAAACTTTATAAAAAAACACTAAAGTAGATATATCTATTGGAAAACAAGTCAAAATATTTTTAAATTTAGAGAGGATATTACTTGATAGATTTCTCAACAAAGCAAATAACATTTTATAGAAAAATTTGATACTAATTTCAAGAGATAGTCTAATCTTCTCAATTTGGGTTTAGATGCACTACTTTCTCGAGATAAAGCACTTGGTTATATCTTACTACCAGATACAATAAAACTCTAATGAACACTAGAATGTAGAGAAATTATCATAACATGTAAGTAGAATAACTTATATACTTTGAGGGGACAATCTCTCAACCATAAAATAAGAGTAAAGTCCTCAATATGATTATTAAGTACTACATTTTAACTCGTACATACTATTCCTATTTTATGGCCATCACCAAGGTTGACCCACCAATTATATTATACCATATAGGAAATATATACAACATTATAAGAACTTATGATAGCCACAATACATCTATACACATCTAATGTAAGATATAGGATTTAGTGCATAACAAAGCTAGTGTATCAATTTAGTACCATATGATTTCTAGGTTAGCAAATGAGGTAATGTGAACATTAAAATATAGAGTTCCAAAGCTAGGTTATGGAAAAAATGATGACCTATTGGGATTAAATAGCCCATCAAAGAATTGGAAATTGAAATAAAAGATAGATGATATGTAATTGTAAAAACATACAAATAGGTCAAGACGAGATATAAATTTCAAACCAAACAATATGACCTTGAGAAAGGATAAGAAACATGAAAAAAATTAGTTTGCATCCCGACATTTGTGATTTATCTATGTATTTAATGCATTTAAATATTTGAATTTTTGACATAACAATGTGTATGACTAAGAAATCTAGAAAATACATCTCGCGATCTACTAATATGGAATACAAAGGGTGTTTTTATCTTACTAAGAGTTCATTACCAAAATCATTATTGTCAAAGATTAAATTTCCAAATGTGAGTGTTTGCGTTCCCCCTTTAATTATTAAATTAAATTACATGATTAAAGGAAAATATACTTGAGTATGTAGACACAATTTATCTTCTCTCGAGTTTGTTTTTGAGAGTCCTATTTTGTTAGTGTTGGCATCCTCTTTGATGAAACATAAGACATGGAGTGTATTCATTTTCCATATTAAAATATTACACTTTAAATCAAATGTAAAATGTAACATGAAATTTTTGTATTTACAAAAGATGAATTAAAGAGATGTGCAACATGGAAGGACTACACGTGTTTATTATTTGGACGGATAATTTTATATTCTTTTCTTGTACTTTAAGGTCAAAATTTTTGATATTGGTGAATGATTTTATGCGTTCATTCCACAATTTTTTTGAGGATAACAATATTGTTAGGTTAATGAAACCAAATAAGGAAATTAAGGAGATAGAAAAATTGAATTACCGAAGCATCCCATCAATGTAGAATATTATGTATCAAACTCATTCAGAAAATATATAATCTTCCCTTTAAATAAAAAAATAAGAGAAAGGATGACGTTTGAAGATCTTAGATAATTTGATACCTTCCACAACTTGATGAATCATATCACTCTAAAATGATCTAGGAAAAAAATTGTACCAAAAGAAAGAATAAAAACGAGAATGAGCTCCCCCATATACTTCCTCTGCGTAAGAAAAATAAGTAGAAACTGAATACAAATTGTAATGTATTGAATTATAGATGAAGAAGAAAAGATACTCGTTCCCCCATTACTCCTAAAACTATAGTAGATAAATTGTGTCAAGGTAAAGAAGGAATGAGTTATTTAGTGCCATTTGTAACTTATCTTAAATGAGGTAAGTGGATCTAAAGCAATGTTACAAAAATTATTACTATCGGTAAAAATTTAAAACTACTAAGAAATTTGATGTAAATGCACATGAGAAATATGATGTAAATAGTTTAAAACTATGCATATGTTCTTCACTAATCTATACATTTTAATTCTTGTGAGATAATTCGGTGAGAATCCAAATGGTAACCCATGTACATCAACAAGGTTTCTCTCCAATGGTGACGAGTAAGATCCAAGTAATCAACAACTGTAATTGAACAACCAAAAATCATGTATATAATAAAGAGGTCTCCTAATTCTCATAGATCAAAAAGAGGGTAAATATGGGAGTGTTTTGTAACTCCCATTCCTATAAAATCATTCCCTCCATAAGGGAAAGAGGATTTATGATTCCAAATATGAAATGTAACTCGAATGAAACCTATAACACATATGACATATGATGTATTCGAAAGAGGATTTATGATTCCAAATATGGAATGTAACTCAATGAAACCTATAACACATAAGACATTGACATATTCTATGATAGAATCTGTCATATGTCATATAACTCTTTTTACCTATGATATCACCTAAGTGACATGAATCCCATGTGAGGTTGAAAATACCCCTCGATGATGAGGCAATTCACACACACAAACACCCCCCTTGATTGAAGATAAGGTAGAGGTAATGGTAAGTCAGAAAAGAAAGAAAACCCCCTCAACACCTAAGAAGGATGAGTCAAATTGGTCCTGAAAATTAAAAAGGATTGATATGGTACGCATATACAAACTATATATATCCTGAAAATAAGAAGTGGAGAAGAGTAATAGAAGGCCCAATCAAGATGGGAGGCTACTGAAGACCTCATCCCAAGAATAGAGCTCAAGTGAACAAAAAACTTGACCTTTTGCTACAATTTTTCAACAATATTTTTGTGGTTAAATGGTATTACAAAAATTAAAATTGTGGAATTGGAATTATAGCTAATCCACATTTTGATAAATTATTGTAGTTTTACCACAATTCATTATACCATGGATAGTCCACAATTTATCAAATTTATAGCTAATCTCCATTTTTTAAATTGTATATTGTCCACATTTCTTAATGTTTGTAACATTTCTACAATTCTTGTATTTGTTAGTATTCCACAATCTTCACAAAAATTGTAGTTTTTCTATTTATTCCATCTTTGTAGAAATTCTCCAATTTGCAGTTTTGTAACTCTCATAATTGTTATATTGCACATAAAAATTGTAGGTGGAAGCTACAATTTGGATTCCACAATAATTAATTGTGAAATTATCTTTTTAAAAATGTAGAAAAGTTACTATTAACAGCCAATTTGACATTCATTTACATAATTTTTATGTGGATTGTCTATATTTGGAAGACACAAATATAAGTTTATTATTAAATGTGAATATTTTTGTAGCAAAACCTTTTTTTAGATAAACTATTGTGAGGAGAAGATTAAATAAACACTACAACATACTAGATCTTTTACCACAATTTTTAAAACCATAAACATAATATTTTTATTGTTTAAATAAACTCCATAAGATGGAATTAGCAAAACTTGCGAGATAATATACAAGAGAGTAACTTTTGCATATTTTACATTGAAACAACTTCTTCTCAAACACTAATTGCGAGCCTAGAGAGAATGTTTCATAAACATGAGCACCAAATGATAATTATGTCGATTCCTACACATATGCGCCTTCCTTCTCTAAGTGGAAGATAAATGATCTCACTCCATCCAAATTCACATGCATGACATATGAGCTCCCCCAACATATAAGATGATAATGATGATGTATCTGCACATTGATAGGGAGGGCTATCGGTACAAGAACATGGATCACTATCAACCTCAATGTATTTGCTGCCGAAGAAACATATTTTCGCTGATCGCTCCCTCTCCCCCTAAGAATTGAATATGCAATAAATAATAAGCATGCTTGACGTATAAAAATTTGAAAACTTAGTACAACTAGTAATAAATACTAAATATTCCAAAGTTAAAGCTAAGAAAGTTAGGCGTGTAAAGATTTACCCAATAACTCGGTCGACATTTATAAAAGAAAAAAAATATCGAACAATTTTTTTCTAACATCAATATATCCATAAAAACATTGTGGTAGTTTCACTATTCTCTCCATAATCAAGTGTATGAGTCGTTGGCACAACCCTCCCAAGTTTAAACCCTCATTTTATAGAAAGACCCTCGACTTCCAAATAACACTCTCCTAAAGGCCCTTGTTCATCCCATGTAAATTTGTAATTATGATTACCTGGTATGGCCATACACTCCAGTGGGAGGTGACTGTTGCTTAAACCCATTTGTAAGTAAATACTCCACCTTCCAACAGTTGTTCTCATATACAGACAACAAATAATTGGCCAAAAACGATGCTTTTCTATGGCCGAGGATCACAAAATTCTCTCAAAAATTAATCTTCAATGTCAGGGTTTTATATGATCGTGAATCTCTTCAAACTGCAATAGTGCTGAGTGAACTATATGAAATCTATTTATTTAATGTCCTTTGGCAATGGCAGTCTGCAAAAAAGAAATTTAGTGGTTCCATGCTAACACAACACCACGCCATAATATTCAACAAACTATACAAAAACCGGACATACTTTCAACTGATTTGACTCTGATGCGGAAATTGGTCCGCATTGCTCCCAGACATATTCTATGACAGATATTGAAGGAAAAATATCAGGCATATTCATTAATGAAATGCATTCTCTCCAAACAACCAAGCATCCACTAAAATCCAATATACGAAATACAGTCCTTCGCCATTTCAGGAACCGAGATAGAAGTTTACAATTTCTGACCATGTTTGATCTCTGGATAGCTCAACAATGGAATGTTCCATTCCGTTTCAACGTACAATGGATCGCAATGATCCACATACCACATTGGAAACCCGCTCCACTAGATTGGCATAAACATAATTTTGACGAGGCATCAAAGAACAAGCCCTGCAAAGCTAGTGCAAGTGACATTATTCGGGATTCACCTAGCTTGGGACATGAGGACAACTCTAGCGTGGTCAAAGACACCAAGTTTTGAAATCATTTGGCAACGTTTCTAGATTGCAACAATGCCATATAGTCAAATCCTTCAATATTTTGAGCTTCCCCACTCCATCTGGAAGAGTCGAGAATAACAGGCTATTCAATACCAAGCTTTCCAAATATATAGATCCAGACACATACAACACCTCCTCCAAAAACGAGTACTCATTAATGAAATTTCAAAAACCCCGCCACATACCTTATCTCTCTCATTTTTAATGACATGTGGAAGCATTTTCATCCTGTAAAAACGGAAGGATCTTAACCATCATCTTTAAAATCCTATATAATAATGGGTCCGTAAAAATGACGGCAATTTGTTTTTGAAAAATTTAAGGTGAATAGCATAAATCACGAATACTTTTGTGGAAGGAAAATTCCATTAGCGATTAACACTTAAATTCGAGTCTAAAAGTGTAGAATTTATAGTTAATAATTAATTAAATATTGATTAGGTAATTATAGATGTTTATATTAATAAAATGTCACTTCAACAAACAATCCCAGGCTCCAAGGTTGGGAGAAACCTAGCAAGGAATGGATAAAGCTGAATTTCGATGGGGACTCCAAGGAAAACCCCTGAAAATATGGTTGTGGAGGTATCTTCCGTTATTTGGAAGGAATATTCATTCTTGGGTATCATTGCAATCTTGGCATATAAACAAATCACGTTGTTGAAGCAATGACTACTTACTAGGGGGTTTCTATAGCCTACCAATACAAATTTGTTAGATTGGAAGTGGAAGGAGATTCTTTGAACATTATTAACAACATTATTGGTAAAGGTACCACTTTTATATCTATCCAAAACTCTATAACTAGTATAAAGGAAATGTCTAAATTGTTTGAAACTATAACTGTTAAACATATCGATAGAGAGGCTAACTCTATTGTTGATTACTTTGCTAACATGGGGGTTAATTGTCATGAGATGACACTTATCAATGATGAAGAATTTCTTGACACCAAGGTGCGAGCACACTTCCAAAATGACCAATATGAACACGTCACCAAATAATGCCAGGTCATGGTATGTCAAGGTAATAATGGGTCTGTGCTATATGAATAGTGTGAATTTATGTTGGGATGATGAGAATATTTGGGCTCGGATTCGCTCATGTTATTTTAGGCCATTATTTTTCTTTGTGCTTGTAACATCGACATTGTTGTGATTGTTTATAGTATTCTAGGTAATCTTAAGCTTGGGTTTTTTTGGGTGGGACTCATTTTTCAAAATCGGGGAGATCAAGTGATAAAACAAAGCCTTTTTACCTAGATGGAATAAATCCAATAGCGATGGAGGTGTTTGAAGGAAAGGGTTTCTCACCATTCCTCAAAATATTTGAAGGCCACTATGAAAATCTCAGTAAAGACTTTTCCAGAGCATGGAAGACTACCAAAAAAGGGGCAATTGTGGAAATGAAAGGTATTCATATCGAGATCACTATGGAATCTATTGCTAAAGTGATGGGCATGCCTACTACTAGTAGGGAGGTTTATAAGCCCAAGAAAGAAGCCACAAACAAACTGAATTTATTCCTGTGAGGTAATGAAAACTCACCTCCCACTTTACCGGTTTTCTTCGCTCTACTTTACCTAGGCCTTATGACAATGTGGCTTTAACCCTAATCCAATTCCTCACTTTAGAAGGCCATCATAAGTGTATCTATGCCTACCATCTACCCATGCTTAATCATTTTCGACATGGCCATAGTTTTAGTTTCCCATATTTTTTGTTTCACTGAGCGCCTCCATTGTCTAGTTTAAAAACAATAGAATTGTTGTCCCTCTCCACCAGGGCTTTATCCTTTCCTTGTTAAAATATCCTCTCTTGATATAGATAAAATGGGTACCCTCATGAAAGCTCTTGAGGGTTATGTTGAAGAATAAGACTCACACTCGAATGAGGAGGGATTTAGTGATGATTCGGATTCATAGGAAAGATTATTCATTGGGGGAGAAGGATGTCATGGAAATTGATGCTGCTCAGAATCTAAGAGATCTTAAATCGAAGAAGATTCCTAGTCAATCTATCAAATCCAAACGAGAATCGGGTCCCGATAATGAACAACTAGAACAATAGTTTTAGGATTTGGGTCAAGTGGGTCCTGTGAAGGGGGATAATCATCTAGCCAAGATGGCTATGGATATTGAAGATTTGAAGGGTGATATGAGACTTACCAAGATTTTTGTTCAGTTTCTTTTCAATGATTGACATAAAATGAAGATGTAGGTCGAAGATGTTGTAAAAATTAGTAATGGGGGAGAGATTGAAATTATGAAAGCCAATTGCAGTAACCTCTCTAAGGAGGTGGATCACATTAGAGATATTTTACATAGCTATATGGAATGGAGTGTGGTTATAGTGAAATCAACTATGTAGCATCTACAAACCCTTGGTCAGTTGGCCAATGCTTACAGGATCATGGATGATCATGGAAATTCCAAGAAAATAAAAGTCGATGTTGATGGATGTGATTTAGCATCGTTGGGTGTCAACATTGAATCCTTGGCTAAGGAGTGGGTGAAAGTGCTTGATGGTCTTGAAAAGGCCAAAAAGTTATGTTTGTAGGGGTGGTTGTTATTATACTATTTGGCTTTTTACTATGTTGTTAGTTTTTCGGTGGTTTTATATTTGATGTTATTTCTCTTTTTGCTATGTTATAAACTAGTCTATTTGTTCTTGGAGGATCTGGATGTTATTGTCGATATATATGTTATCTTTTTACTCGATGTGTAATGTTCTTATCTACTCTTTTGGAGCTTTGACTTGTAAGGGGTAGGGTCCCTTCAACCTTGTTTTACCTTTAATCAAAAAATATATATACTCTACAAGTGTAGACTTTCTAGTTAATACATAATTAAAGATTTAGTAGATAATTATCGATGTTTATACAAACAAAATATATAATTTAATATAATTAAAAGCATGTAATAGATAATTCAAAATTTTGTTTTTAAATATTTTAATTAATTTCGACAATATATTTATATTGAGGCAAAAATTGTTTTTACATAGTAAATGATTATATAAATAATTGAATTTAGTATTCTATATGTATAATTTTATATTATTGTTTTTAATTAAAAATTATCATTATATAATATTATTTAAAAATAATATATTGCAATAAAACTGATTTGATTGATTGATTTTTGTTAATGCGTATTTTCAAGTAAGAATATTTACATTTTCTATAAATAATTATAACTATAAATATATATATATATATATATATATATATATATATATATATATATATACACACACACACATAGAGAGAGAGAGAGAGAGAGAGCAATTTAAATTTTGTAATATGGAATTTCCATATTTTAAAATTTTTATGTTGGTGTTCTTAAAATATGGAGAAAGTCAAAAGTTTAAGAAATGTGATATTTACATATTATTATATCTTTTACTAATTTTGTTACCTATAATACTTGTAATTAAATATGGTAAGTAATTTTATGTAGTATTATTTTTGATAATGTGCAATTTCTATAGTATTCTTTTTGGTAATGTGCAATTTCCACACTATTTGAACATATATGTTGAGAGTTGGATTTTCATAGAATTCTAATTATAATTTTCTATATGTTTGTTTATTAAAAAAATGTAAAAATAATAATTTTTGAATGATGTGGAATTTCCACATTATTAAATATGGAATTTTAATATTAATTTATTTTATATTAGACTTATTAAAATATTTTATACGTGTAAAGGTTATGGGTAATTTTATGATAGCTTCAAATTTTATTTTATAAAAATTATGGATTTTCTATTGCAAAGGGTTGGATATGTGAGTTATCTACAAATTTTTAACATTATTTTTAAATTTTGGAACATCCAAAATAATTAAAAATGTGAGGAGGAAACAATGGAGAGAAAATAGAGATTTGATATCTCTAATTTATTCATTTAAAATCATAAGCACGATACATATTATATAGCCGAGAGGCTTAACAATATTCCCCATAATAGTAGGAGGGGGTTACAACCTATGTGAGAAGAATGTGATATTATCTAATCTACACAATCTAATTATATAGAAGATATGCTATGTAACCTTATGCCAACATTCCCCCCCCACCCTTATTACATTATTCTTGCAAATATAACCCCTAAAAAGTTCAAAATTCACTTTTCCAAGGGATTTGGTGAGAATATCAACTACTTGTGCTTCTGTAGGACAATAATGGAGCTGAATGTTATGGTTCAAGATGTGTTCTCGAATGAAATGAAAATAAATCTTAATATGCTTTGTTCGTTCATGTGAAACTAGATTGTGCATGAGCATCAACACACTCGATCGACACAATAAAGAATAGATGACTATTTTTTAGGAATTCCAAGCTCATCAAAAATGTGACATAACCATATCACTTCATACATAGCTCCTCATGTGCAGAAATATTTTGCGTCTTTGGATGAGATAGAAACAATATTTTGCTTCATGCTTATCCACGAGATAGGTCTAGATCAAAGATGAAAAATGTATCCTATGGTTGACTTCCTATCAATAGGTCCAACATGGTCCGAGTCGATGTATCCTTGTAATAAGAATTGATCATTCTTCTTATATTCCAGACCATAATAATTTGTTCCTTGGACATATCTCAAAACATGTTTTTCCACGGTCCAATGACAATTCTTTGGCTCCATGATGAACTTGGAAAGATACTTGACAACATAACATAGATCTAGTGCTGGTATTGTCAAATAGATGAGGCCTCCAACAAATTTCCTATAGAGAGTAGCATCTACTTTAGGTGAGTCCTGGAATATTGAAAGTTGCAAGCCTTTTTCCATGGGAGTGGATATAGGTTTACAATTGGACAAATTGTAATTTTCCAGGATTTTCTTGGCATACTTTATCTGGGAGACAAAAATGTGATGCTCCTTTTGCCATATCTCTAAGACAAGATACTAATGTAGTAGCCAAAAAAATTTCATGTCGAAGGTTCTTTTGAGATCATTCTTCACAATATCAACTTGATCTTCTCGAACCGCCCGATTAGCACAAGATCATCTACAAACATGACAAGAATGAAAATTTATTTTCCCACCTTCTTTTGTGTACAAATTTGAAACTAAGGGGCTATGTGTGAACCCATACTATAAAAGGTGATCATTGATCTTGATATACCATGCCCTTGGATCTTGTGTTAATGCATATAGTGATTTCATGAGACGACATACCATCTTAAGATGCTCTTCATCATCAAATCTTTTAGGTTGGGTAATTTACAGTTCTTATTTCAGATCACCATTTAGGAAAGAAATCTTGACATCCATCTACTAAAGTATCCATCCTTTGTGTGTTGAGTGCACAAACTACTGTGATGGTTTTGATCTTTGCAGTGATTGCAAAGGTCTAATTATAGTCGATGCCCTCTTTACGAGCATATCCGTTTGCTACAAATTGTGCTTTATGTTTGTTGATGGATCCATCTACCTTATATTTGGTCTTGAAAACCCATTTGCAGCCTATGGGTTTCTTTCCGTAGCAAATTGACAAGTTCCATGTCTGATTTTTTCGAAGTGAGCCAATTTCTATATCCATGGATTCCTTCCACTAATGTTTCTTGAGTGCTTCACGAACATTATCAAGCTCAGAGCTATTAATATGTGAACTCAAATGTGTAAAGTACTGATTTCTTGTTTGACTCCTTGTTTTGACTCGGATGATGTATCTGCGAGTTGTTCCAAATGTGAGCCCTTGATGGTGGTTTATACCCACTTCAAACAAGATCTTGGATGATTTTTAGAAGAAATGTGTCATTTCCATATGGATTGATGTGGATTCATATTCTCCAACTCTCAATGTCAACAAATAGCTCTTCCAGGAAGCACATCTATTCTCTCGAGTAGTATCTTCTAGTTGATCATCTAATTCGGAGGCTAGTCGGTGAGAATTGGTTGGTAATGGTTCTTCTGTTGTCACTACTAAGTCAAAGGATGACTCATCACAAACCACATCTTGACTATCATATATTTTCTTCATCTCAGGATCCATGAGATGGTAAGCCTTTGAGGTAGTGCTATAGCTAAGTAGGATGCACAGGAGCATCTTTGGTTTAACCTTATTTCTCTTCTGATCTAGGACATGCATGTATATTGTGAAACCAAATACTCATAAATGAGAAATTTATGGCTCTCTACCATTCCATACCTCTTCTTGCATTTTTTAGAATCTTTTTTGGTACCCTATTTGTTAGCATACGTTGAATAATTTATATTTTTAGGAGTCTATATTCTATTCTATCCCTTTATCTTCTCCTTCTAGTATTCCATTATTCTCTCCTTCTGTTTTGTAACCTCTCCATTCATTTAGGGGAGTCTAGTTCAATTTCTTTCCTATAAATATTGTACGTGAGTTCTATGTTGAATAGAATAATATGAGATATACAATCTCTATTCTTTCTCCTTCATTTCTGCCTCACAGTTTGGTATCAGAGCTTCTATGATCTCTGACCTGTGTGTGTTTGAAGGAAGAAAATAAATTTTCCTTGAAGTTGAGGGATCTGTGTGAGGAAGAAAATATCGAGACTGCAGTTTTTAATTGCTCCCGCCTATACATGGAGACTGCAGCTTTTTTGTCTCGGCTCGCTTTGCGTGGAGAAACATTTGGAGCGGCCTAT
This sequence comes from Taxus wallichiana var. yunnanensis, assembly GCA_018340775.1. NCBI lineage: Eukaryota > Viridiplantae > Streptophyta > Pinopsida > Cupressales > Taxaceae > Taxus > Taxus wallichiana. Next base: position 631,274,800 of record CM031236.1, on the reverse strand, counting down.
AGTTTCTTTTTGTCTCTGACTCGTGTCACATCCATGGAGATTTTTCTGTGCGTGAAGGCATAAAAATTTGGAGTGGACTGTAGTGTGCATGGTGGAAGAGAGGAATCAGCGGCTGCTTCTTTTTTTCTTTTGTCTCTGACCCATGTAACCTACATGGAGGTCTGTGCTAGAAAAGAGAACGTTTTTAAAAAAAACGTGGACATCTTCCAACCAGTTGTGCATGGAGATCTTGTTTCTGCGCAATATTTCTTGATGTTTTGTGTGCTAAAAACAAAAACCAGCCACCTGCTGCATGGAGGCATTAAAAATTCTTGGAGCAGCCTGTAGTTTTAGATAGCCATGGGGAAATCTTGATAGTTTGCTACCTGCACGCATGGAGGAAGAGAGAGTGGACTCTCCCAAGATCTTCAACCTGTGTAGTGCTATGTAAAAGAATCCACAACCTGCGTGGTAAGACCAAAAGCTACGTGTAATGACAAGAAGAAACTCACTTGCTGCCTGAAGTTTTTTTTTTTACCCTCTACGAGGAAGTTTGATACTGGCAACGTGGAGTTTCTTCAACACTACGCCGAATGTCAAGTGTAGACAACTCGATTGAGAGCGTCAATAACACGTCGCCATAGCTGAAAGCCAGAATATCAACTCACCAGCCAGAGAACACCATGGAGAAGCTCCTGAGAGCTCTGGGTTCTACTTTTGCTTTGTTGAACGAGCTTCGAAATTCTGGCAATCTTGCATTCGAAAAACTAGTTCGAGAAGGACTTCTTGAATACTTTCTTTTCAATGTCATCTGCCAAGCAAAGCGAGTATGGGAAGAATTAGAAGCCGGATACAACGCCGATTGTGATGACGAAGAAGAATGCCCTACAAAGCGTCGCCATCTCACAGCACGCGAATATCGTGAGCATCTACGAGCTAGTAATTCTCGTCAGTGAGTCAAAATTGTAATAACTTTTCAAATAAATAAATATTTTTTTATTACAATGTCTGCTCGAAGTTACTTCTGTCTGATGCTCAGTTGCTCAAAGGGTCTAATTTTGCGGCCTGGAAGACAAAAATGAAGACAATCCTTCAGTTTGAAGGATTATGGGGAATTGTTACAGGGTCTATGCCTACTCCCATAGCCCCCGATGAACTAATAAAATATGACATGGCTAGTGCTAAAGCCTTGATGTTGATAATGCTTAGTATCAGTGATGATGTGCAACCACATGTTCGGAATGCGGAGAAACCAAAGGAGGCCTGGGACAAGTTGGCAACCATTTATGAAGCCAAAAATCAGATGAAGATACTTCATCTTCAGTCAAAGCTGCACACCCTCTCTATGGGGTCTGATGAGAAAGTGGAGGAATTCTTGCGTCGCGTGGCTGAGCTGAGATCGGAGTTATTAGCGCTCGGTGAAATGGTGGACAATAAACTTCTCATCCCAATCACCTTGAGAGCACTCCCTTCTCAATTCGAGTGTTTGTTACAACACTGAATGTGTCTAAACAAATAGTGACATTCGAAGAGCTTGTGAATTTCTTTGCAGTAGGAAGAGGCCATCACTTCATCGCATGAGGAGTCTCAGGACAAAGCCTTGTTCTCAAAGCCTAACCGTGGCCAGAAGAATCGAAAAGGTCCCCAGAGAATCCAAATCCAGCGCAACCCAAACAGAAAGATCAAAAGTCAAAGAGATGGTGTCACATTTGCAGAACCAATACTCATGACACTGATCACTGCTGGCACAACAGCTTGAAACAAGGGCCTTCAAGCCATACAAGCACATACAGCGCGAAGATTTTCAAAAGTCCAAACAACGTCCCCGCTGGAGAAAGCAAAAGGGACATCTTGCATCCCAACAAGAAGATGATGACTCTGATGAGGAGACATCAGAAGGAGCCCATTGTAGTAAGAATCTTGTACTCATCTCTCAAACTTCTCAGCCCGTGAAGAAAGTCTGGTTGATAGACTCTGGTGCAAGCCAACATATGTCAGGTGACAAGAAGTTGTTTGATTCACTACATGAAGAGCCAATTGGAGATCGAGTTCGGATAGCAGATGACAAAGAGTACATTGCAGAAGGAATAGGGAATGTCACCATTCCTCTGGGACCATGAAAATGTACACTTACAAAGGTACTATATGTTCCTGGCTTGACTAGCAACCTCTTGTCAGTTACTCAGCTCTTGAATCATCACCTTAAGGTAGAATTTCTTGTTCAAAATGGCATTAAATCATGCTTAATCTCCCGACAAGGTACGGTTCTTGCTAAAGCTTTTGTAAAAGATAAGTTATTTGCTTTAGATATTGTTTCATCTTCTGCAGTAGCTTTATCTACTTCAACAATAGAATCAACTACCTTATGGCATTTTAGATATGGACACTTGTTAGTTAGTTCATTGCACCAGATGAGTTCAAAAGCAATGGTCCAGTGGACTACAAATTGTCCAGTTCCTTACCTATTTGCCTTGGATGTCTTGCAGGAAAACAACATAGAGATCCGTTTCAAGCGAGCACCTTCCATGCCAAGAAGTGTCTGGAGGTAGTTCATACCAATCTGAATGGCCCATTGCCTGCTTCGTTTTCAGGATACAAATACTTCCAGTTGTTCATGGATGACCACTCTCACAAGATGTGGGTATATTTCCTAAAGCAGAAAAGTGAGGCTCTTCAACACTTGCAGAACTTCTATCATCGTGTTGTCAAAGAGTCCGGACAACCACTTCTTCTACTCCACTCAGATCGAGGGGGGAATTCACATCAAAGAAGTTCTTGGCCTTCCTAAACCATCACGGCATTAAGCAGCACCTGACTGCTCCCTACATGCCCCAGCAAAATGGCATTGTTGAGTGTCGCAATCACACAGTGATGGAGATGGCTCGCTGCATGCTATCAACTGCAAAGCTAGGAGAACACTATTGGGCTGAAGCAGTACAAATGGCTGTATATCTTCTCAACAGGGCACCAACAAAGATTCTACTGAACAAGATGCCAGAAGAGGTATGGAGTGGTAAAAACCATCAATTTCTCATTTGCGAGTATTTGGTTGCATAGCATACATGCATGTCCCAGCTCAGAAGAGAAAGAAGGTAGAGCCAAAAACACTCCGTGTATCCTTCTTGGCTACAATACTACCTCGAAGGCATATCATCTCATGGATCTTGAGAAAAAGAAAATATACGAGAGTTGGGATGTGGTTTGTGATGAGTCATCCTTTGACTCAATAGTATCAACAGAAGATCCACTTCCAAACACATCTCACCGATTAGTCTCTGAATCAGATGATGAGCCAAAGGAGACTACTCAGAGAAAAGAAATGCTGCTAGGAGAACTATTTGTTGACCTTGGAGAACTAGAGAATGTGACTCCACATCAATCCTCACGAAATGACACAGTTCTTCTCAAAATCAGTCAAGTTCTCATCCGAAGTGGGTACAAAGCACTATCAAGGACTCACATTTGCAACAACTCCCAGATACATCATCCGGAGTCAAAACAAGGAGTCAAACAAGAAATGAGGTAAACTTTACACTCATGAGTTCACTGATGAATAGCTCGAGCCAGATAATGTTCGTGAAGCACTTAGTCAAACTCAGTGGAAGGAAGCTATGGATACAGAATATGACTCGCTCATGAAAAATCAGACATGGGAACTTGTTGATCTACCTACAGGAAAGAAACCCATAGGCTACAAATGGGTTTTCAAGACAAAAATATAAGGCAGATGGATCCATCGATAAACATAAAGCATGACTTGTAGCAAAAGGATATGCTTAGAAAGAAGGCATCGACTATGAAGAAACCTTTGCACCCACTGCGAAGATGAAGACCATCAGAGTAGTTTGTGCACTTGCAGCACAGAAAGGATGGAGACTTTAGCAGATGGACGTCAAGTTCTTTCCTAAATGGTGATATGAAAGAAGAAGTATACATGACCCAACCTGAAGGATTTGTTGATGAAAATCAGCCTAAAAAGGTATGTTGTCTCATCAAATCTCTTTACGGACTGAAACAAGCTCCAGGGCATGGTATATCAAGATCAATGATCACCTTTTGTAGCATGGGTTCACTCGTAGCCCCTCAGATTCAAATTTGTATATAAAGAAGGTAGGCAAAGAAATTGTCATTCTGGTTGTTTATGTAGATGATCTTGTGATCACTAGTAGTTCAGAAGATCAAGTTGATATTGTAAAGAATGATCTCAAAAGAACCTTCGACATGAAATATTTGGAGCTACTACATTATTGTCTTGGCTTGGAGATATGGCAAAAGGAGCATCACATTTTGTCTCCCAGACAAAGTACGCCAAGACACTCCTGGAAAAGTATAGAATGTCATTTGTAAACCTATATCCACTCCCATGGAAAAAGGCTTACAACTTTCAAGATTCAGGACTCACCTCAAGTAGATGCTACTCTCTACAAGCAATTTGTTGGAGGGCTCATCTATTTGACATATACCAGACCAGATCTCTGCTATGTTGTCAGCTATCTTTCCAAGTTCATGTAGGAGCCAAAGAAATGTCACTGGAATGTAGCAAAGCATGTTTTGAGATATGTCTAAGGAACAACTAATTATGGTCTGGAATATAAGAAGAATGATCAATTCTTCTTATAGGGATATGTCGACTCGGACCACGCTGGATCTGTTGATGACAGGAAGTCAACTACAGGATACATATTTCATCTCGGATCTGGACCTATCTCATGGATAAGCAAGAAGCATAATGTTGTTTCTATCTCATCCATGAGGTAGAATATCACGCCACACATGAGGAGCTGTGTGTGAAGTGATATGGATACGTCGCATTTTGGATGACCTGGGAATTCCTGAAAAATAGTCACCTATTCTCTATTGTGACAATCAGAGTGTGTTGAAGCTCGTGCAGAATCCAGTCTTTCATGAACGAACAAAGCATATTGAAATTGACTACCATTTCATTTGAGAGCACGTCTTGAACCATCAAATTCAGCTCCAGTACTATCCTACTGAAGCACAAGTTGCTGACATTCTCACTAAATCCCTTGGCAAAGTGAAATTTGAATCTTTCAGAGGTCACATTTGCAAGAATAATGTAATAAGGGGGGGAATGTTAGCATACGTTGAATAATTTATATTTTTAGGAGTCTATATTCTATTCTATCCCTTTATCTTCTCCTTCTAGGTGTATTCCATTATTCTCTCCTTCTGTTTTGTAACCTCTCCATTCATTTAGGGGATTCTAGTTCAATTCCTTTCCTATAAATACTGTACGTGAGTTCTATGTTGAATAGAATAATATGAGATATACAATCTCTATTCTTTCTCCTTCATTTCTTCCTCTCACTGTTGAGAAGATATATAGCTATTTGTACTACTTCATCCCAATAGTGTTCCTCTAGATTTGTTTTTATTAGCATGTAGTGAGCCATATCCATCATTGTGAGATTGCAACGCTCAAAAATGCCATTTTGGTGTTGTGTGTAGGGAGAAGTTTGGTTTTTCTTAACACCTTGTTTGGTTCAGGAAGGCCAAGAACTTATTTGATGTGAATTCCCCCACTCGATTAGAAGAAGTTTGTCTCTTTCACAACACGATGATAGAAATTATGGAAATGTTGAAGATCCTCACTTTTCTTCTTTGAGAAAAACATCGACATCTTGCAAGAGTGGTCATCCACGAATAGGTGGAAGTACTTGTATCCTAAAAATGATGTAGGAAGTGGGCCATTTGATTAGTACAAAATACCTCTAGACGCTTCTTGGCATGGAAGGTGCTCACCTGAAACGGATCCTTCGTATTGTTTTTCCTGCAAGGTAGCTAGGGAAAATAGGCAAGGAACTGGAAAATTTCGGTATTCCATGGACCATTTATTTTGAACTCAGTTGACGCAATGAACTAACTGACAAGTGACCATATCTAAAATGCCAAAGGAATGTAGATTCTACTGTTGAGGTAGATAAATCTACTGTAGAAGATGAAACAATATCTAAAGAAAATAAATTATATTTTAGAAATGATCTAGCAATAATCATACCTTTTCTGGAGATCAAGCATGATTTAATGCCATTTTGGACAAGAAATTCTACCTTAAGGTGATGATTCAAGAGTTGATTCACTGACAAGAGGTTGCTAGTCAAGCCAGGAACATATAATACCTTTGTAAGTGTACATTTTCATGGTCCCAAAGGAATGGTAACTTTTCCTATTCCTTCTGCAATGTACTCTTTGTCATCTGCTATCCGAACCTGATCTCTAGTGGGTTGTTCATTTAATGAATCAAATAGTTTCTTGTCACCTGACATATGTGCTTTGGCACTCGAGTTTATTAGCCAAACTCTCTTCATGGGTTCTTACCAAAATTGGCTCCTTCTAATGTCTCCTCATCAAATTCATCATCTTTTTGGACTGCGAGATGTCCCTTCTACTTTCTTCGGTGAGGACATTGTTTGGATTTTAGAAAATATTCATGCGTGAATGTATTTTTTACTCATTGATCCTTGTTTCAAACCATTGTACTAGTAGTGATTAGTGTCGTGAGTGTTGGTTCTGCAAATGTGACACCACCTCTTTGAATTTTGATCTTTCTATTGTTTATTTTGTTGTGCTTGAGTTGGCTTCTCTAGGGGACCCTTCCAATTCTTCTAGCCACGGTATGGCTTTGAGAACAGGGCTTTATCCTGAGTCTCCTCTTGGGCTGAATTGATGGCCTCCGTCTCATAGCAATAAATTCACAAGTTCTTTGAATGCCACTATTTGTTTGGATACATTTAGTGTCATAACGAACACTCGGAATTGAGAAGGGAGTGATATCAAGGTGGTCAACATGAGAATTTTTGTCCACCATTTCACTTTGAGTGCTAATAACTAACTCGATCGCAACTCAACCGGATGATGGAAGAACTCCTCAACTTTCTCATCGACCCCATAGACGGGGTGTGTAGCTCTTAGAAGATAGAGGATCTTAGTTTGATTTCTTGCTTCATAAATGGTTGCCAACTTGTCCTAGGCCTCCTTTGGTTTCTCTACATTCCAAACATGTGTTTGCACATCGTCATTGATACTGAGCATTATCAACATCAAGGCTTTGGCACTAGCCATCTCATACTTCATTAATTCATCAGGGGTTGTGGGAATAGTCACAGACCTTGTGAAAATGCCCCATAATCCTTCAAATTGAAGGATTGTCCTTATCTTTTTTTTAAAAGCCATAAAATTTGGCCCTTTAAGTAACTGAGCATCCGAGAGTAGAAGCTTTGGTGTAGACATTGTAAAAAAATAAATTATTTATTTATTTATTTATTCCAAGAGATATTACAATGTTACTCATTAATGAGAAGTACCAGCTAGTAGATGCTCATGATACTTACATCTTTGAGAGACGACGATGCTTTGTTAGGCATTCTTCTTCATCTTCACCATCGGCATTGTACACGTCTTATAGATCTTCGAAACTCACTTTTCTTGGCAGCTGATGTCGAAAATGAAATATTCAAGAATTCCTCTTCAAACTAGCTTGTCAAAGACTAGATTGTTAGTGTTGCGTAGCTCGTTGAGCAGTGCAAAGTAGAACCCAGAGCTTTCAGGAGCTTTTGGACGGTGTTCTTCGGATTGCAAGTTGATGTTGCGGCTTTCAGCAGTCTCAATTATGTCATTCACGCTTGTCATTCGGCATGGCTTTGAGAGACCCTTCGATGCCATGGTAGAGGCTTCTTCACCAGGAAATATATGGCCTTTTTAAAAATTATTTAGTAAATATTTCGATCTAGGTATCCATATTAATGCTTGGTTCCAATCCCCAACATAGCAGGCACGAAATAACTGTGCAGTTCGCTGAAGTCTTTCTTTTGGATGTCTTGGCTAAATCATCAAAAAATAAATGGGAAAAAAACAAAAATATTCACGTATGAGCTATTCCATTAGAAGAATTATCTCACATCAGGCTTTGGCGCAGAAATATTTATCTATCCGCACATGCAACAGTTGTTTTACCATGCAGGATCAACAAAATTATTCCACGCATGTCTATTCCTCCTCAACGCAGTCATTCACAGTAGAAGATATTAAAAGACAAAATAAATTTTATATAATTTTGTTTTATTATTCTTGTGAAGGTTATACTTGTATGGTGCAACAGATAAGACAAAATAAATTAAATAAAACTCATTATGGTTGCCACGCATTTCCTATTCTTGGACTTCCACGTAGGTTTGGTGTATTTCTACCTCCATGTAGGTGTGAATAGATAGCTCCACACAATTTTCTTCTTCTTCACGTAGTAGCCAATATTCACTCTAAGAAACTATGCATAGATCATCATGCAGGTTTTTAGGAATTTCCACGTAGCAAGAAGAAGAAAGGGTCACTGAAACATGCACGCAGGAGATGTTTATTGTCTCCTTTTTTTCTGTTAGTATCCACAATTTATTTCAAACTTCCCATGCACGCAGGAGATGTTTATTGTCTCCTTTTTTCTGTTAGTATCTACAATTTATTTCAAACTTCCCATGCATCCGAGGACTTTACACAATCTGACACCAGATTGTGAGGAGGAAACAACGGAGAGAAAATAGAGATTTGATATCTCTAATTTAATGATGTAAAATCAGAAGCATGATACATATTATATAGCTGAGAGGCTTAACAATATTCCCCATAATAGTAGGAGGGGGTTACAACCTATGCGAGAAGAATGTGATATTATCTAATCTACACAATCTAATTATATAGAAGATATGCTATGTAATCATATGCCAACAAAAATAACTAAACTAGTATTTAATATGTATGCCATAAATATTCTACAATTCTCCCAAATAGTACAAAATTTGTGGAATAATTATGGTAAAAATTTTTTTTTGTAGTGACATGTTTCCCAAAAATAAGAAGAGGAGAACAGTGACTTGAAGGCCCAAACAAGATGGGAGGCAAAGACCTCATCCCAAGAGCGAGTGCAAGTGAAGGCACATGCATTTAGTGAAGGTCTTGGTTAAGATGTATGTAACTTGATTAGAATTCTAATAATTATGTAAGTCGATGATGTCTCCATGACTTAGGTCCCTTATGAAGTGCATGTGGATCTTAATGTTATTTTTCAACTTACGATGAATCATATTTCTAAAAATTAAGATGTTGCTTATGTTTCCAATTAAATGATAGCATACCTGTGGAATTAAATATCAAACTCAGTCAGTAATCCCAAAGAATCAAACAACTTCCATGGTAGCATTGACTACTCCTATATATTCTTCCTCTATAGAAGATATGTCTATCACATTCTTTTTATTTCTTGAAAAACTAAAAGGAACCCGACTAACAAAAAAACTTTACCTTGAGGTATTTTTCGGATGATCTAGAGCACCATCCCAATTAGAATATATAATTCCATCGGTATGAGTACCACAAACATTATGAAGGATCACTTCACTACTTTGAGTGAAACTCATGAGGCTCCTATAAAAATTTGGACACGATCTTAAAAGTATACAAAAGGTCCAACCAAGTGTGAGTTAGATAGATCAATCTCCCTACCAAATTGTGATAAATGATACCAACAACTATGGGAGTGGAGAAATAAACAATAATCTTAACCACGGAAAGGAAAATAGTAGGATATGGATTACAATAATACATGTGAAATATGGCTACCACATCCGGGTGATACTTAGGTTGCGTAATCACAATTCCTAAGTTAGATTGAGAAATATTTATCCAAGAAAGTAATGAATAAAACCTAATTTGGTCATGGAGAATTTTTTATCTAACACAATATTCACATAATAAATAATCAAGGAACATCTTCCCATAATAAAAAGTCATCACCATACCAAAAATGGATGAGCATGGAATCATCCTACAACATAATATAAACATTAGGTATGAGTGACAACTAGTGAATCTTGATTTAAGAAGAAATGAGTCAATCTTGGCCATAGAGAGACTTCTATAACTTACAAAAGAGGGAGGGATTATTGGAATAACCCGATTGTTGTTCGATATAGATATCTTCCTCTACATCCCAATGAAGGAAGGAACTCTTAACTTCCATTTGGTGCACTTCCCATCTATTCATGGAAGTGATGGTGAGTTTAAGAAAAATCTATGCAATATTTTCAATGCGAGAAAAAGTCTCTAAATAATAAACCAAAACTACCTAGGAGAAACCCTTAGCTACAATTCACATTTTATACTTCTCAAAATTTCCATCAGCATCGTACTTTATTCAACAAACACAATCACACAAAATGATTTTTCTTACTTTTAGAAGAGGGTTAGATCCCAATTAGCATGCTTCATGAGTTAGGAAAACTCATTATCCATGACAAAATCCCACTTAGAAATCCTAGAAACATCCGGAAAAAGTGAAGGTCAAAGAAAAAAAAGTGAAGAATGGATGGAATCTAGAAAACTATGAATGAGCCATTCTCTCATCCAAAGGATCACATACACAATCTCAACCAAAATACAAAATATACCTAGCCCGATGAGGACTAAGAGAAGAGTCAAGAGTATAATATGTAGATTCATCGGTCAAGTGATAAGGGAAAATTTCTCATCATCACTATTGTCAAAATTGTAAGAATATAAATCATGAGGGGAAGGTAGAGTAGGAGGATCAAGATTAGGAGGATGGTTAACAAGATCATCATCGGAAGAATTATAATCAGAATTAGAGAGAGTTTAAATGACCTCACCATGTGGATAAGTAGATTCAAAGATGACTTTTAAAATTCACACTTCTCTTAATATAAATATTATGAGTAGAGCATTCAAAAATATAAAAACTTCACACCATCAAGATACCCTAAAAATATACAAGGTTTTAAATGTAGCTCCAAGGAATTGCATCTTATTTCAGGATCTCGGTCCATAACATTGGATCCAAAGAATCGATAGTGTTGGACATCATATTTTCATCCAAACCAGTCTTCAAAGAGTTTCATACTTCTTACGCCTTCAGCGTAGAACACTAATATGAATTGAGTGTAATTCATAGGGTTTTCAAATCTTTGTGGAGGAAGTATTTATTGTGAACCATACTGATTCCTTATCTCCTTAAGTGTTTGAGTTATTTCGTTTTGCTACTCCATTGTAGAGGATTTAATAAATTTTAGATTGCATTGAAATCCCTTTAGAGGTACAATAATATTCTAACCTATTTCTCACATACTTTATTTGATTGTCAATTCAAAGAACCTTGATAGGCCTTTCATCATGTTTTGTGGAAATAACCTTGTAGTCTCGAAAGTTATTGAAAAATTCATATTTTTGTTGGAGAAAAGACACCCATGTGTAATGCATAAATTCATCAAATAATCTTAGTATATAAAGAGATATAGGAAATGAAGGAGATGGGAAAAATGTGACAAAAACGTTAGTATGAACACGATCTAAATGACAAGGTATTTATAATTTTATTTTTGTAAAAACTTCTTTGAGGTGCTTCCTAAGGGCACAACCATGACAAAGACCCCTAGAAAATTTGATTTGAGGTAATCCATTTACCATTTAATTTTGGCTCAATTGTTCAAGGTAACGATAGTTAAGATGACTAAAACACTCATGACATAGCTTGTTGAGTTCATCTGCATGAGTAAGCAAGGAAGTGGGCATCGAATCAAAAGTAAAATGGGAGAATTTTTATAACCATGAGTTACCATCCACTTTTCCATCAACCACTATAGTGTCATCATGAACCTCAAGAATAATCATTGACTTAGGATTATTTTCTACTCACATTCCTTCACTAGGTAAGTGATTTGGTAAACCGATAGGATATTGGTAGAGATATCTTCAATACTCAACCCTTGGTTAAATATACCACCTTCCATCTCTATTGATTCACTACTAAAAATTGACATCATACTATCATCACCCAATGTGATTTGGTACATACCACATGGCTCATTGTTGGAAAAATCAACGTGTAGAGATCCCATGTGGTGCGAGACACCAAAATCAATGATCCATGTTGATCAAGGAATGACTCTAGCTATAAGGGAATGTATTTTCTTCTTCTTATATTTTGACCCATTTTCTTTGGAAGACTCGGACTTCAGAGATTTTTATTTGATAGAATTAGGAAAACTTATATTATTCTTCTCAACTAAATTAATTAGGTGATCTATTTTATTTCTCATACATTGCTTCTCCTCATGTCCAATCTTCTTGCAATAAGAACATTGAAACTTTTACTTCTTATCTTTGGGCTAAGAAGTAGAAGTGTTCATGTTAATTTTGGTTTGCATTTGGTTTGTCTTATTGTTCTTATAAGTTTAGTCCTTTTTATCTTTTCTTTTCCACTTTGTTATCATTACCATTACAAGTACTTTCTAGAAGGGCATGTGACTTGGATTTTATTCTCCCATTTTTATTAAATAATCTTGTTCTCAAATGAGTTGGGATGAAAAGTTTTTATATGAGACAATTTTCTAAGTACTCTCTAGAGCTTCTTTCATGACATGGAAGGTAGAAATAAATATGGCGTATTCCGGGCCAATATTAGAAAGAACCGACAAGATCAACCTAGCACCATATTTCTCAACTTTACATTCTTTTAAGAGCATTCTAGTGTGGATGAAATTTGATAAGAAGGATTGTAGGTTATTAAATTTATTAGGATTTAATCCTAGAAGTTCGTTTTCCAACTCACGTGATCTCATATCATCCTATTTTCCAAAGATATGATCTATAATTTTCCATTTTTTATGCATGTATTGGAAGATTCAATGTAAACTAGCAAGTGAGGAAATATAGAAATATAAAGTATACCTAAGGCTTCATCACATTGGTTTAGCTCCTTGGATTTTCTGATTTTATCATCAAGCTCGAGACTTAGCTCCGTTAGTGATGTGAAACAACCATTTACCCGTTAGTTTAATGTTCATCTTATATTTCCACTTGAATAAATTAAATTTTGTAAGAAAAGGTATAGCCAAAACATCCATCACAAAGAGAGAGAAAAGTAGAATGAAGAAGGAAAATAAGCACACATACACCCAACAATAATATTTTGACCCCATGTTGTTGGAACTTTATATTTTATTGTGTTGATTACGATTAGATGTGAATGTGCATCATGAAATAGTCAACCACTCAATTGGAATTGGTTTTAAAAAATCAAGTTTTTCATGTTTTAGCAATTCAAACAATTGAACACCACAAATAAGAAAAAAACGAAGTGCAGGCAAGAGAAAGGTAGAGAAAATAAGTCCTATGTGAAAAGCAACATGGCATGTCATAATAAAAATCCCTATTTTAGAAGGTTGTGGTGGATGGGATCATTAGCCCAAAAGCAATAACAAGAGTTGTTTAATGTAAAAAATGACTCAAGGATTACTATAGAGGCATCTATGATGAAAGAAAATCTCACACAAAAAAAGAGAGCTCTAAAATTTCAACACACTTCCAAAACAAATTGGTAGTAAAAATTCCCAATAACGCTTAATTTTTTAATTAATTTTAACTAATTAAATTAATTTTTAAAAATAATTTGAAAATTAAAGGAAAATTTCAAATTATGAAACAATAACTAACATTGATTTAATTCTTCCTAATAAAATAATTAAGAACCTACCTTAATAATAATCCTACATTTGATTTATAAACCCCTGATTTAAATTAATTTAAATCTATGTTATTAAAAAATTAGTTTAATCTAACACAGAATATGTTATAAGCTAAGAAAAACCACACATAAACTATATTCATAAATCAAAATTGGGTTAAAAATAATTAAAATGAGGGAAAGGATAAGGAGGTCAAACGAGGTGGTAGGGCAAGCCACATGGAGGCAGGAAGTGGGATTGAGGTGGGCTCGGTCAGCAACCTGAGTGATGAAATCATTTACAACACACATCTCATAGAGTAGGTTTATAAATGCAGAGGAGAGAAATGCTCGTGAGGGAAGCGACATGGCCATATCATATGAGGGATTTCTCATTCTAGTTCCACGGAAACTTAAAAAGTAGACTTAATCCGTTGGAATGAGATAACTTAGGGAGAGAGAAGAATGCCTGAGCAGACAACCAAGAAATACATGATATCGTAAAAGTAAATACGTTGGGACTAATTGAGCCAACAATAAGAACAAATGTGATGCGGTAAAAATGCATGCATGGGAAGAGTGTAACTTTGTGGAGCCCAAAGCCAAATAAGCATGAGACAAGAGGTGAGCCATAGGATGACACATAAATAAAAAATGAGTCCAAACAAGGTAAGTAGAAGAAAGTGTGGGGTGAGTCAACTCATGTGAGCCCCTAAAGACACGGATACATAAGACCAAATAACTTAAAAACAAAAAATCCCAAGGAGGAAAAGGAATTTGAGGTTGATGTCAATAAAAGCACACACCCCACCACATAAAAATTTGATTTCGTAAAGCAGCACATGACGTGAACTAGACATAGCTCTCCGAGATAGAAATGAGTATCTTTCCGATCCAACAAGGAGATTAGTTGAGCTGGAAGAAGTTGGGAGAGGTGCATGCAGGGGTTCAATGATACAAGGTAGCATGGAGGAACATTAGCTGGGGAGATATTTTTAAACAAAATATTCAAAATTTTAAATTTAAAAAGTAAATAACTAGCAATAATGAAAATCTCTAAACATATGTTTCTGCCAAATATATTTGCAATTAGTTAAAATTATCTTGAAAAACCTCAAAATTACACAAGCAAAAACCCAAGATACAACACACATTCCAATAACTATAAGCTGTTAATCTAAATTAGCTTAATTCTTAAAATAATTAAAACTTGCACAAGAAACAATAAGAAAATAAACATGAAGTATTTAGCAACCGATGAATATGAGTGCACATTTACTAAATCACATATTTGATACCATGTGAGATTATTTTGCAAGTTTAAAAATGAAAACCCTTGCACATCAAAAAGGTTGCAATCCAATGTTTACAAGCAATCTCCAAGTAATTAGTAACTATAATCGAATGAACAAAAATCATGCATAGAATAAACATGTCTACTTATGTTGATAAATTAAAAAAGTGTACGTATGGGATTTTGGTGTAACTCATGGGCCTATACAATCATTCCCTCGATGATGGAAAGAGGAGTTACGATTCCCATGATCAAATGTAACTCCTATGATGCCTATGATGCATATAAAAATGACATATTCTATAACAAAATCTATCTTATGCCATATAACTCCAATGACCTATTATCTCACCAAAGTGAGATAATTTTCCATTTGAGGTGGACAACACCCAAAGTGATGATGAGGCAAGTCACATACACCAACATTTTTGAAGCTATTTTTAATTATAGGTACCATGTTTATACATATATGTTATCCAAACATTTTCACATGTCTATTGTAGGAAAAGAATGTATATGTATGAATCCCCCTCATTTATAAGGTGCATGTAAAAATACCATTTTGAGCATGCAACTAAAAATAATAGATGTCTTCCCATGCACTACATGTCTAAGAAAGCGTATAAGAGTGTATGAGGCTGAAGTGGTGTCCATCTTGAAGAACCTATACCTCTAAAAAGGATGTTTTTGCATGGTCACAATTTTGCTATGTAATAAAAGAAATAATATAAACTAATATAAACATTAGAGAAAATAGAAATAGTAGTAATGGTGCATGTATTAGAAAAAAATTACAAAAATAATAAATTCAAAATAAAAAATATGAAAATAAATTAACACATAAGGTGTAGATATGCAAACATGAGACATCTATGGCATCACAAGATGAAGGCCCATAGTCATGAAAATAGAATAACACATAAGATACATAGAGCCACAAACATCGATACTATTGTCTCACAAGGAATGCATAATATTTAGATCATAGTCAACAACATAAGAAAGCATAAAAACACACTTTGAAAACAAGTATCATGAAAAATAAGAGTGTCAAAAATTGATCAAACGATATAGAAACTAATATAGAAACATCCATGTGAAAGAAGAGGTGTACTCACCTGCACAACATACCTATGATATGATTCTTAGCTCAAAATAAAGTGTGTACTTAGTATATATAATTAAGTGTATTGAGGAATTATAAAGGAACTATTATAGATCAGTAACACATATGTGTATTGTGTCGTAGATTTTCCCAAATGTATATGAAGAATGGCTAAAGGGACGACCAACACCTGTAATCATGTACTTCTCTATGTGTTCCCTATATGAATATATTTATACCATGGGAATGCATGTAATTGTATAAAAAGAGTAAATATTTATATGATATCTATCAAAGAAAAGTGACAAAAATATGTCTAATGTAAAGTACAAACAATGCAAGCTAATTGTATAAGTCTATATTTTATACGTCTACATGTAAATATATGAATGATTTGGTATTTAAATTTGTGTTAATGTTTTTGAATTTTTTCTTAGTGACTTAAGAACAAGGAATAATGGTAGCATTGGGATACCCAATGATAACCTCTTAATGATTTTGATAAACTATCATTGAATATGTAGGATTGATCTCAATTGTGCAATGATTGTGACTCAAATTCAATGTGTATAATAGTAGTAATGTTTGACAATGAAGGCTGGAAGGTGAAGTAGATGTAGGAGTAGTTTGTTAATTATAATACATATTTTAAGGGCTAGAAGAGCTAATATTCCTAGGCATAGGATACGAATTCAAAGACTTGTAAGAAGTAATAGAGAGGTATTGTTTAGTAGAGGACTAATATTAGATCTTATGGGAGTGGGAGCCATGAAACACTATGTCCAAAATGAAGAGCTATTAGGAGACCTATGAGAAATAATTTCATTTGAGACATTGTGTGGAACCAAATTCCTTTAGAGAAGACTTGCAGAGCTAGATTTATGAATGGTAGTTTTTGTGCAACCAATGAGATTTAATAATACCTATGAAAGCTAGAGCTCTAATAAATAGTGTGGAGAAAAAATGGCCTAGGGAATAATCTAGGAGGGATAGAGATGCTACAAGTAGTGTGGGAAATTAAAACCTATCCGTATAAGCATTAGGGGTAGGAATATAATCTATATAAAATTGACTTAGAGGTAAAACAACGAAGGAGCCTCAAAATAAATACCTCTAATTGTGACAATGCTGATTATGAAAAAACTTGACATGTTTATGAATCATTGATTGGGTTACATGAAGAACATAAATCCAAGGAGATCAAAACATAATGCAATAGATATAAAATAAATAAAAACCAAGAATGAAATAGGTGTAGTAATGGAACTAATACCAATATGTAGTGTAATATGTCAATATCAAGGATTAGTATCGATGGTGAGATTCATTGTATAAATGCAAAGAGATTGAAGTAGCATGAGAGAGTAGACATTATCGTTGATATGTCGACTAACCGAAAAACCACGTATAGGTATTCATTTAATAGAGATAACAATAGATAGATTATTTTTACAAAAAACATGTAATCTATTTCAAATTCGTAAACATTTATAAGAATTATAAAATATAATGTGTGAGTGATAATTCTAATCATTAATCAAACTTCGTTTTCATAGGATTGCATCATTGACACAACACGATAAATATTGTGCACTTATCAAGTATATTTTTCATTACTATTATTGATAAGCATATCATTTAAGATTTTCATCTTGGAATTATTGTTGGTTGGATTAGGATATTTAGTGCGCTCATCCCATTCAATTGAATTTGAGTCGATAAGATATTTATTGACGCATTTCTCAAAAAATTTATAATAATACTTTTTGATGGAATTTATGAGTGAGAAGATTCTAGAAAAATAGTGTTTTCTTACCTTTATAAAGATAGTGATAAAACAACTAATTCATGGGTGGTTGAACCTATTCCTCATGGAAACCGTAGATTAATTAATGGAGGAACGTGATATTTTTTGAAAAACCTCTCATAATAGGAATAAAGTGTGTGTGTGTGTGTTGTGTTATAAATTTTCTCGCAAAACTCGTTCATGTTCTACTGCACCTTATACAATTGTTACACAAAAAACATCTTAAAGGAAAATACAACTAAGGAGGAAATGAGTAGGATAAATCAAATTTAGGAATCTACAAGGTTTTGGTGTTTCTTATATATTAAAAGAAATGTTTAATGTAAAATATGAGCATATTGATGCTAAAGATAGATAAATTGATTAATAAAGTAACTAATATATCTATTGTAGTCAAATTAAGAAAATTGAGATTGAAAGTTTTACTTTTAGTCTCTCTAAGCTGATCTATATGAACTGCGAGAGCAATACTTACCCATCTAGAAGTGAGAGAAAGGTTTATCAAAAAGTATATTTAAAAGGTTGTAAAATCTATTTTTAGTAGGTTTTGGGAAATTTGAAATTTTATATTTTTAAGAGTCTTCAAAGAGCTTATGGGATTTAGATTACATAATGATACCAAGTAATTGCACCAACTTGAGGTGAAAACGGGGTCTTATGTGGATGTTTTTGATGGAATATTTGGAAGATGATATATATTGCTATTGCTATATAAATGAATACAATGCACGCCATTAAATAGGCCGATAGGAGGAGAGCCGAGAGGTAGACGGTTATTCAACTGTCGGATAACAAATACTAACTAATGTATTAACTTGCTAACATTCCCCCCCTTAATACATTGCTTTTACAAATGTACCCCCTAAACAAATCAAACTTCACCTTGCAGAGAGGCTTGGTGAGAATATGCAACTTTGAGAATCGGTAGAGGGCAAGATCTTGGAGCTGAATTTGGTGGTTCAAGACCTGTTCACGAATGTAGTGACATTCGACCTCAATATGCTTTGTTCGTTCATGGAAAACAGGATTCTTCACAAGCTTCAACACACCTTGATTGTCGCAGTGAATGATGGGAGGTTTCTCTTCAGGAATCCCTATATCTGCAAGAATGCGACGTAACCAAATTGCTTCGCACACAGCTCCTCGTGCAGCGCGGTATTCAGCCTCAGTGGATGAGAGAGCAACAACAGTTTGCTTCTTGCTGATCCACGAGATAGGTCCAGATCCGAGATGAAAAACATATCCTGAAGTGGATTTCCTGTCATCAACGGATCCTGCATAGTCCGAGTCTGTATATCCCTGTAAGAAGAACTGAGTGTTCTTCTGATACTCCAGACCAAAGTCAACTGTACCTCGGACATATCTCAACACATGCTTTGCTGCTATCCAATGACATTTCTTTGGCTCTCGCAAACCGGAGAGATAGCTCACCGCAAAGCAAAGATGCTGGTACAGTATAAGTCAAGTAAATGAGACTCCCCACAAATTTTTGCTGTAGTGAGTGCCATCTACCTGTGGTGAATCCTGGAATCTAGATAATTGCAAACCTTTTTCCATAGGTGTGGACATTGGTTTACAATCTGACATCCCATACTTTTCCAGGAGTGTCTTGGCATATTTCATCTGGGAGACGAAGATATGATTCTTCTTCTGCCATATCTCTAAGCCAAGACAATAGTGAAGTAGCCCCAAATCAGTCATGTCGAAGGATTTCTTCAGATCATTCTTTACATCATCTACAAGATTGTCAGAACTTCCTGTGATCACAAGATCATCTACATACAAAACCAGAATGACAATCTCTGTTCCTACCTTCTTGATATACAAATTTGTATCTGAGGGGCTACGAGTGAATCCATGCTGCAATAGGTGATCATCAATTTTTATATACCATGCCCTAGGTGCTTGTTTAAGTCCATAAAGAGACTTTATCAGACGACATACCTTGTGTGGTTGATGCTCGTCTACAAACCCTTCAGGTTGGGCCATGTACACTTCTTCTTGTAGATCACCATTTAGAAAAGCACTCTTGACATCCATCTGCTGAAGTTTCCATCCATTTTGTCCGCTTAGGTGCACATACAACTCTGATGGTTTTGATCTTCGCAGTGGGTGCAAAGGTCTCGTCATAGTCAATTCCTTCTTGTTGAGCATAACCCTTTGCAACAAGTCGTGCTTTGTGTTTGTCGATTGAACCATCTGCCTTATATTTTGTTTTGAAAATCCATTTGCAGCCAATGGATTTCTTACCTGGAGGCAGATCGACAAGTTCCCACGTCCGATTCTGAATCAGGGAATCATATTCAGCATCCATAGCTTGTTTCCACTGTGGTTGGTCTAATGCCTCACGAACAGTGTCAGGTTCGGTGCTCTCAACAACTGAACTCATGAGTGCAAAATTTACCTCATGTCTTGCTTGACTTCGTGTTCTAACTCCCGTAGAAGTACCAGGAAGTGAGTTCAGGTGTGCATCCCTGATAGTACTCTGGACCCATTTCGGACGTTGCGCATTGCTGATGTGAAGATGTGTTTTCCAGTGTGCCAAGATCAACGAACAAATCTCCACTCAGCTCTTCTTCTCTCTGAGAAGAATCATCTTGCTCATCATCTGGATGTGTGAGCAATCTATGTGACGAGGTCGGTACTGGATCTCCATTGTGTGGCAAGGAGTCAAAGGACGACTCATCACATACCACATCTCGACTCTCGTAGATCTTCTTCGTCTCAGGATCCATGAGACGATATGCCTTTGAGGTAGTACTATACCCCAAGAAAAGACATGGCAGTGTCTTTGGATCGATCTTCTTCCTTCTTTTATCTGGAACATGCATATATGCAGTACAACCAAAAACTCTTAAATGATGAATAGAAGGTTTACGACCAGTCCATACCTCTTAGGTGTCTTGTTCGCAAGATCTTCATGGGTGCCGGTTGAGTAAATACACTTTGCTTTATGCTGGACTGCTTACGCCAAAACCGATCCTCCAACTTGGCGGTCGAGAGCATACAACGAGCCATCTCCATGATGACATCTGTTGTGGCGCTCGGAAATCCCGTTTGTTGGGGCGTATAGGGCGATCAAATGTTGTTGAATGCCATCGTCTTGTGTATGCTAAGAACTTCTTTGACACAAATTCCCCCTCGATCCGAGCGGAGGAGAAGAAGAGGCTTCCCAAACTACCCTGGTGGCTTCTTTGGTAGAAGGTTTGAAATTTGCAAGTGCCTCACTCTTCTTCCGAAGGAAATATACCCACATTTTCCGTGAGTAATCATCAATGATGAGTGAAAGTACACAAAACCTGAAAGCTAGGTGGCAGGGGTCCGCATGGATCGGTGTGAACGACTGAAGATGCTCTGTAGAATGATAAGAGCTCTGTTTGAATGGACGTCTCTTGTTGTTTGCCCAAGACATCTGAGCAAACGGTAAGGAATGGGAGAGTGGAGGAAGCCCTCTTACCATTTCCTTCGCACTGAGTTGATGCAGAGCCCCGGCAGAAAGATGACCATATCTAAAGTGCCAAAGTGCAGTGGACTCTGCCGTTGATGCAGAGAGAGCAATGCTAGATGAAGTGACCGCATCCAGTGCAAATAGACGGCCCTTCAGAAATGCTTGAGCAATGACTGACTCTCCCTGGGAAATGATGCAGGACTTGACCCCTTTTCAACAAAGAATTCAACCTGCATTCTATGGTTAAGAAGTTGACTTACAGACAAAAGATTTGAAGTCAAACCTGGAACATAGAGCACCTTTGTCAGTGTACATCTTCGTGTTCCAAGAGGAATGATGACATCACCAATCCCTGCTGCAATATACTCTTGATTGTCTGCAATGGTGATCCGATCTCCAGTGGGCCGGTCACTCAGAGTATGGAACAACTTCTTGTTGCCAGTCATGTGTTTGCTGGCACCTGAATCAATCAACCAGACATCTTCTGACGGCTGCGAAGTCTGTGAGACTAGAACAATGTCAGAATGAGTTGTATCTGGTACCTCTTCATCTGAGGTGGCTTCCTGTTGAGCAGCAATGTGGCCCTTCTGCCTCTGATTACGAGCATGCCATCGGGATTTCTTAGAATATCCGCCGAAGTGCTCTCTTCGCCAGAATTTCCATACTTGCGACCGTTGTAATAACAGTTCGCAGTCGTGTGCGTATCCGTGGAGCAAATGTGGCACCACCGATCCGCCTTGTGATTATCTTTATACAGGGTGGCCGTGTGCATTGTGTGATGATGGCCGCTTGAGCATCTACTTCGATTTTGGGCTGATTGCCCTTTCCGAGGCTTATGTTTTTGCCTCGTGATGAGAGCCTTGTCTTCGAAGGCTTCTTGTACATTTTGCATGGCTTCTTCCTGTTGGAGATAATTCACCAGGGTTGCAAAACTCACCTCCTGTTGAGTAATTGTCAACGTGGTGATCGATGTCCAAACCGTGACGGAAGAGCTCATAGGTGAGTGGGACAAGCAACTTGTCATCCACTTGGTTCTCCAAGTGCGTAGAGTTACGCACGTAACTCAGCTACACGCCGCAAGAAGGCTTCTACTGATTCGCCTTCATGCATACTCATCGTATGAAGCTTTGTCTGAAGTTGCAACTTTGTCGTCAGATTCTTAGCTTCGTAGATGGTACACAATGTGCTCCAAGCTTGAGAAGAAGCAGTTGCTTCTCGAATGTATGGCTGCACCTCATCAGAAAGACTGAGGGTGATGAGCATGAGTGCTTTCGCATCAGCCTTTTCATATTTTTCCAACAGATCATCAAATGCTGCGGGAGGCGTCTTTGCTAGAGACAATCAGAGACAATCCCCCAAAGATCTTCGAATTGAAGAATCGTCCGCATTTTGGTTTTCCATGCGGCGAAATTTGGCCCTTTCAAGAGTTGGGCATCGATAGCAATATTTTTGGAGCAGACATTTTTGCAATTTGCCGACTTTGCTTACACGTAGCAGTCACAAGCACGGATCTTGCTTAGCAATGTCTCCTTTCGTGAGTAGAGGACGGACAGTTGCTCCAGCAATGAGTCTCTTCTCTGAATCTCCACGTACAGCACAAACGGGACAGTTTCAGTCTCCACAGCTCGCACGCACAGCAATTGGGTGGTCTCAGTCTCCACAACAAAGAAATGGTGGTCTCAGTCTCCTCGCAAACGCGGGACAGGCACACTCCTCCTTCACGCGGGACAGGCGCACTCCTCCTTCACGCAGGGACAGGCTCAGTCTCCTCTCAGCAAAAGAAATGGCAACTGGCTCAGTTTTCTTCTCCTTCAGGCACGGCCTTCACGCAGGGACAGGCAACTTCCTTCACACACAGCGTACCAGACTTTGCTCCAGTCTCCACGCACGCAATGGATGGAGAATCGTGATGGCGGGATGGAGCACTTCACTTGCGGAAAAGAAACCTCCGAGCACTTCACATGAGAGCATTGCAACTTTGCACCTCCTCCTCACGCGGGGCCAGAAAAGCGTTTTCTTCACGCACTGAAAACAGGCACACTCCTTCACGAAGCAAGCTCTCGCACTCACACAACGCGTTTTTCCTTCACGTACCTCCTTTACGCGGGACCTCGGCCTCTTTCTTCACGCACCACGCACACAAAGAAAATGCTTCTTCCACGCACGCACAGCACTTCTCGGGCGTACACGCCTGCACACAGACAAGAAATGGCGTTTCTCAGCACGCTGAGACAAGATGGAGAAAATGGTTGAGTCTCCTTCATGTTTTAAAAATAAAAACGGTCTCCTTGCCTTCTCACGCACGGACAAAGCTTACGCATTTGTCCAGACGGGGAACTCAACAAATGCTCTCTTCCTCTCTTCCTTCACGCATGTGAGCTTTTCTCACGGCTCACTAGATGTCTTAACGGCTCTTCTTTCACGCACAACCTTTGCATAATCTAAATAACAATGGGCCTATCTGGAAGATGATATATATTGCTATTATAAATGCTAAACAATTTATGCCATTAAATGAAAGGCCGATGAGGAGGATAGAGAATAGACGGTGATTTTGTTTATTCAACCGTCGGATAACAAATACTAACAAATGTATTAAATTATAAATTTTTTCCCGAAAAATAAAAATATTCAACTTGCATGAGTTATTTGAAATAGTTACACTCAAAATTTGAAGATGTTGTAAGAACAAGAATCATAGAATTTTGAGTCTAGCTTCTAAGCTACTAAATTATATTGAAAATGATTATGTTTAAGTGGGTCAAATAACTAAAATACGAACAGTGTTCCTATTTTTTCAAAAACATAATAGAGTGACTTTAAGGTGATTACCCACATTTTTTTAGCACCATTTAGTATTTTTGAAAACCCTTTGGTAGACATCAAATCCTAAAACAGAAAGATAGCTAGGAGCATGTATTTAGGTCTCCACCTTTTCTTAGAACTCTTTAGGGAGTAGACCAATATTTTTTAATATTTTTCTATTACAAAAACTTTAAATTTTTAAAAATAACGGAGCTTTGACCATGCCCCTCCCTAAATACCTAAAAAATATTAAAAATTAGATTATTATTTTTTAATATGTACTAATTAGGCCTATTTTAGGCTAGTATAATTATTTTTCAATTTCGATGAGCCAAGAAAATCTACACGATGAAAGATATACATGTTTAAACTTCAAAAAGTAGCTACAAAAAGGCATAGTTAGAAAATAAATAATAAGGAAACCTTAAATTAGTCAAAAAATTTGAAAAATTATATTTATAGAAAGAAGAAAGTCCGTTGTACATCGCGGCCTCATATTTTTATTTAATGAATCCATCATTTTAATTTGATTAATGATGGACAAAAGTGCAATTTTAGCATTTTTATGAAAAAACACGTTGTTTGTTGTGTGTTTTCAGGTTTGTGCCTCAAGCTTTGGGATCCAAACCAGATGTAATCCTTGAGGCATGCCTTGGAAAAAATAAATTAAAAAAATGCATACATGATATAGTTTTTTAATGTATACATGTTATAACGCCTATGTGTTCTTCATAATATAAACATTATATCTATTTCTTGCATACTTATATTTACAAAATAAATAAGTATAAGTTTTTGTTTATTATTATTTATATTTTAGTATTTCTTATACTTTAATTTATTTTAGTAAATATAAGAAACTAGGGTCACTCTACACCTAGTGGAACTAGTCTCACAACTCCATGAGTCAAGTTTAGGAGATATTTTTAATAGTATAATTTGGTCAAGATACATAGGTAATGTTCAGGATTTCATCATTCAACCTATTAAAATTTGAGCATTAAAATTATACAATTGAAACCCTAAACCATAAACCTTGAGTCTTTAACCTTAAACCCCTAAACCATAGACCATGATCCCTAAAACCTAAACCATATACCCTAAATAAAGCCCAAACCCCAAAAAAAAAAATTCAGCCATTACCCATGAACATATTTAAACCCTAAAATTAAGACCTAAACCCCGAGCTCGAAGCCCTAAACCTAAACCCTAAATCCTAAACCCTAAACCATAAAAAATAAAAAAATAAATCCTAAACCCTAAACCCTTATTACTAAACCCTAAAATGAATCCTAAACCCTAAACAATAAATCATAAACCCTAAACCCCGAGCCTAAACCCTATTTTGTTTTTTTAAACCCATGCCTGAAGGCTTGAGGATCTAAACGGATTTAAACCCTAAAGCCCTAAAATTTAAACTTTATAAACCCTAAACCCTAAACCCCTAAATTTATTTTTATAAACCTAAACTCCTAAACCCTAAATAAACCCTTAACCCTAAATTTTAAACCCTAAACTCAATAAAAGGTAATTTTAAGGATTTCTAAAATTAAAAAGCATTTAACTTAAATCTAAACCCTAAACCTAAACCCTAAACCTAAACCCTAAAATGTAACCTAAGCCCTAAACCCTAAACCTAAAACCCTAAACCTAAACCCTAAAACCATAATCCCTAGACCTAAAACCTAAAACTAAACCCTAAACCTTAAACATTCATCCCTTAATCCTAAACATAAACCTAAACCTTGAACCCCCTGACTCTTGATCCCTAAAACCTAAAACCATCAAATATAGAGCCTTAACTCTAAAACCTAAACCTAAAACCCGTAACTCCGAATACCGAATCTTGAGGCGTAAACCATGAACCATGAACCCTAAAACCTATGGCATAAACCCTAAACCTTAAAACCTAATCCTTAAACCCTACACCCCGATGCATGAGCCCTAAAATATAAACCCTAAACCCTAAACCATGTACCATAAGCCCTAAACCCTAAGCCCTAAACCATAAATCCTAAACCTTAAGCCCTAAACGCTAAATCCTAAACCCTAAACCCTAAACCCTAAAATTAAATCCTTAACCATAAATCGTAAAACCTAAACCCTGGTCCCTAAACCCTAATTATAAACCCTAAAAACTAAACCCTAGATCCTAAACCCTAAAATCTAAATCCTAAACCATTAACCCCGAAACTTGAACCCTAAACCCTAAAAAACCTAAACCTTAAACCAACGAACCACAAGCCCTAAACCCTAAACCCTAAATCCTAATCTAAAAACCATATTTCATCAAAATTTCCTAGTCTCATGCCTAAAACCATCACCGAGTCTTCTTGTATAACTAACTTGTTTATGAGAGGTGGGAAGAGTAGATAAATTGATATAACATCTACCTTGTGCCTTGGAATACATATTCCACATCTCTACTAAACTTGTTTCTACCCACATATATCTTGCGCTCTTGAATGTCAATTTTTAACACTCTAAAAAATTCACATTTCTCATATTTCCATGTATGGTATTATCCAAGCCAAGATGACCCATTGGAAGATGTAAAAAATAACAATCACAACACAAAAATTAATCTAAAAGGAAATGGAAGAAACATAGAGAATATACCAACATGGAGGTGTAAGATTAGAACCAAATTTGCTACAATATCCTCTCCTCTAAAGAAAGAGAAATCTCTTCTCCTACTAGAATGGATAGAAAATTTGACAGAACTTCCTCAAGTGTTCAAAATAAGCATAGCAACAGGGAAATAGATAAGAACAAAAAGGGTTACTAATCACTAAGTTATTTTTTTCTTTAGTTTTGAATGGAAGTCAATTGGCCTATGAGTTAGTGACCTTCCATTCATTGATAATATCTTCTATGATAAGCGCAGGAACACTTTCAATATAGATTTCAAAAATATAGGAGTAGTCATCAACCCTAGTGAAGGGTGTGATGTGACTTCCATAAAATTTGAAATTTATTTAGATTTATAGGTCATAGAAAAATATTACAAATATATCTATTGTTATAAATGGAAGACAAATAATGGTGTCTCCCTATATCCAAGGATTGAGGACTACTAGGGTGTGTTGTAGGATTGGAAATTCATGAATCATTGAGTGTTTGAATTTGAATGTCATTGCATCTAGAGAAACATTTTCAAACATTGGATTAATGCATCTTGGAAAATAAAATTAAATCTCAAAAATCCTCTCAAATTTTTAGCTTACACAACCACTAGACATATTAAGATTTGGACACTTCGAATGAAAAATTTGTTCCCCAAAGTTTGCAACTGAAAGAATTATTCAAAAGAGCGTCAACAAATTTTGTTTTTACATAATTATTCTTAGATATATCACATTTCTCTCCTTCCAAATATCAATAGATTCAAGACTTCAAATTGTGATGACTTTCTTTGAATATTCTTCCTACAAATTAGATAAACCTTTTAAGTTGAATAATCTTTGTCAATACTAATAAGAATGGGTAAGACAAAAAACATTACGGTGAGTGAAATAGTTCTCATCTAATAGGAAAAATAAGATAGATGTATTGGGTAACATTTATTTTTACCGAATTATTCTTGGATATCTGTAATTTCCCTCCTTCAAAATATCACTAGATAAAAGACATCAAATTGTGATGAATCCCTTTAAATGTCCTTCCTTGAAAGTAGATGAACCCTTTCTAGTTGAATACTCTATTTCAATACTAATAAGAATGGGTAAGACATAGTACATTACAACGATTGAATAAGATATCCTAAACCCCGAGCCTTAAACCATGAGCCCTAAACCCTAACTCCTAAAAACCCCGAGCCTTAAAATCTAAACCATAAACCTTAAACCTTAAACCCTAATCCCTAAATCCTAAACCATAAACCCTCAACCCTAAACCCTAAACCCTAAACCTTCAGCCCTAAATCCTAGACCCTAAGTGCTAAATCCTCAACCATAAATCCTAAAGCCTAAAATATAAAACCTATACCATAAAACATTAGCCCTAAACCATAAACCTGAGCCTTGAACCATGAAGCCTTAACCCGAACCCTTAACTATAGACCCTAAACCCTAAACATTAAACATTAAACCTAAACACTTAATCCTTAACCCTAAATCCTAAACTCGAAAGAATAAATCCTAAACCCTAATTTTACTACCTAAATCCCAAAGCACTAAACCCCAACCCTAAACCATAAACCCAAACCCTAAAACTTGAGTGCTTAACCTTAAATCCTTAACCCTAAACCCTATACCTTGAGCCCTAAAACCTAAATCCTAATCCCTAAATCCTTAACCCTAAACCATAAACCCTCAACCATCAACCCTAGACCCTAAATGTTGAGCCTTAAACCCCTGAACCCTAAACCTTGAGCCCTAAACCGTAAAACCAAAGTCTTAAACTCAAACCCCTAATCCCTAAGCCTAAACCCTACACCTTTAACCCTCAAACCTAAATAATAAACCTAAACATGAAACACTAAACCCTAAACCCGAACCTTGAACCCTTGACACTAAAGCCTAAACCCTCAACCCCGAGCCCTAAATCCTAAACCCTAAACCTTGAGCCATAAACCATAAACAATAAACCATAAGTTGTAAACCCCGATCCCAAAAACATAAACCATAAACCCTTAACACTCAATCCTAAACCCTAAACCCTTATCCCTAAACCTTCAACCCTAAAATCAATATGAGCCCTTAACCCTAAACCCATAACCCTTAACCCTAAGCCCTAATCCCAAAATAACCCCCAAACCCAAACCCTAAATACTAATCCTTAAAATCTAAAACTTAAACCCTAAACCCTAAAAAAATGAATTCCTAAATAGTAAATCATAAACACTAAACACTAAATCATAAATTCTAAACACTAAACCATAAACCTTAAAATCTAAAACTTAAACCCTAAACCCTAAAAATGAATTCCTAAATAGTAAATCATAAACCCTAAACACTAAATCATAAATTCTAAACACTAAACCATAAACCTTAAACCCTAAACTATGAAACCTAAACCCTTAACCTTAAGCCCTAAACCCTAAACCCTAAATTGTAAACCCTCAACCCTTAACCCTGAGCCATAAACCCTAAAATATAAATGCTAAACTATAAACCATTAAACTTAAATACTAATCCCTAAATTTTAAAACCTAAACCTAAACCATGAGCCCTAAACAATAAACCTTTAACCCCAAACCCTATGTCCTAAACTCTAGACCTAGAGGACTAAACCCTAAACCATAAATCATAAACCTTGACCAAAAGGAAAATCCAAATAAGATCAATCAGTGTGTTTTGGTGTGTTAGGAATAGTGTCTAAGGTGAATGATCAACTCATTTAGTTTTGATGAGATACTACTTCCTCTCGAAGGCCTAAAAAGGCCATTTTATGCCATTTGTAGCTAATTAAACACCCTTGAGAAGTTTATAGAGAAAATAAAAGCATATGAGGGTGATTTTAGAGATAATTAAATATTTCTAAGTAAATTTATGAAATTTTAGGAAATAAAAATCTCATTCATGAGCAATTTGTTTAAGACCGGGTTTTCTAGGTACACAAAATGAAAGCTAAAACGGTAAAAGATGGACTTGATGGACTTTTGATGGACTTCTCTAGATGATTCTAGGAGTGTTGGAAAGATTTATGATGAAGAAAAATAGGTAATGGAAGGATATTAGAATAATCTATAATTTGGAATAATCATTATTGATTCAAGGATTAAATATTTCTTTAGGTACTGCAAAACTCTTCAACCACCCCTCTAAGTTCAAAATGAAATAGGACCTAAATTTTGAGTTACAGGAAGAATTAGATTTTTAGAATAGTTTCATTGATCATAAAATGTGATTTGTAGTGTTTTAGTGAAGTATGGAAATCAAGAACATATAACTAAGACTCAAATTTCATTAAAGGATTCATCCGTTATTGGAGGAGGAAACATGTTTCCATGAGGAGCAACTTGAGAAAAAACGTGTCCATCTACCATAAATATGCTTATACCAGGTTTCATCTTATTTAAATGTGAAATTTGGAGCTCAACAAGTGACTTGACTATAATCATATCCCAACTCTTCCATTGTACCCAAATATCTCCAAAAAATAAGCTAAAATGAGATAATTTATCCAAGACCATCATATGTGACATATTAAGGAATCATTTATCTCAATCGAGATACATATGAGAAAAGACACATATGAGAATCTAGAATTTGATTTCATGAAAGGATTATTTTAGAGCCACAAAAGGTGAATGGATGATGTTTATAAGGAGTACCATGTTTCTATGAATGAAAAATCATCCGAGTTCACTTGATGCAACTCACTTGGTACTAATTGTAAAAACATTTAAAATCTACAAGTGTGATCAAACCTTAAGGAGGAGGCACATTTAAATCACCTCATTTTTGTAATAATACAGGAATCCCATTCAGAGATGAATCCTCTATCTACAAAATGAGGATCTCATTTTAGAAGAAATAGAAAAATATCGTAGAGATGATTTTTCATCACTAAAGTGAAGTATGGACCAAATTTCAAAATTAGTGCCAATTCAAGAATTTATAGGGAAAAAATCCAATCCATAAGGTTTAAAAACCTACAAAATGCTTATATTTGTTTGCAAAAAAACTAACTACAATATATGTATGGCTTGAAAGTTTTAGGTCATTGCTAAAATTCTAAAAATGAGTAAGTATTGACCAAATTAGATTTTGAAAAACTATCTTCTATATTATAAATGTCAGAGCTACGAGACCACTTCAATCAAGTGCAAAGTGACCCTAACTTCTAATATTTAGTAAAATAAATTTAAAGTATAATATTAATTTTATTATCTCTTAAGATAATACAAGAATCTTATACTTAACATTTATTTTAGTAAATGTGACTCCTTAGCCTACTGCTAAATTGCATATAGCTAAAAACACGTATGCATTTCATACCTCTAGAAACATGTGAACATTATAATGTGTACGTGTTTTATGTTTGTGAAATACCGAGCATAAAAAAACATAATGTGATCGCGTTATTGTGAAACACAATTGTATTTTTCTCTTTTTATCTTTCTTGTCTTTTTTTTGCCCCTATCTTGGTACACTTACCCTACCATAATATATTTTCATAGATTATATTTTCAAGTTCACTCTCTTATCTTTCAAGAAGACTAAATGGTTCACCAATCTATTTAATAGTCTAGAAGATATCACCACAAAAGGAACACTTAAAAATAATAATATGATATTCATATTTTGTCTTCTTTTACCTATTCAAATTTACTCGAAATGTGGATGGATTATATCTCCATGAAGGATGACCTTTCGTCTTCCATTTCTAACCCTTCATTTGAATATTCTTTAGCTTATATTTCAATCCCTTCATTTGATGATGTTTTTACTTCCATTTAGAAACATTCATCTTCGAGATTATTTCACTATAAAAATGATGGTTTTGAATGAAGAAACAAGTTTGAAAGTGGAATAATTTTATATATATATAAGTTTTAGGTTACATGTTTTCAAGTTTGGAGGCATACATCTCTCTTATATAGAATTTTCCCATTTATATACATCATCATTTGTGGATAATTGCAAGTCATATGTTTCTCCTATAGAGTTTTCCCATTCTACATAAATTATCCTTTACAAAGAGATTCAACATACATATCTGCTTTATAGAGTTTTCAAAAAATTTATAGATATTGATTAAAGTTATTTTACTTTTAGAGTAAGATTTTTATTTACGGAATACATTTCATTACTTTTGCAATTTCAGATAATTTATTATTAATGTATTACCATAACACATTAAATGACACCATTAATGTGTTTTCCACCGAATTAAAAAAAAAAATTAGATTAATGGTATCAATTTGTGGAAATGAAAATTTCAAAAATTTGCAGGTTTTTAAAATGATGGAAAAATCCAATGAGAAAAAAAAACAAGGGCATAACTCAAAATGAGAATGAGTAAATTCAAGGAGAAAATAAAATTTTAAAGGAATATAATCAATAGCTGCAAAATAATTTGAGCATGATATTGGAGAAGATGATGCAAATTGTAAAAAGTATTTCTCATTTTCAAATCCCCATTGTGGAAAAATTGCTCCAAGTATAGGAAAGATGTAGTGAAGTTATACATAATTTGTAGAATCCACTTGGAGAAAAATAAGTATTGCGTGAATAAATTCAAAAAGACCTTGCAATAATTCTTTCTTCCCACCACTTGGCATCTTTTTATCGACATATATGATCTATGACACATTATCTTTACTTTTCATGACACACTACCTCTTTTCCACTACCTTGGCTCAATCCATCTCCCATCGATGATGATTTTAGTGGCATATTTTTTCCTTGGAGACATTATATCCCATGGGAAATGGAATCCTATATATACCCTCACCTCATTTAACATTCATTATAAAAGGAATCCATAATCATTCAAAGTATCATTAATTGTTCTCTTTCATGCTATCTTCACATTTTCTTGTATAGATCTTGGTTCATCTTGTATCTTTCTTTGATAGGATGGAATATTGTTATTCTTGGATAGTTGTTTTCACTATTAGGTCTCCTATAATGAGTCTAGGATAGAAATGGTGTTACCCTTCTCCACCTAATAGAAACTCTCCTTCAATGTATTACTTCTCGGAGAGATAGATACATCATTGACCGCACTACATATACAATTGGGTGCTCTAACCATCATTTTCATTTTCATAGATAATTTAAAAAAAAATTGTGTTATGTTAGCTTAGTATTATACTTTTTTGATGCTAGTCAACATATTAATCTATCTATTATCATATCCTTAGCAACAATCACTTTCATTTCAGTTTCATTTATTGTTGATTTATATATCTCCATACACAAATATGAGTATTATAGTAGGGTCCCTTCCTCTAACTTAACCGTGGACCTTGGAAGCCTTAGGTTGACCTATTGTAGTGATTACTTCCATCTAGATGTACGAACCTAGTTCTCATTATAGCCACTTTAAGTCTATGCCTTATATGTAGGTACATGTGTGTTTCTTACTCCTTTCCTCAATACACTTCTAGAATGGATTACTTCTTAGTGAATAATATTGAGAGAAATTTTAATCCCACATACATATACGGTGAAGCTGGACATTAATCTTATAGAAATTTTGATCGATCACTTGTTTAAAGTACCCATAGATACCATAAAACCTAGGAAGTCCTTCCTATCTTTGTTTGTTAACATCTAAACACCTTTGGCCCATGTTCGAGAACTCTCTGCATGGATGATCCTACTTATCTTCTCATATATTATTCTAGATGCCTTTAACCCCTATTTACATTTTTATTTATGGTAGGTTGTGTGTACACCCTTAATATGCGAACGTTTCTAATCCAAATTATAAATTCACCATGGATTATCTTGGCCTAGGGTCCTTGGACTCTATTGTGTACACTTTTACGAGACATACCATCTTGAAGTTGAGTTCCCCTTTTTTATAGAGTGTTGCATCACGGGAAAAACTACAAAGAGTCCATCTACCCACTACAATGGCCCACCCGAGGACAAGGAAGAGGAATTCCATAATGATGATACTTTTAACCATCCTCTAGAGATTCATAAATTTTTTATCTCAATTTCTTCAATACAAGGGATAATCAGAAAAAATGATTAGTAAATTCCTTCTCAAAATTTCCTCCAAACAAATTTACCATAGAGATAAAAGGGGAAATCTACTTAAATGATTTCGTCTAAAAATTACACCAATTCAGACACGACCAACCTCATTGAAAAAATTAGCCAATAAAAACCTGTAAGAAAATCATAATTTCTTTAGATGCAAGCCAACATCTCTAAGTTATTCAATCATCGCAATGGGATCTTGGGGAACCCCCTCCTTTTCAAAATGGTCCTAATGGGGTGCCCATCACTTTGAGAACCCTATACAAAATAAATTCTTACGAGTATTCCGATTAAATCCTTTAGTACCCTATATTTCTATTAGTGTTTTTTGTGGAATTTCTCCATCTATCTTTATGACGGGTCTATTGATCCCACCCTTTATATCAAGGAATTTTAAAATATTTACAAGGAATGGATTGAGACAAAATCATATGTTGCCACCCAACTCCTAACAAAGACACTTACAGGATATGATTTATATTGGCACACATACTTTGCCTCCTAATTCCATAGTTGAGCTAGATACCCTAGTGAAGATGTTAGTATAAAAAAACCAATATCAAAATCTATCTAGAAAAGACATCAATGATTTCTTCAATTGTCATAAATAAAACAAGTAATCAATGCAACATTATCAAACATTTGAATTCCCTATCCTTGTGGGAAAATCATAACATTCCTAATGATGGCCTCTATCAATTTTTCTTATGATCCCTCAAGAGCCTCACCTTCAATACAAGCTGAATTCCTTTTCTCCTACTTCCTAGAAGAGGTTGTTGAACAAGGTAAAAGGAAATAGTATCTTATTAGGGAATTTGAGAATGCTACTTCAAAGACATAAAATAATAAACAAGTACAAATCCTTCAATCTTATAAAAATAATAATCTACCAGATGATGGAGTCTCAGATACTCTTCCTCTTGTCACATCCTCAAATACAATTTTTTCAATATTGACCAATAACCTAACAAAAAAACCAACCTATCTATCATCAACCACTTAGTAAGGAAAAGGAGATGCATCAACTTCCTAATCCATTTACCATTATCTTTGATCATTCTCCACTTGTTCATCATTGGTATGATGAGATTATTATTTTTTTGTGGCACGCTAATTGTGATCACTCACATGAGATTTTTCATGCACTCTAGATTAATCCCATTAACTTCTTCTTAGTACTAAAATTTGACTATGACGCCATCACTCGCGAGAACTCAACCAAAGTGGTCGAGCTCATGATGTGTTTCAAAAGAAGTATCATCATGAAGCCATCAACTATGATAACAAAAGCTCAAAATATTCTCTATTCATATGCCTAATCATGTTGTTATTGAAATGTCTAAGAAGAAATAAAATGCTACAACTAATGTAGTTGACACGGATTATCCTCCTAAAAATACAGTTGTAATTAATGATGTAAAATGTGTTGAATAAACTATGTAGAATGAGAATATTGTATAACATTCGAACCTTAGAATTACAAATTCATTTATCCTTCTCTACCTTAGAATCGAGCT
Source organism: Taxus wallichiana var. yunnanensis (assembly GCA_018340775.1). Classification (NCBI taxonomy): domain Eukaryota; kingdom Viridiplantae; phylum Streptophyta; class Pinopsida; order Cupressales; family Taxaceae; genus Taxus; species Taxus wallichiana. The sequence continues at coordinate 631,239,652 of CM031236.1, read as the reverse complement.
TATAAAATAAAAAACCTACTTTCTCCGAGAGGCCGTGCAACCCTTGTGGAAATTATCTTATAGGGGTGATTGTGTGCGGATCTATATCTCTATCTACAAAACCATCATCCCTGTGTAAATCAAATAGGTACAGCCTGATGGTGTAGGAACTTAATTAATATTAGTTTTAGAAGTCTCTCCAACTATCACTGCTCCTTACGGATCTATTTTTGAGGACTCCTAGAATTTTAGCCCTTTGCATGGTGAATTAATGATAATTGGGATCCTCTCAAAGAGATTTCTCAAATTCTTTGTAGAGTTCCATTCTTTGAGCTCATGTGTATATCATCTCACCACTTTGTGAGTGTCTCTTGACTACACTTTTATACATGAACATTCCTTTTCCTCCATCTTCGGGGAGCAGTCTTACGTTTCTTTGCTTGGAATAAATAATTACTTGGATATCTTAGGAGGTATTCATTTATACCAAACTTGCTATGGATGCTCATTAATGCATTCATTTTATCATCATTTTTATGATTGAAGATGATCTCTTGGTTTGTACGAGATGGTTCTCCCATCTTCATTTTAGATCAGATCAGTCACACTTTGTTTAAGCATACTCTCATTGATGAGAGAGAAATTAGGTGTGTCGCCTTAGCATCCTTCATCGGGAACTCATTTATTCCATAGATAACCTAAAATCTACATGAACCACCTATTAAGGATACAATCGCAAAATATTCCTTCGATGGGGTCTATTTGGTTACCCATCGGTGTTCCCCCTAGAATTATCTATTTGAAGGTTATGGTTTTAAATTTTTCCCTATCTTAAAAAATTCTCCTAGGGCAGCCTAACACTCATCATATTGCACCATTACTTCTTACGCATGTCATTGTGTGAAGTTCACCCACCTTGGAGATATTTACAAGATTACGAGGATACAAACCCTTGGAAAAATGATACACTTTAGAAAAAAAGGATGTAGAAGCTTCCCAAGCTTGATGAAATGTCACCTATCCCCGTTTAGTAAGATCAAAACTTTAACTACCCCATAGATACTCTTCACACAACACTAGTTATCCTAGGTTTTTTAGCGCATGCCTCCCAATATCTTGGAATCTTATGATGAAGATCTTGATGAATTAATTATTATAAGTAATACATATTATCTTGTAAACTCATCATATCTTAGATACATCCTTCCTTGTAAACTAGAAAGAATGAGCTTTTTATTCTCATAGTTATCTTATATGTACCATAAATCCTATCAAAGCGTATAGTCCAACTCGAATCTATAGTTATCTCTTATGAGCGTTCATGCTTGAATATCATATTATGAATTTTTTACACCTTAGATGATCCCCATATTTCTATCTACACCAAGATATGTGATCGGGAATTATAGCGCTCTACAAAGAAACCTTATTCACCAAAGTTACTCATGACATGAACATCATCCCGTACAAGAGTAACCTCAAAATAAAGTTGAAAATTCTTCCCCACTAGTTCCTAAGCATCAGATTGCTCTCCACGGGTCACACTCACACATACAAACATCATCTAAGCTAATCAATTTTCATTATAGAAGTAGGTGATTGGTTTTCTTGTTTTGACTATGAATTTGATGATCTCAAGGGTGAATATCCTATAAATTTATCCTCGATGACTTAGCAACATACTACTCCATTTACACAATCCACACCCATTGCATCGGTTCCCTCATAAAAATTTATCACTAACCCTCTACATCATATGATACCTCTCCCCTACCTCTTTCCCTTATGACTCATCGGTATTTTACAAATGATTCGTATTGCACATAACACAAGTCTCAAGGAATGATGTTCCTCAATATAGTAATCTGTAGATTCCAAATAAATAATCTTGCGACGATGTCAAAGGTGACCAAACCAAAAGTATACACCACCTTCCCCTCTAACTCATTGTTTTCTCTCATTATGGGTATTGTCTACGCACACCAACGTAAAATGTTAGGTTCTACCTATCAAGATTCTAGTTCCTAAGGCTTGTTATGAAAATTCAAGGCATAAAGACAATTCCTTTGAGAATCGACCACCTTTCCATCGACAAACTATAAGAGAACCTACCTATGGACCATAACCGCACCTTGATCCTCATCCCTCTATGGATGGTATTCAAGCGTGATATTATCACTCGATTAAAGGATCGAACGATAATACCCTATTATCCATTTGGTTTGAAATTCATCGGGAAGTGGATCTTTCACATCACGCCATATAGCACCTCATGATCTGTGTTTTAAGCCACATTTTGAATCAAGATGAAGATATTTTCACTAATACATTGTGATATTTTCCTCTCATGGTTTGTCATATTTAATACCTTAATTACATATTATTTTAGTTCTATTTGATCTCAAACTTACACCCATGTCTCGAGATATGAAAGAACTAAGTTATTGTGAATAATGGGACTATCTCTAAGTTTTAGTACCTTTCCCACTTGAGACATACCTCTATAGAAGGTCAATTCCTCAACCTATTTCTACTACTATTGTTATGTGTAATGTGGAAAGGGAAAGCCTAAGCTAAACATGCCAAGGACCAACAATAAAAGGATATGAAAAATGGAAAACTAAAATTAAGGGACGCGATAGTAATGGAAAGAAAGGGGAGGAAAACGATCATATCTAAGTAAAAACCAAAGGAGAATGCATAGAGGAAGTCTAGACACACGTAACATAGACCACAACATAGTTATAAATTCATTTTAATGAAACAAAAGTAGAAAATTATATGTAAGGGATGTGAGAAGGAACAACGAACACACAATGTGAAGGAGAGGCAAGAAAGAAGAACAAAAATAAGCTAAGGAAAAAGATATCCAAAAAACAATGCTTCTATTACTTCTAGAAATGCACAGTCGATGACAATGGTGTCTGAGGCTGATATCCACATACAAGGACTAGATCTAAAGGTCTGCAACTTAAAATAAAAGGCAATTCCTATACAAACTGAAATAATCCAATTCTTATTAATGAGAAATGCTCTTGTATTTATAGGAGGGATAAAAAGAGGAAGAGAAAGAGGAAAATTCACATTTGAATCAAAAACACAAACAACAAGCTATAAAATTCCTACGAATCCACATGTAAATATATTAAATGTGTCTCCTCGTGTTTGATCTAGCTTGTAGAAGAAGGAAAGAGACAAGATTTGAAGAAAATGCTATTGTTGAAGTTACATTCATTATCAAAGGTACATTTTCCCTATTGCTCTCCTACCTAATCATGCCAATATTTGTATTTGAATATCCAACATTGTAGCACATGTCTACAACTATAAAATAAGACAAACTACACCTCATTTTAATCTCTATGATAAAATTTATGACATTATGACATCTGCGCAGTCACTCGACATGTAATGACATGTGATGTGAGTAGAATGGTTGAAGGATTAGCCAACTATAGACATTTTTTTGTTGTTTACTGTCACATTTCATCTAATGGTTGGTTGTAAGGGTATGGTTCTTTGTTGGTGCACTTTGATAGGTTGCATGAGATACACTCAATGTTTGACAGACTACGTGGTACAAGAACTATCGTAGAAGAAGGCGTGAAAGTACATGAAGGAAAAAAGTGCAAAAGAAGAAAAAATAAGGTGCAAAAAAATATGCATGTGGGAGGAATGCAAGGAATACCTACTAGAGGAACATATTGAAGAGGTGAAATCATTACAAGATAATGTGAAGCGGTAAGAAGAGGATGCATGAGGATGTCATGGACTTATCTAATTTTGGGATCAAGTTGAAGGTGCACGCGAAGGGTGCATGGAAATCTTAGAAGAATGCAAATTTGCAAAGATTGGGTGTGAGAGAAAATGGTATAGAATAGAATAAATAATAAGGAAAATATTTGAGGCATAGGAAAGGAGTGCACAAGGATGTGTGAGGAAAAGGATCCAGGAAAATGTGCCATTTGAAATAACAATTGAAGTGCACATAACGTACAATATAGAACCTCAGAGCCATAATGGAAATATAACTTATCCAAATAACTAGGGAGTTATTGTGGATAATAGTTTGGTGAATTTTGGGGAAATATTCTTTCTTGATGAATGATATTAGTAGCCCGAAGCATCCACTTTGGAAATCAAGTTAGCGTATATATGAACCTCTAATCTGCAACTTTGAATAAATAACCCCTGAGTCACTTGAAACATGTCTAAACTCTTTTATGAATCTTGTAAATTGTTGTAACTACTAAAATATTACTAGATTTCTTAAAGAAACAAAACAACAAGCATAAAAATATCACGGAAGAAAAAACTATATACAAACAAGACAATATGTGCGCAACACACTTGAAGGAATGAAACTACTCTAATATATACAAAATGGTGGAGCATGATTAATGGAAGGGTTTGGGATAGATCCCATTAATAGGGATTGAGAGTGTGAATCCATCAAGATGAGATTCCTTGAAAGAGTTATCCTCCTTACAAGAAATGATAATATATGGGCCACTCCAAAGTGCATCAAATTTTGAGTGGTGCCCTAGTTTGGCTCTGTCACCATCCCGTTTAATACAAATTCCCCAAATTTGAAATTTTATGGCCTATAATTTCTATCAAACCACTTCTCTATTAATTTTTAATGTTTTTCTATCTTGATCATGGTCGAATTCCTTGATTCTACAAGTTAAACCAGATCTGTCATTCTTATTCCTCTCTTCTGCTCCTTTAAATTCCAGTAGCTAGAAAAGTGATAAAAAATTCAACTCAAGTATTAAAGGAAGTGTAGCCTCCTTCCCATAGATAATCTTGTAAGGAAAAGTTATATTGCTTTGTTCATTATTATTCTATCTTCCCAAAGTGCCCATGAGACCTTTGTATTCCACTATCTTTGGTTGATGTTCATTAATCATTTCATAATCGACTAGGTTCTTATTTATTGACTCTACCAATCCTTTACCTTAACTTAATAATTGGAGGAGGTATTCAAGTATATATTAAGACTAAGAACCCAATCAATGATTTCAGTACCAAGGAAGGATTTTGAACTATCTCGAAATAATTTATTGAGGAACGCAAACCTTATTACAATGCCCTTGAAAATTCAATGTTGAATAACTCGATTGATTCCTTGAGTATGACATCTTCTACCCATCTCATGAAGTAATCCATAGTCTGTTAGCATCCATTTATTTCCAACACTCAAAGGAGGATTGATCATTCGTATGAACAAGAATCCATTACACAAATGGCTTATTTTCTTGGATTGGTTAAGAGGGGAAGTGATGCCAATTTATTCTTTCATATGAAGAAAGAACATTATTTTCACTTACCTACTTGTGCATGTTCGCAAGCATGGAAGGATAAAATAATCCTACTATGATGATCTTTATCACCGTAGTCTTGAAAAAGAAGTGTCCACCAAAGAATCCATGATGAAATTCTGCTAACATTTTTTTAATCTATGTGACATCAATACACCTTAAGTAAAACCCATCAAGATTTATTTTGAAGAAAAGGCAATCAATCAGAACATATGGTGTTGACTAAAGCCTCATATGCCTCCTCTTTTTCTTTGGTCAAACTAGGAGGGCACATGCCCTCGAAATGAATTTGATCATGTCCTTCATCCACATACACGTGCTAAGATTTGCATATTTTCGAGGGCCTTGCATGCGGGAGATATTAATTAAGAAATAATGAAGTCTCAAGATCACTCTTTGCATCCTCAACAAGTTGTTTGTAGAATGAACTACCTGTAACCATATTCATGGCTTTGATATTCACATTGTATTCCATTAACATGGTCACCTATCTTGCTCATTTATTATTCATTTCATCTCCCATGATGAATTCTCTAACCCTTGAAGTGGTGTTTGGAAAGCATACTTTTGAATATCTTGAGGGTGTGCATGATGGAAAAGACATGTTTTTACATGCAACTATAATTCAACTCATAACCCTTTAGTTTCGACTAAAGAAAGCCACTTTCTGCTCCATTACTTGTCCATTTTCTGTGTGAGGATAAAAACACTCGCATCATATCCGTAAGTATAATGGATGAATTATTTGGACTAATCTATATTGATGAGTTTTGGCATGCAAGAAATTTCTTGCTTGATCTTATCAAAGCTCTCCTTTCCTTCAGCTATCCATCTGAAGTTTATGTCCTTCTTGAGCATGATGGTGATAGGCTAAACTAGTCTTACAAAAATTTAGGAATGAATCTCATAACAAAATTTATTTTCCATAGGAAGGACTATGAGGCTTTCTTGTGTGTTGTAGGGAAAAATGCATGATGGCTAAAACATGCTCAAGATCAATTATGATATCATCCTTTGAGACTACAAAATTAAACTTCTTGGGGTTAAGCACACCTTAAAATTTTTGCATCTCTCAAATATTTTCTCCGAGTGGGGCATGTGATCTATGCTAGACTTTGAGTAGATATTTATGTCATTTAGGTAAACCAAGATGAATTCATTAATGTATCCTTTTATGGAAATGTCCATGGCATGCTAAAATGTTTTCCCCTGCATTAGAAAGACAAAGGGAATATTAGGGTATGCATACATCCCCCAATTGGTTGTAAACACTATTTTGAATTGATCTTCTTTCTGACCAAGATCTTATTGAAGCTAAAATATCCATCTAGCATAGAGAATATTTGCACACTAGCCACATGATCTGTAAAATATTCTCCATAAAACAAAAAGGATAATGATCCTTCAAAGATCCCTTATTCAAATCTTCAAAATCAACACAAAATAAGATTTCACTTTTCTTCTTACACATTGGAACAATATTTGTGACCCAAGTAGAGTATTGATTGGAAATATTATCTTTTCTCGATGAGCTTAGACAATTCTTTCATCATGAGGGGATAAATCCTTGATTTTATGGCCTTTTCTTTTGTCGATATGCTTGATACTAGAATCAATGACAATGGAGTGATGAACAACACTTGGATCAAATCTTTTGAGGTCTTGATACTCCCATGAGAAAATGTCGGTGTCTTTGAAAGAGAGAGATGAAGCTATGTTTTTCATCATGTTTGTAAGGTTTACTCAGCGAGTAATTCCTTGTCACACCACAATAGTAACTAGGGAGTAGTCTTATTGCACCATGCACATACACATTTATTCACCATTGAACTCATCATCAAGTTTGACTATTTTATCTAAGGTGACTAGCCCTTTAGGAAACTTATTTTTATTAAGTTGGATCACTTGGTCACCATAGTTGTCATTCAAGTTGGCTTGCATGTTTGAAGAGAAATCAACTTCATTTTGAATAAATTAGATGATTTGTGTGTCACTATACAATACTTGAAAAGTGGTGTTGTTGTGTGGAATTTATGGTCTAATTACCATCTTGATGTGTTGTGTGTTTCCCTTAGCAAAATCCTCTACGTGAGAAAAATGTAGCTTAACGCGACCATGTGATCATCTTATTTTTTTATCTTGGTATCATAAATTGTAGATTTAGAGAATCTTAAATTTATCTTAAATTTATCTAGGAGGTCTTAAATTTTGTCTATAAGATTTGAGAATCTTATTATTTATCATGCATTTGTTTGTGATCAAGTGGATGATCAATTTCATGTCCCCAAATATCTCTGCAACGCCATTAACCTTTTTCTTCTTAGCAATAAGAAGACCATGCACCAATGCTTCATATTCTACCACATTGTTGGAGTATGTGAACTATAAATTATGTGTAAATAAAAACCTCTCATCCTTGGGTGATATGAAAACAACCCCTTGCACGTGTGCCATTCCCTCCTACGGAGCCATCAAAGTACAACTTCCACATACAAGAATTTTCTTTATTTTTCCTAAGTGCGCACGACAACATAGATTCTTCTTCGAGGATGCGGTAAGTAAAAGCCAGTTTTAAAATATTCAATATCTTCAGCATATGGATCAAATTTGTAGTTCCTTTCCTCACAGATCAACTAGTAATTAGTTGGGTAGAGGAGGAACAAGATGCTCTTCTAGAAACTTATTCTTGTCTTTCTTGGATTAGACAGTTGGCTTGGAGAGGAGATGGATCATATGACTCAACATGATAGGAAAATAGTGGCTACTTGCTTGTATGGTAAACCGAGTACCATACCTTGGCTTGAGAAACATATGGGACCAATCGAAGACAAGTAACCACCCACTTTGCGGTAAAATCCCTTAATATACATCTTTGTAAAAAAGGAAGTAGGTTAATGATTAACACATCTTGAGTTTTGGTGAGGCTTGGACATGTATAAAGGGTCAAATCAAGCTCCTTGATGACTCCTAAAGTGTTGACAGTTAATTCATCAAGCTATAGGAATCCTTTAGACAAAGGGGTGTACTTAAGACCTAGGATATCCAAAAATTCTTGTAGGCATGACAAGGGTACTAGCATATGATTCAATCATACAATTGTAAATAAGGTGTTTACCTATGATCAAAGACATTTAAAATGGTTTGTTTTAGAAACCTTACTTACTTGCTTCCCCCTTAGCTTGACAAATATTGATAGCAGCGCATGGATTTTTGACACTTGGATCAATGCATGGGAGATGGGCCAGAGCTTCATGCAATAGGTCATGTTGAGATGGAATAGCTAGTGCATCCCACATTATGACATTTATATTTGTATTTTTCATTTGGTCCAAAATGTTGAATGGAAGTCTCATTGACTTGTGCATTTAAGGCACAACAACAACCTTTCTTGTTTGTTCGGGCATGGAGGTAGGGGCATTATCTTGCATACGGTCTTGACCCACAAAAGGAGGGACACATGCTACTTTAGGAGGTGTGTTATGTGGAGCCTAACTTGCGAGGACTTGTGTGCATTTATTTTATATGCCTTAGTCCAATCTCTCTGCTTTTGAGGATCATCCTATGTTATGGGAATTGAGACTTGCCTACAAAATTTGACCATTCTATTCTTATATCTTGTGTTGTCATCAACTTGGGAACACATTCTATTTGTTTCATTTGTAGCTTGATTAATTGCACATAAGTCTTTGACACTAAATAACATAAGTTTTCCTCTGAAGGGGCTTCTACATTTTCTTTATTCTCAAGCTCACTTATACTTGTTCAAGGTTAACAATTAGAAGTAGTGTGAATCATTTAGACCTATGTGCATGTAAAATTAACACATTGATACTAAATATGAGGCATGTTACAAGAAAATCACCATTTTGGTGCTTGCACCATGTTGTTCTAAACTGGAACTAGTGCTTGACTTGTACTGGGCACTAGGAGAGGTTGTGCTGTTAGGGTCACTTATAGAGGTAGATGCACGTTACCATGACATCTATCATTTTTCTGATTTTGCCCATATCTCTAGTTTACATCTTGGTTTTTTAGGGCTTACTTGCTTTGGATATGTCCTTGATTAAATAACTATTTTTGAAAGGCGTACGTCTACTACTTTTCTAAAGATATAACTTTATTGAAAAAGTTTCTAATCAGGGCCTTCATTTCTTCATCTTATTTCTATTGTGTGGGAGGATATGATTTAGATGTAATAGGTTGAGAGATTTTCTTAGGAATGTGAGCAATGGAAAATTGGGTTGTGTGAGACATTTCTTGGAAAAAAAGTGCAAGTAGTATAGGGCTAAATTTTCTACTTGAATGAGACTATTTTCTACCCTTATTGCAATATTGTAAGTAACATGTAAGGTTATACCTCCCATAGACTGAATCATTGAAATATCACTATTCAAGGCCCTTAGAATACAAGAAATCATGTTGGGCTATGACTTTCCATTGAGGGATTCTATCTTAAGTCTTACGAAATGTGCTTTGAAATTAGTCATTTTCTTTAGCTATCATCACTAATCCGGCACTATGATAATTCTTGGAACTCCTTGTGCTTTATGATTATTTACTAAATGACCTTTAGTTTGGTGGATGTAATGCGGAAACACAACAACAAACATTACACAAGAATACCATCGACTATGATAAGAAGGAATGATGATAAATATGAAATATCGAGTAAATTATAATATTAACATGAAATTGTTACAATCTCACCCATGAGGTACTTCAAGTGTTATTGACTTCACTTGCCTTCCACCAATACTATGGGAGAAACTTTACAATTACACCTCTTAATGGCTTCTTCAACACACCTTTAAACTGATGGCTTCCTTTACACACTTCATACAATATTTCTCACTACTTCCTTCTATGCTAAATGAGGGGGGGTGGCCTCTTTATTTATAGAACTTCTAGGCTTATCCATCTTATCTCTAAGATAGGATAAGAAATCCACTCTGACGAATCATATTCCATACCTTAACTCTTATCTGTACATATAAGCTTATCTTTTAAGATAAGATAAACCTTATCATTTCACATGGGTTCCACATTTTTAGACTTTTTACAAATAAAATACACAAAATATTTATGACCTCACTCCTTGTCCTTATTACCAATATAATATTTCTAATTCCTAATCATGTAGACCCTACTTCTCTACTTACCCCAACTTTGACATTTTAACATTACCGGACAACTTACGACAAATATTTACTTTTTACCACAACATTCTTATTGTACTTTTGACTATTACTTGTACTATACATTATTGGCGACATCGTCTTGTGACGCCGTTATCTTCTATCGGACACTACTACTAATTATACTTAACAACATCCTATTCCTAATACATACATTAATGAAATAGAAATTATGGAAGAAAATTTTAGTGTCGACATCTTCCCCTTCCTAGCTTCTACTCGTCCCTCGGAGTAGACTATTACAGTGCTTGGAAAATCTTCAACTTGTCGTGGTTGACCCATTTCGTAATGGGAGTGCCATCCAATTCCTCCAATCAGTACATACCATTTTCATACACAGCTGCTATTTTGTAGGGCCCCATCCATTTTGGAAGAAATTTTCTCTGTCTTCTTTTTTGTATCTAGAATCATATACTAGAACCAAGTCATTCACATGAAATGGAGACCAATAGATCTTTTGATCAAAGTATTCCTTCTACTTCATTTTCTTCTTATAGCTTGTATCCTTAGCTATTTCCCTCATTTCCTCTAGCAAATGAAGATGTACCAACCTTTCTTTTACTGAATCACTTTCATCCATCCTTTTATTTTCCATAACTCTGACCGTGGGAATATCAAACTCAATAGGAAGAACTAGATCAATGCCATAAGCCAACTGAAATGGGGAGTATCCTATTGTTGACTTTGATGTTTCCCTATATGCCCACAATGTTGCATGAATCCTCTTATCCCATTTATGTACCTGCAAGGTTGCATCTTTTGCTAGAATTTGACACAACACAAAATTAGTTCATTCCACCTATCCATTTGTGCTTGGCTTGTATGTTGTTTGCCTTCCTATGCTTAATAGAAAACTTATTGACTAGGGCTTCTACCACCTCATTAATGAAGTGGCTTCCTTGATCTGTTATAATTTCTAATGGACAACCAAATTTGGTGACAATGTGTTCATATATGAACCTTGCCACTTCATCCATGGAAGTTATTTTCAATGGCCTAGCTTCAACCCACTTGGTTAAATAATCTGTGGCAACTACAATATACTTATTTTGGCGTGAGGTAGTTGGAAGTGGACCTACAATGTCTATTCCCCACTTTTCAAAGGGACCAAGTGGAAGAATAGGGCATAATGGAGCTGATGAAGTCTTATGGTTACCATGTGTTTGACAAATATCACATGTCTTACAATAATTATAACAATCTTTAAAAAGAGTGGGCGGTGATAACTGCATCCAAGATCCTTCTTGCTTTGTAAGTTGTCCGGAGAAGTGCCCTCCACATGTACCATTGTGGAATTCTTCTATCAACTCCTTCCCTTGATCACGTCCAACTGCCCTCTTGTACTGTCCATCAGGTCCTATTCGAAATAATACTCCATGTATAATAGAATATGGATGACTGGCTTGAGTAATCTTTCTCTTAGTCTTTGCATTGGCACCATCAAGAAACTTGAATTCATTCAGATAATTCCAAATATCTATGTATTCACTAGGGATTGTGTCAAGGGATAACAATCTTTGCATCGGGAAATCATCATCATCACAAGATGATCCTAAACCATCATAGGCTCGAGAGAGTGCATCTACATTGACATGCTTCTTTCCTGGCCTATCTATAATATCAAATTCAAATTCTTGTAGAAAAATTATCCATCTTCCTATCCTCACGATGGGGTAGGCTTATTGAAAATATATTTTAGAGCACGATGATCATTACAACTATAAATTTCTGCCCTAGCAAGTAATTTCTAAACTTCTTTATAGATAAAAATGATAGCTAGAGCCTCTTTTTAGATTACAGTATAATTTACCTCAAAGACTGACTCATTTTATGCTGCTCCCAAAGTAAACTAGATGTTCATTCCCATTTTCATCCTTTTGGATCAAATTACTTCCTAGTCTTGTATCGAGGCATCTGTGTACACAATGAATGGCTTGCTCCAATCTAGATTCTTTAAAATAGGTGAAGACACTAGGGCTTCCTTGGTTGTCCAAAAGCTTCATGCGCCTTATTTCTGGTTCATAAGTAACATCCTTCTTCAAGCTGGGTTAGTGGTATGCAATCTTGAGAAATTCTTGATGAACCTTCTATAGTAACCCACATGGCCTAAAAATGATCTCAACTTACTTCTATTCATAGGAAATGGTAAATCTTTGATTTTGAAACTTTATCGGGATCAAGTACAATACCATCTCTAGATACAACATGCCCTAACAAAATGCCTTTAGAACATCCAAAGACACACTTTGTAGGGTTTAGTGAGGCTTGTGCTTCATCTAACCTTTGAAATGTTGTCTCCATCTAGTGCAGGTGGTCCATCTTGCTCCCATAGATGTAAAAATCATCTAGAAATACTCTGATGAAGTTCCCAATGTAGGGTTCGAACACCCTATTCATCAAATCGTTGGAACATTGTTGGAGCATTACACAACCCAAAAGGCATAACTCTATAAGAAAACGTTCCCCAAGGAGTGGTGAACGTGGTCTTCAGCTGATCTTTCTCTGCTATACGGACTTGGTTGTATCCGCTATATCCATCAGCAAAACTATAACACTCCTGGCCAGCTACTTCGTCCAAGATCTGATATGAGAATGGAAGAGGGTAATGATCCTTCTTTGTTGCCTTATTGAGCTTCTGTAATCAACACAAATGCGTAGCTTCCCATTCTTTTTATTGAGATCATAATGGGAGAAACCCATTCTAAATTCTCCACAGTAAATATGAATCTTGCATCAAGCAACTTATCTATCTCTTCTTTTACAATCTTGGAAAAATTAGGATTCATTCTATATGGCATTTGCTTTATAGGCTTAGCACCATCTACCAGCTCAATAGAATGTTCTACCCAACTTACTTGACGGAGTTCCTTGTAATCAAAAGTGAATATGTGTATGTACCTTGAAAGAGCTGGAGGTAGGATTCCTTCTCACTCTCCATCACAACATCACCAATATTTATTTGTTGGAGACGATCATCAACTTCTTCTTCAGATAATTTTATGGGGTCATGAGTAGGTGTGGTGGAAGGATATCATCCATGAATGAAACATCAACCTCACTTTCTTCATCTTCAGTGTCCACTTCACTGGTACTAGAGTAATCAGAGGATGTCCAATCATCAGTTTCATCACTTGAATCCACAGGTTCTACCTTATGATGCCGAGGGATCACGTTTATCTTCACCCTCTCTCTACCACGTCCAAGTGTCATGAAGCCTTCATTCCAGTAGTTTCTTGCATGAACCCTCCTTAGCCATGGTCTTCCCAGCAACATTGGGTACGCAACAGTACCATTTTTCATCACCTGAAAGTCTACCACACATATAACACCCATAACAGATATTGCCACATTTGAAACTATACCTTCTAGTTTAGTTTTCCCTTATTTAATGACCTTAATAGAAGTGTTGAAGGGAGATCAATTTTAAACCCAACATATTCATTGGACTCGGTCATTACATTAATCATGCACCTCCATCAACTAAGACATCATGAATTGAAATACCATTACATAATACCTCAGCTTGTGGAGCATAGGGATCTACCTCTGCCTCCAAAACAGGGACCTCAACCTCCTTCCTTCATCGAGCATTGAGTCCACTTCGCAGCTCCCGCCTCTTCTTAGAAGACATAGCCAATAGTTGCCCATATGTAATATTTGCAAGCCTTTTGGATAGATCTTCCAAGATGGAGTATGGTCCTTGCCCCTGTGAAATCAAAAAATCCTACACACCCAACTTTCTTCTCCTATGTTTCTTACTAGTTTCTCCTTTCATCTTCTTAGGATCATTTCCATCTTGATTATCTTTTTCTTTCTTTCTTTTTGTTACAAACACATCTACTTCATTATTTATGCTCTTATCTACTACATCAAAGGAATTCACAGGTGCTTTTCCTTTATCATTATCTCCTTTACCAGATGTAGAAGCTCTATCTGGACAATTATACTTATAATGACCCTTTTTATAACAACCATAACATACAAATTTAGAAATATTTCTTTTTGGACCTCTATCTCCTCCCTGAGAACTAAATTCTTTTCCTTGGAGAAGATTAATAGTTAACTGACCCATCTTCTTGAGCAGATCTTCATACTCAGTAGATGTACTAGGAGAAATATTTGTGCTCACCGAGAGTGGTTGTGGATTCTGGACCAAAGGTGTTGGTGTAGGCTTTACTTTAGCAACAATTTCTTTGGGCTCCTCTTCCATGCTTTCTTCTTTCCTTCTTGCAATCTCCTTTGCTTGTTCAATGGTAGTTGGGTGATCATACTTCACTCGTTGTCGATCTCGGCTTCATCCCAAGAATGAAGCGTGCTTACATAGGAGATTATCCACGCCATTCATCAACCCATCCACTAATCCTTCCTTCCGAATCTGGGCATCGAGCTTCCTTCTTAGCTCTAGAACACGAGCATGATAATCCCTTATCTTCTCCTTCTCTCCTTGGGATAGCTTTGTGATATCGATCATGAGATCTGCATATCTCTGTTGTTCACCAAATTCTTTAAGAAAACTTTCAGTTAATAAATCCCATGAGTTTTTCACATTATCACCTAGTGTTTCAAACCACCTAAGGGTTGAACCATCCAAAAAGGTAGGAAAAAATTCAGTCCATTGTTCCCTTCTTATAAGGCCATTACAAATACAAGATCATTTAAACTCTTGAATGAAAGAGGAAGCATCTTCATTAGATTGGGCTGAAAAATAGGAATCTTCCCCATTTTCAAAAGTAACCATAATGAAATACCAACCCAAAAGTACAATCAACAAGACTTATGTGCACAAATAATTGAAATCACTATAATAGAAAATAGAAATGACCATGGTAAACTATGGTAAAACTTGACTTACTGCGGTAAAAACTAACTTTATTGTGGTAAACACTATTCATAGTAAAAGTGAAGTTACTGTGGTAAATACTATTCATGGTAAAAAGTGACTTTACTGTGGTAAATACTATTCACGGTAAAAAGTGACTTTACTGTGGTAAATACTATTCATGGTAAAAATGACTTTACCATGGTAACTACTATGCATAGTAAAAACAAGGTTACCCTCCAAATGATTTTTGACTAAGTGGGAATATCTCTCCAGAAAATCCACCAATGAGGAATGGTCGGCAACGGAACCAAAATGTCATCACCAATCCAACACTATGATAATTCTTCACCGGGAACTCCTTGTGCTATGATTATTTACTAATGCATAGCCTTTAGTTTGGTGGATGTAATCTGGAAACACAACAACAAACATAACACAAGAATACCATAGACTATGATAAGAAGGAATGATGATAAATCTGAAATATCAGAGTAAATTATAATATTAACATGAAATTGTTACAATCTCACCCATGAGGTACTTCAAGTGTTATTGACTTCACTTGCCTTCCACCAATACTATGGGAGAAACTTTACAATTACACCTCTTAATGGCTTCTTGACACACCTTTAAAGCGATGGCTTCCTTTACACACTTCATACAATATTTCTCACTACTTCCTTCTATGCTAAATGAGGGGGGTGGCCTCTTTATTTATAGAAATTCCAGGCTTATCCATCTTATCTCTAAGATAGGATAAGAAATCCACTGATGAATCATATTCCATACCTTAACTCTTATTTGTACATGTAAGCTTATCTTTTAAGATAAGATAAACCTTATCATTTCACATGGGTTCCACATTTTTAGACTTTTTACAAATAAAATACACAAAATATTTATGACCTCACTCCTTGTCCTTATTACCAATATAATATTTCTAATTCCTAATCATGTAGACCCTACTTCTCTACTTACCCCAACTTTGACATTTTAACATTACCGGACCACTTACGACAAATATTTACTTTTTACCACAACATTCCTATTGTACTTTTGACTATTACCATACTATACATTATTGGCAACATCGTACTGGTAGCGTCGTTATCTTCTATTGGACGCTACTACTAATTATACTTAACAACATCCTATTTCTAATACATACATTAATGAAATAGAAATTACGGAGGAAAATTTTAGTGTCGATAGTGCCCACTTTCTTGTAATCATATGCTCCACCGGTGATATGCTATTTGACTTGTCTTATAAATAATTACACGACCTATTCTAAGCTCATCCCAGATTCCAATAGATAGATGTAGGTCTGAAACCTTTATACCACTAGAGAACTTTTCCTTTGAAAGAGGTTACAAGCAATCTAATGTTTACATCATCATGCGTGATCAAATAGACTAAGCACACATTTGGTACATCATGGATGTGATCAAAAAGGGTGACTTGATTCTCACTAGTGAAGTATGGAATACTCTTGAGCATGAATATTGGCATATCATGTTGTGCATTCAGAACAAGAGGGCTTCCACCTAGTGAAGTTGGAAAAGTTTCTCGAAGGAGGAGGTGGTTGTAGTGCCATGCTAGGGAACACATGTCTCATTATGAGGAGTAGAATGTGCATGGTGTGCTTTAGAGATGGAGATGTATGTGGGAGTGTCCTTCTCACATATTATCCTCGAGAGATAGTTGGAGGTACTTTAAGGATGCTTCAACTACTACACTTTGTCTCGTATGCACTCTTCTCATGAAAAGCACTCAGGACTACTATAAATAGTAGATCTTGAAGTGTTGGGAGTCATGATTTGTTCAAATGAGCCTCAAAAGGCTAGAAATCAAAAGTCACACAATAAAACTTACCAATGATGAAATATAAGCTTTTAGTGCTTGTGTCATTGGGCGTTCCATAAAAGTTTGGAACTCAAAATTCTACCCATGTCTCGAGATCTAAAATAAATGATTCATTGAGTCAACAATGGGACTATCTCCAAGTTGTGGGATTTTGTGCACTTGAGACAGACCTTTGGAGAAGGCCTAGTTCCTATACCTATTTATAATACTATTGTTACTCCTAATGCTGAAAGGGAAATCCTAAGATAAACATGCGAAGGGACCAAGGATAGAAGGATATGAAAAAGGAAAACTAAAACTAAGGGAGGTGATAGCACCCAGAAAGAAAAAGGGATGAAAATGGCTAGCTTTGAGTGAAAACAAAGGATAATGTGAAGAGGAAGTCTAGACAAGCGTAACAAAGACTAGAACATAGCTACACAATAATTTTTGTGGAACACAATTAGAAAAGGAGATGTAAGGGACATTAGAAGACACACCAAACACACAATGTGAAGGAGAGGCAAGAATGATTAAAAAAACAAGCTATGGTAGAAGATAGCCATAAAACAATGCTTCTACTACTTCAAGAAATAACAATCGATTACAATGGCATCTCGAGATTGATATCCACATGCAAGGACCATATCTAAAGGTATACAACTCAAAATAAAAGGAAATTCCTATAAAAACTGAAAGAATCTCGCCCTTATCAATGATAAATGCTCTTAAATTTATAGAAGAATGAGGAAGAAAAAGAGGAAGAAGAGAAAGAGGAAAAATTTAAATATGAATCATAACCACCAACAACAAGCAATAAATGCCTCAAAATCCACCTATAAAGATGATAAATGTGTCTCCCCATGTTTGATCTAGCTTGTAGAAGAAGGAAAGTGATAAGATATGTAGAAAATATTGTTTTTGAATTTGTATTCATGTCTGAAGGAACATTTTCCATTCTTCTCACCTACCCAATCGTGCCAAGATTTGTATTTGGATATCTTACACTATAGCATACATCTATAACTATCAAATAAGATAAGTTATACCTCATTCTAAGTTGTGTAGAAACATTTATGACATTCGACATTTGCAAGTCACTCGAAATGCAATGACACGTGATGTGAGTAGAATGGCTAAAGGATCGGCCAATTGTATATTTGTTTTTAATTTTTGAGATGTTTTATGTAGTAGTTGGTTACAAGGAATCGGTTCCCTATTGGAATGATTTGATATTTTATGTGTGATACACTCAATGTCTAACAATGTACATGGCACAAGAATTTGCGTAGAAGAAGGCATGAAAAAGTGAGAAGGAAAGAAGCATTGAACAAGAAAACTTGAGATGTGTAAAATAATGCATATGGAAAGAATGGAAGGAATTTGTGCTAGAGGAATGTATGGAAGAGGCACCAACATTCCAAGATAATGTGAAACAACAAGGAAGAGGGCATGAGGATGTCAGGGACTTAGCTAATTTTGGGAAGCAATTCTAAGGTGTGCACGAAGGGTGCATGGAGTTTTGAAAAGAAGATGAATGCATAGAGATTGGGCATGAGGGATAATGAGACATGTTAGAAGAAAGGAATAGGAAAATATGGGAAGCATAGGAAAGGAGTGTGTAAGGGTGTGGGGAAAATGAGCTAAGAAACTATGCCAAAAGAACAATTAAAGTCCACACAAACTATAATATAGAATCTTAGAGAAAAATTGAAATATAAGCTATCCAAATAACTAGGGGAGTTATTGTGGATAAAAATTTCTTCGTCCTGAACCCTTGGTTTTCCTATGGCTATCGAATCCAACTTGGGTTTTACATGAAAAATTCTTCCCTCATTTGGATTCTCGATTTTTTTTGGGTCTATCACACAATCTCAAATATATTGTTAGATATTTTCTTGGGTTGTTCTCTCTTCTTGAATTTGTCACTATTCCTACCCTAACATCATACCGTTTGATGTCTTGGCCTTGTTTCACCTCTTGGATTTTTCCCATCACGTGGGTTGGGATAGGTACCCATCCACTCTCTTTTTCTTTATCTAAATATTGCATTATGATTATTCCTAAGTACCATTGTATTATCATATACACACATGCAGAAAGTAAGAAAATGATAAGTAAAGAATCACATACATGTCATCGAATATTCAAATCATCATATATATTGAATCAAACTTTATACATTGACAAAAATCATACAATATTTCTATATACCATATATAATATGACTCAAATATCATTGACCCCTATGGGGTTATATGTATTATTTTAAATTATAAGGATGTGTTGGTAGCTCTTATTGTGTGACATAGGAATGCCACCCTATATCGGACTATGGAGGCCTCTCCCAACACTATCACTAGTTGGGTTTGTAATAAAGTAATATGTGGCATAGCTCTCTAGGCATCTTCTAGATGAGCTACCTTCTCATGTAGCATCATTGGTTGTTCCTACTACCAAACTCCACAACATATGTCATTTTTATATTTTGACCATAATATCACACTTATTTTTGATGTATTACATGACTACGTTTGATAATCTTCGACTTTGACCTATATGTGACACCATATCAACATACAACATCTTTACACCATGACATCTATCCCATGGGCCCCTAGCTAGGTGATTTATGTATTATTTTACTAATGATCCTCTAGTGTTTCCTTTCATTTTATATTATCCAAGGTTCTTGTAGTATTGTGCCCTCACTTGGTAGGATGAACAACACTATCAGGTATGCATTAGTGGGTATATTTCATTTCATGTAGTCCTTTCATTAATTTTTTTAGTACCTACTTTTATTATCATTGTTATGTATTTCCTTTACCCATTGACCACTGCCTATTTAGCTATTGTGACATGTTGTGATCTTTGGATAGGGCATACGTATACACCTAATTTGCACTTTTTATATTTCATACATGTTACTAGAAATTTTCTTTCTATAGATATGATTCATTGATGAATATATTTATAAATTGGGTACATTAAGGGTGCTTCAGGGGAATGGGGAATGGTTGTTCAAATAACCATTATGGGTTAGAGACGATCAAGGAGAGAGTGTCACTATTTAGTCTTACACTTATTTTCCTTACCCTAGTTATCCTTATCCTTCTAGGACTCATGCTCATCACATTAAAATATTCTTTCTTACATCCCACCACTTGAAATCTTGTTTATCGACATATATGATCAAAACCACTTATCTTTAGTTGTCATGACACACAACCTATTTTTCACTACCCTTCGTTGATGACATTGCACATGGGGGATGGTGTTAGTGTCATATTTTCCCATATTCATCTTATCCAATTTTTCCCCTCAAGAAAAATTGAACAAACATGAACTTGTACACTGAGAAAATGGAGGGATTGATTCAGTCATGGGAGCTTGCATTTTGAAATTGGCCAAATAGGTTGCAAGTGAGCTCAGAATAACAATAATGTCGAAGGAAAGAACTTGAAGGAAGTTGATTTTGAGCTAAATGAAAAAATGGGGACTTTGAAGTATGATATTTTTTAACTTAAGAGGTTTTAGATTTTAGATATTCGATAGCCGGGTAGGAAAATACAAGAAAAATGGCTCGAAGCTTGAAACTCTAAAGTCTTAAAGGCTCGGTAGTTTTCGGGGTCAACAACGCCATGGATCGGGATTTCAGATTCGAACTCCGAAGTCAAAATTTTAGACTTCGGAGGTTCGGAGGTCTTCATTGAACAAACACAAAAGCATGAGCCAATGCTCGAAAACACAAAAATTTGAGGTCCATGTAAGGGATCATTGTTTTGGGTGTAGCTTGATTTCATGGTCAACGTGGTAGGAAATATGGACTTTTGGAGGTCCTAATTTTAGATGTCAGCCATTTTAGGGGTGTTTCTAGATTTAAGATGATGAGGTATTTTTTATTTCAAAAAAGGCATAGTACATGGAGGTATGGGTTTTTACACTCATGTACGATGGAAAAGTGACAAGCAAGCATGGGAATCTATAAGTAACTTTTCCTCACACCCGACCTCCCGAGGTCGTGCCGAGATAGCCGGTGGGGATTGAATATGTGTGGGATGCAGACAAACTAGTTAGGCAATCTGATGTCACGCACTAGTGGAAATTGTGAATCTAAGGCAAAGAAGGCCCTCCTAACCTGAATTGGTGTGATAGATCGATCAACAAGGATGACTGCTCGAAGGCTCCAATCAATATCGAGCTCTGGCGTGATTCGGTCTATGGGTTGTGGAATACGTGGAAAATGACCTGGGATAGTTTTGTGTATGTCTCCAGATAAGGTCATAGGGTGGATGGTAAATATAATTGACTCTATGGGTGATTCTCTGGCCTAGTCTAGAACTCCTTAGCTTCATTAGCTGCTATGTCCAATAAGGATAACTATTCGATGATGATAGGTGGAAGTGGAGTAGATCTGAATACTAATGTACGTAGGCCAACATCTATGTCTGATTCACCTATAGACTCGTTGGGCTGTGGGATTTGTGGGTCACAACCATAGATTCATGTTTGTTGTGGTCCTACTATGGTCATGTGTGGATTCAGTCCCTAATCCCTAGTATCCAATAGTCATATGCTTTCTCAGCCTCTATATTCAGAATTAACAGTTGTGTGATCTTTTCAGAGTATCTCACAGGCATTCGTGCAACCTGAATTCTTAAGCTGGTATCTATATCTGTGAGAGTGTCTCCCTATTCGGCTATGGGACCAAAGGATCACAACCAAATGTTTCTCTCTTTCAAACCCTTCCACAGTCATGCGGATATATATCTAGGGTAATCTGTAGTTTGGTTGATTTGACCAAAATGTGTGCGCTTGGTCATCTTCTATGTTTAACCCGCTTAACTGGAGGCTGATTTGTTGTAAGTTTACCATTGTTTGGAAGACTTGGATCCTAAGATTCTGATCTATATCAGTTATTGCTGTGATGAGATTGGGTTGGGGCACGATTGGCTCGAATACGTATTCTCTGGGCTCTCTAGGTCCCGTGATTGTCATACAAAAGCAACAACGTAAATCCAAATACAGAAAGTGAAATTAACTATGTAAAGTATATCTATAGCATATATGACTTCTCTATTTTTGTATTTTTTTGATGAATTTATATGAATGAAATTGAAGGAGCAGCTATTTTAATATATCTAGAAATTGACAATTAATCTAATGATGAATTTAAAACAAACAAAGCAACCGAGTATAGCTACTTGCCTGTGCAGTTGTAAATCTATTCTAAACAATGAAATAACTGATCTAATCTATTTGAAAGACTCTCGATCCTACCTCAAAAGTGAGGAATGAATCATAGTCTCTCAGAAACTATCAATCCCCACAGCTTCCCTGGCAATATCGAAAGTAAAATTGACTAAAATAAAGTGATTGGCTACTCTATTTGATATGCTTCTAATTAGAACTTTGAAAGCTAGAACCTGGATTCTGCAGAACAATGGCGAATCCGATGGTGTGTGTGATTTTGTCCCCTCAATGTGATCTCCTCGCTCCTTCGTGCTCACGTGGATCCAGAAAAGTGTGTAATGCTAGCATCAACAGAAGTAGATATTGGGACAAAGGCAAGCTTAGGATACAGACTGAATACAATGCGAGTAGGAGAGAGATAGCGCAAGAGTACAGAGCTTGGCTTATGTAATTCCTAGTGGGATTTATTGTGAGTCATGCAACATAAAACATCCAGAACCTGAAACTATCCTATTTGAAGAACAAAACCTGCAACTTTAATGGCTTCCTATTGAAAACAAACTATCCTATTCCAATTGATTTGGATGAAGTGATAACAACAATTGCACAAGATGGATATGTGGCTTCCTAACAACAAGACAACACTAACTAAGCATGCAATGAATGAAACTAAGAATTCTAAGCAAAATGAAAGACTAATCTATTGCAATGAGAAATTCAGAGGCAAATTTGAGGGGCCATTTGCTTGAGCACAAGCCAACTATTTATAGCATTTGCATTTACCCAAGGTAAAAACCAAATTGATCTCTTAAACTATAAACAATGGCAAAACACTATTCCAGGGAACCAAAATCATTAATGCAAGCCCAAGGCGGTGAAAAAAAGCTGGTAAACGTTGAAATTTACGTGAGTCATGTTAAAAGAGCATTCTAGAAAATGCGTGAAGGACCACCGCCCTGAGCAGGGTGGCGGTTACAAAAGACCGCCCCCCTCCAGGGCGGCGGTCACGAGACCGCCGCCTGGCAGGTGGTGGTTTCAGAATCAAGAGAAAAAAAAAAGAAAAGAGGGGAAAAGGGAAAACAAAGCACGCGGGGCTAAGTGGGGCATGTGGGATGATAACGCATACTTGGAGAGCTTTTTCTAGATCCCGAACACCTTGCGAGGAGACCTGTATCATCATTGGGGCACGTGTTACGTTGTTCCTAGCAGTGCAGTACCCTACAATTTTGGGTACATACATATTGCCCCTCGGAGAAGCATTTTAGCCATGAAGAGGCGTAAAATGGTGGGTCCGAGTATGGCGGTCCCGAAATGGGAAGTTGGAAGTTATACCTGATACGTCCGTGTGTCGAAATGACGCCATCCAAAATTCCCGCCACCTGCAAAATGAAAAGAGGAATCAAGTGCAGATAGACAAAATAGATCGGAAAATAAATGCTAAAATAACGTGAAATGAGGACGTACCATTTGTGTGGGGGTAAGAACTTACCTCCGTCGGTGCTCCAAACCTGTGAAAAGGGAATTTAAGACAAGTCAAGGTTGCTATATATATGAAAGTGGGCCCATTTTCCTATTCATTTGCGCATGTTGATTTGATTGATTTTGAGCTCTGGGACCCACGGTGATGGTTTCTTACGAGAGTAGAGTCAAAATTCGTGATGAGATAGCGATCATGCCTCCGTGAGCAGATCATCGACCCGCGAGATCACAGGTTAGTTTTCCTCAATTTATCATTTTTACCTCCAAACTTTTAAAATGCTAAAATCTTTGTCGTGGGGGTTATTTTTGAAAATGTTAGGTTCAAAAGGTCCATCTAGGGGGGGCGCCTACTGGGTAGGCTTTGTTTTTAGTTAAAATGGTCCTTTTTCATGTTTTTTGGCTTTTTAAGTTATAAAACCCGCGTGGGTTTTTGGGACACGACCGCCACCCTGAACAGGGTGGTGGTCACGTGACCGCCGCCTTGTTCAGGGTGGCGGTTACAAGACCACCACCTTTAAGGTGGCGGTTATGAAACCACCACCCTGCTCAGGGTGGCGGTTCTTCACAGAATGCCAAAAGAACACTTGTTTGAAATTGTTTTTGCATTTTTAGCATCTTTATGTGTTTTCATGATTTTTCTAATGTCATTTGGATGCTAACTTGCTCTGTTTTGTGTGTTTTTGGGTGTATGCAGGTGAGGGAGGAGTACATTTGGTGGAGCCGAGAGAGAGAGAGTGTGTGACTGGCTCCCGACAGTATTAGATGCCCTTTCACAGGATGAGCAGGATACTCTTCAGAGGGCTGGTATACTACGTATATCACGGGTTCCACATGTTGCACCATCCAATCACATACTGTGACTTATTTTCTCATATTGGGATGTTGATCGGAACACCTTCCGATTACCTGGGGGTCCGAGGTGAGTGGACCATCACTTTGGAGGATGTTCTATCGTATATGGGGGTCCCGATCATCGGGAGACGTCTTACTCTTGAGACAAGCAGGTTCAGGGGCCCAGATAGCACAGTGGGCCTCTTACATGGGAGATGCAGTCATCTCCACTGGTTCGAAGAAGGGGGTGAGAGTTTGGTCTATTCCTAGCTTGCCCATCCCCTTGATTCGCCAAGCCATTATGGGGATCCTTGCCTCGAGATTGATCGGGGACAAGGGGGAGATACACTATTATACTGCTGGTCCCCCATCATTGCACAGATCGAGGGACATGGCCGGATTTACGCCTGGGGAGCAGATATACTTGGGACTACCTACCATGACTTGTACAGGGTAGTCCGTTTATAGGGGCAGTCTTTGAGCCACCCGACCCTGGTTATGAGTTGGGTTTACGAGCGCTTCATCCCTTATGGCAGAGGTGTAGAGGTGACAGATCCTGAGCTGTGAGGGCAGCCAGATGGACAGACATGTCGGTGCTCAGAGCACCTCATCAGCCAGTTGCTTCTCTGACCACCGATGACATGGAGGCCACACCATATCAGGCCATGGCAGGTTTATGGGGCGAGGAGGCTCTTACTTTGATCTCCTGCTCCACCACAGGGCAGCTCATTGATAGAGTAGGGCGAGTGGAGATACACCCCTTTGGCCGAGTTCCTCAGCAGTTTGGCCTACCTTACATGGGCATGCTTCCCCGGTAGTGCCAGTATACAGGTCAGTTCGAGAGGCCAGAGGGGGTCCTAGAGGCCGGGGTTGGACAGTTGTTACCCCTGGCATTCCTATTGTGGCTAGGCGGGTAGTACGTGCCCGAGGGAGAGCCGGTGCTCCTCAGGCACCCTTACTTCAGATTGCCATGGGTCCTGCCCATAGCAGTGATGACCCCATCGACATAGACTCCGAGTCCGAGGAGTTCACAGGGGGAGAGACAGAGGAGGAGACTGAGGAGGACAAGTGATCCTGAGTGGCATGACACTCAGGATATCATGCGCAGAGAGAGGGCAGAGCAGAGTGCAGAGAGGGTGACTCTGGTTTCAGAGGAGCCACTCTCCCAGGGCCATGGTGGGGAGGATGAGTCCGTTGCGGGATGCTACGTCGCTCCAGCCATGGGGGAGCACCTCAGTCAGCGGCGGCATCTGTGGCAGGTGCTGACCCTAGAGATCCATCCTGGAGGCCTGGTGATCCGAGTAAGTTACCATCCTTCCTTTTAATGTTTGTTTTTAATTAGGATTGCCTTAGTTGCTATCTCTCCTTTTGTTTACACTTGTGTTTTATCTCTTGTTTTATTTCTAATTCATTTTCTCCTTTGTTTGCAGAGACCGCCGATGAGTGGCGAGACTTGATTCGCAGGGTATGCACCGATACCCTGATGATCCCCATGGAGAGGACCCGTGCAGAGCTGTCTGTGGATGTAGGGGAGCCCTCAAGCAGCTGGCAGACATACCGACATCTTTTCCCCATCTGGCATGTGGCTAGGATGGTATCTACCCTCCGTACTGAGCTGGCAGGGTATAGGACAGCAGAGTGCCTGATGAGGAGTCATTCTCATGGCGAGACCGCAGCTGCCCTCGGGATCGTGAGCCCTCCGTGCATTCAGAGCGCCGGCGTAGCCGGAGTCCTAGGTGGGCATGCACCTTCAGAGGGATCTCATAGGGGTTGAGAAGCCACTTGGCTCTCTTAGATTTTTGTATGATATTTTTGTACTTCCCGGCTCTTTGAGTGTTTTGACCATGCTTAGCGCATGATGGCATCAGACAGAATTTTGATCATTATATATATATATATATATATATTATTTTTGGATCGAGACTTGGCATTTATGGCTTTGCTTCCATTTCCATTTCCTCATGTGAACTATGATGTTATGCTTATATGCTTTTTTAGAATGTATGCAATGGAGAACAAATGATACAAGTGTCTACTTTCTTTTGTATTTCATGATGTTGATATATGATAATGTAGATATAACGTGATTTTGAATTTTAGCTTCTTTAAGCAATTTTGATACTTCATATTTGTTTTGGCAAAGTGGTGAAGATAAGCCGGTATGATGAGCAGATAAACCTGCCCCTACTCCTAACTCCACGCAACTAGTAAGATGCGAGGGCTCATCACCGAGAGTTGGAAAGGGCACAAGTTATGAAATGTGTTGAAATGATAGTGATGAAAGATAGACAAAGCTTTGGTGGAACCAAATTAGGATGCTACAAGCCTACTCTACTTGAGTGACTCCATAGTTTGGGATGCAACTTGCTTTGCGGTTTATCTAGACTTAGATCCGTAGATGGCCACATGGTAGACAAAATCTGGGTTTTTAGGATTTTTAATTCTCTTGGAATTTTGGACATCCGATTCATTTGTTTTTGACTCAAGACTTCAAGATTTTATGACCTTTCACGTTTGTTTGTCAAGAGGACCCCCACACCTTGCCCCATGCTACTAGTAAGAAGCGTGGGTTTATCACCTTAGGCAAGGCATAGGTGAGTAAGGGCATTTCCATCCTTTCCCAACCCTACGTCACTAGTAAGAGACGCAAGCTCATCACCAAAGGTTGGTGGGGCAAGGAAATGTGTAAATTTAAAATTTTTTGTTTGATTTATACTTGACTTGTTTGTTTGAGTAAAATGTCAGCATGCTCTTACTTCCAAAGAGATATTCATATGGGATAGATGTGACACGATGAAGCTTCTAGAACAGACCATAGGCAAGACACCTATCCTAAGAAGAAACCAAAAGTGAGAACAAGCATGCAGATCTTGGTATGGTTACCATTAAGACTTTGTCATATCTAACTTTGTTTGATGAAATGATTCCGAAATAGTTGATGATATCATGAAAATGGAGAAGTATGATTAGAGTGTTTATGCCAATACCATCAGAAGTTTGTAATGAATTGCTTTTAAGAATAAATTCCTCGATCACAAAGTTGTACAAAACAAGTGGACAAAATGATCCTAACTATATGAAGATGCAATGTAGCTATAATTATACAAGTAGTGCTGGTTGCTTATGCATAGAATCATTTAAGGTGTAGGGAATTGACCGTTTCACCAAATTCCTCACCTTCTAGTGTGCATAAGAGATATGCACCATTTCCATAGTCCTTCATGACTCGGTATGGGCCCAACCATTTGGGCCGGAACTTCCTTCCTTCGCCGGTCTTTTTGTCGATCCACTGTCTAGCCTTAGAACTAGATCACCTTCATATATGTCTCATTCATAGACCTTCTTGTTATATCGCGGCACATCCGGTCAAGATAGACTTGTGCCACTATTCAAACATCTAACCTAGCTTCATCTAGGCTTTCTAGTTGGGAAAGACGTGCTTCTCTCGTAAGCATCTTCATCCAGATCCTCTTGTAATGAGATACGGAGATCGGGTATTTCAACCTCAAGTGGGAGAACCGCTTCTCCCCGAATACTAGCGAAAGAAAGGAGTCACTCTGGCTGGTGTTCTTATTGAGGTTCGGGGGCCATAAGGCCGGATATAACTTCAAATGCCAATCTCGTTTTTGTTTTCTTTCACCATTTTAAGGAGAATGGCTTTTAATTTTATTTGTTGCTTCAACTTGTCCATTGGCTTGGGGGTAATACAAGGAGGCCGTATGATGGCTTATTTTGAATTTATTGCACAATTCGTGAACTTCATCATTCTTAAAAGAAGTCCCATTATCCGAGATAATGATTTGTGGGACACCGTACCTACAAATGATTTGGTTCAAAATGAACTTGGCGATTACAGAACCCGGTACAGTAGTAAGAGGCATGGCCTCTACCCACTTGGTAAAATATTCAGTGGCCGTGATTATGAAATTATGGCCATCTGTAGATGAGGGAGAGAACTTCCCTATCAAATCGAGGCCCCACGTAGAAAAGGGCCATGGAGTAGCGATTGGTTGTAGAGCTTGTGTTGGCATGTGGATCTCATGGGAGAATTCTTGGCACTTATGACACCTTCATACAAACTCTACTACGTCGTGTTCTAGAGTAGGCCAGAAATAGCCCATTCGATGTATTTTACGAGTGGTGGCATGGCCACCGAAGTGGCCTCCACACATTCCACTGTGAGATTCGTGGAGAATCTTCTTGGATTCTTCTGTGTCGACACATCTTAGAAGCATTCCATCGAATGCTTTTCGATAGAGCACTTGCTCTATAATGACGTATTTGGCTACAATAATATGTAACCACCTTCTTTGTTGTGATGTAACACCTTCCGGATATGTATGATCCATGATGTAATTAATAATATCAGTATACCAAGGACACTCAGAGATGGGAGGTCTATTTTTGATGTAGTATACACATTCATCCGGAAAGTCCAGATCTACTAGATTGCCTCCGTCTAGTGGGTTATCAGCTAACCAATCCGTGATGATTTGTCCTTTAATGGACTTTTGATTTACAAACGTTAGTTTGAACTCCCCATTAAGGTTATAAAGTGTCCAACCTTTTTAGACAAGGACCCTTGCGTGAGGAAAGTTCATAAATGCTCTGTCTTTACAATGACCTTTGTTTCTTGATTTAGCATGTAATGTCTTAAGTATTTGGTTGCAAAGACTATGGCAAGGCATTCTCATTCTGCCTGTGTATAACGTGTTTCATAGTCGAGCAACGTTCAGCTAATGAAATAGATCACACGTTCTCTCATGTCATCATCTTCTTGAGCCAACATACAGGCTAGCGAGACATTGGTAGCTCGCGAATACAAAATTAACGGGTGATCTGGCTTAGGTGGCATTAACGTAGGTGGTGATAACAAGAAACGCTTGACTGCATCGAAAGCTTTATTGCAATCTTCGGTCCAATCAATACTATAATCTTTCTTGAGTAGATTGTTGATTGGATGAATGGTGAAACTTAAGTCCGGGATGAATCTCCGGATTGCACCAAGCTTTTCGAGAAATGACCTGATTCTAGATTCATCCGAAGGTGGGACCATTTCGAGAACAACCTTAATTTTGGTTGGGTCAACATCGATCCCTCATGATGATATAATGTAACCTAGGAGCTTTCCTCCTGTTACACCAAAGACGCATTTTTCTGGATTTAGCGTGACTCGTATTCTATCAGACGTGAAAGAATGACGCGAAGCACTTCCGGATGGTCACAACGCTTCTTGGCCTTGGCCAACAAGTCATCTACGTAGGATTCCACAATTTTATGAATAAGATCATGAAATATATACGTCATAGCCCGCTGGTATGTAGCGCCAGCATTCTTGAGTCCGAATGGCATAACAACATAGCAATAGGTTCCCAAGGAGTTATAAACGTGGTTTTAGCTTGATCTTGTTTGGATATTCTGATTTGATTGTATCCCGAGAATCCATCCATGAGAGACAACAGCTCAAATCCAGTTGTTGCATCAACAATGACGTCTATGGATGGTAATGGAAGTCATCTTTAGGACACGCCTGTTAATGTCTCTAAGTCTATGCAGATGCGTATCTTCCCATTCTTTTTGAGAATGGGAATGATATTAGATATCCACCGAGAGTAATCGATCGGCTTGATGAATCCTACTGGAGGAGTTTTGTTACCTCCTCTTTACCATGAGAGCTACCTTAGGTTTCATTGGTCTTGATTTTTGTTTAATCAGATTTGCATTTGATTTAGTGATGAGGTTATGTACCACAATGTGTGGTGCAACCCCTGTCATTTCCTTATAATTAAATGCAAAAGCCTTTCGATGTTCTTTGAGGATTTGAGTGTGTATTTCTACTTCCGATGGAGTTAACGAGGATCCTAACTTCAATATCCTTGGTTCATCTTCCATTCCGATATTAATATCGATTGTTTCTTCGATTAGAGAAGCGTTACCTTCTTCAAACTCAGACGGGGCTGGAGGTAATTCCAGATCATCTCTATTTTCGACTGTGTATATGCTAAGTTCCTTTTGTGGGGGAAGCTCTGTCATGGGATTTCCAAGTAGGAGGATGAATGTGGGATTAGGGATAAATCTACCACGTGATGGGTGAGATGTAACGCCGCATAGGCATTTAAGAAATCAAGAGTGGTTGTATCACTATCGATGTGGTCTAGGATAGTAGATTTGTTTTCATTTCCATTTAAAAGAGGATTTGACATTGTTTTTATCAATGGTTCAGTATGAAGGGATACCATGAAATGGGTATCCTCTAACTTACTATTTGGAGTAAAGCACGATGCTGAGGTTGCTATTGAATCGGTGAGAAGATTTTGTTCTCATGGGATTGCTTCAATTGATATGAAGTCAAACTCCTTGCTTAAATTCAAGTACAACTATTTTGTAGAGTTGTAAGTGCTCGGCTCTGGTTTCATACATCTCAGAAACTTGGTTTGCTACCAATTGCGAGTCTCCTAACACTCTGATGTTATCAACACCGATTCTCTTAGCTAAGATGAGGCCAAGGAGGAGGGCTTCGTACTCAACGCCATTGTTTGTACATTCAAAATTTAGTTTAAAGGAAAATGGTAGGACTCTTCCCTCGGGAGAGAGTAACAATTACACCTGCCCCAGCTCCGTAATGACATTTAGCTCCATCGAAATGGAGAGTCCAATACTTAGCTGGGAATATGGGCGCTGGGATATTTGTTGTGTTAACATCTTCTACCTCTACCATGCAGAGATCTACTACTGGGAGAGAACCGACACCTAGGGTGTATCCCATGCCTACCGAATCAAATGGTAGGAACATTGGTAGATCCTGTTCTAGTAATTCAACAATTTTTGCAGTAGTTCCTAATGATACTGTTTCTACAATCTTAGCCTCATCTTGAGGGCTGGGATTGTCTTGGCTAGGCTCATGGTTTCAAGATCTGTCGTAGGTACCAACTTTTCTTCCGGTTTCGGGCCAGTAGGTTTATTAAGTTGGTTTGTTGGGAGTTCAAACTCCGAGTGTGCACCTGGTCTTTTCTTTAGGTCACCAGTGTATATCGAATGGTTTTGGATCACCTTTGGCTATGAACACCTTTCCTAAATGCAAGAATCTTACTTCTTGAAATAACGTAGAAGGGATAGCCTTCATACGGTGTATCCATGGTCGGCCGAGGATCATATTATAGTTAGTTTCCGATCTATAATATAAAATTCAGTCAGGATTGTTTTGGGTCCTAAGGTGACCGGTAGTATTATAGTTCCAATCGAGGTGGCTTTAAGGCTATCATAGCCTCTTAGTGTATTTCAGTCGTGGAACAATTGTTTCTCCATACCCTAGCTTTTGAAGGAAAGAGAAGGGACTATGTTAAATCGCTGCCCCATCATCAACCATCGCGCATTTTACATAATTGTTATAAACCCATACTTGCAAATGTAAGGCTGGATCACCTCGGCGTGCAATCTCATAGCATCTGTTGGCATTTTGTTTATTTCGAATATGAATTCTGTGTCCCTATCGGCTGCCCCAGAGGGTGGATATCAAAGTCTATATGGTTTACCTGTGTTTCGGGAGGTGGAGTGATGTTAATTAGATGACCTAAACCTAATGCCTCTAAAAGAGAAGCCCTGTGGGTAGGGAGTTCTTCAATAAATCCAAAAAGGAGATGTGCGAGAAGGTTTTTGTTAGATCATTAATTAAATCATAAGCACCCACGGGTTTTATTAATACTTGTTGGATATTGTCTATTTCTAGTGGGTAGCTTGGACTTAGCTGAGAGGAATACTCTCGTGTCCTTGTTACAGCTTCTATGGGTAGTTCGGCATCTAACTCCACTAAACCGACTATCTTAGGTCGTGGCTGACTTCCTAATTGTGGCGCAACTAATGGATTCAGTGAAGTTGAGGCTTCATGATCATTGTTTCCTGTAATTACACCCTTGTTTGTCCCATTTGGATTTAACTTGTTATTGTTGTGATTTGGGAGTGGATCATTGAAGATCTTGAGGGGTGCATTTTGAGGGGAAACTGCCCCTGTAAAAGTATTTGGTGCTGGTGACGTAGGATCTGCCAAGAACATATCTATAAAAAGTTGTCTTTGTTCCTCTGGAAAATGTTGCATGAATTTATTGTAGTCACGACACGTTCTAGTGTCATGGCCTCGATTTTGTGAAAACCACAATACGAGTTAGGATAGTAATTCCTAGTTTGTTGACTTGGTGTATATTGTGGCCTAAAACTCTGATCAAACCGTTGCCTATTAGGATTAAAGTTTTGCATTTGTTGTTTTTGGTTTTGGCTTTGGTTTTGATATCCAGTTGAGTTTTGGCTTGGACCCTGTAGGGGATTTCGCCATTGTTGTTGTTGTTGTGGATGATTAAAATCCACTGTATTGACTGTTGGGGTAAAATTGTTGTTTCGTTGGTTGTTTATTAGTGGTGGAGTATTCACAACATTTACCCTTTTGGCCTGATCAGTTACTCCATCTGTTGTCACTCCGTGATTTCTATTAAGGATTTTAGGTCCTTGATTGACGCTTGTGGTAGTAGAATAAGACGTAGTATTCTGGTTGGAGGTGATTAACCTCCCATTTGTTCCATATGTCTTACGACCGCTATCTATTGCCGCTTGATCTATTCGGAGAGCGCTTTCAAGTACTTCATCGTAAGTCCTTAGTGGGAACTTCTGGACTTCTTCCTTCACTTCTCTACTGAGAGAATGAAGGAATAAATCACATAGTTCCATTTGGTCCATATTTGGGAGCATCGTCAAGAATAAAGAATCGTACGCCACCTTGGATGAAATGAGCAATGATTCATTGTGTTCCTGCTTAATGTGCAAGAATTCCCTGATTCCTGTTCTTAATAGTTTGTTCATGTCAAATGCCTTGATGAACTCTGAAACGAGTTGTTTGAATGAATGGATGGAAGCCTCAGGTATTCTATAATACCAATCGAGAGCGATACCTTCCAAGGTTTTGGGAAATATTTTAGCAACAACCCCATCCCAAGGGAGTAGTTCTCGATGGCTGTGGCGTAAGCCTTGATATGTGCATTCGGATCTCCCTCACCTTTGTATTTGGGTAAATCAGAAGAGGTCTTGGAAGCATGACGCTTCGTATGGTGAAATCTAAGGGCTCTTTCAAGTATTCTGAATATGTCCCTATCGCATAGGTTTCGACCATCGATGGTGCCTGCTGAGGGAGTGGAGGTGGAATGGGTTGTTGATATGGCATAGCGTATATGCGCGGGGGCATAAGGAAACCCCTGTGTTTGAGGAACCATGCCGGGAGAGGAGAACATATCCCCTTGTGGTGATTTGGAGTACATGTTTAAGTATGAAGGGGTATTGTCCAAGAATGGATTATTTTGTACTAGACCGGGAGGTGTCAGAATGGTGTTAGAAATGGCGGTTCTTGTTGGGGTTTGTTGTGAATACTGAGGGGTCATGCCTAACGTGCCTATTCCTGTGAGGAGGTCTATTTGGCTAGGATGGTGTGGAGGATTAGAATTTCCTACCTGCATGAATTGAGAATGGTGATTTTCCTGAGCAAGTTCTAACCCCCTCACTTTTTCTACTAACGTTGAAATGACTTCATTTGGTGAAGTCACGGTATTTTTCCTTAGTGGCATTTGTTGTATATCTTGGTGTTGTATAGGCATGTGATATCCCGCTATGAATTGATCACGCCCTGCCAAGTTTCCCGAGGGCATTTCCTATATGATGGCATGGAGGTATTTTCTTGAAAAGAGACTTCGGGTTGTGTTTGTAAACCTCCTATAGGTGGGTACATACTTCGAGAACGTTGTTCATTCCTGGCATAACGTATCGAATGTTCATCATCTAAAACTAGGTATGGGTCAGCTTGTCTACTAATTTGTGGTCTAAGTAGTACCTGAGGAGATGAACTAGATTCTCCTGTGAGCGTCATATTGTTCGAGCCTGAAGGCTCTATTTGTTGTGTTTGAGCGAGCTGATCCAACTCTCTTGTTTGGAAAGATGAGTTATATCTGACCCTTGGCAATGGATTTTGTGTTGATAATTGGTTATCTGAATAGTTGTCACCCCATACCGAGAGCGAGGGTGATGATTGTCTATTCAGGTTGAGCGTAGTATGCCTCAAGACCTAGAGAGGTCTACCATATGCATCGAATCCCGACATATATCTGGGGGTATATGAATAGTGAAAATAAAGAATAATGGGAATGGTTCAGGTGATTTTGTTGGTGGTGATGGTGAAAAATGAGGTAGATAAGATGATAAAAAAAGAAAAGCAAGTAATAGACTAAATATGAACTCAACCGTAAAGTAGAAAGTTTCACGTCGGGTTCACCAATTTTGTACGATGGAAAAGTGACAAGCGAGCGTGGGAATCTACAAGTAACTTTTCCTCGCACCCGACCTCCCGAGGTCATGCCGAGACAACTGGTGGGGATTGAATATGGGATGCAGACAAACTAGTTAGGCAATCTGATGTCTTCGACGCGCACTAGTGGAAATTGTGAATCTAAGGCAAAGAAGGCCCTCCTAACCTGAACTGGTGTGATAGATCGATCAAGCAAGGATGACTGCTCGAAGGCTCCAATCAATATCGAGCTCTGGCGTGATTCGGTCTATGGGTTGTGGAATACATGGAAAATGACCTGGGATAGTTTCGTGTATGTCTCCAGATAAGGTCATAGGGTGGATGGTAAATATAATTGACTCTATGGGTGATTCTCTGGCCTAGTCCAGAACTCCTTAGCTTCGTTAGCTGCTATGTCTAACAAGGATAACTATTTCGATGATGATAGGTGGAAGTGGAGTAGATCTGAATACTAATGTACGTAGGCCAACATCTATGTCTGATTCACCTATGGACTCATTGGGTTATGGGATTTGTGGGTCACAACCATAGATTCGTGTTTGTTGTGGTCCTACTATGGTCATGTGCGGATTCAGTCCCTAATCCCTAGTATCCAATAGTCATATGCTTTCTCAGCCTCTATATTTAGAATTAACAGTTGTGTGATCTTTTCAGAGTATCTCACAGGTGTTCGTGCAACCTGAATTCTTAAGCTGGTATCTATATCTGTGAGAGTGTCTCCTATGTTCTGGTTATGGGACCAAAGGATCACAACCGAATGTTTGCTCTCTTTCAAACCCTTCCACAGTCACATGGATATATATCTAGGGTAATCTATAGTTTGGTTGATTTGACCAAAACGTGTGTGCTTGGTCGTCTTCTATGTTTAACCCGCTTAACTGGAGGCTGATCTGTTGTAAGTTTTTCGTTGTTTGGAAGACTTGGATCCTAAGATTCTGATCTATATCAGTTATTGCTGTGACGAGATTGGGTTGGGGCACGATTGGCTCGAATACGTATTCTCTGGGCTCTCTAGGTCCCGTGATTGTCATACAAAAGCAACAACGTAAATCCAAATGCAGCAAAGTGAAATTAACTATGTAAAGTGTATCTATAGCATATATGACTTCTCTATTTTTGTATTTTTCTGATGAATTTATATGAATGAAATTGAAGGAGCAACTATTTTAATATATCTAGAAATTGACAATTAATCTAATGACGAATTTAAAACAAACAAAGCAACCGAGTATAGCTACTTTCCTGTGCAGTTGTAAATCTATTCTAAACAATGAAATAACTGATCTAATCTATTTGAAAGACTCTCGATCCTACCTCAGAAGTGAGGAATGAATCATAGTCTCTCAGAAACTATCAATCCCCATAGCTTCCCTGGCAATATCGAAAGTAAAATTGACTGAAATAAAGTGATTGGCTACTCTATTTGATATGCTCCTAATTAGAACTTTGAAAGCTAGAACCTGGATTCTGCAGAATAGTGGTGAATCCGATGGTGTGTGTGATTTTGTCCCCTCAGTGTGATCTCCTCACTCCTTCGTGCTCACGTGGATCCAGAAAAGTGTGTAATGCTAGCATCAACAAAAGTAGATATTGGGACAAAGGCAGCTTAGGATACAGACTGAATACAATGCGAGTAGGAGAGAGATAGCGCAAGAGTACAGAGCTTGGCTTATGTAATTCCTAGCGGGATTTATTGCAAGTCATGCAACATAAAATGTCTAGAACCTGAAACTATCCTGTTTGAAGAACAAAACCTGCAACTTTAATGGCTTCCTATTGAAAACAAACTATCCTATTCCAATTGATTTGGATGAAGTGATAACAACAATTTGCACAAGATGGATATGTGGCTTCCTAACAACAAAACAACACTAACTAAGCATGCAATGAATGAAACTAAGAATTCTAAGAAAAATGAAAGACTAATCTATTGCAATGAGAAATTCAGAGGCAAATTTGAGGGGCCATTTTCTTGAGCACAAGCCAACTATTTATAGCATTTGCATTTACCCAAAGGTAAAAACCAAATTGATCTCTTAAACTATAAACAATGGCAAAACACTATTCCAGTGGAACCGTAATCATTAATGCAAGCCCAAGGCGGTGAAAAAAAGAGGGGGA
Source organism: Taxus wallichiana var. yunnanensis (assembly GCA_018340775.1). NCBI lineage: Eukaryota > Viridiplantae > Streptophyta > Pinopsida > Cupressales > Taxaceae > Taxus > Taxus wallichiana. Next base: position 631,202,524 of record CM031236.1, on the reverse strand, counting down.
AAGGGTAAACGTTGAAATTTTGTACAGGCACCCATCATTGTTGCAGGTGATTTTAATGCATTTTAGGATGGTTAAAGCAAGATTTCAAGTTTCTTCCCTCTCCCTTCTCTCATTCTTCCTATATATTGTAAGGAGGGGCATTGTTCTAATGTTGGATAATTTTTCTTTGCACCCTCCCTTCTTCTCTTATCTGTAAGTGAATTTGTGGAGTTCAAACCTCCCATTCAAGTTGTAATGCAATTTTTTACCTCTTGGCCATTGTAATGCATTGTATCAAATCTATGGAGCAATAATATAAGTCTATGGATGAATTTCAACCCTCTTGTGTTCATTGTTTTCTTCTGATCTCTCATTATAATCTTGGTTATCTATGCATGGTTATTGTATTACATGTTTAATGGTTTGTGTTTAATGGTTAGTGGATTCTCATCAGTGGATTGATTTGTGGTGTATTTTCACCCTTGTCGATCGATTGTATTTTCCATCTCTATGCCAATTAGGTGTCCAACATTTGTTTTGGTGCATCACCTCTATTAGTTTAGGTTTAATTTCTTGTAATATTATTAACCTTGTCTCCTTGGAAAGTTAGAGTATATTTTAGAGTAGATCCTCTACAATTTGGATGTGTGCATCAGAATAGAGAATAGTATTCGACCTTCATCTAAAGGGTTATCCCAATCATGAAGTCCCACACTTTTAGATAACTCCATGTTTGATGAATCACACTGACTACCTCAACCATTAACTTGTGAGCAATTAGGGGTGTTATTTTTTCTCCATAACAATCTAATGCCATCACCTACAGGTGATGACATCCTATATATACCCTAACCATATTTGAAACTCATATGAAAAGAAAGAAAGAATCATTCAAACTACAATTAACTATCCTATTCCTTGCCATATTCTCATCTATTTGTCTATCTCTTGGTTGATCTTACATATTTCTTGGACTCAATTGGATACTCTTCTTATAGGGATTATTTTATTAGTTAATGTATAATGAGTCTAGGATAGGAACGGTATTCTCCTTCTCCACCTAATATTGAATCTCTCTCAGCATACTTCTTATCTTGAGAGATACTTGCCTCCGTGACCACCCTAAAAGTATAAGATGAGTGCTCTAACCATATCTTGTCATTTTGCATATATAAGTTCATTTCCTTCTTCACTGTACTATGTTAGCTTAGTATTATACATGTTTAGATGCTAGTTAGCATAGTACTCTTATCCATTATCATCTCCTTGGTTACCATCAATTTCATTTCCAATTCATTTAATTTTGATCCTACTTCTTCATACCTAAATACCTATATCCCAGTAGGGTTCCTTCCTATATATTGACTACGATCCTTAGAAACCCTAGGTTGATGTAGTGTAGGGATTACAATGATCTAGATATGTGACCCTAAGTCTCATTGTAGGCCCTTTAATTCTACCCCCTGTATGCTAGTACAATTTTTTTCCTACACTTTCCCTCATTAACCTTGTAGAATGAATGATTTAGGAGTCCACAATATTGACACACATTCTTGTCTTGCATATAGAAAGCATGGTATGTTTTTCTTGTTCAACACATTCTGATAATTCTCCATATGTGATTGGTAGTTTTGAAAAACACACAAAAGGTATTGGTTTCAAGTTGTTAAATAAAATGGGGTATGATGGACATGGCCTTGGAAAATATGGAAACGAAATCCAAGAACTTCTCAAAGAAAAACATAGACCAAAGAAATTTTGTCTCAAGTATAGTGTGGAATCATATCAGCACACCATGGGTCCCACATTCATCAAATAAAGTATGCATCCAGAATTTTCTTCTCAAAATTGGTGTGAACCTCATATTCATGCATATGGAAGGTATTTGATTCATCACACCATTTGTAGTCATTTTGGTAGAACATGTCATGATTCTACTCATTGTTGGAATCTCCATCCTTGTGATATTTGTGGGAAGTGCAACCATGATAGTTCTACATGTTGGTTTACTAATATTCCTACACATAGGTCTCTTAAAATAATAAAATTGAAATTTTGGGTGGGCCACCCCACTCAAGTGGAAGGGGATCACTTCAACACTCAAAACATCTTATGTACAACAAAGGTCATCCCTAAAAATAATGGTTCCCATTCCTTTTCAAGAGGGGGAATGATCCAGATTAAATATGAGAAAATGTTGATCCATGTTAACATTCGAAGATAAGTTTTTAAAAGTATATTTAAAAGTCCTTAAATTTATTTTTGCAAGTTTTGAAAGATTTAGAATTTTACAATTTTTTAATGGCCTAAAAAGAATTAATGGGGTTCAAATTATATAATTATATCATAGTTTATTATCTTGTATTATATTTTTTAGGTTCACTCTCTTATCTTTCCAATGGAATTAAACGATTCTCAAATCAGGTCAATGGGATAGAAGATATGACCCCAATAAGGAAAACTTAAAATAATAAAATTATTTTAATATTTTTTTCATCCTTTTCACATTCAAATTTGGTCTAAACATGGATGGATGTCATCTCCATGAATGATGAAATTTCATCCTTCATTTGGAACCCTTAATTTGATGACACTTTGGCTTCTATTAAAAATCCTTTAGTTGATTAACTTTCAACTTCCATTTGGAACCCTTCATCTATGAAATTATTTCACTATAAATAATATTATTTTGTATGATGAGAGAAGATTATAAGTAAAAATATTTAATTTTTATCCAAAATAACCTCTCGATTTATTTTTATAACTTATAATTCCATCATGAACATAGATAGGAAAAATTAATTAAAATTTTGTAGAATCAATGTTGGGAACATTCCTTTCGATCTTGTTAAGTCCCTAATTTACATAATTTTATAAAAACCCTCAAAATTGGAAAAAAATAACAATTAGATCACCCAAATTGGCATTTGGAGGAACACAAGGAACTGTTCATTCATTCTTCTTGCTCCCCATTTTTCGCATCAACTACAAGAAGAGATTTGTGTACTTGAAATTGGATGGGTTGGTTCTTTCAAGTACTAATGGAATACTTCCTAGGTAATCGTATTACTGCATGATAAATATTTCCAATAGTGAGGTAGAAAGCGTATAAGTTGTTTGATGTAGGTATAGTTGGAAAATATGAAACAACTCCCATGTTCCTGTAGTTTTCTACAGAAGTGACTCATCCATTGAAAAGAGAAGGGGAAATGATGGGAAGTGTTGTGGCCAGATTAGACAATTCAAGCATGTAGGTAACTATTCCATTAGGTCACAAGTTCTCTGATCGACCCATTCTTCTCGCACTTTGCAGTAAGAGGATTAAAGAAGACTATTTTAGCCCACAAGGAACCATATCGTGACTCTCGTGAGCTCCATAACATCGAGAGGACCATAACTTTCTCCCTATAACTCCAAATTTCATAAACTATCCAAGCATTAAAGAGTGGTTACACATAGCTCAACCACCATATTTGATGAGGTATTTTTCCCATTCATTCTCCTACTATAAGCAAAGTATCATGGGTAATGGCTTTAACAACGTTCACATATATATTTTTAGACATTCAATGGATCATGTTGGTTGTTTAATGTGGAAATCCAATTTTCCCTCTATTTTCCCTCCTCTCTCTTTCCCATTTTCTATATATTGTAAATAATTCCCATTTTAAAGGTTTGGCCCTCTTGGAATGTTGGTGCATCATTCTACAAGTGCCACTTATGTATCTTTCATTCGCAGCCTTAGATTTGGATCTATGCATGGTTTTTTCCTTTCTCCTTTATTGTAATGAAATGTGTATATATTTGAATTAATAAAATCTGTGTTTTGTGGCTATTCTCTTCCCTATTTTTTTATTGTATTATTTTACCTCTACATTACATTTATGGTGGACAATGTGTATGTTTTATTCTCTTTTACGTGTTTTTCTCTGTTGTGCTATATAGAGATGAGAGTTTTAATTTTGTTTTAGACTGTAACACTCATGTATGCCCTCTCCTCCTCCATTTTCCTTTCATTTTCACTCATCCGAGATTATATTTCCCCCTCTTCTTGGTGTTATCACCTATCTTAGCTTAGGATTTCTGATTTCAAGAATCTCTCTCTTCTTTTGTCCTCGATTGTTAGAATAGTATTAGATAGTTACATTTCCCGTTGTAGGAGTAATTTAGCATTAGGAATAGGTAGAGGAACTGGTCTTCTCCAGAGGTCCTGTCTCAAGTAGAAAGTCCCATAAGTTGAGAGATAGTACCATGTTATCCCAAAGGTTGTTGTTTTTGGTGATAACATTTAGATATAAAAGTTGTAGGTTCACATTTTTTCAAGTTTAGAGGCATAAATGTCTCAATTATAGATTTTTCCCATTTTTTTTTCATCTTCATTTACTGAGAGAATTGTAAGGCATACATCTCTCCCGAGGACTTTTCTCTTTCCACATCCATTATCGTAGTGAAATATATTTTACATATATATCTCGCATACATTTTTCTTACTTTGTATACATATTTAATAAAGTTTTTTACCTTTTATAGTTATAATTTAATTTTGGATATGGCATTCATTTACTTTTATAATTTAAGCTATTTTATTATGAATTTATTATGATAAACATTAATGGCCACCATTAATGTATTGTCCACTAAATTAAAAAATAAATTTGTATCACTCGCATCATCCTAAAATGGGAATAAAGGTAAATGACATTACACTAAATCATTTATTTTAATACAATGGGTGGGTAAAAAGTGAGTGAATAGTCATCATGCAAGTTGAATTTTTATCTTATTTGGTTGAGCAACTATGTGCAATAATTAGTTAGCTATGCAAGTAAAATTAAGACTAACACCTAATAGCCTCAATACAATGCCAAACTAAAATCTATGCATTAGAACATGAATAATCATCAAACTAATATGATATGAAATTAATCTCTATCTCTATTGAATACTATTAAATGAAATAAACCTATTTATATCCTTAACAATCAAAAAGGGTTGATTGTATGTTTGAATGCCAAGGTTTCAAGAATGGAGTCTTGTCAATCCATGGTTACAAGACCATTTGACATATCTCCATATGACTTCAAAATTGGATGGATGAATGCAACAAAATGAAGATAGCTAGCTCCTCTAATGGAAGAATGCTTTAAGATGATAAAATGGCTATAACTTAGGCTTTATGCTCATTTAGGTGTAAGTAGAATAATAAGATAAGGGATATTTATACATCCCAATGGATAAATTAGTATTTACCTCCCTTTATATGTGGGATAATAGCTAGGTTTAGTTAGTTGGGAAGTGTTTTCATGCAAATGTGAAATGTTAAAGAAAAATTGACAATTTCGAGCATGAAAACTATACCCCGTGCCATAATTTTCATGTTCTATCATTTCCCAAACAAACCAAATCCACCCACTCAATCTAGTTACCTCCCAATTGATGTTATCTCATCCCCTAGGTGATTTAGGAAATTCCATTTAAAGTTGCAAGCTTAAAGCCGTTATGGGAAGAGTCATCACTCGCCTTCTAGGACTGGATAAAACCCATGGAGTGGAGTAAAAATTGAAAATGGACATGGAGGAAATTAAAAGGCCTTGGGACATTGTGAAGGAAATTAAGGAAGATTCAGGAAGGACTTGGAGAAGTTGGGGCAGTTTCACCAAAATTAGGGTTCAATAGCTCGTGAAGTGTATAGGCCAAAACACTAGCTTATCTTCTCGAAGGTTATTTTGGGTGCTCTAAATGGAGTTAGGAGAAAAAAAATCATCAAAAATTAAATTCAAATCCCTATAATATGGTGAAATTATTTTTTCACAACACTTTGGTGCATTGGGTCTGAAAGTAGTTTTTCTCATGCACAGGTGGAGTACCAAATCAAAATTATTATTTTTTTAGGGATAAAATTGAGGAATAAATATTTGAGACCCCCATAATTTGACTTAAAATGTAATTTATAGTTAGGATCATATAAAATATCATTGAAAACGTCCATCAGAACTCACGTTATCGTCGATTCAAGTTTTCCTTTTAGAGCGAGTTTGGGAGTTAGTCAAATTTTTGGAGGACACATGTTAGCTCTATAAGCTTCACGGGATTTTATGTCTCTCATGTCCCTAAAGGTTAGGAAATAAACCATGGATAAATCCCCTATCCCCCATATGACCTCTAGATCCTTATACGACCTCCGAGATTGCCCATCGGCCCAGTGTTTGCGGAAGCTCAAAGCCTCAACCATTTGATCGCTACCACATGTCATCACTAGGAGTGCCATGGAATTTTATGTCCCTCATAGGTTAGTGAAATAAAACATGGAAAATTTTTCCCAACCCCTACGGGATTTTTCTTGTCATCCATATGACGACCTTCCATCCCTCAAGTGCTTTAAAGTTGATTTTTAGCCTTCATTCCCTGTCGTCGCCTTGCTCACCATGAAATTTGATGCCCCTTAAGTCCATCATAGGTTAGGGACATCAAACATTGAAAACTTAACCCATATCTATCCTAGTATTCATTTCAAAAATTTAAAAAACTTCTCGCTTCCCGCTTCTAACATCTAACTCTGCACATATTCATTCCACCATAGCTCCGCAACTTGCTCACACCAAGTCACACCATTAATGAAAGTTGATCCAACTCAAATATAGAAAATATATCCTCAAAGAAATAAAAATATGTAGGTCCTAGAAGAAATGTTAATCAAATGAATAATGAAGAAGAAGAGTTTGAAAATCTTCATTGCTTAGTGAAACCGAAAATCAAAGAGATCTTAGAAACCGGTGCAGTTATTGACAAACCGTTTATTGCCTTGTTTTTATATATTGAAGGACATTAAAAAATCATATTCAAACCTCCCATTTGCAGCAAGGAATTCTCCTAGTAAATAAATTTCTCTTCCACTCCATGAAGAACAAATCTCAATTTCCCATCAAACTGGTAATTAGATCAAAGAGAAATTTCACCACTCGAAAAGAAGAAAAATCCTATCGCAATGGAGTTGATTTCATCATAAATAGAGACAAAATCCAGAACTGTAAATTTCAAGCTCCATTAATGGCTGCCATGACACAATAGTGGAAAAAATCAGTGAGCTACCTCTCCACTTCTTAGGGTTCCAGTGGGTGAAATCACGCAAAAATTAGAGGGAATGATTGTTGAAAAATCTAGTTTGCGTGAACTAGTTTTCATACCATGAAGTCTTTATTTTTAGGGATACATATGACTCAATTTTCATCATATTTCTATCCTTTCACATGATGAACATCTGTGAAAAATGCATTGAGCTACCTCTTCACTTCTCAAGGTTCAAGTGGGTGAAATCGCGTGAAAATTGAAGGGAATAATTGTTTAAAAATCTAGTTTCATGTAAACTAGTTTTCATGCCATGAAGTCCCTATTTTTTAGGGATATGGGGCTCTATTTTTTTTCAGTATTCTTCCCCTGCCAATGAAAATATCATTTTCCCACTTGTTCAGAGGAAGGAAGTAATCAAAATACGAACATGGAACCTTGAGATAAAACCTAGATTTTCAAGACTTGTTTTGTTGTAATCTGACATCCATGGTGCACTTAGTAAAAATAACATGCCTTCCTACATAGGGGTTTATTACCTTGGGTAAGCCATAATTTGAAGAGGCTATGAATAAGGCATTGAACATAGAGGGAGTATCACAGGAAAAGTCATAAAAATGTAATCTCGGCTCCCAATTAACACTTACTAAAAATAGTAAGTGTTTCCACAAGCCCCTCGCTATACATATCCAGTTCCAAAGGTAAAAGGAACATAGTAAGAAGAAATAATTCAAGATACCATATCCGATTGAGGTTGGGAAAAGCTAAACTACCACACTTAATAAAAATAATAAGTTTCCCCATCTATACTTACTAAAAATTGGAGGTTTTTCTCAAAGGGAAAGTTTGAGACAATGGGTCATAGAGGGATGATCATTTAGGTAAACACCATCATTCTAGATCATCTATGGGAATTGATCATAGGTAATTTGAGTTCCATCTAATGGATACGGACAATTTTTTCGACAATTAGTACATAGTTTGGGTCATGGTATATCATACATAGGTTGGGAGTTGCAGTCATTAGTGGAATAGTTCATTCAACTTGGCAAGCATTCATGAGATAATTTGAAGGAGTTTATCGGGATGCAAAAAGAACAAATATTTAGAGTCTCACCGCACTTGATTTTTCAATCAAAATGGTCTTTAAACATCATCGGGGCGACATCCTTTATTTTCCTCCTCCTCTTCCCCCAAACATTCTTTCTCCTCTATGTTATAATTTTTTGTTGAGGGTTTGCACTTTTTGATATGTCTTAACGTGAATGTAGAGACATGATGTAAAATTTAAGTTCAATTATTTCTATAAAAGGGACTTAACATTTTAATAGGAATATGAATAGTCTAAATTCAAAATGATGAATATGAAAGAGCATCGGAAGATGAGGATTCAAGTTTAGTTTAATTGGAATGAGCTCTTTATTCCAAGGGGTTCTAATTGGAATTCTTCTAGCTAGTTGAATTCTTGTAAGTTGATGAGATATATTTTCTCACTTGTGAGTGAAAAGAGTTAGCCACTTTTCCCCTATGCTTAATGTCTTCCATTCTCATACTATATACAATTTTTTCTTGAGCGTCAATATGAGAAGAAGGAATTTCGAGCCTTTTTTTACTAATGGGTTTACTTGATACTTTGTGTTCATTAAATTCTAATTGGTATTGTTATATCCTGATTTTAGTGCATGTGATGAAATTTATATCTAGTGTGTTCTAGTATCTAATTTTATACCTGCAACATTAGTTATCCTACCTCTTTTCTCACTCCCTTTCCCACTCTTGAGACAAAGTCTTCCTAGCAAGATATTGCTAGCTTTCTGTAGGATTAATAGAGTTCCCTTGTTTGATCCTTGACCATAAGGCTACCAAGAAAATCCACCTTTGCTTGTGCATGCATATACGGAAGCTTCACTAGTTTAGTAGAGCGAATTAGATTCTCCGAGTGTTGGCAATAAATCCACAAGTTTTTCCACCCGAATTTTTTTCTCACCAATAAGATGATCATGGTTGAAAAGAGGTTGAGTCAACCTTAAGAGAGTTTAGTTTTTCCTTTAGTGGCTCATGGGGTTTGAGGGGAATTATTAATTAACCAAAGTGATTAATTAATGGGTGAGAAAGGTTTATATAATCTTTTAGAAGAACAATTTGTATGATTTAGGGAATAGAAAATATTTAGGCTAAATAAATGATGATTTATTTATCTAATAGAAGGGGAAACTTAATTAATTACAAATAATTAATTAAAATCAAGTAGAAATGGGTTCAAATAATGGAAGGTCGTTAATTGTCATCTTTTTTTGGATTGAAGGGTCAATTAGTTAGTGTAATGTAATTAATTAATGATCATGGAAGAGGAAGTGTGTTATATTGAAGATATGTCATCAATTTGTGAGAAGTAGTATAGTTAGCACAATTTAAGTATTTAAATTGCTAGTGCTAAATTATAGGTGTCTACATTTTCCCCTCTTTGGGGTGGCATAAGTAACACCACTTCAAAGATAGTAGACATGTAAAATTTTGAACAAGAAGAAAAACTAATAGAAGTGAGAGATGCCCCTCGAGTGTCGATGGGGTGATAAAAGAAGGTGATCAATGAGTGAAAACATGAGAGAAATCGATAGAAGAATGTGTAGGGGTAAGATGCCCAAAGTGAAGTAGAAGAATAATATTAATAGGAGAATGATTGAAAAGAGAGGAAGAAGGCTAGGGAAGAACTAGTCTTGCATCTAGTGTAGAGCAACATTCTAATCATCATTTCTGCAAAGGATCTACATCATCGGTCCTTATTAAAAATATAAGCATATGAAAAAAATAGAATGACATAATAATCTATTCTACAAATAATTTCACATTTGTACAAAAACCAACTCAATGCAACATATAGACAGTAATGCAATACGAGAAGGAAACAAGCTCATTTAATAGGGTAATGAGTACAAACACACATACTCAAACCAACAACGGTCAATATGGTTGCAAAAATGTTTTGTTATCAAGCCGAATATCCCCAAATGTTCATGATTTATGATAAGGGTTAAATATGACACCAAAAGCAAGGATACATGCTAGGGGAAATGATGAAGGACACGAGGTCCACTGATAAAGTGTTGTGCGTAATGAGACAAAATTAGGCAACAATATGTGCCCTAGAATATTGATGAAACAATCATGTTAGCTTTGTAGATGTATATCTTATGATCCGGGAGTCATTAAATTCTTGAACACGTGAAAATACCAAAAATATATGGGATGACCATGTGCAAGATATGAATTTCAGCCGTTATGGGCCAATCACCAATTTTTGAAATTTTTATTGATTTTTATGATTTTTAGGATTTTAGAAAAATGTTTAATTTTTTAGGATTTTCCTCATTTTTGGAAAATTTGATTTTTAGTAGAATAAATAAGAAGGTAGAAGATTTTTAGGAAGCAATAAAATTTCCCCAAGGAGAAGAAATAGGCACTAGGTAATAAAAATATGCCCCAACATGGTGAAAATTAGTTAAAAATGATTATTTAATAGAAATAATCATCACGGTGGATAGAAGAAGTGTTAAAAGAAACAAAATGGTCCAAACATGCCCCTAGGGCATTATAGTGGGGAAAAAGGTGAGATATATACCCATCTCGAGGGGGGTAAATCGTCGCGATTAGTTTATTTATTTAGAGCTCTGCAAAGTTTACCGTGAGATGCCACGAGTGATTAACGAGATGGCAAGAGTTCAAAGCCTCTACATACAATCTAACACTATCAAGGCATATGCTTGATATGATGACAATGGACCACTCGTGAGTGCCCATAACCTTAATTTGTAATTTTTATAATTTATTACAAAGCATTTATTGTTGTTAGTTATTAGTGTAGGATGTGTACGTGTGTTCTAGGGCATGTATGAGGCAAAAGGTGGGTGTACACATGTCTAAAATGTGTACATGTAGGTGTACATGTTAGTGGAATGCATGCGTGTGTGTATGCCTCCAAACGTTGGCATACATAGGGTTGGGTGGAAATGAGTACATCTAGGCATGCATGAGTAGAAGGGCGCGTATACGGAAAAAGGGCCGCGTATGCACCTAGGTATGTAGGTTTGTTAGGGCATAGGCATACACATTACTATGGGTGCTTATGCATGATGGAAGGTGAGCACACATACCAAGCATGTATACACATAAAGAGGTGCATACATGCTCAAATGAGCATGTATACGCCAAAGAAGGGATGAATCCTAACTTGCCAAAGTTCTAGAAGAAGTATTAGTGAATGAAAAGAGGGAATTGAGATGAAAAATTAGTTAGATAGAAGAGAATTAAACCATGTGGATTGTCTTTTATAGTTATGTTTACCATCGCTTCAAATGAGGGAGTGACATAGCCGATAAGCCACCATAGAGGTTGGCTTCCGTTCATGTGACCGACGGATGCTGGCAATTTTGATAGATGTGACTAGATTTTCCTAAGTGGCACATATGCCTACGATTACTTTATACCATGGTCTCCTTATATATTTGTCCAAGAGATATCACACTAAGAGAGTCAATGCGGCTGAATCCCAATAAGGGAGACGATTGTTAAACTTGAGGATTTCTTGTGTATATTCCATGTTCCTATAGTTGGTGATTAGTTGATTATACTATTGATGATGAGGCTATTACATGGTGTCTCATTGAGGTGTTTGGTTCTTGGATATACCTCACCGAGGGATGATAGTTTATCCAAACCATTGCATTGTAGAGCCACGTTTTCATTGCATTATATGTATATTTGATGGTACTTGTCAATGACATTCTTGTCCCTAACAAGATAGGTGCTACCTTTCCATTTGACCTTCACCGGAGTTATAAAAGGGTTATTACGAGGTGAGGGATACTATTGGGGCGAGTGCATGATGGCACACTTGTATTTGGACGTGCATTTGATTACATACCATGGTCAAAAGACCATGGGTCCAACAATTTTGTTACAAATCTAGTCATGGGACCATATAATGATTGATTGCCACGAAGGTGAGTCACGGGATTGAGATTCAAAGGATCCATCTATTATGGGATGGGTCTTGATAGGTGGTAACATTCAAGGACATATAGGTAGCACCTAACATTATAGGTGGGATTTTGATGAGCTTACAAAATAGATGATATTATGGAGTCCCTACCATTATTATCAATGGATAGAGGATGATGATGACCTCATTATAGCAATAGTAGAGAAATTTTTGATAGGCAACAAAGGATACAAAATTTAGTACTATCATGTGGACTGATGTTCCCACTAGTTTAGGGATGTTCAGGATGTTCCCAACACAAACATGTTGTATGCCTATAGTGCTACGAGATATTTCACATGGGGCCATAGATTAAGCCATCCAGGGCCCATGCCAATTTTTGATCGAGAGGGTTTTGCAGCAATGGATTCCATTGAGGAATTTTAGATATGTCGAGACCACTATTCAATATACTCCTTGGTATGTGACAGTGTTATCGGCTCATCTAACCATTCCATAGGAAGCATGGGCCTTAGGGGTTAGGGGCACTGAAGATGGTGAGAGGGAGGATGAGGGAGGTAAATAGGTTTGGGGACAATGTCCTTTACCCATACAATAATAGGTACAAAGACAACATGTTTGAGTATGGTAGATTAAGATGTGTCGAGTGAGCATGGTTGTAGGACTAGATGTCCCACTACAATAGGTGGTAGTACGAGAGAGCGCTAAAGGGTTGTGCTACGGGAGGAGCTCCACAACATGGGTCACTCCTTATTCTACCAAGGGATGGTGGAGATCAGATGATGGAGGAGATTAGAGAGTTGGGAGGAGATGGGGGACATATAGTTGAGCTTCATTTGCAGCTTCAATGAGTCATCGTTGTCCAGTTGTACAGCTACATTAGAGAGGGACCAGGTAATGGTCTAGGTACAAATAATCAAGCCCGAGTGAGATCAGGCTAGAGCATAGGCTAAGACATTAACAACTGAACGAGATGGGGCCAAGGAACAAGTTATCTAGGGAGGTAGTGGTGCCACATAGTTTTAGAAAATATGGAGGATGGCGGTGCAGATGTTGTAGATTACAAGAATTCTACAATAGGTGTAAGATCATGTCCTCACTATTACTGTAGACATGGATAGAGAGGTTGGCTTATTGATAAAGGAACAGGTTGGTGTAGGCAAGGTTACAGGAGAATGAGAATGTGCTATAGAGGCAGCCATAGTAGTTAAAAAAAAGACATATATGTTATCTAGTATCATGAAAGCCATTGGGGAAGCCACCTATTACAAGGAAACTTACCTCGAAGGTAGTTACGGAGGGTCGAGAGGACCACGATGTTTTACTGAGTCATACAACTAGATCCTAGAGGACATATAGATTTGTTTGCTCACTACAACAACCAGTTGTGTAGAAGATTACAGCTGGCAGAGCCTTCTCATAAGCAGCAGATGCCTCCTCCACTCCCTAATTCAAGAATCCCAAGAAAGGATGAGAGTCGTTGATGACTCTTCCTTGATGATCATGTACTTTTTATGATTTATCTAATTTACACCTCTTATGAAGGCTTATTTTTTATTGATGTACATGTATTATTTTTCTATGCCTCATGATGAAAACTTATTTTGATCTATTCCCGGATGGCTAGTTTTGTATCCAGATAATGTAAATTTTGAGACATACATGTATATTTGGACATTTCAAATTTATATTTATGATGATGATGATGACTATTTTGGACCTTGTGTTATTGATGATATATTGCATGTTTATTGATTTCATGATATATCCGTAGATGTTATCATTTGTTATTACATATGATTTTGTTTTGATTTACTGCACATGATGATATCGGTGTAAGGGGTATATATTTTGATATTTTGATCCCTCTTTCCCCCATTTGATGAGGTGATACATGATGATTATCTTAGCATACATGTATTATGTAGACTTATCATGTTATTTGTATATGATGTATATATGATGTTAGATGTGATGATATAGATAGAGATATGATGATGTGATAAAAAAATATGTATAAGAAAAAAATAAGAACAAGCAAATTTTAATAGATCTACCAAATATACACATTAAATTAACCTAAAGCAACTATGTACCACCATGCAATCAAAACACACTCCACAAGAACACATGAAAATGAATCTATTCTAAGAAAGAAACGATTAATTTCAAGTGGTAAGTATGTTTAAAGCAAGACAATACAAATGTACAAGCATGTAAACAACATACAAATAATGTACATGCAACCAAACAAGAAAAGTAAGAAACCAAACAAAGAAACAAAGAAAGTAAACTAAAACTATTGTTTTTGTGGTACTATTTTTCAATGTGTTTTGCATTGTTTTGGGAAGTTTGTTAAACAATTTTCTATTATTTTGGATTTTTCAAAGGTTATATGATTTTTTTGGATATTTTGAACATTTTTGATTTTGTAAAGGTTTTCTGAAGCTATGTACAGGAAACCAAGAAACATGGATGCCCCAACGTTAGATGGGAATATACAAGGGTAGGTGCCACGTGATATATATAGGAAAGTGAAAGCATGACGCTGCCCCTGAGTGTTAGAAAAGGAATATAAAAAGGAAAATTTTTCACAAACAAACAAGAGGAGAATCATTTAGATCAAGGCACGATAGGATACATTCACATAGAATCTCATATGTAGGTGTGGAACTAGCCCTAGGCTAAGTAAAATTACCCCTATATGCATAATGCTAGTGAACAACAAATCTTCCCAAGGTGCCAAAAACTGGTTTTCACCAAGGACCCATCCAAAAAACCACAATTGTTTGGCTTTCACATTTGGATGACCTTTTTTTGTGTTTTTGAATAATTTTCTGCTTTTTATGTTGTTTTCACATTTTTGCACCATGCTCAAGTATATAACCATTTGAGGTGCATAGCATTTATGAAGCTTAACTCTATTAGGATGGGAAAATTTGTATGCTCTTGACCCATATTTGGCCACAATGACATAAGGTCCTAACCAATGAGGTTCAAACATTCCTTCATTCTCTCTTTATGCCCTTATGTTGACTGATTCTCTTTCATAAACTAGATATCCAACCTCAAACTGACGAGGTATGATCCTTTTGTTGTAATTCCATGAGACTCTATTTTGATACACCTTGAGATGGTTGAGGGCATGGATGCATCTTTCATCTAGGAGCTCTTACTCTAAAATTCTAAGCACTCTATAATCCTCATCCTTATCTAGGTAATCCCTAAGAGATATTCTTAGAGAAGGGAGCTCAATCTAATGGGATGATAGATTCAGTTTTGAATACTAGGGAGTAGGGTGTCGCACCCATAGGAGTGCGAATGGAGGTCCTATAAGCCCAAAGGTTCAAGTGGATTTAGAAATTCCATGTGCGACCTATCTTACTCACCATCTTCTCCATGATTTGAACCAACATTTTATTAGTGGATTATGCTTACCCATTACCTTGTGGGTAATATGGCATGGACCACTTTAATCTTATTTGAAAGTGATGACAAAGATCCTTAACCATATTTTTCTTGAATGACTTTCCGTTATCAATAACGATGGAATTTAGGATGACATACTAGAAAATAAGGTGATTCTCACGATAAACAAGTGACATCGAGCACCTATAACATATGTTAATGGGACAACCTCCTCTAACTTAGTGAATTATTATGTGTTTATGATGATGTGGTTATGACTATCGAGATGAGATAGGGGTGAGCTTTCCTATTAAGTATAATCCCCATTTGGAAAATGGCCATGGTGTCTTTATCGTCTCAGCAAAGGTTATGAAGTGCATGAATGAAATTTCAATACTTTTGACATAGAAAAAACTTTCTTACATGGTTACATCAATCTATCTCCATAATAGGATAGTAATAGCCTACCCTTACAAAAAAAATTTCTAATACCATTTTTTTGTATGAGCATCACATACTCCTTCATGTACCTCCATGACCACTTGGACTAAATCTATTGCATCTAGATAATGAAATAGATTCCAATTTTAGGCACAATCATAAAGCATGCATCCTATGAGGGTGTAATGGGCTACTTGGTAGATAAGGATTTGTTTTTTAGAATGGGTAATGTTATGAGGAAAGGTAGTGCTTTGGAGGTAGTTTAAAATATGGGCATACCATGAGGAGTTGTGACCAAAAAATTCACATATTAGGTAATGATTTGGCATGTTTTATGTAGGTGACATATATTTTCAATAAATAATGGCCTATATTTCATTTTGGTGGAATCTAGAGCATAGTACCCAAAGTGTTTCCATTACATCTGTAGATCGGTTTTGTGCCCTTGGAATTTGTTCAAAGGTGATGTGCACAAAATACTCTTTCAAAGTTTCCACCAACTTTCTATATGGGATGAGTTTTTCATCCTTGACCTTTTACTCATCGTTGAATTTATTGATAATAAATTGTGATTTTCCAAGGACCTTAAGATGGTGGATGTTCCATTTTATCTCCATATTCATTCTAGTGATGACCACCTCATACTCTGTAATGTTACTTGTGTAAGGAAATCCAATATGGAAATCTTACGGTATGGGGTATCCTGAAGGAGAGATTAGCAATACACCTGCTCACAAACCATGGAAACTAAATGATCCATCAAAATTTACATGCCACATAAGAAATTCTTCAATATACATTAGCAATGCATCAGGTAGATCCGGACTAATTGGATCTGCATTTCTAGGTAAAGGTGCTTCTGTTAATTGGTCAGTAAGTACTTGTCCTTTAAGCCGAGTTGTAGTGTATGTACTCAATGTCCAATTCACTGAGTAGAATGATCTAATTATCCATTCTACATGTAAGGGAATATTTTGAAAACTAGTACTTGACTAGGTTGAATTTAGATATAAGATTGGTTTTGGTATTCAATAGGTAAGGGTGAAGTTTTTGGAAGGTAAAAACAACATCTAGACAATATTTTTCAATTTGAGGATAGTTGAGCTCATAGGAAATTAAAGTACAGATGAGATAGTACACTGATTTTTCTTTTTATCCTATGTCATATTATGTGAGAAAAGCACCAATAGAATCTTGGGTAGCATATATGTATAGCGAAGTGGCTCACCTGGAGTTAGAGACATGAGGACAGGTGGATTAACCATGTATTATTTAAGCAAGGCAAAGGCTTGTTATTGTTCTAGTCCCTAGCTGAAGTCGACATGTTTCTTACTCGGATGGGTGAATCAATGAAATTTGTCAACAAGCTCATAAATGAAATGGTGATTGTCTTGTATTTCCCTTGCAGGCGCATAGCTAGTTTATATTCTCTCGGAGGAGGAATTTTAGTAATTTTAGTGAAATTGGATGGTTCCACCTCAATCCCTCTCATTAATAGAATGAAGCCTAGCAACTTTCTTGATAATACCCCAAATACACATTTATTTGGATTCAATCGACCTTATATTGCCGCATGAACATTCAAAGATACATCCCAAAAATTTAGAGTGGTCTTCTCTTTCCTTGAAATTTTTGACGATATCATCTACATAGTCCTCCATGATTTCATGGAGCATATCATGGAATATTCTTGTCTTCACTCATTCAAAGGTTGCACCGGCATTTTTAAGGCCAAAGGGAATTGCGACAACAAAATGTTCCCAAGGGTTGTAAAGGCCGTCTTATGTTGATTCTTCTCTTGCTATCTTGATTTAGTTGTATCCTAAAAATCCATCCATATGAGATAGCATTTCATAGTCTACTGATTGAATCGATAATCATTTTGATATTAGGAAAAGGAAAATCATCTTTTGGACATGCCTTGTTGATGTCCCAAAAGTTTATGCAAATTCTGATGCCAAACCATTTCTTTTGTACTAGAAGTACATTTGATATCCACTCGAGTAGTCAATGGGTGTCGATAAACCCTCGCTAATAGTCTTTCTAACCCCTCTTTAACTAGAAGGGCCACTCGTGGATGTATTTTCCTTAGCTTCTATTTAATAGGATTTGCATCTGGATGAACTACTAATTGGTGCACCACCAAAGTTGGATCTAAGCTTGGCATATCTTTATAAGACCATGTAAATATATCCACAAATTCTCTGAGAATCAAGGTGAATGTCTTTTGTTCTTGTGCTAAAATAAAAGCTCCCAATTTGACTATATTTGGGTCTTCCTCTATTCCAATACTTACATAAAATATTTCCTCTATGAGAATTTTTGACATATCCTTCATACGCGTAGGATTTGGAGGAAGGTTCAAATCTTCTTCTAAGGGCATCTCTATGAGATTTTACCCTCATTATGGTCACTTATTTTTTCCATTGATATTTTTAATTATTTTTCAACCAATGTCTCAAAGAGGTTTTCACTTTGTGACTTGGATGTACATTTTTTTCGAGGCTTTTCTTGAAGATTTCCCTTGATTTTTCTTAAATTTTTCTTACCACAAAACTCAGCTTCCTATTTGAGGTATGCACATGTTTCCAAGTCAATGAAGAAACCTTTCTTATGATCTCTGATAGGAATGGTATCACGTATGCCCATAAATTCTATAATAGCCTCATCATTTTCAAAGAGATCCAATGGCATATGATGTTTGTTGGTCCAAATCGAAAAGGGTAGGGTATACAAGGTCAACTTTAGGATCAGTGGGGGTTATGATAATGATAATGGTGTCCATGAAAAGGTTCATGAAGGAAAGATCCTCGTATTGGCTACAATGGGAATTTTATCACTATCTAAATAAGTAGAGTTATCCTCATGCTCAGAACATGTAGCATCTTGATACATGAGACATGACCCATATGGTTGAATACCAATACCATAGCATTTTGTTTTGAAAGGTATAAGTGGGACCACATATCTTGATCCTTTTTCAAATTTTCCACATTCGAGTCGTTTGTAATGCATGGAATACATTGTTCTACTAGATTTGGCATATTACGTGGTTTGTAGTAGGTGGGTTTATTGTCCTCTGGGACCCAAGTTGTAGCTGGGTCCAACAATTTATCTTTTACAAGTAGTCTTGTAAGTAAGAATGCCCCTATAGTACGTTCATCTTTAGGCCATTTAAACTAATAGTTGGGTCTACCTATTATTTTTGGTGATAAAGATAGATCTAAATCTAGAAGAACTTGTTGCCCATTGTATTTTTGACAACCATACTCAACAACTTTCAACTCCCACAAATCAAAGGGAGAAGTAGACATATAATCATATTGAGCAAAAGAACTTAGGGAGTATGAGTTTACCCAAGATTCGATATGTTTTGACCGAAGGGGAGTAGAAATATTAGCGAAAGGACATCTATATATACCCATATGTGGAAAGATGTTGAGAGATCTGTAGTGAGCAAAGAGTTTTACATCACCTTGAATGGTAACAATGTGTCCCTCATGTTTCAATGTAATACACTGATGAAATTTTGATGGTATGGCCTACATGGCATGACTTTATGGGTGGAAAGAAGTATATTGTATGGAAGTTCCAAATCTAAGACATCAATATTCATGTTTTAGCAAGTAGGCCCTACTTCCATCGGCAGTGTTATTGTTCTAGCTGACTCCCACTCCATATTTTCATAAGTGGTTATGGTGATAATGTGGGACTCTCTATCTTCCTTTGTGTGTCCTAGCTAATTGATTAGGTTCAATGTACATATATTCATACCTGACCCGTTGTCCACAAACATATATTTTATCTTCCGACAGGTAAAAATACCTCTATATACATGGGAAGATTATGTATGTGATCATTGTTAGGGATTTATTTATGGTTGAATGTGATGTGTTCACATGGTGTAATGTTTGCCACTGTGGCTTGTAAATGTGGTATACTTGTAAATGTAATACTTTTGTATAGGATGTCCTTATGTACATTCGATATTTTAAGAAGGTCCAATATTGAAATCTTAGCGGATGTCTTCTCAAGTTGCTCTTAGATGTTGCATTGACCATCCTTAGGGGTAGAAAAAGGAGGATCTAAGATCATGAGATAAATGTGCCTTGTTATTGCGGTGCGGTATTTTCCTTGAACCTAATGGTATTCACATGCTCATCAGAAGAGTGAACACATCTAATGAGTGAGTCATAATGATTTTTATCACTTTTGGTATACAAATAGTTCACGGATTTGTAACTTTGGGATAACTCTCCCAGATCTGGCTTCTTCCCATCTGGACTATCATGTTTAGGGAATGGATCTTTGAATATCCCCATCCTTTCATTTTGCATCTGATATCTCTGGTGCATCAAATTCTATCTCTCCATTATCAATAAGATCTTGAATGAAGTGTCAAAGTCTTAGGCACTTGTCTATCTTATGTCCCTTTACATGATGAAAATCACAATATTTGTGCTCTTTATATCATGAAGGTTTATGATCATTTTCATCAAAGGGTTGTGTTGTAGGATAAGTTACCATCTCGATTGTATCAATTGTTTCAAGATTGTGGAAAAAGACTCGTTAAGAGGAGTAAAAATTATACACTTGGTTGGTGGTTGAATTGGCACTTTGGTCAATTTAAAAGGTTGACCAAATTGGACCACTTGTATACATTTGGAATCTATGATTCGTATCCTCCCACATTCTTTTTTATTAAATATCTTTGGCTTGTATTTTTTTTTAGTAGATTGAGTATCAAGGAAGATGATTTGATAGTTCCTTTTGCAATAAGGGATTTTTCTATCTCCATGCCCTTCTCAATGACCTCTTCAAAGCTATGAACACAATGCATTTGTAAATGAAAAGTGATTTCCGGATTACAAATTTGGTACAAATATGCTAACAAGTTTCTTTTCATGTATTGAGAAAGGGAAGTGGCTATCTCTCCCTTGCCGTCTTTGTAGAAAAATTGTGAATGTTTTATTTGGACATTGTTTAGTGTTACAAAAGTCTACCATGGTTATGTCACTTTCCATTTTGTATGAGAAATGACATAAAACCTCTTTGCTAGTTTAGGCCATGTGAATATAGATCCACAAGGTAAGCAAGTAAACAATTCCAAGGCTTGTCCTCCTAGACTTTTCAAAATGATTTATATGAGGTAGTTTTCATTTTAGGACACTTCTTGGCATGATATGTAAAAGTCATTCACATGATCGCGTGGATCACCTTTCCCTCTATACTTGTCAAATTTGGGAATATCAAATATCTTAGGAAAGGTAGAAGCAACATGGCCTTATCAAATGGATGGGGACATAATTCTTCATATTAATATCTTTTTCTATTTCCCCCATTTTTTTTTAAGGCTTATGAGTGTTATTTTCATCGATTGTAGTTATTGTGAAATAAATTGTTATTTAGTGAGGAAAGCTGGCATATATGTGACTTTATTTTGACATTCCTTCCTCTTGGTTTTCTATTTGAAGTTCACTATTTTTTTACGTTAGGTTTCTCTCGATGTACAATTTTTTTTTGGTTTTTTTTATACATAAGATTTTAGTAAAAGTAATTATCGAGGATTTGAATTTGTTGTGATATATTGACTTGTTCCTCATGAATTTCTTCATCATCTTCATCGCATGGGGTTTTCCATGTTTTCATGTTCTATTTGTACTCTACATGGCATATTGATGAATGGTAGTTTATAACCCATCATGTTTTTGTTTTCTATGTTTGATGTGGAAGCATGTCCATGTGCAAAAATTTCATCCATGTTGATGAGAGGTGTTTTTACTTATTAGCCTCGTTTGTGGGTGGAATAGTTTCATGTTCATTTGGTATTCTAGCACCTAATTCCACAACTCTCACAAGTACCGTATCTTTGTTTATAAACATCAATTCATCTAATAGGGCAGGTTCAAAGTCAAACTCCACTCATGGTGATATTGCTTTATCACAACTATGATCTATAATATCTTCTACTTCCTTTTATGTGGAAAATAGAGGTCCTAAATCATGACCAAGAAAGGGATTCGACCTTGTTTGTTAAATGTTTCCCATGCTTGTTTTTTTAATGACTTTTCTTCTAGCTCTCAATCTTGTTTTAGGGCCATGATGTGTGAGAACTTTACTAAGGTGTTTTAAATTTGTTCAAAAGGTATTGATCAAACCTAAGTGGAAGTTTACAAATGTCAAAGAATGTCGATGTTTAAAAGAATGATGGATGTAAAAGAATCAATGTGTCAAATTTATTGTCTTAAAATAATTAGTCAAAAGAGATGAACAAAATACAATCATTCAATGCTTGTTTTCAGACCAATCTATCAAAATTTTGTACTTCCTAATTTTTTTATCAAATGGTAGTTGGTGTTTTATAATGGTTAAAAAAATGTCACCACTTATGTCAAGTTCAAATAAATGAACAAGGAGTAAATATGAACAAGAAGTTTATATGACTCCCCAAAAAAATAAACTAAAAGCGAGGTTGAATCCAATCAAGGCCTATATCTCAAAAAGAGATAGTTACGATTGTGAGCGACACAACATTACCACTAAGGTATGTTAACCAAATTTTCATAAAAGTAAGGTATGAATATCAAAATGACATTCATATAACATGCACAAATGGTAATACTCGATTGATTTTCAAAACTAAGGTGATTTTGAAAACAAACTAATGCTAGAGTATACCAAGGA
Organism: Taxus wallichiana var. yunnanensis; assembly: GCA_018340775.1. Classification (NCBI taxonomy): domain Eukaryota; kingdom Viridiplantae; phylum Streptophyta; class Pinopsida; order Cupressales; family Taxaceae; genus Taxus; species Taxus wallichiana. The sequence continues at coordinate 631,179,948 of CM031236.1, read as the reverse complement.
ATTTTAGAATGCGTAGTGTAACATTATAATCTAGACACTTAGGCCAATTTTACAAGAAACAAGACATAAGTATCACAAAACTTGTGATATGGTACAAGTGAGATAATAGTTCAAAGAAAAATCAAGATGGTGAATCATGCCTAACTACGATTGATGATCTTGACTTGGGTATCAAGATCAAAAAGGCTACCAATGATATGAAAATGTCTCCACGCACTTTATATGTTTAACAACTCAGTCGCAAACATGGGTGAGCATAAATGGACACAAAAGTGGTGAATAAAATAAATTAGCAACAAAAGAGTAGTCACTCTTCTCCTGACTAAAAAAGTGTCAAAATAAAGTGAAAGAAGTAGATTAATTGGTGTTGAAGAGAGTTTGGTGTCACTCTAGAAGAGTTTTTCCTCGACTTAGGGTGAGTGAAAAACTAAACAAAAGTAATACTTCACAATCTCCGTGATGAATGACGCGTCATTTTAACTTTAACGGAATCTCCTCTTGTTTGAAAAACAAGATTTCTATTCCAAGAAAGTTCTCCCTTTACGATGGCTATCAACTCAAATTTGTTTTGATATGGTCAAAGTTGGCTCGTGGATAAGATAGCTTCCTTGGTGGTTCACTCAACTAGGTGTCACAAGTTATCCAAATGCGAGCTTAGTTTGCCAAGCATTCCCCAGTGTATCCCAACTTTACTTTACCACCTTTAAAAAAATTGGGAAATAAATGCATCCATCGTGTACTCTCACTAGGGTCACGATACAAATAACTTTGATGTTATCTATCACGTGTATCACTAGTCAAGTAGGTAGTATGGAGTAATTCCCATTTTTTCCACAAGGTTCTCTTTAGTGGACTACTTTGGGGTTCCTTGGACCACCCCCATTGTTATAGCATAAGGCATATGCCAAAGGGTTTATGTCCTAATTAAGTGGATGGGGCATACCCTTATCTGGACCTGCAAATATAATATTTTGATTGTGGTGTGTTTTTAATATTATATACTTAATGTTGTTTACTTGAACACCATTTGGAAACCTGTACAAAAACTATATTAATAGTTTTGTTTTGTCTTGTGCCTTCATTCTTCAACAAGTGTTTAGGTCTGCATAATGGATTTAGTAGTTTTCTATACACTTAAAGAGGATGAACATTGTTTCTAATTCTCAAGATTAATGTGTAAGAGAAAAGTATAGGTGATGTAAAATCCAACTATGAACTCAACAATGGAAAATACTTGATTCAAAAGTAAAATTTGTTCATTTTAATGAAAATTGACATTCTTTTGAACGTTTTTCAAAGAAAAAGAAATATAGAAATCATTTACAATTACCAAGATTTCCTAGAAGGTGTGAGAGAAGAGCTTAAGTGACTCCGATATCATGATTAAGCATGCAATTTTCATTTAACCCTTTAACAAATCAAATCGAGTTAGCAAAAACATGTAAATAAACCTGCAAAAAGAAGTTAATCTTCAATAAAAAACTATAAGGAGTCAATAAATCTAGAAAACATATTTTTCAAAATTTTAAAGTGAAACACAGATCTGAATAGTGATGTGCACACTCAAGTCTGGGTGTGTACACCTATTTAAGGATGTGTACACCCCTCTATGGAAACTGAAAGAGAGCTAATGGGTACATGGGTAGAGAGTTGTGTATGCTATATTTTGTATGTATATTCCCATAAAAGAAATGTGAAAGCAACAACACTAGAATATAGTTGCGTTCAAGTGTAGGCATGTATGCCATGGTTTAAATGCATACTCTAGTAGATAGAAAGACTAGAAAAATCAGAGGATAGAAATTAATGTACGCCGATAGTGAGATGTATATGCTGGACTTTGGACATGTACACCCATAGAGTCAAAATGGTTAAAAAGAAGCTCTACTATAGGGGTACACTATAGTAGGAATGTGTATGCTCGGTGTCAAGCGTATGCGCTAGTAGACAAAGAAACACAAACCATAGAGGGAAATATATCTTGTATGATGGAAATGTGATTTTTATGCTAGAATCTAGACATATGCTCTATCATTTGGATGTGTATGCCTAGGTTTGGACATGTAGGCGCATCTTTCATTCTTTTGTACGCTGTGCACTGGAAGTGTAATCAACACATGGAAAATGATGCAATCAATCTCAAAAAGGTCATTTTTTTGGATAGTTAGCTCAAAATTGACAAGAATCCATCTACATTAGACTTATAAACAAGACTCAACACATGTAAAGTTAGAAAAAATCATAAGGTATTCAACATTAACTCACAAATGTTCATATAAAGGGTTGGTTAAAAATTGAAATAATTATTTTTTTGGAACTACCATGCTAAGGGACTAAGGATCCGTCCGAATTGGTGTGCCAAATGTTTGTAATAAATAGTTATCTATGCAAGTAAAATCAAGACTAACACCTAATAGACTCAATACAATGCTAAACTAAAATCTATACACCATCATGCTTAGATCTTTAACAAGACTAATCTACCAAAATCTTTACATTAGAACATGAACAAACATAAAGCTAATATTCTAAGAAATTAATCTTTATCTCTATTGAATGCTAATCAATTAAATGAACCTATGTATATCCTTAGAAATCAAAATGGTTGATTGCATGTTTGAATCCCAAGGTTTCAAGAATGGAGTCTTGTCAATCCATGGCTACAAGACCATTTGACATATCTCCATATGAATTCAAACTTGGATGAATGAATGCAAGAAAATGAAGATAGATAGCTCCTCTAATGGAAGAATGCTCTAATATGATAAAATGGCTATAGCTTAGGCTCTATGCTCATTTAGGTGTAATTAGAATAGTAAGAGGAGAGATCTTTATATATCACAATGGATAAAAGAATATCTACATCCCTTTAAATGTGGGATAATAGCTAGGTTGAGTTAGTTGGGGATGATCATGGTTGAAAGAGGGTTGAGTCAACCTTAGGAGAGTTTAGTTTGTATGGGGTTTGAGGGGATTTATTAATTAACAAAGTGTTTAATTAATAGATGAGAAATATTTATACAAGCATTTAGAAGAAAAAAAAGTATGATTTAGGGAATAGAAAAGGTTTAGGCTAAATAAATAACGATTTATTTCTCTAATCAAAGAGGAAACTAAATTAATTATGAATAATTAATTAAATTCAAGTAGAAAGGATTTTAATTAATGGAAGGTCATTAATTCTCATCTTTGCTAGATAGAAGCATCGATTAATTAGCATAATGTAACTCATTATGATGATAGAAGAGAAAGTTTGATACATTGATGATATGTAGTCAATTTTGGGAAGTAGTATAGTTAGTGTAATTTATGTTTTTAATTGCTGGAGCTAAATTATAGGTGTCTACAACAACAACATTGAGTATGTCCTTAGTGTTATAAGCACATCAACTGAGAAGGTGTTGAATCAGTCATACAAAAACTTTAACTTCATTTACCATGTCATACATTCATCATTCAAATAAACCATTCATCATACATAATCAAATGTGATCTTATTAAGTGTGTTACAACCATCCACAAGTGCAAGAGACAAGAGAGAACACAATAACACTAGATATGAAGTGGGAAACCCTCAAGGAGAAGAAAACCCATTGATACATCTGCTAATAATAATAATAATAAAAGGAATCAAATGAATATTAAACTTCACACAAGATTTTTTTGTGAGGGACATGTAGACACTTAATCACCACATTGGGTAATTCTCTAGTCCTTGTTGCATACTACTATTCTTATGATTCATAAGTAAGAAAAGTAATAAATAACACATGTCCCAAACCATATCTTTTTTTTTTTACTACCACTTTTGGTCTTGCAAAATTTTTTTCTCATTCTAACCTTGAACTTTCTACTTCTCTAAGTTGGGACAGTAGCGCCTAGCCAAGATGTCGGCATCGGGTGCTCTCATCCCCTCCAGGAACTCTTGACCTCTTTGTACTTTACCATCTTCTTTTGGGTCACTTGTAGCCATTTGAGCATCTTATATTTTTGGTATTTAACCTTTTCGGGGTTAATTACAAAATTCAAGAGGAGTCATAGAAATATAAAGTTATGTGATCATAATAATGACCAAACACTAAGAATTAGTTATCACCACCTAAGGTTACATCTAAAGGTTATTTAAGAGAATCAAAGCATCCATCAAAAGGGAAAAGGATAGTTTTCTACATACACATCATAGCAAGGGAGTTCATTCTATTCCAAAGACATGTGTACTACATTTTTTTACATCTAGTTATTTTCTTGCTATTAAGAGTGACATAGAAAATAGCCACCTAAGGCACGATTCAATAGACATAAACATAGAAATAAATTAGGTCTGAGATGTAGTGCATTTCCCAATCGTAAGTTAATAATTATGATAGTTGAGGAAAATATAACCCATCATTTTGCATCTTTATTTTTGTGAGTTGATGTCTATTTGAGGGTTTTGTAGATTCATATCTCATTATAAATTTCTAGTGAACTCAATGCTCATTGTGTACCCTATTGGGTTGGTAATATATTTCCTAAGTTTTTAAGGTGTGTAAGTAGGGGCATGAAAGTAGGCATGAGAGTTGGACAGATTTTCCCCCTGTAGTTTGGCACCCAGTGAAGTCATAGTTCAACACTTAGTTGTTTTTCATACATGGGCTAATAATGGATCGAGTGTTGAATTCTCTTTGATAGAGGACTTGGAAGTCACACCAAGCTAGTTTTTGACTAAGTGGAAGTTGAAGAGTCATGTAGAGTTTGAGCTAATAATAGTATTAGAAATATGGTTAATTATAGGTAATCTATTATTATGTGAATCTTGGATGCTTCCGCATGATTGCTTTTGTACCAATGCATGGATAGTTTTAGCATGCAACCTATTTTTGAAAGAGCATGAGTATTGAAGGGAAATTCCCACTACCTATATATATATATGTATTGATTTACACAGTTTAGAGGGAGATTGACATATATAGATTGTAACATAGTTATGTTGTTGGTATCACATGACTTTTCGATAATGTTTTTCTATGTATTCAGCTACTATGTTCATGGTGGATTAATATAATGGATATTTTTGGATGGATAATGGTTTTTAATGTCTCCATTACTAGTTATTGTATGGTAAATCTGTTCTTGATCCTTATTTGATTCATTATGTACTATGGTTGTGATCTAGTTCATGTTATGATTTACCCTTAATTATTTGCTATGTGTATGGAATACTTCTATGATCATGCTAATTCCTTGACAAAGCTAGTATAAAAGAAGGACCTAGTAACCTTATGCACTTCAAGTGAGTGCTAATACCTATCTAAGTGATGTGCCAAGTACGCCTAGGGATGTGATTGGTGAAATAAAAACTACATTTTGGTTTCATTATCGAGACCTCTTTTCAAGTTCTTGCAAGGATTTTGCATGCTGAAGACATATCGATTGACTTTGGCCAATATTGAGAGTTGGTTAGAATATTTAGAGGAGAATTTTTCTCATAGATATAATAGTGGACCTGATTTTGATGTGCATGCATGGGTTAAAGAACATGGTATCATGAACTCTATGAGACATTTTTTGATGTTTTCCTATATAATTGTACGAGTGGCTGGTAACATATACATCATAGAGAAGTTAGAGGTACAAATCTATTGTTTGGACACAATAAGATTACTAGAATTTGCATTATCTTGATTTGACTTGGACATGCGCTATAGATCATTGGTGGATTTGTGTTTTGGACTCTTACATACTCGAGTACGTTGTTTCTATGTTTCCCTATCCATAGGTTGTTGATTCTAAGTTCTTGCGTGAACCTAGAGGATATTATTTGTGTGTTATCCCTTTAGCGATTAAGATATTATTGGTGAATTTTGATTTGAAATAATTACCTAAGGCTAGAAAAACCTCCACTATATGTAAGGTAGGAGCAAGTGTGGTGAAATATGGCATACCTTACAAATGAAACAAAAGATAGGAATGAATGCTTAAGTATAATGAACCGTGGGAAAGGGAATTGGTGAAGAAGTGTGGCACTAAGCGGTATATAGAGTTTTCGAGACAAGTGATGCTTGAAGGATTCAAGGTTCACATGGAAGACATGGAACCTAAGTAGTTGATAATCCTATAATTTAGGGAAGTGCGTAAGAGAGTCCCATTTAGCTTGAGATGATATTTCATAAGGAGAGGAAAGGATAAGGAACATAGGTTCGCATCGATCCCACCTAGTTACATTTCAATTTTTCTTGGTGTTCTAATGCTCGAAACAATTATTGAGAAATAAGCTAGTGTTGGTGATAGAGTAATGAAAGGAAGATTTCATTTTCCCTTGAATACATAAGTGCATCAAACAAAATCTATGACATCACATGAAATAAAATCATTGTTGTTTGGAAGACTAATCACGGGAATATTTTTGGCGCATCATTAGGATAAATTGTGGGTGTGCATAACATTGGAAATACATGAGGAAGTAGAAAAACTTTGCATACTTTGGGAGTTAATTTTAGTAAAGCAGTTGGAACATAGATTATCTTAGCCTCTCGGTTTGGTTCCTTCTACAAGTGAGGGATCATGAGGATGAGGAGGTTAAGTGTCAAGTGGATTTAGTGGTGGAGGAAATACTAGTGGGGGTTTGGTTACGGATTTGATCGATAAGGTCCATATGCTCATCATCAATAATAGATATTTTATGATATCTCTCTTTACTTACTAGAATACCCGAGGTATTGAGGATGCTTAGAGAGCATGTAAACAAGTGTGAGATATTATGCCACATTAAGGGAATAAAACCTCCATAATGGAAGGTGCATAATTTTTCTACTACTTTTCGAGGGCATGCACATAGTTGGTATATGAAGTATGATCAAAACCATACTATTGTAGATTACAACGTGTTTCATGATTCTTTTTGGTTGAGGTCCATATACGAGTTTGAACAAAAAGCATCAGCGTGCTTAAAAATATTTAGCAAGGCATGGCTAAGAGTGTAATGGAGTATGATACACACTTTAAAACATTTTTATCAAATTTGTCTTATGATATTCACTTTGTAGTCGGCATGCTTATTGGTTTCTTATTGGATTGATAATTCCTTTTAGAATAACACTCTTTCATAATAATTTTAGAGATCCGCATGAGGATTTGGAGGTAGCTCTGCACGTTGTGGCAATTGGTATCCTAGACACTTGGGTTATCCCATTTTTGGAGGTGTGGATTTCTTCTATGGTGAATTAGTAGGAGAAACTATTGGTCAATTCAACTCATGAGATGCACAATGACATATGGTGTATAGATTGTGAGGTTGAAGTACATCTTGAAGATATCTTACCTTGTAAATTGATGCATGCCAAGTTGTTAGATTGTGATTTTTGTCACTTGGATCATGATTCAATAAGGTTTCTTTCTCTTGTAAGATTTGTAAGTCCCACACTCATGATCGAGAGAACTGCGCAGTTGATTGATCATATTCATGATCTTATAGAAGCTGGTTTACACCATACCAAAGTGTTGTAAATAATTCTAAGGACCAAGGTGAATGTCATAATATTAATGAAGGGTGTATTGATAGAAGTGGTAGAGGTAGAGGTTACCATGGAGGATATAAAGGTCGTGGTCATCGTGGTGGAAGAGGTGATTTTCCTCACGGAAATTTTTATACATTTGTATCCCCTAATCATTATATGAGTGAATGACCTCGAACGTGGTTTTCTCATGGTGTGGAAAACAACACAAGTTTGAGGAGTTTCCTTATTTATATGAGAATATGAGAAAGAAACATAAATAAGATAAGGGCATAGAGATGATAAATGTACATTGTGTTATAGAAGATGAGTGGATGCTAAAGTTAGCACCTTATCCACGAGGTAATACATGTGTTTCGACTACATGTGTTGAGGTTGTGTGTGCTCATGAGCCTCCAAAAAGATATTTATTATTACAAAATAAGAGGTATTGCATGTGAAATATCCAAATCATTCCCATCGAAGGAATTTTACATGAAGATTATAGAGGTTAGTATAAACTTTTAGGGTGAAATACAATGCTTGAAGGAGTAGTTGTAGAAGATGGAGTAGGTGAAGAAGGTTGAGCTTGCTCAAAAATATGTTTATAACTTAAAGGAGTTTTGTAAGATGTTGCACCAGAATAAAATCATTCCTTTGTTAGGGGAATTGCTAAGAGAGAAAATACCACGCATTGGATTTGACCATGAGAGACAAATCTTGCATCTAATCTTACCTCCTCACAATATTGAGTATGATAAAGAGATCTCGTTGAATGTAGTTATTGATGGGTGGTTATTGAGTAATATATTTATTGATATAGGTGAAGAAGTAAATTTAATCACTTTGAAATCCTGGAATTAGATGGTGAGGCCACCATTATAGCCATCTTTAAATGTGTTATGTATGGAAAAGATGACTAAAGCCATACCCATTGGCGTATTGAAGGATGTCACTATTAGTATACAAGAGGCCAAGTTTACTACAGAGTCTTAGATCTTGGAACTTTCTAAGCACAAATAGTTTCCCCTGCATTTCTTGGACGCCATTAGTGTTACACAAATACTATTGATCTATGATTTAATAAATGTTATATCAGTTTTTAGAACAAGGAAGAGCACATCGTTATCCCTTTAAAAAATTGGAAAGATACACTTTAGGTAAAACCCTTGAGTGAAGAGGATTTGAATATTATATATGCACAATTGTTAGAGATCCTAAAACAAATGAGCCATCTAAGGATGATGTTATATAGTGGGATGATTCTCGAGTCTATGAGTGATATAACCAATATTTCCTATGATAACTGGGCACATGGAACATATGAAATGGTGGGGTGATAGATCAAAAAATAATTATTCTGGGCATGATTAGGTCATGCATGGTTAAGCATTTGGGTAATAACTAGGTACCTCAATATATTGGTGAAGGAAATCTGTTGTATTTATACATGCCATGAAAGCTCAATTGAAGTCCAAGAAAAAAAGAAGAAATATGCTAGTTTATTCCCTATATGGTACATCATTACTTTGGTGCATAAACCACATAGATAGGATTTTAGAGTGCAAGAAGCGAGAATCGTCTTCTCCAATAGGTTTCATATGACCAATGTACCTTCAAAATATATAAATTTCATGGGAAGGATTTTGATTTACATTATGTTCAAAAGTGTGAGAGACTCTAGACGGAGGGGTAGGAGGCCTTTTCACCATCACTCTAGGTACATAAGTTCTACGCCACTCTAAGCGGTTGTGCACACACATGGTATGTTCATGTAGAGTTAACAAGGGAAACAATTAATTGGTAGGAGATGACCTCAGGTATGATTCATACATTTGATTATTTTTCTACTAAACCTCACTAGTGAATGAAGCATTATAGATTATAAAGCATCTTACAATGGGGGATAATGAAAAAGATGAGGAAATCCTTCTAGATATGTTTGGAGAATTATATTTGGAGGTAGGATCTAAAGAAGAAGAGACATATGACAAGAAACTAGGTTGCACCTACTTGGAAAAAGAAAAGGGTAAGCTGGTGTATATGATTGATGATGAAGAAATAGAGAATTTGGATGTTGATCACATTGTACTTACATGTGAGGTATTAGACAATGCAGATGAGATAGTATGCACATATCATGAGCCTATGAAAATGAATAATGTAAATATTGGGATAGATACAAAACCTAAAGAGGTAATTATTGGTGACTATTGGTCCGAACAAGAAGTGGACAATATTATTGAGCTACGTGCGACTTCCATGACTTATTTACTAGATGTTATTAGGAGTTGAAGGGATTGAATCAATTTTTGGTGAGATGAGGATCATGTTAAAGGAAGGTGAGCACTTGGTTAGGAAGAGGCCTTACAAGATGAATCCTAATCTGCACGTCAAGGAGAAGGAAGATATTTATAAGATGTTGAAATCTAGAATCATTCACTCGTTGAGGAGTCGAGTGGGTTATACCTATGGTGATAAGCATTGAAAAATATGGTCGAATAAGGATTTTCATGGACTAAAAAGAGTTGAATGTTTCTTGTATTATAGACGTTGTTCCTAAAACTTTTACTAAAGATATATTTAAGGGGGTTGTAGGGCACTTGGCTTTACTCTTTCACCGATGGATTCTCTTGTTATCATCGGTGTGGATTGCTAAAGAAGATCAAGAGAAGAAAACTTTTACGATTGAGTGGGGAATTTTTGTAAACATTGTTATCCCTTTGGGTTGAAGAATGTGCTTTCCATCTTTTCACGTAATGATGTACAAGTCTTTTAGGACTTTATAAAAACATTTTATAGGTTTACTTGGATGATTGGGTGTATATAGGTGGTAAAAGATCAACTGTGACAATTTGAGACTCATGTTTGAGATATGTCGGAGGTTAAACATCTCTTTGAATAGTAAAAAGTATATATTTGGTACATCCTTTGGGAATTTTTGGGACACATTATATGAAAAAGGTTTGTTTGTAGATGGTTCTAAATTTGGTGTTATTTTGGGCTTAGAGGATCCAACCAATTAGAGAGAGATGTGTGTAGATTTTTAGGACACAATGGTTACTATAGGAAGTTCATAAAGGTTATGATAAGATTTATGTGCCCTTGGAGGAATTGTTGAAGAATAAAGGAAAGTTCCATTGGAAGAGGCGCAATGGACATCATTTGAGATATAGAAGGAAAGACATACTTTTGCACTCATTTTGTGATTTCATTCTTGGGATAAACCATTTCATCTACATGTTGATGTGTTTGGCTTGGCCATTGGCAAAGTGTTAGCAAAACCTTGTGAATGTATTTTTATTACCCTATCTATTTTACGAGGTAGAATTTGTCTCCAACTAAGTAGAAGTATATAACTATAGAGCATAAAGCATTTTCCACGATTTACACCTTTGCTCAAATTTATACAATACTTGTTGGAAAATACCTTTATATTCTATCTGAGAACACATAGCACTTAAATATTTGGTTAATAAGCCCATTTTGTAGGGTCGCATACATACCTTTGGTGAATTCTCTTGTTTTAGGAATTTGACTTTATTCTCGTGGTAATGTCGGGGAAAGAATTATTCTAAACCGGAGCATTTATCAAGGATTAAATAAGGTAAGGATTCTTGGAGCATTAAATACATAATGTTAGATGCATAGTTATTAATATTGAACCACAAACCCTCTAACTTAAAATGTTTTTTTGTGTTTTTGTGTACTAGTGTGGAACTGAAGGAATGAAGAGCTTAAACAAGAAACAACTTGAAATACACACCGCACCTTACATGTTGATCAATGGAGATTTATACAAGTACATTTGTGATGATATTTTACACCAGTGTATATTGGATCATAAGAATCTTATAACGATATTAGAGGAGTACATTATGTAGGAAATTCTATCGTGCACAAGATTTTGTTGGATGGCCTTTTTTGGGAAACAATGTATAAGGATTATAAAGAGTATGTCAGGGTGTGTGATCATTATCAGACTGTTGGAAAACTTGGGCATAGAGATGAGATGCCTTTGAGACCTATAGAGAGTGTAAAACCTTTTTTAAAAAGGGCTATTAATTTTTTTGGTCCTATTTCCCCACCTGCTCAGAGGAATGGCTCGTGCTATATTATGACTTCTACACATTATCTTATAAGGTGGGAAGAAGCAACACATACAAAGGATTACATTTTAGCTACTACATCAAGGTTCTTATGGGAAAAAATTAACAGTAGGTATGGATATCTGTTGAGCTTGACTAATAATAGGGGCACACATGTTTTGAATTAGATAGTCAAAGTATTATTGGAAGAATTTATGTTGGCACATCATAAAAAAATTATCACCCAGAGGCCAATGGAACTCCCGAGGCTTACAACAAGGTCTTGAGGCATACATTGACTTAGATGCGTGACGTTGGAAGGAAGAAGCTGGGATGATAACTAAAATTTATACTTTGGGCATACATGAAAAATTAAACAAGATTGAACAAGGATACCACATTTCAATTGGTGTTTAATGTTGAGGCTATTTTACTTTTGTAATTTATGTTACCCTCCCTACGTATTGCATGTAAGGAGGATTGGATGATGAACAAGCACTTGAAGAGTGTATAGTTAAATTGATGTATTTTAATGAGCACTACACCATCACGTGTTGGATTTAGAAGATGGAAATGGCCAAGTAGAAGGCATAGAATGATAGGCATATTGCGAATAAGAAGACTAAAGTTGAGCAGATACTTCTTCTTTATGACTCCAAGTTTGTTCACCACACTTAGAAATTATAAGTGCATTATTTGGGATTGTATGTTGTGACTTATATAATTCCTTCTAGTGCTTGTCATTTACATGCACTAGATGTAACTCGATTTCCAGATACTTAAATAGGATTACACTAAATCCCTACTATAAATAAGTCTTCTTGTTGTTTGTAATAAGGTGGTGTTTCCAGTTTGATTAATATTTTCTTTCATGCACTTTATTTATATGGGTTTCCTTTTATCATTGATATGCTTTGTCAATTTAGTTTAGTGTTTTGTTGTAGTAAAGTTTGTTTATGCACCAATAGTTGATTACTATCTATTAAATTCATGTAAAGAGGACTGCACATATTTTAGTGGGGGTGGATCAGAAAGTGATTAGTGTGCATTATAAAATTAGAGGTTCTCGAGTAAATATGGTTATAAAAATTATTCCAAGAAATTTACTCATGTTGAAGACCACACGTAGATGGATGGATGCACAATATAATACAAGGTAGGATATAGCATTGGGAAACTACTTGGTATGAGACACATTGGATAGGTAATTTGATGAATGAAGACATGTGTGAGGAAATATGTGCCCGAGAAGTAGTAGGTGTGCTAGAACGTTAAGTCTAAGGTGTGGAAGATTGAGGTACGATGCACAAAAGAGATAAAGAGAGGAATTAATGTCGCATACTGATTGTGGTTGAGGAGTAATTAATGTAGGATATTTTTAAAAACCTATAAGAGTCAAGTGTTTGTAATGATATTATTACCTAGAAACATTTTTTATTTCTATTTGTGAAGTATGATGAAGAGCGTAGTGTGATGAGAAATATTTTGAGACAGTGAACCAGGTGAATTTATTGCACAAGATTGTGTAACTCCACAAAAAAGTGTCTTTGAGCTAGTTGGTTGTTTATAGAATTTGGGTTCACATAGTCATGGTTTGAGAAGGAAAATTTCAAGCTATAGTACACTAGGGCATGGGAAGTCTAAGGAACCGAGAGGATATTAGGAGAGTACAAGGGCAAGGTAGTGAAGGATTGAAGTTTTCAAAGTCCATTCTTATTGAGATGATTAAATGTCACCAAGGAGAGCTCTTCCAATTGATAGGGATACCAAGGAAGTGTCATAGAAGTGGTTTGTGGAGATGCGATATCAGAGGAAGTGATTGAAGGAAGTTTGTGAACTTCATAGTTAACCAAATGTAAGATTATTGATTTCAATCACCAAACAAAAAAAACCCTAAATTATCTTAGCGTAGAGACTATATGAAATACCAATAGGAGGACTACGGAAGGAAACACTGTTATGGATAAATTAGTATAATGTTTTTAAAAATATTTTTTAGATGATGAGGGAGTAGATGTGATGGCCTTTCGTTCCACTACTAGAAGGGAGGATGAGCATCTAACGTCACACATATAGAAGACGTAGTTATAAGGGTAGTAGAATGCCTAGTTGGTTGTAAGTTGGGTGCCTCGAGAGAGGTGGATGAAATTTAACAAGTTTTGGTTGAACATAACACATAAGAAGGAAAATAAGACTTATTACAATATTTTAGGATTCATTGTGGAGATCTTAGTAGTAGAAGCGTGCACCCGGTGATAAAGGTGAGAAGATAATGCTGGGTTGTTATTTTACTTTTTATTATGTTTAGTGAAATCAATCTTCCTAGGGGGATGAATGAAAAGGTATGGGAATAGCCCTTGGAAATTAAATACCATTCTAATAAGCTCTCCAAATTTACATGACATGGCTGAATTTTGAATATTTATAAGTAGTGCAAGAGAAATTGTTTAGGAGGATGCACCAAGCATTTGAGGGAGAGTGGCACATACTCGTGAATTACCTAGTGTTTTGGGGAGCAGTAAACTTCGCGACATATCATAATTTTTATTGGGTCATTTCTACATGTAGAAAGGTGATAAGATCCCATGGTATAATTCACAATCTCGTGTTTACTACTCATTACTTTGAAGACGCCGTGAACAAGTTACATAATGCATATAAACTCCGGTTTGATGGTGACAAGGTGGACATAGATATCATTATTCTATGTAAGACATATTTCTACCCCAATAAGGAGGCATATGTAAAGATAATGGAGTCAGAAAACATTGACATCACTCTAGAGGTCATGCTTATAGGAAATATTGAGCCAACGTGCATGTATATGTACCTAAGGTTACGGCTTAAAGAAGGAAAATTTGTTTCTAGAGAGGACTTGTCTTTACCAAGTACTCCAAAGAGTAGGAAAACTGCGGGCATAAAAATTCACTTAAACAAACACCCCCTATACAGTAGAGAGTAGGACATGGAGAATGTTCTGGAGAGAGAGGAAGAACAAGAAGACAATACTACACTTGATCATGGGAGAAGACAATTATGCGAGAAGATGAACAGTGTGTAGATCTGGTGATGGCTTCTCATATCCGATAACGGAGATTACTTTGCATAATTCCTATAAAAAAGGGTGAAGGAGAAAGAAAGAAGAGGTGTAGGTATGTGCTAGTGAGGGAAAGTGATGAGGATAAGTTTGACATAGGAGCATGCACAAGGTTGTTTCACACCTAGCCTAGAGGTGTGAGAAGATGAAGAGATAGGTGGCAAGAAACTATTTTTCTATGGAGACATCCCCAATGTGAGTATACATCATCCTCGAAGGAGAAATATATGCTCATGGAGATAAGAAGATTGAATATAATGTTGTGTGCTTGACCAAGGGACCTAAGGGTGATGATGAAGTAGAGCAAAAGGAGGATTTTAGAACACATGAACATATAGGTGAGTCCACTAGCAAGAAAAGGGAATAAGAGCTAGTGTAGACACACAAACTTGGGTACTTTGATTACCCGATAAATATTCTTCACGCTAGGTTCCAAAGAACTGTTGAAAAGGAAACGTTATATGGATGGGAGATAACGGACACACTAATGGTGAATATCACACTAGAAAGAAATTTTCATTAAGTATGGAGACCATATGGATTATTCTATATGTTATGTATGTGAGGATTAATGTGTTAAGAAGAATTAAGAATCCTCCTTATTCAAGGCACGTAACTATTAATCCCACCGAGTTTTCGGATTTTAAAAGGGAAGTAGTTCCCTGACGAAGATTGCTGCCAAGGTCGTGCAAGGTAATATAGTCAAGGGTGCTACTCGAGAACAATTTTGGAAGATAAGAAGGATAAGGAGGAGGAAATTCTGCACTTGAAAGAAGCAAAATAAAAAGTAGAAATGAAAACACGCATTGTCTTCAACACGTTCAATGAGATTGGTGATGTGATTTTAGTAGCCCGACCACAATATGAGAAGGATTTTTCAAGATAATTAACCTCTACATTACATTGGATGCACACCCATGTTCATTAGTTTTTAGATGAGAACAAACTATAGGTGCTGGGGTAGAGTAGATCGTGCAAAGTAGTGGAGCCAAAATATGTTTCCACAAAATTGGAGAAGATGAAGAAGCAAATAACGTGCAAGATAGTAGAGTTTGATGCCTTTCTCAAAACTTTTCAGAATGAATTGAAGAGGGTGGAACTAGCACCGAGAACGTGTGAAAATAAAGATCCATTTGTTAAGAAAAGGACATTAGCTTAAGAATATGAAGTTCTTGCGAAAAATAAGAATGAGTCACTCGGGTGTGAGGAGAGGATTCACTAGGTGCAAATACGTACGATGCACTTACTTAACCTGGGACCCTCATAAGGAGATGATACAAGAACTTGGTAAGTTAATAGCATAGAGGATGGACATAATGGAAGGTATGATTTCCTCCCTGGCCAATGTTATAAGAGTTTAAAATAATGAAGGGGATAATATGACAATGGATGGATGAATAGGGTCTTAGTGACATCCCGATAAGGAAAGGAAGGAACTCATTAGGTGGAATGTGTTATAGGAATATATAAATAATGAGTACCCCAAGATTTTATTACCTATGGAAGAAGAGCATCCAGGTGTTGAATTATGTTTACATTCATACATTTATTTTAGGGATATTATTTGATTCTTTATTCTATAGTGAGCTAAGGAATGATTACCCATTCAAGGGCGGTAATGAAGCTAGTATGGGGTTATCTTTGGGTTGGTGAAATATTTCCTAAGTGTTGAAGGTGTGGAATTAGGGGTCGCATAAGTAGGTGTGAGAGTTGGAAAAAATTTAGCCCTGTAGTTTCATGCCCGAGGAAGTCAAAGTTCAATTAGTACTTGTTTACAAGTTTAAACTTTAATATTATTATACGTAATGAATATTTAGCCTTATTTCATTTCAAAGTGTGTTGTGCATTTAAGTTGTAAATTTTGTACTTGTCAATCTTTCTTTCATTATACTTTAATGATTCATTTTACCTTCACATTAATCTACTTCTCCTCTAGCAAGTTACATGTTGTGATTAATAAAACTTATTGATAATAGTTGTGTAGTTGATACAAATCCCTTTTTTATTGTTAAGTTTATATCTTCAAAGAACTATTGTTAAGAGAAAAATTAGAAAGTTGTGAAAATCATTATCATTATATTAAATTTTTTTTTTGTAGAGGATAGTATTTTTTCCTTAAACTATTAACACATCACCTTTTTAGTTATTCTCACTTACCTCTATCCATTTTCTCTAAATTTTTTAATATTTTAGTTTGTTTTTAGTATCATAGGTTTTCCATTCCGATATTTTATCAAATGCATGTATTTTAGCAAGAATTTTTCCTTCTTTAGAGATTCATCACAAGGGTCCAAGGCCCAACACCTCGGGGATTTTCCCTTGTTATACTAGATCATCAAATGATTCAGCGGGTGTGTGATTCAAATGACAACAATTTTTGGCATGCTTGGTTGGATTGAGAGCTCAGAGCTGGTAGTTCTCTTAGTATTTGAATTAATCAAAGGTAACTTAGACTATATATATCTATGTTTCTATATTATTTAAGTGTAATTATGTGAAGGATTCAAAAAAGGTATTCTTTGTAGAAAGGAAACCAAATCACTGCCAAAATTTCCTTATCTCTCGCTAAGAAAAAGAAAAGAATTAGTGGCATCATCTTCTTGTAGAGCATAGTCAAAACCTCCATTTAGAATATTTCCCCTACCAAGGATAGTTCAACCACTCGTTGTAATGGTAGTAAGGAACCAAGTCTTTCCTACTTGTAATGATGCAGTCCTCTTATGTTCACTTAATATGATCCCGTAGCTATATGCAGCTCTTAAAATTTTACCATTATTCACTAGTGAAATAAATTTCACTCGTATAGAGTACATTAAAGATGTTGCTAATATTTTTTTATCTCCGTAATATCATAGAAGACAAT
Source organism: Taxus wallichiana var. yunnanensis (assembly GCA_018340775.1). NCBI lineage: Eukaryota > Viridiplantae > Streptophyta > Pinopsida > Cupressales > Taxaceae > Taxus > Taxus wallichiana. The sequence goes on along the minus strand of CM031236.1, from coordinate 631,162,428 downwards.
GTGACGTTCAAAATTATAACCACCTCTTGAAAATGAAATGCGGTATGGAACTAAGGTGGCCAAAAGATCGAGCTAAAATGTAAGGACCACATCAAGCCTTATACTCCTAGTGCCATCATTATGAATTTCACCTTGCATGATCAAGAAAAGGAATTTTAGGATCACGAAGCAACCAATGTTGTTAAAGAAATTCAAGAAATATTTCTTGATGATTGGAGATGAACTTCAATTTTATCCATATGTCCAAGAGTTAGACAAAACAATATTGGTAACTTATTTTATCAATGAAGAAGGAGATACTATACCCAACATCCTCAAATGTCTAGATGATCTTAGAGGATTATAGAAACTCTTATTCGAAGGATTGAGTAGCAAAAATAGGGTTTGTGCTAGTGTCGTGTTGTTTTCACCAAAAAGTAAGAAATACTTTTCATCTTCTCGACTTTATTTTGGTTTCACTAATAATATAGCTAAATAAGAAGCACTAGTATAGGGAATTTAGTTGGCTCGAAAAATATATTTCAAGGAATTGGTTGTTTTTAGGATAGTGAGGTTTTCATACACCAATAAATAGCTTAGAATGTAGTAACGAATAATTTTTAAGGTCCTACAAGTATAGGGTTTAATAGGGTTTGAAACGGAATGAAGGATTTGAATTTTTCAACATTCATTTGGTTCCAAGGAATCAAAACCAAAATGTGGATAGGCTTAAAACTTCAAATCTCAATACTATATCCCGGTCAACATTATGAAGGAATAAATAAATTTAGTTAAGTTGATTATAAGGGCTATAGTACACAAAATACAACAAATTGGAAAGTTTTCTAAAATGACCAACATATCATCCTTTCCCTTCAAGAAGAACATTAGTTTTCATCAAAAATTAAGTCTAGGTTTCAAGAAACTTATAATGATCAAGTCATCCAATTGAAGGGAAATAAGTTTCCAAAAGTTTTGGTCACTCTTGAATCCATTTTCAATTCATATGGTCAATTTAAAATAGAATATACCAGCATAACCTTCAATTAAGGTGATTATAAGCAGTTTAAGGCGTCAGAAGATAGGTTTCTTAAAATTAGAATGGTATATACCCCAATTGAAAGGAAGGATTTTTCAATCTTGATCACGAGTATAATAATGCATTTTCTTGGAGGTATGAACATCTTAGAGTCCATTCAACCCAGGCCTAACACAACATACTATCCAACTTGACCTAAATACTAAGATAGTTAGGAAGAAGTAGAGATTGATCAATCTCAAGATTGAACCACCGATGCAAAAAGAACTCTCCAAAATCATCTAGGCTAGCATTATATTCCTAATCAATAATTCCTCTTGGGTGGATGAATTGTTCCAATTAGGAAGAAAAATAGGGAAATCAAACAATGTATGAACTTCATGGATCTTAATAGGGATTCTCTTAAGTATCATTACCTTCTCCGTCTATACATTATACTATCCAAACGGTTGTGGGAGTGGAAGGATTTTCAATGATCAATGGGTATTTAGGTTATAACCAAATAATTTTCAAAGATATAGATCAAATTATAATGGATTTCACTACCAAATGGGGAAAATTCACCTATAATAATATGTCACTTAGATTTTATACTACTTATTCCACCTTCCAATGGGCCATTAACAAGACCTTTGTCACACCCACATTTTACACACACAAAATACTAAGTTAATTTATTTCTTACATTTTTCATAAATGACACCACATGGAATCAATTAAGATAATATAAAACATATGAGACGTTTGAAAAACCATGGAACCACATATAACATGAAACACATGATGCACATCAAAGCCACATTTCCCAAAATGATAAAATACAATAACGCCCTACTACAATATACACTTATTGATAGGAACTTCCCACAACACAACGTTATCATGGTCACATATTAATTACCATCCTAGTTTTATTAATTGATTATAATTATATCAATAGCGTTGAACTTGGGACTTTTTTTTTCCTCTTAAAACTAAGATGCACGCTTTTATTTAACCTTTCACCTATATAATATGGCTCGTTTCTTGATCAAAATTATTTTATAAAAGTCAAAGATCATTAGGATCATTTAGAAACCCATGAGTCTACAAACACTTGTCCTGAGAATTTATTTCTAAGAATCATGTTTACTTGGTTTGGCATTATACTTTCATTACAAGGAGGAAATGTTCATGAAAAGTAAAGGAAGGTTATTAGATCAATAGAAAACCTAACCTGAGTTATTTTCATAGTATTATTTGAACACTAAGGGTTCCCTATTTTATCAAAGTTATTACAACTAACCATGTAAGATAACTAATTAATTATCATAGTTTATGGATTGATTCACACTCCATTTTCTCCAATCAGGACTCCTATTTTCAAAAGACTTTCTACACATGAAAGGGGTACATTTTACCTATACTAACATTATAGAGGTTTGCATTGAGTTTAAGAGATGAATCTCACATTTCACTCTACTTCTAATTGATCATATTAAGGATTCATTCTTGATAGTTACGGGTTAATTACATGTTCCACCATAAATTCTACTTCTTAAGAGATATTAGGTTTAATGTATTCCCATTTACACCCAAGGTTTCTACTAACTTCTACAATTAAAACTAGGGTGCAATATTCTTAACTCACTAGGCCTTGGAAACAACCCAAGGTATTCCATTCTCAAGGCTTCATGTTCATTATTTCATTAGCATCATTGTTTAACCACATTTGCACATATAAGGTTTTTTTCAAGCCTCTAAGTTGGTTTCTCGATTTCATAGGTCATTTTATCACCTATGCATCTCTCTTGTATTACATTCATTTGTGATAACATTAGGAATTTTTGTTGATTTTGACATCACTCAATGACATACCATTTTCATAGCGGTCATTCCCTAGTTAATCTTATTTACCCTTATTCTAATTACATTTACATGGTTACATTGATCAATAACTATCATATATTAAAAAAATGAATTCATATGCTACTTCATTATACACTTACAGATTCCTATCTCTAGGGAATGTGATTCCCTTCGTAAGATTCAATTTATTTTTCTTATTATTGGTTGGAAATTTGTATTACAACACAAACAACAATTAAGGGGACAAAATTCCCTCCTCATTATGGGAGAGGTTCCAATATATATATATATATATATATATATATATATAACCATATATATATATACACACACACACTTATTTACAATTATACAATATATCAATATTCAAATTAGGATTTTGATATATAGAATTTTTATAAGAACAATACTTTTCATGAATAAGAATAGTAAAGAGGGACAAAAAGTTCATCTTATTCACCTATAAAGAATACAAGTATTATTCTTTTATCCGTAAGATTATTTATTATTGCAAAAGGAAAGATATAAAGAAGGAAGTAGGTTTCATTAAGAACACATGAATTTGTATATATTTAAATGACCCACATGACATATATGTAGCAAACACAAAGTTCTTAAGACTACATCAAATGAGTTGAACACAATTTTTATATTCAAACATATTAAATCCACATTTAGAGGTTAAGGAACAGAAACACAAGGAATGCAAAAATGAGAGGAAGAACTTATTTTGTATTGATTATTTGTAGTTTTATATCATTACATTAAAAACATCAAAATCCAACCACTCCTTTATAATGAAGGAAAACCCTTATATAGGCATAGGGGTGGTTCAACCAACTCTTCTACTTCAATTATATTTTAATTAAGTGTTTCCAGTTAACTAATGAATTACATTTTAGTTAGATATATTTACAATATTATAATCTAAAATGATAAATATAACTTTGGACCACAATGACTACAAAGAGAGACATAGGAACTAGGGGAAGGAAAACTTGTAGATGGTGTTGATGGAGTCTTCACTTTGAGTATTTGATTTCTAAAATTAATAAGAGCTCCACAAATATTCATGACTTTTGGAATGATTGTGTTTGCCATGGATTTCTTCCAATTTCCCAAAGAATACTCTATCTTTTTTCTAATGCATCCATTCGGAGCATATTCTTAGTGGTTTCTATGACAACATTATGTAGGTCCACAATTTCTTCCATTTTATCTTTACTTAAAATCTTTCCATGGAAGATATCTTCCTTGATCAATGCTCTTAACTTTCCCTTGAATTAATCCACTAAATACTTTTCTATTGAATTCTCCTTAAACAAATGACATCTTAGGGCTTGCAGTCAACTAAAATCTCGACTTGGAAGGCTTATCATTTCGTGACATGCTTTTCAACTCAAGTAAATGCTTCTTCAAGAACATTTATTTTTCACTCAATCCTAAATACCCATTTTCTATAAATATTAATCTTTGTATCTTCAAAAAATTATTTACATGGATGATATTTTCATTTGTGGCATCCATAATTATGAAATCTTGAATGCATTCAAGACGTAGATTTATCTCCTTTCCAAATCCATTGATTAATGAGTAAAATTGACTCAAAAAAAAATGTTAACATACACTTTACATTATTCATCAATAAAATTTAGACCAAACAACAATGTCCCCTCTACCATTGCTTCAATATCTCTTCCATAAGCATCATGCTTATGAATGTCCCTTATATCTTGAAATTCTTCATCATACATGACAATGGGAGGGGGAATTTAAGTCGAGGGGTAGGATGTAGAAATTTATCACTTACAAGAAAATATTTTATGAAATTGGAGAGGGTTTGAACCTATTATTTAAGTTCCTCCTATGTTTGTCTTTTCTTTTCCAATATGTAAATAAATTTGGACACTATATATTTTGAGTTATGAACTTTCCCCTCAGAGTAGATTCACCTAATGGAATTATTGTCAACTATGAGTCAGCTAGGGTCAAATATTTCTCATCTTTCTCCATTATTGGCTTTGCTAACTCTAGATATTGATGCCCTTTTGAGTTAGATACCAATCTTGAAGCAATTTTGGATTTTTTAGGATCTGAAGTCATGTCAACGATGTCATCCACAACATATAAACCTGGAATAGTAAGTTGAGAACATGATTTTCCCTTCCTATTATCAATCATGGGTAGAACCCATGTCAAAGAATCACTACAAGGTGGAGCAAAGTGATGAGCCTAAAGCGATTGTATTTAGAGAGCCAATGGTTTTGGTAGAAGATACCTCTAGATTAGGTTTCCTAACAAATTGAAGAAGATACTTATTTCAAAGTTGATTTGAGCTCAAGAATGCTCAATACCTTAGATGCTAACTTTTCACCATTCAATTGGTCTTCTTGGTCTTCTTCCTTCTCAATACATCCCCCTTCATGGATACTTTCTTCATGATCCTATATCTCTTTTTCTTCTTTCTCTCAAAGGTTAATGATTTGTTAAACTCTTTGAACTTTTTTTTGTTGGTCTTGGAGAGAGATACTTGTTATCTTCTTTCACAATTGTTTCTTATGTCTTCTCAGTTCATTTAGTCTTCTCTTTTTATGTATACTATAGTTGAGGATTACAAAGGAAAAGGAGGAGCATATTGGGTATAAAATTTGATTACTTAGGAAGAAATTTCCTTTTGAGATGTTGAAGATACATGCGAAAGAGGAATAAGTCACACACCTGCCTTGTATACTTTCATATTTCTATCAAACAAAAATTTGATCCTCACCATGACTAGGTTTATTATCTCCTAAAGATCACCCTTTTCTTTTTTAAACCAATTAATGGTGAGAAGGGTGTATGTCGAATATTTTTATTATATTAAATAGAATACATGTCTTCATCAACATCTAGCAAGTCTTTTGACACTTTTTAAATCATAAATCTTTAATCTTCTTGAAACAAAACCAACCAAAGTATCTTTTTCTTACCTCAAAATCTATTGAAAAATATTCCCAATAATCTTAAGGGACAGGAAAATGATAGTAATTCATTATGATATTATTAGAGATGAAGAATTTGATGTCAAAATAGGACCTTTTGTGAAAAGTATGAAATTTGAATACAAAGATGGTCCTTTCTACATTCGAGCATCTAATGTTATCCTACAAATATAATTTCCTAAAATGATTGGGAATTGAATACTTGATATATTTTTTCCCTACAAATCCTATAACATGTCTAGTTTCCTAAAAAAATCCACAAGAACTATCTTATCATTGTAGTACATGGGGAGTTTGTTGGGAAGCACTTTCAAATCTAGCTATACTAATAAATGTAAACCTTCTTAAATGAATGAAATTGCTACCATATGTTGTAATTAGTTGTTTGGCCTTAACAAATATCCTCTCAGTTGTATTGCCTTCGTAAAGTCAGAAAATGTACATGGTGAAGGCATCATTAAATCTTTTGAAGTGAATTTTTCTATTTTCAAAAGTCAACTAAGGATAAAATTCATATGTTGCTTTATGATTTTAATCATCCATTGGAGAAATTTCCAACCAAACCCTGTATATAGGAATTGTATACATGAGATAGGAAGTCATGTAAAATGACTTATGTACATTGAATAACTTGTCACTATGATTTTCACATATTATTTCTCCCCAATTCAGGATTTCTTTTCCCTTTTAATGAAATAGATGTATACACATATCCATTACTAAAATTCATGGGTATCGAGAAGACCCATCAAACTTGACAATATGGTAATAATATCAAATAGTTCCTCCTTGAAGTGTGACCTCTGCATGAGCTTGGGAAACTTTGAAGGTCCTCTTTTCGAGTCATGAGCCACAACTAGGCTACCACTTCCTTATACTTTTATTTTTCCATCTCAAAATAATATGAGCTTGTGCTTTGGTTAGAATGTTAGCATCTTCAACCACAAGAGATCTTGAAGCAAAAATTTATATAAATTACATTCATTTTTCTATCACATGACCTTAAGGATCCTAATCTCTTTAGCATGTGATTCAAGGAAAGAATAACAAGCTAGTATTGTGTATGCACATTATACGTAGAGGGAAAAAATAGTTGCATATACTTGACCATTGTATTTAATGCATTGAGTAAGAGGAGTGGGGTTTTTCCATTGAAATACAATACCAAAAATCATTTAAGTCTATATGGAAAACATCATTATCTCCAATGTTTGGTACCAAGGTCTCGAGTTAAGAAAAATGCTCATAACCCCCATAGTGGTACTTCATGGTAGATAGATATGAACAAAAACAATCACAAGAGAATTAATTAAATAAGTATCTAGCTAGAATTAAACTATAGGGAATAAGAATTTAATTTATCACTATGACACTCCTAGAAGGCTCATAATAGTTTATATTAACAACGAGAATGATGGTGTTTCTCCCAAGATTCCAATGAAGTTTAAATTTCAGAATTTGGGTGAGAAATGCTTTGATTATGGTCAGAAATGAGTTATGTGGAACGGGAATGGGAAAGTATAGTGCTCGGTGAAAATATCAATTGTGATAGTAAAAAGGAAACTCTTTTACCCTTTTTTATATTTTCCATTCAAAATAGATTCGGTTAGATGCATTAAATAAGGGTCCATAGCATGTTATGGAGAATGGTAAAACTCATAGAGAAGTTTACCCATTATACCTTGATTTTGCGGATATGACGGAGATGTTGGGAATAGCAGGCCTAAGGGAACAAGGGACACGAGGGGCACATAACTCCACACTTTCCACAATACAAAGGAGACTTAAATATGTGGGTAAAGTGGGCTTGCGTAGAACACAAGTTCGAAGGATATAAGTCTTTTTGGGTAAACAAATATCTTCATCTCTCGCACAATGCAACAACACTTAGACAAAATTTGGATGAAATTTATGGGTGATAAGAAATTCTAAGGAACATAAGGCTACCAAAAACACATGCCCTAGAGGAATAGAGTTGGAAGTTCCCATAAAATCTTAAATTACCGCAATATAAAGAAAATATAAGGCTTTGTGGAAGGAAAATACATATGGTGACTGCAATTTTTTGGAGAAGGAAGGTGTGGAAGAAATAATTCCATGGAGTATATAAAAACCCACAAAAAAATAAAATTAGGAAACTACGGTAATTTTGGGGATCCAGAGAATAAAAGGCCCGAGGGAACAAGTACCACTTGTTCCTCTAGGATCCTTAATTTCTTTGAAACAAAGTATTTGACCTCAAACACTTAAAATATTCAGAAAAAGAATAAGCTGTTTAAATTGTTTTCTCTCCCAAGGACTCCAAAAAGGTACAAATAATACTCAAAGGGGTAACATAAGAAAAATTTCAATATTTTTGAAAAATTAGACACATTTTCTAAATAATTCACAACAAGCTGGCTCTTTCGAGGATTGGGGTGACTTGACATATAGTGAAAACAAGACAGAGAAAAGGACTTTTGAATATTTTTTTAGAAGGAAAGTACCTTATCCGATGGGAAAGATATACTGAGAACAAGACAATGTAAAATACTCAAGAACAAAAGAGATAAGACAAAAAAAAAAATACTATACAAGACTATTAACAAGATAGTATAAGAGGACTTTTTACTAACTTTTCATGATTGAAACAATTTCAAATATTTCCCACTATATGGTAATGGAAGATAATTTCCACTTATAAAGCTTTAGTAATATGAATTTTCTCTAGAAAAATGTTGGATCTTGAAGGACCAAGCCAAAGATAATCGAAATTACCATGACTTCCTCGAGGTTCTCGTATTTTGTTACAGAGTAGGACAATGTATCCTACTTGGAAGTCTCTAGGTATAAATTGTTTGAAAAATATTTGTTTCACCTTACGTTGGTGTGTAGAAATTATATCAACTTCCTGCAACCCATCCTCATCTATTTTTGTAGGAACATCAATCTTTTCTCCATTGCACTAGTGAACTCCTCATTTTCAATAGATTTTACTAAATGCAATGAAAAAAATTCTATTGTTACTTGCAATTGAGATTTTGTTTCATAAACCAATTGGAAATGAGACATTCTAATAGCTCTCTTTGGTGTAATCATATCTTCCTAAAAAGAAACACAAATCTTTTTATGCAAGTTTCTTTATGATTCATCAACAAGATTTTTAATAATTTTCACTAGATTTGTATTAGTATGTTTAACCTACCCATTCCTTGTGGATGATAATTAGAAGAGTGTGCAAGGGAGATTACATACCCATAGAAAAATCAGTCAAATAATGTGAAGAAAATTTAGGGCATTATACATGATAATTTTGTTTGGAGCCCCAAACCTAACCAAGATGTTGTTTTTGATGAAATCACATACTACTTTAGAAGTGGTTCTTTTAACTGGAATGTATTCCACTGATTTCATGAAATATTCAATAGTTGTCAAAACATGTGTGTGTCCTACACTAGAATTATGATTAAGGATTCTCTGTAAATCTATCCCCCATTTCTCAAAGGGATCTTCAATCACCACTTTGGTTTGAGAGGTATGGTGGCTAGCTTGGCTCTACCTATAAAATTTTTGCATGCTTCACACTTTATCACCCATTTTGTTGCATCTTTGAAAAGAATTGGCCACTAATACACTACCTGGAGAATTTTATGAGTTGTCATTTAGGAAGAAAAGTGACCTCCACATACTGGATCATGGAATTCCTTCAACAATATTTTTCTGCTCCTTATCGATGCATCTAAGAAATATGCACTTAGATGTGTGGAAAATTCACCGTAAGTAAGAAAATAAGTGATGTCTACATATCACTCAACTATTGAAATGAGGAAAAGAATAGTTGGGACACTAGCATCTTCTTCTTGGATGATTCACACATGTAACCATTGGCAAGTAACTCACAAAGGATTTTACATGAACAAGGATAATTGGCTTGATATCAAGATAATACTCAAATTTTTCTACCTAGTTGCCTCATTTTGAACCAAATTCCTATTTTGTGAGAATTGATTTTAATATTGTATTAGGAATAAACACAAGTAGAATTGGATTTTAGGATGTAGAAGAAGAATTGCTTTATTTCCTTTGCTAAAGAAAAATCATGTTTCTCCATTTGAGTATATTTTAGTTCATGAGCCTTTAAGACATAGCTCATGAAAGATATAGGTAGTTCACATCCTCTAGAATTATTCTTCACCAAGATAGCTATCAAGGTGTGCTCAGAGGTATAGCAATAGATTATGAAATATTTTTCAAAATCAAGATAAGAAAGAATGGGAGTATTGGCAATAAATTTCTTGATGTTTTCAAAAGAACCCTTTTCTTCAGTAGTCAAACAAAAATATTACTTCTCTTTCATCATTTGGGATATGGTCTTAGTTAATTCGACAAAATCAGGCATAAATCTTCTTAGAAAATTAATTTTCCCAAAGAAATAATGCACACCTTTCTTTATTTTCTGAAGACCAATCTTCTGAATGGCTCTAACCCATTCTAGATCCATCTTGATTCCATCTGTAAAAACAATGTGCCCAAGAAATTTAAGTTTTGTTACACTAAAGATGGATTTATTTGGATTTAAATAAATTCCATGGTCTCTGCTCTTTTGAAGCACAACTCGTAGGTGTTGAAATTGATATTCTCTCTTCTTTGATAAATTAGTCAAATCATCGAGATAGATCACTTTACATTTCCCTTCAAATCACAAAATCTAAATCCATCGCCCTACGAAATGTTACACCTACATTGATGAGTTGAAATGAAATTCTTCTATAAGAAAAGGTTCCCCATGGAGTTGTGAAGGCACATTTTTTGCTGCTCAAACATCCACCTCAATTTGGTTGTAGCCTGAAAATCCATCGAGCATGGATAATATTTCTAAACCAGTGATAGCTTACAAGATTTGGTCCATCATAGGGAGGGGATAATTATCCTTAAGAGAGACCTAGTTTAAATTCCTAAAGTCTAAATAGATTTGGATTTCACCAATCTTCTTTCTTATTGGCATGGTTTTAGCTACCCAAGTTGAATGGTGAATGGGGAAAATTATTTGAGCATTCAACAATTTGTGAATCTCCGATAAATTGTACATGTAATTTTGGATTATATTGTCTTTGCTTTTGACGAAATGGTTTGATTTCTATTTTTAAGTGAATATATTTCTGCATTTCCCTTTGTTGAAATGTTTTAAAATCATCATACAAATAAGCCAAGTACATCTTCAAACTTTAGTAATTTAAGAATTTTCTTCCTTTCTTCCTTAGTACAACACATTCCAATGTTAACAAACATGGGCTTCACTTCACTCCCTATCTTTACCTTCTCATATTTAGTTGATTTATGGACTTTAGGTGATACTTTTGATTTGATATGACTATCGTGTTTATAAAATAGATCTTCTAAACATAATAGGCCCTTAGGTATCTTATTTCAATTCACTTTTATGTATCCATATTTATCGATTCTTCTTGACTCCTTCCTTAGACATAGAAGATGAAATGGACTCATGATAACCAACTTCACTTCCATTGAAATAAAAATTATTGAAATTATATTTGAGTTCAAGGAAGGAAATCAGGTGTTGATCATCATTGAATACTTGCCAATTATTTACATTATCTGGGACACTTGGTCTATGTATCATCTCAATCGTGAATTTTTCTTGAGTGAAGTCCGGATGAGGAATGAGTAATGACCCAAAAAAACCTAGAGCATCTAATCTTGTGTTATCTTGTCTAGTTACAACATTGATAGAAAATGCATCCAAAAATTCAATAGAATCCTAGAAAAAGTTCCTATAATGCTTAATCCTTTAGTTCCTCACTTGGAAAAATCCTCTCACTTGTTTAACAATAAGTTCAATATCTCCGTGAGAACAAAGGTTCTTGATTCTCATTTTCTTGTTAGTTACAAGATCGGAAGAAGGGCACCCCATACTCAGTAGTATTGTTTGTGTTTTCAAATTAAAGCTTAAAATAAAATGGGTGGCATTTACATCCGGGGAGAAATCAAAACCACACCAGCCCCAGAACTAGAGGTGGTAAAACAATTGCCATCAAATGAATGAACCAAACATTATCAAGATCATCCACCACCACCTTGGGGCATTAGCCTCATCTTCGACTAGACCATATAGTTACCAAGAACAATATCTTCATAAAGGATCATTCCTTGGGATGATCAATCTTTTTCACAATATATTTTTATTATCTTTCTAGCAAGTAAATTCTTCATTCATCCATTGATAGGAATGAGAGCATGAAACCAATCCATTTAAATTCTCCTTTAACTTCCTATAGAATTTCATACTTTAAATAATGTCATAAGGAGGGATATCCAATACAAGGATTGTAGCCTTGACTCTCTTTTAGGGAATGCGGTAAAGGTTACTAGTGCATCTTTAATCCTTCCAACAAAAGGAACATTTTTAGTTTCCACGAAATGACAAGAACTAAATGTCCTAGTTAAGGTAAGGCCGAGGAATGGGAAAATTTTCCTGGCATTACTTTTTATGATGCACCTGAGTCAATTACACAATTAATGATTCTATGACTAGAAATGAGAAGCATGACATAAAAGGGCTCAATTTTCTCAAATATGGATGGTGAAGAGGCCATGAAATGTGTTTTGGAAGGGAAGCTAGGTTAGGAAAAATACATTTAGAAGTGGTAAATTATTGGCTAGGCTTGGACATGAAAAACTTGACCACTTCAGAAAAGGCCTCGGGATGGCTTTGGTAAAATTTGGCCTCAAAAATCTGAAACTTAGTCTTCTTAATATGATCAATGATATCAAAATACCACGACATGGATGGGGTGTCCTTGCTTAGAAACAATAGAAGTCTTGGGTTTTTCATATTTTACGGTGAAGGTACTTTAGACATGGGAGAAGAAGGTGCATTAACTTTAGACACAAAAGAGGAAGTAGAAGGAATTGTTATCTCAATTTGACCCCTGAAAAATTGATCAAACACAACCCCGTGTAGGAAGAAATCTAAGGGAAGGCTCCGTTACATGAGTCCATGTTTCAAATGTAGCAAAAAGTTACAGGTGGGCTCTATAATGGATGCAACAAGTTCAGGAAGGAGACAAGCAGTGTCAAAGAAATATAGAGGCCATAAGGGAACATATGGAGAAAAATTCAATGACTTCGGGCTCTACAAATGATTCAAAATGAGCCCAGAATTTTCCAAGTATGGAAGAATCAATGGAAGTCTCAACATACCTCATTGGTGCATCTCCAAAGATTAAACTGAAAAGGAAGACTTCAGCAAGTGTCAGGCTTCCATGTGTCCCATAGTAAAAAATTATTATTTTTGGGCCCAAAATGAACAGATTGGCGGAAGCCTCCACATATTCAAATAGTGCACCTATAAGGGAAAATAAAAAGGTGATTTCAATATGCGTGTGGAGCTTCCATGTGTCTCAGGCCTAAAAATGATAGAGTCGTCTGTTCAAAAATTCTGAACAAGTGGAAGGAAACATGTGTTGCATCGGAACAATTTCAAGATGGCAGCCAAAGGTAGAGACTCAAAATTGCGCTAGCCCTCCACGTCACCAATGGTCAATAGAGGTAATATTCAAAAGTAGGCCTAAATTGGTTAAGTTTAAGAGTGCAAGTGGAAGTCGCCACGTTTCGTAATGACACTCCCTCAAAGGTAAAATCCTGGGTGATTTTCCAAGTGAGCGCAGACCTTCCACATGTCCCATGTCTAAAAGGGGATAGGATCGGGGTTGAAAAGTCAAAATAGGGAAAAGGCCAGCAGAAAGAGCCAAGTGTCAGTGTGGTGCTACTTCGAAAGTAAAATTTTGAGTGAGTTTCCAAATAAGTGCCATGCCTCCAGGTGTCCCTGGTCAGATGTATGGCCTAGCCAAGCAAAAGGACTTAGCCAAAACATGAGGAAACTAAGCAAGCCATGGAGGATGCCACATGTCGGCCGCAACACACAACTTTCAAAAGTGAAATTTGAAGAAGTCCCCAAATAGGTGGCAACCCTCCACATGTCTAATTTCCAAAAGACCCATTTTGTTAACCGGTTCCGCCATTTTGGTATAGGCCCAATTCAAATATTCAAATGAGCATATATTTTGATTCAGTGCTCAAAATCTAACAAATTTGGCACTATTGGAAAGATCTCGACCTCGTCCACGCCATGGAGATCTGAAACTTTAATTTTGAAGAAGTTAGGTGGGAAAAAATGAAAAAAACATCTTCATGCCATTAATATAAGATCTATTTGCTCCAACAACTAGATCGGATTTGATCTGATCCACCATTCTTCCTTATTCAATGTGCCGAACAAATAATCAAATGCTGATATGATAGATTTGGGGTAGATTTGTAGGAGCATTAATGGCCAGTAGCTGAGCTTTGAAATAGTTTTCTTTCCTCTCTCTTCTTCTCTCTATGTTGAATCTATAAAGGAAGGGTTGGGGCTCATTGCAAAAGGTTGAACATTTCTTTTTGCTCTCTCCTTTTATCTATAAGTGAGTTTATGGAGTTTTCAAAGCTCCCATTTAATATGTAAAGAAATATTTTAGCTCTTGGCCTTTGTAATGTATTGTATACATTTTTAGGGTAATAATATATGTGTGTGGATGATTCTTGACCCTCTCATGTGTTTATTATTGTCTATTGATCTCTCATTGCAGTTTGGTTATCTTTGTTTGGCATTTGCATTGTAATTTTATGGTATGTGTTAGCTTGAAAAATGAGTGTTCAACATTCCTTTGGTCCATCACCTCATTATTTTAGGTTTATTTTCTTGCGTCTCCTCAACCCTATCTCCTTGGTAAAATAGAGTAGATTTACAATAGATCCTCTGCAATTTATTTGTATGCATCTGAATAGAGGAATAAGAATTGTCCTTAATCAGAGAGCTCTCTCAACTTGCAAGGTCCCACAATTTGAGAGATGGTCCATGGTGTGCAATCACACTGAGAGTCTCGAACCATTTGGTTGCAAGAATTTAGGGGTCTGTGATTATGCACTAATAATTTTGGTAACCTAGTGGGACCAAAGAAATATCCATATTTATTGCAGCAAGATTGATGTGCACTTGCTGTAATTTTAGGTTTTAAGAAGCTTTGAATTACACATCTAGCGACTCCAAAAGAATCATAATCTATTGGTTTCAATAGTCTAAGCTTATCAAGTTCATGAGAAGAATACAAACAAGGTCAAGAACCAGAGAGGAGGGACTATTTGTCTATCTACACTTGTCCCTAGATAGAGGGAGAGGAGGGAGAAGAGCCTAGAGGTCTCCATCTCCACCGAATATAACCTTTTCAACACCTCCTTCTAGTAGTCTATTCATTCAATCCACAAGGGTTCTCAAGCTAATCAAGATGGCACAAACAAATCCTTATGTCAATTTTATGGTAGCAGACCCACTCGCCTTAAATGCACAAAATCTAGTCCCAATTGTAGCATTAAAGAGCATTCCATATTTCCGAGAGAGAACAAGACTTCTCCTAGTGACCACACTCAAGACATTGCAAATGTTTGTCCAATTCATGAGATCACTCAGATGGACATTACAGTCAAGTTTCTAGCCTCTTCACTCAAGGGTAAAGCTTCACAATGGTTAAAGAGTCTAACAAAAACTTCTATTCAAACTTGGGATCATTTGTGCAGAGCTATTCATAATCAATTTGGAGAAAAGGGAGATAATCTATCCTTATTGGAGCAACTGAAAACAATCAAGAGGGCTCCTAATGAGAAGTTGATATATTTCAACCTCAGATTTCAAAGGACATGGGACAGGATTCCAGTGGCTATAAGGCCCACAGATGAAGGTTCTTTCTTATACTTTCTTAGAGCTCTAAATTCTGATATTGCTTTAATGATTCAATCAATGGGAGGCACCACTTTACCTGCAACCTATAACATCTCTATAAGAGCTGAAAATTGTTTAATTCAGGCTGGAAAACTTGCTCCTAGGCCACCCATGCCTCTATACCCAGAACTATCAGCCTCAAGCACTAGTCAGACACCCACATTAGCTCCTATACCTACTCCTAGGAATTAGAGTTCAGATGAAGCCTCTACCTCATCTTCTAGTACCTCAAAAGATCTTTAAGAAGTTATGAAATAGTTGTAGAACCTATGGAAAGAGTTAGTAACTATCAAGAGGAAACAAGCCCAGGGTTCTATGTCATATCAACCTCAAGCTCAGTATCAAAATAGACCCCCATATCACCAAAATAGGCCACCAGCTTAGGCTATAAATTAGAATCAAAACTAAGAAAAACCTCAAGATGCTAGACCTTTTAGGTCATATGATCCAAACACAACTTCAACATCTAGGGCATTGGTTCCAGCACAAAACAACATGGCACAAGAATATGATTGGTGTTTCCCATGTAATCAGCCCCATAACCATTCAATGTGTTTAATGGTGCACTAAACCAGGCCTTCATGGTATAGACCATTGGTGTGTCACAAGAGTCTACTCAAGAGGAAAATTATCAGCAAGGAGTTCAACAAGAGGCATCTCCAGTGAAAATAATTCTTATCAATTGGATAGCTGAATATTTCTATGGGATGAATCAAGCACCTTCTCAAAGTGTAGTTATCAATACACGGTCCAAGAAAATAAATGTTGGAGAGGGATAATCACCAAATTCAAGAGATCCTTGACCCTCATTACTCCACAAGGTATTAGCACTTAGAATACATCTCCCAATATTGAAAGTCATTCCAATCCACCTTCCAAACCCACTCAAGCACCGATTGTAATGACCCATGTGCAAGAGAAAAATGTACCAGGAAAGGGGCAGCAAAAGGATAGCTCATTTAACATCATCGAACAAATGAAGAAGACAAATTTGAACATTTAAATGTGGGAGTCATTGGCCATTATAGGCGAGAGAGATCTATTACGGACTCACTACATGGCCAATCGGTCAAACTCAAATCAGCCCCGTAACTAGTAAGAGAAAGTGTTTACCAATGCAGCTCAGACTGAGGGAAATCATGGAAGACAAAAGGGTATGAATTTGAATCCCCCTCTGTTTTATGTTTCATTGATCATGGAGACAAATTTGTACATAATTACATAATTGATTTGAGGGCAAGTAGCTATCTTATGCCAAAACAAATAGCTGATCACTGGGCCTTCAATATGAAGTCATCAGGGGGTAGTGCAATTGGATGGGACATCAGTGACAACTATTGGAGTCATCAAATATTTGAACCTCACACTACATGCCTATGCCAATGTGACTATTGTAAAACATATTAGTCATAGACTTTCCACCACATTTTGCCTTGTGTTTTTCGAGGGACTTCGCTACTAAGATTGGAGGTTATTTATTTTTGATTGGTCATACATGATTTTTACAACAAGTTAAGGAGGTAAGGCCACAATAAGATCTCGACCCCATTAAAAATTACCATATTGCAGAATGAGTGGGTGAATAAGAGGTATGCTTTTGACCCCTATAAGGAGATGGAGGAATCTTAGCTAGAGTCTAATGTTCACATGAGGAGAATCATCCTCTTCTAACGTCATCATGTTAGATCACGAGATATGATAATGAGGTATGACAGTTGTTCTTTGATGGATCAAGAAGTAGACAAGGAGCCAAAGGAGGAGCTATGATTGTTTTCCCCAAGGTATGAAATACTACTCAACTTTTCATTTCCAATTTTTATATTCAAACAATACAACAGTATGAGGTCATGGTCCATGGACTGCATTAGGCAAGAAAACTAGGAATCAAGAACTTGCAGGTGTTTGGTGATAGTGAGCTAGTTGCAAATCAAGTCTAAAGACAAAATTCTGCCAAGAACGACCTGTTAAAGAGTTACAAGAATAGGGTATGGGACCTCATTGAGTATTTTGAGGCATTCAACATCAAATCCATCGCAAGGAAGAATAATGAAGTAGTAGATAGATTGGCAGCAATTGGGGCAGCCTTCGATGTTGTGGAGAGTATTAAGAGTGATAATTTTGAGCCCCATATCAAAGTGTTTATGAGACAAGTTGTCCCAAAAATACGCAAAAGTTGGAAATTCTTTGAAAATGATCAACAAATTGTCAACTTCCTATAAGAATAAGTTGAGTTCTCCTCCAGGAATCAAGATAAACTTAAGATGTAGTATGGTGATCGAGTGGTGCAGCTGATAACCAACAAACTACCAAAGGTTCTTGTCACTTTGGAATCAATATTCAACCCAAATGACCAATTCCAAAAGGAGAAGGAAAACATTCGAGTATGGGTGAACATTCAAAACCCATTTTTATAGAAGGATTGGCAAGGAAAGAACTCAACAAGAAAAATATGAATTTTTTCAACTTTGTCAAGAATTCCCAGATGTATTTTCCATGAATTATAAAGATTTGGGAGGTTTTAACCCAAGATAGCACAACAAACAATCGAGCTAGATCAAGGAGCCAACCCTTTCAAACATAAGAAAAGGCCCATAAATCCTCACATTGAGCCTCTCATGAGAAATAATTAAACAAGCTAATTGAGTCCAACATCATCTTCCCCATCAAGCACTCAAGTTGGGTTCCTAACTTGGTGCCTATGAGAAAAAGAAATGGAGAAATCAGATTGTATGTGGACTTTCATGATCTAAACAGAGCATCATTCAAAGATCACTACCCACTTCCATCAATGGAATAGATCCTACAGTGTTATAGCTAGATCTGAGAGGTTTTCATTGCTATATGGATACTCAGGCTATAACTAGATAATGGTGAAAGAGGAGGATCAGTTCAAGACAACCTTCACCACCAAATGGGGTACATATGCTTATAAGAAGATGCCATTTGGACTATCAAATGTTGGAGCAACATTTCAGAGAGCTATGGACATGACATTCAAAGGCTTGATCAACAATATAGTTCTGGTGTATCTAGATGATATCACCATTTTCTCAAAAATGTTGTAGACCATCTCTTCCACCTCAGACAGGTATTCCAGAGATGTAGAAGGTTTGGAGTGTCCTTAAACCCAAAGAAATGTGTATTCTTGGCACATGAGGGTAAATTTTTGGGCCACATTGTCTCTAGAGAAGGGTTAGCAATTGATCCTAAAAGAGTTGAAGCCATCCAGACACTTCCATTGCCACAACACAAAAAGTCTCTCCAAAGATTCTTGGGGAGGATAAAATTTGTTCGTAGGTTTGTACCTGATTTTTCCACTCTTGTGAAGCCTTTAACAATGATGTTAAACAAGAGTCTTGCATTTAAATGGACAATAAAAGGAAAAGAGAGTTTTGAAACCATCAAGCTCGCAATATCACGAGCTCCAACTCTTGTTAACCCAAACTTCAAAAATACTTCATGATGTATACTTATAGAGGGTCGAGATACCATCTCAGCCATCTTGGTCCAAGACTACAAGGAAGGTTCAAAACAACCCATAGCCTTCTTCAGTCAGATTTTGGAGGACTACGAGGTAAAATAATATTTCATTGAAAAACATTTCCTTGTTGTTACTAGGAGCTTCAAGAAGTTCAAACATTAGGTCTCAAACAATAAGATTTAACTACTAGTATCTCATGCTAGTGTTAAATATTTTCTCCTGAACAAGGACTTGAATGAGAAGAGAGTAGGTTGGATCACTCAAGTAATGGAATATGACATTGAGATCAAGGTGAAAAAACTGGTTTGAGGCAAGGGTCTGTGTGAATAGCTCACCTCTAAGCAACAGAATGAGTCAATGGATAAAGAAGAGGCTATCCTATTACTACAGAATGATCAAGAACAATGAGCTAATGATGCACTTGCTCCATGTTGGACCCAAGCCTTGGTGCATTACCTTTAAACACGTTTGTGCCCTCTAGAATGGAATAAAACAAAAGGAAATACTTCAGACTACAAGCCATCCCATATGTTCTTGTTGGTGGTGTCTTGTTTAAAATGGATATCAATAGTGTTCTATTGAGGTGCATTAGGACAAGCCAAATTGAGAAATTGTTACATAAGTTTCATGATGGAGAAGTAGGAGCTCACTTTTCCCCTCGAGTAACATCTATCAAGATCATGAAATCTTGTTATTACTTGGCCTACTGATGTACAAGGAACTGCTACTCATGAATCGGGAAGGGAAAGAAGTGTGCATTCTTCATAGGAAAAGAGAAGTTAGTAGCCCTGCACCTTCGCCTAATTTTAGTAGATCAGCCATTCATACAATGGGGACTAGACTTTATTGGGGTGATTAACCCAAACTCAAGATAGGGCCACATGTGGATACTTACAGCAATAAACTACTTCACCAAGTGGACTAAGGAAGTGGCACTAAATGAAGCAAATGAATCTAACATCTTGGATTTATATGAAGGAATAGCCACTAGGTTTGGAGTCCCTGCCACTATTATATGTGATAATGCATTAGAATTCCTTGGTATAAGGTGTATGTAATGGAAAGTTACAAAATCTATGGAATGAGGATAAAGAACCTCAAAGCTTTGCTAACTCATCTATGCATCATGAGATGAGTGCTAAAAAAGATAACTTATACAATAATGAATTAAACTAAAACACTATCATTTTATCTCTACTACTCTATGATTACTTTAAAACATAAATTGAACCTAGTTAAACCTATGAGCAATCAAATTAGATTTGTTGTTTCTTCAATGGAGGTGAAGAGGTCTCTCTAAAATGGCTACAAGACCAAGTTAGATACTCTCCTACTAACCTAGAATGAAGTTATGGATGCAAAGATGGAGGAGCTTGAAAATGGGAGGATAGCCAAGATCAAATTCATATTAGCTTAGCTAAGGCAAATGAGGTCTAATGCCAATATATCCAAATATGAGAGATTTTGTTATGAAAACAAGGTGTAAGGTTGAGAGGAGGAGTGACCCTTCTATTTATAGTTTTCCAAATGGAAGAGTCGGGATTTGGGTGCATGTGGGACTAAATCTCAAAATACACTTTAGGATTAGATTATGATAAATATGCTTTAGGCTAGTTAAGTAGGGTTTAGGCTAGTTAAACTTGGATTAGCAAGTGATTAGAGACTCATTGAGAGTTGGGAGGTGTATGGATAACCAATTGTGGTGATAGATAGCCTACGAAGCCGATAGAAGGGTCTAGAGAGGACTAGGGACGTTCGAATGGTCGAAAGGAGGAATGTTTAGCTAATAAGATAGATATTAGCCAAATAAGTTGATTTATAGGAGGAATATGAAAATGAAGGTGTCGTAAATGGGCATCGATAATGGAGCAAAGAAGGATTGATTAAAAAAATGTTGTCAATCGGTGGATTGGAGGAAATGCTAGGTGTAAGCATATTTTAGGTGTCTACATTTTCCCCTCTTTGAGGTGGCGTAAGCAACATCACTTCAAATAATTTAGACAAGCATAGAAAAGTAGCAAAAATTGAAGGGATAGAAGAAAAATGGGTAGAATGGAGGATGCCCCTTGATTGTCAATGGGGTGATGAAAGTGGTTGATTAACGATTGAAAAGATGATAGAAAGGAAATAGAAGAAGAATAATGTGAAGAAGAAGAAAGGGGATATAGAAGAAAAGGATTGAGGGATATAGAAGAAAAAGAGTATGTGGAGGGGGAATGAGATAACATCCATCCAATTGCCTTTTAAACAACTTTATTTTGCATCATATTGCTAAGGATCTTCATAATCCATTCTTATTAAAAATAATGAACAAAAGTGTAGTATGACATGGAAAGCCATATACGAACAAATGTCCATTGCTAAAAACACCAACTCCCAACATATACAAAAGGTAATGAAATATGAGAAAGTAAAAGATGTCTAACTCCATGCAACATACATAATGCAATGCAATATGAGAAAGTAAACAAGATAAATTTAACAGAGAAATAAGATGCAATGTTTTTGTTATCAAGATTCAGTTCTGACCTGTGTGAATTAATGACAAGGGTTAATGATGGTTCCCAAGAAAGGATACATGCGAGGAGAATAATAGAGGACACTTCGGTCCTATGAAAAAGCAATGTGCACTACGAAATAGTACCAGGCAACTTGTTGTGCCCCAGAGTATAGATGAAGTAAGTAGCCTAGATTTTGTTGATGGAGGTAGATCAAGATGACCTGTGAGTCACACACATGAACAAGTGAGAACCAAATAGCAACATTTTATAGGATGATTTTCAATTTTTAGAAGTTTTCTTAAACATATTTGAATGTTTTTTATTTTTTCTAACATATTTGAATGTTTTTGTTATTTTTAAAGTTTTGTGAAACTATGTACAGGAAGATGAGGAAGCATGGATGCCCTAGAGATAGATGAAATGTAAAAGGGCATAAGGCCATGTGTGTGTGAGAAAGGTGAAGATGCAAAAAATGCCCCTCAGCAATTAGGTGAGAGAATTCAAATTCAAACTCTTCACAGGTAATAGTGAGACCCAAGGCCATTATTGATAGGTTCAACATGATGATGATGAACATAAACCAATGAAGTGCTAGGAAGAAACAAGGATGCCCCTAGTTTAAGTTGGCCTAAAAGCACATGATAGAAAGGAAGGAGAAGATTGTTTTTGAAAGGGGACAAAGGTGTCCCAAAAACATGGCAAAAAAGTAATCTTATACACATGGATGTTTTGAATGAAGTAGAAGAACAATGTGAATGATATGAATGTAGCTTAGAATCCTCATGATGAAGAAGTGATTAGCCAAAGGTACAAATTGTGAGATGAGATATGGACTAGAGTAAGAGTGTGAACAAGGTCCAAAAATGACACTTGGTAACATACTAATCCTACCTACTCATAGAGATCTAGTGTGTGCATGTGGAAATTAATTACCTCTTGAAGGGAAGGTTTAATAGACAATAAGTGAAGACACCCCAACCAATGTGTAGGAATGAGTTATTTTGATAGATGATAGGTGATTTGTGAATAGATGGTAGAAGGAGAGCCGAACATTTCTCTCTGTTATATCAGTCAAGCGCATCCATAGCCCCCGATGGAGATGTATTTGATTCTAATTGCAACATTTCTCTATTTCAGTCACGCATCCATAGCCTCGATAGAGATTATTGAAATACCCCAAGAGAGAGTTATATATCAATTTGCTTTTGCTTTTAGCTTTTAGCTTTTGCTTTTTGATTGATTTTGATTCTTTTTCTTTCGAAAACTTATTTCAGTTCTCTTGTTTGATAAGGGGTTAAGAACCATAGATGGTTTGATGGAAGGAGTTGGAAGTGATTGTGATGATGACATTAGCTAGTGTCAACAAATATGTCCAAAATTTATTCGCAAACAAGTTTACTAGATGGTGAATATGATAGGATCTCTAAGAGGTTAGTCATTCTCTAATTTACCAAGGTGATAGAAGACTAGGTCAAATGGATACCATAGAGATAAATGTCACAAAATTCATGCGAAAAGGATAACCAAAATATCACTGAAGGGATGAAAATGGTAGGAAGACTTGCAGAAGAATGATAAGAAAGGGAAGAAAGAAACATCCATGTGTACACAATACCTGATTGCAATGTTTGATCTTTGTACCTTTGATTGTTCTTGTGTTTTCCCAATGTTTTTGATTTTTTGAATTATTTTTTGATTTTGAGCTTTTGATTAGTTTATGGAAAGTTGGGACCAACAAAGTCACTCTGCGTGATAGGATCTAATATCGATGTTTGTGAATTCCTTAATAAGGGAGACTAGGCATATTTGTTTATCAAGAGTTTTATTATCCCCGATCTCAATGATCATGGTGAGCTTGTACTCAACAAATGAATGTGATTTATCCTTAAACAAGGATTGTTCATGTGGAAGCTTGAGTTCCCTATCCATAGGTCTCTGCACTTTACACAAAACTTGATGGTTACGTTGATGTACATTTTTAATTGCATTTGATTTTTAACCTTAAGAACATTTGATTTCTTAGGAGCTATAAAGCTCTTTGCAGTGTTGATTTGTGCTTGATAATGAACATGTTTAGTTTTCTTATAAGCTGACATGTGACCTATCTGATCCTTAGAAGGAGAAGAAAATGAATGTGGACATTTAGAACTGATGTGAGAAAGTACCGAGGGCTTGCCACAACCATTGATAGAAGAAAGATGTGATGGAGGAAAAGGATATGGTCCAAGAATTGAAGAGCATGGGATTCCAGAAGGTGATGAATGGTTGCTAGAATATGGCCCTAAGATGGGAGAAATTGGGCTATGAGGATATGGCCCGAGAATAGAAGAATATGATGAAGGGCTACTAGGGTATGGCCCAAGTATAGATGAGGAGGGACTACTCGGAGGCATCCCATAGATAGAAGGTGATGAAGGGATACTAGGGCATGGCCCAATAATAGAAGGTAATAGGCTATGAAGAGGTGAACCACAAGTAGAAAATGGAGAGCTACTTGGATGTGGCCTCAAGATAAAAGAAGGTGATGGGTTACTCGACGGTGACCCAAGACAATATTTTGATTGAGGAATGATGATAGATAAGGAATTGATTGGGTATGAGAAGATAGGCCATGGCTCAATGCTAGACTCGAAATCTCATCATGCTTAGAAGAAGGTGAAGATGGAATAAAAGAAGAATCAAGTTCCATGACCTTAGGATTTTCCTCTATGTTTTTGTCCTAAAAGATCAATTTCTTTTCCTAATATGAATGTATTGAGTTCTAGAAAGAATCCTTGTTTAGAATCCTCTAGAGGGATATCATCATGTAGTCTAATTATTCCTTCATTATGAGAGAAATCAATCAAGTAGAGATTGTTTTCTTTAGTCATAGAAGGTTTAATAGAGAAAGCATGTCGATAAGGAGGGAAGATTGATTTATAGAAGAAGATGACTGAAGAGAGGAAGTAGAATTGGTTGTAAGCATCCCATGAATGGATGATTTTTATTCATACCTATGTCATTTTTTAGAAGATGACGTAATGTAGGTTGGAAAGTAGGATCGCATAGCCATTCATTAAGTTGTGACCTAGGAGTTGAATTAGATGATTTACTAGAGGGAATTTGAGTCGTGGAACTCTTCGATGAGGAAGAGGTTGTTGAGATGATCGATGAAGGAGGTCCTACGTGAAAAAGGGAGGACCATGACTCAAGAACCAAATTATATGTTTGATTGATGGGCTGTGGTATATATCTCCCTCCCGGGTAAATATAGACAAACAAAAGAATATGGAAATCAAAGAAACTCAAAACCCGACATTTATTTACGCCACAAGTCACACCCTGGTGTAGGTTGGAGGGCACAGGTTGAAAGGTGTCAACATGGAAAAAGTCGTACCCTGGCGCAGGTTGGAGGGCGTAGGTTGAAAGGTGTCGACATGGAAAAATTCGCGCCTTGGCGTAGGTTGAAAAGGTGTCGACATGGAAAAAGTCATGCCCTAGCACAGGTTGGAGGGCACAGATCAAAAGGTGTTGACACCACATTTTCAGTGCCTATGGTGCACTTAAATGTATGTTGACATGAGGATAGATGTGCTAATGAACACCTTTAGAAGGTGTAACATTTTGAGCGTTGACACCCTGAACCCGACAGAGAAAGCAAACCTTGACCCAGATATTCAAATGGCCATAACTTTTCATAGGGAGATTCACGCAAGGTTGGATTTTTGGAAATATTACAAGGTCCTTTGCCAAAATAAGACTAGATATATTTAATTGGTGAGAAAAAGTTCTTCAAAAATGCAAAATATAGTTCACCATTTTTGGTCTGCTAGGGTTCTCATCTACCACCATAATGAGATGAATTAAATACAATCTAGAGGTGGTTGGGGTAGATTTGGAATTCTTCTCTCTTCCCTCTCTCATTATTCATATAAATTGAAAGGAGGGGCTTCTTTCTAAAGGTTGGAAATTCTTGTTTTGCCCATCCCTTCTTCCCTTTAACAAGTGAATTTGTGGAGTTCTAACCTCCCATCTAAATCTGTAATGCAACTTTTCCTCTTAGCATTTTGTAGTGTATCGTATCAATATTTGGAGAAAATAATGCATGTCTGTGGATGATTCTCAACCGTCTCTATGTTCATTCACATCCTCCTAATCTTTCAATGCAAATTTGATTATCTCATGTATTATCTTGCATTGCATTTTTTTGGTTTGTGTTTATTGGCAAGATTGTTCTTCATTCCTCGGTGCATCACCTTTGTTAGTTTAGGTTTAATTTTTATGCATCTTCTTACCCTGTCTCCTTGGTAAGTTAGATTAGGTTTTTGAGTAAACTCTCTACATTTTTACGTGTGTATCTAAATAGAGGAATAGGAACCGACCTTCATCCAGAGAGCTTTTCCAATTTCACAAGGTCCCACACTTGGGAAAAGCTCCATGTTATGCAATCACACTAAGAATCTCAACCCATCAAGTTGCGACACACATAAGCGGTGCTATGATTCACCATCAACAGGAACCTAGAGTCACATGAGTCTTTAAAGGAGGAAGATGTCATTGAAGTGATTTGGAATAAAGGTTCCTGAAGGAAGGGAGGACAATGATTCAAGATTTGATCTAGGGATATCCGAACAATAGTTGGGATCTAAGTCTTCAAAATAAGAGTGGGAGTCCGAATGGTAGTTTGGATCTGAATTAGAAGAAGAAGATTGGGTGGAACCTAAATAATAATTTGGATCAGAAGCATCCAAACCATACCATTGACTATGAGCTGAAGGTGGGGAACAGGATACCCGATTGGGCTCTCCAACACGAAGAACCAAACAAGGTTTAGTTGTAATGAGAATATTTTGATTTGAATTGCTAAACCTAGGTTCCATATTGTTGTAAATGTGAGAAACCACATGATAGTTAGTCAGTTTTGGCATTGTTTAGGTGTGAATGCCTAGACCTAGATAGTGTGATGGAACTCCTTCAAAGGGAAGGAATTGACATGTCGATTTGAGTAGGATAAGGGAAACCAACTAGACATTTGGTAAGTATGGAGATGCATGCGTGATTTTCTAGAGAAGGTCTAAGGAAAATAGACATTGTGATGATGAAATATCGATGAGATAAAAAATGATTGTCTTGGAAAACAATTTTTCTCAATGAATAATCATAAGGAACAATCATGCAAGTGTGAAACACAAAGCCAATCAACAAGGAAATACACCTTATGCAAATGTGTGTGCAAAGGAATAGTTTGATGTAAAAGATGATCAACACAATGTCAATATTTACGTCAAACTTGAAATGAACAAGGAATAAATATTAACAAAGGAGATAAAATTATGAATCAATACGAACTATGATGATGATCCTGAAATCAAGATTAAGTGTCCATCAAAGATATAAGGATGCATCCACGCAATTTATAAGTTTAACAACCCACCAGTAGTAGACATAGATGAGCGTAAATGAAAAAACAAGTGGTGAACACTATCTATGACAACACTCCCAAAGATGCCTTCTGTTGCCCCAAATGGGCAACAAGAATGCAAAGGTGTAGATCAAAAGATGAAAAATAAACTAAGCATCACTTGGGTAGAGCTTTGCCTTGTCCAAAGATGTGAAAGAAGCTAAGATAAGTGAAATATCATCTAATTTCCATGATGAAAGGCACTTAGATCCAACTTAAGTGGATTCTTTTCCTTGTATAAAAAACAAGGTTCTAAATCCAAACAAGTTATCACTTTGTGATGGCCAAGACGTGACAAGGACTAGTAAAGTGGGCTCCTTGACAAAATGGCTTCCCTAACAAGTTCTCTCAACTAGGTGTTACAAGGTTTTCTAAGAGCGAGGGAAATTTACCCAAAAAGTCACAATGACTAGTTTGGGAGTATCTTGGCTTTGTCCCCTTCAAGTATAGTGGGAAATGAATGCATCCATTATGTACTCTTACTAGGGTCGTGATACGAGACAACTTGTAACTCTAACTCACAAGGCATACTAGTCAAATGGGTAAGTGGAGCACTTCTGTTTCATCCACGAGGCTACACATTGGTTGAATATTTAGGGTTTCTAGAACCACCCCCATTTTTGTAGATTAAGGAATTATGCCAAAGGGGTTATGTTCTAGTTGAGCGGATAGGAAGTACCCTTTTCTGAAATGTACAATATAATGTTTTGAATATGTTGTGTTTTTTTATCTTTTTAACTTAAATGTGGTTTTAAGTAGCACACCATTTGGCAACATGTAAGAACACATGTATTAGAGGGTTTGTGTTTTGTTTTTGGTGTCTCCTTTCTTTGACAAGTGATTGTTTTGGTCCTACACAACGAGGTTAGTAATTTTCCAAAATGTCATATAAAGGAGATAAGATGTTGTTTTTGATTTCCCAGATCGTCCTAAGACACAAGGAAAGAGCATACGCAACAAGGTATCTCACTAAAATTTGTAATAAATTCCTAAGTACAATGTAAAAATGAGTTCCTTTTAACCAACTTTGAAAGCTAAATAAACCATTTTGCAAATATGAAGAAAGTAGTGAAGCGTTTCTGATTCCCAAGATCACCTAGAAAGGCACGAGGGAAGAGCATACGCGCTCACAAATAAAGATGCAAATTTTTTTTATTAAGTTAGTCTAAAAAAACTTAATGCAAAGGAAACCTATAAACCACTATTAGAATCCTGAAAGAGTTATAAAACCAAGAAAATCGAATAATTCCAGAAATCTATTTTTGCACTTTTTTAACAATTTTTAGTAATTTGCATTTTTGGAGGTCTCCAGAGCATTTTGGGAGTTTTGTGATAGAAGATAGTATACTAAAGGTATATAACTTTTGGAAGTTCCCTCACAAAGTACGCTTCATTATCTTTCTAACACCTATTCAAACTCTGAAAATGGGTTAACAAGTCAAAATATATGATCAAAACAAGGAGCACTAAAAATAAAATAGATAAATCCGGCTTACACAGAGACACCTACGCGCCTAAAATGACACATACGCACCCCAACCAATGGATACACACCCAAGTAGACAGGTACATGGGAAATGTAAAAAGAATGCAAATTCAATAGAGTGGAGCAGACACCTACGTGCCTGAGAGCGACGCATACGCACCCCAACCAATGGATACGTGCCCTAGCAAAAAATAGATAATTTCAAATTTTTACACAGTCAACCCATTTATGCATACATGGCCGAGAGAGGAACATACATGCCCTATATGACATAGATGCATGTGCATCCTTGTAGAGGTGAAATTTACATATTTTTAACATAGTCGAGCACTTGACACGTGTGCGGCCAAAGAGGTAAATATGTGTGCCGGATGATGGAAATGCATGTGAATCCTCTGTAGAGAAAAAATTACAAATGATGGGGATCGTCAGATAGGTACATGCCTATTCTCCGATGGATACACTAGAGTTTCAACGTGTATGCACCCCAAATGACGGATACATGCCCCTTTGTTAACACCTACACACACCTTGTGAAAAACCTGCAAAAAAAACATGGATTTTCAAAATTTTCAAGAGAAAACGAGTTCGTTCTTTAGTCAAAGTATCCTATTTCTATATCAAACCCACAAATGTATATAAATTAATGTCATTTATTTAGGGTTAGAAATAAAATGAGGAAAAAACAAGTGATTTGAACAAAAACTTGAAAATGAAGTTTGAAAAACCTAAAAGACCTCCATTAATGAAGGGTGGACATAAGTGTCCCACCGGGCATGCCAAATGTATGCAATGGAAAGTTACAAAAGCTATGGAATGAGGATAAAGAACCTCAAATATTTGCTAACTCATCCATGCATCATGAGATGAGTGCTAAACAAGATAACTTATACAATAATGAATTAAACTAAAACACTATCATTTTATCTCTACTACTCTATGATTACTTAAAACATAAATTGAACCTAGTTAAACCTATGAGCAATCAAATTAGATTTGTTGTTTCTTCAATGGAGGTGAAGAGGTCTCTCTAAAATGGCTACAAGACCAAGTTAGATACCCTCCTACTAACCTACTATGAAGTTATGGATGCAAGATGGAGGAGCTTCAACAATGGAGGATAGCCAAGATCAAATGCTTATTAGCTTAGCTAAGGCAAATGAGGTCTAATGCCAATATCTCCAAATATGAGAGATTTTTGTTATGAAAACAAGGTGTAAGGTTGAGAGGGAGGAGTGACCCTTCTATTTATAGTTTTCCAAATGGAAGAGTTTGGAATTTGGGTGCATGTGGGACTAAATATCAAAAATCACTTTAGGATTAGATTAGGAAAAACATGCTTTAGACTTAGTTAATCTTGGTTTAGGATATTTAACTAGGGTTTAGGATAATTAAACTTGATTAGCAAGTGATTAGAGACTCATTGAGAGTTGGAGAGGGTCTGGATAACAAATTATGACCGATAGATAGCCTAAAGAAGCCAATAGAAGGGGTCAGAGAGGACTAGGAAGGTTACGAATGGTCGAAAGGAGGAATGTTTAGCTAATAAAAGAGATATTAGCCAAATAAGCTGATTTATAGGAGGAATATGACCAAGAAGGTGTCATAAATGGGCATTCGAGAATGGAGCGAAGAAGGGTTGATTAACGAAATGTCGTCAATCGGCTGGATTAGAGGAAATTCTAAGTGTAAGCATATTTTAGGTGTCTACACAAGGATCATTGAATGGGAAGTTAGGAATGTTGTGTACCTCAGAACTTCATCAAACTATTACCCTCAAGGTAATGGTGCAAAGTGCACAACAAGAACCTATTAAGGATTATCAGGAGGACTCTTGATGAAAATAAGGTAACTTGGCATACAAAGCTCAAATCAGCTCTATGGGCTGATAGGATCACATCCAAAAGATCCACAGGTAACTCCCCATACAAGCTTGTATATGGAAAAGAGGCAATATTGCCCATATCATTGGAGTTTCCCACTTTGGAGCTCATGAAATAGTTAGAGCTAGCCGAGTTTGAACCCATGGAAATACGGTGTGAAGATCATGGAAAAGGATCAAGAATTGATCAAGAAGAGTTTTGACAAGAAAGTAAGAACAAGGACCTTTCAAGAAGGGGACTTAGTTCTGAAGTGGGATGTGGATTGGGAAAATCCAGGAAAGCATTCCAAATTTGATGCCATTTGGAGTGGCCCTTACATGATCACAAGGTGTAAGAGTAGCAATGCCTTCCAGCTGGCTAAATTGGATGGCAAAGAATTGCACATCCTAGTAAACGGGATCCATCTCAAACATTGCTACTAAAAAGGGAAGGTTCCATCCTTGTAAATATTAGCATAGATTTTTATTTTCCCCTAAGTGCATATGCACATTATTTTGTTGTAGTGTAGGTTTTGTTTCCCTAAGTATTATGGTAAAAGTTATTGTTGCTCTACATTTGTATTGTTATACAGTTAAACGTGCCTCTAGGTGAATGCACCAGGCCCTTCAACATTTGTAGTAGGGAGGCCATAGTTTTCATAACAGTTACTCATTTTCTAATAAAAAAATACAAAGCAACTAAAATTAGGTCTCAAGTGTTCATTTCTAGAAGAATAGGACCAGCACTAGGCCACCAACCATGACTCCATACCCAATGGATACAACAAGGAAACTGATCTATTCATCTAGTAGGAAGATGTCCCGTGAGTCACCAAATTGTTATCTCAATTTGGCCTTGAGAAAAATTGATTAAACACGACCCCGGGTAGGAAGAAATATAAGGTATGGCTCTGTCACATGAGTCCACATTTCAAATCCAGCAAACAAGTTGTAGGAGGGCTCTATAATGGATGCAACATGGTCAGGAAGGAAGCAAGCAAAGCGGTGTCAAAGAAATCTAGAGGCCGTAAGGGAAGAAATGGAGAAAAACTCGAAGGCTTCGGGCTTTGCAAATGATTCAAAATGAGCCCCAAAATTGGCTAAGTATGGAAGAATCAGTGGAAGCCTCCACATGCCTCATTGGTGCATCTCTAAAGATTAAACTCAAAAGGTAGACTCGAACAAGCGTCAAGCTTCCACGTGTCCTAGAGTAAAAAAAGGTGAATTTTGGGCCCAAAACGATTAAGTATAGTGGACCGGTGGAAGCCTCCATGTGTTCAAATGACACACCTTCAAGGGGAAAAGAAAAAGGTGATTCCCAGATGAGCGTGGAGCTTCCATGTGTCTCAGCCTGAAAAGGATAGAGCCGGCCATTGAAAAGTCCAAATAAGCGGAAGGAAACATGTGTTACATCGACATAATTTCAAGATGGGAGCCAAAGGCGAGACTCAAACTTGCGCCAGCCCTCCACATCATCAATGGTCAATCAGAGGTCATATTAAAAAGAAGGCCTAAATTGGGTAAGTTTAAGAGTGTAGTTGGAAGGTGCCACGTGTCTTAATGGCACTCCATCAAAGGTAAAATCCTGGGCGGGTTTCCAAGTGAGTGTGGACCTTCCACGTGTCCCAGGTCAAAAAGGGGATAGGGTTAGGGTTGAAAAGTCAAAATAGGGAAAAGGCTAGCGGAAAGAGCCAAGTGTCAGTGCAACACTACTTCAAAAGTAAAATTTTGTGTGGGTTTCCAAAAAAGCAAGAAGCCTCCATGTGTCCATGGTCAGATGTATGGCCCGCCGAGTAAAAGGACTTAGCCAAAACATGAGGAAAGTGAACAAGCTGCTGAGGATGCCATGTGTCATTGCCCAACATAACTTTAAAAGTAAAATTTTAAGTGGTCCCCAAACACACGCCAACCCTTCATGTGTCCAATTTCTAAAAGATCTATTTTGTTAACCGGTTCCCACCATTTTGGTACGGGCTCGA
Source organism: Taxus wallichiana var. yunnanensis (assembly GCA_018340775.1). Taxonomy (NCBI): domain Eukaryota; kingdom Viridiplantae; phylum Streptophyta; class Pinopsida; order Cupressales; family Taxaceae; genus Taxus; species Taxus wallichiana. Next base: position 631,130,019 of record CM031236.1, on the reverse strand, counting down.
CTCAAATATTCAAATGAGCATATATTTTGATTAAGTCCTCGAAATACACCAAATTTGGCACCGTTGGAAAGATCTCAACCTCATCCATGTCATGGAGATTTGAAAATTTAATTTTGAAGAATTTAGGTGGGAAAAAATGAAAAAATGTCTTTGTGTCATTAATATAAGATTTATTTTCTCCAACAACCAAATCATATTGATCAATCTGTAGTTCTTCCTCCTTCAACGTGCCAAACAAGTAATCGATGTAGACATGACAGATTTGGGGTAGATTTGCAGGAGCATTAATGGCCAGTAGCTGAGTTTTAAATTAGTTTTCCCACCTCTCTCTCCTTCTTCTCTCTATGTTGAATCTATAAAGGAAGGGTTGGGGCTCATTGTAAAATATTGGACCTTTCTGTTTTGTACTTTCCCTTTGTCTATAAGCAAGTTTGTGGAGTTTCCAAACCTCCCATTCAAGTTATAATGCAAGATTTTTCCTCTTAGCCACTGTAATGTACTGTATCAATTTTTAGAGCAATAATATATGTCTATGGATGATTCTCGACCCTCTCATGTGTTTATTGTTGTCTTTTGATCTCTCATTGCAGTTTGGTTATCTATGTTTGGTGTTTGCATTGCATTTTTATGGTCTATGTTAGCTTGCAAAACGAGTGTTCAACATTCCTTTGGTACATCACCTCATTATTTTAGGTTTATTTTCTCACATCTCCTCAAGCCTGTATCCTTGGTAAAATAAATTATATTTAAAATAGATCCTCTATAATTTATTCGTATGCATCTGAATAGAGGAATAGGAACTTGCCTTAATCCGGAGAGCTCTCTCAACTCACAAGGTCCCACACTTTGAGAGATGCTCCATGTTGTGTGATCACACTGAGAGTCTCAACCCATCCGCTTAAATGCATTCGGGGGTGGTGTGATCATGCATAAACATGAATGCTAGATAAAGTATTAGTACTTACTTTCTTTACCACAGTAGTAGAAATAGGTTCTCCCCTCCTCGCAACAAATGGGATGGTGACTAAAACATATTTATAATTATATTTCTTTAAATGTTGTACCACCTACTCATTCTTATTCAATTTTTCTCTTGTCATGACAACATATGAATCGATTTTCATGTCTTCCGCCACTTCATCATCATCATCATCATCATCATCATCAACTCCTTGATTATTAAGGAAGTTGACCTAGGAATCATCTACATCTTCTTAAACCTCTTCTCTTTTTCTTCAAGTTCTTCCAACTCCTCAACTTCTACTTCATCTTCGAGCTCCTGGACTTTACAAGTTACATTGACTAGGACCTTGATAGGAGGAGCTCTAATTTACTGATTTAGGATGGGTATGAGGAATATGATTTTAGGGCTGAAAAAATTCCTTCTTGGTATATCTCTGTAGGGATCACTCTGAGCTAGCTACTTTTTTATAGCAATCAAATCATTAGTCAAATTTTGGAGTAGTTGTTCTAAATTAGTTGTCCTAAAAATAGAGGCTTTAACTTTAGGTGGATCCTTCCTCAATTTCCTCCAAATTATCAAGTTATCCTCCAAACTTATGGACATCCACTAATCAACATCAAGATTAGAAGTATTAGACCTCCTTAGTGCATAACTTACTTTGGGAAATTGAGCATTTAGGAAGAAATAATTTTTAATTTGGTCATTAGGGCAAGTAATGTTAGAATTATGTATACCAATTTTTCAAACCTTACAATAAACTCGTGCTTGGTCTCGTATGGTTCCTATTAATTTGAGAAATTTGTGCTAATAGAGAATGTACATCCTTGGCAGGCTTAAATTGATTTTCAAATTAAGTCTTCATAGTATCCCAATTGATAATGAAACAAGTTGATAGATGGTAAAAACATTTGGTAACATTATCCCGTATTGTCTCAATAAATAATCGACTTAACATCCTCATGATTAACTTTGAGTACTCCATAGAAAAAAATTAAAGATGTAATATGATCATTTGGATATACTTTTCCACCACCCTTTAATTTGAGAAATTTATGTTGTCTCCAAATCAAAAACCCTTTGGTTTGCAAAAGTGTGTTTTCTTGAGCTCACGGTGTGAGTGGATAACATGGGTATTATCTCCAATTTTTAGGACTTGCTATTTGAGATAGAACTCCAGAGAAATTTGGTTCTTTCTCCTAAATCACCTACCAAAATCTACTCTATCAGGAAAACTATCTTGTCCTAATTTAACTTTCCAAGGGACCGAGAGAGAATGCATGAAAACATAGCCTACACTAAAGAGGTGATACACTAGAAAAGGAGAGAATGAGGATAGCTTTCCAATGTGAAAAATAAGAGGAAAATGCATACTAGAAAGGGTGATAAAAATTCTCCACTTTCTAAGAAAATACATTCAAACAAACATTTCATACACACAATGATAATAGATCCTTACAAAGCATAAGATAGACACAAAATATTTATAATGATGTTGAAGAGGCAAGGAGAATGTAGAAAAACACATCAAGGAAGATACATCTAAAAACTTGTATTTATTGCTTCATTGATATACAAAATCTAATCTATTATAGAATAAGGTCCTGGATCACCATGCGAGTCCACTATAAGGCCCTCCAACACATTTTCTTCAAAAAAAAAAAAATTGATAGATTTTTGCTACAAAAATTATCTCCCTTACAATGAGCCCACCAATCTAATTTATATAATTAGAGAGAGAGAGAGAGAGAGAGAGAGAGAGAGAGAGAGAGAGAGAGAAATGAAAATCCTGAAATCTATCTTCCCACCACTTGCAAGATGTCATAAATGGATTGAAATGATGGTATGCTGCTTGCAAAATTCACCCCATACTGTCCCATAACTTGTGGCAAGTGAGAAAAGTTTTCCCATGCTTCATTAAATGCATCTCAACTACCAAATAAAAACTATTCTAAACATAGCAAAGTTTCCTACAAAATCTCCATCAAGTTTTAGATTTCTTTGATTTCTACGTGTTAGGATTAGAACCACGATTCCAATAGAACTAATTTAGTGTGTTTTCATTGAGAATTACAAAAGACATGACATTCGAGTCTAGGAAGCTGTTTTGGGTTTAGCAGGGATTTCTGTCATTTAACAGATTAAACATTTGATTGACCACAACTGAAGGTGTTTCTTTTATTTTCATATATTTATCCTTATAAAATTTACAAAATCAAAATTTTGTGGCATAGAGGACGTCGTTATCGTTCCATAAAATTCAAATTTCATGAAAATCGAGCTCGGGTGAAAAGTTTTGGTCGTTTAAAGTTCGGAGGTCGGGCATCAACGTTTGCTTCATATTGCAGCTATTGCGGGTTTTCAGGGAACTCATGTCTCATGCATACTCAAAAGGTTCATTCCTCCTTTATTCACATCACCCAATTTTAAAATTTCTTGTCCCAACCTGTCCCATTATTAACGGTGGTAGTCGGGGCCATTGACCTCGCTTTTTCCGCATCCCACTTCCTAATGGTAATTTCAAGTTTTTTGGGCCCGTGCATCCTAATGTCCCAACTATCTTGCAAACGACACGGGAAATTTTTTTCCACCTTAACTGATTCCCTTGTTGTGTGGCTATTTTGAAATTTTGAGCCTAACTGTCTCGAACACGTTTCTACATGTTTGTCGCATTACACTATTTCCTTTGCATTTTGGCTTTTCTCCTTTTCGTGTCCTAAGTGTCCCGGTTGAACTTGTGACATCTAGGATAAAACCTTCCGCATTTTCCAAAATACACCGAAAAGATACCATTTTTTTGGATTTTGCAATTTTTTCTAACTCTTTGAATTTTTTCCTTGGATAGGGAAGTTAGAGAAAAGCAAAAGAGTTACCCAAAAATCCAAAATTATGGTCCTTCACCATTTTTGCAAGTTATCAAAAATTACCTTAGGGGGTAAATTTTGGATAACAAGTTCTTTCTATCCCCCTTTGGAAAATGATGTAATGCTTGAGGAAAAGCCAAAGGCCCAACTGTTGTCACCAAGGAAAAGGTACAATAGTGATTCTAGGAAAAATGGTTTATAATGGGGCTGTAAATTCTACTAATACCAAAGCTTGAGCTCTATGAATTTCTTGGGGTTGGGTATCAACATTAGATTCTGAAGGTGAACCAACTCTACAATTTGTAGGAGTGCATGCAAACCTTTTTCCTCTACCTCTTCTTTCTAGAGTTAGTTGAAAACCTTGCTATTCTAGGAATTGAAAATAAATATCCTCAATACCTTAGGATTTTTTTCCTCATGTATATATTCTTTCCACTAGAGTGTTTCTACTGTTGATTTACTTGAAGATTGTTTTAGTGGGAAGCACAAGATGTGACCCACAAAGGCACTAAAAACTATTGATTTGAAAATATTTATCACAAAAGAAGCAAAATTTTAGGGGACAACAATCCCTCCTCTTTATTGGAGAGGTTCCTTATTCATGAAACAAAATAAAATATACCTATTTACAAAATAAAATCTATCAATATTGAAATGAGGATTTTGATGTATTAAATGTTTCCATATTTAATCATTCTCAATACAAAGGATAAAGAGGTTTAGGATTTTTAGAAGAGCATTACTTAAAATGAATAAGACTGGTAAAGAAGGACAAAAAGTTCATCTTATTCACCTATCAATAATATAAGTATTCTTCTTGCTTATGCAAGATTACTCACTATTATAAAAGGAAATATATGAAGAAGGAAGCACATTTGGGTGTAGAGATAAAAAAATGACACCTCACTTATGAATGCATGAAATCCTAACAACACATGAATTTGTATATATAAATGAACCACGTTACATATATGTAGTAGATATAAAGTTCTCAAAGATTATATTAGATGAGTTGAACACAAATTTTCATATTCAAATATATAAAATCCACATTTATAGGTTAAGGAAGAGAAATATAAGGGATGCAACAAATGAGAGGGAAGAAATTCTTTTATATCTTTACATTCAAACTATAAAAATCTAACAACCCCTTTATAATGAACAAAAATCCTTATATAGGCATAGGTGTGGTTGTAACCAACTCTTATATTTCCATTATATTTTAATTAAGTGTTTTCACTTAACTAGTGAATCACATTTTAGTTAGATTTATAGGAAATTTCACAATTTAAAATGATAAAGATAACTTTGGACCCTAATGACTACAAAGAAAGACTTAGGAACTAGGGGAAGGATTCCTTTGGGAATGGTTGTGATCACCATGAAATTCTTCTAGCTTCCCAAAATAAACTCCATCACTTTACCAATGCATCCATTCTCGCATAAAGAGAATCTTAGTGGCTTCTATGAAAACATCATGTAGCTCCATTATTTCTTCCATTTTCTTTATAGTTACAGTCTCGTCATTGAAGAGATTTTACATGATCAATTCTCTTAACTTGGCCTTGAATTCATAAATTGAATACTTCTCTATTGAATTATCATTGAACAAATGAAATCGAGGGCTTCGGAGTTAGCTAAAATATATTATTTGAAAGCTTTTCCTTTCGTGACATGCTTTTCAACTTACTAATTACTTCTTCAAGACCTTTATTTTCCACTTAACCCCAAACACCCACTTTATAGATATATTACTCTTTCGATCATCAATAAATTTATTTACAAGTAGGATATTTTCATCCATGGCATCCATAATTCGAGATCTTTAATGCATTCCAGTCATAGCTTTATCTCCTTTTCGATCCAGAGATTATTGAGTCAAATTAACTCTGAACCAAAACAATGTTATCATACAATTTACATGCTTCATCAATTAAATTTAGACCAGACAACAATGTCCCCTCCACCATTGCTTCAATAGCTCTTCCATACGTAGCATGCTTATGAATTTCCCTTGTAGCTTTGAGTTGCTTCATTAAGCAAGACAATGAGAGGGGTCATTAAAGTAAGAGGGGAAGGCTTAAGCCCTTTTTAACTTATAAGAAAATGTTTGATTAAATTGGAAAGGGCTTGGACTTGTTCTTCAATATGCTCCTATGTTTTCATTCCCTTATCTACTCTCTCAATAACTTTGGAGTCTATCTCTTTCAAGTTATGAACCTCCCGCTCAAGAGTATATTCACCTAGTGGAATTCTTATATACTCAAAGTCAGCCAGGGTCAAATATTTCTCATCTTTCTCCTTTCTTGGTTTAGCTACCTCAAGATGTTGTTTCCTTCTAGTCAAATAAAATATTGAAGTAGTTTTGGCCCATTTGGGAGCTAAGTTGTACCAAGGAGGGCAGCCAAAAAAACAAATCCTAACAATGAATTGAGAAGATACTTCTCTCTTCCTATTTTCAATCATGGGATGAAGCCATGAGAAATAATCACTGAAGGTGGGGTAGTGAGTGGGCCCAAAGCAAGTGTATTCAGAGAGTCAAGGATTTGGGTAGTAAATGACTCTAAAGTATGTATCCTAACACTTGAAGAAAATACTTCTTTCAAAGGTGCTTAAGCTTGGGAATGCTCAATACCTTAGAAGATAACTTTACACTCTTAAATTTGTCTTCTTGATATTCTTACTTCTTAGTGCTTCCTCCTTCATAGTTTCTTTCTTCATGCTCCTCAGTCCCTTTTTTCTTCCTATAAAAGGGTAATGATTTGTTCAGCTCTTTGAACCTTTTTGTTGGTCTTGGAGAGAGATACTAATTATCTTCTTTCTCAATTGTTTCTTTGTCTTCTAATTTCTTTCAGCTTTTCTATTTTTAGAGTATACTATAGTTGAGGATTCCACAAGAAAAGGAGAAGGAGCATATTGGGTATGAAATTTTTTTACTAAAGTAGTAATCTCCTTTTGAGATGTTGAAGCTCTATGAAAATAGGAATGATTCACACCTACCTTATATACTTTCATCTTTCCATCAAATGAAACTTTGGTCCTCACCATGATGAGATTTAATATCTTCTAAAGATCATCCTTTTTCCTAAAACCAATCGATGGTGAGGAGTATATGTTGAATAGTTTTATTTTATTCAAGAGAATACATGTCTTCATCATCATCTAGCAAGTCTTCTAGCACTTTGTAAATCCTAAAATATTTAATCATTGTAAAGAAAATGAAAAAGTATATTTTTATTACCTCATAACCATCGAATAATATTATCAATAACCTTCTAGGGTTGGAAAATGATATTAATTCTTTATGAGATTATTTGAGATGAATCCTTTTCTATTAAAAACAAGAAATTTTGTGAAAAGTATGAACGTTGAATGAAGATATGGTCATTTCTACATTATAAGCATCTAATGTTGTCCTACAAATATAATCTCCTAAATTGATTAGGAATTGAATACTTGATATCTTTGTGTCCTTGCAATTCCTATGTGACATGTATAGTTTCCTACAAACTTCCACAAGAACTATCTTTTCATTACAATACATGGGGATTTTTTTGGGACCACCTTCAAATCCAGGTAGTATAATATAGGTAACTCTTTTAAACTAAATGAACCAACTACCATATGATGCAATCGGTTGTTTGGCTTCATCATATATCATTTAAGTTGTATTGCCTTCCAAAATTCTAAAAATGTACATAGTGAAGGCATCATTGACTCTTTTCAAGAGAATTTATCTATTTTGAAAATTTAGTTGAGGATAATATTGATATTTTACTTCATGATTTTTATCACCCATTAGATAAATTACAAACCAACGCATGCATACAAGGTAATTTTATACATGAGATAAGAAGTAATGTAAAATGACTTTTATATTGTTTATTGTCTATTTGCTCACCGAGATTTTTACATATAATTTTTCCCAAATTCAGGCTTTGTTTTTCATCACAAATGACATTGATGTGTACACACATCCATTATTGAAATTCATGGGTATTGGGAAGACCCATCAATCTTGACAACATGGTAATAATATGAGAAACCTATTCCTTGAAGTTTGACTTGTAAATGACCTTGCAAAACTTTGAAGCTCCTCATTTCTTAATCTTGAACCATGAATTTTCTATAATTTCCTTATAATTCTCTTTATCCTTATAAAAATAATTTGATCTTGTGTTTTTGTTAGAGTGTTAGCATCTTTAACCAAAGGAATATTAAAGGCAACATTTATGCAAATTACATCTTGTTTAGCTATCACCTAACCCTAAGGATCCCTAATCTCTTTAGTGTATCTGGGTCAAAGTAAAAGCAAAGCTAATACTATGTTTACACATTTATCGAGAGGGGAAAACCAACTACATATACTAGAATAATGTATTTAATGCATTGGGCCAAAGGAGTGGGATGTTTTATGGAAATATGGGCCCAAAAATCATTTAAGTCTATATGGTAAACACCATTATCTCAAATGTTGGGTATTGTGGTCTCAAGAGAGGAAAAATGCTCATAAACCCCTAGTGGTACTTCATGGCAGATAGATTTGAAAAAAACACTCCCAATAGAAAGAATTAAATAAGTCTCTAGGAAGACTTGAACAAGAGGGAATACGAGTTTAATTTGTCATTATGACATTGTTAGAAGGATAAAAATAATTTATCTTGACCACAAGAATGATGGCATTACTCCAAGGATTCCAATGAATATAAATTTTATAATTTGGGTGAGAAATGCTTCGATTCACAACTAGAAATGGATTTTGTGGGACGAGAATGGAAAAGTACAATGCTTAGTTAAAAATATTTACTATGATAGTAAAAATGCATACCCTTCTACCATTTTATGTTTTTTCATTCAAAATACAACTAGTTAGATGCATTAAATAGGGATCCTGACATGTTATAGAGAATATAAAACTCATAAAACAATTTATCCATTTTACCTTAATTCTATGGATATGATGGAGATGCGTGGAACATGAGGCCGAGGGAAGAAGGGACATGAGGGAAACATAACTCCAAACATTACAAAATACAAAGGGATCCTTAAATATTCGGTATTATGCTTGCATAGAAAAAATTCCCAATGGTACAAGGGTTGTATGGTCACCAATTATCCACATCTTTGTACAATATAACAACACTTAGAAAAAAATTGATTAAATTTACGGGTTGAAAGAAAGTGCAGGAAATAAAAGGCTATTGGGATCACAAAAATATTCAAAAAAATTCAAAATATTGTTGAAAGGAAGAGGGTCAACAGTTCCCATAATACTAAAAATTCCGAGAAATATAAAGAAAGTGTAAGCCTTCTGAAGGAAAACAAATGGGGAACTAAATTTTGTGGAAAAACAAAGATGAGGATAGAAACAGTTCCCGGAGAACATAAAAACCAACAAATGAAAGAAACTTGGAAAACTACAATAATTTTGAGATGAGATAATAGAAGCCCAAGGGAACAAGTACCAATTATTCCTCTAGGATCTATAATTTCTATAACACAAATAATTTGAACTCAAACACATAAAATATTCATAAAAAGACTAAGTGTTTAATTTTCTTTCACTCCCAAGGACTCCACAAAGGTAAACAAAATAATCAAAGGGATCACTTAACCAAAATTTCAATTTTTTTAGAAAATTACACTCATTATCATGGTAAGTGACAACACTTAGGCAATTCAAAAGTTATAAATGTATTACAAGTTCGACATTCAATAAATATTTATGTGTTCAAAATCCTTCGAAGTAATAATTACAATCATTGGTAAGGATAAATCATAGCTCCTTTGAGCGTTAACATCATGGGGGATCATACAAACTATTACCTTCATTAGAGATCAAGGGTTTCTACATACATGCTAGTTGATTGAAAACTTAGAGTAATCAAATGTCCTTATCTTGCAAAGATTTTGTGCCACCTGAGGTATTCCAAGACTACATGCCTAGGTAACACTATTATCTATAGGGAATTAATGATTTTGACAAATTATTTTAATGCATAGGTAAGCCGGTGTTAGAATCCCCTTGCCTCAATTAGGTCCCTCAATGAGATAAGACATAGGTGAAAACACCCCAAACTATCCCCACAAGGACTAGGTTACACACTAAAGTTTTAAGAACAATTACACACCTAATATTTACAAGTTACCCCCGAGTTCGGTTGATTTATGACACCTATAAATGATGGTCATTCTCACCCCATGTATGATAGGGTACTCTTAATATTCATTGCCTCACACAAGGTTATTTAAATTCAGGTAATGGTACTTGTAGGACTTGTATTAGATGTAAAACAAGAAGGCAATTAATGTGATTAGGATGTTTTACTAACATGGTCAGTTTTTTATATCCTAAAAAAGGATCAATTGGGGGTAGGAAGTAGAAAAGAATTATAAACTCATTTTATTAATTTGATAGTTTGGGTGAAATGAGATTTCACTTAACATTGTGGGTGTTAAGGAGATTAACCAACATAGTAAAGTATTAGTTAAATATGTTTGCAACATATGTATAAAATTTGAGTACATATTCACATCCATTTCAACACTTCTAAAACATAGCCACATTTATATTTCCTTTTCATAATGTATAAAGAAAAATTCTTTGAACAACTCTACACATATGTAAGTCAGTATATATCGTAAGTTATATATAACATTAAAATGAAAAATATTTAAATACAACATATCACATCCTATATTACTCTTGTTTAGAGTACATGCAACCAATTCAAGGTCATTCTTAGGAGTGGTATGGAAATCACCTATAGTCAAGTATAAAATTTGTACATCCATCATTTCAAGAAATCGAGGATGAAAGTAGAGAGAGGTAGAGATAGGGAAAGAGAGAGGTCGTTTCTTCACACAATCACACTTCCACATTCTATTCTTTTATTTTCTCTATAGAGAAGAGTAACAAATGATAGAAAAATTCTAGGATACATTTTCCTTTCAAATCACCATATCCAAACCACATACATCTTGTATCCAATTTTCATTTCATTTCAACTCATAAACATTTTAATCCCATTTACAGTTTGAAACCAAAGTCAAATTTTAGAGTCACTTCTAGAGAGAAAAAGAGAGAGAGAGAGAGAGAGAGAGAGAGAGAGAGAGAGAGAGGGAGAGAGAGAGAGAGAGAGAGAGAGTATAAAGTTTCATTTATTTGTTATTAACTATAAAATAACCACATTTACCACATATCTAATTTTCCATTTTGTTTCAAACTAATGTACATTTTTAGCCCATTTACATTTTCAAATCCAATCAAGTTTTCATACTTATTTCTAGAGGTAGAATGGGGAAGGGAGAGAAATTTTAAAATTAATTTAATTTTATATTCATCATATAAAACCACATACATTATTCAATTTTAATTTCATTTATTATCCCTAAAAATTTATAGCTCATTTATATTTTTATAACGAGTCAAAATATCATAGGTACTTCTAGAGAGAAAATGGAAGAGAGAGAAACATCATAATTTCCCAAAACCATTCATACAACAATTTGATCAATTTCATACTCTATAAAGTTAAAAACAATATCTACAAGGTTCCACAGTTAGTTAGGAGTCAAATGGGACCCTAAAAGGTGTGTTTAGCTAAGGTTATAATATTTGTGAAAGCTGGCCAAAATTATTAAAGTGATTAGAAAATTGATCTTGAAAACACTCGCTCTAAGGTTAGAAACAAAGTATGATGATTCCTACGTACCCCATATATAAAAAATTCATTGTTTCGACAAAATTTTATTATGACGAGTAGAGATGAAATTACAAGGATAACTCTAGGGGCGGTTTCACTAATTAAGTCACAAACTCTTGTCACAAAGTGACAAGTGGGCCTGAAAAATTGCTTGCAAAAAAATCTCTGAAATAATTTTCATTGAAATGAAGGTTTGTTACAATTCTATTGTTTTAGCTTAAAGATAGGTGGTAGTGGTTTTAATTTTTCAAACTAGGTAGCAATTTCGTAAGTCAAAATTCATCACATTTTATTAAAACATGCACGTCACTACAAGTGACTGATAAGCTAAATGGGATTTACAACTAGACTTGTAAAATATGTAAATGAGTTCAAAAATATTGGTTAAGGTTATCCATGGTGTCCTACGTAACTAGGGGTCATCCAATAAGTTTTAGATTGTGGTATAATTCAGTGTGGTAGTCCATGGAGATGAATTTCAAGCTAAGATTTTCAATGTTTGAGCTTCCAATTCAAGTAAGAATTTATCATTAGTTGGAGTTATATTTACAAATAGTTAACATTTAATTTCTAAATGCAGGAAATGATGAAGATAAAATTTAGTGCAAAAGAAAAGGGAAAATCCATACCTTTTACGCAAAACTCGCGATCACCGCATTCGATGAGACCACCTCACCTTCAAGAATTCTATCATATAGTCTATGTGTATTCACAACCACTCCATTATAAACCATCCAAGAAGCCATACTAGACTATACATCATCCACATTGTGGAAAAATGATCTTCTATAAGAGCCCAAGATTTAATCCACTTTAAGTAATAGGTGGGGCTGATTTTATTTATAAAGTAACGATAACAAAATAATTGTTTGACATGCATAAGATCCTGTTAAATTTAACCAGTAGGGGAAAATTATGGAAAAAATCTTCCTTTCACCACTTCCATTTGGGAAAACATTACACATCCTATATTATTTAAAACCATTTCCGCAACATCATGGTTTTTCCATCAAATCCATTTTTCACATACCCATAACCGTGGCATTTTTTTGATAAGACACATTTGGCTGATCCATTTATTTAAAAATACCTCTTAGCCTTGTCATTAATAGCATTATGTGCATATAGCAAATAAAACACTCCATGAACCGACCCTTTCTCGGAAAATTTCTTGTGAATGGACAAACAAAGGGTTCCATGTAGAGGAAGAGTGAAAGAGAAAAGTATTGTCGAGACATAAGTGGGATAGTAGGAGGGACACTTTAAATGTATTATCAATACATGAACCACTCAAGTAAGAGATAAAGAGTAAGATAACAAAGTGTTAGCCAACGTATACCTAAAGAATTGTATTTTAAAAGTTAAAGTATACGTAGCAAAGGTGATCAAGAGTAGAAAAACAAAATTAATAAAACAAGAAATTATGCCTAAATAAAGTACCTCCAAATCCTCAATCTTATTCTTCTTCCTTTGTATACAAAAAAAAATGAATGACATGTAGTTTCCTTTCCTCTCAAAACAATTGAAACTACTTTAGGTACAATTATAGATTGAAACCAATCACTCAATATATAGTAAAATGAATAGATATTCAGGTTACAGATCACCTCTATGTGAAAGGTTGATTTGACCCACAATGGTAATGATTTGGGATAGAAATTAGTGAGAGATCCATTTATCACCATTCCATGACACGTTATTGTTATTTAATTATGAGAGTTACGCACTCATTGTAACTATCCAATTACTACTAAATTTACAATGCTAACTTGGGTTTCATCATGGTCAATGCATTTGAATCTTGAATGAAGTGCTTTTATTATTATGCAAGGAATGTGACAAGTATGAAAGCCGCTCAATAGTTTTCAGGTATCCCATGCCCTTCTTCACACTCATAGATGTGGCCCTTCTCCAATATGCCAAGCCTCCCATTACTCCCCCAACAACCACTCACCCACAAGAACTTCACTTCACCCATGCATCCCCTTATCATAATTTTTTATAATTATTTTTCTTCTTTTTTTTTTTTTAATTTTATAGTTGGGCTCTACATTTCCCTCTGCTTATAAGAGAATTGTCATCAATGCGACACATCACCAAGGTAGAAAATGGGGATGAAAAATAAGGATGCTAACAACAACAAATTCTTGTAAGGAGAGATATTTGTCTCTAGACAGGATCACAAGGAAGTCAAGAAAGTGTTGACAATTTCTTAATGTTCTGTGAAGATTGATAGTTCCAATTTACATTATTACTTATTTAGTATTTTTACTTAAAAATATTTATTAGTCTCAAGCTCTTAATATTTCATTATTTATTATTTTAGATGATATTTTTCGTGGTTTCCCATAATAAATTAACATCATGATACCACACAAGGCCCAAACACATAACTAATGGTCCACAAGACATATTGTTATATACTTTCTCTAGATGTATCACATAACAAGATCTCAACCAAACCATGGAAAAAACATACACAGTCTCGAAAAACATAGTATTTCACACATATACACCCTTGGCACAAAAGTACTTATAACATAAGCATACTATAGCAACATGGAATCCCTAACAATAGTACACATAGACATCTTTCATGTTACTTGAAATATAATCGTAGCTATATAGTGTCAATATGAAATCAACATCATACAATCAATGAGGAGAAATAATCCTGGACATCACAAAATAGAACCAAACTAACATGAATATACAAAACACATGATATAGACTCCATAGACCTCCCCATATCCTAAATCTACAAAAAAATCATTACAAAAATAACTTCCATATACCTCCCAAACATCACAAAAAACTCCATATACCTCCCAAACAATAAAATAAAGAAAATTTTCCTTTTCTCTCCACCAAAGAAGGCAAATTTATATTTTTTTCTCCACCAAAGAAAATGAATTTCCCTTTTCGCTCCAAAGAAAGAAAACAAATTTCCCTTTTCTCTCCACCAAAAAATAAATTTTTCCTCTTTCGCTACACCAAAGAGGTCGGTCACCCAATGGTCTAGGAACATAGATCCCAAACACCTCTAACCCAAGTAAAATACTAACACATGGTTCGACAACGTGCTAGTCATATGCAACTCCTTGGAGAAAACCCCATACAATGAAGTGGGCCCATAGGTACCACCAATCCTTGGTGAACCCATGTCCCTATTACAACACATAAAAACATTAGAACCAACATGTTAAAACATTAAGGAAAATTTCCAAGTGGCATAAAATTCAATCACTTTGGGCCAAGAGAGAAAATAAATTGAAACTCAAGGAATAATTTTAACTTAAATTTAAATTTAAATGAAAGTGAAATAAATGGCTAATCAGCCAAAGTGTGAAAACCATCATGTTAGTGAAAAAATTAAATAAAATGACAAAAATTAAAAACAATAACTCAACAAAAATTTAAATAGAATAATTTTCTCGGTTCCATAGGTGGAAGAGAAAATAAAATTCAAATTTATGAATAAAATGCGTATAAAGAAGTATCACATCACAATCACTATGTGACCTTATATGGCCACTAAATGGGAATTCATTGAGTCACTAGCACTCGGACATCGAGCCTCACCTCCCAAAATAATATAATATCATATCAAATAATACAACTATCATAATCTCTACCTAAATCATCCCTCCATACTCCCAAAAGGATTAACAAAGTATCAACATAGGCTAAGAAGAAAAGTTACATGTTGCCATCTATCGATCCTAAGGTGTTTTGCAAAACACAATATACATGGTGCCCGTAGGGAATGTGTCATGCATACTAAACAAATAGAGGTGGGTTTTAAGTCTATGTAAGACTCCAATCCCTATCTCATACTCATGTCAAGTGACTAATCAACAATACACCAAGACATAGGTACACATAGGTCATCTATAAAAAAACTATATAGGGAAAGAGAGAAAGGTATAGGTTGCAATCTATTGATCCTAATGTGTTTGTGAAACACAATATACATGACACCCATTGAAAATGTGTCATACATACCAAATGAATAGAAGTGGGTTTTCAATCTATGTAAGACTCCACTTCCTATCTTGTAATTGACTCGAGTGATTGGTAATGGTATTCATTTCCTCTTTCCACACATACACATTTTAACTGATTTCTTCCCTTAGGGTTAGTTAGTGTAGGGTTCAAAACATAATACATAACTATATTACTAGTATAATGGTGATTCATGCACATCATCCATAACATCTTACACATGGTATATTTACAGGTATAACACAACATTAATTTAACGGTTTATAATACATCATGTTCCCACGTAACAAACCCAAAGTGAAATTACAATACAATAGGTGTCATATCATCACCATATGCCACTAATTCATTGCATGAATCCATAACATAACACCTGAATTACACGTATGGAGAAAATAGTGAATAAAATCACAACATACTTGAGAAAATACAATTCAAAAGGGGGACACAACACAATTCATCACAACACGATGGTTACATCATGACATGATACAATTACTATGAAACAAGTCTTTCATACAACACATTAGCTCACATATATATCCCGTGATAATGAAACACTCCAACACTTCATAGTCCACAATAACATTCCTTTCAAAAAATAAGGTGGTACATCACACGTGAAATTCACATTGAATTCATGAAAAAGAGAGTGATTACTCTCATCATAAGCACATCAACATCATAAAAAAACCACTCTAAGTGGCATGCACAATAGGTGCATTCATAATATCACAAGTACAATGTTGGTCACATCACAACATATATCACATTACTCTTCTCATATCCATCTACAACCATGCACAATCATCAAAACTCCCATCTGTCCTAGAGGTTTGACAAAGCATGAACCTCTACTCTGATACCAAATGTCACACCCACATTTTACACACACAAATACAATATAGAAAATACTGAGTTAAATTTTTACTTAGACTTATTGGTACATGACAACATATGGAATCACTTAGTATAATATAAAACACATGAGATGTCTTCACAACCATGACCCCACATATATAACATGAAACACATGATGCACATAAAATCTACATTTCCCAAAATGACAAAGTACAACAATGACCCTACTATAATATACACTTTTCGATATGCACTTCCCATGACACAAATTTATAAAGGTTACATATTTATTACCATCCTATTTTTATTAATTGACTATAATTATATGAAGAACACTTAACATGGGACTCTTTGTTCCTCTTAAAACTAGGTTTCTTTTTTTTAACATTTCACCTATAGGCATTCGATTAGAATATAGCTCATTTCCTTGACCAAAAGTAAGTTTGAATAACTCAACGATCATTAGGAGAATTTAGAAACCCATTAGCCTATAAACACTATTCGTAAGAATTCGTTTGTAATAATCATGTTTACTTGGTTTGGCATTATACTCTCATTATAAGCAAGAAATGTTCGTAAAAGATTAAAGGAAGGTTATAAGATAAATAAAAAACCTAGACTAAGTTCTTTTCATACTATTGTTTACACACTAAGGGTTCCCTCTTTTCTCTTGAAGTTATTACAACTAACCATGTAAGATAACTAATTAATTAACATCATTCATGGAATGAATCAAACCTAATTTTCACCAATTAGGACTCCTTATTTTCACTAAACAAGTTGGACATGAAAGGGTTACATTTTACCTATGTTAACATTATAGAGGTTTGCATTGATTTTAAGACATGAATCTCACATTTAACTCTATTTTTAATAGATCTTCTTAAGGATTGATTTTTGATAGTTACGGATTAATTACATGTTCCAACCATAAATTCTACTTCTTAAGAGATATCAAGTTTAATTTATTCCCATTTATGCCCAAGGTTTCAACTAACTTATACAATGAAAACTAGGGTTCAATATTATTAACTCATTATGCCTTGGAAACAAACAAATTTATTCCATTATCAATGCATCATGTTCATTATTTAATTAACATCATTGGTTAACCATGTTTGTGCATATAAGGTTATGGTCAAGCCTCAAATTTGGTTTCCCAATTTCATAGGTAATTTTATCACTTATGTAGCTCTCATGTATTACATCGGTTTTGATCGCATCAAGCATTTTGTTTGGTTTTGGGATCACTCAATGGCATACCATTTTCATAGAGGTCATTCCCTAGATAATCTTATTTACCCTTGTTCTAACTACATTTCATGGTTACTTTGGTAAAAATTATCAGCATTTAAAAATTTAATTCATATGTTACTTAATTATACACTTATGGATTCCCATCTCCAGGGAGTGTGATTCCTTTCATAAGATTCATTTTATTTTCCTTAGGAAACTCAAAAGTTACGCATGTATTACAAGTGGGACATTCAATAAAATTTTACGTGTTTAAAAGCCTTCTAAAGCAATATTTACAATAATTGGTAACCATACATCATAGATTGTTTGACCATTGACATCATGAGAGGTCATATGATCTATTATGTTGATTAGAGATTTATGGTTTCTACATCCTACTACATGGAAAAATTAAAGTAATAAAATTTCATTATCTTGTGAATCCTTCATGCCACCTAAGGTATTCCAAGACTACATGCCTACGTGACACTCGTTATCTCTGTAGGGATTCAATGAGTCGACACATTAGTTTAATTCCCTTGCCTTAGTTAGGGCATTGAACGAAATAAGACATAGGTGAAAACACCCCAAGTTATCCCCACAAGGACTAGGTTACACTATAAAGTGTTAAGGATAGTTATGCACCTAAGCTTTACAAATTAAACTTGAGGTGGTTTTATTTACAATACCTAGAAATGTCTGTCATTTTGAACCCACTTATTATAGGCTACTCTTAATACATTTCACCTCACAAAGGTTATTTAAATTCGGTAATGGTACTTGTAAGACTTGTATTAAATGTACAAAAATTAAGTGACTAATGTGATTAGGGTATTTTATTAACATGATCAATGTTTATATCCTAAAAAATGATCAATTGGGGGTAGGAAGTACAATAGGCATTATAAACTTGTTTTTTATTTTGATAGATTGGGTGAGATGAGATTTCACCGAGGATTATGGGTGTTAGGTCGATAAATCAATATTTAATGTAGTAAAGGATGAGTTTAATATCTTTGCAACATAGGTATATCATTTGATTACATCTTCACATCCATTTAGACACTTATAAAATATAGCCACATTGATATTTCATTGTAAAAATGGACATAGAAAAATCCGTCAAACAACACTAGATATCATTCTATGGTATACACATATTGCAAGTAGAATATAACTTTACAATGAAAAATCTTTAAATACAACATATCACATCCTGAATTCCTCTTGTTTAGAGTACCTACAACCAATGTAGGGTCAGTCCTAGGAATGGTATGGAAATCCCCTACACTCAAGCATAAAATCCATGCATCCATCATTTTAAAAACTTGAGGTAGGAAGTAGAGAGAGGTAGAGATAGGGAAAGAGAGAGGTTGTATTTTAACACAATCACACTTCCACATTATTATTTTTTTCTCTAGAGATAAGAGTAACAAAAGATAGAGAAACTCTATGATTCATTTTCCTTTCAAATCACCATATCCTAACCACATACATCTTGTATCCAATTTTCATTTCATTTCAACTCATATACATTTTAATCCCATTTACAGTTTCAAAACCAGTCAAATTTTATAGTTACTTCTAGAGAGAGAGAGAGAGAGAGAGAGAGAGAGAGAGAGTCTAAAATTTCATTTCTTTTCCATTCACTATAAAATAACCACATTCATCGTGTATCCAATTTTCGATTTTGTTTCAAACCCATATACATTTTTAACCCATTTACATTTTCAAATCCAATCAAGTTTTCATAGTTATTTCTAGAGGGAGAAAGGGGAAGGGAGAGAAATTCTAAAATTAATTTTATTTTCTATTCATCATATCAAAACCATATACATTATCCAATTTTTATTTCGTTTCTAATCCCTAAAAATTTATAACTCATTTACACTTTTAAAACCAAACAAAAGATCATAGTTACTTCTAGAGACAATGTAGTCACAAAATCATGCACTTAATATTACATTTATTCCTCCAAGTATGTTATTTAATAAATGGATCTCACAAAATAAAAGCATTCACGAATGACCTATCACCTAGTTCGGTCATCGGTTAGTCAATCGTCATTGGTTTTTTTTTGCACGATTGTCGCTTTTCTATACATTTTTGTAGTCTCTCAAGATGTGTCATTATTGGGTTGTTTTTCAGTGTTTATAACTAGGGTTCCCCTGAGGTGCCCGAAGATATGATTATAGGCATCATGCTTTGTGTAACTCTTAGCTCTAATTTATCTTTTCGAATTCATTCTTTGTTATTTTGCCATTTGTGCCCCTAGGTAGTGGTGTGTTTTTGAGGTCACTAGTGTCAAAATTTGAACAAGAGATCCATATATAAACATAACATACTCACTACATGATAGGAAGACTATCATCTATTAAGGGCAACAATCTACTAAACCATGAGACTACGGTTGGGCATCTTCTACATCCGCATCACATAATCATAGGGAGAAATGGTTGTATTCATTCTATTCCATCCACTATTTTCATTTTACATCTTGGTATATTATCCCTACTTCTACATCATTGGTGCTAGTGTAACCTAGGCACAAAATGTCACACACAAGAACACGAGAACTACATCAGGTCCTGGAATGTAGTATATCACTTAGTTGTAAGTCTACCATTGCGTGGCTATTTAAGGTCAGCTTTAACCTATTTAGATGAATTTTTATTTTTAGGAATTTGATGCTTTGAATAAGGTTTTGCAGGTAGATATTCACATCACATTCACAAAGACATAAGTTAAGATATTGTGAGAAACATGAGACAAGGATAAAGACTCTACAAAGACGTTATGATACTTCAAGATTCAAACCCTGAGCTTTTTTGCAAACCAGAAACCAGATTAAATAACTAGGTCACACCAAGCCACCCCAATAGTCTCTCGGGTGTCTTATTCTAGCCAGATCTTCAACTTATGGAGTTTGTAGAGCAGTATTCCCACATCCAATCTAGTCTGTATATCATTCTATTCAATTCTAGCACAAAGAAAGTTAAGTTTCATTCAGGTTAGTACCTTATCCCTTTTATTTTCATTATTTTATTTTAATTAAACACTAAACTAAATATTTAGCTTCCGTATTTCAATTTACATTAATATTTTCTACTTATATTAACTCAAAATTGGAATTTTAGTTAATCATTTGGCGATCCCATCTTTTCGAATAGTTAGGATCCAACCAAACCATAATGGCTAATGATCTTTCCTATTCTTATCCCATCATGTCTCACTTTAGTGTTAACCCTATTTATGATGAGGTTGTCATAGCTGAGCTCAAGAGCTCTATATAGTGTTCCTCTTCATATACTTGATCATATTCAACAACTCTTAGATGACCAACAACATGTGACTACTAGTTTTGAGATTCTCTTATAGGCATTAGCATTATTGATGATCATATCTCATTTACCCATTGTAAACCATGCCATATGGTCACATGTGATCCTTTTTCTAATATTTCGCAAGAAACTTTATATGATTATCTTATTGATTACTTGTAGGTATTGAAAATCATTCGCAAATCCAAAATAATTCTTTTATTACTCCAGCCCTAACATAGTTCCTTCCCACGTAATCTACCACTTGTGAAATTACTTCTCCTACTACATCTCCTACTACTTTTTATTCTGTTGATTATCCTATTAATAACCTCCTTAACAATTTTATCACTATTGCAACTCTATATGATACTAGTGAGGTAGATGATAGTCATGGTTTGCCTTCTTTCTACACACTGGATGTAACTCTCTTGCTCCATTGTTACCTTCTCATAACATTACATATATTATTGTAAATGAGTCAATGCCATCTATCCCTTCTTCTTCACCTCTTATTACATCATTTGTAACTCTTATTCCATCCTCTCCTCTAGATGTGTCTCCTTAAGTCACTCCATCTATTATGGATGTTTCTAATGTTAGTCTAACCATAGCTATCAATACTTCATCGATATATGACCTATTATAGCTTCATCATCACCTAATCCTAGTGTTCCCTTAACATCGAATCTTCATTGTAACCCCTTGATATTCCTATGATTACCCATAATGGCAAGCCACAAGCAGTTAATACATTATAGTTTTCTCCACCATTCCTTCATGACAACATCTCTCTCATGCATGCAGTAGGTTAGATCCATTCACAAATTTAGTATATCACTTTATAAAATAGGGATTATTACGCTTCTATTGACAATAACTCGATTACATGGTAATCGATTCCTAAAATGATTCATAACTCGCATTTCCCCAAGATTTTTTCATGCCTACTTTTACTTGTTTTGATGGTATTGTTGACCACTCATGCTCATCGTTTACATTACCACTTTCTTATGGCCTCATATTCTAATGATAGGTTATTACTTAAGGCCTTTTGATATATTATTATTGACCAAGCATTATAATGGTACAATCATCTTTCCTTTGATTCTATTAGTACATTCTAAGACATGGAGGATGCTTTCCTCTATCACTTCATCATCAACAATGGCCCCAAAGTCACTTATGATCATATACCTACCTTACATCAGGGACCCTCTAAATCTATTAAGGATTATATTTTGTGATTCAATGCTTGTATACACCAACTAATATTCCAACCTATTGATTTAGAAAAGTAATTTATCTTTTGTCATGGCCTAATTCCTCCACTCAAGCAAATATTGCAATATGATACATGTGAATCATTCATCCTCTTATGTTATAAAGTTATTGACCTAGAAAAAGATCTTCTATCATCACCTATCATAGAGCCTACACATATTTCCCTAGCCATTGCTTCATCTAGTATCACGCTAGCCCCTTCAGTTAAGTATCCAAAGAAATATCCCTATTTGCCTCATATACCAAATAAACAAGATCAACCCAATCCACCACCAAAGTGTGCTTCTTCTCTGGCTCCGTGACAAGCTACTACTCCTACCACTCCACCTAGGTTGTGTGAGCCTTTACATTTCTATCTTCACCCTCGACCACATGATTTCCTACATGTTTTACTTAATGAGAAATTGATTTCTCTACCCTCCAACAAGCATCATCCATAACACTGATTATAGCATAATTGTGACCAACCTTATTGTAATTACCATCGCATCAATGGCCTTGAGGACAATGATTTTCTTGCCATAAATGAAATACTACAACAACTAGATGATAATGGTATTATCTCCTTTGTCCCTGATGAGAGGTTAGTCTCCTTTATCGCATCAGTGTAGGCATACCCCACTTGAGTCTTCTCCATCAAGTATTCAGTTTATAGGGCCCTCATTGCCATCATATGCACATTCTCCACCTCATCCATTGCTTCCGATTCACATCATTGCATTCACTACATCCGCCACATTCACGCTATCCACCGATTCATATTGATGCGTCACATGGGATCTCCCTCCCCTGTGCATATCCATGATGACTCTATATGACATTCAGTTTGGTTCATAGACTCATGCTGGATCCATTCCACATGCTTCCACTACTTCACATCGTCTTGGTCTTTGGTACATGATTATCATCACCTTAGCCCCCGATGACACATTTTTTTCTTACGTTTCTTACATGAATATTGAAGGATAAGCATTAAGAACCTATCATCAAGAAATTTGTTGTTTCATCTAGTGTGTTCCATAATTTCCTAATAAAGCACTCTTGCTTATACAACTCATTCTAGACTATTGAGGGGTCTTAATTAGATGAGCCTTTTCATTTACACATTGAGGGGCATCACTAATCCTCCCACTTTCACCATATTAGTATATTATGTTTATATGAAATTTTAACCCATTCATCATGACACATTCATTTTACTATAATATAATTTCTTCATCTTTTCATCTATTCTACTGTCATCATTACACTAATTATGCACTATGTACTACATGTTCATCCATCACATTACATTTATTATCTATTATCATCATTCACCATACACATTTTCTCTACCATTACAAACATTATAATGTGCATCTATAATAATCACACACAAACACTATACAATACATTACATGTACTAGGACAATAACCATAGAATCATACATCATTAATCACATTACAACATCAATATATAATAAAATGTGTTCATCATGAATCAATTAGAACGTTGTCCATACATATATGAGAAGTACAATCATCATTACAAAAACATTTCATCACTAGGGATAATTCCACTACATCATATACAATACTACGAATCATACCTCATCATCGCTAACACTCTCGAGTATCTTGTGAGAGCCCTAGAAATAGATGGCTCTTCACTAATGCGACATTGTTGTTTGCAGCCCCAATACCTCTACACTGCTAACATAGTAAGCTGATCTTTATAGCCTACTCCGAGAACTAACGCTATAAATCCACATACCATGGGAACAAGTCCCTGGGCTAAGGCAAAACAACCTACCCTCTCCCTAGCACATTGAATCTCCTCACGCATGTGGTCCCTATCACCTATAATCAATGTAAATGTCAAAAATTTTTATGGATACTTGATCAAATAGATGGGCATGTTCACCCACTATATCATCCACATGCTCTAGTATACCTCCACCTAGGGTATCGGTTGCCACATTCCACGTCAATGTGTGAATGGATGTATCCATGATCAAAACCAATACACAACACTTACAACCACAACTTACACCACATTAGACAACCATACAAAACAATATACAATAACAAAAAAGTGCATAATGCACTATACATATACTTACATTCAACTATGGCTACTTTTATAGGATTAGAGGCATGTGTTTCCCCCTCTCATCCTCCTCCATGTGGTATCTCAATGTGACCTACAAATAGTGGGTACAACAATACCCACCCATGAGCTACCCATAAAGGATGATGCTGATATGTGCACCCTACATAATTTCCATCAACAAGATTTATCTCTGGATATACCCCATTCAGCCACAATGGTAATAACTATTCAATGAAGGCCTCGCCTAACCCCAACCCTCCTAGGTGCTCTGATAGATCTCAACCATATATATACCCCTAGGGGCACATTCTAATAAATTCCAAGCTATCATGAAACTCTCTCTACCGAAAAACCTCCATCAAACTTGGAAAGTTGTCATGTAGCCACATAGACCTCTAAATGCATCGTAACTTTGTAGCATCCTTGGGCCATCCCCATAGTCATGGTATGTCCTCCATATAACAACTTCACTTCAGGGCCGAGTCTTATCTATAAGTTCCCTAAAGGTATATGTGTCCATCCTCTTACAACGAATTTCAACCCATCATCATGCATATATCTCAGGCCTAGCCCACTCTCCTCGTGGACCTACAATTGGTCTCAATATGGCTATATGCTCATATGCCCAAACATGCATCAATGTGGTGGCTCTTATCTCGCCACCATGCTCATCCTATGTAAACTGATATAAGTCTCTATATAGATGGGCCAACACACACCATGCCCACACATATCTAGTACCATCCTCCTCTATCCAATGACATATATCGTGCATCTTATACAAGATGCCTACATCCCCTCTCCATAACTATACATGAAGAAATCACAAATGCTATATAATTCCACAAGCACAGAACCCATATTATAATATAGCATTTAAATTGATATTAGCCTCGGTAGGTACTCGAGTCCCCACAAAATATAGTCTCATCGCTTGCATTTGTCACTCCATATCCTCTAATGGCATAACTCAAAACTTTCCCCAAAAATGGGTAATTGCAATATTCGATATACATCCTCCAACATGACATTCATCCCCATTGTAGGTAATAAAAATGTGCATGTTCCTCCACTCCATGTATCACACAATGTAGTCAACAGGGGCATAACCAAAATGTGCATGTGCGTCCACACCATGCCTCACACAATGTAGTCAATAGGGGTGTATTATGGGGCACATCCCTAATCCATCACATGCCACCTAATAATCATCACATCCTAATAATCAAAATCCCAATCCTAGTAACATACTCATATGACACCCACTATGGAACTCCCTCGAGTGGATACCCCTCTTCACTCCATAAAATGACAATAAAAACAACCTTAAAACACAATACAAGACCAAATAATCTCAATTATGATGTTGCACACCTATTTTTCACCATTCTACACTAAGTATGCACATTCTTGATCAGCTCACCCAGATGCAGGATGGGAGTGCCTAGGAGCAAAAACTAGCACCTAGTTCTATGTGCTCCTATCCGAGGGGTCAATAGCCCTCAATGCTCTTTTCTAGGTCTCAAATGCTGAGAAAATAAAAAATCTCAAATTTTATAAATTTCAACTAAAACTACTACTACACCATACATTTTATGAAAATAAATTCACTTATCACTCCACAACAGACGTGATGCTACCGCAGATTCACCACTCTCTCAAACCAACTAGGAATCGCTCTCTCTTGTATCATTCTCACTCACTTCCTACCCACTCTCACAATCGTACAAATCACAAATGAAGTAACTTAACACTTTTTCACTTCACTATTTATAGTTACTTCTCATCACTTACTTTCCTATAGTCCTTATTTTGTGCTTATTTTTACAAGTAATAGATGCTACACCACTTCTATCATATCTTTCGTGTTTCTACTCCTATTTATAATATTTTTGAGACATTATTTTTAGAATTATTCCCAACATCATACAAAAACCTTCAACATATGTTATCTCTTGAAAACATTGTATTCTAGTCAATTTATATAAATTTTAGCGATTAATCCCAATTTCTATCTATTTTGAGCTTACATTTGACTTTGTGTTCATTCTTTCCATCACTCCCCTTTTTTTTGGAAGGGGAGTATATCATTGGGGTCACCCTATGATTCCCACATATATTACACACAATCAATCAATATTATCAAATGCATCACTTTCAAACATATATTAATCCATCGCGTGATAATTCACCATTAATTTCCCCTAACAACCTAATCTACGGTGGCAAAAAAAATACAACTCTTCTCTACGATATTTCATCACTTCCTCTTAATGACCTAACTTGGGGAAACAAGAAATTATTTTATTTTTCACATGATATTTTTCCAATTTCTATCGACTTTTCCTCCTAATGACTTAACCTAGGGGTAACTTACATAAAATAACTCCATGAGTAACCAATCAAATAATCGATCAATCAATTAACACTTTTAAAATATCCAAAAAATGAAAATCATGCAACCAATGCAAGTTCAACACAATTGGCCTCCCTAATTACCTAACTTGGGAGATTACATTCATAACTTTTTCCCGGATGACGTAACTTGGAAGGTTATTTTACATTATGTGCTTTCTTCCAGATGATCTAACTTGGAAGCTATCGCATTATGGAGATAACCATGGAGTGGCGAAAAGATTTCCTTTCTTAGACCACTCATATATGGGTCAACTATTGATCAAAATCATTTGGATCAAAAAAAAAAGATTTGATTTGATTCCATTTGCAATGGCTAGATCTTGAGGATATAGTTGAATATTGGAGAATAAAACTTGTTTCCCTACTCTCTTCCTTTGGCAACAGGACACCCAAATACTTTGTCGCTCATTGGTATACAAGTGTTCGGGTTGTGAACTAATGTTTCCTACCCACCTTTAATCATCATTGTACCATGTTCAAAATCATCCAACATTATAACCATCACTCTTATTTAATTCACTTCATCTCTACGTTTTACACTTTTTCACTATATTACATGGATCAACCAACTTTTCCATGGTTTGACAAGCTTTTATAATTATATCGAATGCTTTTACTACACATTTACACATTGTACTATAATATGGGATTCTTTGAATTCTCTCGGGTACACATATTTATCTACTTTATGCTCTTCGAGCTTTCCACTCACCAACATAAATTTGGGGTAAATGTAGTCACAAAATCACACATTAACTATTACATTTATACCGATAAGTATGTTATTTTATATATGGATCTCGCATAATAAAAGTATTCACTAATGACCTATCCCTAATCTGGTTAGGATAAAATATTATTATCCTAAATATTAATTATGCATAGTTCATTATTTAATTAATTTAATTAATTAAATAATAATTAGTTATTTTTTTATGGTTAATCTAACCATATTTGTCTTTTTATTCATACTTTGTTATATTGTTTTGAACAATATATTTGTATCTATTCAAACTAGCTTCCCGGATGTTATTGGAAGCTTATTAAGGTTCTTTGGCATTTGGTACACTATTGGTCATGCAACTTATTCTCTTGATGTGTATTTCGATGTGAAATATCTATAAATATTGCAGCCCATTCTTTAATGTTTGATTGATTGAGATTAATAAAGTGATCTAGTTAGAGTTATGTTTTTCAATCATCATAGTTAAAATTTAATTTGAAATTATCTTGGAAATGATGAAGACATAAATTATGGAGAAGAAATGGCAAAGTTTTAAGAAAATTCTTACATTGCCTATGCAAAACTTGCGTAATCCATTTATGCAACAAATGATCCTCTGTTTAGTTCCAAATGGTGGCAACAACTTTAGGCATTTTTTCATAAAGTCTAAAGGTGTATCCATAATCCAAAATTTACTAGATTCATACATCATCCCACATATTATAAAAATATTATTCTTTTCAACCCTAGATTTAAGGATTTATCTCTAAATATAAGATGTTTTTCTCTTTTTTTATCCAATACTAAGAATAATTAGTGTTGGAGGATTATGCATAAGACCCAATTAAGTTTAGCCTTTAGGTACGACTAATTTGGAAAAACTATTTATTTGACCAACTAGCATTTCTAAACACCATTACACATTTGAAATTCTCTAAAATAATTGGCCAAACATCTTCTATCATAGAAAATCAAACCAAATAGGTCTCATAATGGATTTCCAAACAAAATTTTACACATACCCACAAACATGACACAAAGAAACACATATTTTTTCACGGATGATCCATTTCTTTAAAAATACCTCTTAGATTCATCATGAACACCATTATGTGCAAATCAAATAACACACTCCATGAGCACGAAAAACACCCTTCTCGATAAACGTGAACTGCGTTAGTGTAAAATCAACAAACGAATGGCCTCGAGTTTGAAATGGGGAATTTAATAAAGCAAAACAAAACCTTTGAGTTGGCCAAAGCAAAAAAAAACCAAACCAAAGGAAAAGCATGGCCAAAGGAAAATCTCATAAGTAATAAGGAAATTGTGTGAAGTCTCGATCCATTTTTTAATGGACCTCCAAGAGAAGGTTGTGCCATTGGCATCCTAAGTCTCTATTTTAAAGAGCTAGTCAAATATGCTTAACCAATTCTAATCCTAATATAACCTTTCCAAGGAGACAAGGAGAGAGAGAGAGAGAGAGAGAGAGAGAGATTGAAAGATATCCTACACTAAGTGATGATACACTAGAAAAGGAAGTGGTGAGATACTTTGCAGGGAGGAAGAAACAAAGGAAAAAGGAGATGAGGAAGTAAATTTAGACCCGCAGATCCAAATTGCCAGTTATAAAACTCCATGAAGTACGACATCTAATACATGGAAGCTTAAGCATAGAATCCACTTTTCAAGCAAAGAGAAGGCTTAAAACTCAAATGGAGTCGGAAAATTTTTTTGGACATTTTTACGCAAAAGGACTCCCCATCTCAAATGTATGTTTACAATATATAGTAACGCCGAGACGAGGAGAGAAAGAAGAAAGCTCAGACTCTCCTCTAAAAGCCCAACCACCCACCATTAATGCCCTGCAATTCCACCTACTATCTATCAATTTTGGTTCCCATGTATACTTTGGCATGTTGAAGGAGGAAGAAACGAAAGCATCAAATCAAATTTGATCGGTTGTTAAGCGATCAAATTATACATTAATGGTATGAAAGACATTTTCTTGTTTTTTACCCACCTAACCTTATCAAAATCAAAGTTCCATGCTTCCATGGTGTAGATGAGGTTGAGATCTTTCCAACGGTACTAAATTTTTTGAATTTTGAGCAATGGATTGAATGATATGCCCATTTGAATATTTGAATCGAATCCGCACAAAAATGGCAAAAAACTAGTTACACTAAAATGAATCCGGGGCCGAAATTCACTTTTTACCTTTTAGACAAAAATTACAAGTGTAAAAATCACCATAGCCCGAAAATTTTGAAATTCACTTTTGGATAAATTTCCTCTACGACCCCATAGACCCGCTTAGTAAAATAAATCATCTAGGCCCGTCGGTATGCATTATCCACTTGGGCAAAATTTCCTTCGTGGTCCTGCAAGTCTAAAAATAAATTTTGGTGAAAAATCCTCCATGCCCTTACAGACCCACTTTTAATTTAGTCTGAAATGTGGTGCCTTCCACGCTTTGACCTAAATCATGGCGTCGTGTAGAGTTGGTACACATTTGGGGACTACTTTTGGATTTTACCTTCGAAGTTGCACCAAGATGACACATGGAGGCTTCTGCCGGCCCATCCATACTTAAGCTGGTTTCTCTTTCTCTGCCCCATTCTTTGACTCTGACCATGTGGTAAACCCACACTTATTTGGGAATCCGCTCTTGATTCTTCTTTTGGAGTTTCCCGAGATGACACATGGCTCCTTCCACGACGTCAATACTTAACCAATTTGGGGCTAGTTAAATTTTGGGCTCGACCACATGGAGGGCTAGAACTTGTTTGAGTCTCCACTTTGGGTCACGCCATTTGAATTTGTGTTGATGTGACATGTGGCATCGTCGCTGCGGTTCTCTATACTTAGGTGATCGGGCCTTGATCCATTTGAATTTTTTTGGACCCAAGACACACGTGGAGAGTTCTGCGCATGTTTGGGAACCCACTCTTTGGGTGAGCGTTGGTGTTACACACGATGAGACATGTGGAGGTTTCTATCATCACTCTTATAATTAGTTTATTTAAATAGTTGGCTCTGTCCCTTTTTTAGAACTAGGACACGTTGAGGCTTAGCGCTTTATCTCGGGAGACCCACATTTGGATTTCTGATTTAAGATGTGTCAAGCTGACACATGGCACCTTCCGCAAGTCTACGGTACTTAGCCGATTTGGGCTGATGCCTTTCTCAGAACCTAGACACATGAAAGCCTCATACTCATTTGGGAACCCACTCTGTATTTCACTTCTAAAGTTACCTTTGAGTTGACACGTGGTTCCGTCTCTGCTGGCTCTACCCCATTTTGACTTCTCAACGCCTATGAGATCTTTTCTTAGACCCTCGGCTACGTGAAGGATTGACATTCATTTAAGGACCGATCTTTGGACCCAATATTGGTGTTTCCTCAAGATGACACATGGAGGCTTCCACTTATTCCTTCCATACTTAGTCGATTTGGGCCCGCTCCCCTTCCTCCATTTTTTGTCGGGTCCCTTCTACTTATTTAAGAGTGACTATGTTGGGTTTTGGACACATGGAAGTTGTGTGCTTGTTTAGAGACACTATTTCTCTTGTACCTTTTGGAATTGCACCAAGATGACTTGTGGCGCATTCCACGAGTTTGTTTATACTTGGGCATTTCGGGCCTTGAGTTGAATCATATGCAGCTAAGTCTCAAAAACTTTTGAGCCTTTCCCTAATTTCCTTCATGAGCCTCTCTCTGGTTACTTTGATGTTGTTTGATCCTTTGTCCACCCTACTCCTCCATTATAGAGCTGAACTGCAACTCAACTGTTGGATTTGAAATGTGCTCACATTATTGAATCAAACCTTCGATTTTCTTACGTGCGGGGTCATGTTTGATTAAATTTGCCAAGGGAAAAAATTGAGATAATAGTTTGGCGACTCACGGGGACATTTTCCTGCTAGATGAATAGACTAGTTGCCTTGTTGCATCCATTGGGCATGGAGTCATAATTGATAGCATGATACTGATCTTCCCCTGAAATGAGAGCCTGACTACTTGCACTTGGTGACCCTGAACCTAGACTCCATTGTCCGCACTCTCAATTTCCATAAGAAAACCTTGATTTATGAGAGTAGAGAATTGTAATGACATGGGGCTTTCACCTATCCCTTAAAATGGATTATGCACGAGCAACAAAACACCACAACACACACTATGTAAAACTAAAAATCATACATGCTCCAAGTGGAACATGTAGAGTGTGCAAAAGCACTTCTTTTGCTGAAAGAAAATCTACCCCTACTCCTACATTAATGCTAACAAAGAAAGCTAAACAAATCCTACTAAGGTAGGGAGAAATAGGTTCCCTTCTTTAAAAAAAGGCAACCATGCAGATGATCTTACACTAAATATGGCTACTTATATGAGTGAAAAATTGACTATAAGCCGATCCTCCACCCATATCATCAAGGTATCAACATGAGTCTAAAATACCTCCTCAAGTTGATTGGTATTAGACTCCTGGAAGTGATGACGGTGACCCTTGGTGTGTTGATACTCATCCTCATGCCCCAAAGTGGGCATGACTAGTTTTAGCTTCTCCCTTGGCTCAAATGAAGCCAAGTACCTGATTGGGCATGGTTTGGTCCGATGGATGTGTCCATTGCTTTGATATTTAACTCTAAAAATAAAGTCTTCTTGTAGACCTTCCTGGATGGATGATGTGAGAGGGATGACAACCTAATACTCTTTTCTTTCCTCCTCCTAAGAAGAACATGGAAGATCATGATCCTCCAACCTTGGTTCCAGAGGGTTGTTATCGGACATATAGGTTACTTGCCATTGAATGCTATCCTCTGTGGTAGTGGACTCATGTTCTTGGAAGGTGGATGATGGAGGAGAAAATGATTTGATCTCCATGGGATCCTCTCTACCAAAGCAATCCTCTAAGTCAGACAAATAATCTACCTCTTTGTTGTCCTACTGCATGTACTTGACCTCCTCCATGGTGTCCTCTTGATCTAAAACTTGCTCACCATGGTTCCCCTCTTCTTCAAACATGAAGTTTGAAATCTCAAACTCCTCTTCAACATTAGATATTGAAGGGGTGAAGTGAGAGGAAGAACTAAAGGTTATTCTGTCACCGATCCACACTGGAGCCTCTAAAATTGTATGGTCCTCCTCCATCATGGGTTCATCAATCAAATCAAGCCCTTCAAATGAAAGCAAAAAATATTCAATAATGATTTCTTCACTAAGTGGCCTCAACTTTGATTTGATCTCTCCCAACTACTCCTCTTCAATGGGACTTGGAGCTAGTTGTTCTTCCTCCTTAACTAGTTGTGTAGCTTGGATTAGATCAATATCCTCTTCATATAAAGTTCCATTATGGACACTACATTCAGAGCAAACAGGTTGTTGATCTTCTTCTTCTTGTTCTTGTTCTTGTTCTACTACAAACTCAGCCTTAGCCACCACTGGCTCTTGAGCCTTGACCTCCTCTATTGGCTTAACCATCACGGGATCTTAGTAAACACAAATCTGGTAGCCCAACTCTTGATTTTATATTATTTCTTCTTTTTGGGTTCCTCTTCTTGTCTTTCTCCTTGACTAAATTCTTGAGTATCTTCCTGGCATGGACTTGGGAAAGTAAGAGGAGGAGTCGATGGGGTTTCAACCATCTTTGAAATTGTTTGTGGTGGAGAGGGAAGTGGAATCTCTTGTTTTTAGAGGGAATTATTTCATGGGAGGGAAAAGGGCAGAGAGGAGTTGAGATGAGATGGAAGACTAGGAGATGGAGAAGGGAAATCAACACTTGGGGCAAAAGTGAGGGGCTTGACTCTTGACCATGCTGAAATGATAAAGTTTAAGAAAGAGAAAATGAAGGACAAGGAGCTGGTGATTGACTTACCCATTGACAAGGTTGTCTCATACTTTGCTCATATACCTTAATATCCTCAATTCACTATGCAAGTTGAGGAAAAATTTCAGCCATAAAGTCAACCTTCTCCTGAGGGCTGTAATGTCTTGGCATAGTGCCAGCCCATGGACAAGGTGTGCTACAACCAATCTTGAATGCCTTCATTTGTGTTATAGCCCTAGACTGCACCATGCTAGCCTCCCTTCTTTGAATCTTCTCTAGCAGATCATTGTTCTCCATATAGTTGTTACCATTATATGCATCCCCTTGTTCTTGATAATCCCCATGGCCAAAATGGTTTTGACCTTCCTCATATGGGTAAGCATAATGGTTCCGGATCAGATCATAATGTTGATGCGGAGGAGTATGAAAACACATTGAAGTTGAATGCAATGTGGTTGCTGCAAGTGTGAATTTCAAGGGGAAAATGAACTCATGATTGCATAAATTTATGGGATGGAAGAAGATGAAAGATGTGGAAATAAAAATGGGTGAAAATGAATAGGATAAAGTTTTGACTTCAAATATGGGTTATTGACCGAGATGGAGTTGCTAGATGTGCTTGCATATGCCTCTAAAGGATGAATCATTATAGGAACACACCATCCTACTAAGATGAAGTGGAAAGGTGCTTAGACCTATCCCATTAGGTCTACCAAAACTATTGTGTGGTCACATGATGGCTTAAGATTTTTGTTGATAATGAGACACCTCGGAAAGATGAGAAAATATAACCTTAGTCTCCCACCGAGCATGCTGAAACTATTAGTGGTTGCACGGTGGATTAAGATTTGTTGTTGGTAATGATACACCTAGAAATATGAGAAAATATAACCTCAACGTCCCACTGGGCATGCCAAAACTATTGTGTGGTCACACGGTGGCTTAAGATTTGTTGTTGGTAATGAGACACCTCAAAAAGATGAGAAAATCTAACCTCAATCTCCCACCGGGTGTGTCAAAACTATTAGTGCAAAATCACAACACCCTTGAATAGGCTCAAGTTTCAAATGGGGCATTCGGTGTGATTGCACAACATTGGACCATCTCTCAAGTTGTGGGACTTGCAGACTTGAGATGGACCTCCAGAGAAGGTTGGTTCCTACTTCCTAATCTACCTGCCACAAGCTACTCCATTTCCGAAGAACAAATCTAATCCTAATCTAACCTTTCTAAGGATACATGGAGAGAGCGAGAGTGAAAGAGAGCCTATGTTGAGTGGTGATAGACCAAAGAAAGTAAGTGGCGAGATACTCTTCGAGGGAGGATGCAATAGTGGAAAAAGGAGATGAGAGAGGTCGAGAAAAGTGACACAAACCAGATCCAAATCCATCATCGAAACTCCACAAAGCACAACATCTTATACATGAATGCTCGAAGCATAAAATCCACTTTCTAAGCATAGGAGAAGGCTTACAACTCAAATAGATTTGGGAAATAAATTTACAGAGTTTCACCACACCCGAATTTCTACCACTCTTAAATGAGAAGTGTTTACATTATATATAATGTCAAGGTGAGAGAGAAAGAGAAAACTCGAGTCTGCTCTAAAATCTCAACCACCCACCATTAATGCCCCCGTAAATCCACCTACAATCTATCGATTCTAGTTCCCCATGTCTGTTTGGCATGTTGAAGAAGGAAGAATGACAGATCAAATCAAATCTGATCTGGTTGTTGAAGCGATCAGATCATACATTAATGGCATGAAAGATGTTTTCTTGTTTTTACCCACCTAACCTTGTCAAAATGAAATTTCTAGGCTTCCAGGCATAGATGAGGTCGAGATCTTTCCAACAGTACCAAATTTTTTGAATTTCAAGCATTGGATCGAAAGATATGCCCATTTGAATATTTGAATCGAATTCATACAAAAATGGCAAAAACCAATTTTACAAAATGGATATGCAGGACCGAAATTCAATTTTCACCTTTTGCACAAAAATTACAAAAGTACAAAACTCCTCGCATCCCCAAAATTCTGAAATTCACTTTTGGAAAAATTTCCTCTATGGCCCCATAGAGCCACTTAATAAAAGAAATCATCACGAGCCCGTCAGTCCACATTTTCCACTTGGACAAAATTTCCTCTGAGGCCCTACAAGTTCAAAAATCACTTTTGGCAAAAATTTCTCCATACCCCCGTAGACCTGCTTTTAATTTCAGCCTAACACATGGTGCCTTCTATGTTTTGACATGAATCATGGCCTCGTATAGAGATGGCGCACGTTTGGGGACCGCTTTTGGATTTTTCCTTCAAAGTTACCATGAGATGACAAGTGGAGGATTCCACCAAGCCATCCATACTTAGCCGATCTAGCCCTGCTCTGCCCCATTCTTTGACTCTAACCACATGGTGAACCCATGCTCATTTGGGAACCCACTCTTGATTCTTCTTTTGGAGTTGCGCTGATATGACACATGGCTCCTTCAACCGGCCCATCTATACTTAACCGATTCGGGGTTGGTTCAACTTTTAGACTCTTACCACGTGGAGGGCCAACACTTGTTTGAGTCTCTGCTTTGGGCTGCACCTTTAAATTTGTGTTGATTCGACACGTGGCACCATCCGTCGGTTCTCTATACTTAGCCGCTTTCGGGCATCGATCCATTTGACTTCTGTTGGACCTAAGACATGTGGAGAGTCTGCACACATTTGGGAACCCGCTCTTTGGACCCAACCTTGGTGTTCCGCCGATGAGATACATGGAGGATTCTCGCGATCTTGTTATACTTAGTCGATGTAAATGACGAGGCTTTGTACCTTTTTGAGACCTAGGATAAATGGAGGTTAGGCACTTTTCTAGAAGACCCACTTTTGGATTTACCTTTGAAAATGAATCGAGCTAACATGTGGCACCTTCCATGAGTCTACGATACATAGCCAATTTGGGCCGATGCCTTTCTCGGACCCTAGACACATGGAAGCCTCACACTCATTTGGGAACCCGCTCTATATTTCACTTCTAAAGTTACACCGAGTTGACACGTGGTTCTATCCACTGGCTCTATCCCATTTTGACTTTTCAACGGCCGGTGAGACCTTTTCTTTGACCCTCGGATATGTGGTGGACTGGCGCTCATTTGAGGACCGCTATTTGGACCCTACTTTGGTGTTGCACTGAGATGAAAGGTGGAGGCTTCCTCTTATTCCTTCCATACTTAGTCGATCCGGGTTTCTCCCCTTTCTCCTTTTGGCCGGGTCCCCTTTTCTTATTTAGGAGTGACTATGTTGGGTTCTGGACATGTGGAAGCCACACACTTGTTTAGAAACACTGTTTCTCTTGCACCTTTTGGAATTGCGTCAAGATGAAGTGTGGCACCTTCCACGAGTTTTTTTATACTTAGGCGGTTCGGGCCTTGAGTTGAATTTTATGTGGCTAAGTCTGAAAACTTTGAGCCTTTCCCCAATTTCCTCTTGTGAGCCTCTAGTTTCTTTGATGTTGTTTTATCCTTTGTTGACCCTACTCCTCCATTGTAGAGCCCCCTATAACGACTACTATTGGATTTGAAATAAGGGCTTGCATTACCGAGCCGAACCTTTTTTTTTATTCTATGCAAGGTCGTATTTGATTAATTTTTCTAGGGGAAAAATTTAGATAACAAGTTCCACTTAGAGGAAGAGTGAAAGAGAAATATTTCGAGGCATAAGTGAAATAGAAGGAGGGACAATTTCGATTGTCTTAATCGATACATTAAACACTCAAAATAAGAGGTAAAGATAAGGATAACAAAGTGGTTTTCAATGTCTTGCTTAGGAATGGTGCTACAAAAGTTGAGGTACACATAACATAGGTGCTCAAGAGAAGAAGAATAGGAATCAATGGAACAAGAAATTATGCTTGACTAAATCACCTCCAAATCGTCAATATTGTTCATCTTACTTTAAAAATAACCAAAAAACAATGACATATAGTTTCCTTTCTTCTCAAAAAAATTAAAACCACTTTAGAACATATATAGATCCAAATCAATCATTTTGCATATAGTAAAATGAATATATATTCAATTTATAGATCACCTTTGTGTACAAGGATGATTTTACACACAATGGCATTGATATAGGATAGCTATCAGTGAGAGATTCATTTAGCACCATTCCTTGACAAATTTAGATTATTTAAACATAAAATTTTTGCAATCACTGCAACTATCCAATTACTACTAAATTTACAACATTAACTTGGGTTTCCTTGTGGTCAATACCTCTTAATCTCAATTGAAGTGCTTCTATTATTTTAGTAAGGAAAATGACATGTTTAAAATCCACTCGAGAATTTTCAGGCTCTCATGCCCTTCTACATAGTGATAGATATGGTCCTCCTACAACATGTCAAGCCTCCCATTACTTCGTAATAATCACTCACAAAATATCACTTCACTTCACACACCATCCCATTATCATTATTTTTTATTATTATTTTTATTCTTGTTTATTTGTTTATTTTAATGTTGGACACTACAGGTCTTCAAATGGCTTATAAATGATATGATTCTCTTCTACTTAAATGATATAAATGTATATTCCAAGCACGCACAAGAACATATGGAGAATCTAAATAAATTTATTGATAGACGTAGAGAATTTATTGTTTCCTTGAACTTGAAAAATGCATTTTTGATATCCATGAAGGAAAATTGTTAGGACAAAACATTTTAGCAAAAGAAATTTCAATTGACCCAAAAAGAATACTTCCATCTTAGCATTTTCTCTTCCAATCCATAAGAAGGGTCTCAAAAAGGCTATTTCCTATGGCACCACGTTGGTAAATGGTAATTATGTAAAATACTTCATCTTCTATGCCTTCAAAGGATTATAAAGTATATCCACTATTCTAACTCAACAAAATGATGATCGGATGGAACAACTAATTGATTTATTCATCCGACCCTTGAGAATTACAAACCTAAGTAATCCATTATAGAGAAGCATGTTTTTCTTGTTGTAAGGGCACTAAATAAATTCAATCATAAGTTATCCGAAAATAGATGTCAATCGATGGTATCACATCCAGAGTGAAATTTTTTTGTTGAACAAAGATATAAGTGAAAAAGAGCTAGATGGATTATAGGGGTCATGGAACATGACATTCATATTTATATCACCAATTTGGTTAGAGGGAAATATTTTTTTCATCATCTTTCCTCTAACTTAGAATTAAAATATGAAGGTAATGACGTGCCACACAATCATCATATGGATGAGGATCATGATTCTTTCTATTGGATGTACCATAGGAAGACCTTTATGTAATCAAATGAATATCCACCACATCTAGATAGAATAAAAATTATTTTCAAGATTCAAGAAATCCCTTCTATTCTAGTCAACAATATTCTTTTACGAAAATAAATAAATTAATTTATTCTAAGATGTGTTCAACAATACAAAATTGACAAGCTACTAGAGGAATTTCGTAATGGGCATACAAGAGGCAATTACTTGGCAAGGAAAGCTACAACAAACATTACAAGGGATGGTTATTATTGGGAAAATCTATTTAAGGATACCCATAAATGGGTATGGAATGTGAACTAATGTTCACTATTCACGGGAAAGAGAATCTCACCACCCTACCACTTCATCCCATCTAAAAGAAAAACATTTCATGTAATGGGGCCTGGATATTATAGGTATGATAAATCCTCCATCCAATGTTGGTCATAGATTTGTGGTATTTCACTTGATGGATGAAAGAAGTGACATTAAAGGAGGACAATGAGAATTCTATTTTGTAATTTCTTGAGGGTATCATGAGAAAAATTGTTTTTCCCTTCACGATCATGTTAGACAATGCCTAGGAATTCATAGGGATTAATATGTCATTAAGACATTTTTCAGGATAAAAACCGAAGATAAAACCCAATAAATAATTAGGATAAATTACATAATAACTTTTATTTTCAAAAATTGGGGTTCAGTAACAAGATAACCACCAACTTGGTTTTAAAATTTCTTGTTAGTAAAGTCCACATATTCATAAGGTTCTTTGAAATTAAATTAAAAATTAATTATTATTATTTGGTTCCAAACTTTTTAGGTTTAAATCCCCTTCTAGGGTTTCCGTTATTTTGCCTTGATTAAAGTGTCATCCGGGTCAATACTTTCCAAATTGTCTTAATTGTTACTTCACATAACAAATTAGTAACAAAACCCCACATGAGGTCATCTAACTATACATTTTAAATTCCAATAATTAACCCTTGTAAACATTATTTATGTTACTCATTTCACAATTAATTAAAAATTTCCCTATAATAACAATAAATGTTACAATTTTTGTAGGGTGAAATCTCATCCATTAGATTAAGTCATTTTAGGCCCTTGGATTAGAAATGCCCTAAAAATCCTTATGAGGTCTTCTTATTCTTCTTTTACCCTAAACTCATTCATTTGCTCCATTTTGTTTTGTAGGTTTTGGGAGCATGGAGGCCATGGAAGGTTGTTCATTGTTCTTGGATGGATACACACATTTGGAGAGTTGTTTTGCATCCCTCTCTTGTAATTTCCTCTACATTTTATTTGTTATTGTATTATTATATCTATACATTTTATTTACCCATTTGGGTTAGGGTATTTTTACCTAATTTTATTTCTGGTTTTAAAAGAGATTTACTCAGGTATCAAAGTTTCTATATATATATATATATATATATATAGAATATTATTTGGCCTAATTAATGAAATCACTACGTAAAAGACAGAGGGGGCCGCGGCTTAAATTTGTGCAGAGTATGTATTTGATTGGTTTTTAATAATGTATGGGTGTGGGGTGGCGCCTCCACCGCTTTTTCATATATATATTTTTAATATAAACTACTCATTCCATAGAACTATGGCATCCTAAACACTCGAGGTTTTA
Organism: Taxus wallichiana var. yunnanensis; assembly: GCA_018340775.1. Lineage (NCBI taxonomy): Eukaryota > Viridiplantae > Streptophyta > Pinopsida > Cupressales > Taxaceae > Taxus > Taxus wallichiana. The sequence continues at coordinate 631,089,800 of CM031236.1, read as the reverse complement.
AATTTTTTATTTAAATAAACTTTATTTCATATAATACATTCCATCGGTTTTAATGTAAGGTCTTTCAATATTATAATTTATATAATAGTTAATATGTAATTATAATATAAACCTTAACCAAATAAAGCCATTTGGCTATATGGGGATATTTTTAAATATTGAGATTTTTTTAATTAAATGTAGAACACACTTTTGGTTTAATAGCCATTCAGCTATATGCATTTCGTTTTCCTCTTTTTTTTTTTCGCTAAGGGTTATATATATAATACAATAACCTTATTTAATTTACTTACATATAATTATAATCGTTTTAAATAAATAACTATATAAAATAAATTTATATAATTATATAATTATAATTGTAAATTTTGTTTTTACTTATCTTAAAAAATCAAACCGAGTTTATTGTATAATAAAATATAAGTGTGAACTAGATATAACTTTATATTTATTCCTAAATGTGGACAAGTTAGGAATATTCCTTTGATTTAAACATTAAATACAAAACGTTCTCGTTATACTTTGTATGAAATCTGATTTCAACATTCAACTAAAATAGTTCATTTTCAAACACTATAAAATGAACTTAATAGAGAAGTAATTTAACCATTTTTCAAATGCAATTTCTTTCCATTTTCACATTAAAAGGACATCCATTTCAAGTGAAACAAGTATATTTCCATCTATATCTTTCCAATACAAACACAACTATTTTACAAGATGAAATCACAAACAACTTTGATACATTTCAGATTTGAAGGAATACATTTTCAAATAAATACAACTTTCAAAGTCTTCCTTTCAATCACTTCCAATACATAACTAGATAATAAACATGTATGGTAAAATTATTTGTACAATATAAGTGTATACAAGGCTTACACTCCAAGGTGGAAACAACATGACCAAACTTTCAAAATAACTATTTCTTTTTCTTTTGATCTTCCACAAAACAACTTTTTCTAAGATGACAACTTGAACTCCTCCATTTCTCAAAATATAACCACAACAAAAATGGGAGTAGGCAATTCTCTCCACCCAACATATGATTCAATTAGGTGGAGAATTCATCCTCCTCATTGGCCCTCGAGCCCCAACAATGAAGAAATGAGAGATACCAAGCAACCAAGGCAACTTTTACATGGCTTCAACAACATTCATTAGCAAAAACATTCAACACAATAAGAACAATATAAAATAACAACATACAATTTTCCCAAGCACAAAGGCTTGCAATCCAAGCCAAGGGAAAGAAGAAACAAGGGGATTCACCTATGCCTCCTAATAGGATTAGGTGTCCACCTCAAAAGATTGCAAAAAAACTCAAATTATATACCAAAAAGACTCTTATGCCTCTCTCAAAACTCTTATGCCTCCCTCAAGTTCTCTTATGTCTCCCTCAAAACTCTTATGCCTCCCTCAAACTCTTATCCCTCCCTCAATAAACATAACAAGATAAATAAGAAATCTTTCTTATTATCACAAGTTGGGACACCCAACCCAAAATCCCTCCAAATTCATAACATAAACTCTTATCCCTCCCTCAATAGATCCCCATTTTATTTTTCCTAAACAACCTTAAGGCCATTCTATTCCCCAAACCAAAACACACAACATTCATTAATTTAAAACCATTTGCACAACAAAATAAAAATAAAATTCATGTGTAAAATCCCTACCTTGCCTTTGCAAGAAATCTTCAATCCACAAGCACAAGCTCAAATATTTTCCAAGTCTAAAAATATACAAACCAATCTTCCATGCTTTAAAACAAACGCTCCAAAAGTAACATCCTACAAAAATGCAAGAGTGAAAATAAGACTTTTAACCCCAAAACCATCAAATAAAATTGAATAAATAGAAAGAGAGGAGGAGGGTGAGGTATCTCCATCTAGGATTCCACATCACTTCTCTTTAACTCCACATCACATGCTCAAACAAAAAAATCCAAAGCTCATAACTTGGTGGGTGAGAAAATGACAAGTTCTCCTTCCACAATAAAACTATTAACCATATACCAAAGGAAAAAATTAAAAGATCTTGTAAGAAGGCACAATTATTTCACCTTATTAGCCTCCAAAACACATAATGGGCCCTAATTTTTACCCTTTATCCAATAGGTATAGTTGGTGGATGAATTTAAGAGGTGTGGGATAAACGTAACTTGTCCCACAAGCCTAAAAATAGTCATTAAGCCAAAATCTGAGTTTTACATGCAAGGTTGAGTACACAACACTAAAGCCAATAAAATCCTTTCAAATCCACAATGAAATTAAGAACAACATACCAAAATTAAATACCTTATGGTCACATCCCAAATTAATTTAATTAACAAGATTAATCAACTTAAATAGAGAAAATTAACCAACAAAAATAATGTGAATTACATTACTATAATAAATCGTATACTCATAAAATAATTTTAAAAAAGGAAAAAAACACATTTTCCCATGGTCACCTTTTAGGCGACCCCACCCAAAAAGGACCTCCTAACAAAATATCAACAACATAAGTACATACAAAAACGTAACTTTCCAAGGTGACTAGTTGTCAATACTCAAAATTCTTTCATTGTTGGTCTTGTCCACCGTTTTGATTTTTGTCTTATGATTTCCTACAAAAATCAAAACAATACCTCTTCAACCTCAAGGCCAGTCAATGACATCAAAAGAATAAATCACACATATGCATATCAACTCAAATCATCACTAAAATCAAGTAATTTCACCAATTGTTTAAAATGTCAAGATACTTTAATTATTTCATTTCATCAACATAAGTGAGATCAAAAGATTAGATCAAACACAAAAACATATTCTATATGATGAGAATTCAAAATGTTAGTATATATATAAGCTAGAAACACATCATCATCATCAATACATGATGTCGATCCATGCCTCTAGAATCGTAAAAACCACAACATGTTTCAAAATATCCTTACTATCTAACAATAGTTTATTAAAATATCAAGCGAGGTGCATGTCTCTAATCAACAATGATTAAAAATCATATTGAAATAATTATTGAAGAGGAGTGGGTATTACATTCCCCTCTCCTTAGACTTGACTTCCTCTAGGAAGTCACAGAAAGACGTAGGGAAGAAAGGCATATGAGGTTAACCAAGATATAACATAGAAAATTTAAATAGGAGAATGCTCAACGAAATCCCAATGAATGACAATAAAGGTCCAAGAAGAATAGGAAAATTCATGTACACAAGGTGTCCACATAGCCACACATGGGTATTGCACATGATGAAAAGGAAAGATAAGACTTCCACTTAGGTTAAATTACACTTCAATGTTTTTCATTTTAGACGAGATTAACAACTACCAATCATGACCTTTAATTTGTATGAGAAAACACACCTACTCATAGGTCTAACAAATTTAGGATCACACAAGATGAGGTTTAACAATAAGGAAACACCTACATTTAATCAAACATTTACAAGGAAGAAGACTAATCATTCGCATTACTTCAATTAAATTTACATGGTAACACAAAGCATACTCTTAGCCACATGGTTTCCATTACTTGAATTCATACCTAAATAATATAACACACAACCACAGATTTTGATTTAGAAGCTTAATCAACTTGATGCCATTTCCCATTTTTCTCTCTTTTTTGTATAGGAAATCTTAGCTCATACTATCATATCATGATAAGAGGTAACATTCACTCTATATAACCAATGAAATTTCCTAATTTAAGCCTCCATAGCTCAAAAGATTATTAAAATGAACATAACTTAATATTAAATCACATAGGAACACTCAAGTGAGTTAGGATAAAATTAAGCAACAAGTGAGGTCCAACTAACAATTTACAAGAGCAACATACACAAAAATTCCTAAAGACACTTACGGAAATATCCTACACCATTCTCTTCCCAAGGAAAAGGGGAAAAAAACATCATGGTTCTCCAAAAGGAAAGAGGATTCCAAAATTCCTCCATATCCTTAACATATGTTGCCTAAGCTTGTTAATAAGCCTAGGTCACCAATGACCTACTCCAACACAAGAAGGAACCTTCCTAATAACTCAGAGATAAAGACTTGCTTCAAAAGGGTCATAATCTATACACATGTCAAGATAATAGAAAAATGGTATCACAACCTAAACCTCCCAAATGGGATGACTACTCACATTTAATTTTCAAGGGAGTAAAACATGACTAGAACACCACACTATTAACAAGGTACTCCATTAATCATGGTAGGTGGAAAGATTTTAAGGTTCAAATAGTTACCACTTTTGGCATGATGTAATGTAGGGTCCATAGATATGACCATGACAGTTAACCCATTCTAACAAGGTGACAAAATACTCATGTATACTCCTAAATTTTTTCATACAACTAGTGAGAAGTCCTAAAAAATACTCTAGCATTCAACTTATGTTATAAGAATTATATGTATGTTTATTGTTTGACATAGTAAGTGGGCTATGGGAAGTATTCAATCATTACAAAACCCAAATCCTTAGGGTGCTATTAAGATTATATACTCATACAGTAGCTCAAAGAAAATTTTCAATTAGTTTGACCATTCTGATTATATCCCTTACAAATTTTAGGGCATGCAATAACAATTTACATAATTCATTTGGTTTATTTTTACATTCTACTTTTGTTCAATCCCATAAATTTATCCATTCCATATTCCAAATTATAAGACACAAGTTATAATTATGTTTTCCAAGCATATTTCTTATAAGTTTTCTAATTAATGCATTTCTTATATTACGATATCTTATATCTTGTATCATTAGGGTCATCACCAATGTTGACATGATTTCTCGCCATTCTATATAGGAAGAAAAATTTATTCATTCTACTTCTAGGGGAGTATAAGAGGTTTCTTGCTATTTTCACAAAGTTTTATTTCTTCTATTAAACCACAAAGTTAGAGTAAGGATCCATCTTCCTAGTGTCCAAATTTACTTATAAGTTTTGAAAGTCCAAGCTTCCCAATTAGAGATCTAATATGCTCAGGTTGTCACATTACCAATTGGATTTTAATGGGTAGGAAGAGCTAAGATTATCACATTATTCAATTCATAGGAACAAGAATTCATTAACTAAAGAAGAACACACCAAATTTATAAGAGTTTTCTCTAAAATCACACACATACCCGAATCATTCCAAGAGAATATTAGTGAGTATTGATAAAATATACGATGCGAGGTACATTAAGAAGTTATAAATTTTCTTTTACAAGTTCCAGAGGTTTAGATTAGTGTGAGGGAGAATAAATTTTTTTCAACTTATACTAAAAATAGGTTCACTATGAAAGAGCGTTTAAAATCTCAAAGCGAGGATCACGAAGGACGAGCGTGCACATCAACAAACGTGAACGAAAACGTGAAGAGATCTCAGGAGGAGCGAGCATCAACTGAATGTGGATGCAAAGATTTGAAACATGGGTAGAACTTGGTTAAGCCATAAAACTCTCCTCTATCTCATAGATCAAATGGGGTGTACATATAGGAGGTCTTTGAGTAACCCCAATGTTGCAATCATGACAACTCAAGTAGAGAGGGGAGTTACATTCTCAGAATAGAATTGTAACTTCCAATGATGCATATGACGCATTGATGCACTGACGCATAAGAGAATCTCATAATGACCCTTGAATGAAATGACTCACCTAATGATGTGGAAAATAACACACACCAACACCCCCCCTTCATCGTAACTTAGGATGAGGTAGCAAGTCAGAAATGAGAAATGGGTCCCAAAGACAAAGCCTGATGAGGTACCCACGTACAAGAAAGAAGTCCCAAGCAAGTGAAGGAAAACCCAGTGGGAAAAACATCCACAAGAGAACAAAACACTCTCTAATCTAAGAAAGATGCCAAAAGTGGGTCCCGGCCATAAACAAGCCTGAAAAGGTACCCATGTACAAGAAGGAAATCTCTTGGAAAGAAGAAGAAGAGAGAAGAAGAGGGAGATGAGAGGAATGTAGAAGATGCCATGGATGGATCTGAACTTTGCAGCTCTAGGAGGTCTCCCAAAAGAATGTCGATGACGAGATCCTCTACCTTTGGACTGAAGAAGAGCCACCCGCAATGAACTGTGTGCCTGCCCTTAGGAAGGATAGAAATGACGTGCTGGAAGTCCACCCACTCCATAAAGGAAACTAAAGGCAGCAACATGAAGAACTCTGAGTCTGGTGCACAAAAGTGTGACATAGGTCTAGCGAGTGAGTGCCAAGGAACCGAAGGTAATGTCACGAGTGCAGAACTATTAGAGTATAAAAGAGGAACACCTGTGGAAAGGATGTCTAAGTGATGTGAAGGGAACAAAACATCCTCCACAATAGAAAAGGGATCCACAGCTGAGGGTGGATCAATGAAGGTCTCTGGAAAAGTGGAAGTGGTAAGAGTCCAGAAGGGGCACTCCCAAAAATGGAGATGATGAACTCCTCTGAAACACCTGTAGATGGATGAGGGACCTATAGAGCATCACAAGTAGACTCTGCGAAAATATGACTAAGGTTAGGAAGATACTCATCCCAATGAGGAGGCTCAATAAACAGAAGAGTGATGTCAAATAGGTATGAGTCATCCAATGAAGGTAGAGGAGTGGAATGGGCCTCACACACTAGAAGTGGAAAGGAGGTTGGTGTAATGATGGTGTGAGACTGAGTAGAAGACTGCTTGATATCTGATGAGATGTGGGAAGTGTCAACACTCTCTGGAATAGTGAGAGAAAGAGGAGAAGAGTCCTTTGTAATGCTCTCAACATCAGAATTGGGTGCACAATCCTCGTCATCAAAAGTAGAACCAAGTGAGCCTGTGTCAGTGGAACTATCATCACATGAAGAAATGGAGGAGACAACTAAATCAGCAACAACAACAACGGTGGTAGTATGTGAAGGGTCTCCATACAAGGACTAAAGAATGCTCCAGACATGGTGAGGTGGATCTGAGTCTGCCACGTGAAACCAGAGAGATCTGGAGACATGCATCATCACGTGACCAAATATGTGGTCGCAAGTGTCAAGGAAGTCCTCCAGATGACGATGATCAGCGGGTGTAGGAATTGGCCCAAGTAAGAAGGCTGAAAGACCCTCGTGGGTGAAGCAACGTTCCATGGGAGCACACTAAGATGAATAGTTCCCTCTCCTGGTGAGAAGTGGCGGAGGCTATAAAACGATCCTACGATGCTCAAATCTGGAAAGAGCACTCTCCATGATGAAAAATGCAATATGCACAAAAGCAAGATGTCGAACTCGGTGATAATGCATCTACGTGTGTAGGCCCAAGAGTACAAGAACCCCCAAGAATGCGAAACTTTATAAAAGCAAAGTGATTTTATAAAACTGATAATCCCATCACATAATGTGTGAAAAATCATGTAACTTTGACCAAGGAAGTGCTCAGAAACGAGTAATGAGTCAAAATTTATCACATTAAAACGATTCTCGCAACTAATGGAAAAATACACTAGACACTCCAAACGCATTAAAAAAGTGCACGAAATGGGTGCAAAGGGTATCGTGTGGGTACTCGTTGGAAATGGCATGAAATTTTAGTAGGTTTTCTTTTGATTGCAAGGGGAGATTAGCCTCCTGCCAACCCAGACCTCGCCCTCCGTCTTTGACACTCGTAGGAGGGGATTAAATTACAAGCCAAAAATAGCCTAAATGATTATTACATGCCATGAAATGAAATGTTTTTTATTTAACCACCTTAAAACATTAAAAAAAGGAGGTGGACCCATGTTTGAAGTGGTCAAGGCCACATAAGGAGCTAGATAGCAAGGAGATGCCACGTCCCACTCCTACTTGGTGTAACTGCTATTTTGTAGCTATGCTGACCAGAATGCAGGTGGGAGGTGCTTGCCACGTGCCTAGAAGTATTCGGAGGTGCTGGAGGGAGGTGTGGCAGGTCTGCACAAGCGGGAGGAGCCATTTGAAGACCCAAAACACCCAAAAAATGTTTCAAGCAAAGACCGAGCTGTTGAATATGACGTTGCGGAGTTACGGAGTTGCTAGAGATGTGTAAAACAATCGCTGGAATGTGCTTTAGGAGTAGGTGTTGTAAGTCTGCCGCACAAGTCAAGGAGCCGTTTGAAGACCCAAAACACCAAAAAAAGCCTAAAAACAGCTGATTGCAATGTTTAAATGTGCTAAGATGTTGGAGGAGTGGTTGGAGATGCGCCAAGTGCCAGGTTGGAAGGAGCTACGTGCCTGAGATTCCTGAGATGTGTGTAGGTGGCTAGAGCAAGGACCAATGACCTAGAGAAGAGTGCAAAAATGTTTTTCCAAAAAAAAAAACATAGTTTGGCATTTTGTTTGTGTTCCATGCAAGGATCCATCCAAACATTCACAGCCAGCAAGAAGGGAGCTCTCTAACCAACGTGAGAACAAGGCAGGGATGAGTACAAGCTCTTGGTGCATGAAGCAAAGAGAGAGCAATGTCTGATGGTGAACTTGATGCACAAGGATGGAGTGAGGCCGAGCAAAGACCAAAACCAAACACCGAGTTACAGACAAGGCCCGAGGAGCTTGAAAAAATGAACCGTCGAAGATTCCATAGCATAACCTGATGTAGAGAATGTAAATACGAGCATGTGAAAGAAAGAAATGATGAGCTCGAGAAGACACCAAACTCTGAAAACACCAAAACTTGAACACAACCAAACAAACCGCAATCAAACCCAAACGGAAGTATAAACACCCAAATCAATGCAAGAAGAGCACAACTAGAATATCCATTACAACACACGCTGAAAGAGATCTGTATATCACGCTGGAAGCTAGAAAACATGCAAAAAGTCTTTGATGAGTGCATGGATCCACAAGATCCGCTCTGATACCATGAAAGAGGGTTTGAAAACCCGAAAGCAAGGATCACGAGGGACAACGTGCACATCAACGGACATGCGAACGACAACATGAAGAGATCTCAGGAGGAGCAAGCATCAACCAAATGTGTTCGCAAAGATTTGAAACATGGGCAGAATCTAGTTAAGCCATAAAACTCTCCTCTATCTCATAGATCAAATGAGGTGTACATATAGGAGGTGCTTTGAGTAACCCCTAATGTTGTAATCATGACAACTCGAGTAGAGAGGGGGAGTTACATTCCCGGAGAATCGAAGTGTAACTCCCAATGACGCATATGATGAACTGAAACACTGACGCATAAGAGAATACCATAATTACCCCTACATCACACATGGACCTATAATCTTACCTAAGTGAGATGACTCACCTAATGATGTGGAAAATAACACACACCAACCCACTATATAATAAATGGAGGGTTTCCAAACAACACTTATACCTCTACAAGGTACCATCAACCCCGCAATAAAAACAAAAGGAGAATATTATCCCAAGGACACCATAATTTCTCATCGATAGGATAGAAAAAAAAAGGAAAACAATCAACAATCCTACTAAAACATGTCCTCTAAGGCCACAAGTTATAGTTGTGAAGAGAAGGGCATGACATGTCGGACTCATAAGACCTATGAAAATAAAATCTCAAAGCACAAGTCTAAGGGAGCCCAAAATCATCCATGCATGTCTAACATAAACTTGGCACTAACAAATTATAGTGTGGTATAGGTTAAACAATAGAAGAGGTCAAGACAAGGGTATATCTATGTATGGTTCCTCGAGAGCAAAACAAACACACTTATTTAATCACAATTCCTAGAGGGCTTAAGTACAACCATATTCATCAATGATATTTATAGTCCAAAATGAAAATCCTTTCTTAGATAACACAAAGGTAATGAGTTAGGACCCCAGTATGCCAATTGGTGGACCATCACATCCAAATAATACACTATCACTAGAAACCTATAATTTTCCTAGATTTACTTCATCCCTAACATAATCCATAAATCCATAGTGAATAACACATCTATTATGATGAGGAAAAAGATCCTACTAGGGTGCGTAGAAGGAACACAACCACTTTCATCAAAACTACCAACTATATCACATAACACAGAGACTCTCTCCCTAGAAAGGATGAGTAACGAAAGAGTTACTCCAAGGTCTAGGCACACAAATTTCCATCACTCCAAAACCAAAGGCATGACTTGAATAACCTAAGAAGAAAATCAAGGCACATAGGGTGTACCCCAATACGATGAGAGATCACAATACAAAAAGTGTAGAAATAGCTCATCAACAAACAAGAAAAGAGTCATGTAATGTTCTTGACAACATTTATCAAACTAACCAACAAGACAAATGGGATCTAAGTCACCAATCAAAAGTAGAATATAAGTAATCTTGGTCATCAAATAAAATGGCTAAGTAGCCACATTTCAATCCTTGAAAATCTCGCATTAAGATAAAAACAATAGAAAAATCCTCATATCTTCTCAATCAAATCATAAAAATAAATGTTGTTCCTTGATAAAAGAACATAAGTTTACAAATATAAAACACATAAAATGTACACATCACATTCACTTTGCAGCCCTTTCGAGCCTTCGAGTAGGGGTTACTATACATCACGCCCGATCTAAGAACATACATATAGTAGTGGGTGTAATATGACATCATGTCATGATATCTATTCTACCAAATGGGGATTATGTCCACAAGCGACAACCAAAACCAACTTGTCTAACAATTAAAGAAAAAGGGGGCTCTAAACAACAAATCAATCCTCATATTTTCTCCAAAATGACCCCTAAATGATACCTCTAGCACTAATTCCCAAGAGTAGCACCAAAAAAAATAGTAAACCAAATAAGGGAGGTATCTATGGAAATAACACCATCATACAACTACAACCAAAAGCTAGGAGTTCCATTAGCCAACATCTTTGCAAGGAACCAAATTTCTAATACTCAGGTAGCTCATAAGAATGTCAAATTGGATTACATTTCCCAATAAATTGGGTTCGACAAGATGCCCACTCAAGTGAATGCAACAATCCAAACAAATTTTATTGTTGTTATTATTATTTAAAATTGTAGAGTTTCAAGTGTCCTAAAATTAGTTCTACTAAATGGTTGTTGTGTTCCCAAGTTTTCCTAGGGTCTAAGAATTGAACCCACACGTTGATACCAAGTAAACCGCCCACATTTTTCACGCAAAAATCCAACAAATAATTATGATAAATTACAGAATATTTTTTAAAAAAGAACAGGGGTTGCAACAAGATACCCACCAACTAGGTTTTAACATTTATTGGTTAATAAAGTCCACATATTCATAAGGTTATCAAAATTAAATTAACGCTTAATTATTAGTACTTAGTTCCAAACATTTTAGGTTTAAATCCCCTTCTAGGGTTTCCGTTATTTCACATTGATTACAATTTCATCTAGATCAATACTTTCCAAATTGGCTTAGTTCTTACTTAACATAACAACTTAGTAACTAATCCCCACATGAGGTCATCTAATTATATATTTTAAATTCCAATAGTTAACCCTTGTAGACATTATCTATGTTACTGCTTTCACAATTATTTAATTTATCCCTATAATTCTAATGTCATTTATAAAATCATTTATCTATAACAATAAAGGTCACAATTTAATCCTAACACTCTAATACCCTTAAGTGGCCCCATTCACATATTACCCATACCATTTTTAAATTAAATTTCCATTCCCGCAAAAATTACATCAATTAAATTTGTAAGGTGAAATCTAATCCATTAGATTAACTCATTTTAGGCCATTGGATTAGAAATGCCCTAAAAATTCATATGATCTCTTCTTATACTTATTTTTTTACCTTAAACCCATTCATTTGCTTCATTTAGTTTTACAGGTTTTGGGAGCATGGAGGCCATGGAAGGTTGCTCATGTTCTAGGATGCATACAAGCATCTGCAGAATTATTTTTGCATCCCTCTCTTAAGGTTTGCTCTACATTTTATTTGTTATTGTATTATTATTATTATTATTATTATTTGTTTACCCCTATTTGATATGGGTATTTTTGCACCATTTTATTTCTGGTTTTAAATAGAAATATACTCATGGATCTAGGGTTCAATATATATATATATATATATATATATATATTCGGCCCTATTAATTAAATTGCTGTACAGAATACACAGAGGGCGCGACTTAAACTTGTGCAGGGTAAGTATTTCATTGGTATGGAATTGGTTTTTAATAATGTATGGGTGGGGGCGGTGTTGCCACTCCTTTTTCATATGTTTTTAAATATAAAATATTCCTACCATTAAACTATGGTGGCCTACACACTCATGGTTTTAAATTTTTTAATATAAACTTTATTTTATATAATCCATTCCTCGGTTATAATGTAAGGTCTTTCAATATTAGAATATATATATATATATATATATATATATATATATATATATATATATATCTAATTTAAATATACAATATATATATTTTATATAAATTTATATAATTAAAATTGTAAATTTTTATTTTAACTTATCTTTAAAAAAATCAAACCGAGTTTATTGTATAGTAAAATATAAGTGCAAAGTAGTTATAACTTTATATGTATTCCTAAATGCTGACAAGTTGGGAATATTTCTTTGATTTAAACATGAAATACAAAACTTTCTCTTAATAATTTGTATGAGATTTGACTTCAACATTATACTCAAATAGTTCCTTTTCAAACACAATAAAATTAATGTAATAAAGATAAGGAATTTAACCATTTTCTAAATGCGAGTCCTTTCCTTTTTCACAATAAAAATGACATGCATTTCAAGTGAAACAAGTATGCTTCCATATATATCTTTCCAATAAAAACACAACTATTGACAAGATGAACCATAAGCAACTTTGATACATTTCATATTTGAAGGAATACATTTTCAATTAAGTACAACTTTCAAATTCCTCCTTTCAATCACTTCCATTACATAAATAGATAATAAAAATTTACAAGAAAATCCTCTTCACAATATAATTGTATACAAGCCTTCCACTCCAAGGTGGAAAAAACATGGCCAAACTTTCAAAATAACTATTTTTATTTATTTTTATCTTCCACAAAACAAATTTTTCCAAGATGACAACTTGAACTCCTCCATTTCTCCAAAATCCAACCACAACAAAAAAAGGGGAGTAGGCAACGCTCTCCACCCAACCTATAATCCAATGAAGAGGAGAATCCATCCTCCTCATTGGCCCCCGAGCCCCAACAATGAAGCAATATGAGGTATCAAGAAACCAAGGAAACTATTACATGGCTTCAATAACAATCATTCCCACAAACATTCAACACAATAAGCACAATACAAAATAACAACAACATAAAATTTTCACCAAGCACAAAGTCTTACAATCCAAGCCAAGGGAGAGAAGAAACATAGGGATTCACTAATACATCCCTATGGGATTAGGTTCCCACCTTAAAAACCCAAAAAAAAACCCAATTCACTCAAAGCAACAAGACTCTAATCCCTCCCTCAAAACTTTTATGCTTCCCTAAAACTCTTATCCCTCCCTCAATATACATAACAAGATAAATAAGAAATATTTCTTATTATCACAAGGTAGGACACCCAACCCAAAACTCCCTCCAAAATTCTAACATAAAATATTATCCATCTCTCAATAGATACTCATTTTCTTTCTCGTAAACAACCTTAAGGCCATTTTATTCCCCAAATAAAAATTCTTAACATTTAAAATTTACAACCATTTTCACAACAAAATAAAAATAAAATGCATGTGTGAAATCCCTTTGCCATTAGAAATCTCTAATCCACAAACACAAGCTTCAAGATTTTCCAAGTTCAAAAAAAAAAAATAATCTTCCAAGCTTCAAAACAAAGGATCTAAAAGAAAACTCTTCCAAAAATGCAAGATTAAAAATAAAACTTGTAACCCCAAAACCATAAAATAAAATTGAATAAATAAAAAAAGAGAAGAGGAGGGTGAGGTGGCTCCATGTAGGATGCCACATCACTTCTCATCAAATCCACATCACATGGTAAAACACCAAATCCAAAGCTCATAACTTTGTGGGTGATAAAATGACAAGTTCTCCTTCCACACACAAACCATTAACCATACACCAAAGGAAAAATCAAATCTCTTGTAATAAGGTGCAATTATTTAACTTTTTAGCCTCCAAAACACATAATGGGGCCTAATTTTGACCCCTTACCCCATAGGTATAGTTGGTAGATTAATTTAAGAGGTGTGGGACAAGCTTAACTTGTCCCACAAGCCTCCAAAAATAGTCATTAAGCAAAAATCCGAGTTTTACATGCAAGGTTGAGTACACAACACTAAAACAAATAAAATCCTTTCAAATCCATAATAAAATCAAGGAAAATCTACCAAAATTAAATACCCTTTGGTCACATCCCAAATTACTCTAATTAACAATATTAATTAACTTAAATAGAGCACATTAACTAAAAATAAATAAAGTGAATCACATTACTATAATAAATCACATACTCACAAAATAATTATAACAAAGGGAAAACAACACATTTTCCCATGGTCACCTTTTAGCCCACCCCCCCAAAGGGGAGCTCCAAACAAAATCTCAACAACATAACAACATACAAAAACACAAGTTTCCAAGGTGAAAAGTTGCCAATACCCAAAATTCTTTCATTGTTTGTCTCCCATCCTCTTTTGTTTGTTGTGTTACGATTTCTTACAAAAATCAAAACATTACCTATTCGGCCTCATGGCCATATTAATGAAATAAAAACAATAAAGTGCACATATGCATATCAACTCAAATCATAAATTAAGAAAATAAAATCATCACTAAACTCGAATAATTTCACCAATTGTTTAAAATTTCAAGATACTTCAATTCTTTCATTTCATCAATATCAGTGAGATCACAAGATTAGTTCAAACACCAAAACATAGTCAATATGATGATAATTCAGAATTTTAGTATATATATAAGCTAGCAACACATTATCAACCTCAATACAAAATGTTAATCCATACCTCTAAGAATTCATACAAACCATAACATGAGTCACAATATCCTTAGTGTGTAATAGTAGTCTATTACAATATCCAACAATGTGCATGTCTCTAATCAACCGTGGTTAAAAATCATCGTGAAATAAGCGTTGAATAGGAGTGGGCATTACAAAATATTAGTGAATAAATTGTAAAAAATAGTGTTTATCTAAAAAAATTGTCAAATTATTACCTACAAGGTAATGGTTTGGCTAAATATAGAAATAAGAATCTAATGTAAATCATCAAGAGAACAATGGTGAGTAACCTAAACAAGCGCAAAACGCAGCGCAATCAACTCAAAATTTCTCTTTTGGTAGATAGTATTACTCAAAAAGAGAAATTGAAAATTTTCTATTCATCCTAGTATATGGTAGGGAAGAAAATATTCCTTTATCTTTTGAATTTCCATATCTAGAACTAGCACCACAATTTGGAGTCATGGAAAGTGACCCTATTATAGTATGTTTTGTTGAACTTACGGAATGAAAGGAAACATGAAACCAAACACCGAAGAGTCTTGAGTTGCATCCATCTCAAAGAAAAAAAAATCATGAGACAAGCGGTTGATAGGTCTTTCTATGAGGGAGTTATGATTCCTTAGTGGGATGTGGGTAGGGATACACTAATAATGTATATAAAGTTCGATGTCATTTAGAATGGACCTTATCGAATCACTAACTACAAAGTGAAAAAATCATTTTGTCTCTCTAGACTTAATGGAGAAGCATTGTATATCGCATTATTGGGTTACACCTCATACTTGGCTATTGAGGTATTTTCACTTTGTATAGTAATAGTCTAGTTTTTCTTCATCTAATTTCTTTTGCACATTTCCTTTTTGTTTTGTTCCTTGTCGTTTTTTTAGTTTTGTTTTGTTTTTTTGGTGGTTTTTGTCAATTTTGATTATCTTTAGGTTTAGATGAATCATTTTACAAATGGATTTCTTAAGTCTAATGGGTTAATGCTTAGTAAGAAAGCATTCTCTGGAGGCCACTAAAACCTTTTACTTTAAAAGTTGTTTGCCAATTTTCCATTTTTATTGAAAATTCACCCCTTTAAGGTAACTTTGATAATCTTGCATAATTTTTTGAGGGCTTGAGCAAGCATAAATTATTTGAGGCCCAAAATCAGGTTTTAAGGGGTCACTTGGCTTTTCTCTAACTTCCCTATCCAAAGAAAATCCAAGGAGTTAGAAAAATTTGCAAAATTATGAAAAAATGAAGTCAAGGGCATATTTTAGTGTATTATGGGTCTGAAGGCTATGGATGGAACCAATGTGGGTCGTGCTTTAGGGTTCATGTATGCGAGTTCGGGTCTGATTTGCAAGGGAAGCAATGTATTGTTGAAAAAGTGGAAAAATTTGTCCCAGAGAACACAAGTTCATGTGTGATAGTTGCGAAATGAATGCAAGTTTGTGTATTAGGATATGGTGGAAAAACTGATTTGGGATAGTCGGCACAAAAAGGACAAAGATCCATAGAGGAAAATGTACAAAAATCCATGTTGAAAAAGTGCAGAAAAGGAATAAAGTTTGAACAAAATCCGCGGAAGCCCATAGAAAAGTTTTTGGAAGCCACGAGAAAATTCTAAAGTAGAAAAATCCACAAAATTCACGTAGAAAAATTAGAACAATTTCCATTGGAAAGAGCCACAAAATGCCGCAGAAAACCTGCAAAATGTCGCAGTAAAATTGGAAAATCTGCATGAAAATAAGGAAAATGATATTTTTCACATGAAAATTTGAATGCCATAACTTTTTACAATTCTAAATAGATTTTTAAAAAATTGGTCTCATTGGAATCATGGCTTTGAGCCCGATTCATAGCAATTAAGAAATGCTAGAATTGATGAGATTTTGATACTGAGTTTTCTTAAAACATGCCCAAGTTCATAACATTGTTTTAATTGGTAGTTGGGATGCATTTAATGAGGCATGGTCATCATTATTTCTCTGTTGCAACACATGGGATAGTATGGGGAGCCTTTTGTAAGAAACATACCATCAATTGCACTCATTTATGACAACTTGCAAGTGGTTGAAAAGACAAATCGGGATTGTAATTTTCTCTCTCCTTAATTCTATAAATTGTAATCTTGGGCTCATTTGTAAAGGAGTTGGTCATTTTTCGCTCCATCCCCTCTCTCTTTCTTCCCTACTAGGGTTGAATGTGGATCTTGAGCCTCCTTTCCTTTGTTTGTAATGGCATTCTCTTTCTCCTTACCCACTAATGATGTACTGTGTGAACTTATGGAGCAATAAAACCTATTTCATGATGCATTTTGTCCATCCTTTGCTTATTTTTATTGTCTCTTCTTGTCTCTCACCATTACAAGGTATATTGTGCATATCTCTGATGTCTATTGTAGGTTTTCAAAGATGTATTCAATGGGTTTGAAGTGGTGTTTTGTGTGAACTTTATCTTTCTTCTGTGATGCATCTTATCCATCCTCTCAATTGCTCACCTCTCTCCATTTTAGGAAGTTGGAATTGTGATCAGCAACCTCCTTTGTTGGTGTATCACTACTTTAGTGTAGGATTTTTTTCATGCACTCTCTCTCCCTGGTCCCTTGGAAAGTTAGATTAGGACTAAATAATTTTTCCTACATTAGAGTAGATTGTGGCAGGTAGTTTAGGAGCAAGAACCAACTTTCTCTAGAGGTCTATCTCAAGTAGCAAGTCTCACAACTTGGAGATAATACCCATTTTATCTAGTCACACCATGAGCTCAAGCACACACACTTGTGCAAATCAGAGGGTGCTGTGATTCGGTGATAACACCATCTTTTCAAAATATTTTCTTGCAAATTTGTTTCCTTTTTTTTATAAAAGCGTTTTTTTTTTCACGAAATTATTGGAAAAATTACCTAAGTGTCAAAATTTATTCATATTTTAGATTTAACTTTTCTGGAATCGATTCGAAATTTAGATGATTTTTTTTTCAAAACTGAAACTTGAAATATAAAGGAAATTCATGTATTTCGAGAATTGGGGATCAAATTGCAATTTGAATGTAAATTGAAAGTTAAGTTCCAAAACTTGAACTCCATATGCATTTAGGGTTTCAAAACCTGATTTCAACTTTACATTTAAACTTGTAATTGGCTCTAAATTCCAACCCCCAACTACGATAGTTTATTTCAAGTTTAAGAAACTGATTTAGAATTTGCATCCAAATTGTAAGTTGACTTCTGAAACCGGACATATAAAGGGAGAAAACCATTTTAGGTTATGAGTGTGTGACTCCATATTACATGTAATGTGTACATCGAATTCCAAAACCGAAAGAAGATCAAGCTATAAAAGGGGAGTCAATCGATGAATAGTCGGTGCTTTAATTTCCATGTTGCCACATGTGTCATGTACATGGTAAGTAATTAACGTTTTTCTATTTAAGGTCAACTTTTACACATTGTTTTAAGATGAAATTGTTTTACGCTACTTTCAGTCACTCCTCTAATCTCGGAGCGTACCATTACGTGTTTTTTCAAGAAATTTTCATGTTGTCATTTTCAATCCACTTAATCCTTTAGTAAGATCTAATGTTTTAATATTTTTTTGCAAGGATTCATTTTTTATTTTGGGCATTTTATCCATCTTTTATCTGGTATGATGGGTGTTCTTGATAGTTTTTTTTTGTTTATTGTTAGGGTTTCTTTCCAATTATTTTTCGTTTAATATCCCCATTTTCATTTTTTCTTCACTTGTGAATTTAGTGAAGTTGAGGCTTCAATTTTTCAATATACTCAAAAATATGGGAGTTTTTAAATCATCATCTATAAGAACTCGATGGAGACCGAATCGGAACTCAGAGTTGTCAAGAAATTTCAAACAGACGCCAACTACAATTCGGGGTTGGGTATTACAAAACAAGCTTTAACTTCCGTCGGAGTTCAAATCAGAATTCCATCCCTACAAAACAAGTATTTAATTCCAAAAATACCTTATAGCGAGTTCAAAGTAGAAAATCATGTAGCAAATTCCACTCAATTCAAATCATACATAAATGGTTGCAAAGAAAGAATCAACATATGGCTATGCCTTTTAGAGGTTAATATCTTCTTTTAAAGGTCCTACTTCCACCCTCACTCTCATAGGCCTTCATAGATTTTTCTAGGGATTATTCTTGAAGAAAATTTTGAGTCATCATCAAAGGGTAAAGGGAGAATGAAGTATAGCTTCCAAGGGGTGTCTCCCCCTTCAAGTATCAAGTCAGACCTTGACAATATTAGGGACACCGACCTTGGCCACATTGACTTGCCCTATCAATTCTGTTTGCATCAAGAGTATTTATGATAGTGGGATTACCCTAGTTGTTTCTTTTCCAAATTTAATGCAATTTTTGAATTTTCACTCGCACCATGATAATAACTATATAGAGTTACAATTCGTGAAAGATGAAGATGGGATAGTTGTTACCAAGTTAGATATTGAATACTTAGATGATTTACTTGAGAATCCTTTATGTTGAGGAATATGCCTCAATCTCTCCCAGTTCTACTCTTGAACACTAGAAATGAAACATTTATGCTTACATTAAGGTTCTTAATAAGATCTATCTATTGAAGCAAAGGACATCAATATTTAGATTTCCAAATATTGTTGCTCACTTAGATTTCATACATGAAGTAAATGATATAATACAATTTTTTAACGGAGTGATAAGACTTCCTTCCTCAAAGGATTTTCAAGAATGGATGTATTTATATATTTCCACAATTTGTAAAAATGATAGCCTAATTCGATGGGCGAACATATCAATAAATCCATACACACTCGGATATTAGAATTCAAAACTACCGGGAGTGTCTATATGAATTATTATACGGTATATGCCATTGCGGGAATGAGGAACTATATAGGATTGAAATCCATCGAGGAAATGAATACAACAAATATTTAATATTTCTTTCCCCAACTGATAATTAAGGAAGGGTTAATCCAATTCAAGAGATTACATGATCCCTATTTATTCACTCTCATAGGTTTCTTTGAGAAATAACTCTACAATCAAATAATATCACATAGCATTTTTAATGTGTCGGGATTTGGGGATGCATATTCGTACAATTCCCAACATTTAAGTATCTCGAGTGGGAGGATTTTCAGGTGCTCCTAAAAATTACCAAGGTTTCCCACAGATAAGTGGTTGTTAATTAAAATGGTTCTAGAATTTCTTAACCTCCACATGATTTATAAATGTAGACACAAAGAAGGAGTTCAGTTTCCGGTGACTTTGGGTCGATATGTTTTTGAATTATCATATAAATATAAAAATGTTAAAGGTGAGATGCATCAAATGACATTAAAAACCTACCAAAAAGATTTATCTTTGATTAATGGGGCAGGAGGATGGACTCGGACCCATTGGTGTCCACATTCCAAATTTCGAGGCTATTAGGATAAATTGAAGAGATGAGATAGTGGTATGTGAAAGGGAATATTGCATGATGACCCTAGAGGAGGTATCTAAGTATGAAATTGTAGATATACCTAAGGAAATATATTGTTATTGAGAACTATTAGACATTGTATAAACACAAAAATGTAAAGGATTAAAAAAACCATGGATTGATTGGTCACTTCAGAAACTACCAACTCTAAGGGTCGAACAATGACTATTCTCAATTGGACCCACCAATGGTTGATTTCATTCGGTACAACTAGTGTTGGGCCATCCTCGAATTCAAAAGGAGTGAAGCCCACTCCAAAGCCTCTAAAAATAACAATTGTGTGCAAGAGGTTTAGTTCTTCTTCTAAGGTCCCTTACAAATAAGTCATCGATATGATTATTTCCCTAACATCTACCACTCAAGTGTTGCACTCACCTCTTCCACATCCTCTTCCTTCTTCCCAATTTTAACCTCCTCCATCTCCTTTACCTATATCTCTCCCTTTGCTCACATATTCAATTTTCTCCTCCCATTTCCTCTATCTCGCACTTTGACCACTTTGCATCTCCTACCATGAGTCAAGTCCTTTCCTCTCTTCCCTCCCTGTCATTTGGGGATGATCTTCCTTTAATTTTCCCTCTAGGAAATCCTCTTCCTTAACATATATTTCCCACTTAATCTATCATCACTCTTTCCATTTCATCGACCCCTTCAACAATCCTTTCTACCACTTCCGATTGCCTCCACTTCATTACCACCTATGACTACTACAAAAACTATGCTTTCATCACCCATGCATCCTATCTGCAATGATGTCCTTTCCATTTTTATCCTCTCAACATATGATGTCTTCTTCTTCTACTCCTTAGTTGTTGAATAGGAAAACTCCCAAGAAGAAGAAGATACCCATTAGAGATGATTTCGATCTCAACATCTTAGATCTAGCTCCTTGGTGCTAAGTAAAGTTACAAAGGTTGGTTGAGATAACAACCCAAAATGCTGATAAATAAAAGAAATATATCAATCTAGTAGATGATCATATTTCTATGTTCTCTCTGGGAAAGGCTACCTACGAAGGTTCCAAACAAGATGTCCATATTACAGTCAAGTAACCTTTAGGAAATATTTTATTAGGATAAGAGCACTAAAGATGAGATGAAAAGTAAGGTGGAATAATTAATGACCATCCTTCATAAAATCACATAGCCAATCGCTTCAACTTCTCTTCTAATATCCACAAGATTTGATGATACTTCATTCTCCGTGGTTGAGACTATTAGACAACAAGGGTGGGAAATTGGGGCTTGGATCACGAGTTATATCTAAGAAGGAAAATAGGTGATTGAGGATATAGTAACCTTATACAACGAGATCGAGCCATAGAAGGACGTTACTAAAATGTATGGTATCTATAGGGAGGAGTGAGATAACTGGAACTCGCATTGGAGACTGAAAAGACATTCAAAGTGTCAAATCCATTCTAATCCTTGCAAAAGGAATCATTGATGACTCTTTATAAAATTTTAAGTATAAAAAGCCATGGATTTTGTGTTAGATGTTGTAGGAGGAAATGTTAAAGTTAATCCAAGCAAAAAAATAGGGAATCCACTACTTTAACAATATCAAAGATGAATTTGACACTATTCATTGCAAGTTGTAAGATGAAGATCTTGATGTGCTTTGGGAAAAACATATCAATGTAAATTTCAAGAGCATGTTGATGAGGATAATGAGAACAAAATTTCTTTTGGCCTTGAATCCATTAACGAGCTAGTGACATATCAAAAATTCTTGAGCTAACTCTGAAAGATCATGAATCGAGTCAAGAAGTTTCCTGGGAAGCTGAACTAAACAACTAAATATGTTGAGGTCCTAAATCGGTACCCATAGAGACTTGATTTAAAATAGGTATAAGAAACTATCAAATGATTTCTTGATTATCGACAACAGTATGTTGGAGAAGAAACAAAAGAAACTAATATCGATCAGAAAAAGTTTGCGCTAGTTCTAGTGACTTTTTCTCTCTTTTTTTGCACTGATCTCTAGCCACATTCGACACTTGAGTTGCAGGATTGACCAGTCAAATTTGCACAACTTCTTTGATATTTGTGTGGCATATTTTTCCATAGATGTAAATGCATCCTATTTTTAGAATGTAATAGTTAAGAAGAGTGGCTATAATTTTTCCACCTTCCTAATCTATAAATAGAGGTGCATTATGTATTTAGGGACATTTGATCAATTGTATATGGAGGATCTTAAATTTTCAATACTTGTATACAGACTTAAGCCTCAATATTATTATACATAACTGATATTTAGCCTTCTTTCACTTCAATGTGTTGTGTATTTCAGTGGTAAATTTTGTACTTGTGAATCTTTCTTTCCTTGTACTTGAATGATCCATTTTACCTTCACATTAAGTTATTTATCCTCTAGCAAGTTGCATGTTGTGATTAATAAAGCTTATTGATAATAGTTGTGGAATTGATATGAGTCCCTTCTCTATTGTTAAGTTTCTACCTATGTTAAGAGAAAAGGAAGAAAGTTTTGCACATCATTATCTTTATATTGAATATTCGAGTTCTTGTAGAAGTTGATATTTTGTTCCTTAAAATTTTGGTGCATCGCCATTTTAAGTTATTCTTTGTTACTTATCTCCCTTTTTTCTGAAAAATTGAAAAGTTTTGTCTATTTTTAGTATCATAGGTTTTGCAACATGATCTTTTATCAGATGTACATAGTTTAGCATGAAGTTGGCCTTCTCGTGGAGATTCCTTCAAAGGGGCAAGGTTCCACACCTTGGGGATGTTCTCCATTGACCGAATCATCTATTGATTCAACAGTGCACGATCCAAGTGAAAATAATTACCATAGATTACTATGTAAATTTTATGTAAAACTCAAATATTTCCTTACAAAAGAGAGAACTCAAAGAAAGAAAATCACATTGGATTCACAATCCAAAGTTATAGATTTATTTAATATTATTAAAAGATTCAAAATATTTCATTAAATACTTCACCAAAATTATATATTTATTTAATGTTGTTATAGTTTGTGCAAGATATTCACTTCAATTGTGTTGTAATAGATTTCGAGAGTGATATGTAGTGTTGATGTTCATGTTAGATTGTAAGATGTATATTTATTTGGAGTTTTGGGTAGCATGTTGACTTTTTACATATATATAAATTATTGTTGTTTATATTTTTTTTTATAGAAGGTGAAAAAAGGGTTAAGGGGACCCTACCCCATACAATAGTAGGAGAGAAAGATGAAACAATGAAGACCACGCGGAACAACCTCAATCAGCGGAAAAAGAAAAACTAACAACAAAACCAAGAAAAACTAACAACAAAAATGTAAAAAACCAGTAGCTATCTCAAACTTTTAACCCCTTCCCTTTGGATCTTAACTGCATCTTGAGGGGCGAGATAGTCCCTTTCTTCTTCCTACTCACAATAGACCAGACTTCAGATGTATTTGGATTTACATTTTCATTATGGATTGGGACCGAAACTTCTATCTGTTCCTTAGGAGTCATAGGCTCAGTTAAAGCTTCCTCCTTTTCTGGATCTGTCAACATAGGTATGGAAACCGAGTCACCTTCTGAAGGATCATTCACCACTAAGAAGCTAGGATTAAAATTCTTCCACCATGAATTGTTCCTTTTAGCATGTTTCCTTATCACGTGACAATTAGAAGCAAGATGGCCCAGAGAAAAGCAATTTCTACACCTGAAGGGAAACCCTTCATAGTCTAGATTTTGTAACCAAGTTTGGTCCTCCACATTGAGTTCAATAGCGGTAGGGAAATCAACTGAAGTATCCATATCAACCAAGATTCTAGCATAGGTTGTGTGCTCAAAATCATCAGTTTTTTGATCTATAGATAAACATTTCCCTAAAGTATTGCCAATAGTGGTTAAATAGCTTTCCATCCAAAATTGGAGGGGGAGATATGGAAGATGAACCCACACTGGTCTAACATGGAAGGCATCTGAGATTGGGTTAAATAAAGGAAACCATGGTTTCATCAGAAGCATATGGGATTCAAAATCCCAGATTTTCCCAAAAATAAGATCTCTATCCACACCAAGCAAAAAAATCAATAAAAACCCCGAGCACTAGGAAAAATATCTAGCCTACCTTCCAACAAGGGGGCCCATTGCCTCGAAATCCACACATGAAGTGTAGGAAGACCAGGGTAGAAGTTGAGGAATCTGCATATCAGTCCATTCCTTTCAAAAGATGCTTCAGATTGAACCACCTCATTACCAAAACAAACTGATGGGGTTGATTTTGCATACGCCATTGGCCTATTACGATTGGCATCCATTAACATCCTATCTCCATTACGAGGTCTCTACAGCGCATCCTTGAAAGATGCCTGAATGGGGGAAAAAATCTATTTAACAGCAACAGGGGCTGCTTCATTTCCATCCATCTCCCCATGCTTCAAATCCTTCGCCCCAATTCCTCCCACACCAAGGAGAGCCGGATCTATTACCTGCAATAGTTCATAGACCGCGGAAGAGCCACGCAGGAGCACCTTTGACCTGAACCAGGGCACTCGGTGTAGAGAGAACCCCCAAATCCTCAGGGTCCTGGATTGAGCCCTCCGCATCCGCAAAAAAATCTGACCTACAACCATTATGTAGATCTAACGCAGACCCTCCATTGCGGCCATCAGGGAGGCAACCACCAGATTTAACAGAGGATCCCCTGGAAGCCTCGCACACATTAGCGGGGGCCTTGCGAAGTGCATTGCCTCCCTTGCTCGGTCACCCATCTCGGCCAAAACTAGAGCCATTTCCATGGCCAAAATCATCGCGCCATCGCTAGAGTTCGCCATCAATACAATACAATTATACTTATATCATACTTCTTTTATATAACATTTTTTAATATTGTAATCAATAATTATATTTTTTTATTTAATATATAACCATAAGTAGGGTATTAAATGTAGCAATATTTATCCGTGTTTAGAGTTGGCTTGATATAAAGGCAAAGTAAGAAAGATACGAACACTACCGACCATGAATAAAGGTTGATAGTGTTTCAGACAAAGGAGACAAGTAGATAAAGGTTGATAGTGTTTCAGGACAAAGGAGACAGGTAGATAAAAATTAACAATTCCATGTTAGAAACTTTGGAAGAATAATATAAAATTTTGATGTACAAATTTAAGGATGAATGATAATAATCTTTTATAAGATCTAGAAATTTTTATTTCAAGAATAATTTTCATTTACAGGAAACTGAATTTGTAAAACCATAAATTAAAAGTTTCAACCCATTACCATCTCCATTTCTCAAGTTCATTGTGTTTCTCAATTGATACACATTGATGGTATTTTTCAATTCATTCGAAGTAAACACTCCAAATTATTTATAAATTATATTCATATACGGAAGTCTAATTTATATCGCGATAAATATTATTAAAAACCATAATTGTCACTAATGAAAGAGTACTTATAATGTTTTAAAATTGTTTTTACAATATTTTAAATTCAGCATATAAAACACTGAGCAAGAAAGGTGCTACCTTAGTTGTACCTTTTGTTTCTTACAGTATAATGCAATTCAAAGGGCAGTATGATTCATACTGCCTTAAAGTGCTACCATAGTGTAAGGTGTCGATTCATACAATAAGTTACTCTATTTAATTTCGATGAACTTTTAGTTTTACATATCTAATTTTAGTTTTCTCAATATTGGTGTGATATTTAGGCAGGTGATCTTTTTCCCTATGTGAACAAGAATAAATTTCAGAGGACAAAAAAAAGTTTAATATTATACTTGCTACTTGAAATTCATATTCTTATTCAACCACATTCCACATCAGATGTTTTAGACCAACAGCATGCAGGAGTCGGTAATGAATATGTTGGAGAAGAAAATTCACGTTCATATGTTTTTATGTTTCTGCCAATGAGGTTCAGAACCCTACTATTCCACTAATTCACTAAAAAAAAATTAAGTTAAACAAAGAACAATCAACCACCATGATGAAACGTTCTTTGACAACTTCTTACCATAGTTGGAGGGCAGTTTGAATAACTACATCGTCAGTGTATGAGCACTGTGGAGATTTCTCCAAGTTTCCGGTTTCGACATTTTGCATATCAATCTGAGAAAGACTGTCAATCTCTGTTCTGCTTGTGCAGCCTTGAGATTCCTCTATCTGTAAAGAAAAACAAAGTCATTTTTTTATTCGAATGATCGATCATGCGGTTTGATCCGAAATGTTGATGACAATAAACAGACACAAGTTTTTCCAGAAACAATCTTCTCAAAATCATGTTTTTTTCCATCAACAAGTACAAAAACAGGAATAAATTAAAACATTACCAGTAGACTAGCAATTGATATTATAAAGTATGGTATTGTGTTAATTATTTTGGAAAAGAAATGAGCACTCCAAAACATGTACAAATCCAATACAACAATATCTGATATATATCGTACCCTTTTGTGCAGATCCTCAATCTTCTCAAATAGCAATTGGTCCTGTTGAATGAAAAGAAAGCTATATCTGTATAGTGATCTAAATTATATAATAACCACGAAACCTCTGAAAACTTTTACGTTTGACGTACCTTTGTCGATCTTACACAAGCAAGGCCCTTCTCCATCCTCATTTCAAGAGTTTGGAGATCAGATATGCTTAATGACTGTAGACCATCTCCCATTAGTTGTCTATGAGTAAACACCGAATTCAGCCATCATTTTCTATGTTAATTTATAAGCGTGGACATTATGTAAGTAATTCAGTTCATAATTATTGTTTTTGGGCAAAAGATGGAAAAAAAACCTGACGGAATTGGCTAGAGTGTCACTTTGTTCCGTGAGTTTTCTGGCTTCTTCAAGCCAGTAATCCAAGTACTGATGATTTTGTAACGATAGAATCAGGCCTCTGGTTTTTTTTAGAAGGAACTCTTACCAAAAAAATACCCAAATACAGTTTCAGATGATTTGATTATGTACCTGAGGATCGGTGAGAAGTCCATCAGGGTGCATTTTCTGAGCATGGACGTCCATGTACTTCTGAATTGTTCTCTCCATACTTATGCCAGCCACAGACCAAACATTTTAATTAAGCAGTAGAAAATTACTGCATACTATTTCTTACCTCCAATTCTTAATTGTTTAACCTTAAATAAATGCATCAATATACTTGAATTAACTTTCTTCGGTAAAAATTATAAAAACATACCGGTGGATAAGATTCAATGTAACAACTTAAGTACACTAATTTCATATAATAAGCCTCGCACACTTCTAAACTTTTTAAAGAAAGAAAGAAAGGAAAAAAGTGTATTTGTTTATACTTTAGGAAGATACAGAAAATGATAAAATAACCATTCAAAGAATTTGTTAGGATAATATGATAGAAGAGGATGCAAGGGTTTGTTAAGAGTAAGCCAGAGAGCATGCAAAGTTCAGAATTCTTGATCATTCTGAAAAAACAAGGAATCTAGTAAAGATATGAAAAAAGAAGGAATCTAGTAAAGTTATGAAAAAACAAATGTAGGCCAGGATGTTGAAATTATTTAATTTTGAGCTGTGTTGAAGTCTGTTCTCTCCGCTCCTGTTGTTCCACCTACCCTTCCATTTAATGATCTGTTTAATCACCCAGATTGTGAAATCCCAATTTAGGAGGCAAAAGCATTTAATGAAAAGTTGTGTTTAGTTAATTACAACTGCTATACGCAGCAGAAAAAGAAGACTATGCACAATGGTCTCTAGAAAGACAGAACTGGAAATACACAGCAGAAAGAGAACCAAAAATAGAAGAATGTTTTCTGAAAGTAGAGCAGCAGCTCAAAGAATATACACAACAGTTAGCAGCAGCTAGAATAGAGATAAACATGGGCATTTTATGTTGCATCGGTAAGAACAGAGAAGCATATCGGAAAACAGAGCAGCTGCTCTAAATCTCTGTGCTAAAATGTTTTTGGATTTAATATAATCATATTTGTGTGTTTAATCTGAATTCATTTTTCTTTTAATTCATTTCTTTTTTAATTTTTTGGAATACAAAACATTCCAACAGTTTGGTATGAGAGCAGAGGTTATTGGAGTTTTTTTTTCTATGTGCAATTTAAGTAATGGCTTCCAGCAGTAGCTCTTGACAATAACCCCAATATTTGATGGCAAGAACTATTAAATTTTGTTTATCAAGATGAAGACATTGTTCTTTTCCCAAGAGTATATGGAAACTAGAGGAAG